>OY970810.1:11440226-12724195 GCA_963853775.1 Xanthia togata | reverse complement strand
AAAAATAAAATCTTTTACACAAAAAATAAAACCGACTTCCAAAAAATAACACTACAAAGTGAAAAATAACTTTGATTTCGGAATTCGGTGTCTTTGGTTTTTTATTTTCGTTTTTTTGCCACCGACTTCCGAAATCAAAGTAATTTTTCACTTTGTAGTTGTCTTTTTTTGGAAGTCGGTTTTATTTTTTGAGAAAAAGATTTTATTTTTCACTTTTTAGTTGTGGTACCTACACAAAACCCTCACAAAAATTTGAATATCAATACCTGCTATGTAAATTACAGTGACAGGAACTATTAGAATATCGTCCACATATACTAGGTGGCAAAAATACGTATTATTGAAGCTAACTCAAAAACCTCTCATCAGATCTTGACTAAATTTATATGGGACCACTTCTGAAGTATACCCTACCAAATAAAAAAAGAATCATCAAAATCAATTCATAATTGGCGGAGTAATCGCGTTACAAAAATACAAAAAAAAAAAAAAAAATACAACCGAATTGAGAACCTCCTCCTTTTTGAAGTCGGTTGAAAAGGCAGCTGAGACAAACGGCGACAGTAGATGTACGGTGTAGAACTAAGTGTTAAGGCGCAACTTTTTAGAGACTTGTCTCCAGCAGTGGATTGTGCTAGTCTGAATTGACTCATTGAAACGAAACAGACTTGGAAAAAAGGCTGAAAGGAGTTTTAGAATACTAAGTTATACTATAATTAGAATGTTGTTTCGCTTGTTTTCATTACCTGAAAGATTATAGTCGCGTATGTTTTAGAATGAATATTATCTGCCGAGTCATAAGTCCTCCCATAAAATTCTACTATCTCTAGTAATAATACTCAGGCAGTAAAAAAGAAATTTTTCCTGTAGGAATATTAGGTAGTAAAATTACGCGACATTTTTTTTTATAGACCAGATGAAATCTCGAGTTAAGGACACTCGTATATTTACAGTAATTTATCGTTTTTATCATTGACTCAAGATAAGTAAAACGATGTATTAGACATGTAGATAGCTATATTGTATGTTGCTATAGAGATTTAGGACTGAAATCTTATCTACAAAAACCTATGTCGATTTATATTGTGCCTAGAACCCACGACTACTTAACAAGCTATATATTTCCAGTATAAGCTGACCTCGCATTGTATAGGCTTTCCGTATAGTGAGAGGTCAGCTTATACAGGGTGGGCCAGAAAGAATTGCGAATTTGAAAAAATGATTAAAAAAAAACTTAGTACAATTCACATACAAATTTTTATTTTTATAAAAATTTACATCTGGTAAATTCATTTCTTAAAAATAACGTCATCCAGGTGTGCACCATCCCGCTCCAAACATTCTTCGAATCTGAACCTCAAATTGGTAAAAACTCGCTGGCACATTGCACGGGGAATAGCTGCCATTTCTTCCCGGATATTGGTCTTCAACTGGTTAATCGTGGCTGGGTTATTGGAGTAGACTCTACTTTTTAGGTATCCCCACAAAAAAAAGGCCAGTGGCGTTAGATCCGGACTTCTAGGAGGCCATGCAATGTCACCTCGGCGCGATATCAGTTTCCCAGCAAACATCTCGTTTACGACCGCCAAAGAGGCATTAGCTGTATGGCATGTCGCGCCATCTTGTTGAAACCATGTCGCACGATTATAGGCATCAAATTTTTGCAGTTGTGGATGTTCTGGATACCACAAGTTCGGCTGAACGCTTTCGAGTCGATAGAGCAGGATTACGTTGAACTGAAGCTCTAACTTGTTCAATTGTGTCTTCCGTTCTTGTTGACCTTGGGCGTCCCGCAGGCTTCTGTTTGAGAGTCGAACCAGTATCTTCGAACTTTCTGACCCACGATCGAATCACACTTTCTTTCGGACACTGATTTAGGTCATGTAATCCAAACTCACGCCGAAATAAACGCCGAACAATAACGCACGAATCGCGATTTTTGTAATAATGTTTAACGCAGAATGCACGTTGCGCTCCGGTGAAGTGATCCATCGCGACTAAATTTCCGGGAACCGAGCTACTTAACCCCACCACCCGCGCAGTCCCCTCTCTAAAGCTTCAAACGCAAGAGTGTTTTTAAAATCGTACGCCTTTCTGGCCCACCCTGTACTAGTAATATAGTTTGAAATGTGGCATGTGATATTTGCGATAAAATAACTGCCTATTGTTGAAAAAAAAAAATTCGTTGCCTCAGCTTATTGTATGTTTTTATTGTTTCTCGCGATTCCAAGGTGACCAGTAATTTACTACTGCCAATTTTCGAACAGTAAATAATGTGAAACCTAAACAAAATCCCGAAACTACAAGAGATAAAATACAAAATACGAACACAGAAACTATTAAGACATCCGTAGTAGAAACAAAACAATTTTGTATATCAAAGACAGAACAGTTTGGTCCAAAGACATACCAAATTTTTTAGTGCATTTTGAAACCGTCGACACTGTTACTAGTATCACAGCGATTTTCTCTTAAGATACAAGACCGTGGCTGACTGCAGGCAGCAGCAGCAAGCGATGTGTCGTCGCGACACGACTGGTTCCTATATATTTCATAGAAGTACATAGAAACCAGACTAGTGTCGCCTGCAGTTGGCCTAGGAATTGCACCTATATACATCGTCTTGCATCTGAAAACTTGGGATAACCTAGTTGAATGAAAATTTGAATCTGAAATATTATATAAACATTTAGTAAGGATTGTATTTATTAAATTTTTGATGTCTTATTTTGTTATTTCTCTATAAGCTGCACTGGTTGACGTCATCACGTCAACGCCGGCTGTCGCTGAAAACCAGCGCCGGGCTCTGTCTCGCTTATGGTCGTGAATTAAATTAAATAATACAAAAAAAAAAACACATTTCCTTACTCTTTTATTTAAAAATTCCATCCAATACGTTATCCGACTTATTCCAGAAACATATTTGTATCTCCTAAGTTATATCCGAAACACGACAAAATATTAGATAAATTTACCTAGCATATTCAGCCTATAGTTCCCACTCCTGGGACAGAGGCCTCCTCTCTGTGAGATAGTGGGCCATAATCCACCACGCGGGTCCAGTACGGGTTGGTGTATGTCACATGTCTTCGAATTTTTGGTTCTAGGACATGCCGGTTTTCTCACGATATTTTCCTTCGCCGTTTTGAGAGCAGTGGTGATGAAATTATTTACACAACGTTCAAATTCAAAATACAAAATATTTTATTTCACTTAAACCTACAAGCGCACTTATGAAACGTCAGAAGCTAGGTGCACGGTTCCAATTGGTCGTTTCCTATGGAGAAGAGCCGGCAAGAAACTCCACGGTTACTCTTTTAAAAGTAAATGGTATTTACAATCTTTTCAAGTTATGAGAGGACACTAGGCCTATCAACAAGTACCCGGTATTTAGCAAAATAGAAAATGATCGACAGATCTACAAGTCGGTTAAGCCTACAACGTTCTCACATTCACAAAATATAAAAGAAGAGAATCTATATTTATAAAAAAAAACAAATTAAAAACCTATTTAAACCAAATGACATGACCTGCCTTCATCGTTCTGGTTCGAACCCACGACCTACAACTGGTAAGTCGGAGCCGTTACCACCACTACCTTTATATAAACTACTCTATTGTGCTTGATTAAGGTTAAGGGACTCTACTCATTAGTATTATTATCTCGTTTGCTATGCGTGTGAATTGCTACATGTTTGGTCATTGTGTTAAGTTACTTTGTCGTCCAAAAACCCAAATTATCTTTTAGTTCATTTTTAGGGTTCTGTACTGAAGGGTGCCAAACGGAAGTATTACTAAGCTCCGCTGTCCGCCCGTCTGTCTGTCTGTTAACGGGCTGTATCTCATGAACCGTAATAGGTTGAAATGTTCACCGATTATGTATTTCTTTTGCAGCTATAGAATATCAGCATAATAATAAAAAGTTAATAATTAAATGGGGTACCCATACAAGAGTCGTGTTTTTACCGAACCTTTCGTGTGCGAGTCCGACTCACACTTGGCCGGTTTTTTAATTTTAAGGTCATCAAGTTTTATGGCAAAAACTAAAGTTCAACGAAAAATATCACCTTAAAAGATTCTGTAATAGTTAATGAGCGACATAACATAAGACAAAAAAAAAACACCGACGACACAAAAATCGCGTTAGTTCGCAAAAAAATGCACTGTACTGATATTTTTTTGGGATGTTGTTAGGATCGATGGCAATAGTATAAAACCAAGTTAGCAGCTTCGCTACAATTTTAGCTCGGTAGTCCCAATAAAACCCGAGATACAGTTATTCAAACATTGCCAATTTTTCTGCAAAAATTCCAATGGTAGGAAAAGGCCAAACTGTAGGAAATTTGGTGTACTTTAAGAATGTAGAGAGTGGCTTATACGTAGTTTGCACCTTCTAGAAGTTATAAGCCAAATACTGAAAGATTATGTTTGGACTTTAAAAGAGACTGAGTTTGTTTCGGCCTTTCTTCGCAGAGTAATCAGATAGGAAACACCGAAATCATCTAGCATTTTTTTTTAATATGACGTGTAATACCCTTTTTATAGAATAATCAATTTCATTTCATTTAATTTCAGAAGTCCGAAAATTTCGGTTTTTCGAGCACCTCGTAGTTAGCACTAGTCTTTCGAACCTACAAACTTGGTTTTATACTATAGGTATCTATCCTAACAATATCCTAAAAAAATCTGTACAGAGGATTTTTTTGCGACCTTACGATATTTTAAATGACTGGTCTATAATTATGCTTTTTCTAGGATAAATAAAGAAATTAATAACTCGAACAAGAAAGGTGATGATGAAAATTAGTTTAAAACAGAACAGTACCCTAATTACGCAATACACGATCAATCGGAATTTGAATCGTTTTGAAACAAATTGCTAATCCATTGCTTCTTACGTTCGAAACAAAAATCTACTCAACAACGTAAATATCGCAATAAATATTGTTGAACTGTCAAAATGAAACAAATTTGTCGCAATCGTTTACGAAAATACAAGCAGGCTTAAATCTTTGCCGTGCCCAGATGAATTGTCCATACATTTTGGCTTAGCAAAAACCGTTTTCAAGGGCGCAACTGACGTGTTCCTCGATTCCTATTTACGAAACGGTCCATTCATATTTCAAGTTCAAGTTCGCCATTTTCGCAAACCGAAATCGAATCGCGAACAGACTGATAAACGGTTATTTCTTCCGACATTCCGCCACTTACCTAGTGCCATAAAAATTTATACTCGGTTCTGAAAAACGGCATTGCTTCTACTACTATTAGCTATTTCAAATCTTGAGACAATTTTCATCTAATGAGTCCTATATAATAATAATGTAGGAAATTGGCTCTTAGCACAAATTAGTTTTGAAAGTGAGTTTTTTGTGAATATGATATAAGCAGTGTGTCTATAAAAAATGATGGTGCCGCAAAAGTATTTATAGAAGACTGATAGGCCCTGATCTTTGCCGAAGTTATAACTTTCAGGAACGAAGGAACACATTTTCATATAAATGACTTTTTTGTGTACCTACTCGACGTTTATAGATTTATTTGCTGTAAAATTTGTGTATTCTAAGAAGAGTTTGTTACTGTTTTGATAAGATGTATTTTTACTGTTTTTCTGAGGTAGAGAAATTTATTTGTTTATGTTTTTATTTATGATAACAGTGTAGGAAGGGGAAGAATAAAAGTTTGTTATACTTCGAGCGTCGCAAAAGATAGATTTAGCTCATTTAGACAGACAATCTATCTTCTTCTATAGTTTTGTACGTCTGTTAAGATTTAATTCTGCTATTTACTGCTTTAAGCCTGACCAAGATTATGTCTGGACTTTGAAAGAGACTGACCTCTGAGTTTGTTTCGGTCTTTCTTCTCAGAGTAGTCAGTTAGGAAACGACGAACTCATCTAGTTTTAAAACATCATTTGATTTTGATGTGTTAAATTGTTTTAATGAACCAATCAAAAATTACAGAAATAAATATAATTGATTTCTTTTAAATGTTTTGTTCCCTCTCGAGATGGCACCATTTCCAACTACAGCACCTCCTTGTGCCCTCAAATAATATCTTTTCATCGTTAATTGCATTGATTTCAAGAGATTCACGTTCAGAAACCGCTTTCAGCTGGAAACAGATTTGTAACACCTTACGCGACCAACGACGTGACAAATTGACGCGTGCTCATTCACCTTTGATCAATGCGGCCAATGAGCACGCATAACATGGGTCGTGTATTTCGGTCTTCATTTTACTTTAACATTAATTCCGAATGAATTGTCTTGATTTGGAGTTGTTATACTCACAGTGACACTGATTCTTTTTTCTTTTATGCATGCAATATTGAGCCTGTGAAATACCGCAGATAATTCTTTAATTAAATGAAACTATTGCTAGAAATGTCGGTGTAGTATCATTACTAAATAACGAAACTAATAGTCTGTTCCAAAAGTAACTAATCATTATCTTCCTGCCCTTGTCACATGTTACGTGGGGTTGGCGCACCACGTTTTCTTTTTCCACTCTCTCCTGTCAACCGTCACGCTATCATTCACTCCTTTCCGACCATTAGGCACTGTTACTGATCAGTTTTTTAGGTAATATCTAAGTGCATCTAAAAAGTAAAAAAAGGCATGTTTACAGTCTAGTTCTTTTTTAACATTTAAATAAAAAGTTAAAAAAATAACCAAATTTGTTCACACTTTTTTACGTTTCAAGAATTTTTTAAAAGTTTTAATGGATTTTTTTGCTGAACATTATAGTGTCAACTTATTGCCTGCTTTTTTTAAATTCCTGTAGGACCTCTACATCGGTAGATAATGCAAAATAAATGAACCCAACCGTTATCGGTAAAAAAAATGGCTGCCATTTCAAAACAGTAGGGACAAAATGCCTTATTATAGTGGATTTGTCGATAAAATTGATCATCTTGCTTCGCCTTAACATATCGGACACCGGCGACCAGACACACAGAATAAATCCGTGTCGATATAGCTCTGAAAATTGAAGTATTGACGGCAGTGGCGTGCGTTTCATAAAGACAGAAAGACACTGCCTACCCTACCTAACTCAGTATAATCTTGTTCTGATATTACTACTTACTAACAATAAACAAAAAAATAATAGTCGCTCCAAGCAAGCTCGCGCCGCTGCGGCTACGCTGAGTACCAGGAGTGCCTCGGCTCGGGAAAGACACAAACTATTCGGGTCTAAATGTTTATAAGTGTGCTCTCGTTGTCATGCGGAATGAATGGGTGTGCGTTCCTATAAATACGTGGCACACAATGTCACAATAACGCACACAACCGTACAGAATAGACAGTGCCTTTTTTACAGCACGACAAATTACGGAATTAGCCGATGTTTTCCGAACCGAAATTGGCTATACAAATATTTTAAAAAGTAGTAGTGTTTCATTTATATTGCATCATAACTTACGCTATTTCTTTTTTGTCGTATTATTTTTTGCACTGTCTCCGACTTTGTGACATAATCGCCATATTGTTTGTTTTATTCGTTTTGATTTGTTTTGAGAGCCATATTATTTGGTATTTAAGAGTTTAACGTCGATAATAGTATGAAAAATGGATAATATTCACTGTGAAAGTTGTTCAGGTGGTGTGTGTATAGAGAAAATAAAAAAATGATACGTTTTAAAAACTAACATTCGGTGATAAAAAACAAGTGATAAAATCAGTAAATCTATGGATATTTGAGGTGGCTAATACCTACATCAATATTTATTCGACTAGACGACGAACCAAAACCAACAAGCAGTAAGTATTTTTGGCATTTAAATTTTTCTGCCTACCCTGTCTAAAAACTCTGTGCACGCCACTGATTGACGGCAAACTGACAGCGAGAATAAGGCGAAACTTAAAAAATCTAAAGGAGGTTAAACTAAAGTGCATGGAGGCAACATTAACTGTGGTGGCTTACTTCGTGTATAGTAACGATAACGTGGACAAGTAACAATTAAAAGCTAAGTCCTTGAGTGTGACCTTCTTTAGAGCCTCAGCGAATGACTATGCTAAAATCCATCTACGCCCGTAGACAGTTAACCCCACTAACAAAACTGCAAACTTCACAAGACATGCGGCTTTTGCAAGTTAATTTTGAACAATATTGACTTACCGTGGATAAGAACATCGCGAAGAAAAGTCTTGAAGAAAGGCCTCTTCGCATAAAGATAATGAATGAACACTCATTCATTATCTTTATGCGAAGAGGCCTTTGTTTTCCATGCAGAGTACCAGTTGGAGACTAGTATAACATTATGCTGTGGCCGCATCTGCGTCTATCGTGACAAAGCAATGCGTGCCGAAGCTTCGTATGTTTTGCTCGCTAAATAGCTATCGCGCTAATGCGGAGATTACATTAGCGCACTAATTATATGTGTATTAGCGGCTTCGCCACGTTTATTATGTACCGCCATCCTGGGCGATAAGTGCTTACGAAGTCCGAATTATCGCGATAACCGATACTAAAATTATTATTATTATTTGGGATTTTGTTTTTGTTGTCATTTGCCAATGTTGCAACCACAGAGTACGTAATGTTGCAACAGTAATTACGAAATATTGTCTTTGGTCCGAGGCCTTGACATCAACCAATGAACGAAAGGAGATGTTCCAAATCCGGCCCAGTATGTGTACAGTACCTCGAAAAACCAAGAAAAATCTATGGAATTCGGGAAAAATACAGATAAATTGCTTAAACGCATACCATTCTTGTAATAATTTGATATTTATCAATTATTTTTATCGACTTTCAACATGGCGTCTCTCCAATTTAGGTACTTTGTGGTTAAAAACAATGACAGTAAACCATAGATCGGCGATTGATCATAGATCGTGAATGTCTACTGTCACTTCAGTCGCTTTCGTTGTCGTTCGCGGGTTGATGTTCGTTTTGTTTTAATTTCTCGAGTCTACAAAAGACTGAACGAAACGTAGTGATTTGACAATTAAGACAAATAAACAAATATCAAACGTCATTAATCAATCGATATGACAGCTTACCGCCATGACGGATTTTTGTTGTGTGTTGCAATTTCAAGTGTACATTCTTGTATTTTACTACCAAACAAAGCGAACTTAAAGTAATTGGATGATTGAAAACAGTTTTAATTGTGTTTCCCCATTTTTTAGTATGGTGTACAAAGACGTGACCTCCATACATTTTGAAACATCTCCTTTTCAAGCGTTTATTTGTTGGTTGAATACGAGGCTTTTAGCTACTTTTCTATTTGTGTATTTTGTGTTTTTTTTCTTTAAATGTGTGTTTTGTTTGTACAGAATAAACATAATTATTTCTTTCTTTTTTTTTCTTTATAACGGTTGGTCAGATCTGCGTGAATCACTGTGCGAAGCTTCATCACGATAGACGCAGGTGCGGCCGCGGCATTCGGTATAGCTCGTACGAGTCGTACATACACTACTACCCATAACAATATTGTAACTAGCTCAGTCTAAAAACATCAGATTAGCTTGCGGTAAACGTCTGTATATTTTACCTAATTATATTTATCAAAAACATTTACAAATAGTGTGTAAAATGTAACAGACTGATTCATTCAAGTGTCTAGGGGTATTATAGGATCGTGTGTGTGTGTGTGTGTACATCAATCTCCTTCAATCAGTTCTAGCTCGCTCCAAGATCAACAAATACTTAGTGATGTAGAGCTAGGTGCGTTTTTGAGCGATTAGCGAGGACTTTGTAAGCGGTTACTGCATTATCTCAGAGTGCTGAGAATGAATTAGAAATATTAACACAGCCTATCAAATTCTGCAGCTGGACAAAGGCCTCACTTAAGTTGGCCACACCAGCAGTGCTATTCTGTAACCATCTCACCGTGAAAACTTAGGTGAAGTGAGCTCGGAGTGAGCTGTCAGTCCCTAGCAGCAGGTGGAATGACAGCTCACTTCACGCTCACTTCACCTGAGTTTTCACCGTGAGATTTTTACCGAATAGATCGGCTGGTATTCCGCCTTCTGCATCAACTCTTTTCCAGCCATCCATCTAGATGGAAAATACGATTAAGGTCATCAATCTAGATAGACGTAAAATCATAAATACATTTATTTTATTCTATTAAAATCATGGTCCATAATGTGATTATATGGCATCTCACCTAGGTAATAAGCAACATAAAACATAAAGGGGTGGGGCCTCGTCAAGGTCGTTTTTGGCAGCCAACACTAGCACCGCGCGCGCTCATTGGTCAAATCAAATAGCGCGCGCTTCCCCGGCTTCATGTTACGAACTTCCGTCCCTTTTCACGAAATCACTCCCACAGATTTGATTATTTAGATTTTTATTGCGAGCTGAATCAGCTCTAGGCATCGTCATGGCATGGCTATCTGCAAACACCTTAACTTTAAATGTTGATAAGACAAACTTTATCCCCTTCTCAATTAAACAATCTTCGCAACCCGATGAGTAGTTTGCCATCAGGTCACATATCTGTAGTCAACAATTAGACCAATGCTCCTGCCTTCCCCTGACCAGAGCAACCAACGTCAGATACCTAAGCATCGTTATTGACTATCTTATGTCGTGGAGTATGCAGATGAAGGCGTTGTCTGGCAGAGTGAGGAAGCTTATCTCAATCTTTAAAAATCTACGATATAGCGCAGATTTTGATACCCTGCGAATGGTTTATTTCTCACTGTGCCAGTCAGTGCTATCGTTTGGTGTGACGGTTTGGGGTGGCGCTCCAAAAACAAACATTTTACAATTAGAAAGAGCGCAACGAGCTGTCCTTAAAGTTATGACGTTTAAACACTTTCGGTATAGCACTAAGCAATTGTATAAAGACTGTCAAGTCATGACCGTTAGACAGCTCTTTGTGCTCAATACAATTTTGCGCAAACATGTATCTTTGGAATATAGTGGCGATCATCTGGCAAAACGAAGATCGACTGATGTCTGTCCCATATTCAAATTCAAATTCAAATTCAATTTTTTTTTTTTTTTCAAATTCAAATTCAAAAGTCATTTATTCAAACTAGGCTGAGAATCAGCACTTTTCGAACGTCAAAATTACATAAGACAGTCCCCCAAAACGCCCAGCCTTCACCACTTCCTAGTGCTTTGGCTGGGAAGAAGAAGTGGCGCAACAAACTCCCCAGCAGCACAGCTGTCTGTTCAGTTAGGAAAAAAAATGATTCTATACAATAATTTATAAGATAATTTACATTACGCAAAATAAAATTTAAATTATAAATTAATAGCCATATGACAGCTAGCACACGCCAATATACCAACCAAAAACATCGAGAACTATACTCAAGCAGAAATAAAAATAACTAAACGTAAACAATATCTAAAAAAAGAAAATAAAGCCTCCAGGCATAAAGGGCGTGCCCGCTTACATAGAGCTGTAACTAGAAGTTATAATTGATAAACTAGGACAATCGAGGTAAAATAAATAATTGTCGAGGTCGCTAGCTAACCACATATTGTAATACAACTCATTAAAAAAAACATTGTAATGAGTAGATTATGTCAACAATAAATAAAAATAAAATAAATGTACATAAAAGGTAAAATTATAAACTTTTATATAAACTCATAAAACCTGTCAGTAGGTAAACTAATTCTGGAAAAAGAACATTTAAACATTGTCTTGAGTTAATCACAGCGACCATCTATTCTTATCATTTAAGTAGTCGTTGATAGAATAGTATGCCTTTGAACAAAGGTTGGACTTTACTTTAGTTTTAAACGCATTAAAAGGCAAATCTAGCAAATAAGAGGGTAGCTTGTTATAAAAGGTTATACCAAGCCCAACAAATGAGTTATGAACCTTATGAAGCCGGTGGGAGGGAGCACGTAGTTTATCCTTACTTCTAGTGTTAACATTGTGAATATCACTGTTTTTAGTGTATCATAGAAAGACATAGAACCAAATTTGCTGAAAGAGATTTCCGAATTCTGGGAAGCTGCTTGTACAATGCAGTTAACAAACATTGTGGCATCTATAAAATAAATAAATTTGAGTGTAAAAAGTTAGTGAGTAAATGGATCATGACTCATACGTATGAAGAAACAGAAAACTTATTAGGAAAGTTACTCTAAAAAAAAAAAAAAACGACATTTATTCTTGCACTCCATATTATAAAATCCTTTTAATAGCGCAAACTCATACAGTAGGCCCGCGCACACACAAAAACGCACACATACACACACACACACACACCCACACACACACACACTCACACACACATATATATACACTTAGAGAATGGCTACAGTTTATAGTTTTAAGTTTTATTTTATATAATTTTTATTATATTCTTTTGTTTTGTATTAAACTATAATAACCATGCTGCTTGCTCCGGCAATGGCTAGTGACAGTAACCACTATGTAACTCCGAACTTGTATAAATTATCGGGTAAATGTTTATAGAGAGAGCCCTGTCACCCATAACACAAGTTTAATCTTAGCTTGGGTGCCAGAGGTTTAAACCCAGTGGTATCTTTACAATTGTTTAGGTTTTAAATTCTGTTCTACATAGTGCTATTCTGCTAAATTGTAAACCTGGAAATAAAGCATATTATATATTATTATTATATTATTATATTGCAGATAAGTGAGAGGAAAGATGTTACACATGAAATATATAATTATAAAGACCCAATCCAAGTATCACAACACTTTAACGAGTCATTTATTTGCTTCATCAATCTTTACAGCCCCCAAACCCTTACTGAACCAATTACATTGAAACATTGCTTCAGTGAAAAAGCACTTGGGAGTTTACGCTCGACGAAACAATAAAGTAACGAAATAGTTGTACTCTGTCAGGACCACGGTTTCAGTTGGTCCGTAAAGCTGAGTTGTGCTGACATTGTCTTACTTTGTTTTGAATATATTCAACGTATTGCAGTACCACTACTAACTATGTAGCACTGAAAGTAGGTACTCATTTTTAGGGTTACGTACCTCAAAGGGAAAAAAACAACACCCTTATAGGATTACTCGTGTGTCTGTGTGTCCGTCTGTCACAGCCAATTTGCTCCGAATCTAATGGAATGATTAAGTTGAAATCTGGTACATATATGAATTTCTGTGAGCCAAAGAATTTTGAAAATGAGGGTCACTTTTCGGAGGTAAATGAGAAAATAAAAAAATAAAGTTTTGCAAACTGTACCGTGTGACATATCAAATGCATTCCACAATTTTAGCGTAGGTGGTAGGTACATTATAAAATATACATAATTTTAGATCATTGTGGACCCTGTCGGAAGCTAATATTATATTATAATTTGAAAAAAGTAAAATATAAATGTTCGTCTACTACTCACTTCCACTTTAATTTTATTTATTATTTTTGGTATTCATTTTTAATTATTCATTTAATTTATCATTAAAATATTCATTAATATTATAATAGCGTTTATGGATTAGGTACCTATTGTTTTAGTTTATATATAAATATATAAAATTCATGTTCATTTATAATTGCTTCTGGTAATTTATTACATATTTGAACTGATATTACTAATGTGCTTGTTGAGTGCATTTTCAGCTTAGAGCCACCAGGTAGGTTTAGTCTATTTTTGTGTCGTAGTGTATATTTAGTTTGTATGTTTACTCGTGTAGTGAATAATTGTTGGTTGTTTGTAACAAATTTGCATATTTATAATATATATTACGGGGAAGTGTTAAAAGTTTGTGTTCATGGAAATGTGGTTTGCACCTGTCTGTGTCTTCTATGTTAACTAGGATTCTTATTAGTCGATTTTGTAGTGTGTAAAGTGTAATTGCATGTGTACTGTTTCCCCATAATATTACGCCATAGCTTAACCATGCGTATGTGTGAGGGTCTCAAATAGTTTTTTTTTTTTTATAATTTGAAAATAAATTGTTTGTAGGTATTCTATTTAAGAAAATGGACAAAAAATTACCATTCCCTTCTTATATGCGAGACTACTGAGCCTACAATTTTGAAAAAAATACAAAAAATATTTCTATACTTATAGATTACAGGAAAACTTATAAGAAGCCTATGGTCTAAAAATAACATGGTAAATCTCTCAATATTGTGCGTACAAACTTAAAGCAGTTGGGATGTATGGTAGAACATGTATTTTAACTACAATGTAAATTTTTTTCTTGGGATAATTCTTTCTCTTCTTTCTCCGACTCGCACTTGGCCGGTTTTTGTACTAAATCAGCAGTATTGGCCGTTGTTTTTGACTGCATGCAAAGTGTCCATGAGTGACATTACTGGCTTATCTTTTGCACAACAGCTTGAAATAGTCTCGTAAAATTTGTGATAAATAAATAATAAAGTTACCTATTGTTTTTTTTTTTTGTGGTCTGAGTCATAGCCCGAAGGGCAAAAGTAACTGCGCATCTCTGCGGAGCACATCGTATACCATTAGGAGAAGCAACCACATACACTGGTGACATACGCCGGTCACCAGTACCTCTACCATGAGCTGTCATCAAAAACTTACTCGCTAGCGCTAGCGTATTAACATGTTCAGTGCCAGGAGCCCTCTTGGAGGGTTCACCTAATCGCATATGGGGAGCCCTCGCTGAGGGCTCATTTTAAATGTAGGTTTTTCTTAACAACATTATAAACCGTGAAAATAAAATCTAATGTATATAAACTTGGTAGGTTGGCAACTATTTCACTTCGTTTTACAGTGATTTATATTACGGTTTTAAACCTAATGCCATTGACCGTCAGCGATGGTTAACTTTAGCGCAAACGTAATGCCGGTGACCCTCCCGGAGGGTTCATTTCCAATATGTACCTATAGCAAGTATGGCAACATGGCGTATGAGCTCGAGAAAGAAGAGAGAATGGCTCCTATGATCAATACGTAGTGGTATCGCTATGGTAATAATGTTATAATAGTCAATATAATGAACCAGTCCGAATAACTAAAAAGGTTGGCGGTTAGTGGACTATTTATTTTTATTTTTTTTGGATTTTTATTCCTTATAATAATTATCTACGTCTATTCAATTTGTAATATTGTTGACCACGTGTGATTCGCGGAGTTTTTGATTTAAATTTAAAATGAACTATGTTTACAATAATTAAATATTTTGTAAAGGAATTTATTTGATTTTTCTTGAAATTCACGTTGTTCATGTCGTTGGTCTCCAAATTTAGCGGCCACAATATATTCCATTCTAAATAAGCTCTTCTAGACATTATTTTGACTTTATAGACTCAAAAACGCATATAATTTTAATGTAAAAATGTTTCACACCTAAAATGCTATTGAGCTACGTAACTAGTATCGCAAGCATATTTATCTCTTTTATCAATAGCGTCTGTGGAATTAGTGACTCATGGAGCCGTTTTGTATGGCGGCAGCTGAAAAAATCGTTGGTGACTATCGAATAGATTATGTTAGCTTTCTTACCTATCGAAATAGGTATATATGTATATCTTTATATTTAAATAAATGTTTTTTTTCCTCAATTCTCGCTATTGCTCCTACCACTGTTTGTCTCTGCATCACCCAAAGGTTGACTGGTAGAAAATGCCTGTGGCATTAAGTCCGCCTCTGCACATTTTTGTGCTTGAAGTATAAATAAATAAATCTATAGTGCTCTTCGTACGAATTTTATTTTTTTCTGTGACCGCTAGGGACGCTGTACAATATATATTCATATAAATCATTTTTTACGGAGACGCTAGCAAGTTTTGACATGATCGAAATCTATTTGATTCACGTTAATACGATGTAAGTTTTCGATGAAAGCTCATGGTAGAGGTACAGAATAATGGTGTCTGAAACATGATGTTCTTTTGTTTCGGCTTATGGTTTTTAGACAATCCCGGCACAAATTCTAAATTCGAAGTGCTAACAGTTCAGCGTTTTTTTTAAAGCACGCACAAATTATTACTAACTCATTAATATGTGTGTGCTATAAAAAAACGTCGTTTCAAATACAATGTATCCTATGGAAGTGCGAATTAGTCTACACAATATTCAGTTTGTACAAACTGCGAACATTGTCTGATTATAAATATTTTCACCACATAAATGTTGAAAATAACAATCAATAGGTACTGTTTAATTTACTCACGTCGAACATTCCCGAAATGTAAACGATTAAAATCTTCCAGCGGTACATGTATACAGTAACTCTTATACAATCGTATAACTATCAACGAATGTAGCTTCTTTACTCAACAACCGGTAGATTTGTATTCCTTTTGAAATCGAAGTAAAATAACTGTCGAATTTTATCGTTATTTTATTAAATTAGTATGGAATTTCCTTCATTACATTACATCTCTTAAACCAAAAGTAATATTGCGTAGTACACAATTATATTATATTCTAATATCCTACTAATCCTACGTCCTAATATAAATTCTATATAATATTATAAATGTGAAAGTTTGTATGTTTGTTTCTCAATCACGCAAAAACGGCTGAGCGGATTTGGATTACATTTGGCACACAAATACATTATAACCTAGGTATATTAACACATAGGACACTTTTTATCCCGGTAATCCTGTGGGATTATTTCCGACCTCCACGACGGCGAAGCCGCAGGCGAAAGCTAGTAATAATATTATAAATGCGAAAGTGAGTTTGTTTGTTTATTACTCTTTCATGCTAAAACTGTTGAACGGATTTAGACGAGATTTGGCACAAGGGTAGATCATGACCTGGGTTAGGACATAGGATTCTATTTATCCCGATATTCCCACGGGATCGAGACTAATGCGGGTGAAACCGCGGGGCGCACCGAGTAAATAATTTAAACACTTCCCACTTCTTCCCACTTGTCTACAATGTTTTGGAAGGGGCAACTTGAATCATAATTATAATTAATTTATCCTATTAAATGAGCAATTTTTTGTTTATATTGTACTCACGATCCCAAGGTATCTGGTAAAATTAGTTTTCTCTATTTTCACCATAGCAGAGCTCGGTTGACCTGAAGGGCATTAGCAGAAGGAAATATGGTATTACACCCATTTTTGAAAAGTGTCTGAATTAGATTCTACAGTGCTAATGAACCGCTAAAAAATTCACAAATTTTTTATTCAATCGTTAAGTGCCATAAAAATGCATTTAATTTTGCATTTTCAAATTTCGCGCGTAATTTTCAGTGGACGCCATATTGCTCTGTGGTCATGACGTCAGTTGGCTGTGTAAGCAAATGCAGTGATAATTTTTAAGTTATAAATTTGTGTTGTCTCCTTTTACAAAACCGTCCTCCATGGTATTATTTCAATAAAAATTACGTTGGTTACGAAAATAATAAAAAGCCTTTATTTTGTAGATTAAAAGTAAGCTGATAGTTGACAGTTAACACTTCTAAGTTTACATAGCCGTATGACGTAATAACATCGCGACTACTATTTATCTAGTTTGCTATTTTATGAACTAAAACTAACGTTTTCCGACTGCTTTTTGCCTAAGCTATCTCAATAATATATTTATAGTTTTTTTCTCTTATAGAGTAAAACACCCTATTCTCTTAATTTATAAGAACTCTAATCTAATCTCATTTGAGATCTGTCAAAAATACAATACATTAACCAACTTTTTTGACAAGTTTGACAGATTGCGACTCGAATGCGGACGTTTTTTTAAGTACGAGAATAGGCCTTCGCATAGGTACTTTAACATACACTTGTTCCTAAACATACAAGTAACATGGCATGAAATTCTTATCAACAGAAAACTTACCAAATTTAACAGCAGGTCCCAAACTAGACACACCTTGTATCTTGGTGACCCAAACACTACAGAAAGTTAATAATTTAATGTATTCTGCAACTAATTATATATTTTTGTGATGATGACGTTGAATAGTGTCTTTTACTGGCCTACTTGAAATAAATGATTTGGCTTTGACTTAAATCAAGCAATAACAAATAAAATAAAAACTGCAAAATCTTCAGCCATGTTAAAAAAAGTGTTTTTAATAACACTTTTTTTAACTTTTCTTTTCAGTCTCCCTCTCCCGTGATGCTCGCTTCCCTCTTACAGTACGAGCCATACTTATGTCGGATATCAGTCAATGTAGAATTCATTTTGGCCCTCATACGTCAACGTATTGTATAATTTTGAATCAATGCATTGCTTATTACGTTGGTATAGTCTATTTATCCTACTGAACATTCTGAACAAATTCAATTCAAATTCCTGTAAGTTTTCTAGTTATTGTAACTGAGTTTTGTGTTTGATTTCAATGTAACTGCGCAACGCAATGATGAAAATCTCCTTTATTAGTCATTTACACAGTCATATTTATTAACACAACCACTTAAATACAAAATACAAGCTAACACTAACATTTATATATGACGGAGAAGGTATGTCTCTTTCGTTATTATCAGCCATATTTTAACTATTGTGGGCGTAGTGTTGGTTAATGCGCAATAGAAAAACCGTTTGCAGTTCAGATGTAATTATAATTTACGATCAAATTATTCACACTAGCAATTCACACACTGTAGGTACATGACACAACTATACGGAACTCACGACAGTTTCTAACCGTGTTCACTGTTTGACCGCCACCTACCTCTGCTTTTCTCCGGTCGAGCGTTATGTTATAGAGATACTCTGTCGAACACCGCAAGGCGGCGCTCGCGCCCCCGATTAGTCACATCAGTGACGTATTTTCGACAAATATTATGTACAAGTATATTAAAACAAATTGAAGACGACGATTGTGCTCAATGATTGAATATTTCAAGTTTAAGAAAATTTACAGTTTTCAGCCAAGACAAACTAGCTCTATGTAGGCTGGTATCATGAAAGTCATTACTAGGACCTTTTAATTCGAACCCTGATATTTCAAATTAGAATCACTATTAATTAAGGACTTCCCAACAGTAAAAATACAATTGACCTTTCGCAAAAATGTTACATTAATTTCAGCTATAAGGCAATTCTTGAGTTAATTAAAAACAACTTGAACCCTAGTAAATGGTCCCCGAATTTAACGCAACACCCTTAATTGACCGCCCCTGGAGTGATATAAAAAAATAACATTGAGAAATAATATTTTAAAAGCCATCTTCAAAGTATCCGTGAGATACACTGAATAATATAAATTGATGCGCTGAAACTTTTAGACATTAATATTCGTTATTTTTATTACCTATATTCCTTAAAAACATACAACACTGATATTATATTATATATGATCAGAGGGTTCTGAAAACTAATATCATCAGTCTCCTGCTATACAACGTCCCAATAATAAATACTGCTTTAAATTCCCCGATTAATAATAATAATAAAGGGGGTAAGGGACAGCCCTCCGCAGACTGATGGGGTGAATTCAGTATATTATTATTATACTAAGATGACCGGTACAGGAAATTATTTCAGGAACTTACACGCAATGTATGGCTATCGTGGCAAAACGCACGTAGCGATCGGCAGCACAGCGAGCTTTCGGACGCCCTTCCCCGCTACCCCGCGACCTCGCGGTTCTTGAACAGCTGATTTCACGCGTAGTTCGTTAGAGAATTTCAACATACATTGCTGTTTTTTTTTATTTTAGCTGTTTTATTTACATTAACAGAGTACTGCGTACAGAGAATGTAATTTTACATTGAAATAAAATAATAGTAACTGAAAACCCGAAAAAAATATGTTTCAGTGGAATATAATATGATTCAAAATAAGGAGCTGAATGCACCCTCTTAGTTTGCATGAGGAACAGGGTGTAAAGTTCACTCATCCACCATAGAAAAGGGAGGATCCTCCGACCAGACGGGTGTTGTGGTCGGATAGTCTTATATATGTCGTTCGCGCAGTAAACTCTAATTGCGCGATGCAGGATTTGTGTGAAGTCATGTCTTTGATGCGCAGTTCGTATGTGGCGGTGTAACCGCTACAACGTCACGGCATAACGCCATCTGTTATTCAATATCGGTACTAACTAATGACAACAGATTAGACACCTTATCCTTTATTTGGAGTAGCAGCAAGTCATTTTCGTCCATATCTCTATCAGACGTTATCTTAGTATTCAACCCCATTCCAGACATATCACACAATTTATCAGTTTCTTTAGTCTTCTCCTACATCTAATTATTCACATTCACACTTACTTCTACTACTTATAAAAAACTTCCTCACGAAATGCTCCTCATTCCTCCATATGACATGCCTCTACTGATTTCCTCGTAAGTACTTGGCCACTGGTGCTACTTTCTAACTTCCTCTTACACACCTACCTACTAATTACTAATTCTATTCGGAACACCATACATTCTCTTAAAATTGCCTTAAATACTAACAATATGTAACCCATATTTAGTTCACGTTCTGGGTTCCAATCAAACGAAATAATACTGAATAATAATATACATTTCGATCGCAGCGAACCGAATAAATTTTATCGTCGAACTGTAACTTAACAATCGTGACTGGTTTACGATCGGAACACTCTGTGTAGATCATGAAAATCTGACGACATTGATCATTTACATTACCCTGTCGCTTTTATAGAGAACTAGAGCGACGCGGCACGCAAGTCAACGCTTCACATACCTACCTAAAATATTTTTTTAGTGGCAATTTACTCTTGCATCTTTATCTACTCGTATCTCTAAATAAATGATATAAACCAAAGTTGCTTTTTTTGACTGTCTGTGTGATCGCTTAGTTCTTCTAAACTGGACAATGGATTTTGATGGAGTTTTCACTATGATTTAGATAAATTATTCCGAAACGTTTATGTGTATTCATACATACATAAACTCACGTCTTCTTCCCATGGGGGTAGGCAGATATTACAGAACGCCACCTGCTTCGATCCTTACATAATCCTTTTGCCTCGTTTACGTTCATACATCTGGTCATACATGCCGGGTGCGAGTACTACGCACCTGTCCTTTCTAAAGAGCATCATCAACAAGGTCAGTTTATGTCCTCCTAGGGCGTCCCTCCGGGCGTTTCCAGTTACATCTACCCTGTAAATACATTTTGTTAGTCGCCTTTCATTTATCCTCTCAACATGACCCAACCATCTCAGCATACCATTTTAAATTTTTGTTACTACATCTTCTTTTAACTCACACCGTTGTCTTATCACATCATTCCTCAGCCTATCCTTTATAGTTAGACCTTATGTGTATAATACATTATTATTTAACTAAGATATACCACAGAAATCTTAATGTTTTAACATGCCGCCGTCACATTAGTGTATAATGCACCCATGTAAAGCATGCACGGGTCGCAAGTTTAAAATACACACAAAATCAATTCTGGGCAAAAATATCTTACGATAAAATTGACGTATTATGATTGGTTCTGGTCAACAAACAATTGCAGCAGTTAGAATGAAATGTTCAGGGTCTGAGTGACAGGGGTTATGCAAGGCATTCGTGGGCAGAACCACAGTATAGATGCTGATGATCACTCTGCATTTTAGGTATGAAGCTACTCGTACACGAACGCCAATTCAGTGAGTGTAACGTAGTCAGGAAGATCGAAGAGTTACGCGATAGGAAGAGACGCAACTTCTTGGTGAATATAACTGTAGGTTATTAGGGCTGTGTGACCTTGAATTGCACTTTCTTGTGTCGTAGCAAGATTCGCTTTTTATTTAAATAATTTTGCTGAGTGAACCATCTGTATTCAGCTGTGGCAGAACGGAAAACAACCGCTCATGCATGGTCGTGTCATGTCCGTCGGTTGTGTCTAAATCTGCATGACAGACGCTTTGCCTGTTCGTACTAGCTTCAGGCTATTTCATATTGGCGATTTAGCAGAGCAATGCAACATTCAACGGTGGGTCAGTCGCTTTCAATGTTTCTAGTATGCAAATCGTTAGAGCAATCTATTCGGTGGACTTCACAAAAACTGCACGATTAATTCGGTTATGTTCATGTTCGTTCAAACGGGCGCCGCGCCGTCAGTAGGGACTGGAAATCTCTTAGCGGCCACGGGTTATTTCAATTTATTGAAATTTTTATTACGGATGCTTTTAACGTGCACGTCTTTCGACGTTGTTCTCACATGTATAATTTCAACATGAATGATGTACGCAACCAATATTTTGTAACAATATTTGATTTAAAATAATGTCCGTGGAGTTTCTTGCCCGTTCTTCTCCATAGGTACCTACTACGCTTTGGAATGGGCAACTAGCTTCATCTCTCTGACTGACCGACTCCTTGATAATTCAAAATTGATTTCGATTTTGAGTTGACTGCCGAGTTACCGATTCTGAAGCCCAGTTACGATGGTAAACTGAAAAACGATTGAAATTAAGAGACAAAAAAAACGACCTACTTTTGAATAAGGTTTTATTCCGTTTGAAGTGCTACTGATGAGGTGCTGGGTTCGATTCCTGGTGTAGGAGTGCTATTAGGTGCGCTTATGCCTAACCCTTCGGGGAATACAGGCGTGATGTTTGTGTATGTGTAGGGATAAGTAATTTTATTGAAGAGCAATCACGCTGATCTGTTTTAGATGTATTTTAGACACTGCCTCATTCACTCATTCCTTTTACTGTAAATGTAGCAAAAGTCTATTTTATTACGAGGAACATAAAAACCCACTCTAAAAATATTTTTTCACTCTTGAAAATGTTTAGCTTTAAAATTAATTGAAAGAACTATAAAAATAATGGTTTCCAATATAAACATGCTTAACTTTTTACTATGTCGTAGGATTGACGAATTATCTAGTTGCAGGCAGATTGCATGATTCGTCATTTTGAACCGGATGATATAGGTTACGTTAGGTTAGAACTGTGACCAATCGCGTGCGAGCCGGGCGAGCGAAGCGAGCGGTGCCGCGGCAACAGCCGGCGAGCGCTACTTCTAAGTTGCTCGCAGAAATTTCGTTCATGTTTATTAAAGTGATAATATGTAATTATAAATGTATTATTATTATTATAAAGTGTTGATAGCTGTTTTCATCAAAGTGCTACTCGTATTAAATACATCACTTTTATTACGCTTTCAATTTATTCATTGACACGAAATCGATAAATGGCGAGTAGATGGTACTATTTATAAATCTTAAAAGAATAAAATGTAAGTTTGTAAGAGCTTTTGGAGTATTAATAAATTAGTATTAAAAAAAATTACAACGTGGTTGCTCTTGCGTGGTCCTTCTTCTCACCTGATGGTAAGTGATGTTCAGGCTGGAAATGAAAACGAGTTTCACCTGGAATCCTTAACCACAGAGGAACTGGCTATCTTACCTCTAACTGCCCAACAATGCTGGTAACAGCATTGGTGGTAGGTACCCAGTCGGACTTAGATTAAGCCCTACCACCAACCAAACCGAGCAGGAAATTTTGCCCAGCTGGGAATCGAATCGGACCTCGGGGTCTGAGACAGGTGGTCTTACCACTAGACCACAGAGGTTAAAACATGGGACTTAAACATAACTGGCGAAATGTGGGTGTACTACACACCTCTGCCAACCCTTCGGGAATTAGTCGTGATGTAATGTTATGTAATTAGTTAACAAAAATAACAAATAAGTACCCTTTAATAAATTAAATCCGATGCCAATCACCTAAAACACAACACACGTACGGACTCATAATAATCGGTTTAAAGTTACAATACGGGTGTATACTTAGTAACATAAGTATAGCTGGGGGTGGTCGTCTGTGAAATGTAATTTCAAAGAAATCTATCACGTCCGTGACTCAGCAATAATGGTCATGCTTAAATCGTTGCCACCGTTTGCACCCGCTTACATTTTCGTGGTGGAAAATGATATTACTGCAGTGTAAAATGGAAAATTGAACCTGTACCTATTGCTTGATTTAAAGACGATTCTAAGTTATTATTATTAATTTATGTAAGTAAGTATAAGGCTATAATTTTCATTAGAACTATTGGCTACGTAAAATGATTGTGTTGTAGACATCAGACATCATCATAAAAAACTTCCTCACGAAATGCTCCTCATTCCTCCATATGACATGCCTCTACTGATTTCCTCGTAAGTACTTGGCCACTGGTGCTACTTTCTAACTTCCTCTTACACACCTACCTACTAATTACTAATTCTATTCGGAACACCATACATTCTCTTAAAATTGCCTTAAATACTAACAATATGTAACCCATATTTAGTTCACGTTCTGGGTTCCAATCAAACGAAATAATACTGAATAATAATATACATTTCGATCGCAGCGAACCGAATAAATTTTATCGTCGAACTGTAACTTAACAATCGTGACTGGTTTACGATCGGAACACTCTGTGTAGATCATGAAAATCTGACGACATTGATCATTTACATTACCCTGTCGCTTTTATAGAGAACTAGAGCGACGCGGCACGCAAGTCAACGCTTCACATACCTACCTAAAATATTTTTTTAGTGGCAATTTACTCTTGCATCTTTATCTACTCGTATCTCTAAATAAATGATATAAACCAAAGTTGCTTTTTTTGACTGTCTGTGTGATCGCTTAGTTCTTCTAAACTGGACAATGGATTTTGATGGAGTTTTCACTATGATTTAGATAAATTATTCCGAAACGTTTATGTGTATTCATACATACATAAACTCACGTCTTCTTCCCATGGGGGTAGGCAGATATTACAGAACGCCACCTGCTTCGATCCTTACATAATCCTTTTGCCTCGTTTACGTTCATACATCTGGTCATACATGCCGGGTGCGAGTACTACGCACCTGTCCTTTCTAAAGAGCATCATCAACAAGGTCAGTTTATGTCCTCCTAGGGCGTCCCTCCGGGCGTTTCCAGTTACATCTACCCTGTAAATACATTTTGTTAGTCGCCTTTCATTTATCCTCTCAACATGACCCAACCATCTCAGCATACCATTTTAAATTTTTGTTACTACATCTTCTTTTAACTCACACCGTTGTCTTATCACATCATTCCTCAGCCTATCCTTTATAGTTAGACCTTATGTGTATAATACATTATTATTTAACTAAGATATACCACAGAAATCTTAATGTTTTAACATGCCGCCGTCACATTAGTGTATAATGCACCCATGTAAAGCATGCACGGGTCGCAAGTTTAAAATACACACAAAATCAATTCTGGGCAAAAATATCTTACGATAAAATTGACGTATTATGATTGGTTCTGGTCAACAAACAATTGCAGCAGTTAGAATGAAATGTTCAGGGTCTGAGTGACAGGGGTTATGCAAGGCATTCGTGGGCAGAACCACAGTATAGATGCTGATGATCACTCTGCATTTTAGGTATGAAGCTACTCGTACACGAACGCCAATTCAGTGAGTGTAACGTAGTCAGGAAGATCGAAGAGTTACGCGATAGGAAGAGACGCAACTTCTTGGTGAATATAACTGTAGGTTATTAGGGCTGTGTGACCTTGAATTGCACTTTCTTGTGTCGTAGCAAGATTCGCTTTTTATTTAAATAATTTTGCTGAGTGAACCATCTGTATTCAGCTGTGGCAGAACGGAAAACAACCGCTCATGCATGGTCGTGTCATGTCCGTCGGTTGTGTCTAAATCTGCATGACAGACGCTTTGCCTGTTCGTACTAGCTTCAGGCTATTTCATATTGGCGATTTAGCAGAGCAATGCAACATTCAACGGTGGGTCAGTCGCTTTCAATGTTTCTAGTATGCAAATCGTTAGAGCAATCTATTCGGTGGACTTCACAAAAACTGCACGATTAATTCGGTTATGTTCATGTTCGTTCAAACGGGCGCCGCGCCGTCAGTAGGGACTGGAAATCTCTTAGCGGCCACGGGTTATTTCAATTTATTGAAATTTTTATTACGGATGCTTTTAACGTGCACGTCTTTCGACGTTGTTCTCACATGTATAATTTCAACATGAATGATGTACGCAACCAATATTTTGTAACAATATTTGATTTAAAATAATGTCCGTGGAGTTTCTTGCCCGTTCTTCTCCATAGGTACCTACTACGCTTTGGAATGGGCAACTAGCTTCATCTCTCTGACTGACCGACTCCTTGATAATTCAAAATTGATTTCGATTTTGAGTTGACTGCCGAGTTACCGATTCTGAAGCCCAGTTACGATGGTAAACTGAAAAACGATTGAAATTAAGAGACAAAAAAAACGACCTACTTTTGAATAAGGTTTTATTCCGTTTGAAGTGCTACTGATGAGGTGCTGGGTTCGATTCCTGGTGTAGGAGTGCTATTAGGTGCGCTTATGCCTAACCCTTCGGGGAATACAGGCGTGATGTTTGTGTATGTGTAGGGATAAGTAATTTTATTGAAGAGCAATCACGCTGATCTGTTTTAGATGTATTTTAGACACTGCCTCATTCACTCATTCCTTTTACTGTAAATGTAGCAAAAGTCTATTTTATTACGAGGAACATAAAAACCCACTCTAAAAATATTTTTTCACTCTTGAAAATGTTTAGCTTTAAAATTAATTGAAAGAACTATAAAAATAATGGTTTCCAATATAAACATGCTTAACTTTTTACTATGTCGTAGGATTGACGAATTATCTAGTTGCAGGCAGATTGCATGATTCGTCATTTTGAACCGGATGATATAGGTTACGTTAGGTTAGAACTGTGACCAATCGCGTGCGAGCCGGGCGAGCGAAGCGAGCGGTGCCGCGGCAACAGCCGGCGAGCGCTACTTCTAAGTTGCTCGCAGAAATTTCGTTCATGTTTATTAAAGTGATAATATGTAATTATAAATGTATTATTATTATTATAAAGTGTTGATAGCTGTTTTCATCAAAGTGCTACTCGTATTAAATACATCACTTTTATTACGCTTTCAATTTATTCATTGACACGAAATCGATAAATGGCGAGTAGATGGTACTATTTATAAATCTTAAAAGAATAAAATGTAAGTTTGTAAGAGCTTTTGGAGTATTAATAAATTAGTATTAAAAAAAATTACAACGTGGTTGCTCTTGCGTGGTCCTTCTTCTCACCTGATGGTAAGTGATGTTCAGGCTGGAAATGAAAACGAGTTTCACCTGGAATCCTTAACCACAGAGGAACTGGCTATCTTACCTCTAACTGCCCAACAATGCTGGTAACAGCATTGGTGGTAGGTACCCAGTCGGACTTAGATTAAGCCCTACCACCAACCAAACCGAGCAGGAAATTTTGCCCAGCTGGGAATCGAATCGGACCTCGGGGTCTGAGACAGGTGGTCTTACCACTAGACCACAGAGGTTAAAACATGGGACTTAAACATAACTGGCGAAATGTGGGTGTACTACACACCTCTGCCAACCCTTCGGGAATTAGTCGTGATGTAATGTTATGTAATTAGTTAACAAAAATAACAAATAAGTACCCTTTAATAAATTAAATCCGATGCCAATCACCTAAAACACAACACACGTACGGACTCATAATAATCGGTTTAAAGTTACAATACGGGTGTATACTTAGTAACATAAGTATAGCTGGGGGTGGTCGTCTGTGAAATGTAATTTCAAAGAAATCTATCACGTCCGTGACTCAGCAATAATGGTCATGCTTAAATCGTTGCCACCGTTTGCACCCGCTTACATTTTCGTGGTGGAAAATGATATTACTGCAGTGTAAAATGGAAAATTGAACCTGTACCTATTGCTTGATTTAAAGACGATTCTAAGTTATTATTATTAATTTATGTAAGTAAGTATAAGGCTATAATTTTCATTAGAACTATTGGCTACGTAAAATGATTGTGTTGTAGACATCAGGTAGTAAGATTTTCAACGACCCACTTATTTTGGCAGACACACACTTGACAGTTTTTAATAAGTTGAACACTTTTTATAACAATTCGGTTTATAAATAGAAAAAAAATCGTTTTATTTGAAGAACAGGTAAGTCTATATTTATGAGGTATTCTACAAGGAGGTATTCTTACTTACTTATTATAACAAAAAGTTTAAATATGAATCATAAGTTTTTCAATAGAATTTGGTGCTGCTATGGTTGGAGGACAATATATTGTTGTAATTTTATTTACACACACGTATTTAAATAATTTAAAATTTAACAGACTTAAAATAATATTAACAATATATACAAGTGTATTAAAAAGGGGGGTGGGGGGGGAGGAATAATCATAGGGCATCAAAAAATTCGTCCGCATCGCTGTCAACAGGAAAAGTGCCCAAAAGGCTGGCAGTCATACAACATGGCAATGCTGATTCTTTGGCCAAAGAATAGGCCAGCCCTCTGGTCACGTGAAGAGTCTACCAGCCGCCTAGCGATGTCTTGAAAAACTAAGTGGGCACTCGGACCCCATGGCCCTAGTGATTAGTCAGATAACTAGATATATTAAAAAGAAATTAAAGGTATAAAGATATTAAAAAATGTTGCCTCTTTTACAATATAAATTAAAAATAATACATGCATCATCGTCATCTTTCAAGTCTTTTCCCAACTATGTTGGGTCGGCTTCCAGTCCAACCAGATGCCGTGGAATACTAATATGTTACATGTGTAGCTTAACTAACCTACCTTACAATATTTTGATTTAAAAGAGTGTCCGTGGAGTTTCTTGCCTGTTCCTCTCCATAGAAGAAGATGGTCACCCATTCACGGGCTGACAAGCGTAACTTAACCTGATCGATCAACCCGTGCGGCTGTTATTACTTTGCCACGATACCCTATTAAGATTCAGACAATACTATCTTAAAGATAATGACTAGTGTATGGTCGAGTAACATTATTCGCTTGGCAGGCTTGAAAGGCCTGACGATTTCATTAGACATTGATATTTGAATCGATCTAGGTTCACTCAGATATAGGTAATTTAGGACATCTAATAAATCGGTCTGGTGAACTTCGTATGATGGATTCTTTAGAATACTATGATTTGGATGTATTGCCCCTACATGGCTTGAAAATTATGTAGTATACTCTATGTACCTATATTTTATACTTATTTTATGCTTGTATTCCTAAATAAAGAAACTAAATTAATGATCGTTATTGTAGGAACTACATAGCAATAATGCAAACGAGGCAGTTTGCCCCGCGCATACAATATATTGCGCGTATAAATTACTACCTATGCCCACTATGCTGTAATCGCGACTTCACCCACGTGAGGTCGGAAAATATCCCATGGAAACGTATTACCGGGATAAAAAGTATCTTATGTCCTAAATCCAGTCAATGGTCTCTATCCGTGGACAGACAGAGCATACCAGAGTTATGGAATGGTATGGTGGATGGTATTGTCCCACTACAGGGCAAAGGCCTCTTCTCATACAGAGAAGGCACGAGCATTGATCACCACGCTTGCTCAAGACGGGTTGGTGGTTTTAGACTTACATCTATATACAGGGTGTTAAAGTAATTGCGTGCCATAGCTTAGGGGTAGGTTCAGAGGAAGCCAGAAAAAAAAACCTTGTAATTGTACTTACCTACCTAAGTAGTTACCTATCCTTCACCCGGCGTTATCGAAGTGTTCGGGCGTAGGTATTTCATTGCGTTCGATAGTATGTAGGTAACTCTAGGAAATTATGAATTAGCATTTGAACAAAGAATTGTAATTTACATACCGTCGTAGCGGTAGTTCGATTCGCGTTCGATAGTAGGTAAGTAATTAAAGCATTTAAACAAATAAAATAATTTTAATTCTAAACGATTGCTATTTTAAGTAAGTAGGTGTTTTTTTTTTTTTTGCTTCCTTTATCGATACTAAGCCACCCTTAAGTTATGGCACGCAATTACTTTAACACCCTGTATAAAAAATTATAAAGACTTTGTTTTTTTCTGTTAACGCGCTAATATTCACATGTAGGTACAGCGCGACGCGACACCGGCTATTGTTATACTGTGAAGTTTTCTTAGTAATTGTATTGTTCGAGTCGCGTCGCGCTGGTCTTCACGAGCCTTTAGACGCGTTATTAATTTATTATAAGTACATGAAATAAAAGGTATTTTAATAAAACACGTATACTAAAATATTAATCATAAAATTATCTTTAAAATGGTTTCAGAAAACTACGGTTGATAGTTTTTGCGTGATTCTCAGTTTTTTATCCGCGTTATACATTAATTTATAAATTAATTACACTATGTACCTACTCGTAATATAAACATATTCTTAAATATTCACAGATTAAGTTATTGAGAAAATGCTCTAATTTAAGATTAGTTGAGACGTGATCTTCAGTATAAAATCTTTAAAAGTCGGTTATCATCGCCTTTAAAAAAATATGTTTGCATTTGATAGCCCAATTCTTGAGGAAGGCTGTTTAACATCACGTTAAAACCCATAGGAGCTGAGCAAAAAGAAAAAAAACAGAAAGAACGCTAAACGAAGCAATGGCAGGCGATGCGATGCGACGCGGTCCAAGAAATGTAACGCAGACTAACTCGCAGGCTGAAGCTAGTTAACTATAAGGCCAGGTTTCCTCATGATATTTTCATTTCATCATCATGATGTGAGTATGAATAATGTCCAAGATAAACAAAACATAAATAAAATTATCGATTTCTGAATCAAACTGCATGATCTAATACCAACTAATTATAGGCAGCATTAAAAATAAAACACGGGAAATGTTATGACACATTTTCTCTTGCAAACCGCAGAATATTTTGACAACACAGAAATAACTGGCTAAAAATATAAGTAATGTGTTTAAAAAATATTGGTGTTCTGCATCATATCCGGTCGGTTTTTGTCCGGGTTGTGATCTTGAACCGATCCATTCTACCTGGAAAATTTTCAAGGTAAGACTAATAATAATAATACCAGCTTATTACTGTGAAATGGTGAAGGAATACATCGTGAGGAAACCGGCATGCCTGAGAGATATTTCTCGACGGCTTGTGAAGCCAAGTCAGAGGCCCATGGTCGGGTTTAAAACTCTTACACCAGGTTAGTCACTAACCAAAGAAAGAAAGAAGGAATATACATTTATTTAGCACAGACTAAAAGGCACACAAGTAGATATAAAAAGTGTAAAGTGGGTTGTAAGATACTAGCAGGAATGTGTGCCTCGCGGCTGCGCCAAATGGGCCCAGTTCAGCAAAAATGCCAGACAACTACTGATAGTGCAATCCACGTCGACGCGCCCCACTCCGCGATTACTGTACTGTAAGCTGTACTTTAGTACGTAGCGGAGCGGAGTGGGGCGCGCCGTCGTGGGGACCTGAAGTGTGAGAGGTGACGGATGTAAATAAGTTTTATACTGCAATGTGTGTATGTATACTTAAATAAAATACCACACAAAAAAAAGAAGATTACTGTTCCATTGCAGGGCAAGGGCCCCTTATAAAGACTTCAGACTTATAACAACTATAGTCCAGGTTTCTTCACGATGTTTTCGCTTCACCATTGTTAGTAATTTCTAAGAAAAACTTATAAATTACGTACTACAGAAAAAATAACATTGGTAGGTACTTGCCCGGGTTTGAACCCACGATTTCGAGCATGAGAGGCAAGGCCTTTACCACAGGGCGATAAGAGCATAAAAAGTGTCAGAAGATATTATGTTCAAAAACATTATTATGATGAGCGAAGACGGTTTTTTTCTTTTTTTCGTGTGGTTAGTGGCTAACCTGGTCATATAGCTTTTATGCCGCTCATTGGCTCACATGCCATCGAGAAATATTTCTCAGGCATGTCGGTTTCCTATCGATGTTTTTCTTCGCCGTTTTTGGAGGTAAGTGATTATTATATAATACACACATGAATCCGAAAAGTAAGAGGTGCGTGCCCTGGGTTCGAACTAGAGACCTATCACTTGGAAGTCCGACACGGTCACACCACTATACTATCACTGCGAAGACTGTGATTAGGTTTTTCTTTTTATGACACAATAATAGAAAATAATAACCGCATATTATACAAACCTTATGTAGGTAGGGAAGTACTAATTATGTACATTTTTCCCACATTTTTCTAAATTACTTAATTGCTTTATTAATGCAACTGCACTAAAATCCGTGTAAGTTTAATTTATTTTTAATAGTCAGGTTAATTACAGTTGCGTGTATAAAAGTAATTAATTTAAACTGTATCGATAAATGTGGGAACATAACAACAAACAAACGTAATGCGATAAGGCCACGTCCTATTCAAAAGCGATCGTCCCTTGAAAGCGCGATCGGTCGCGTGCATATTTCACTTTTTGTTCGGAATACCGGAAAACGCCGTCTGTCAGCACAACCGCGCGTTCAGGTTCACCGAACAAAAAGTTCAAAAAATCGTGTATATTCACGCGACGATCGCTGTTAAATAGGACGCGTTGTTATAGTACCAGTTTAAAAACGCTAAGTTTAATCAACCTGCGACTGTGAGCATAGGTTCTGGGTTCTAGTCACAGGTCGGGCAAAGTAATGTTGCAATAGTTACTTAAAAAGTAGTGTGTTTTTTTAAGTTCTCATGCAGTCATACTCCTGCATACCTACTTACCTTATTTAGGTACCTGTCTTCTAGAGGTCTGTAGACGATAACAAAAGAGATAATTTTGCCCAACCTTTCATATGTTATGTTATGTTTATAATTTGATTACTATTACTTAATCAATTTAATAATGACGTGTGGACTGTGCGAATCCAAAACTGTAGTTTTATCTTTCTTACATAGCAACTGAACAAATAAACACAATTTAATGTGATGTATAAGTAGGTATTACTATTTACCATTAAATTTGCCATTCAAATGTAAATCTATATGTATAAAAGGAGAAACTGACTGACTGTTGATATATCAACACACAGCCCAAACCGCTGGTCCTAGAGACATGAAACTTGGAGGGTGTGTTCTTTGTGAAGAGTAAGTATCCACTAAGAAAGGATTTTTGGGAATTCCACCCCTAAAGGGGAAAAATAGGGGATGGAAGTTTGTATGAAAGTCCGTCAGTTTTGAAGTTAGGATCTTCAAATTTTGATTTTAGACTGACGATTGAAAATTAATCAATACGTATCTCAACGTTTTTGATAATTCTACCCCCGAAGGGTTAAAACGGGGGATAAAGTTGAAAATCCTTCATTTTAGAAGAAAAATCACTACTATCTAACGCAACGGTGTTGTTAGAATTTCAACCCTTAAGGGGGTGAAAAGGGGGATGAAATTTTGTTTTTAATTAAAGTTCTTTATTTTTTAATTTAAAATCACTAATATTTCGGCTTATGGTTGGAAACTAACACAACCTAAATATTTGTTTTTTTTTTAAATTTCAACCCACAAGGGTCTGAAAGGGGTATGAAGTTTTGTATTGAAGTTGTTCATTCGCAAAATTTTGTATTCAAGTAAAATAATATTTATAAGTACACGTGTACTGTTTCTAACATTACAGTATTTTACATGGAGCGACTGCCTATCTGACCTCCACAACGCAGCAGTTATTAGGTAATACGATACCCCTTGGTAAAAATGGTTGTCAGACTTTCGGGCTTCTGAATTCCCGTAACGACTGTCAAAGATCCACGAATGACAGCCGGGACCAACAGCTTAACATACTTTCCGAGGCACGGACGGGTCTCTGTATCTAAAGATGGTCACCCATCCATAGACCAACCGCGACAAGCGTAGCTTAACCTGATCGATCGACCAGTGCGGCTCTTTTTATTTAGCCACGGGCCCCTCTCCCGGATAACCTCCTCCACCCCCTTCTCCGGGCGAATCAATATAGATATAAATAGATTAGGATAGTTAGGATACGAACAGAATGCAATTCTGCTCATCACTCATAGCAAATAGCGTGATAATAAGTACCCTACAGACTGACCACACTTATAGGGAACATCTATGCAAAATTTGAACAAAATCGATCCGGTAGTTTTTGCGTCATACTTTCAGACCAACAGACAGAAAGAAAGTTGCTCGGAAGCTCGATAGATGGCGGTAGTGGAAAAAATAGAAGTCGCTATGGTTTCGTTACCGCGCATTGTATAAGTACCCCAGTGCTTCGTACCTAAAGTACTCGAACCGACCCTAATTAAACAATTCGGCCCAGTGATCGAGTCGATCGCTGAAAAGCACCTTCCCCCCGATCCTTCAGATCAACTAGAAACTTTTAGTGATGCACTTGCAGCATCGCAATCAGTTCCATCTACCATGATGGATACTAGCGAGCCCGCTTCCTCAAAGCGCGCCCCCACTCCCTTCCCCTCCGATAACGAAGAGCATGCCTCTTCTTCAAGCTCGCAGTCGGACGATGACGGCTTCACAGCTGTCACCTCCGGTAAGAGGAAGATGAAGAAGCAGAGCTCCTCTCAGGCGTCCAAGGTAGTCGCCATCGATGATAGCCCGTCTACCCACTATGTAGATAGGGATGCTCCCCCACCCTCACCCACCCCCCTCCCCGTAGAATCTCCCGTAGTTTCCCCCCCCACCCCCCGCCCGATCGCGAGTACGCCATCGCCATCCTCCGCGCAGGATGCCCCCGCCAAAAACCCCCCGGTCCCAAGAAGGTCGCGCCCCCTCCCCCTCCCCCTGTCTTCATCCAAGACAAGGAGAAGTGGACGGCCATCTCCAAATGGTGTGTTGATCAGAGGATCAGCTACACCAACGCCAGGTCGACCCAACAGGGTATAAAAGTCACACTCGCGACGTCCCGCGACTATAGGGACTTCAATACCCTTCTGCAAGCGAGAGGTGTGTCATTCCACACTTACTCCCTCCCAGAAGACAGACAGATCCGTGTGGTGATCAAGAAGATCCCCAAGGAAATCTCCCCATCCGACATCCTAGCAGACCTTCAGTCGCAAAGGATACCCGTCGACGAAGTGCACCGCATGCACCGTTCGCGCGGTAGAGAGGCATACGACATGATCTTAGTCGTATGCTCCCCGACCGAGGGGCATCACCCCATCTTTAACGTCAAGACGATCTGCAACCTCATGGGCTTCACCATCGAGAAGCCCTGGAAAAATAGCGCCATAGGGCAATGCCATAATTGCCAGCTGTACGGCCATGCGCAGAAGAACTGCCATGCCAAACCCAGGTGCGTCAAGTGCCTGGGCGACCACGGCACTTCGGATTGCTCACGGCCAAAAGATCGCAATCTCTGCGATACCCCACCTAGCTGCGTGCTATGCGGGAATATAGGGCATACTGCCAATTACCGCGGATGCCCCAAGGCACCAAAGTCGAACCCAGGCAAACTGACCCAGCGTCTCGACGCTCGGCAGACTAAACAGAGGGAATTCCTCATTCCCTCCTCCCAAATCCCCCAGCGGCTAAGTCCTCAAAGACCTAGCCCCTGGACTCAACTCCACCACCAGCAGGCTTTTCCAGCCATGGCCACCGCGAGGCCCCCGCTCCCTCAAACCCCCATGTACTCTCTCATGGATCCGCGTAACCGTGTCCCTCCGCCCTCAGCGGCCACAACCGCGCCCGCCGCTAATTACCGCTAATTACCGTGTAATACGTAACGATAGGTCGCGTGCCCACTTGGGCGGCACACTAATTTATTATAAAAAGGATCTGTACTGCATCCCTATTGACCCTCCCCCGCTAGCACAATTAGAAGTCTCCATCTGCCGACTAGCTATGACTGGCCATCAGCCGGTCACCGTAGTATCGGCCTACATCCCTCCCAACCTCGCAGGGGGATTCCAACCCATCGCGGACGACCTAAAAATCCTATTTGGCATGAGTGACTCTGTTATCATAGCAGGCGATCTCAACGCTAAACATCCCTCCTGGAATAGCTCCCTTACCAACTCCAGAGGGTATCAATTGTACAATCTCTCCTTCGCTCAAAACTTTGACGTCATCGCTCTGATGACTCCAACCCACTATCCCCACCAAGTTAATCATGCCCCCGACATTCTTGACGTGGCGCTCCTTAAGAACGTCAACCTAAGATTAGACTCAATAGAAACGGTCCACGAGCTTACCTCGGACCACCGACCAGTAGTCATACGACTGGCTCCCCGCATAGGTCCCTCTGACCCCAACCAACCCCCAGCCACCAAAAGGGTGACGGACTGGAGGCAAGTAGGCGATAAGCTGAAAACCAACACATCCCCCCAATTGGACTCCATCCCAAACGTTTTCGATTCAATCGCGGACACGACGGCTGCGATCGACTCGCTCACTGACCATGTGCAAACCGTCCTGAACGACAGTTCAAGGGAGGTTCCTGAAGCGGATAACCGCTACTTGAAACTCCCGGACGATGCGCGTGCTCTGTTGACCGAGAAGAACGCGGCCACCCGTGCATACAGCAACTTTCCCTGTCCCGCCAACAAAGCCCACATGCGCTACTTGCAGAGATCTGTAAGGACACGCATGGCGGAGCTGCGTGACGCGAGCTGGGATAAGATGCTGAGCGAGTTACAGCCCACCCATCAGGCCTTCTGGGAACTCCAGAGAAAACTCAAATCCAAGCAGATAGCTGCCATGCCCCCCCTAGTACGCCCCGACAAAACCATAGCCTTCGACGACATCGACAAAGCGGAATGCCTAGCCGACAGTCTCGAGGCTCAATGCTCTCCCAGCTCCCTACCAGTAGACCAAGCTCACCTCTCAGAGGTAGACGCTGAAGTCGAACGTAAAGCTTCACTGCCCCCCGTCGAAGACCCCGAAAGTCCTCTGCCTCCCGTCACTCCAGACGAAGTGCATGACATCATCAAAGGTCTCCACATCCGTAAAGCCCCCGGCTCAGATGGAATCACCAATAGGGTGATCCAACTCTTCCCCGCCCACCTTATTATGCTACTGACCACCATCTTCAATGGTGCTCTAAGCAACAATATCTTCCCCCAAGCGTGGAAAGAAGCCATAGTGATAGGTATCCCCAAGCCTGGCAAGCCCAAAACCGAACCTTCCAGTTACCGCCCCATCAGTCTGCTCAAGGTATTAGGCAAAATCTATGAGAGGCTTATTTATAAGCGTCTCAGGGACTACGCTGAAACCAAAGGCCTCATCCCCAACGAACAGTTCGGCTTTAGAGCCCAGCACTCTAGCGTGCATCAGGTCCACCGTATCGTCGAATTCATCGGCGGCGGCTTCTACCGCGGCATGTCGACAGGTGCGGTCTTCTTCGACATAGCGAAAGCATTCGACAAGGTCTGGCACAACGGCTTAATCTTTAAGCTCTACAAACTCGGAGTGCCCGATCGTCTCGTGCTCATCTTACGGGACTACTTGTCGAATCGTACTTTCCGCTATCGCATCGAGGGAGCCCTATCCTCTCCCCGCCAAATCCGCGCCGGAGTCCCTCAAGGCTCCGTGCTCGCCCCGCTCATGTTCTCACTCTTCACAAGCGACATCCCCAAAAGCAATACGGCGCAGTTGGCTCTGTTCGCAGATGACACGGCCATATATTGCAGGGGCCGGTCGCAGACTCAGATCCACCTTCTCTTACAACGGGCTGTCAATAACCTTGGCGCCTGGTTTAAGAAATGGAGAATTGAGGTGAACCCCGACAAAAGTCAGGCGGTTTTATTCATAAAACCGCGATCTAGACCCCCTCACATTCCCCGACCACTCACCTTGTTAGGCAAGCCTATCCCCTGGGAGAAGCAAGCCAAGTACTTGGGAGTCATCCTCGATCATTACCTCAACTTTACAGAGCACATAAGGTCGGTTCGCTCGCGGGCCGCCTTCGCTCTCAGTAGACTTTACTACATCGTTAATGCACGCAGCAAATTGTCACTCAAGTGCAAATTGCGCATCTACACAGCGTGCATCCGCCCCATCATGACCTATGCGGGTGTAGTCTTTGCACACACATCCCCCAGAAATATCCATAAGATGCAGGTGATCCAGAACAGATTTCTTAGAAGAGCCACGGGCGCTCCCTGGTATGTCAGGAATATTAACCTCCACCTAGATCTCAAAATCCCCACAATCCATCAGTTCCTAAAACGCATTTCAAAGCGTCATTTTGATTCCGCCGCCAATCACCGCAACCCTCTGGTTGTTGAAGCGGCCAATTATACCCCCTCCCGTATTAGTCGATTTCGCCGTCCTAGGCATGTCCTCTCCGATCCAGATGATCCAACCACTCTCCTCCAGGAGAGCAATAGGGCCACCAGTACAGTGCACAAACACACCCGACACCCGTCGTACCGACCTCGCCGCCGAGGTCCTCCGCGCGCGCGACCCTCACGAGTAAATAATACTCCCCCCCGACCCTTGTCCGATGAAGCGCCAGCCCGCGCCGCAGCTGAGCGCGTAGCTTTAAATTCCCCGTCTAATAATAATATATCCGTGATCCAGCCTGTCCCATCTTGCTGTCCCCCCCTCAGCGACGCCCTAAGCCGAGGTTCGTACCCCACAGGGGGTGCCCTTAGCGAGCGTTCGCCTAATTTTAATTTAGAATAGTTGCTCCTGGCTGGAGGCTTTGAGTGTAGTGCTTAAGGCAGCCACAGGATTGTTCGGTTGAGCAGTAAATACCTTAGTGGTATACCTGCGAGATGCCATAGTTAAAAAAAAAAAAAAAAAAAATACCTAGGGAACGATTTTCATACGGTTAAGTAATCTTATCAGAGAAAGTGGTAGCAATTTATTTACTAATTATCAAGATCTGCTTTTTGTATCAATTATAATATTTTATTAATAGGATAGTTTTTTTTTAGGGAGGTGTAATATTGAATAGTCTTTGTTTATAGATTTTAAATTTGAAGGATATTATTTTTAGATTTTTTTCATTAGTTTATTTTTTTAGTCTGTTTCTAAATTTTAAATTTGAAGAATATTATTTTTAGATTTTAATTTATTTTTTTACTTTATTTAAGACTAAGGAAATTGGTTGTAAATATGGTTGTTGAAATTATAAATATTGATGGGCAGATGGTACTAAAGTTTGTCGTACCGATCATAGGGGACGGAGCTTGCCTTTTTAGGTCTCTTTCTTTTTTGATGCACGGAAATGAAGAAATGGCATTCGAAATACGTGAACAAATTGTTGATCACGTAAAGCAAAACTGGGATGAGTTTTCTGGTCTTTCTGAAAATGGATGTGGTGATAACTACACTACATCAGACGAATACTATGCTGATATGATTCTGTCTTCAACTTACGGCACATTATGCGAGTTGACAGCCGCAGGCAGAATATATAATTTTATTTTTGAGGTTTACCGCAATTGCAAGTTATATGTAAAGGTTGGTGCTGAAGGTTGTCCAGTTAAGCGCCTTCGCTTTTCAGGCGATCTATCTGGTGGCCATTTTGAAGCTTATGTTTCAGATGAGGAACAATTTTCTGAAGTTGAAATAAATTCTAAACTCAATCCAATCTCTGTAAAGGCTAAGAAAATTACTTCCAGACGTGTTGAAGTAGTCGATAAAATATCTGTGTCATCAACTGATTCAGATCTTTCTACCGACTTTGCTTCCAAACAGCCAGTTGATGTATATATTTATCAGTCGACTTGCTCGATACCTCAAAAGAAAAATAAGAAGCGTAGAGCTAGATATACAGCAGCAACGAGAAAAAATCAACTAAAACAGGCCCAAAAAAAGTATTCAAAAAGTAACCGTACACCTTATCGGAAAGCGGCATCCAAATATATAAAAAAAAACTCAGAAGTGCACAGGCAAGATGCTGCTAATTACCAGCAGGCACATAGAGCGGCTCAGTCACAATACAACACGAAGGCAACTGCAAGTCCCTGGATTTCAAAGTACCTTTCAGGTATGTCTTACAATCCAGGAATGGCTTACGACAACGATTCTATGGTGAGTATAGGCAATATGAATAATAAGTGTCAGTGTTGCAATGCACTCAAATGGAAGGACGAGACTCTTGGAATGTGTTGTGGCAGTGGAAAGGTGCAACTCGAAGCATTACATAGTCTTCCTGATCCTCTATACAGTTTGGTAATGGATCTGCACCCTGACCATAAGCATTTTATGAGTAATATTCGTAAATACAACAATTGTTTCCAGATGACATCTTTTGGTGCAAAACAGGTGGTGGAGGATGGCTTTATGCCAACATTTAAAGTACAGGGTCAGGTCTATCATTTGGTTGGAAGCATTTTACCGGAACCAGGTGAGAAAGCTAAATTCTTGCAGATTTATTTCGTTGGAGAAGACGATAGAGAAGTAAGTCTAAGGTGCTCAAATTATCAAGGATTGAAACCAAGTTTGGTTAAACAGTTACAAAAAATGCTTCATGATGTTAACCCTTACATTAAAGACCTCAAAAGCACCATTGATAAAATTCCCCCCACCTGTGAATCGTTTAAAGTAGTCATTCATGCCGACAAGAAACCACTTGAAGGTCATAGAGGACGTTTTAACGCCCCAACGACCAACGAAGTTGCTTTGGTGATGGTTGATCAGCAATTTGAGAAACGGGACATTATATTGGAAAGCCGTAGTACTTCTTTACGTCGGATAAGTGAACTGCATCGGTCATACGATGCCTTGCAATATCCCATAATATTTTGTTATGGCGATGATGGTTATTCTGTCAACTTGCCTCAACATGATCCCAAAACTAAATTGCCTCTAAAAAAATGGTTTCGGCAGCCAGTTTCTATTCCTTCCGTATAATGATAAGAGACGGTGAAGATAACATTCTCCCGCGTTTTATCGCTCTTTTTAGTCAGTATTTAGTAGATCAATACGCTAAAATAGAAACTGAGAGACTCAATTATATACGACATAATCAGGCAAAGTTACGTGCAGATAATTACGTACATCTTAAGGATGCAGTTAGACGACAAGATGCTGATGCCAATCAATTGGGGCAAATGGTAGTACTACCGTCCTCTTTCACTGGTGGTCCGAGGTACATGCACGAGCGTACCCAGGATGCGATGACATATGTATGCAACTACGGTCGCCCTGATCTCTTTGTGACGTTTACATGCAACCCTCGCTGGGACGACATTACCAAAGCTTTACTTCCTGGACAAAAGTCTTGTGATCGTCACGATATAATTGCTCGAGTGTTTCATATAAAAGTTAAAAAACTGATTAATTTATTGATTAAAGGACAAATATTTGGAGAAATTCGTTGCTACATGTATTCGGTTGAGTGGCAAAAACGTGGTCTTCCACATGTCCACATTCTTCTATGGCTGAAAAGTAGCATAAAGCCAGACTCTATCGACAAAGTAATCTGCGCTGAAATACCTGACCCTGCACTTGACCAAAAACTTTACGAAATAGTAAAGTCGAACATGATTCATGGCCCTTGTGGAAGCTTTAATCATAAATCTCCTTGTATGAAGAACAAGAGCTGCACTAAAAGATATCCCCGACCTCTATTGAGGGAAACACAAACAGGTGATGATGGCTATCCACAGTATCGGAGACGATCCCCTAGCGAAGGCGGTTTTACCGTTAATATTCATGGTGTGGATCTAGATAACCTTTGGGTAGTTCCTTTTAACCCTGTACTATTAAAAACTTTTAACGCACATATAAACGTTGAGTATTGCAACTCTGTGAAATCAATAAAATATGTATGCAAGTATGTTAATAAAGGATCGGACCAGGCTACATTTGCACTAGAAAATGAAAAAGATGAGGTGAAGATTTATGAGAGCGGAAGGTACATAAGTAGCTCAGAAGCAGTGTGGCGAATTCTTGGGTTTTCCATACATGAGCGTTTCCCCACAGTTGTTCATTTAGCAATTCATTTGGAAAACGGTCAGAGAGTTTACTTCAACTCAAATAATCTCGCTGACAAAATAGCTAATCCACCAAAAACGACGCTTTTAGCTTTTTTCGAACTATGTCAATCAGATAACTTTGCTAAAATTCTACTTTACTCTGAGGTACCCGCATATTACATATGGAATAAGAGTAATTTTGTAAGACGAAAAAGAGGAGTAACAGTTGATGGTTGGCCTGGTGTGATGAAGGAACACGCCTTAGGTAGAGTCTATACTGTTCACCCCAACAATACGGAGTGCTATCATCTGCGTTTACTGCTACATGAAGTGTGAAGTGCGGGGCCCAACTTCATTTGAAGCACTAAAAACTGTGAATGGTGTGTTGCAGCCTACTTTCCAAGCTGCTTGCAAAATGTTAGGTTTGCTTGAAGATGACCTACACTGGCATGCGACGTTGGAGGAGGCCGCGCTTTGTCAGTCAGCAGCAAAAATGCGAGAACTGTTCACAATTATGTTAGTCTTTTGTCAAATATCAGACCCAATAGCTCTTTGGGAAGACTTCAAAGACTATTTGTCTGAAGATTTTAAGCACAGGCTGCAAAAAGAGATCGGAGACAATGTAGAGAATTTCAAAGACCAAATTTTAAATGAATGTCTATCTGATATTGAAGAAGCAGTGTTAACATTAGGTGGAAAATCGATAGATATGTACGGTTTGCCAAAACCAACCAAGCCACAAGTTGCCGGTAATAGGGAGTATATGAGAGAAACTAATTTTGATACAGTAGCTTTGGAAAGTTTTGTAAATAATAATACGCCATCGTTGACTGCCGAGCAAACGTCTGTATATAACCAAGTCATGACAAGTGTAGAAGTAAGTGAAGGAAAATTTTTCTTTCTGGACGCCCCTGGTGGCACAGGTAAGACTTATCTTTTAAACTTGCTCTTGGCAAAAGTAAGAAGCACTCGAGACATAGCTTTAGCTGTAGCGTCGTCTGGGATTGCTGCTACATTATTAGAAGGAGGTAGAACTGCACACGCTGCCTTAAAACTACCTCTAAATCTTACAAATGTAGAGACACCCTTATGCAATATACCAAAGCAAAGCAATCTTGCCGAAGTGCTTAAAAATACTAAACTAATAGTATGGGATGAAATAACGATGGCGCACAAAAGAGGAGTTGAAGCCTTGAATAGGAGTTTGCAGGACATACGAAATAATAAAAACATAATGGGTGGTATGACGGTGTTGCTGGCAGGAGATTTTCGACAGACTTTACCGGTAGTGCCTAAAGGTACGCGCGCAGATGAGATCAAAGCATGCATCAAAAGATCTTTCTTATGGCCTTCAATTAAAGTTCTAAAACTTACTCGAAACATGAGAGTACATCTCAGAGGTGAAGTTTCTGCCGGCAGATTTGCAGATCTTCTTCTTCAAATCGGAAACGGAAACTTTCCACAAATAGATGGGTTGATACAAATACCATACGAATTATATACTGTGGTATCAACAGTTGAGGGACTTGTAGATAAAATTTATCCTGATATTAAAAATATTAAAGGCAAACCGATGGAGTTCCCGCTCCCAAAAACGACCAAGCCGCTGCGATCAACGAAATGTTGATAAATACATTCGAAGGCGAAGAAATGATTTACAATTCTGTTGACACCATGGTCGATATGGACGAGTCGGTTAATTATCCTGTAGAATTTTAAAACTCTCTTAATCCGCCGGGTCTTCCGTGTCACAGACTTATAATGCGTGTAGGTGCTCCTGTCATGTTACTCCGAAATTTACATCCTCCAAAATTGTGCAATGGAACTAGACTCCAAGTAACAGCTCTCCGCCGCAATGTTATTGAGGCGAAAATACTAACTGGATCTGCCAGAGGAGAAACAGTATTCGTGCCGCGTATACCATTGATACCAAATGACCTTCCGTTTGAATTTAAAAGATTGCAGTTCCCAGTCAAGGTTTGTTTCGCGATGACTATTAATAAGTCACAGGGACAAACTCTAAAATTTGCTGGAGTTGATTTGCGGCAAGACTGTTTTTCCCACGGCCAATTTTATGTGGCTTGCTCACGTGTTAGCTCTCCAACTAGCCTGGTTGATTTAGTGCCCGCTTCCGAATTAGTGAAAAACATCGTATATAGAGAAATACTGTGAAGGATTTAGGTAGATACCGGTCCTTTACAGCAGGTATTTCTTTACAGTATTCCTCAAATATCACACGTAGTAGAGGACAATTAGCCATGAAGAAAGGTCTATTGTTATTGTTATAATACCTAATTCATAATTATCTAGAAAAAAATAATTTATACTCTACGCAGACGACGTAAAATAAAATAGTAACGAAGTCAAATATTACATTGAATATTCGAGTCTGATGTTGAATATATAGTTTTTAGAATTTTTGGTCTGTTTGTTTGTATGTATGTTCCGGCTTGCACAAACACGGATGAGCGGATTTAGATGATATTTGGCACATAGATAGTTTATAACCTGGATTAACCTATAGGTTATTTTTTAATCCCGATTGTACGTTCCCGTCGGATATTTTTCGACATCCACGCGGGCGAAGCCGCGGGCAAAAGCTAGTGAGATGATATTTGCCCAGGTTTATAATGTTATTTTTTTAGTTTTTTCCTCTTTTGATAAATCATCGCGTTTGAAAAGTTTTGCTAGCTATTTTTAAGTAACCCTGTATTAATGGAGGTTGGTAGATCACAAGGCGATTCTCACACGACGCCGCGCACCGACCTGGCAGGCGGTGAAGCGGTTCTCACGTCGCATTGGCTTGTATGTAACCCGTTGATGCCTAACACACGTACACTGCCCGATCGTACGGACGAGCTGCGCTCGCGCCGAATCCACCACTCCACACGAAAAACCGTGCGGTAGGGCGGCGCTTGGCACACGAGACACCGCATCACAGCGCTGATCACTCCATACTTTTCAAATTATGTGATCGAACTGCACGACTAATAAAATCTATCTGTGCGGAAAGGCAGCACCGCTAGAAGCCCATCCGCGCGGACAGGTGCGCTCACCGCCTCGCCACGCAGCGCACCGCCTCAAAATCCCCTTCGCCGCCTCCGCACTCCGCAGCGGTAAGCGACGTCGTCGTGTGAAAACCGTCAAAGATCTTATTTCTGAGTCTCTTTTTCCGAACTTGTATTTATTCCCTTTTATCCTTGTTCTTTAATGACTGTAATTGACAGCTGTTCTTGGATTATCATCATCCTCATCGAAAGTATTTATTCTTTGTCTGAATCATGTTTATGCCTGAAAATATTTTCATGTAAGAACAGTTTATTTTCATATTTAGCAACAGGTTACTATTTTAACACTTTTATGTCTTTCTTATCTTTTGTTTATAACAGTTTTACTATCTATTCTCTCATTTTCTACACAGAATTCTTTCAACATGTTAATAAACTGCACACGAATTTCTATTCACAGTTTATTTTCAATAGCATACAAATAAAGATCGATTTGAATCTATTTTGTGAAAATATTTATATGACGTTCGGTTCTCACACGGGTTAAACTAGCTATTAAAGAATTGATTACTTGAAGATGATGCTCTTGAATTCTAGACGTTATCAATAATAATTTAAGCGTCAGAGAATACTAAAATATCGAAATATTTGACCAACGTCATAACGAGAACTGTCAGATTTTATCCTTTGGTTTTGGGACAGTATGCATTCTGATTCTTAAAATAAGGTCCTAAATAACAAAATAGAACACTCAATATAAATAGACGCTAGATCAGTCCAATGCTGGAGATACATATGCGTCCTCCAGCCTGCGGTACAACACCCTGTCGTACTCTTTCCGCATTCAGTCTGTTCCAGCCACCTTTAACAAAGATAAAATTCCTTAACTTGTTCCACAGTAGTAACATGATAAAAATTTTCAACATTAAACTTCACATTTTTAGGGTTCCATACCCCAAAAGGAAAAATGGAACCATTATAGGATCACTTCGTTGTCCGTCTGTCCGTCTGTCAGTCCGTTTTCTCAGTAACGCGTGGGGTATCAAGTTGAAATTAATATCAAATACGTAGGTCCCTTGGAGCTCTAAATAAATCAAAATTCTAAGTCAACACAAATATATCTCTATGAAAAATACGGCCATTCACGAGTATGTGACATATTTTGATAGTCGCGTCGCAACATCGGCTTGAGATTCCGTTTAATTCATTCAATGGAGCCGATTCTCTTTTTACAAATAGGTACCTCTAAACTAGGCTAAAAATCACCAAAATTTAGATTATTCTTGTCAACCGACGATTTTCTATTCTGAAAAAGACTAAAGTGACACAACTTAACAATATTTTAGTTTGACGGCACTGAGCTATTAATTTAGTGAAAACGGCAATTTTGCTGTTCAGAATTTTACGTTCTTCACCTAAAATTTTGATTGTCTAAGTATTTAATAACGATTAAAAAATGAACTAAAATTCACACCAACACCTCGACGCGGCAAAAACAATACTGTCTTTTTTTCTTTTCTCTTGCTTATATCTCGAAAATGGTGTGTCCTATCGCAAAAATAATGAAAATTTCGACCCCCTTTATGAAACCCATAAACCCCTAACACTCAACATGTAGGTAATATTTTTTCATATTTTCCATACAAAAAACGAAAAATTCCATATAAAACACGTCGTTTCAATATAAATAGTAGTTTAAAACTAAGTATTTTCATTATTAATATATTGTAAAATAAAATGATGACTTAAATAAGTACAATTATGAAACTGCCATGTTATTTTGGAGTTTTTTTTTTTTTTTAATCATAATTTTGTGTACTCTTCTCGTCGTCAAAGTCGACGACGAGTAAATACGACTAAATGATAGAAAAATCGGAGATTATCTCGTGTTGAATTGTCAAAAATCGAGATAACTAAGGTGCCATGTTAGGGACATGGCACCTTAGTTATCTCGATTTTTTAAAATTGATGTTTTCTCTACAAAGGTGCCATGTTAGGGACATGGCACCTTTGTAGAGAAAACATCAATTTTGACAGAAGGAGTCGACTATTTTGTATGGACGCGCTGTCAGAAAACGAGAAAGTGACCGAAATAGACAAAAAATACTCACGCGAGAGCGAGTAATTGTTGCGTGTGTCATGTTAGGACTGCTGGAATCATGACATTTGGCAGGAAGCGAGGTGTCAAAGCACAACTAAAGGTAATTTCCGAAAATCGTTAATTTGTAGTTTTATCACATAAAAAAAACGATTACATACCTACATTTGTAGATGGAGAATTGACCGTGACGTGTAACGATTTATGGGAGAACATGTTCTTCAACTACAAAGTAAAGTTTGTTTTTGGGATAAATTTATTCTAACTACGGAACCCTTTTTTGTGCGTCGGTCGTCCGCCACGCACTTGGCCGGTTTTTTTTTTCTTATAATTGACCTCGGTCTTAGCTAGACGTTTTCTATGATATTCTTCAATTTAAAAAAAACATCTTCATTCATTTTATTATGATTAATTAACATTAAAATTGTTTTACCCACTAATTTATTAAACTACATAGATAAATATTATGTATTTATTGCCAATGACTTAATTTGCAATGTAGGTATTATGTTAACTTTAATCACCCAACAGCCCGTTAAGAAGTTTAATTCCTTCTGCACATGTGGCTTCCCTGATAGCTCATTAACGGCAAATTGTGTAAGAGTCTATTAACTGCTCTAAAATACCATGTTTATATTATTATATTATTTTTTTTACATTTTTTTTTTGGCCTTCTTCCTTGACTTACACGCTATTATTTGACATTATATACCTACAATTTATGTAACTTCAACTCTTTATTAGTAGCTTTTGTGAACATGATAATTATTCAGAATTGTCACAGCTGTAATAGCAATCACGTCATTTCATTTTTATTTTTAATAATTTATTCATCTTTATATAGATTATTTTCTATTTTGTGAATGTGAGAACGCTGTAGGCTTAGTGGACTGTACATTAGTTGACCATAATGATTTTGTTAAGTACCTGGTACTTGTTGAAAGACCTACACTGTCCTCCCATACCTAATAACACTGTTATTTGAAAATATTGTAAAAATCTATTATTTTAAAAGAGTAACAGTGGAGTTTCTTGCCGGCTCTTCTTCATAGGAAACGACCAATTGGAACCGTGCACCTAGCTTCTGACGTTTCATAAGTGCCCATGTAGGTTTATGTGAAATAAAATATTTTGAATTAAATTGAATAGAAAAATATTGGGCATTTCAAAATGTTCTAAGAAACATTGGCTAATATCAATTACTAATTGCACCCCGCAGTTTCACCCACATAAGTCTCGATCCCCACGGAAAATCGGTATAAAAAGTACCCTATGTCCTAACCAAGATCATCTACCATGTGCCAAACATCCAAATCCGTTCAGCGGTTTTAGCATGACGACCTAAATAACAAACAAAGAAACTCACTTTAGCATTTATAATATTATCGGGATTAGTATTCTCTTCAGTAGTTTCTAAGTTGATATAAGCGGGTTTTCCTGTCGGTCTGCCTGTCACTCTACTTAGCCTATAATACCCAGTCCACTCTGTAGGGTTCCTTCACAGTATCGCAGTGAGGTATACTTAGTCTGGTCATAAATACTGTTACAATTAAAAATAAGAAAGATATTACATTTGAATTTGGAATCTGTCATTTTTATACGATTGTTCATTGAGTTTTCTCATTTTAGCGCCAATACATTGTACAATATTTTGCGATATTAAAATGGAGTGGGGTGATATAGAGAACCGAATCGCTGTGATTGCATTACACAAAGTTGGTATGGAGCCAAATGCAATTTTTAAAACTCTCCATACGCTTGGTATTAGTTAAATGTTTGTGTACCGGGCTATTAATAGGTACAATGAGACCTCCTCTGTTTGTGACAGAAGAAGATCTGGCCGTCCACGTAGTGTTCGTACGAATAAGGTGGTCAAAGCAGTAAGGGAAAGAATTCGAAGAAATCCTGTCCGAAAGCAAAAGATTTTATCTCGGGAGATGAAGATAGCACCCAGAACCATGTCGCGTATTTTAAAAGATGACTTAGGACTTGCAGCCTATAAGAGACGCACTGGTCATTTTTTAACTGGTAATTTAAAAAAGGATAGGGTGGTAAAATCGAAACTACTACTGAAGCGGTACGCAAAGGGAGGTCACAGATTTTTTTTGTTTACGGATGAAAAAATCTTTACAATTAAGCAACATTTTAACAAACAAAATGACCTGTATTTATGCTCAAAGCTCTAAGGAAGCTTTCCAATTAGTCGACAGAGTGGGCACGAACGTAGGCATTATCCGACTTCAGTGATGGTTTGGTGGGGTGTTAGCTATGAAGGAATGACAGAGCCATATTTTTGTGAAAAAGGTATCAAAACATCGGCACAAGTGTATCAAGATACCATCTTGAGAAGGTAGTTAAGCCCTTAACAACACCATATTCAATAACCATGTATGGTTCTTCCAACAAGACTCGGCGCCGGGTCATAAAGCTCGGTCCACGCAGTCTTGGTTGGAAGTGAACGTTTCGGACTTTATCAGAGCTGAAGACCAGGCCGTCGTCTAGTCCCGATCTTAATCCGCTGGGTTATGATTTATAGTCAGTTTTAGAGAGTACGGCTTGCTCTAAACGTCATGATAATTTGGAGTCCCTAAAACAATCCATACGATTGGCAGTGAAGAATTTTCCCATGGAAAGAGTGCGTGCTTCTATTGATAACTGGCCTCAACGTTTAAATGACTGTATTGCAGCCAATGGAGACCACTTCAAATAAGCTTTTTTTATATTTATGTATTAAACTAACACATGTAAAAGTAATAAATATTATTTGCAATAAAAAAAAAATCTTTGTGACAATATTTATGGCAAGACTAGGTATTTAAAGATTTTTTATATGGATATATTTTTAGTGTTGCTGACTATAAATATTCATATAGTTTCTTAGAGTTTCTAATAAATACAGTAAAAGGTCACCAATTTTTCATCGGTAGTTATGGCAATGATTTTTACATGGTATATTGGATATCAAAAATCAACATCAACATTGCAAATAAAACTCTTTTTTTTTGCAATATTGTCAAACTAAATATTAACAGAAAAAACTTCAAGAAACGAAATGATTATTTACAGCGAATACTTAGTTAGCTATCTGGGTACTCATAATTAGTTACATAATTTATTTATTTTGTTAATTTTGACGTTCAAAAGTGCCCTTCATGTGCCTCATTGATATAAATTATTTGACTGACTTTACACTTTTAATGAATTTGTGTCACATGTCGAAGAAAGAAAGTAATATCAATAAATTTGGTTTATATAAATATTTTATTTATTTTATAATTTGAAATTTACCTACTTACTATTTTTTATTTTTATTTTGACATTATAATAATATTCATGGATTAACATTTCAATGACTACATAAAATCTTACATTTTATAACAATCCTATTGGTAACTAATGTAATGTTATGACTTTTTTAAACTTTGTAATGTATTGTGAAATTAAATAAGTATTTGCAATTAATTTATTTAATCAGACACTTTGTAACGTTTATAGTGATAACTGATGGAATATTATGACATTTTAATATTTTAATGTATTCTGTAATTAAATATTTGCACACCACAAATGTAATGGTAGAATGTGAATGGGCCACATTTATAAAAAGATCAAACTACTTTGTACACCGGCCTATATTTTTAATAAAGTGTTACTATTATTATTAATTAACATTAAAAATCTCGATAAATCTACCTCGCTGGGATACTATGGTGGAACGCCACAGTCCTTTTCCAAATAGCGCCTCGCTATACCTCAGTCTTTCGGAGGATGTCGAGGCAGCCTACCGGTTCTATCAAATTTATTTATCAGTTAGTCATTATTGAGTAGGTACCTACTTGGAATCATCATACCTGTTTATTACTTGCGGAGTCATCGTGATGCGGCATGAATACAAAATGAAATGACTGGCAATAATAATTAGCTTTTTTTGCACGTCTATTTTAGACTCGCACACGTCATAAGTTTAGATAATATCAGAAAGTGTAAGCAAAGCTGTGGTACAAAAACAATACTGGACATGGATACAAACAACACCATTGTTTGGTAGGAAAAAAATAACGGTTAATGGAAATTTATTTGTATTTGTTCGAACAGTTTGATAGAATAATAATAGCAGTACAATGAAAAGGTATAACGATATTGATATTTTTCGTCGGTTAATTTAAAAAAAATCTGATGTTCCATACATTTTCATCGCGTAGGTATTGCACTTTTCTATGAAACAGAATTTTTTTTTAATAACCGACGAAAAATTACTGAATCGTGTTCGGAATCTATGGTAAAAGTTTTTTCGTCAATGTCCCTGCCACCCTGTATATAGTTGCAGGGAACTACTGTATTGATTACTATTTTCCTTTCTTGTCTTAGACCATTTATTCCCTTTATGATAAACTTTAACTCACAGTAAAGTTGTACATCCAATCTCGTAACTATTTTGTCCCAAAAAGTTCCGAACTCTCATATAAAGCAAGCCAATTATGGGTCAAATGTTTATCGGTCAATTTACCATTCGGGCAAACGTTCTTCGGCCACTGTGCACTGGTTGTTACGACCTACTGTTCGTCGACCAAACGACCACTCTCGCGCAAACGACCATTCGGGCAAACGGGTCATCGTGACGCACTCCTTTGGAGCTATTATTAACTTTTATTGAATTAATTCTGAAGAATTCAGACCCGCCGGAATTCGTGCCCAATTGATGGCAATAGATGACCAGTCCAGACCAGTCTTACTAAGGTGTATCGTATTACACAGTTACTGGGTTGTGGAGGTCAGGCAGGCAGTCTCTCCATGTAAAATACTGGTATTTAGATGCATCCGGTTAGACTGGAAGCCGACCCCAATATAGTTGGGAAAAGGCTAGGCAGATTTTCTGATGGCAATAGGCTTGCCCCTTATTACATGGGACTTTAACATAACTGACGAAATGTGGGTGCTATAGGCCACCTCTGCCTAACCCTTCGGAGAAAACAGCTGTGATGTTATGTTAAATTAATTCAGACAACAAGCGCTGAATAAGAACCACAGAATCTCCATCCTTTACCATTAATTTCTGACATTCAAAACTTGAGCACATCAAAGTAGCTCGCGTCAATTTGATAAGCATGTTGCTAGTTGTCAGTCGATCCTTCCCCCAGGCCGGTTCAGTTTAGTCTCAAACGTAGCGTCACATTACGATGGTGTCGTGTTACAAAGTAATTGGCAACTAATAGTTTGAGCGATGCGTGTGTAACCCGGTACTTGTACCAACCCGTATCCCTATACGCACCGTGCTATATGTCTGCTGTTGTAAGCCCACATTCGCACGGAGGCAAAAATATCGCGGCGGGATTTTATCGCGTACTGGATTTTCAACTCTCGGTGTTGAGTGTTGAGAATCCAACGCGCTGAGACACACTTTCGACCCAGCAGTTGAAAAAACACACCGTTGGATTTTCAACTCTCGGCGCGTTGAAAATCCAGTGCACGAAAAAAAATCGCCCGTGCGAACCTGTGCTAAGAGGACGCAAGGAAGTTAATGGGATCGTAAAGAACACGCATGGTAATAATAATAGAAAAGGCAAATTTTCAGAGCTTAGCTATAATTGTGTTTGTATGTAGGAATGTATCCATAGTACGTAGTAGTGTTTCGTTATAAATTAACAGCATTAAGGCCTCTGCCTCGAATTTTGCGGGCAACGGGGCGGCGGCGGCGGCGGCGCGGGAGCGGCTGGATCTTATGCGTAAAATCAAATGGACCGGTTCACGAAAACAGCGGCGCGAGGGCGGGCAACGAGCGGTGCACTCCAGTCAAGCGGTGACCGCCCGCGCCGCCACCGCTGCCGCGCCGCCGCGCCGCCACTGCCGCTCCGCTGCCCGCAAAATTCGAGGCAGAGGCCTAAGGCAACACTAACCGGCTTTTAGTGATTTTATACTGAAAATCACGTCTAAACGAGTAGTGTTAATGATTTGGAAAAAATATATGTTAAATAAGAGAATTTTCCTAATAACTTAATCTGTGCATATTTTAAAATTATGTTTTTATTACACAGTGTAATTAATTTGTAAAGTTATGTCTAACGTGGATAAAAACTGAGAATCACGCAAAAACTATCAAGCGTAATTTTCTGAAACCTTCACCGTTTTAAAGGTAATTTAATTATTTATTTTTTAGTATACGTTTTTTATTCAAATGCCTTTTGATTTATGTGTAATAAATTAATAATGCTTCTAGTTCCGGACAGCGCTCCATAATGGGCGAATCCTATTACTGGCTGGACGTACGACGCGTTGCGTGAGCTCAGCACCGAACACGAAACCTAACCACTCAAGGTCACTGGCATATATCACTGGCTAAGAGAATGAAACTTCATTAAACAATTCATTCGCAGGATACCTCACTTACCTAGTAGGAAACTGTGAACATACGTAAATCTAGGGCTTGATAAACATTTGCCTAGTCTAGCTTATCGCAAGGTATACAGGGTCAAATTGAATATCCTACCAAAAATAATACCTAGCAAAACTCCGCAGTTATGTTGGGTATCGATATCTAAATCTAAACATGATCCAACAAAAAATAAATTAATTTTATGTGTTTTTTTTTTGAGGTCATCAACCGCAGGTAGTGTATTCACTTGAAATATCAGTTTTCTTTATGTAAACTTCACAGACATGATGGGTAAACATATTTTGTCAACTCATACATTAACGTTACGTATACGTCTGTGCAACTAAACGTAAGCCACGTAAGTTAAAAAAAAAAAATGACCGAGAGGTTATGAGGTCTAGGATGGCTTCACACGACGCGGGATGCTTGGGATCAGCGGGATCAGTATCAGGCAGACGGCAGGCAGGCAGACAGACAGATAGGCAGGCAGGCTGGCAGCAAGGAGTGTGGAGGAGCCGGGCTGTCACCAGCCGAACATGTTCGTTTACCCGTGTTGAGTGAAGAGGAGATTTTGAGGTCAACTCTCGTCCCATCGCAGCGCATTGAAAAAACACACTGTTGGATTTCGTTCGCACGGACGTAAAAATATCGCGGCGGGATTTTATCGCGCACTGGATTTTCAACTCTCGGTGTTGAGCAGAGCGTTGAGAATCCAACGTGTTAGGACGCACTCTCATCCCAGTGCAGCGCGTTGAAAAAACACACGGTTGGATTTCGTCCGCACGGACGTAAAAATATTGCGGCGGGATTTTATCGCGAGCTGGATTTTCAACTCTCGGTGTTGAGCCAAGCGTTGAGAATCCAACGTGTTAGGACGCACTCTCGTCCCAGCGCAGCGCGTTGAAAAAACACACTGTTGTATTTCGTTTGCACAGACGCAATAAAATTGCGATAATTTTTTTTCGTGCAATGGATTTTCAACGCTCTGCTTAGCGCCGAGAGTTGAACATTCTGTGCACGAAAAAAAATCGCCGCGATTTTATCACGTCCGTGCGAACGTGGGCTTAGCGGGAGAGTCTCGTCTGGGTCACACGTGACGGCGGATGCCTCTCGCGGAGGGTAACATCGCCTGGCGTCACGCTGCTTGACGTCGGAGGCATCTTTGGTGTGTGCGTGCTGTTTATGCCTGGCGTCTTACGCCACGTCTTTTGGGATAGAGAAGAGTAGATGTCCCCTACAGGGATAGGCCAGGGGTCGGACAAATGATACGCAGTATAGCACAGACACACTCGATGTTTATTATTAGAAATCACTATGTATTGAAAATTATGTTACACAGTACGACGAGTATCGAGATTCGAGTACTTAGATGACTTTGTTTAAAAAAATAGACTCAAGGGGCAAAAACAAAGACTTCACCAAAAGCCAAAACAAAACTGAAAAACTTGAAAGCCTCGTTTAAACTCGTTCTGTCATAATGTTAAACATTTCAAACATGGGTCTACCCTTTATAGCAGAACTTTTTATGTCATAATATTATTTTGCATAACAGCGGATAGCATAAACATAATTTCGTAGATAATCGTTTGGCATACACTCATTTATCATACATTCAATACTCATAATTTTGTAAGTCAGAATCATCTTATGGCATAATTTTCATATTCATAATAATTAAAAAGCAGAACCATCATATCGCAGAAAATTCACACAAACATGCAAACAAGCAAACACCATGCATGCAACAAGCATGCAGCATGCATGCAACATGCAGCAGGCGTGGTTTCTGTCACGGCTCCGATGCTGCGGGGCTCCGGCGGGCGGTCCCACGCGAGCTTATCGTCGCAGATGGTTTTAACGATCACCACCGGAACTTCGGCTTGCTGGCCGGCGAATCAACATATTGACTATATTTTAATTTAATTTAAGATTTAAAATGTTAAATTCAGACACTACAAACATTCGGCCAAACAATAATTGAGCGATAAGACAGCCCATTGGGTCACCCGATTTAAAATTTCTAAATTTGTCTGTAATGTTTATGGTGTACAATAAATAGTATTCTATCTATCTAATTATATTAAATAATGTTTATGCCTTTAAAACATTCGCTTAGAGAAGATTATGCCAAATGTGTTATGCCAAATAAATTTCGGAGCATTCAAATTCTGTCAGATAGAAGGAACCCTTCAAACATATATCAAGTTATTTCTTAATAGAATGATGGCCAGAACTAATAAGTTTTTATTAGTATGCGTAGTTTTAATCTGCCCTTATTACGAAGGTTACCAGCTTTATAAGAGTATTATTTATATATTTACTAGCTGTCCGCCCCGGCTTCGCATGGGTAGCACTAAGTACTTATCTACGGCGCACCTGCTTACCCTACCTACCCTACCCACCACAGGGTAGGTAGGGTAGGTATGGTAGGGTAGGTAGAGTAGGGTAGGTAGGGTCGCGCCGAACTCATCTAGCTCATTTTTAGGATTCCGTACCCAAAGGGTAAAAACGGAACCCTAGTACTAAGTCTTGGCTGTCCGTCCGTCTGTCTGTCTGTCACCAGGCTGTATCTCATGAACCGTGATAGATAGATAGTTGAAATTTTCACAGATGATGTATTTCTGTTGCCGCTATAACAACAAATACTAAAACAGAATAAAATAAATATATAAGGGGAGCTCTCATACAACAGCCATGTTTTTTTGTCGTCCGTCCGTCAGTCACCAGGCTGTATCTCATGAACCGTGATAGATAGACAGTTGAAATTTTTACAGATGATGTATTTCTGTTGGCGCTATAACAACAAATACTAAAGACAGACATGATTTTTTTGGCGTTTTTATAGATAGTGGGTTACGGGACCCTTCGTGCGCGAGTCCGACTCGCACTTGGCCGGTTTTTTTTAGTGTTGACGTTTAAAGTGATTCCAATATCCTATTTACAGAATAAACAATTTAATTTCCAGTGCTGGCTGCCGCATGATTCCGAGGACCGCTGCGCGGCACTGCTGTTCGTGGTTTACTTGTCAACAGTTGTCAACATTCATGTGTTATCGCTGTGATGAATGCCGCACAACTGGGCTCTGCCGCGGCGGCATGCGGCAGGGCAGCAATTCCGCGCAGCATTGCCGTGCCCGGAATGTAATCATATAAACATAAAATATAGAAAATCTGCGAACAGTGCCGCGTGCAGCATTGTTCGGGATCATACAGGCTTTAGAGAGGAGCCTGTGGTCAATGTATTTTGTAAAGTTATTAAGATATTGTTACCTTACCAATATCGATAAATTTTCCATTCATTGAAATGATGTTTTTTTCATATTCAAGTAATCTGTGTTGTTGACAACACAGATTAGGAATAAGGTCTCAGTTACCGGTTATTTGTTCTTAGTCGTCTGTAATCTGTAGAATACAATATAAAATCGTTGGGTTAATGACAAATAGTTACCTATAACTTTGTTTGTGTAGACAGTTTGACTTTATTTTTCTACATCGATACTTATCAGCAAAGTGGATCTGAGATCTTAATAGATAACAGATATCTCAATAACATAAAGGTCTCTGGATGGACATCGACATTAGACAATGCAACTGAAAAAAAAAATCTAACGGAAAGTGTATTTTTTTTATATCCTTGTGAATTTCATTCTATATTTATTATTCATCCTATTAATATTATAAATCTGAAAAATTTTATGTTTGTGTGTTTGGATGTTTGTTACTCAATTACGCAAAAACGGCTGAACGGATTTGGATGAAATTTTGCACATAATGTTTATATCCTGGATTAACACATGGGATACGTTTTTATCCCGGTAGTACATTCCCGTTCGATAATTTCCGACCTCCACGTGGGCGAAAGCCAGTTACAAAATACTTCATGTTCTACGGAAAAACAGTATACTGGTATACTGTATATACTATATAGGTACCTATAAAAGGTCAAATTAAATTAGCTGGCTAAACTTCAGAGACGTGATGGATATCAATATCTAAACACGACAACTAACAACAGTGATATCCTAGTGGTGTGACTGTCGGACTGCCAAGTCTCGAGTTGAACCCAGGGCACCAACCTCTGACTTTTCGGATTCATGTGCGTATTGTATAATTATAACTTGAAAGGTGAAGGAAAACATCGTGAGGAGACATGCCTGAGAAATATTTCTCGACGGCATGTGAAGTCAAGTCAGAAGCCCATGGGCGGCTTTAGAACTCTGACACCAGGTTACTCACTAACCATACGAAAAGAAGAAGAAGAAGAACACAATAAAACAACAAAAAAACTGTATTTCTAGATAATTTCAAGCAACTACACAGTACACTACCCACCGCGGCGGTCGACCCCATGATCAGAGGATGCAATCCCCGTAATTTTTAGGATCGTACGAATTCCAATCCCATTTGTATATTTTGACATTCAAAAGTGGCCTAAGGAGCCTATTTCAAATAAATGATTTGACTTCTAAATCCAGTTCGCAATCAGTCAAAAATACAATCAATTTTCCAAAAATTTTGACAAGTTTGACAGATTGCGACTTGAATGTGAACGTACGAGAGTTGGCCTTCAGTTGTAGGCATTCGAAGTATGAGTTAAGGTTTTTCTTTTTATCTCATTTTATCGTGTTTAGACTGATATCGATATCCATCACGTCTCTGACGTTTTGCCAGCTAATTTAATTTGATCCTGTGTAGTGCCACATATTTATACAGATGAGACACTCCGCAAAATCATTTAATTAAAAAGCAACTTGCTACTACACAATAAAGTGCAATTCAGGTCGCACAGCGCTAATAGGGATGATGCCTGGGTCAAAAAAAAAAAAAATATTTAGTCCGTCAGCCTGATAATAAAAAAATATTAGACTCGTATTTCTTTGTTTTATCATATTAATAAAAAATTACATAAATACAACGCATTAAAATTGGGGAGTGGGGGTTGCTACGTTACAATTATGTATAAAATCTACATACTCGGGACGTCATGGCACCCTCTCCGATCCAGATGATCCAACCACTCTCCTCCAGGAGAGCAATAGGGCCACCAGTACAGTGCACAAACACACCCGACACCCGTCGTACCGACCTCGCCGCCGAGGTCCTCCGCGCGCGCGACCCTCACGAGTAAATAATACTCCCCCCCGACCCTTGTCCGATGAAGCGCCAGCCCGCGCCGCAGCTGAGCGCGTAGCTTTAAATTCCCCGCATAATAATCATGAAATATCCTTGATCCAGCCTGTCCCATCTTGCTGTCCTCCCCTCAGCGACGCCCTAAGCCGAGGTTCGTACCCCACAGGGGGTGCCCTTAGCGAGCGTTCGCCTAATTTTAATGTAGAATAGTTGCTCCTGGCTGGAGGCTTTGAGTGTAGTGCTTAAGGCAGCCACAGGATTGTTCGGTTAAGCAGTAAATACCTTAGTGGTATACCTGCGAGATGCCATAGTTAAAAAAAAAAAAAAAAAAAAAAAAACGTCATGGCACATTGTATCGCCGTAATACCAACCAACCACACCAATACCAATACGCAATATGCTATGCTCCAATATACCCATGTTTGCAAAGAAATAAATGATTTGATTTGTAATCTTTTGATAATTTAAAAAAAGAACAAAATACGTGTAATTTATTTTTTCATAATCTACATGACGGACTAAACATTTTTTTTTTAAGTTTCATCTATATTAACTACAGTTATATTCAACTAGAAGTTGCCTCTCTTTCTATCGCGTAACTCTTAGATCTTGTGACTCATTCAGTGAGTGTAAGGTCACTCACTGAATTGGCCCAACAAGACGGGCCTGCCGCGTACTTGTAACTTCATACCTTTATTCATCTGCGATAGTGCTTAGAATTCAAGATTATTTGAATAACTAGGAATATTCTCGATCGAAGCCTACGAGTAACCTATCTCGTACGCCATGTTATAATTATGTAGAAGAACTTTTAACAGCTAAACTCTCAAAGCGTTAATACTCTTCTAATTATTTCTAAAGTCGCGTTGAGAACACTGAAGCCACACTACACTTTCATGTATATTGATTTAAAGTTTAGTTTACGCTGTACTACATGTAACTCGCGAGAGAAAATTATCGCTTTTATAGAAAGAAAGAAAGAAAATATTTTTATTCTGCACAAACAAAACGCACATTTAAAGAAAAAAATACAAAATTACAAAAGTAGCCAAAAGCCTCGTATTCAACCAACAAAAAACGATTTGAAATGTTGTTCATTGGTTGATGTCAAGGCCTCGGGCCAAAGAAAATATTGCGTAATTACTGTTGCGACATTACTTAATCTGTGGTTTTTATAAACAATAGCTATTTACAACCCACCAACTCGCAACCGGCGTGCGTGCATTTATGATCGTAAACGAGGCAAAAGGAGTATGTAAGATCGTAGCAGGTTGCTTTCTATAGTTTCTGCCTATCCCCATGGGAAGAAGGCGTGAATTTATATCCCTAAGTATGTATGTATGTTTCTACCACGAAACTCATTCACTCCATAATGACTACAATTTTTGCAACGTCTCTAAAATAATTGAATGGAGATGCATATAATGTAGTATGTAAGAGCTTACTAAAACCACGCATAATTACCACCCTACCAAAGGTGAACCACTAAGAAGAAGAATTTGAATATTTTAAAAAGATAAAGTCAAGTCAGTGCCGGATAGGTAATAGGTAATACGGGCTGGTTTCTGCAACTCCACGTCAAAGCGCGTATTTTGCGTACGGGTCGGAAAAATCGGTTATTCGATCCACCCCAGCTCCTCAAAGAAGGCCAGCAACGGCTTGGTGTTACTGGCAATCTCGCGTAAGGTACCTGGGTTATCGAAGTACTTTGCCCTGTAAGTGGCGACCACCGGGCAGTTTAACAGCACATGCGCTGCTGTCTCGTCCTCCTCCATGCAGGCCCTGCAGAGCGGACTGTCTGTGACTCCTTTGACAAAGAGGTATTTATTAAATGACCCATGACCAGTTATAGCTGCTGTAACCGTACGCAGATGTTGTTTAGTTAGTCGGAGAACCTTTTTTGAGAGGCGGCCATGGATTGAAGGGAGTGCCTCCTTAGCCTGCCTACACTCGCCTTGGTCCGACCATAGTTTGTGATGCTGATTCGTTTCCTTACCAGAGTGCGTAGGTAACCGAAGGGGAGTGGCACGATGGGTTCGGGCCCCACTGGTGCCATGCTCGATCCCCTTCTGGCAAGTTCGTGGTTATTTTATTGAGGTCACCCACCTGGTTAAGGCGCTGGTGGCACTCGTATATCAGCCCAGAGTCCACAGTGTGACTGTTCAGCGCTTGCAGAACAGCCATGCTATCTGAGAGTATACGTATCGAGTGGTCCTTAACTTCCCTAGCCAGAATAGCTGAAGCGGCAAGAGAAATACCCATGCATTCGGCCTGAAACACTGTGTTATGGACTCCCAATGGTGTAGCTATGTGGATGTTGGAGTCTTCCGAGAAGACTCCAGCAGCTGTACCACGACCTGTTTTGGATCCATCCGTGAAGATGCGCAGCTCTGTTGGGCGCAAGCCCTCACATCGGCGATCCTCGTGAAGTTGGATTCTGAATTTTTTATCAAAGATAAATTGTTTGGATACCCGGTCACTTATGGCTTTCGTAATGGAGAACTCCTTGCAGAGTCCCTCAAGCAGTGAGGTGTGTTGTGTGTCTCTTTTACCCCAGAGATTTGCTGCATTTGAACGCACTGCCACCATCGTCGCTTCCTGCTGTGTGAACAGGTGCAGCGGTGATAGCCCCATTAAGGCTTCCATTGTAGCAGTCGGAGTAGTGCAGTAGTGCTAATGCAGCCTGTGGTCGCCATGCAGGCCAGTCTTTGCATGCGTTGTAGTTTGTTGGAGGCTGTAACCAGTTGGGTGCGGGACCACCAGACCACGGCCGCGTAGGCTATTATGGGGCGGATAACTGCTGTGTGCACTGCTGTGTGTACTGCTGCATACCCTATTGTGTAATACCGATTGGCGTTGAGTTTGGTGATGACGTCATTAATCACCAGATTCCATAGAAGGGGGGACAGGACAGCACCCCACCCTGGGGCAACCTCTGGCTATCATGGTCAGCTGCTGCTTATCCTCAAGGCGAACCACTCGCTTGCTTAGCATATTCGTAATCCAGTCCGTCAGTACCTATTCTACTCCATGTCTGGAGAGGGCACTGCTGATGCTGGAGAAGTTGGTTTTGTCGAAGGTACCTTCGATGTCTATGAAAGTGCCCAGGCAGGTGCCTTTTTGATGAATCGCTTCCTCTATCTGGCTGACCACTAAATGAAGAACAGATTCGGTCGACTTACCTGAGCTGTATGCGTGCTGATTACGAGTACTACGTAGCGGTATTGTTATCAGAGTGCCGTCCCTCAGTTCTCTATCACAAAGCCTTTCCAGAGTCTTTAATAGAAAGTAGGTCAGGCTGATTGGTCGGTAGAATTTCCCTTACCTGGCTTTGGGATGAATATGACTTTCACTTCCGTCCATCCTTTGGGAACGTATCTAAAGGCCAGGCGCGCTCTCATTAAGGGCGCAACGGTCTTGTTGCAACAGCAGCTCCCCCCACTGTAGTAAAGCGAGGAATACACCGTCTGGACCAGCTGCCTTAAAAAAATGGGAGCTCCGGATGGCCCATCGGAGTTTCTCCAACGTGATCACCCTGTGTGTGTAACGCCAATCATTGTCTGATAGTGTTTGAGTTTCATCTTGCCAGTCGATTTCCTGCAAGAAGACGCAACCTGGGAAGTGAGTCTCAATAAAATTAGGACGCGTCTTGTTTCTTCAGGTGACGTCGTGAGTGTGTTATCCGGTTTGCGGAGGGTGGTGGGGTAGCTGTGTTTTAAGGTTACCTGTGACATAGGTGCATGATCTGGGGTGATCGTGATCTGAGGTGAATAGGAGCTTACCGCCAAGATTGGAGAGTCCTTGTATGCGGCCTGCCCTAATCCATGGCTCCTAGATTAAGGCTATGGCCATTTGTTGTACCTCCAGCCACTTGCGAAACTGAGCCGTCGCAGTCAGACTGTGGTGGAGGTTTGCCTTAAGAACTCTACAGGCTGACGAAAGGGACGCTATTGCTGGTCGAACCCTCTTCGTCCCCCCCAAGTCTGAGCCTGGCAAACAGGTCGCTCTCGTCAAAGCCATCCTCTCCCAGGCCCGAAGCCAGGGACAGGATTATGTCGTCTAGCCCGTCGCCCGATGAGGGGACGGCACCCACAGTGGCGGTGGCAGGGGCGGCCGACTCTGCAGAAGCAGGTTCAGCCGCGGATGCTTCCGGGTTGTGTGATGGGGGAGTGGGCTCCCCTGGAGGTGCCTGCGGCAGTTGTTCCAGCGCCTCGAAGATGGTTCGCGTGGCGGGGTCCCAATCCTGTGGAACGTCGGTGAACCTACCGTTCAGAGTACCGGATAAGGCGGGAGGAAACGCCCGGGTGTCACCATAGTGTGGATCGCTCGGAGGGACACGGTGGAGCATACGGTGGAGGTCTGCCCATCTTGGGGGAGATACCACCATGTCCTTGTAGAGGCAATCGGCGACGGTAATCTCTCAGGTCCGGCCTTGGTCCAAGCCATGGTACGGAGCGAAAGGGCATGGGAAGCTATTACCTCCTTCTGCGAAGCAGTAATACTCGAAAAGGAGGAGGTGGAACGCGTGAGGGTGCGGCAGTTTTCGCGCTCTCACGCCCCTAGCCGCCAAATCCCAGGTCGATTCCCAACCACCATAGGCGCGGGCCTGCGGATGGTGAGCAATGCGTAGCGATAAGGACCAGGCACGGGTCGACGGCGCATTGCACTCCACGCGCGCCGCAAAGAGATGTTGGCACAACCGACCGGGTCCGCTAGGGCCGATGCCTGCCGGGGTCGCAGGAAAGTCCGTAAGGGATACCGTGGTCCCTGGCAACATACAAGCAATTGAAGGAACACGGGTGGGTTTTAGTCAGTATCGGGAAAAGTTATTTTCCACCCAAAAAAAAAGTCTGTGACAGAGACAAATAAATAAAACTAAATTCTAACATAACCTTTGAGGCAAAAGCTTTAGTCAGCAGTCTTTCCCATTAAGATAATGGGTAAATTACTTTAGAAGTTAAGTGAAGTTCTATCGAGTTACCAATAGTAAAGGACGTTCCCACTACACGTAAGGTTAGTCATTTATAACTAAACTTCAGCTTTATTTGCCCTTCGCCGCCTCTGCACATACAGAGTAAAATTGAATTAACAGCGAAACTTCGCAGACGCGGGTACCGATCGTTCGGGTATCAATATCTAATCACTATAAAACAAAAAAGTAATTAATTTGATGAGATAGTTTCTTGGAGTCACCGACCAAGGAAATAACTTGAAACTTCCGTACCTGGAAAGGAAAAAACGGGACCCTTAAAGGATCACTTTGTTGTCCGTCCGTCTGTCTGTCTGTCAAGACCCTTTTTCTCAGGAACGCGTGGAGATATCAAGCTGGAATTTAAATCAAATACTTAAGTCTACTGTCCCTTGGAGCTGTGAAAAAATCAAACTTCTAAGCCAACGCAATCAAAAGATACATACAGCCGTTTATGCCGCAAATTTCCGCAAAATTTTCGACACTCGCAAGGGAATCAAAACCTACAGGGTACTTCCCGTGAACTCAGAATCTTGAAATTTGGTACGAAGCAACGTCTTATAGCACAAACAAAGGGAAAATTACGAAAACCGTAAATTTTTAGGTACATCATGTAATAAAAATATTTTTAATCATTTTAAACTTACTACCCCTTTCCTCATGAACGCGCAAAGGTATTAAATTGAAAATCATATCAAATACTCAAGTATACCTTTAAGCTGTAACAGAATAAAACTTCTATGTCAACGCAATCAAAATAAACAGCAATTTAAGCCGCATATTTTCAAACTCGCAACTACTCGCAAGGGAATCAAAACCTAAAGGGTACTTCCAGTCGACCTAGAATCTTGAAATTTGGCAATGTTTTGGAAGCAATGTTTTATAGCATATAATAATATAAAGGAAAAATTACGAAAACCTTAAATTTTTAGTTACATCACTTTTTTATAATTATAAACTAATAACCCTTTTCTTCATAAACGCGTAGAGATAATATCAAGTCGAAACTCATATCAAATACTTAGGTCTAATTGCCTTAAAGCTGTGAAAATAAAACAAAATTCTAAGTCAACGCAAAAACGTAAAGGTTTCACCGGGGTTTCACTATCCTGTAGATTAGATAATGACAAGATAATTATATGCACAACTAGCGGCACCCCGTTTTTCATCCGTATAAGTCTCGATCCCGTGGGGATTTCGGGATAAAATGTATTCTATGTAGAAAAGCACATAGAATACATTTTATCCCTAGGTCATGGTTTACCCATGTGCCAAATTTCATCCAAATCCATTCAGCCGTTTTAGCGTGAAAGCGTAACAAATAAACAACCTCACTTTTGTATTTATAATGTTATACAGGGTGATTGGAAGATGGGTGCAAAACTTTAAGGCGAAGATAGTACAGACCATTTGGAACCATTTAAGCCTTGGTTGTCTCAGACGAAGTCTTACCAATTTTTTTAAGCTAACATTTGTTTTTTTTTTTCGGAAATTCCCAAAATTTTATGTAAACTGCATAATTATGGCCAAATTGAATGATATATGAGTTCATTTTTTATTTATTTAATCAAAGTAATGTGTAAGCAATCAAGCAAAACATTTTTTAGGCTTCTGTGAACATTAGAATTTTTTTACAGATATTTAAAGTTCAGAACATTTGTATCAATACGTTTTTTAAACCTTATTAAAAAAAAAATTGGTAAGACTTCGTCTAAGACAACCATCGCTTAAATGGTTCTAAATTGTCTGTAATATCTTCGCCTTAAAGCTTTGCACCCATCTTCCAATCACCCTGTATAATATAAAAGTTAGGATCGCATGAAGTTGTAAGAACAGAGAGCTAAAGCGCACCTACGGAAAATTGTAAGACAGTAAATTTTACTAATGACAGGTGTCAAAATAAAGAAGAAAAGAAAGAAGAATTGAATCACCCTCTACCTCCGCAGGGTCACCTCGCATCTGCTTCTTATACCAGAGTACACACTGAACTTTAACAAGGTGCTACTTAGGTAAGGTAATCCTTTCGTATGGGTATACGAGAACCAAAAATTGTGACAGATTACTAACAGGATAGGAAGGATAGATAGTAAACTAAATGTTGGCCTATTCAGCCGCACCAACCAACATTAGCCACACCTCACGACAGGTTTTCTGGAACTGTTACCTCAGATTTGGCTTCGGAGCAGTGCATCAAAATCCTTACAATTGCCAGTGACTAAAGTAGCTCATGTGAGTGCACAGTCGATAGTCATTCTAATTTATACTTTATAACAATGTGATAAGAGTGAAATCGCAATGAAATGTGCTCCTTGAAGGCCACACGACGAAGATAACTTTACTGTTAATGGTTCAGTCAAAATAACTGATGTGTGTTGTATTGGTTATCGTTATTTATTGTTTACATAAATGCGCGGCAATAAATGACGTCACCTTTCAATCATACATTAGCGCTCAATTTCTTCATCTTCCTTGCTAATGACGGTTTTGTTTTGAACTTCGTACTTGACGCGTATCTTTATCGTTGCCTATCTGTCAAAACTTCGCCATATTAAACTTGACTGTTATTTGTGTATGAATTTAATTGTTATTCGTTCGTTAATGGTTCTGTTTAAATAACTGATGTGTGTTGGATTGGATATCGTTATTTATTGTTTACACAAATGGGTAGTGGACAAAGGAATTATCAAACAAACAAAACTAATTAATTCTAAATGTACGACTATGTAATTTACGTAAGAATCTGTGATGTGTTTAGATCACAGGGAAAATAATCACAAAATAGTAAATATTTTACTCTCATTATGAATCTAACTCAAATTCTAAGCTGGAAGATCAACGATGGTTTTTAGATCTGGAAAGAGCGTGGGATCACCAGGTGCATGGGTGGTTCAAAAGGGTTCAAAAAGGTGGCGACGGCAGACTGGTTGTGGAAAGTGCAACTGTATGCATTGAACTGCGAACTTTTTGAATTTTCATCTTCTTTGTTTTTATTTTTATTTTATTTATCGAATACTAGGCTTTTGGCTATTTTGTTTTAGTGTGTGTATTTTATGTTTATTTTATAATGTACAGTCAGCTGCAGAGAAATGTCACCCCCTAGCAATGTATTGATACATTGCTAGGGGGGGACATTTCTCTGCAGCTGTCCGTAAGTACATATATCTGATTTCTGCAAAATAAACAATTGTTATTTGTATCTTTCGATAGGTTGAGTTCATTGATTTATTCATCATCATCATCATTTTAGCCGAAAGACGTCCACTGCTGAACATCGGCCTCCCCCAAGCACCGCCACTTGGACCGATTCTGTGCCTCCCGCATCCAGCGGATTCCTGCGGCCTTTACAAGATCATCGGTCTATCTTGTGGGAGGCCTTCCAACGCTACGTCTTCCAGTACGCGGCTACTCCAGAACCTTTCGGCCCCATCGGCCATCTGTTCTACGAACAATGTGCCCTGCCCATTGCCACTTAAGTTTGACAATTCTTCGGGCTAAGTCGGTTACGTATCTTCTATTCTAGATTAAAGTTTCAAAACTGAGTTCCTTTATTTGATTATTTCATAGCGACCTAACCCTACCTTAAATATTTTAAGTAATATACCCATCTCAAACTATATTGCTTCTTCACCTGCGAAATTTCACCTAAACCCTTGAACCCCTAAGCTCCCTAATGAGGAGTTTCATAACTTGTACATATTTGCACAGCCCTGTATTTGTCCCTACAGCGGGTTTGTTGTAACTACATTTAGTATGTAAACGGTGGTAATTACTTGTATCTAACTGTAATTCATGTATCGTATCTTTTGGAATTGTTTTGGCCTTTTCGGAGTTCGTTTGTGAAGCATTGTAGATAGGTAGGTAGGTGGTCTATCAACTTAAATTTGATGGTGCTGCCTAGTTACGAAGTTACTGGAATTATCGAGAAGGTTGGATAAGATTAACACTGGCTGATTAATGCCACTCTAGCAGAGCGTGGCATCGATGGTTGGTCTTCTGATGAGAGATCATATCAGGGGAGCCGCTGTTGTACCACGTCTACAACGAACTGATGACATTGAAGCTGATGAACCAATTATACGATTACAACTTATGTTCTAGAAGCATGAAATTTTGTACCTTATACAGCTAAAGTGAACACTGATGATTTTTGAAAATTCACGTCTTAAATGGGTTCAATAGAGGATGAAAATTTGTGTGGCAGATCGTCGTTTTTGCCGATGGGAAATCCCAACGGGCACACGAATCTTGAAAGTACCCCGGATATATAGCATTATAATAGATACTAAATTAAAATATAATTATATTTCTCTTCACGGTATCCGGTGACAGCGACCCAGATTAATTTCCCTTCCTTTTGTGAGCTATTAAATTAAATACCTACGGCCACTGGCGATGAAAGGCCAATGCCCAAAAGTGATCGTCTTTCGTCTGATAATAAACATTATGATGATGTCCCATGATTCTTTCCCCTCCTTTTTAGAGTTACCCGAAGGGTGCAAAACGGAACCCTATTACTAAGCGACTATCTATTGTTAAGACGCAGATAATATGCCAGTAACCTTGAGTGCTTAGCTTGTGTGTTCTGTACTGAGCTTAGGTAACGCGCTGTACGTCCAGCCAGTAATAAGAGTCACCCATCCAGGAGAGCTGTCCTAAATTAGACGCATTATTAATTTATCTATGTATTTATAAGAAAGTCGTGTTGGTTACACTATTTATAACTCAAGAACGGCTGAACCGATTTGACTGAAAATTGGTGGGGAGGTAGCTTAGAACCAGCTTTTTTATCCCGGTAGGGTATATATATATTATGTAGGTAGGTACGAGGTAGGTAGGTAGGTAGGGTAGGTAAGTAAGGTAGGTAGGTAAGGTTGGGTAGGGTAGGAAGGTAGGGTAGGTAGGTAAGGTAGGTAGGTAAGGTTGGGTAGGGTAGGAAGGTAGGGTAGGTAGGTAGGGTAGGAAGGTAGGATAGGTAGGTAGGGTAGGTCGGGTAGGTAGGTGCGCCGTAGATAAGTGCTTAGGGCAACCTGTGCAAAGCCGGGGCGGACAGCTAGTTATACATAAAACAAAAGGAATTTAAAAAAAAACGTATACTAAAATATCAATAATTAATTTATCTTTGAAATGGTGAAGGTTTAAGAAAAAATAGTTTCTAAGTTTTTGCGTGATTCTCAGGTTTTTATCCATGTTAGATATAACTTTACAAATTAATTATACTATGTAATATAAATATAATTCTAAAATATTCACAGATTAAGGTATTAAGAAAATGCTTTAATTTAACATATATTTTTTCCAAATCATTATCACTATTTGTTTAGACGTCATCTTCAGTATAACATCATTAAAAGTCTGTTATCGTCGCCAATCTGTGTTGACGATAATTTTTAAACATCAATAGTTGAGAAAATATACTACAAAACATAAACCCTCTTTAATGAAAACGCTGTTTAACATCGTAACTATAATATTATTTACAAATTGAGTTTGTTTGCTTGTTTGTTACGGGTTCACACAAAAACGGCTGAACAGATTTGCATGAAATTTGGCACACGGGATCGAGACGTATGCAGGTGAAACCGTAGGACGCAGCTAATTAATGGTAAAGAAGTTCTAATAATATTTGTAACTTAATCTCAGCTGCCGAAATAATATTTTTACGTAATAAGGAATATAAAGGGACTTCTATCAGATGTTCAGGAACCCAGAGGTCCTGAATAAATATAAAGAATGGTTATGAGCAGAGAAAAGGCAACCTTTGAAAATATTACAATCTTTTTCTTAAAGATTTGCACACAAGGTTTGTTCAAATACCTCGATTTGAACAACCCTTGTGTGCAAATACTAGAGGCAATTATTTTGTTCTTTCATTATTGGCTTGGGAACACGTGATGTTTGAAGTTCACTTCGAGAAACTTCGATTTTATTACCTTTTTTTTTATTGGAAGCTTATATTTTGAGGATTTGCTTTAGGAAAAATCTCTGTGTCACAGCCCGTGTGGATGAAAAAAAATACTTAGGTCAATCGCATGCCATTTAACTCATTTAACTCGAAGCCCGCGGCTATTCGCATTAAAATTCAAAATTCAAAAATCATTTATTCAAACTAGGCTGAGAATCAGGACTTTTCGAACGTCAAAGTTACTTATGACAGTCCCCCAAAACGCCCACCCTTGACCACTTTCCTAGTGCTTTAGGCGGGAAGAAGAAGTGGCGCAACAAACTTCCCAGCAGCACAGCTGTCTGATCAGTTAGAAAAAAATGATTCTATATAATAGTATGCAAATGCATCCAATTGCTACCAGCCATCCTGTGTATGAAGATTGTCGCTCCAAGTTTACGCATTTTCTCTTTAGTTGTGTTGGACCTACACTCTAATTATGAAACACACTTCCAATCGCAATCTGAATGATTTTGAACGATATTGCTAATTTATTGCTTCATACTTTCGAAAATTTGTCTGTCTAACAGCGTAAATAACGCAATGAATGTTGTTGAACTGTCAAAATGAAAGCCATTGCTACTGTATGTTACGCAATTACTCCGCTGTTTTAGTGTTTAGTTCAACCACAGTCGTGAATAAGGTAGGTACATATTACCACATATTACACACGGCTACATATCAAGCTACATTTCCAGTATATGCTGATCTCGCATTGTATAATTATGAATTCCGAACAATGAGAGGTTGGCTTATACTGGAAATTATAGATTGATGTGTAGCCGTGTGTTCCTACGTACTTACTTACTGAGATAAAAGAAAAAAAAATCTAATACAACATCGTAGCTTTAAAAATGACGCCCTGTTTATATTTTTTCATCACATCTATTCAAAAAGAGCTAGTTTGTTCTTCGTAAACAGGGACCAAAATAGCACTTTGATCCCTAGGGAGCAAAGTAGATTTGAATTTGGAATATGGACATTGTTAGAAAAAGTTCCAATCACCAAGGAGATCAATCACGAACATTGTATGAACAAGTAACAGGCTGGCAAGAAAGAGAGAGAAAGTGTAAATTATTATTCACACTTTGACAAGCCTGGTCAAAATGAAAATCCAAGATGGCGGCAACGACACATGACGAAAATTTTCCAATTTTTCGTCATTGGTGTCGTTTTCATAGTTTTCGAGGGCGCCAAAGCCGATAGTGAGGTCAAAATGAAAATCCAAGATGGCGGTTGTGAAAATTTTAACATTTTTCGTCATGGGTGTCGTTTTCGTACTTTTCGAGGGTTCTAAAGCCAATAGTGAGGCCAACACGTAAATCCAAGATGGCGGCTACGGAAATTTTCAAATTTTTCGTCATGGGTGTCGTTTTCATAGTTTTCGAGGGTTCTAAGGCCGATAGTGAGGTCAAAATGTAAATTCAAGATGGCGGCTGTGAAAATTTACAAATTTTTCGTCATGGGTGTCATTTTCATAGTTTTCGTGGGTTCTACAGCCGATAGTGAGGTCAAAACGTAAATCCAAGATGGCGGCTACGATAATTTTAAATTTTTCCGTCATGTGTGTCGTTTTCATAGTTTTCGAGGGTTCTAAAGCCGATAGTGAGGTCAAAATGTAAATCCAAGATGGCGGCCAGAAAAAATTTAAAATTTTTCATCATGGGTGTCGTTATCATAGTTTTTGAGAGTGCAGACGTGAAGGCAGGAGTTTTTAAAGCTGCTAAAGTCGATAAAAAGTTCAAAATGTAAATCCAAGATGGTGGCTGCGATAATTTTGTTTTGGTTTTAAATCATACGTGAGAGATGAGGGTAGGACCGTACACGTTTTTTTTTCTCATAGAGGGTGATGAAAAGTAGAGTATTCACCTCGGGAGCAACACTATTTTAAGCTCGAGTGCTAGAGTGATTTTAAGCTCGTACTTTGAATCCCTCGCTGCGTTCAGGATTCTACTTTAGAATCCTTCGCTCCACTCTGGATTTAAAAAAAACACTCTCGCCTTAAAAATAGTTGTTTGCTCCCTTGGCAAACAATCTACTATTCTTACAGTCGAAGCCTTTAGAAAAGTTTATATAAAAACAATTGAACCATAATAATAATACGTGCATATCATTAGTTTATACTCGTATAAATTCTATACAAACCAGGAAGAAATTACGTCACTATTGTCAACAACATTTTGAATGCATCAAGTTAATGCTGATTCAATCATTTCCTGGATCATTATAATGATTACTCATTTCTGTCATTTACATTTATATGTAATATTAAACATGTTTTGCTAGTAAATAATATGATTTTACGAGTGTAAATATATTAAAACTTAAACTAAAAAAAGGCGCATACTTACTCAAAGTAAATGAGAAAATTCATGCATTTTAAACTAAAGTTAAAATTTTATAGTGTTTACAACTTGATTTAAATGTTATGAATGTATTACGAAAGTAATTTTCTCAAAATGGAAATATGTGAATTCACATAAAATTAATGAAGAAAATAAATAAGTACCTACCCACTGCGATAAAAAATGTTCTTACAATGTTCTAACATTAATCAAAACATTTAAAATAATAAACAAAGCAATTTGGCTTCAAATGTTGGACCGTTCGCGATAGTAATTTAAAATGTATAAGGAAATAATATTATTATTATAATGAGCATACAATTTGGCAATATCTAGTATTATTTTAGCGATGTCATGCTGACTAAAGCTCAACACACACACAAGGCGGGTGCGTGTCGGCTCCCGTTCCCGACCCGCTTCGCGCCCGACCCGCAAAGTCAAGCTTCCTGCAGTCTAGCGCGACGCGACAGCGCGACGCGACACCGGTTATTGTTATACCGTGAAGTTTTCTTAGAAATTGTATTGTTCGAGTCGCGTAGCGACGTCGCGTCGCGCTGGTCTGCACAAGACTTTATGTGATGACATCCATATAATATAATACAAGCCCGCCGTACTCCCGTCTCGACCTGCGCCCGACATGCACTCGACTTGTGTGTGTGTTGAGCTTTAATACTGTTCGAAATAGTAGGTACTGTGGACTGGCTAGCGATTAGTCGTAGGTTAACATAAAGCATTTGTTAATTTATGTTTGGCTATGGGTGTTATTTACCCGAAATAAATGAATAGGTATAATATATAAAGAGCCCTGCAGCCCGTCGCAACGTGACGACTCTAACAATACAATTTCTAAAAAAAACTTCACGGTAGAACAATAACCGGTGTCGTTTTTTCCCTTGGCGATATTTTTTCGTGCACTGGATTTTCAACACTCTGCTTAGCGCCGAGAGTTGAAAATCCAACAGAGTGTTTTTTCAACGCGCTGGGTCAAGAGTGCGTGCTAGCGCGTTGGATTCTCAACGCTCGGCTCAACATTGAAAGTTGAAAATCCAGTGCGCGATAAATCCCGTCGCGATATTTTGACGTCCGTACGAATGTGGGCTAATTGTTAACGTGAGTCAGCACAAACATGTTTAGCTTTAGATATTTACAAGGCAGATGTGAGGGGAAACGCCGGGAGCTGGGATGCCCTACAAAAACATAATTATTATAGTGATTTTATTGGTGATGTTCTTCAGAAAGGTCAGGTGCTCGGTACTCGCAACCGGCGTGCGTGTTTGACCAGATGTATGAACGTAAACGAGGCAACCAAGGTAACCGATAAAGCCCGAAGAATTGCCGAACTTAAGTGGCAGTGGGCTGGGCATATGGCTCGCAGAACAGATGGCCTATGGGGCCGAAAGGTTCTGGAGTGGCGACCGCGTACACAAGGTGGACCGGTGACCGGTGTGAAGGGCGCAGGAATCTGCTGGATGTGGGAGGCACAGAATTGGTTGAAGTGGCGGTTCTTGGGGGAGGCTTATGTCCAGCAGTGGACGTCTTTCGGCTGAAATGATGATGAAGCGAAGCAAAAGGACTACGTGAGGATCCTAGCAGGTGGCGGTCTATAGTTTCTACCTACCCCTATATGATGAAGGCGTGAGTTTATGTATGTACATTGAAAGCATTTTACACGTACATTATACAACTACCCAACAAACTGATCGTCGCCACAAATACTAGCCAACTACACACAGTGCTAATTAATGTAGCATCGGATAAATTTGGACGATTTGGTAGACTATTAGTCACTAATTAGTTTAATTTTGAGACTAAAATTATACCAACGCTTAGGTTTTAGTCTGCATAGCCACAGATTATTAGTACAAATGGGACACTCAAACGCACAATCATTTAAATAAAAAGCGACTCTTGCTGCGACACAATAAAGTTCAATTCAGGTCGCATAGCGCTAATTACCGATAGTTATATTCACCTAGAGGTTGCCTCTCTTTCTATCGCGTAACTCTTATTTCTTCTGACTACGTTACGCCCGCTGAATTCGACAGGTCGAACCAGCCGCGTAGGTACCTACTTGTAGATTTAAATAAAAAGCGACTCTTGCGGCGATACAATAAAGTTCAATTCAGGTCGCACAGCGCTAATTACCGATAGCATATTCACGTAGAGGTTGCCTCTCTTTCTATCGCGTAACTCTTATATCTTCTGACTACGTTACGCCCACTGAATTCGACAGGTCGAACCAGCCGCGTAGGTACCTACTTGTAGATTTAAATAAAAAGCGACTCTTGCGGCGATACAATAAAGTTCAATTCAGGTCGCACAGCGCTAATTACCGATAGCATATTCACGTAGAGGTTGCCTCTCTTTCTATCGCGTAACTCTTATATCTTCTGACTACGTTACGCCCACTGAATTCGACAGGTCGAACCAGCCGCGTAGGTACCTACTTGTAGATTTAAATAAAAAGCGACTCTTGCGGCGATACAATAAAGTTCAATTCAGGTCGCACAGCGCTAATTACCGATAGCATATTCACGTAGAGGTTGCCTCTCTTTCTATCGCGTAACTCTTATATCTTCTGACTACGTTACGCCCACTGAATTCGACAGGTCGAACCAGCCGCGTAGGTACCTACTTGTAGATTCGCATAGCACGTATAGGAATGCGTTTAGAGATGTACGCATAGGTAGGTACTTACCTATGCGTACATCTCTTAGTGAGAAGCATTATCAGGATCGTTTTTAGAGTTCCGTACCCGACGGGTGCCATACGGAACCCTATTCCTAAGCCTCCGCGGTTTTTCCGTCCGTCAGTCTGTCTGCGGACTGTGTCTCATGAACCGTAATAGGTATAAAATTTGTAATAACCATAAAAACTGAAAACTACTAGACTGCCTCGTTGGTCTAGTGGTCGCACGCGCTACTGCTGAACATGAGGTCCTGGGTTCATATCCCAGGTCGGGCAAAGTGTCATTGGGTTTTTCTTTCTGGAATTTCTCAGTAGCAGCCCGGAGTCTGGATTTGTGCTCGCTTGATGGCAATAGGCTCGCCCCATATCACTTGGGACTTAAGCTGGCGAAATATGGGTGTACTATAGGTACCTACACCTCTGCCCACCCCTTCGGGGAAAACAAGGCGTGCTGTTATGTTATGTTAGAAACACTGAAAACATGACCAAATAAATCAAAGAGAAATTCAAGACAGTATATTTCGTCGGATTTGTAAAATTATCATAGTTTATGTCCTATATATTATTATTCCGTGCATTTGGCCACAAGCCACAGTGGTAAATACATCGCCACGACGTTGGTCCTTATTTATAGGAAGTAGATTTTTCTGCAATTTCTATGTGTAACCTACCCTGTTATTTACTTACTTATAAAAATGACGTACCAAAGGGTTGATCCAATAGTAAAAGTTGTTCATAATTATGAGTACAATGACCTCTTGAGAGGTTGTTAATGTTTTACCAATAACCCATCCTTAAAGCACGGAAGCGCCGCGCCGTGCGCCAGCAGTGTCTAGACTATAGACAGTGCTCATGAAATTCGTGGCGCCGAAGCTCACAAGTTCTGACACGGGCTGCCTTCAAAGCCGTCAGTTTTTATAGGTATGTCATTTGTGGAAGTCAATAAGTAAGGTACACACATAGAAAAGGCAGAAAATTAAATTGAAAATTATCTAGATTTTGGTTAGGAAACCAGACATAAGTGCTTACCTAAATCTAGGTGATAACATAGTCATTTATTCTCAAGAAGTAATAAAATATAGATCACTTAATTCAAGACACACTTTATCCATACCAACGTAGGCAAACCCACACCCAAATGACACTTGGCAATAAATCTTATTTGTGTTGACTTCCTACAATGTTAGCCATTACACCGCCCAGTATGAACCTTAATGTACTATAAATAAGGATCAACGACGTGGCGATGTATTTATCTCTTACTTGGCTTGTGTCCAAATGCACGGAATGATAAAAAACAGGAAATAAACTATGACAATTTTACAAATCCGACGAAATATACTGTCTTGAATTTCTTTTCGATATATTTGTCATGTGTTCAGTTTTCATGGTTATTTGAGAGTATGTTTTTTTAGAAAGTAATGTTCTGATTATTGATTCTGAAGACTACAAACAGGTGCATATAAGACATGAAAAATAATTGAGTATAGGTATTTATACATACAACTATATACTCCTTTTGCTTCGTTTAAGTTCATACATCGGGTCATGCACACACGCGATTGCGTGTATAGGAACGTATATAGTTGTAGAACGTAGATAATTAGACAAGATCAAACTGTTTGCTAATTTAATTGTATAATTTATTATTTTTATGACATTGATTTTACATTCTGTGATGATAACTTTAACTCACATGACTTATTAGTATTATTTGTTAAAATTTTAGAACTATCGTATATTCGTACTTTTACAATGTTTGTAAATATATGAGCACCATGTATCTATCACATAATTAGTTAATCTGTCATTGCTTTATTTTTAATTCTGTTTACCTATTGTGATAGACTTATTTAATTCTAGGTGCATTGCCTTCACATATAATTATATAATGAATCTATACAAAATATTGTAAAACATTTAAAAAAAATATCGCTACCGTTATTACGAAATATACTGTCTTGAATTTATTTTCGATATATTTGTCATGTTTTCAGTTTTCATGGTTATTTGAGAGTAGCAGTAGAGTTTCGCATAAGTTTCGTATACGCAACCTAACTTTTGGAAGGGAAAACCAAAAACCAAAATTAATCAAATAAATGAAGTTCATTCTTGTCGCAAGAATGAATTTCATTTATTTTATTAATTTTGACGTTCTAAAGTGCCTTTCATGTGTCTAATTGAAATAAATTATTTGTCTTTGACTGATTATGTGAGCTGATGCTTGTAATTAGTAATCATTACATTCGTCAACAATAAAATGAAAATCACATAGGTAATTTTTATTTTTCTGGAAATCACCGAAAAATTATTATATTCTTAAATCTACAAGTAAATTGGTTTTCCTACTAGTATTTGTCCTTTATCGTGTATAGATTTACAAACACAAATCTCATCAACATAAACATTCCAACAGCCAAGCCCGAACAAACTATTTGTAAGCTACACAAATGTTTGATCCGAGCTCCAAACCGCGACACGAAGTGGTGGAGTTAATTACATAACCACTTCGCCAATCAGTCTATTCCAGGCTTGATACTTTGAAAAGGCCTATGTATTAGACTATTTGGAGTTGATAATATGACAGTAAATGAAAACACTGGCAACATTTAGTCAAACAATCCACACCACAAACAAAAGTTGCCAAGTTAATTAGAGCGAGTCACCAATAAGTCGTTATTGGCTTGGACTAAATAAATAAACAATTCCTAAAATTATTGGTGAAAATAGAGAAAGCTTATTTAATAAAAGAAAGTTCATACTAATTCCATGCTGCCATGTGATTATTCTAAGGTAGCAGCATTTCTGAGAAAAAGTGTTGTATACATGGCCCCATTAATATACAATAAAATTCCAAACGACATTAAGCAATTGAATTTAAATTTATTTAAGAATACACTTAAAAAGCTTCTTACTGTTAGGTGCTACTATAACATTGTTGAATTTTTAAATGATAATATTTGAATTTCCTTGTTGATTTTAATTTTGGGATATATTGACATGTTTTGTATGTAATTAATATTGACTACTTTTGTACTAACTCTGATTGTATATTTAATTATTGACTATATTTTGCACTGACTAATTTTTTATATGAAACTGAAATTAATAATTAATTTATAATTGCCAATTTAATTCATAACATTATTATAAACATTTTGTACGCCGAGTGAGGCAAAACATGTTGGTCGATATATTTTGTTTCCATCTTTATGTGCATATTCATGTATCATGTTACACACGTTTGAACAAATAAATTTATCTTTATCTCTTTATCTTTATCTTTAGCCATCTTGTTCTGAACTTTGGGCGACAAAGCTCTGCTCGGGTGAAAATACGGAGAAAACGAGTTTTCCCAGATATTAGACCTAGCTAGATCGATTTTTCGGCCCCGTATTGCAACTTCCATCGAAATCGTTAAAGCTGTTTTCGAGAACGTGATTACAAGTATTATTTAATATGTATACACACATCAAAAGTGTCTAGGTGTCAAGTACGTTTTAGAGTATCGCCGCAATTGAGGATTATTATTTTAACTTTTTTGGATCGTTATTGATTCTTTTTAGTGAATTTCACTATTTGAATAAAGAATTTTCTTTACATTTTTATTTAAAATAGAAAATCAACTGTCTATCAGGATTCCTATAAAACTGGGTAATAGCATTTTTACAAAACCATTACAATTTCTGCATCGGAAGTGAAAAAAATTGCAACGATGTAGAGTGACGACATCATATGACACGAGACGAGATGATGACAGCTGTCGGAATGTTGCAAGCTGGTTCCATACGTAGTATCCCTATGTAGTCTGTGCTGGTTCCAGACAGCGTGCTGTTGCTGTTCGCACTACACAGAGCGTCATAAGCCACCTCTGGACACGCTATTGTATCACGGGCAGCACGATTTCGCATCACCACTCGCAGACAGGACCGGTACATCTAAAATACTGGTCGACGGAATCGTACCATGAAAACCATGATGTTGGCTATAAGGCTCGTCAGGCTTGCTGATAAGCAACCAAACCATGCAAAATAGTTTACGTGAAGTGGGTCTGCGTTCCCGAAGGCCGCTAAGAGTTCCACTTATAACACCCCGGAATCGTAGGGCCCGTTTACAATGGGCTCGCGAACACAGAAATTGGGAGGAAGAAGACTGGCGTTGTGTTTGATTTTCCTATATATCTCGTTTCGGTACGAGGCTGGATACAAGACGTACTCGAGTTTAAGGGACCTCTAGACGTCAATAACGTTTGCAATTTAGTCAGGAAATTCATTCATATGGAGAGGGAACAATAAAGGTTTGGGCCGATATTTGGATCGGTGGAAGAACCGATCTCATTTAGATCAGGGGCAACCTCAATGCTCAGATTTATGCGGAGAGGATTGTTTCAGACGTGATCATCTTTTTGCTAAGCCGGTTGGGTGATTCGTTTCAACTAATGCATGACAATGCACGTCCACACACGGCTAGAGTCGTAACACGCACTCTTGCTGCGTTGCTCCAAATTACTGGAAATAGAATTGTTTTTAGAAAATACTAAGTTTGATGTTGTTTGTATAACAGAACATTGGTTAAACGATCATCAAGTAATGTCAATCAACTATGAAAATTATTGTGTAGTTAGCCATTTCAGCCGAAAACGTATGATACAGTGCGGATCATTAATATTAGTAAAAAATTATATTCAATCGAAAGAACGAAAAGACATAATCGGGCTGTCTGTTAAAAACTACCTGGCAAATAATAAATAATGAAACCGGTAGGAAAAAACAGCGTAATACTGAATTTAATTTAGAGACTGCACACGGTCCCATCAACTCAGATGTAGAAATAGCTCAGGAATTTGAAAACTTTATTGCTAATATTCCCCATAAAACCACTGAAGCTTTAAATTCCTCACCCGCGCTTTCTGCTGCTTTACTCAGAAAGAATGTAAAGGCATGCCCTTTGGAGTTTAGGTTTCAGCATACATAGCAAGGTATTTGAAAAGTTGATACTCAATCAAATGTTACGTCACTTTAATAAAAATTCCATCTTTCATGACCAACAGTACGGTTTCACCAAAGGGCGCTGTACCACTGACGCCGGTGTCACCCTAAAAAACATTTTTAACGCTTGGGAAGAAGCACAATATGCCATTGGAATCTTCTGCGACCTCTCGAAGGCGTTCGATTGCGTAGACCATGAGACACTTCTGCTGAAACTGGACCACTATGGGATTAGGAATTCAGCTCATGATTTGTTAAGATCATACCTGAAAGATAGAAAGGTTAAAGTTCAAGTCAACGGCACAAACTCATTAGGGTCTGAAATGGTAATGGGCGTTTCTCAAGGTTCGATATTGGGTCCAATCCTTTTTTTAGTTTATATTAATGATTTACCCCAATTATTTCTAAATCAACCAAAGATGGTGTTATTTGCAGATGAAACATCATTGATCTTTAAAATAAATCGACGGTCACCAAATCTTGACGACGTGAATAGCTCTATTGTTCAGGTCCAAGATTGTTTTACGGTAAATAATTTGGTAATAAATAATAAGAAAAAAACAAATGCATTAGATTTAAATGACCAAATGTTAGAAGTAGCGAATGTGACATCATATTGAATGGAGAAAAACTGGAATTTATTAATCAAACAGTTTTCCTTGTAATCAAGCTAGACGTGAAATTACAATTGGGACCCCATATAACATCTCTCGCGGGGCGGCTAAGCTCGGCCGCTTATGCTGTTAGAAAGATAAGACAGTTAACAGATGTAGAAACCGCGCGTTTGGTCTATTTTAGCTACTTCCACAGTATTATGTCGTATGGCATTTTACTGTGGGGTCGGGCTGCTGACATTGAATCCATCTTTGTTTTAAAAAAAAGAGCTGTCAGAGCCATTTATAATCTATGTCGTCGCGAATCTCTCAGGGAACTATTTAAAAAGATTAATATTATGACGGTACCTTGCCAATTCATTTATGCAAATATTATGTATGTGAGAAAAAATCTACATCTTTTTAATAAAATAAGTGATAGACATAATTTTAATATTAGAAATAAAGATAAAATAGATCAACCATTTTTCAGACTATCTAAAGTAAATTCATCTTTTATGGGGTACTGTGTTAAATGTTACAACAGAATACCTTGTGATATAATAGAATTAAATGAAAGAAAATTTAAAAATCATATAAAAAGTACACTTTGTAAACAAGCATAATTACAAATTAGAGGATTATATCCAAGATAAAAATGCTTGGAAACATGCTGGTCCTGCTCCATAGGAAAATTCAGAATCTAGATAAAATCGAACTGGTTGCCAATTTAATTGTATTATTTTTTATTTTTTTTAAACATTTATTTTATTTTTTGTGATTACTTGGACTCACACACTGACTTATTATTAGTATTACTTTTTATAATGTTCGAAATATAGTATAATTTTTCAATGTTTGTAAGTATGTGAGCACCATGCATCTATCACATATTTAATTTATGTCATTCCGTCATTTTTCATTCTTTTTACCTATCGTGGTATAGTAATCTTATTCTAGGTGCATTGTCTTCACATATAATTATATAATTAGTGTATACAAGATATAATGTTTTTTTTTTTAAGTAACTGTATAAAAGTGCCTTTTTTGTGCCTAATTGAAATAAATTATTTGACTTTGACTTTGCCGATGCTCGCATCAACGTTCTGCCGTTGCCTGCTCAATCGCCAGACCTCAACCCAATTGAGCACGCATGGGATATGCTCCAAAGAAGAGCTCTGCCGAGTATGCCATACATACCCCTGACTACCTATAACTATAACTTTAACTAACTATAACTTTCAAAGTGATGCTATTCGTGTCAACGATGGAAACAGTTTTTTTTGTTTGTTATTTTTACAATCAAAATTTAAATATCCTAATTTTTGCCATTTAATTGACGACTTTAACTTAACTTAACAGACTGACTGGTTATAAATATTATATTTTAAACATATGAGAGGTTATTTTGGTATCGTAGTTAGTCACTGATTTTTGACGCTATTGTTAATTATTTTCGGTATTTTAGTAAATTGATTGTTAAAAGGTAATTGCTATATATATGTATATATAGGTAAGACTGATTATTGTGATTTATCATGTTTACTGTTGATTGTTGTAATTGTATATTAAACTTTGTATTTTTCTTACAACTCCCTGATTTTTACTTAAATAATATAACCCTACCTAAGGTTTTTCATTCTGACTGTACAAAATTTGCTTTAAAAAAAGTATAGTCCGAAACATCACTCAAAAATATTAATAATAATGAAATTCCTGTCTCGGCCGGATCGGGCGAGACTCAGCGGCCGAGTCGCCTATTAAGCCAACAAAACTAGCGAAATCTGGCTGTAAGTACTAATATAGGTAAATTTCTGCCTAACCTTTCGGGAATTACGCGCTTGATGTTTATGTTTACGCATCAATCTACCGGAATAAATTCTCAAAAATATAGTGAAAACAACATCACAATCCGATGCGTAGTTTAGAAGAACAACGCAGTCACACAGACAGACATAAAAAGCGACTTTAAGTTAAATAATATGTATAGAATACAAGATAGACCGTGTAGAAGATGCATCTCAGAATCATCTCGCATAACTTTCCACGAGTATTTTCATAAGTAGGTTTAGCTCGTTTCAAATTCTCTGCTTAGTTACTGACGTGAAAGATATTCATCATTTCTATCGTGATATTATCAGCCGCAGCCGTCCGCTCCTGGACATAAGCTCTCCCATAAATCTTGGTTATGAACACCTCCGGTGCGGTATTATAACCTTGCACGTGGGTAGGTACAATATAGGTATTATGTAAATCATACTGTTTGCCAGTGAACGTCGAATATCTATTTTATTTACCGACAAGTAAAACGTCTAGCGAGGTTTGGACGATCGTTCCTTTTGAATTCAGTTATTTAGTTTTTTGGGAAATATACAGACTCCCACAGACAGGCGCGACACGACGATGGGACGCGATTCTGGTAGAACAATTTCCATGAAGATTTCATAGAAATTGTTTTACTAGAGTCGCGTCGCGCCTTTCTGTGGGCGCCATAAAGTTGATAAATAACTGCTAGTTTTTAAAGTATGGTCTGTTCCAAAAGTAACTTATGAAAATGTAAACAAAGGAACAGAAAACGCACCTGTGGATGTCAATTTGTAGTGCCACTAACAAATTGAGTGCTTTGAAATTCTAATTTAAAATCACCTTGAAGATATTTTTCATTTGACAATTGAGGTTTATTTAAAATCCTGAATTTTCATCGATGATTTTCCAAATACAATTGAATAATGTTATTCGAGTAATAATTCTTAGTTGCTGAGATATATAAAGTTGAAATCTTCTAATACAGATGAATAAGCTACTAATTTCCTTTAGTCGGTAGAATTTAACCTGTTACACGCTAACATCAGATTATTTTGGAACAGAATTAACTAAATAAACTAAGTGAGTGTATCGTAATAAAAGGTAAGTATCTTTTTAAACAAAAATAACAGCCAAGTTTGAAATTAAAGTATTTTTATCTTATCTCGATAGTTAGAAACAAATATTTATGCGGTTGATAAGTAGAATAGGTATGTTTTATCTAAATATTAGTATTAATAAACACGTATAGGATTATTTCCATATAATAAATATGTAATAGTGAGTGAAAAATTATGACGGAGCTACGCTTTTCCAGATATTTTTTTGGCGGCATAATAACATACCATAACATAACATCACACCTTGTTTCCACGATAGGCTGGGCAGAGGTGTACACATAGATATCCAGAGATATGCCTTCATTGCGGAATAGTAAGGAATCCTAGTGCGACCGCATATCTCCCACCAAAATAATTACATCATTAACAAATAGTGTACTTACGACACACACTTAAAATTTGAACTCGCACACTAAGATGAAAGCAGCTACACAAAATCAATTTCTAATAGCACACATACATAGAATGGGCGGGGCATTCACTTGTAAACACTCGCTATTTGCGAACATTCAATGCACACGCATGCAATTAGGGAGTCGAAAGCGATGGTCGATAATTTTTATCGATATTTATTTTAGCACATTCTTGTATTATTATAACTTCGTTTAATTTTCTTTATATAATTTATTTTGTTTTTATATACCTATCCGAAAATATAGGTTATTTTTACTAAAATAAAATGAGTTTTTTTTTAAATATTTTATTACCGGGTAAAGGGAACCCTCTCCGTTAAATATTATGCTATGCACGAGTAACTGTATTGAAATAACAATGTCTTTATTTGCTTCAAACAAAATTAAATTAATAACACATTTAACTGTTATACTATGTCATGTAATACGAGAATATCCATTGAGTTCTGTAAAAAAAGATTCGACTGCAATAATACGCATGTCGATAAAATCAGCCGCACGCACTCGATTGCACCTCTCTAAACCCAAAACGTTCGTTCCGTTCGGAAAGATTCGGGTTAGTTCGGGCTAGTTCGTATCGCTTCGGACGTAAGTTAGTAAATGATTTAAAAATTGATTTAAAATATTAAACAGTGACTTAAATGTTTACTTACCGGTGGTAGGACACGCCATTTGTCTTCAGGTTGATGGTACTAGACCTATTTTTACAAATTATTACTGCACAGCTCGGCATTTTGGTTTTTTACGCATCAATAGTACACTGTACGCAGTTGCAAAGCGACTGAATGAAGCATACAGCCGCCGTTCGAACATAAGCCCAATTTAGCAATGTCGAGGCGCCACGTGCCACGCCTCCAAGGCATATCCCTCGATATCCGTGGGTGTACAGCATAGTACCTACACCTACATTTTGCCAGTTATGTTTAAGTCCCAATTAATAGGGCGCGAGCCTATTGCCATTAACCGGGTACAAATCCAGACTCCGGGCTACTACTGAAGAATTTCAGATAGAAAAACCCAATAACACTTTGCCCGACCTGGGAATCGAACCCAGGACCTCAAGCTCAGCAGTAGCGCTTGCGACCACTAAACCAATGAGACTGTCATATTATAAATACAGTTGCGGGATACTATTCAGTCCTTAATGCAGGAAAACATTCACATGATGTGATAGATTAAACTACTCCAAACTTAGAATATGATACACAATTTACTGGCTAAACCACTTAACTTGTCCAATTAGCTAACATTATGAACAAATCCCTAAGCACCTGTTCAGGGACGTCAGACATAATGTACCAATTTTGCGACTGCTTGATTGAAAGTACCGCAGAGTAATCAATATTATAGGTACTGCGTTCGCGATTTAGTTTCAAAATCTGTAAACAAACAACTATGTGTTTTTGGAAAATTTACTTTAATTTCTACACATAAAGTTCAGTTTGCGCTACAATTTCGAACATTTTTATGACTTTTTCAATAATAAGTACTAGTCATTCTGAAATTAACTTAAATTTCTTGTTCGTTATTGTGGTTTTCTTGTCAGATTAGAAGTACGTCCACAAAACTATAGTAATAAATTTAATTAATTTTGTTTGTTTATTGGCCTCGTAAGTCTAGTGGTTACAAGCCTATTTCGTAGGCTCAGCATAATGCTTTGACAGTATGCGAGAGAGAGCCGCAGCGCCCAGCTTTCTTTATTAGCCTAATGTATGGCCAGCATACAGTTTTAAGACTCTCGAAGACAGGCGCCACGCGACGACGCCGGCGCGGCGTGACGCGACACAGGTAGAACAATCAAACAATCAATTAATTGTTTGTCAGTTATATAAATTTAAGAAATGAAGGAATAGTGTCATTATTATATTAAAAATATATAAATATGTTATGTACAAAACAAAAAAGGAGCTACGTCTGCCAACAAACTGCGTTGCAGTTTGACAGAGGTAATATGTCTGGTAAAAAAAAAAAAAACTGTGAATAAACACTTTTTTTTAAATTTCATTTTCATCCATTCACCGTCCATTCCAAGGTTGCCAGGAAGAGATCGCGGAAAGCGATACGCCCATTGTATATTTCGTAGTGTTTAATATATTTTTTTGTTATGTATTTTTGTGGTGTACAACAACAATTTTCGTGAAGTTTTCATAGAACTTGTTCCACCTAGTCACGTCGCGCCTGTCTGTGGAAGCTTTTATACAAGAAAATGCCATCTGATCTTTGCAAGCTGAAGCAAACACATGTTTGCATGCCGGCTATATATGAAAAAAAAAATAGGGTGCACTATTTTTAGCAAACACACAGTGTTCAATGTTCATTCCACAAATAAGTAGATATGTAGCGGTTACACCGCCACATACAAACTACGCAACAAAGACATGACGTCACACGAATCCTGAATCGCGCAATTAGAGTTTACCGCGCGAACGACATATATAAGACTATCCGACATTAACAGTCGGGCAGTCGGCCCGCCAGACACAACGTCTGGTCGGAGGATCCTCCCTTTTCTATGGTGGATGAGTGAACTTTACACCCTGTTCCTCATACTCCTAAAAGCAACTCATCTCCGTAATTTGTTTTTTCAATACACAAATTAATGATGATGGATAGCATCATGTTATGTAGTTATGTTGGTATAAGCATTGCTTATTCATCGTATAATTTTACCACAGCTGGGACACAGACCTTCTCTCTGTGGGCTTAAGTGGGCGGGCCATGAGCTACTTTTCGGGACCAGTATCCACCATAGTAAAATACAGATAGTGCAATCCACGAAGACACGCCCTACTCCGCGATGACTGTACTAGCGGAGTGGGGCCCGTCGGTCGTCGTGGATTGCACTATCTATACCACTCGATATTTTTCAACTGAATAACTGTTTATTGTAACAACAGTTCATTTTTTTCTTATTGAATTAGGAAATTCCTGTAATGATAGTGATGATGAGTTAATAAATAAATAACTAAATGAGAAGAAATTTAAAACATGCATTAAACGCACACTACGTAGACAAGCATACCATAAGTTTGATGATTATATATCGTAGATATAAAAATGCTTGGCTTAATGCTGGTCCTGCTCCACAGCCCCTTGGGCTCACTAGTTAAAAAAATATTTTTGGAAGAGTTGCTTCCCTTTTTTATTTTATCTGACTTTAGAAACTTAATGTTTATTTTTATTTTTTTATTTGCACGTGGCTAAGTAATAACTTCCACACGGGTCGATCCATCAGGTTAAGCTACGCTTTCCGGGGTTGGTCTGTGGATGGGTGACCATCTTTACATACCGAGACTCCTCCGTGCCTCGGAAAGCACGTTAAGCCGTTGGTCCCAGCTGTCATTCGTGGATCTTTGACAGTCGTTACGGGTCGTCAGAAGCCCGAAAGTCTGACAACCAGTCTTACCAAGGGGTATCGTATTACCCAGTTACTGGGTTGTGGAGGTCAGATAGGCAGTCGCTTCATGTAAAATACTGGTATTCAGCTGCATCCGGTTAGACTGGAAGCCGACCCCAATATAGTTGGGAAAAGGCTAGGCAGATTGATATATTATTTTTTTATTTAACCAAGTGCGTTTTATTTTTTTAATACTCCAATAGATAATAATGATTTTCTTTATTTTTGGGAGTAAAATTCTTATAATCTCACAAATACATTGCAAACTATAGTTTTGTATAATTTAGCAAGTAATTTTTTTTTTACATTATTCGCACAAGACAACATATAGCAACAGCCTGCGGCTATGTCTCAAGACGAAAGTCCAGTGCGTGTTGCCAGTGATGACCTATGGCACTGAAACGTGGTCGCTCACAATGGGCCTTATCAGAAGGCTAAAAGTCACCCAAAGGGTAATGGAGAGGGCTATGCTTGGAGTTTCCCTACGTGATCGTATCAGAAATAAAGAGATCCGCAAGAGAACTAGGGTAACCGACATAGTCCGAAGAATTGCCAAACTTAAGTGGCAGCGGGCAGGACACATTGCTCGCGGAACGGATGGCCGATGAGGCCGAAAGGTTCTGTAGTGGCGACCGCGTACTGGAAGACGTAGCGTTGGAAGGCCTCCCACAAGATGGACCGATGACCTTGCAAAGGCCGCAGGAATCCGCTGGATGCGGGAGGCACAGAACTGGTCGAAGTGGCGGTGCTTTGGGGAGGCCTATGACCAGCAGTGGATGTCTTTCGGCTGAAATGATGATGATGATAGAAGCAACAAGAATAATGTACCCAGGATTTTGTAATTTCTATATTTAAGTGTCCTTGGAGTTTCTTGCCTGTTCTTCTCCATAGAGATCTACGTTTTGGAATGGGCAACTAGCTTCAACTTTCTGACTAACTGACCGACTCTTTGACAGTTCAAAAGTGCCTATAAATGGTTTAATTGAAATAAATGCTCTGAGTTTGAGTTTGACCACGTGGGCCCAATAGTCTTATTATCTACATAAATCTATAGATACATGTATATTATAAATTAAAGTCGCTTTTCGTGTTCGTCTGTATGTCCGCGTTGTTCAATAAACTACAAAACTAATTTTGACGTGGTTTTCTCTATTATTTAGAGAATTTATTCCGGAAGGTTTGATGTGTAATACACATTAATATATAAAAAAAACATAAAATAAAGAAATTTTGATGTTTTTTCAAGTCGTTTAAAACCTTTCAAAGCAGGGGCGGGACGCTAGTTAATCTTAAATTAGTGTAAAATAAAACATTACAAGAGATAAACAGTTATTAAAGCTCCCATTCAACTGTTGAAAGATTTACTGCGAAACAACTGCTTCGTTTTATTAGAATGTCCTCACAGAATGATATATTATTAATCTGAAAATGATTTATATGATGGGATGTTTGAAATTAATACGTTCAAGTCATCATAATAGTCATGAAATTTAATTTTACATAATTTATTTCTTTTACCTCCTTTTTTTAGTTACGTTAAACATTTACTCAGAACCTCATTGATTTAAACGTTGTATTTATAGCCATATAGCCTAAATCATCTATCGTTTGACAAAAATAGCCATCTAGTGTGAAAAACCGGCCAAGTGCGTGCCGCCGGATAAGTAAAGAACCATTCTCGGTTTTTTTTTTCAATATTTTAAGCTCAGTAGTTTCAGAGATAAGTGTGGGAGTGGTCCATTTTCATTTATTTTCTTAAACATCTTTAAAAGAGTGTGATCCTTTAAGGGTTCCGTTTTTTTCCTTTCCAGGTACGGAACCCTAAAAATACGATATATTTATATTTTTTTATTTTTTTTATACTGTTCTCGCATTGTATAGGATTTCCCTACAGCGCGAGGTCAGCTTATACTAGAAATGTACAGCGTGATGTGTAGCCGCGTGTACCAATTTTTTTTAAATTCAATATAATTGCAATAAAAAATATCTTAAGTCACAAAACCATGGCTTATTTTTCAATGTAGCTTTATCCTTGAACAGCAACACAGTTTGTGAATACAGCTCAACAAAATCTCTACGTAACCGTTACCTACTTTCATCACCAAATCAGCCACAACTTACACAGGACAATTCTAAAATATTATTACATTACTCTGTGGGGTACTTTAGAACGCACGCTTCTGAATAGCTCACACATGCTGGGTTGAATGGAACGAAATCGCTTCCATTTCCACGGAGGAATCAAAAGGAGCGCAGAATCTGGGACGTGAAATATGAAGACTCTTTTACACTGCTGGTCGGATAGAATTCAATGAATTGCTTTTAATAGCTCTGACGATGAAGTTTACGATATCTGTTTTGGAAATAAAAGAGGAGCGTTCTAGACCTATAGCTTCCATTTTTTTTAACTACCTACTTACTAAGGGCTTAATTCACCAATGAAACTGAATGCGATCAGCACATCTCAACCGCGTTCAAGAGCTGTCAGTGTCATCATTGCCATGGAATGTTGACACTGACAGCTGTCAGCTGAAACGCGGTTTAGATGTGCTTTTTATTGCTTGTATACGAGGCTTTTAGCTACTTTGTATGTGTATATTATCAGTATTTTAGATGTGCTTATTGCGTTCAGTTTCATTGGTGGAAATTCATACTCAGGCGGACTTAGGCAGATGTTTGAGACAAGGAGGTATTACATTAAAACATTGGCAGTGACCACTAAGTAAATATACAGACAGACAGCAGTGACTTACGAGTTCACTGTTGTTTTGAAACAACAATTTTGAGTGGTGCCTGAAATGGAAATAAGTTTGCTTTAAAAGTACTTACTTGAAGTGACTCTTAAGTAGGTCAGATTCGTCGGTTATTTTACATAAGAAACATGTTTTTTTACAAACAAAAATATAATTATGATAGTAGTAATTTAATGGAGGTGGAGGTCCGATAGGCCATCGCTCCATGTACAATACTGGTATTCAGCTGCATCCGGTTAGTTTGGAAGCTGACTCAAAGTTGAGAAAAGGTTAGGCAGATGATGAAGATGAACAATAGTATAATAGTAATATAATAGTGTAAAAACACTTTCCATCAGAGGAGCCAATTTTCAGATTCACCTTTAACACATGAATAAATATCAAAGAACTGAAGCGCGCAGAACTGACGGCCGATGGGGCAGAAAGGTTCTGGAATGGAGGCCACGTACCGGCAAGCGCAGCGTAGGACGTCCGCCCACAAGGTGGACAGACGACCTAATAAAGGTCGCAGGAAGCTGCTGGATGCAGGTCGCTTCCAATCGGCCAAATTGGAAATCATTGGGGGAGGCCTATGTTCAGCAGTGGACGTCTCATGGCTGAAATGATGATGATGATGATGAAATATCAAAACAATTATTTTCAAAAATTCAAAAATTGTTTATTCAAAGTGTACCAGTCCCTTTAACTGAAGACTGCATGCTTATTTCCTGAACATATTCCTATATTCCCAATGCACCCACTGCTAAGGAAATAGCATATTTGAATGGACAAGTGTACTCGTATTAAGCCTTTATTCACTGTTCCATTTCAGAAAAAATATTAAGAAATGTATAATATACAGGTGGATTTTTGAGATCGGGCAATAAGGACAGCTACGTTAACGTTATAGCTACAGGAAAACGGTCTTAGGAGACTGTCCTTAACTTTTTGAGACTTTTTGATCTGCATTCACAGATTTTGAAAAAAATTACAGTCAGCAAGAAAATAGGCAGTTTTCAGGAAACTTTTTTTGATACCAATCGATCCTGTTTCTTATAAGGATCAAAAAACTATGGGACCAATGGAGGTTTGAGGACTAGAAAAGTCAATAATCTCAAAAAACTTTTTCGTTCTTAGTTTTAGTATTCGATTAACAACATTAACAGTTCCATGATGGAACTACTGATGTTTAAGAAAAATCTAAAGTGCCTAAAATAATAATGTGGAACTAGTGATAACAAAATCAACATTAGATCCATTATTTGTAAATTCTTTTAAAATGGAACTAGTGATTTAAAAAATCCAACTTACTTTTTTGTGATAGACAGAGTAGCTGAAAATTTATTAAAAAAAAAACTTTGAACGAAAACGCGTTTTAATGGTATTTCCTTTGAGAACAACATAGTTAATGGTGCCGATTCTCTTTTCACAAATGCGTCTAAACTAGACTAAAAATCACCAAAATTTAGTTTACTCCTAGTCAAATGATGATTTCCCATTCTGGACTAAAGTGCCACAACTTAACTATATTTTAGTTTGACAGCACTAAGATTGTACTGAGATTTTAATTTAGTGAAAATGACAATTTTGCTATTCTGAATTTGACGTTTTTCACCTAAAATTTTAATTTTCTAACTAATTCTGACCATTTTTAATCGCCACTGAAAATGGCGTGGAATATTATTAGTTGTGTATGTTGTATGAACTAAAATTCACACGAACATCTCGACTTCGGGTGCAAACACAGTACTGTACTGGATTTTTTTCTTTTCTTTTGCTTTTCTCGAAAATGGTGTGTCCTATCGCAAAAATAATGAAAATTTAGACCCCCTTTATGAAACCCTTATTTATACCCCTAATACTCAACACGTAGGTAATATTTATTTTCCATACAAAAAGTGAAAAATTCCATATAAAACACGTCGAGGATGACCCTGCGCGCCTCCGGCTCTAAAAAAATTCACGGGGTAGGGCAAACAAGTATGTACCACGTGGAGTCGCAATTGTCAATTTTGATTTAGTTGTGTCAATTTTTTTTTTAAATTTAGAGACTTTTTACTACAGAATAGCGTAAAGATTCTCATAGCCAAAAGTAAGGAATTTTAGTGATAGTTTAGTTAGTTTAGTTCGGTGTACAAGAGAATCGGCACCAATATCACATCTAAATAAAAAATAGCCAGTTTATTCTTCGTAAACAGGGACTAAAATAGCTTTTTAATCCCTAGGGACTAAAAGTGATTTGAATTTTGAATGTGGATATTGTTGATTTGTATCTATTGATCTCTTTGGTGATTGGAACTTTTACTAACATTTTATGAACATAACCGGCTGGCAAGAGACCGAGAAGGTTTAATTTTAGTCAAAATGAAAATACAAGATGGCGGCTGCGAAAACATTAAAATTTTTCGTCATTGCTATCATTTTCATAGATTTCGAGGTTGCTAAAGCCGATAGAGAGGTCAAAATGTAAATCCAAGATAGCAACTGAAAATTATCAAACTCATCATTTGTATCATTTTCTTAATTTTCAAAGAAGGCAAAGTCGATAGTGAATCTCAAAAAGCGCTAAAGAACCACTCGTCTTAAAAATAGTTGTTTGCTCTCCAAGCAAACAATCGACTATATTTATTGTTGCTCGTGATTTCCGAAATTCTGGGAAAAAAATTACCTCTAATAATTTTAAACTTTCAGACTTGTATGGGTAACGTTAAAAAAGACTGTCCGCTACAAAAGTTAGAAATGGCAAAAAACTTAAAAAGTATGGAAAAAGTTTTTTGAAAAGAAACAAACTAAGTACCTACATTTTGTTCTCAAATCAAATAAAATATATAAAGCGTATACGTTCGAAATTTTAAATTTCATTTTTTTTTTTTTTGTTTATTTTAGGCCAGTCTATCCATCGTGAAAAGCAGGTTGGAGTCTCATGTATGTGTGTCGAAATGTATGGGAAAAGGTGTTTTGCGATTTCTGACTTGTTTTGTTGGAGTACAAAAAAGGTAGAAATCGCAAAACACATTAGTTGCTCAAATAAAGTTTTTTGATCCTTATAAGAAACAGGATCGATTTTCGACGAAAAATGTTTTTGTGAAAACTGCCCATTTTCTTGCTGGCAAAATGTGTGTGCAGATCAAAATGTCTCAAAAACTTAAGGATAGTCTCCTAAGACCGTTTTCCTGTAGCTATAACAGTTAAGGTAGCTGTTACTGCCCCATCTCAAAAATAATATAATATATAATATATAAAGAATGTGAACCTTCATCATACAAGCGTTCGCAGACAACATACAATCGGTGGCCGATAATTATTTTGTAGGAGCTAAATTAAATAGTCAAAAAACAAATAAATAACTGCTGCGTACTCATGAAGTCATGATACAACACGAGTGGTTGTTTTGAGGTCCTTGTTTTGATTCCCAAGCAATATCAACACTGCTTATGTACCTAATGGCATAGCAGTTGACAATGAGCCATAACACGAAATACCACACTTCACACCCCAGGACTTCACACTCCAGGTCCAGTCGAAAACCAGCGTCAGGTACTACCTAGTTGTCTGGCATTCTTGCTGAACTGGCTATATTTGGCACAGCTGCGAGGCATACATTCCTGCTAGTATGTTACAACACACTTTTTATTTTGTATTCTTTCCTTTTATTTTATTTATTTTTACTTGTGTGTGTTATAGTCCGTGCTAAATAAATGTATTTACTTTCTTTTTCAATAAAAAAACCTATGATAAGACAGATTTAGCCGCTATCGATGCTATAAAGATGGGCAAAGGCAGATAAACGGAATACCTACGTCTTTTTATGTACACCATATAATTTACAGATATAAATGTAGAACAATTACATAGGGTGACACAAATCAAAGTTAATGATCCGTTAGGATAAATCTGCGAATACCAAGGTACCATTATGTTAAACATCTGGAGAAGTACACGATTAAAATTACAACAAATTCAAAAATGTATTTAAGTGTAAATTAAATAAACGCTAGAAAATCTGCTGAAAATTAAACTTGAACGTGGGCATCACACAGTTTTAAAGTACCTACCAGAATCTCCGCTCTTGACAGTACTAAAAAGCCGAACAATGCTTAAAAGTCGTTAGCGTAAAAAGCGCTTAAAATTCCGCACCCGTTCGCTGAAAAATACCTTTGGAAACCTAACTTATTTTAATTCCCAGGGATTTAAAGTGAAAGTAGCTGCGGAAGCACAGAACTGAACTAAACTACCATTTGTTATGTTCCCGAGTGGCAACTGATCTGGTTTTGTAACTAAGTTCCTGAAATAAGTTGACAATGGTGCAGATTCTCTTGTCACAAATGCCTCTAAACTAGCCTAAAAGTCACAAAGAAATAGACTACGGCACCTATTTACGAGTTGTAGGTCGTGGGTTCGAACCCAGGCAGACGCTTTGCTTCGTGTAAGGCACCGGCCACACAGAACAGACGCAAGGCACGGACCCGTCGCAGTCGCGGCGCCCGTTTAATCTACTTGCATATAAAATGTATACAGCCGTCGCGACGTAAAACATACAGAAAAGACGGGACGCCGTCACGACGTTAACTCGTCGGCGCCCTATTGGAAAACATATAGAAAGGACAGGGCGCGGGCAGGGCGCGGGCCTGCACGGGCGCAAGCGGGGGAGCGGAAAGGGCGTGGAGGGCAGGTTCTCACAGCGCTCGCCCGCCAATTGCTAATACATCTTCATCTTCAAAATCGGACGGTTGAATGCCGGGAAAAGCTTCTAGTGCGCGCCATAAAAAGTCGTGACGGCGCCCTGTCTGCGACGGGTCCGTGTCTTTTCTATATATGTTAAAAAGTCGTGACGGCGCCCTGTTTGCGACGGGTCCGCGCCCCGCCCTCGTCTTGCGTCTTTTCTGTCTGGCCGTTGGCTTAATCATTTCATCGCCACTGCTCTCAAAACGGTTAAGGAAAACATCGACAGGAAATCGGCATGTCCTAGAGCCAAAAATTCGAAGACATGTGACATCTACCAATCCGCACTGGGCACGCGTGGTGGATTATAGCCCACTCCCTCTCGAAGAAAAGAGGCCTGTGTTGCGTCCCAGCAGTGGGATCGGTATGGACTGATTATGCTCATATACAAACGAGCCGTCCAAATTTATGCAACGCAACATAAAAATGTAACACAACAACTAGACGAATTAGTTACAATGTATGTTAAAAATCATGTTGCTTTTCAACAATCTATATACCCGGCATTAAAACTTTGAGCAAATGTAGATGCGATCTTGTAGTTATGACAAAAATTTACAATGTCATTTACATATTATGGTGTAGGTTGCAAAAATATCGTTATTTACCTATGGTAACCACAGCCTAAGTTAATACTCGTAGGTACATTTGGATTACCAAGGTGAATGTGAAATTAAACTATTAATATCAACGTTGCTGACCTTAAAAGCGAACTTTCAAAGTCTCATGTGGTTGTAAGTTTCACGGCAACTCACCACCACAACTCCAAACCGGAACAAAGAAATACTGCTTGGTAGCAGAAATTAGAATAAAGGTAAAACTTCCCCGGAAACTATAATTATAAAGAAACTTGATTGTAGTTATTAAATTACAATTTGTTTTTGTATGTGTCGGTGGCATTTAACAATATTATTTATAATTAAATAATAAAACTTAACAGACGTCATGAGAATCATCATCATTTATCATTTTCCTGCCCTCATCCCAATTCATTTGGGGTAACAGCACAACATGTATTTTTCTTGCATACTTCTCTATCAGTCGTCATCTCGGAAGTCACCCCCTTTCTAGCCATATCATCTTTCACACAGTCCATCCATCGTTTCATTGGTCTTCCCCTACTCTTCCACATTCTTACTCATTATATTCTAAAACAAAACTATTTTTTTTTACGAATACCTAAAAACAGACACAAAACAACAGCACGGGTTTTGTCAACGGAAGAATAGACAAAATGATAGATTGTTATAAGATTGTGTACCTGTAATTTCGTCTATTCTTCCGACAAAACCCGTTTCTATATTGGTTAAGCTACGCGAGCAATTATTGCCATTGCAAAATATTCATAAAAAGATTTTGATAATCTTTTTCTCTTATCATTTGTTTAGATATCAATTCCTATCACGCTTGTGAAGTTTCGCCAAATAATCTAAAGTTAACAGTAGCGTTGTTCATCAATTATAATTGAACACTATCTATCCCGACGGGCTAACATAAACTCAGATACACTGATCGCACACGACAAGCTATTCAATACAGTTAATATGTAATTATCTTGTCGGTTTCCCGACATCCTCTGTAATGTGATTGAATATTAAACTACATGGATATTTAATTAGCAACAACGAGCTTCTGCTGTGATTATCGTTTGTGGTGATAATTGACATATTGATGTGAATTGTGTTTAATGACTACGCATGACGTATTAGGAAATTTTGACCTACAACCCGTCATTCTTGAAATCAAGAGTGAACAGGCATCTTCTGGGCTTTTCTTTCCTTTCGTCGTGGACCTTATCTATAGCTTTCCATCAAGCAAGATCGAAGTCAAGAGCAGATCCATCAACATCTGCCTAGACTTTTCCCAACTTTATTGCGATGGGCTTCCAGTCTAACCGGACACAGCTCATTACCAGGATTTTACATGGAGCGACTGCATATCAGACCTCCATAACCCAGTTACTGGGTAACACGATACTCCTTGGTAAGACTGGTTGTCAGACTTCACTGGTTGGAGCCGGCCTGTCCCGCAATAAATAAATAATTTTGTGATTCCCGGCTAAGAAAAAAAGCTGGCCTCTTCCTGACATATTAAGTAGCCTATAGCAGTTCACTGCTGATCAGCTGATCATAGGTCATTTCTACTTTGGATGCTATTGAGCTCCATCGTCACCTCCATCATATCTATCCATTCGCGCAACTTAGCTTGAGGACGTCTTAAGACGCAGATATATGCTAATAACCTTGAGTGATTAGCTTGCGTGTTCTGTACTGAACTCCCTCCCGCAACGCGTCGTTCGTCCAGCCTGTAATAGGACTCACCCATCCAAGAGCACTGTCGCAAATTAGACGCATTATGCCAGCTGCCTCGTTGGTCTAGTGGTCGCAACCGCTACTGCTGACCATGAGGTCCTGGATTCGATTCCCGGGTCGGGCCAAGTGTTATTGGGTTTTTCTATCTGGAATTTCTCAGTAGTAGCCCGGAGTCTGGATTTGTGCCCGGTTTATGGCAATAGGCTCGCCCCCTATTACATGGGACTTAAACATAACTGGCGAAATGTGGGTGTACCTACTACAGGTACACCTCTGCCCAACCCTTCGGGGAGACAAGGCCCGATGTTATGTTATCTTATGTACTTTTATAAAAAACACGTTTACTAAAAGATCAGTGATTCTCAGTTTTTTATCCGCGATAAACATAACTTTACAAATTAATTTCGCTATGTAAAGGTGGGTTTAGACCAAACGAACATAGAACCAGAACAAGAGCAAGAGCATTCTTCTGTTGATATTCTTGACATTTTAATAGGGATAGACCAACAAAGGAATGTTCTGTCCCTGTTTACATAAAAATAATTAGGTGGAGTGGGGTCAGAATGTGCATTCGCTCGATTGGTCTAAATCGGGCTTCATATAAACATAATCTAAAATATTCATATACTAAGTTATGAAGAAAATGCTCTAATTTAACATATATTTTTTCCAAATCATTGCCATGACTCGTGTAGACGTGATCTTCAGTATAAAAGTTATCGTCGCCTTAAAATGAAGGATTAAGTCAAGAAGACGGAGAACTGCTTTTCCAACAATTACACACGCTTAATTGTGGAAAGCCACAATTAAGCGCGGAATTATCAATATCAACCAAAGAAGTACCGTAGTACTGCATACCAAATCGATTGACCTCCCATAAAAACTCCCCTCTATAATTATGTTTTCAAACGCCTTAATAGCAATACTTTTTACACACTTCGCGAAATACACTCTTAAATACGAGTACCTCATAAGATACCTGAGACTAATAAGGCCAAACTGACAGCGAAAAGGCAGGCGAAATTGCAAAATTTTAAACTGTTTTTAAACGAGTCATTTCGGGGTGGAGTGGAAGCAACTAGATGCGCTAGATCGAGGGAATGGCTTTCATTTCCTTGTAAATTCTTCAACGTTAACGCCTTATTCAATTTCACTGTGTTCCAGTTTACATTTCGTTTTCTTGCGATTTTAATGGAGTCGGTGTCGTTTGCAGTTTACCTATCTGTTTTTCTTTGGTTCTTAGATAAGTCTTCTTCAGAAAAAGAAAGCAGAATAATCATTATTATAACGGACTCCTTCCGTTTAAAATCTTTGTAGATGCATTGAAAGAGCCACCACTAGTTAAGATGCTTAGTAAGCCACACGTAAGTAGTTACAAAACCAATATAAGATGGCCTCTTGTATTGTAAATCCGTACTACGCTAGGGCAGCTTATGGTCAAAGTTTCACCACTGACGTGCGGCTGCTGTCCGTTCAATCCAATGGACCCTGGACAGTCTGTCTACCAACAGCTGATTTTTTTATCTTTGAGCATGAGCTCCCTTTCAAAAGTGCCTTTTTCGTGCCTAATAGAAATAAATTATTTGACTTTGACTTTTGATTGTACCAATATCATCATTATAATCAATCTATAATGTTGTACCTACTGCTGGGATACAGGTCTCCTCTGGGTGAGAGGGAGTGGGCCATAATCCACCACGCGGGCCCAGTGCGGGTTGGTGGATGTCCCACGTCTTCGAATTTATTGGTTCTATATCATGATACCAAAATTAAATCACAATGTAGCCGTCTTCGGCACTAATTAAGAGTGTCGGGCACTCCTGCGCCACACCTTTATATTTAGCCAACGCGATATACAAGCCGTTTTTAGTCCGACATTTGAACGGCATTTGGCAAACGTAATATTTGCATCTGTCATTTCATTTCCGTTGCTTCCATTGATATTCTGCTATTACAGTCTGCTGAATCATCGCGTTCGTTGATGTAATGACTTACGAGTGCGTTTTTAATGGAATTCCATAGTTGCGTAAAATCTGCGAAGGTTTTGGAATAGTTCAAATCATTATCTTTTTTCATTTGTTTCTGAAAGTTACCAGTGTTATGATGAGTATGTTATAAAAAAAAAACCTCGATTAAATATTTTAAGCAATTTAAAAAATCGGTTAGTTAACAATTATTTGTACAAGTACAGCAAAAGGCAGGGTATACCGAAAATCCGTACAAGGCCCAAAATTGGCTCTTTTCCAGGATAATGCTGTACGTAGCTACCCACTGATATAATATTAAACACCATTGCAGTGCCAGTTTTTACATAGAATTTCGTGAAACCAATCAATATACCTAGCCTTTTCCGAAGTAGGTATGTTGGGGTTGGCATCCAGCTGAATACCAGTTTTTACATGGAGCCACTGCCTAATATTTGACCTAAGACAGTGGTCGGCAAACTCGTTAGTCAATTGAGCCAATTATCAATACTATAACGACTAAGATTTCTTATGAAAGCCAATTCTTTCTGTGTGTCCAAACTGTCTGAACACACTAAACTTGTCTTAAGAGTCCTATTACATTTTTGACGCAAATTCATGATTTTTGACGTTGTAATTTTCAGCAGCAGTAAGATATTTGAATTATTTGATTATGAATAACGATAGTGCCATTCTCTTTATTGTAAGTTGGAGTTGCACATTTTAACTTTTCATGTCGTGTAATTTACTATGAATATTTTACGAACTCAGTTTACAAAGTTATCGTTTAGTAACTTTCGCTTTTATTAGAACTGAATGAAACAATGTGAATTTGAGTTCCATTGCCGACGTTTTTCCTTGTAAACTGAGTTCGTAAAATATTCATAGTAAATTACACGACATGAAAAGTTAAAATGTGCAACTCCAACTTACAATAAAGAGAATGGCACTATAGTTATTATAATCAAATAATTAAAATATCTTACTGCTGCTGAAAATTACATGGTCAAAAATCATGAATTTCCGTAAAAAAATGTAATAGGACTCTTAATCCTTAAAACAATCCTCTTTCACTCCACAGCACTTCCTAAAATTACCTTGCTAAGAAGTAGGATGCCTTCATCACATCGGTTGATAGTAATATGTTGAAGGCATGTTACATATTAACAAGTTAACCTTAGGAACTTTGAAAGGTATGTACAGTAAATGATTAATACATTTTCGATGTCCTGTTAATTTTTGATTAAAATACTTCAGCAATAAATGTATAGCTCCAACACGCTTCTGAGCGTGATGGCGGACAGAGTGGATAGCCAAATCCCAAAATAGTAATTATTTAAAATTTTATTATCATAGATAATTTATTAACAGTTTATAATTTTGGACAGACGACCTAATAAAGGTCGCAGGAAGCTGCTGGATGCAGGTCGCTTCCAATCGGCCAATTTGGAAATCATTGGGGGAGGCCTATGTTCAGCAGTGGACGTCTCATGGCTGAAATGATGATGATGATGATTATAATTTTATCAACAGTAGTTTTATTAACATAAGTAACTACCTATTAACATAATTATGGACTTGTACCAATTACTGTGTGCTTGGTCTGAAATAAATATTTTCAATTTAAATTTTAAATCTTTGAAATATATTCTAAATTAAACTTGGTATCTTGCTTGGTGACCGAAACCCTAACCTCCGTGTATATAATTATTTCTATGCTGGCACTCATCGAAATTTGTACATAGCCGCACTCTATAGGCCAAAGAGTCGCGTGCGGATCTTTGACCGTGGTTTTCCGTCCACTGACCTAACACTCTTAACTCCCTTTGGTAAGGATGTTTCAGACTTTTGGGCTTCTGACTACCCGTAACGACGCTCAAAGATCTACGATGACAGCTGGGACCATTTGGCTTGACGTACTTTAGAAGGCACGGATGCGTCTCGATATGTAATGGATGATCACCCATCCACGAACCGACCGCGGCAAGCGTAACTTAACCTTTGATCCACCCCGCTGCTATCATTAAGCTATGGACCCCTTTTGTAAACCCACTGTCCCATTTGAGGCTTCCACAGACAGGCGCGATGCGATACCCCGGTAGAACAATTTCCGTGAAGTTTTCGTACAAATTGTTCACACAATCCTATTTCTACACGGCACCTCTTTATTCGTACGATATAATCTGAAGCCATCTTTTATGAGCCAATAAAGAGCTCTCACTCGATCCAACGTTTCCAGTATCGCGTCAAATTCTTATTTCATGCCTGTTTTATTTTAGGAAAACATCTGTATAGATATAACTAGTGTATAGTTAAGTGCGGAAGTGATTTAGTGATACGTTTTTTTTTTTTTAATTTTGGATTTGCACAATGTCCTCATAGTCTGCAGCATGTAGGCTAACACTTAAGAGTGTATGACCCTGTTAGAGCGCATCAAGTATTACTAACTTACGCATGCCACTATTGCGGCGATAAGTCCCCTCTTTGAGGAGTGGCTAGAGAGGCGCCACGGCGTCCTCACCTTCCGCCTGATGCAGGTCCTCACCAGACACGGTTGTTTTGGGAGGTTCCTGTTTCGGATAAGGCGGGAGAAAACGCCCGGGTGTCATCACTGCGTGGATTGCCCGGAGGACACGGTGGAGCATTCGGTGGAGGAATGCCCGGCTTGGGCAGAGCACTGCCATGTCCTCGTGGAGGCGATTGGTGGCTGGGATATCTCACGTCCGGCCCTGGTCCAGGCCATGGTATGGAGCGCGAGGGCATGGGAGGCCGTCACCTCCTTCTGCGAAGCAGTAATTCTCGCGAAGGAGGAGGCGGATCGCGTGAGGGAGAGGCAAAATTCGCGCCCTCACGCCCCTAGCCGCCGCAGGAGGCGCCCTGGGCGTCGGGAATCGCAGGCCGATTCCCGGCCACCGTAGGCGCGGGCTTGCGGACGGTGAGCAATGGGTAGCTCGCCGTCCGATAAGGACTTGACCCGGGTCGACGGTGCGTTGTGTTCCACGCGCGCCTCAAAGAGATGTCAGCGACTGAAGGGGTCCAATAGGACCGTGGCCTGCCGGGGTTGCGGGAAAGTCCGAAAGGGATACCGTGGTCTCTGGCAACGTAAATGCAACCGAAGGAACATGGGTGGGTTTTAGTCAGTAAGAATCTCACGCCCTCCGCTCCGCCCAGAGCGGGAGAAGTCATTTGATGATTTCCCACCCAAAAAAATTAAAATAGTAATATTAACTTATATCTAGGTTATACCTAAATTTCAGAGAGACTGACAACGAAGACGGACTAATAATAAGGTAGAATACATAGTTTTGTAGTTGTTTACAACAAATTCTGTGGTCAAAACATTACAATTTATTCAACACATCTTGATCGTCATAAAATATTAAAATAAAATGTAGGTTAAAACATTATATAAACTGTTATGGCTTGCTTGTCCGATGCAAGACCGTGTTGTAATAAAAAAAACATACTATTAAGATATAACAACTTATTTATAATTTGTAACAATTTAGGTCTACTTTTCCATAGGTTAAAAAAACAAAAAAATAAAATACTCCAGGCATTCATGTTATCAAAAATAAAACTTATCTACAAAAATAAAGCCATCATGCAGTGATATAAAGAAACATTCTCTAAACACATTTAACAAACAACATACTGCCGAAAACGACGTTGTATCATCGTTATAAAACATCAAAACGTTCCACGATTCTACTTTATTGCAGTTTTCTTACAAAGAAATAAAGCACTCAAGGCGCGAGCACTTCTGTACGCGAAAGTATTTATATAAGCGTTTTATGACGTACACTCGCTTTGGGACGCGTAATCGTAATCGACTTGATTTTACCGGATAAGTGTTCAGTGTGTTGATGTTTATGGTTTCAATTGTATTAACTTTGTATGGGTATTTTACTTGAGATATTTTGGTAGATTGTCTGCTTATTTTTAGGGTTCCGCACCTCAAAAGGAAAAAACGGAACCCTTATAGGATCACTTCATTCTCCGTCCGTCTCTCAGTCAGTCAAAACCCTTTTTGTCAGGAACGCATGGAGGTATCAAATTGAAATTAATATCAAATATGTAGGTCTATGGTCCCTTGGAGCTGTAAAAAATCAAGCTTCTAAGTCAACGCAATAAAAAAATACGGATAATATGCAAATTATTTTGATACTCGCAAATAAATCAAAACCTATGGGTACTTCCCGTTGACCTAGAATCATGAAAATTGGCAAGAAGCAAGGTCTTACAGCACAAGTAAAGGAAAAAGCCTGAAATTTTTTTTACAGACATATTTACCGTTGGAGAATTGACCGTGACGTATATCGATGTATGGGAGACATGTTTTGTCAGCTACATTATTAAGCTATTTTTTTAAATAAATTCATCCAAATGATGAAACCCTTCAATGTGCGTGGTCCGACACGCACTTAACCGCGTGTCGCGGGTTCGATTCCCGCACGGAACAAATATTTGTATGACCTACAAGTAGTTGTTTCGGGTCTGGCTGTTTGTGTATGTGAGCATAAATATTTCACCCACGATACAGGAGAAATCCCGGGGCAACGTTTAAAAAAAAAAAAAAAAAAAAAAAACTGTATTTTAGCAATAAGAGGCATATTTTTGGGCTATTTAGTGTACAGCTGAGTTATATTTCTTGCAAACTGTTACAAGGTTTGTCTTTCCAGATTTTGTATACCTGTCACAGTTTTTGTAGACCAGGGGGCCTATTACGAACTTTTAAAAAACCAGGCAAGTTCCAGGCAATTCATTTCACTGGCTGGATATATTTCGTATTATGACATCGGTAATTCTGACCGACTTCACGCTGGCTAGTTTGTCCGTGGCTGGCTTGAAATTCTCTGCCGTAACGTTCAGAAACACAAATAAATATTTATCGGTAAATTACGGTTTTATTTAGATCACGTATTTTATGATAAAAATAATAAATATATCTTAATATAGTTACTAAAAGTAGGTGAAAATATGAAGGCAATGTTTATTGTGCTATACAATTCATTTTTATTTATTTTTTCCGTGTTTGTAAATTGTAACGCGAGATTCTTTTAACAATAACTTTTCCGAACGTATTCCACTTGATGTTAAACGGGGAATTTGACAACTTCATTCTTGGAAAATGTTTATTGTTGCAATTAAAATAATACTATCGTATTGTTTGTATAATACTCTCTATAAAAAGTACCACGAAAGTTATGCTGATAGTTTTCTTAGATTACCGCGGTGTAGTGCCCAACGATTTTTTTCCAGAGGGATAAACAGTGATTATAGAGTATTATTTAGGCATTATGAGGCGTTTTCGAGAGAATATCCGCTGAAAACGGCCCAGATTTGTGCAACGACAATTCATAGATTTTGCACCATGATGATGCACCATCACACAAAGCCATCATTGTGCAAGAGTTCTTAGCCAAAAATTCAGCAAATGTCATCGACCAAGCGCCGTATTCACATGGTATGGCTCCGTCTGACTTTTTCCTGTTCCCGAGGCTAAAATTACCTCTTCGAGGAAGACGTTTCGAGTCGATTGAAGCTATAAAAGAAAATTCGCTGAAGGAGTTTTAGACCATATCTCAATCAGCTTACCAAAAATGTATGGAGGACTGGGTCAAGCGCTGGCGTAGCTGTATTGCAAGCGAAAGGGCCTACTTTGGAGCCGACAAAATAAATTTTGACAAATAAATTACTTAATGGTTTTATTGAACAATTCCCAGTACTTTTTACACAGAATGTATTATGTCCCTTCGCAAGTAAGTACCTACTCGTTTCAGAGTATAAACAAAAATATGGATAATGAATGGATATGGTGGTGTGGTGTTTTTACTAAATATCCAGTTTTCAACATGTTATATTTACCTATAACCGTAGCCGCGAGGCACACATTCCTGCTGGTATCATGCAACGCAGTTTTACACTTTTTATTTTGTATTCTTTCCTTTTATCTTATTTTTTTTTCTCTTTCTACTTGTGTGCCTTTTAGTCTGTGCCAAATAAATGTATTTTCTTTTTTTCTTTCTATCATGGTAATATTTTGTAATTATCATGGTGCACCATTTATTAAGCTGTTATAGAAATTATTATAGTTCAATGGATGAGAGTTATCGCCCTCGGCGGAGCCTAACATAAGTTTAGTTTGAAACATTGTAGGAGTTTTTCAATTACTGTGACTACACATACACGGAGTCTTTACTCACTTACATCGCCTAAATGAAAAAACGCACACTTACAAACATATTCACACATACTGACATACATCCACACACATTCACTCTATATTCATTCACACATACAAACCCACAACAAGCACATAACTCATCACACCACTACACATCCCCTCCACATTTTACTCGTACACGCACCACTATTACTGTTGTCAAGTTGATAAGGTAGATCGACACTGTCCACTGTTGTATAAAAATGAATTTATAAGATGTCTCTTAAAATACAGGTTAGCCTAGTTTAAGAGGCAGGGTTACATATAATGTACAGAAATTTTTGCAACACACTGATTAATGCCTAGAATAAGTCTACCCACTAGTTATATCTACTTGTGTACATTTCTGTAACTATTTTGTTAAATAAACTTTTACTTTACTTTAATTTTACCGTTATTTTGGTATTTTGATCAGAAGTGCCACTTTCCGGAGTTTCCAGAAACTCGAACGGTACATATTCGTCACACGTGATATTTTCTCTGAATAATTTCGCCAAAAATATCCAAAACCATTCAATAAAAACTCCTATGAAGTAGCGGAAATTGACTGGATTGTGAGGTTACTTAATATCAGTTTTAATATGTCAAGAAATGTCAAACGAACGTTCATAATACGGTATTTCCAGCCAATAGTCGGGCAGAAGCCGGCCAGGGTGTCACGTGACCACTGACTGGCTTGTTTGACGAGTTCATAATACGAAATTGCAAGGCAGTTCTGTTTACGCCGTAAACTGCCTGGAAATAAGAGTTCATAATAGGGCCCCAGTTCACATAAGAAGTACTTTTAATAGCAGTCACTACTGCTATTAATATTTTTTTCCATTCTATGGTACTTTCACTGAGGGGTGATATAAAATGAAATCATGGTCGATTTTTTTCATTTCATTTATTAACTCTAAGTGAATTAAGGCGAAAGCGTCAAGGTTTACCGCGAAATTCAATTTATTTTACGTTTTTTTGCAATTTTAAGGTCAGTACGAGTATCAGGTTGTATCATAGAGTGGGTTGCATGTTGATCTAAATATGATACGCGACCGCATCAAATATTTATTTGTAGAACTATAATCATAAAAGTCATCAATATAACTCTCTATGTTCATGTAATCCTATTAAATGATTATTTCGTGAAATCATGACATTTAAGGATTATGCTAACTTAAGGAGTTGTATTGCTGATTCTAATGATTATAATTCGGTAAAACCATATTTGTTACGGTCGCGAATCATATTTTAATCAATATTTATAACCTGACACTGAACTGTAAATTGAAAAAACCTAAAGAAAATTTGAATTTCGCCGTCTACCTTAGCGCGCCCCTTACCTAAATGTTTACTTCTGACAAAATTCCTTATTTGGAAGATATTTATGATACCGGAGGTACTACATTGATGATGCGCTGGCAACATTGGCAATGTTTACTAGACCTGCGTATTTAAAATTTGTAATTTAATATAAAATACATTCTTAATTGACAAAAAAGTAGTGGGACTCAGTGCAATAACTATAATTAACGAGTGACATTATTAGTGACTGCTAACGACAAGTGTGTATAAAAAATAAATCAACAACATTATGTTACGGTTCAAAACACTTCACAAACAATAATACAGTGTTACAACAACAAATCAATACAACATCATCCTACTTTATATCAAATAGTGAAAATAAGTGCAGTTTTATATTAAAAATAGTGCAATAATTAGAAAAGACGACAATATTAACACCGTTGCATAAAAATATTTTTTTAAATTGACCTTTGGACCTGTATGAATGTTCGACAACTAGCGCCAGCACGGCACTTCGCGCTGAATAGACGAACCAAAATAGTACCGCTGCTTGACACCAGTGGCGCAAAATCAATGAAAAGGGATACCACTTAAAAAAGATTTTAGTATTTGGTAGAAAATAAATAATTTCTGAACACTTAGGAGGAAATTTGTGAGAAAAAAACTTTTGTAATATTTTATTTTTATTTTTGGTAGTACATTGGTAAACTAACCACTTGACGAAAATAAGTATGGATGACAACAGTACCGACAACATTACCTACCGCAATATAAGATTATGCAGATCAAGTTCACTTTGTGACATTACTGCGGATAATTCAGCTCTTTTTGACACGACAATGATGAGTCTGCCTAATACTTCCATAAATACAAGTCAATCCATAATTGAGCTGCAGGAAAAAAATAATCAGTTATCTAAGGATTTACAAAGTGCTCATCAGGAAATAGAAAATTTAAATGCGGAAAATTTTCGACTCAAAACAGACGTACAAAAATATATTAAAATAGTAAATGCATACAAAGAGGTAAATGCTAACATGATAATTTCAACACCACCCTCGGGACGAAAACGGAAAAATAAACAAAATAAAGTAACACCTGTGACACACAAAAAGCAACCAATCGCATCCCCACAGAAACAAAAACAAACCGAAGAAAATGACACTGATCCAACAAAAATGATTAAAAACACTATGCTTGAAAATAGCACAAATTCAGAAATTGAATTAATAAAATCGAATTCGACCTCCCACAACAATGACATTCAAGCAAACATAACATTCAATCAAAACGGTGAGACAAAGATTTTAGTAAATACAGGTATACATGGTAACAGTGAACATGAAACTGAAATTAATGCAACGACGTGCAACAGCAACATTCAGGCTAACGAGCTGAAACCAATCACACCACCAAAATTATCATCAAATTCTGATAATATTGTCATAAATATGAAGAAAATTATTATCATTGCGGATCAACAGGGACGGTTTATTCAGAGAACTCTGCAAAAACTCTTAGGCAAAGATTTTATAGTCCGATGTTTTTGGAAGCCAGGAGCATCTCTACATGAGGTCTTAGGCACAGAAAAAAGTGAAATAAATTTATTGAATAAAAACGACTTCGTGGTTGTTTTGGGTGGTGTTAATGATAAAAACCCAGAGGAAATTCAACTCGGTCTTATGAATTTTTTAAATACTACCAAAAACACAAATGTTATAATTTCTGAAGTACTATTTAATACTTATTTAAATGAAAGAAAGTTGAATTATAGATTGAAATTTATCTGTTCTCAGTACACTCATGCAACATATGTGGACATGAATTTCTCATTGTATATGCCAAAGTATCGCTTTCTATCACTACACATATCACAATTATTGCTTAGAGAAATTTTGAGAACTGGTTATAAGCAAGACTATGACAGACATATCAAACATAAACTTAACACTCATAGTAAAACTCCTACTGCTATTGACAAAAGTACTCAGACATTAACGCAAACAGAACAAAACACTTTAAATTTAGATATTGAGAATAATCCGACGAGTAATGATTTTTTTCGTTTATAAACACATGAATATTCTTCATCAAAACATTAACGGTCTATTTACTAAAATAGATGAGCTTACGGTTCATTTGTACTCATTAGGAGATAATATCAACTGCATCCCTGTCGACGTTCTCTGCATTACCGAGCATAATATGACTGTAGAAGATGCTAAGCTACTAAAAATGCCTAATTTTACGCTAGGAGACTCTTTCTCACGAAATAATAGAAATGGAGGTTCTTGCATAATTATAAAATCGAGCCATAAATTTAGAGTGGTTACTGAAGCCAAAAGTCTAAGTTTTACTAATATATTTGAATGTAGTGGCATTGAACTTATAGAACATAAAATCATAATATTATGTATTTATCGACCACCAAAAAATGGCAAAGACCATATTGACTTATTTTTCACTAGACTAACGGACTTATTAAATAAAATATGTTTTACAAGAAAAAAAATTATAATATGCGGTGATTTTAACATTAACAGGTTAGACGATAGCAACATCTCCCGACAGTTTGAGCAATTACTAGCGTGTTATAATTTAAAATTATCAATAAATCAACCGACCAGACTGAGTATCATGACATGTATTGACAATATAGCCCATAATATCAGAGGATCCAAATCAAAAGTTGTCGAACTCTCGCTATCTGATCATACAGCACAAATTTTAACGTTCCCTGTAAAGAAAAGTTATCACATCACACACTGGTTCAAATTTAAACGTGACTATAGTGAAGATAACGTGACCAAATTTGTAAATTGCATTGAAAGCCTCAGTTTTATAGAATGTTACACAAATAATGACCCTGAAAAGGCTTATGAGGCATTTTATGAGCTATTTAAGCTATTTCATGATCTATGTTTCCCCATCATACGAATTAAAATATCTATTTCCAAGAAACCAAAATGGCTAAGTAACGGTATCCGAGTATGTTCTAAACGAAAACGTCAACTACTTTGGAAGTATAGGTTAACATCTAATCCGAAAGATAAAAAATACTTTAAAGAATACACAAAAAGGCTAAGAACTATAATTAAAAAAACCCAAAAATCACAAAACAACTATTATATAAGTTCAGCTACCAACAAACCCAAAGCAACATGGCAGATAGTAAATAACTATAAAACTGTAACTCCCAAAGAGGATATTATGGAAATTAAAGTAAAGGATAAAACAATTACGACGCTGGAAGAAATAGCTGAATCTTTTAATAATTATTTTATAGATGACATAAAACCTACAACTAAGGAAAATGATACCTATCCAAAAACACTGACATATAATAAATGTCATTCAATGTTCATGAAACCGACAAATCCGTACGAAGTTGACCAAATAATAAAAGGACTAAATAACACTAATAGTACCCGTGGCCCCCTGGCATTGCACAGGCAAGAGAAGGAACACGGGTGGGTTTTAGTCAGTAAGAGTCTGACACGCCCTCCCGCTCCACCCAGAGCGGGAGACGTCATTTGATGATTTCCCACCCAAAAAAAAAAAAAAAAAAAAAGGGTATGACAATATAAATACTAAAGTAATTAAACGCGTTTCCCATATCATAGCTCCAGTACTCAGCACAATTATAAATCTGTGCCTAGAATACGGAATATTTCCCTCAAAACTAAAAATAACACTCATAAAACCATTATTTAAAAAGGAAGATAAAAAAGAGATGAAATTTTATAGACCAATAGCTTTAATACCAATTATTGCAAAAAATTTTGAAAAAGTCATTTATAAAAATTTATATAACTATTTTGAATCCAATAGTATATTCACACATGATCAATTTGGGTTTCGAAAAGGCAAATCAACGGGCGACGCACTTTTTAATTTTTTGAAGAAGGTAATGACAGGACTGGACAATAAACGACATATAACTGCAATATTTATGGACATGTCAAAAGCATTTGACTATGTAGACCATAACATACTCTTAAATAAACTAGAACAATACGGAGTTAGAGGGAATGCTTTAGATCTTAATCATACCTCAAAAATAGGGTTCAAATAACACAAATAACAAGAATATCAAATAAAACAAAATTTGAACAAACGTTTCAGTCTAAGCCTAAAACGGTTAAGTACGGGGTACCTCAAGGAAGTATTCTTGGTCCACTTTTGTTCATAATATATATAAATGACTTCCCAAAAGCCATAATCCATGACATGATATTTTTTGCAGATGACAGTACAGCTATTTTCACTGACGAGGATGAAGATAAATATGAAATTAATGTAAATAATTCCCTTGAATGCATAATAAATTGGTTAAATGTAAATAATCTTAAAATTAACTTAGAAAAAACTTGTTATATTTCGTTTGCTAATATAAATAAAAAACTAAAGAACCTAAACGTAAAATACAAAGGTGAAACTTTAAAAGAAGTAAAGACAACCAAATTTCTTGGCATACATATTGACGCTGCACTAAACTGGAAAAAACAGATTGACCATGTTTGCAAAAAATTAAATCAGTTCTCATATGCCCTCTACATGTTAAAAAAAGTTACAAATGAGAGTACTTTACTAAGTGTTTACCATGCATATGTAGGCTCCATTCTAAAATATGGTATCCTTTTCTGGGGAAATTCACCGAACAGAGAGTATGCTCTAAAAGCACAAAAAAAGTGCATCAGAAGTATATGCGGATTAAGACAGACTGATTCATGTAGACCAGTTTTCAAAAGGTTGAAAATCTTAACCCTACCTTCACTATACATATTTGAAGCGGCAATGATGATAAAACGCGATATAGATAAGTATGAAACGTTGAAAAGTGCGAGACACAAAACTGAACTTAAAGGTATTCAATGTAGAACAGTAAAATTTAAATCGAGTGTATTTGGTGTTGGAGTTAAAATCTATAACAAGCTCCCAAATTGTATCAAGAATATCTCTTCATTAAATGTTTTTAAATTAAAGCTTAAAGAATTTCTCCTAAGTAAAACATATTACTCAATTAATGAATTTCTAACAGACCGAATTATTGACTAAACTTGTTTTTGACTTATTTATTGTTAGCACGAGGTTTACTAAAACTTGACATGTTAAACTTATTTTCATTTAGTTTTTGTACTTATTTAATGTAAATCGCATGACCAAAATAATTATGACTATTAATAATGTCTGATGTGGTTGACGAAAAATTGACATGTTAAACTTAATTTTCTATTTTTATATTTTGACTTATTAAACTAAATTGTATGTCCCTATTAATGTAAAATGAGGTTGACTAAAACAGCCAATGCAATGGATAACAACCACCAACCAATTATGAGTGTAATTTATTATTATTCTTTATTTTTAACATAACTAATAACATTGACATACCATATAAATATTGTACACCCCATGGGTATGTTACAGTGATTCAATAATACTATTGTAAGATCTGCCTATTTACCTGTGACAAACAATAAATAAATGAATTGAAATGAATTGAACATTGTAGCAAAAGGGTAGATTATGACAAAAAAAGTCGGAATCACGCGACAGAAAAACATACTAACTACCTATAATTTTATTTATAATTACCTACCTATTATTAAAATCAGCCCAGACAAAATAAACAAAATCATCAACCACGTGCATAACAATTTCATAACACGATTCACTACGGTAAACGACGAGAAGTGTTTACTTAAAACTAAACACACACAGACCCTCACACACACACACACACGCACTCACACACTTTTGGGGTCTAACCGCCATTTTCATCTTCCATCAAAACATTTTTAAAGCGAGATCGTTCGAATTCAATATAAAATTCGAATATTTTATTTAAATTCTATTCAAAAGCTATGAAACAAGATTTATACAATAAAAGTTACTGCCAGCTGTCAAGAGATACAATTGTGTTTGTACATCAAAATAAACTTCCGCAGTTTTCTGTTGTACGAGAAAAACCAAATAAATTGGGATTGGTTATTGAATATAGTTTTGTTTGTTTTACGATAACATCACGCCTATATTCCACGAAGGGTTAGGCAGAGATGTACCTATAGTACACCCACATTTCGCCAGTTATGTTTAAGTCCCATGTAATAGGGGACGAGCCTATTGCCATCTACCGGGCACAAATCCAGAGTACAAGCTGCTATTGAGAAATTCTAGATGAAAAAACTCAGGAACTGATGCGCAGCAGTAGCGCTTGTGACCATTATATCAACTTTTATGATAAAATAAATAAATAATCCACCCGATTTCGGTCACGGTGGAAAGTCTCAACGGACATTAACCAGGTAGGCAGGAGATATCATAGTGCACAAATGTGTGCGCAAACACAGGCTCACTATCTGTTCCTTTACTCCCATAGTCGACACGACCGGGGAGAGGTCAGTCACAGGACCCACGTCGTTACGTGCCTTCCAAGCCACGTGGTAACACACCACTGACTTCCAAACTCCGGGCTGCTACTGAGTCATTCCTAACGGAAAAACTCAATAACAGTTTGCCCGACACGGGTATCGAACCCAGGACCCCACGGTCAGCAGTCGCGCATGCGACTTCGAAACCAACGGAGCAGTTTTATTGATAGGTATGATACAGTCGTCAAAGTCGTAGTCGAAAGAGAAAAGCAGGCAGACGGTGCGACGCGATTCTGATAGAACAATTTCCATGAAGATTTCATAGTAATTGTTCTACTAGAGTCGCGTCGTGTAGCGCCTGTCTGCGGGAAGTCTTTATTCGATTTCTATCCGTCGAACTCGCTTTATCCGTTTGTATGTAAAAAAGCTTAAAGATTGTTTTTATTTGTATCTACAGCGTGTATCAGAAATGTTATTTTCAAACGTTTTCTAACAAGAAAATAACAAGTTTACCAAGTAGGTATCAAAAATACAAAAGTGCTTGGCTGAAACAATAATAAAAACTTTAAGAACCAGGCACCAAATTCAAGCACTCTATACAGGGTGGAAGGGACATCGACGTGAAAACTGACACCATGGATTCAGTAAATTATTCTGAACCGCCTACATTGAAATTATCCGCCGGTTATTAAAAACAAACAGCTGTTTCATAGAAAAGTTCAACACCTACGCGGTCAAAATGTATGGAACCGCTGTTTTTTTTTTTTATAAATTACCGTCGAAAAATTTCAACGCAGGGGGGTTTAGAATCATGTACTGAATCCATGGTATCAGTTTTCGCGTCGATGTCCCTTCCACTCCGTATACATTCATATTGTAAAGTTCTTATTTTGAATTCAAAAATAGAAGATACCCATAATGACAAATTTTATCCCCGTCAAATTAAAACAACGTAACATTACGCCTCTTATCCTCGAAGGGTTAGGCACATGTGTACCTATAGTACACTCACATTTCACCAGATGTTTTAGGCCCTTTTCTCACTGGTCGGTGCGTCAGCGTGCAGCGGTGCGGGATCAGCATACTCGGTATACCCGGTACCGTAATAATAGGGGTTAAAGTATGAAATTAATTAATAAATTGTTTACCTGGATTAACACATAGGGTACTTTAATACCGGTAGTGCGCACTCGTGTGATAATATTATAAACCAAGCCGTGTTTTAATGACCCCTGCCATTTAACAGTTACCTACTACGGTTAATTACTGTACGTAAAATAAATTAAACCACTTTCCAAGAGAAAGATAGCTGGTAGACACCTATATGAGAATCTTCACCAACAAACCTCAGCAGTACTCTAAAGTTTGGAGAAAGTTTAGTCTCCATCGCACCCGTGGTCCAACCACGAACGCGCGACTTAAACGTAACCCCACGTCCTATTTAATAAACGTTCGTCGCGCGAATTCGCGCTCGACGCGTTCATAGTTAAGTCACTTTTTGTTCGGTGGTGGAACGCGTAGTCGCGCCGACAGAGGGCGCTTTCCGATTTTCCGAACAAAAGTAACATATGACAAGGACGCGACGAATGCAAATTCACGCGACGATCGCTTTTAAATTGGACGCAGCCTAACGTAAATTTGAACGATTTTAAAACCGAAAATACTCGTTTTGCACAGAATAATTACTATGATTCAAACTTTTTTCATATCTTTAGCAATTAGTACCCATATGGTACTAATTGTAGCTGTCGCAAAAATTTAAACCAAAATCGGATAGTTGTATTTTAGATAAAAAAATTGTTCGAATATACGTTATGTTTCGTCGCGCGGCTGTGCTAGGGCCTCTGAACTACCTCGATCGAGCTCCTCACGGCTAGTCAGCACTTTAGGATCAACTTAGTTCGACCTTTGTGCTTTAATAGAGCCAATATTTTGAGATAGTTAGAAGTGGTTACAACACTGGCTTTTATTGTGGGTATAATACATAATTATTGAGACTCCTCCATGCCTCGGAAAGCACGATGAACCGGTGGTCCTGGCTCTCATTTGTAGATCTTTGACAGTCGTTACGGGTATTCAGAAGCCCAAAATTTTAACATCAAGGCTTACTAAGGCTACTCAGTAACTGGTTTGTGGAGGTCAGATAGGCAGTCGCTCCATGTAAATTCCACCACTGTTAATCCGCTGTATCCGGTTAGACTGGATGCCGACCCCAACATATACCTATGGGAAAAGGCTACGCATTTATGATGATTGTGGTTGTCTTTTGTTTTGATTTATCTCCTTCTCTTAAGCTAGGTTCTCTTTAAAACGTCAGACAATACGACAGCGTGCAGTGACGTCACGACGGACGACCGGTTGCAAAAACGTTCGTTGTCACCGTCGCAACTGTGCGTCAAGGGTGGCGTGTGACGTAGACCGCGCCCTTGTGTTTACGAATATACCATTTGCGGTCAGCGTGTGGACAAACAGCAGCCTTAGGTACTTGTCCCATCGCTAGGTACTTGTCCCATCGCTAGTGATCAACGAGAAGTAGAGCTAGCAGCTAAGAACGAATTGGCGAGCAACGAGCAGCGAGTGCGCGACGGTGACCAGCGATCACTCTCTGGTATGCGTTTGTACTAAGCGTGAGTGTTCTGTACTCTCTTTTAGTTTCGAGTACTCTCTTTGATAACTCTTGTCGCTGTGACGAACAAGTACTCGTCGGTGGTGTGAACAGTCTGCGATCAACTTTTATTAAATGTATCTCTTATACTTACACGAGACCTACAATCTTTTGTACGTTTCTTGAGCGAGAAAACGTTGAACGTGTTACACTATTTATAACTCAAGAACGGCTGAACCGATTTCGTTAATTGTTTTTTTGTTGTGTTTGTTATTGTCAGGAAAAGGTTCTAGGTAGGGTAGGTAGGGTAGGTAGGGTAGGTAGGGTAGGTAGGGTAGGTAGGGTAGGTAGGGTAGGTAGGGTAGGTAGGGTAGGTAGGGTAGGTAGGGTAGGTAGGGTAGGTAGGGTAGGTAGGGTAGGTAGGGTAGGTAGGGTAGGTAGGGTAGGTAGGGTAGGTAGGGTAGGTAGGGTAGGTAGGGTAGGTAGGGTAGGTAGGGTAGGTAGGGTAGGTAGGGTAGGTAGGGTAGGTAGGGTAGGTAGGGTAGGTAGGGTAGGTAGGGTAGGTAGGGTAGGTAGGGTAGGTAGGGTAGGTAGGGTAGGTAGGGTAGGTAGGGTAGGTAGGGTAGGTAGGGTAGGTAGGGTAGGTAGGGTAGGTAGGGTAGGTAGGGTAGGTAGGGTAGGTAGGGTAGGTAGGGTAGGTAGGGTAGGTAGGGTAGGTAGGGTAGGTAGGGTAGGTAGGGTAGGTAGGGTAGGTAGGGTAGGTAGGGTAGGTAGGGTAGGTAGGGTAGGTAGGGTAGGTTGGGTAGGTAGGGTAGGTAGGGCAGGTAGTCGAAGTCAAAACTAAACATTGTGTTAAGGAAGCACACTAAATACCTACCTAATAAACTGATTATTGTTAGTAAGTACATCTGCACATGTTAAAATAGTATCAAGTCGAATCATGTGTGGATATTAATCAAGTCGGGACATGAAGTCCAGTAGGTAGCATCAAATCTGGAAAGTTTTGGCCCAGTTCTAACATGTCAACTAATATAGAATGTTTGGAATAAATGATCCGACAAGTTAGAACAAGAAAGTCTAGTAAAATCAAAGATTCCTGACACAAAATCAGGTCTCTAGCAATAACCAATGTACCTATAGACACCGACTTAACTAAAAGATGTGTTAGACATTTGTCCGTGTCTACAGGTAACTAAAAATACCTTATTTTCTCTTGTTTACCTGTCCTTATGTAATAAAAGGTATATAACTCCGTTGTCAGTCATAATACAATGTTTTGATTATGACTACAACACTGACTAGACTATTTCCCACCTGAATACCTATTTAAAACCATGAGAATACCTATCTGTGTTTATAATTACGTAATCCATTGTTCTAGAAGTAATTCTCATGTCATAACTTGCACCTGCGCAACCCTGCCTCCCTCATTCGTGTAAACACCCTCGTCATAGCAAAATGGGAAATACCCAGCTATACCCCGACCCTCTGTCGCGTCCCTGAATAGCGAACTGCCCTGTTGTATAGGAGCAAATTATTGTGTTTGCACAAATGGTACCCGCTACTTGCCCTATAGTAAAAATCTACTTAAGGTATCGGGTCTGATTTTACAATTGTAGTTGCCTAGTACTAGTTGCCTAGTACTTTCTTAGAAAGTCTCAGATTCTTAGTCAGTTGAGCTTTAACTTCGTTCCTACAAACATCTCGCTACTTGAGGTATAAATTCGTGCTGAATAAAGTATTAAATTCGGATTACATCTAGCTCTAACCTTTGTCTGTATTACTGTTGTGTATTTTAAATATATTGTGTGTGTGTTTTATGTGCAATATACGTGGATCTATTACATTAGCTGCTTGTGGTTTTTCTACTGTGCCAAACCTTACAACAAACCGCCCCCTTCAAACGACATAAGCTGGTCGTTTACATTTTGGTCATTCGACAGCCGGATATCGTTTACATTTTGGTCCTTCGAGCCGGATAAGGTTTCAAGTAATCATGAGTCAGCAGGGCTCCATCACAACACGCAGCAAGCTAAGGAAGCTAGCCGAAGAGCAAAACGCACGTAAGGATGACATCACAACGGACACCGGGTTGCAGTCCGAAAGGGGACCAGGTTCGCCGTCTGTGGCGCCGACCATGGCATCAATGGATCGCCGGAAATCGCCGCGAAGCAGAGCGTCATCCAGAAATAGCCGCAAGAGTGTCGATTTCTTAAGAAAGAGAATCGAATACGAAGCCGAAAAGGAAAGAATCATCCTAAATGAAAGCCTAATCAAGGAAAGAGTAGAGGCCCACAAGGAACAAGAAAGCCTTCTCAAGGAACGAGTCCAGCTAAATGAGAACCTCCTCAAGGAAAAGGAAAACCTCCTCAAGGACAGGGAAAATCTCCTCAAGAAAAGAGTGGAGGCCGACATTGCCGAGATAGAGGCAGCTACCGAGAGCGAAGACGACGCCTCCAATTCAGACGCGAGTACAGCACAGCGGGTCGACCAGTGGATAGATACGACGCCGCAAGTTGGCCAACAGGAAACAGTGTTGCGTAATCCAGTTAGTGTTTTACGGCAATCGAGTACAGTGTTGTGTCAACCGGATGCAGTGTTGTGTACCCCGTCTGCGGAGCGCAGGCCCATGGAATTGGCCGCGCCCCGGATCCCTAACGTGAGTTATTCACAAACCGTAAGTACGCTTGATCCGACTACATACCGTAATAATGTGTCGCACATACTAGGTACGCCCGTGCCGGTACCGTATTCGAGTACGATACCTAAAGCACGGACGTATACACCAATGCCTACCGAGAGAGTTACGTCCCGATTACCGACCAATAACCCCGTCTTTACCACTCCGGCCGCAAGTGGACCTCGCGTTTCGATACCCGAGTCGGATTCACAGCGGCAGTTGAAGTACGGAGATGATGTTAAAGAAAGACGGCGGGAGTCTTCGGTTGAAAGGGACTCTGTGTTAGATAGGCTGGCAGAGGCAATAACCAGTATGGGGAGACCGCGACCGGTACCGCGACAGGCGTACGAATTACCACATTTTAGTGGTGATCCATCCGAGTGGATATGTTACAAAAATATGTACTGGGATACCACTCAAGAGTATAGTTATAAAGTTCACGAGAACTTAGCCCGGCTTAGAACGTCTTTACACGGCGAAGCTAGAACCTCAGTGGAGGATTTATTAAGTTCAGGTACGGATCCCAACGACATAATGCACGCGCTCGATCAAGAATATGGTCACCCGACTTTAATATTACAAAGCGCGTTACAAAAGATTAGGGACCTACCTAGAATATCGGAAAGCTGCCGCGAGCTTAGAAAGTTCTCGTCAACCGTGCGAAATGTAGTAGCCCTACTTAAAAATATTAAAGCTGACGGCTATCTTAACAATCCACAACTAGTTAGCGAGCTATTAAACAAGCTAACTCCTATACAACGCGCGCGGTACGGGGACTTTGCCATGGGGTTAGATAACGTGCAGGGGGTGGACCTAAGAGTCTCACCTAACCTAGAATACTTATCTCACTTTTTAATACAATTAACGCATACAACGTCGTATTATTTACAGCCATCTATAATAGATCCTAGTGCTTCTACGCCCCCAATTAGGCAACAGGAACAAGTCTTCGGTCAACTACCCATGAATACCGCGCGTCAACTATTCAGTAGGCCACAGCTGACTCATAAGATAAATACACAGAGTGATGAGTCTAGCTCCGTACCTAAGAAATGTATCGTATGTCAAAGCGAACATACTATAGAAAAATGCGACACCTTTAACAAAATGACAGTTCAACAGCGATGGAACATCGTAAAAGGATTAAACACGTGTTTCAAATGTATAGTAAACAAACACAACAAAAGGTTTTGCCGCGCCGATAAATGCAAAAAATGCGGTTATTCCCACCACCTATTATTGCACGCCGATAAGCAAAACAATGCGAGCGATAAGCAGGTAGATAAGCCCGAAACCATAACGAACATCGGTGAATGGCATGCTTCTGCATTGTTAAAAATAATCCCAATAGAATTGTGTCATGACAAAGACAACAATAGTCATTGTTACGTATTACTGGATGGCGGTGCAACCGTCTCCTTGATAGATAAGACCATTGCTACTGGTTTGAAGGGCCCAAGTATACCCCTTTCATTGAAGACAGCGGGCGGTCACGAGATCACTGACCCAACGTCGCGAGCGGTTGAAGTAAAGGTCAAAGGGCCAAACGGACAGTGCCACAACATTAAATGTCGCACTATACGTGATTTAAATTTGCCTTCTCAAACCGTGACCACCGCAATGCTTAACGACAATGCCCACCTCCGCGACCTGGGATGCGTGGAAATGAGGGGCGCCAAACCGCTAGTATTGATCGGGCAGGACAATTGGCAGCTAGTTGTAGGCCGGGACGTCCGTCAAGGAAAACCCGGTAAACCAGTTGCCTCCCTTACCGAGTTAGGTTGGGTCATACATGGTCCGTTCGACCATAAAGATTTAAAAAGCGAACGAATTAACTGTACGGCAGTTTCCCTGCCTGACCTGCATGACCCAGTTAAATCTAGCGAAGCGATAGGTATTTCTGAGAACGTACGTAAAAACCAATCAGATGAAAGGGCCTCAGAAATACGAGATAAAACTAACCACCGTGTACCAGATGAATCACAGTGGGCAGTAGGTTTGTTACGAAAAGATAACAACATAATACCTACCAATTATAACGGTAACCTTTTGACCGGACCCGACCTATTATTATTATCACCTTTTCAAGAAAAGGAAGCCGAGACTTGTTTCGCTCGGCTTAGTAACCTGCATCGCCTGGAACAGACAAAAATACCAGGGTTGTATGGGCTAGATCTAGACAAGGATCTAGATCTAGATCTAGATTTACAAATGTTTAGCGACGCAAGCAAACAAACATGCGCAGCGGTCGCGTACCCAGTGGGCTACCGAGATAGTAACCAAGCGTCAGTCACGATGTTAGGTAGGGCTCGCGTAGCCCCACAAAAATTAGTCTCAATTACAAGGCATGATTTACAACCAGCCTTATTAGCTAGACTATCGGACCGAGGCAACTGGCACTGGGTTCCTTCCGCGGACGACCCCGCGGGCAAAGCAACCAGGTCGTCTTGGCCCGAGAACCATACGGCGTGGCTGTGCGGCCCCCCGTTTTTATGTGTTCCACAGGAGCGGAGGCCGGTGTGTCGAGAGGCTGAGTCAGCAAAAGTGGACTTGGAGCGCATTCAGCGGGTCCACTCTACAGCAGCGACGCCGGCGCACGCCTACCGTGCGGCGCCACTTCTCAGCTACGAGCGCTACACGTCGTGGGCGCGTAGGAAACGCGTCACGGCTCATCGTTGTCGGCCGATGTCGTAAGCGTCGGCCAACATAAAAACTACAGCAGCGCGATCAAGAGAAAGCTCCCAACCATCTCACAAGGTTGTGCCAGGATAATAGCTTCAGTGAAGAGCGCACTACGAAGTACGCTCAGGGAGCGTGCCCCACGTGAGGAGGTCCTTTACACCCTCCTCACAGAGGCCGAGCTCATCATAAATAGCCGGCCTCTCAGCTACGTCTACGATGACCACAACCAACCCGTGGTCCTGACGCCGAACCACCTACTCCTTGGCACTGCGTCCGGAAGCACTCCGTTCGCGCCGGGAGACATCAAGGACGTCGACTCCCGCTGTCAGTGGCGGCGTGTGAACGCGCTCGCCGACATGTTCTGGCGTCGGTGGCTACGGGAGTACCTACCTACTCTACAACGTCGACAAAAGTGGACAAATAACGTACCAAATGTGAGTGTCAACGACGTAGTGGTTATCGTAGATAACACCAATAGTCAAAAATATGTATCACGGAAGTGACGGGATAATCCGTGTAGCTGACGTAAGAACAATGAATGGGGTCCTGCGTCGGCCCATTGTTAAATTAATTGTGCTTCCCACCGTCCATGTGTAATGCGGCGGAACCCTTTTACAGGGGGTGGAATGTTAAGGAAGCACACTAAATACCTACCTAATAAACTGATTATTGTTAGTAAGTACATCTGCACATGTTAAAATAGTATCAAGTCGAATCATGTGTGGATATTAATCAAGTCGGGACATGAAGTCCAGTAGGTAGCATCAAATCTGGAAAGTTTTGGCCCAGTTCTAACATGTCAACTAATATAGAATGTTTCGAATAAATGATCCGACAAGTTAGAACAAGAAAGTCTAGTAAAATCAAAGATTCCTGACACAAAATCAGGTCTCTAGCAATAACCAATGTGCCTATAGACACCGACTTAACTAAAAGATGTGTTAGACATTTGTCCGTGTCTACAGGTAACTAAAAATACCTTATTTTCTCTTGTTTACCTGTCCTTATGTAATAAAAGGTATATAACTCCGTTGTCAGTCATAATACAATGTTTTGATTATGACTACAACACTGACTAGACTATTTCCCACCTGAATACCTATTTAAAACCATGAGAATACCTATCTGTGTTTATAATTACGTAATCCATTGTTCTAGAAGTAATTCTCATGTCATAACTTGCACCTGCGCAACCCTGCCTCCCTCATTCGTGTAAACACCCTCGTCATAGCAAAATGGGAAATACCCAGCTATACCCCGACCCTCTGTCGCGTCCCTGAATAGCGAACTGCCCTGTTGTATAGGAGCAAATTATTGTGTTTGCACAAATGGTACCCGCTACTTGCCCTATAGTAAAAATCTACTTAAGGTATCGGGTCTGATTTTACAATTGTAGTTGCCTAGTACTAGTTGCCTAGTACTCTCTTAGAAAGTCTCAGATTCTTAGTCAGTTGAGCTTTAACTTCGTTCCTACAAACATCTCGCTACTTGAGGTATAAATTCGTGCTGAATAAAGTATTAAATTCGGATTACATCTAGCTCTAACCTTTGTCTGTATTACTGTTGTGTATTTTAAATATATTGTGTGTGTGTTTTATGTGCAATATACGTGGATCTATTACATTAGCTGCTTGTGGTTTTTCTACTGTGCCAAACCTTACAACAAACCGCCCCCTTCAAACGACATAAGCTGGTCGTTTACATTTTGGTCATTCGACAGCCGGATATCGTTTACACATTGAATATTTTGAAAAAAAGTAATTGGTGTATTTGGATGAATATAGGCACACACGATAGTTTATAACCAGACACAAATGGTATTATTAATCCCAGTAGTACTTTCCCGGTAGTACTTTGCGAGCGAAGCCGCGAGCAAAAGCTATTTTAACCTAAAACATTATCATTCATGAAGACTTTTATTGCACTCCAATTTTATCAATTGATGCCAAAACCTAAATAGTTTTAGTAGTTATCGTGATTAACTCTGTTTCATTACAAAACGCGATAATTGTTGTTTCTGAATTAGTGTGCTAACAAAATCTTGGTGGTATAACAGATGTGTTGGTACGTGCATTCAAATAACTTTGGCTTGCTTCGGCTTGCCGAAAGGTTCTGGCGACCGCGTACCGAAAGACGTAGCGTTGGAAGGCCTCTCACAAGATGGACCGATGACCTTGTAAAGTCCGCAGGAATCCGCTGGATACGGGAGGCACAGAACCGGTCGAAGTGTCGGTGCTTGGGGGAGGACTATGTCCAGAAGTCTTTCGTCTGAAATGATGTTGACTGCGAATGATTAGCTGTTAGCTGTCTCAGGTGGTATCATTTCTTCTCTTCTCCAGTATAGACAGAACTATTTGGAAATAAATCACAGGGTGGTAATCACCATAACTAAAAGCCAGTCGGACTGACTGAACATTTCAGTATCTTAAAGCATCTTGGGCAGCCGCTTTATTTTGTGTAAATAATTTCATCACCATTGCTCTCAAAACGGCGAAAGAAAACATCGTGAGGAAACTGGCATGTCCTAGAACCAAAAATTCGAAGACTTGTTCCATCTACCAAATCGCATTGGCCCCGCATGGTGGATCAGCCGCGCGGGTTGATCGTTCAGGTTAAGCTACGCTAGCCGCGGATCCGTGGATGGATAACCATCATCATTTACATACCAAGAGATCCATCCGTGTCTCAGAAAGCACGTTAAGCCGTTGGTCCTCGCTGTCATTCCTGTATTTTGGAGATCTTAAAGGCAGTTTCTCCATGTTAAATAATAGTGTTCAGGTGCTTCCGGTTAGCGTGGAAGCTGACCCCAATATACACAGTTGGGTTAGGCAGATGATGAACGCAAGCATGAAATTAAAGCTAAAATGAAAATTTCCACTGTAATTTTACAGTGGAATTAAGATTTTAAAGCATTTGCTTTAAAATCTTAATTACCCTTCATTCCCGAACTAAAGCTAATCACCTAAAATTACCACCACCGTCAAACCGCATGTAGTGTTGTGCCGACTGACATGGCAATCGCGTAATTAAGTATTAAGTTCAAACATTGAAGCCTCGTTTGCATCTGCTCCCGACAGAGTTAATCGTGTTAGCTGAATTATGCCTGTGGTACAGGTGTATGGCGTATTTTATTAGCGGTAGCGAGTTTGTGAGCGTCGTTGACAGCGTGGAAATCTAAGGGCGTTTGACCATCGTAGCCGTCATCGTGAAACGAGATTATTTGGACCAAACTTGACGTCCGATGACGGCAATCGTGTGTCCACCGCGACCTAACTCGGCATGATAGGTAAACCAAAAATCGGGAGAACGGCATGGCATGACGCTCCGGTGACGGGCGTGCGGTAGACACGCCATCTTGTTCTTGCAGACGTCCCGGTGATGGCAGTGGTGGGCAAATCGGTGAACAACACGGCCCAACCAAAAGATAGCTGTTGTTACCAGTACACCACAGTAGCTTGCACATCTAGGCCTACCATATTTAAGGGAGCTGGTGTGGTCATATTTACTTTTCATGCTGAAAGAATCAGTCATTCTTTTCAAATCAATTGATTTCAGCTAAAGAAACACAAAGTTTTAACAAAATATCAACGACTGTCAAATATGCGGTGTCGTTGTTGGAGTTCGTTTGGATCATAAGATGTTTTCTTGTTTGCTTAGCCTCTCCCCCAAGCCCTTCAGGAACTCTTTTCCCGCCCCGCCTCGAACCAGCCCTCGCGGTATGCGTCCAGGTCATCGCGCCATCTCTTTTTGAGCTGGCTTCGATGGCACCGTACGATTCTATTTATTTTTTTGTAAGCAATGCACTGAGTTCGATCATTATTTATTTCTACAGGTACAAGTGACGCAGGTCTTTGACCGTCGATATTTCAGCCCGAAATATTGTTATGGTCGATGTTCAGATCATTTGTTCTTTTGCCTGCGGTTTCAACCGCATGGATGTCAGAAAATATTCCACGGAAACGAACTACTGGGATATCATACCTAATACCCAAGGAAAGGACTACTGCTCCTACGTGGCCGTCAACCATAATTACTTTGGTACGCTCATTTTGAATCTGTGATCTTTTAAACTATTCATTTAAATGATGTGATGTGAAGGAATATTTAAATATAAATTAAATGCCCAATTTAAATAACATATTTTATTGGATAAGGATTATTATAATACTAGTCAAAATAGCTTAGGAAATAACAATGAAAGTTTTATCAAATTCTGAAAGATAAAAGTGGTTATTGTGGGTCATCCTTAGAAGATAAACATATTATGTCATTGTGGACTTTTTGTTAAGATATACACTGTTTTTGTAAGATATACAATCCCTGTAGAACAAAAAAACGTATTAAACAAACAGACGTTAAGAAGTGTGTATTTCGCACTTGCCGATTCGCTAATAAGCTATGGACTCCTTGTGTACGGGCGAACCTTTATAACATATTTAAGAGATATTAAAGACATACAAATAAGATTAAAATAAAGTTTCTGGTTAGGAAAAATGTTAAAGATACGTGCAACAAAGAGTATGATAAGTTATTTCCCATCTGTAAAATCATACCCATAGATAAAAAATTAGATTATTTGGTAGGGCTGGAATATTATTTTAATGATAAATATAAAATTAATTTTAAAAATAAGTACAACACACGTAGGGTTAGAGAGAACAAATTGGTTCAACCACAGATAACAAATTATTATGGTAAGAGAACATCTAAATATTTGGTACCTAAAGTGTTTAACAAAATAGATGTATTAAGAGAAAAGGTAAAAATTAGTAAAGGATCACTTATGACAAAATGAAAAAACATTATACAGGATAGCAAACAGAATTAAAAATTACATTATAAATAAATTAAAATAATAAGTATTATAGGTATTGGTATTAGTTAAGTAAAATATATTATTTTTTAGATATGAACAGACGGCAGTACGTCAGGTTGTACAAGGCTGTCAGATTTCTCCAAATTATTTAAAATGTTAATGGTTAAGCTCAGAACCGGATGTGAAAATTTGACGGTTTGTAGTAACCTGACCTGCTGATGTGTATAGTAAGGTGGTTCATTGTTATGTAAAAGAGCGCCTCTTGCCATCAAACGTAAAAGTTTGGCGAGTTTATAATTAAATAACACATCTGTTTTATAATTTGATTAAATAAAAAAAAATAAAAAAATATTTATAAAGCATGTTTTTTTCCAACATCTTCAACAATAATCATCATATTTCAGCTAATTTACACAAAACCTTGATAAATTGTACATTAAAACCTTTCTCATGAATCGATCCGTCCATTGGTGCAAAAACGCAAACCGTTTGAAAATCCGTTCGGTAGTTTTTGAGTTTATCGCGTTCAGACAAACAGACAGACATACGCGAAGGGTGACTTTGATTGGACTTTTGATGAGATTAACCTCATATCTCACTCATGTGTTCAAGTCTGTGCGCTATGAACATAATTAATTTACACAAGCGTTTTTGTGAAAACGATTATCGTAAAATTTAGCGGACATTAGATTATGGAGCAAGGATCTTATCGCTGAGTTTTTGGCAATATACAAGTATTATGCATGTCTATCGAAAATACACTCGAGAGCAATGAATCCGGGTCACTTAAAGAATCCTAAAAATCTCGGAAACTAAAAATGCTAGGTTAATGCAATAAATTGTATTTAATAGACAATGTAATACTCCTTAAATGAAGGTATTAAAACTTCTTAGTTATTGTAAAGTTATATCATAAAAAAATCAAATTTGAAAAAGGGCCACTTTCGAAGATGGAACTACGAAATTACAGCATTTGGTTTTGCTTTTGTTTGTAATCTGTCATTTATGTGGGTACATAAACCATGTTGATAGTGCTCTTTATTCATTATTCAAGCTGAAATTATGACGCTTACGCCTGAAGAATGCACCAGAATACTTACAATGCTGGAAACCGGCCGGAGTCAGCGCGATACAGCCAGGACTGTCGGTGTGTCGCTGTCAACAGTACAAAGAGTTCTCCGACGTTACGAAGAAACTGGTTCTAACCTACGCAGACCAGGAACGGGCAGAACCAGGTGTACCACAGCACGAGAAGACCGATACTTGGTGAACACCATGCTTCGAAATCGCTTTCTTACAGGAACTGAACTCACAAATCAGTTTCGACACCTCGGAGGAAGTAACCCAAGTGCATGGACAGTAAGACGTCGGCTTGCTGAATCTAACTTAAAACCCCTTAGACCTGCAAACGGCCCTAAACTGGAGCGTGGGCATCGTATTTCAAGACAAGATATGCCCAGAGCCACGTAAATTGGAGTATTGAATATTGGTCAAAAGTTATGTTCTCCGACGAATCAAAATTTATGCTCTACAAGCACGATGGAAGACACAGAGTGTATCGAAGACCAGGGGAAAGATTCAAGCAAGCATGCATCGAAGAAAAAGTAGCCTACGGTGGTGGGTCTGTACTTGTGTGGGCCGGAATTTCTTCTGAAAGTCGCACAGAGCTGGTGATCATAGAAAACGGCTCTTTAACTAGCGAAAGATATGTGGAAGAAATCCTCAATGATCACGTTGGTCCATTTATGGTCAATTTAGGTGAGGATGCTATATTTATGCATTACAATGCCCGACCTCATACAGGTAGGATTGTGAATGACTACCTTCAAGAGATGAACATTACTCGTATGGAGTGGCCAGCGCGCAGCCCGGATATCAACCCGATCGAGCATGCTTGGGACGAGCTAGGCAGATGCGTAAAACAACGAAACCCTCCCCCAATCACGCTTCGTGAGCTCAAAATTGCTCTCACAGAGGAATGGGAGAATATTCCCCAAAATCGTATAAGGAACTTGGTGTACAGCATGCCAAACCGCGTAAACGCAGTAATGGAAGCACGAGGAGGCAATACGAAGTAGTAAAATTCAAGAAAATCGTAATAAAGTTCAAAAATTTCATGTTTCCTATTTTTGTTTTAAGGAGAGATCAGCAGTTTTTTTCTTTATGTAATTTTGTGTTAATAAAATGTATGGTGACTCATATTTTTTTTACTTTCATTTAAGGAGTATTACATTGTCTATTAAATACAATTTATTGCATTAACCTATCATTTTTAGTTTCCGAGATTTTTAACATTCTTTAAGTGACCCGGATTCATTGCTCTCGAGTGTAATTAAATTTGAGTTGTATGCATAAGTAGTTATTAAAATAATTGGGAATGTTTCTACGAAAAAATTTTCATGTTCTGCAAGTATGCCTCAAGCCAACAGAGATTTTTTCCCCTATATTTCTTTACCCATATCGATCTTCTTTTTCTAATTTTAATCACACTTAGACCAGCGAACATAACTGCTTGTTGAATATTGCTTCTAACAATTTTGTCCATTTCTTTAGAACACTAGTCTTCTGAACGCGCGTTTAACAATACTGTCTGATTTTCATACACCAGGGGCCTTAATATGAAGTATTAATGCCATCATTATTCCACTGCGAAAAAAGGATGGTGCTAGCGGCCTCATATAAATCTCCGTCTCTCACTCACACTGGAATAATGGTGTCATTAATGCGTCATAATACGGCCCCAGGTCGCGGAAGTTCCCCGTACTGAATCGCGTGCGATTAGCCTTTACAAGACGCTCTTTCCTCTCTGAATAAAAATACAGGGTAATAGCGCGCGAAAGAGTCAACGCACATAAAAATTGATAAAAACAAGGAAGTGTATAGAGTGCCGCTGGCGGCACATTATCCGAAACGGATAAAGTGCACATATTGTGGCATACATAACACTGCCTCGGCCCAGCTAAAGTGCCGTAAGCATTGCATTGTCATTGTCACTTTCACTTGTTATTTGGTTTGATTGTTAAGGTTAGCTCGCCGCCCTTTGTATTGATTGATCGTATTTGTTTTAGATAATTTATAATTTTGATAATCAAAAATAAAATATATATGTATATATCAAAAGTCACTACATTGACTGAATTTACGAAAAATGAAGTAGCAAATTAAAATGGCTGAAAGATAAGATAGGTTAGGTTAGGTTAGAACTGTGACCTCATAACGCCAGGGTCAGTTTAGGCACAAGAGAATGTAATGTTTTGGAAATGTGGTGTTTTACAGCGACCTAACCTCAACAATCAAACAAAATAACAAGTGACAGTGACACAGTGACAATGACAATGAAAATCTGACGGCGCTTTAGCCGGGCCGAGGCAGTGCCACTAGTATGCCGCTAACGGCACTTTATCCGATATAAACTGCCTTAAATCAATAATTTCAAAATGCTCGTTAATTTATTATTCATCTACAAAGCTAGCTCAACATATCCTAGTTTAGTTTTTCCAAACTGAGCTCGAATTCCATTAAACATGAAAAAATGAATGTATCAGTCCAATTAATTCGAGTTTGATCGGAACACGCAAAGTATTTAAATGATATATACAGGTCAGCTTCTATGGCCTATGATAGTAAATTATTTTGTTTTGTTTTATGAGTCCGTGATTTTTATTATTGTTGGACATGAAATTAATAGTGAATGTAGTGTAGACGTGTCGTCTGTAACTTAGAATAACCTGTTTCAGTTTTATGACGTCATTATAAGAGATAGCAAATAAGTTTGTTTGATGAACATATAGTAGGTATTGAACTGACTTTTAGCAAACTGGAGTGGCAGTGGTTTTGTCAAGTCTGCCAAACAGCTCCTCGGCGCCACTTTCCATTAGAGAGAGGAGTCGAGGATTTGTTGCGGCCACCTGGGGGGACATCATTCTCTTTGGAGTTTATTTCTCGCCAAACAGGATCCTAGCGGAGTTTGAGGACTTCCTGGACTGCCTCGGGACCTCTGTTCGGCAAATGATGCCATCCCACGCCATCGTAATGGGGGACTTCAACGCGAAATCCATCGCGAGGGGGTCCCCCAGGACGGATGTCAGGGGGGTGGCGGTCGTGGAATGGGCGACAGCTGCAGGCCTCTGTCTTTTAAGCAGGGGCTCGTTCGGCAGCATGGGGGGTCAATAGTGGACCTCTCGTTCGCTACCCCTGCTGTCACCGCACGAGTCCAGGGTTGGCGGGTCCTAGAGAGTGTGGAGACGCTATCAGATCACCTAAACATATGTATGGATGTCTCCACCTCTTCGGGCCCGACAGTGTCTCCACGACCTGACACTCGGCAGTTCCCGCGGTGGGCGTTGAAGCGGCTTGACGGGGACCTCCTAGAGGAAGCAGCCATTGTACAGGCTTGGCTGTACTCACCGTCTGCTGCAGAGGGAGTCTATGTCAAGGCTGACTGCTTTCGCCGCGCCATGATGGCTGTATGCGATGCAGCCATGCCTCGCTCCCGAAAACAACCTCCTAAGCGGGCGGTCTACTGGTGGTCCCAGGAGATAGCAGACCTCCACGTGGCCTGTATAATTGCCCGGAGTACCTACTCACAGGTGCGCAGGTTACGCCGCCACGATGACGAGCTGGAGACCCTTCAGTCCCAACTGCATGAGGCATACCGTAATGCTCGGGACGCTCTGCAGTTGGCGATCTGTCGAGGGAAGGAGCAGTCAAGAGCTGAGGCACTGGAGGATCTGAACCGTGATCCCTGGGGGCGTCCGTACCGTGCGGTGCGGAAAAAACTTCGCGCCCAAGGCCCCCCACTGACGGAAACCCTCCAGCCTCAGTTCCTTGTCAGGGTCGGTGGAGACACTCTTCCCGGATCGGGCGGATCACCCTTCCCCGACCATGGCCGGTGCGGAGGCTGAACAAGATGCGGAAGTGGAGACTCCCCCAATTTCCAACGCGGAGATGAGGGCAGCAATTCTGCGGGCGCGGTCCAAGAGGACTGCCCCCGGACCGGACGGGGTGCCTGCAAGAGCGCTAGTCCTGGCTCTGGAAGCGGCCTTGGAAGACAGACTTGGGGAGCTGTTTGACGCCTGTCTGACGTCGAGATGGTTCCCTAAGGCCTGGAAGGAGGGCCGACTGGTGCTGCTGCAGAAGCCAGGGCGCCCCCCGGAGTCCCCATCAGCGTTTAGGCCAATTGTCTTTCTGGACGAGGCGGGGAAGATGCTAGAGAACATTCTCGCTACCCGCATCGTCCGGCACTTAGAGGCAGTTGGCCCGAACTTGTCGGACGCCCACTTCGGTTTCCGGGCAAGGTGTTCGACAGTGGACGCCATCTTGCGCCTCAAGGCCGAGGCGAAGGATGCAGTTGCTCAGGGTAACGTGTTGTTGGCGGTGTCTTTAGACATCGCCAACGCGTTCAACACCCTGCCATTCAGTTGCATCGAGGAGGCGCTCCGCTACCATCAGGTGCCCGTCACGCAGAGAGTGGCAGACGCCAACCACCTGAGCTGGTCACGAGGTGGCGTAGGGAGGCCCAAGCCCAAACCCTGCGAATTTGGAGGGTGAGGCTGGAGACGCCCAGTGCAGGTCACTGGACCGTGGGGGCTATCCAGCCGATCCTGGACGAATGGGTACGGAGGCGCCACGGAACGTTGTCCTTCCGTCAGATGCAGGTGTTGTCAGGACACGGCTGCTTTGGCAAATACCTGCACAAAGTAGCTAGACGGGAGGCGACTCCCGTGTGTCACCAGTGCGGCTGTGGCGAGGACACGGCGCTTCACACCCTCGAGCATTGTCCTGCTTGGGTGGTGCAGCACCGTGCTCTCGCAGCAGCAATCGGGGCTCACCTCTCCTTGCCGGCCGTAGCCATGGCCATGGTCAACAGCAGGGGGCCATGGGAGGTGGTAGCGTCCTTCTGCGAGGACGTTATCTCGAAGAAGGAGGCGGCGGAACGCGTCAGGGAGGAAGATTCCCTCGCTGACGCAGTTCGTCGCAGGAGGACAGGGCGGCGGAGAAGGCACCATGGCGACCTGATGCCACCCTAGGAGGTGCCAGCGGGTGCTAGATCGGGGAGTCTATCGCCGTCGCGTTGCACGGCCCTCACGAGTGGTGGCGATGTCTCAGGTGAGGCCGGACATTGCCAAAGGAGTTGGTGCCCGGAGGCAGGCTGCGCTGGATGGGTCGCGAACGTCATGCGTAGCAGTTCTCGCGGTCCATCTGCAAAGGCGACAGTAGGCTCACGGCAGTGTTTTTTAGTAGGTGCAAGCCCCACATAACCAAACCGTCTCCCTGGACGGTGCGGTATGCGTCAGGCATTTTTCACCGCTTAATAAAAAATAAAAAAGGTTAGAACTGTGACCACACAACGCACGGGCCGAGCGAGCGTAGCGAGCGGTGCCGCGGCAGCGGCCGGCGAGTGCCAGGGTCAGTTTAGGCACAAGAGAATGTAATGTTTTGGAAATGTAGTGTTTTACAGCGACCTAACCTCAACAATCAAACAAAATAAAAAGTGACAGTGACAATGGAAATATGACCGCACTTTAGCCGGGCCGAGGCAGTGCCACTAGTAGCCGCTAACGGCACTTTATCCGATAGGGATAGAGTGTACTATACACTGCCTAAAAACAATCACGATTGCGCGTGCAAGTTTTCCTGCGTTCAATCGCGAACACTCCGACCGCGAGTGAAATGAAATGAAATTGTTTTTTCTGTAAATAGGATATTGGAATCACTTTTACACGTCATCTTAAAAAAATAATTAAAATTTAGCTAGATGAGTTGAATAGAAGCACGTGTCGTGTAAAGGCTAATTATTAAGATAGAGAAATAAGAATGGTATCTAAAGATGCGATATGGCTACATACTGCAAAACGATTTTTTTTTATATATTTTTATTTAATTATAAACAAATTGACAATATTTGGCGATTTCTTCTGGGAGTTTTTAGGGTTCCGTAGTCAACAAGGAACCCTCATAGTTTCGCCATGTCCGTCTGCCTGTCTGTCTACTATAATGTTGTAATTTGTGACGCCGAAAAAGTGGCAAAATAAAACTTGTTAAAAAAACAATTATTTAGGGTACCTACCCTACATGTAAAGTTGGGATGATAATCGTCCTTCCCATAATGTGGGATATTGTTGGATAGGTCTTTCAAATATTAGGGATTTGGGAAGACCCTCTACCAACTAAATGGTTGTAGTTAGAAATTCAAATGTCACTGCAGTATTACCTATATATAATAAAATTTAAAGGAAAATTATCACAGCTAAGTAGGCTGTACAAGTTAATGAGTAATAATCGACCAACTTACATTTGCGGTTGAAAAAACATGTTCTCTGGTACGTATTTGAATATCGAAAATTGTTATACCTACGCTTAAAACGTCGAAGATTAAAATGCCGAGTGATTAAAATTTCAAATGATTCAAAATATCGAATGACATTATGCCTAAGTTCAAAATATCAACATTTAATACATTTGCGTACAAGTGTGTTTTATTTTGGGTTTTTATTATGTAAAAATAATTAAAGTACATTACATGAGGCTTTCCTTGTTTTTTTGGTAACCCTCCTAGTAACTGATTACTATCTAGCAAACAAGCATGCAGCAATCATGCAACATGCAAGCAAGCATGGTTTCTGTCACGGCTCCGGCGCTGCAGGGCTCCGGCAGTCCCAAACGAGCTTAACGTCACAGATGGTCTAAACGCTCACCACCGCAGCTTCGGCTTGTTGGCCAGCCTCAGCTGCGGCGGCGGGTGTTAAAACCACCTGCTCCTCAGCTCGCGGGCTGCCTCGCCCCTCCACGCCTACGCGATTCTAAATTACACTCTAGGGGTAGGGCAGACGGGGTGCTTGGACAGGAAACCTCCCCGTGTGCCTGTGGGCTGGAATTCCCTTCGGATGCGTCCGGGGGGAAGGCCAGTCTTCAGGACGGTGCACCCTGGGATGCGGGCAATGTCTCCCCATTAGGTACTGTGTGCCTAAGGGGTCTCGTTGTCCGTATGCCAATATCCTGTCGGAAGAACACTCTAACGTGTACTCTCTCCGAGTACACGTTGAGCAGCGTTGGAGTACGGGCTCGGCATGCACTTACACTGCCGTCGGGCAGGCAGGAGGAAGCCTTCTGCCACCGTTGGTCTCGTAGCCCCGAAGAGTGTCAAGGTCATGTCTCTGGCACTTGACGGGGGTCGAGGGTCTTGGCTTAACCGCCTGGACCGCGAGGAAGAAATCCTCTTTAAAAAATTACCCCAAACCTCCAAGCGGCGGCGCACCGTGAGGGAGGTTGTAAGCTTGACTAATGGGTAGCTATTAGATAATTAGTCGCTAGTGCGAACCGATATTTTGAGTCAATACACAAAGTTTATACTCGTGGGAACAAATATGGTAAACACAAACAAAAACAAAGAAAAGGAGAGGAGTGATGCGGGGTCGGAGTCCGACGCTGCGTCTGGTGCGATGAGCTCGGGTCAGAGCTCGGAGCGCGAAGTGGTGGTGGGAGCGACCGTAAGGAACCGAAAGTTCCTCCGGAAGCGCTCCGAAACCGGGGGATGGCCAGGGGTCGTCCGACGAGGTGGTCTCGGGCAGGAGGAAGATACACTCCAGTCGGCGGGGTGCGGCCCGGGGAAAAGGTGTGGGTAGAGGGCTCACCACCAAGGAGGCAGGAGAGCCGAGTCCGGCCAGCCCAGCTGAGGTGGAGAGGCCCTCTACAGAGGAGGAACACCAACCTGTAGGGACCAGCACCGTGGCGGCCCCTACAGAGTCGGCAGGTGGTGAGCCGAGCGTCGCTGGCGGCTCCAATTCAGAGCGAGCGGCCAGGTTTGCGGAGGCTGTGGCTGCCGCTATCAAGGTTTTGGTCTTGAAGTGGACTCAGTCCTCTAAAGACAAGGCCATGCCTGCGGCCATAGCCTCTATTTTGGCGGCAGCGGAGGCCTATCACCTCAGGCCTCCGTCGGATGGCATGTCTGAGATGCGGGCGGAGGTCGCCCGCTTGACAGCCGCCATGGAGCTTCTCCGAAAGGAAAATGAGGAGCTCCGAGCGGACCTGGCCGGGCTCCGGGGAGCCGGCCCCCGTGAGGTGCCACAGGGGAGGGAGCAGCATGGGCAGGGATGGCCCTTGCCTGCAGAGGACCGGGTTCTGACCCTGGTTAGGCAGGAGATGGCTTCTTTGCGGTCTCGTTTTTCCGCACTAGAAGCCATCGTCCTGCGCCTTCCTCTAGCGGCGAGCTTGCCGGCCGCTGGCCAGCGGAAGGCGGCCTCATATGCCGTCACTGCAGCTGCCCCAGCCAATCCAGGTTCGTCGGGGCAGACCAAGGGTGGGCGGCTACACAGGCGGCGAGGGCCCCAGCCGTGGCGGCAAAGACCCCGGCTCTAGCGGTGAAGGCCCCGGCCCTAGCGGCGAAACAGCCGACCCCGCCTCCTCCTAAAGTTGCACCGGCTGACGCCGAATGGCAAGTAGCCGGCGAGAAGAGGAAGGCGGGGAAGAAGAACAGGACGGCTCAAAGAAAGGCGAGGCGGCAACAGCGCAAGGAGCAAAGCGTCGCGGCTAGGCTCCGCGCGCCGAAGTCCGCAGCTGTAGTGATAACACTACAGCCAGAGGCGGAGAAGAGGGGCGTGTCCTACCGCGACGTGCTCGCCAAGGTGGGGGCAACGGTGGACCTCAAGGAGATCGGCGCCGCTGATGGCATCCGGGTAAGGGTCACGGCGACTGGGGCCCGGATGCTGCAGGTCCCCGGTGCGGCAAGCGGCCCGGCCGCTGACGCTCTGGCCGAAAGGCTTAGGGCGTCAATAAATGCGGACGAGGCCCGGGTGTCCAGGCCCACCAAATGCGCAGACATGCGTATTCTGGGCTTGGACGACTCCGTGACGGAGGGACAGGTGGTGGCCGCTGTCGTTAGGGCTGGGGGGTGCTCTGCCGAGCAGGTTAGGGCAGGCGCCCTCCGTCCTGACTTCACGGGGTTGCGAGCCATTACGGTGAGCTGCCCCGTGTCGGCGGCAAAGAAAATAGCCGGGGAGGGCCAAAGGCTATTGGTGGGCTGGGTTTCCGCGCAGGTCAAACTGCTGGAACCCAGACCTCTGAGGTGCTTCCACTGCCATGTGGGCAACCACGTGGGAGCTAAATGCACCTCGGAGGTGGACCGCAGCAGTCATTGTTACCGCTGTGGTCAGCCCGGTCACAAGGCCGGCTCGTGCGAAGCCACGCCGCATTGCGTCGTATGTGCGGCGGCTGGCAAGCCAGCCGGCCACCGGATTGGGAGCAAGGCCTGCGCTCCACCCACCAAGGCTAGAGGCAAACCACCTGCCACTGCCGTCACAGCCGCAACCGCCGCCACCGCCGCCGTTGCCGCCTCCACAGCCGTCGTCGCCGCCACAGCCGCCGCGGCAGGGCCCTCACAGGGGCCTAAGGAGGGGGCTGAAATGGAGTGCCAATAATGGCCCCATTTCGCCTCCTCCAGGCGAACATCAACCACTGCGCCGCAGCTCAGCATCTGTTGCTCCAGAGCATGGCGCAGTGGTCGATTAACATCGCCGTGGTCGCTGAGCCGTACTTTGTCCCGCCCAGGGATGACTGGGTGGAGGACCTGAGCGGCTCAGTGGCCCTAATTTCGTCGGCCGCCGCCGGTACCCCGTCCCTCGAGGCTGTTAAGAGAGGACGGGGTTGCGTTGCAGCACGGTTCGGGGAGATTGTCGTGGTAGGCGCATACTTCTCCCCGAACCGAACTCTCGCCGAGTTCCACAACTCCCTTGCGGAGTTGAGAGTCGTCGTCGTTGGGTTCTGTTCCCTCCCCGTGCTCGTCCTCGGGGACTTCAATGCCAAGAATGTAGCTTGGGGTTCCCGGTATACGGACACACGGGGTAGGATGGTGGAGGACTGGGCGCTGGAGACAGGCCTGGTCGTCCTTAATCGGGGTTCTGTCCCCACGTGTGTGCGGATGCGGGGTGAATCAGTGGTGGACATCTCGTTCGCTAGCCCCGCTCTGTCGCCGCGTGTCATTGACTGGCGCGTCATGGAGGGGGTGGAGACGTATTCCGATCACCGGTACATCCGGTTTGACGTCTCCGCCCAGACCTCGAGCGTGCCGGTCCGACAGGCCCCGAGTGGTCCGCGGTGGGCGCTGAAGCAGCTGGACCGGGAGCTCCTCCTGGAAGCCTCGATCGTGCAGGACTGGGTGTCATCACCGGACAGGCCTGCCGACATCAACGACGAGGCGGAGTGGTTCCGGGAGGCCATGTCCGAGATATGCGACGTGTCAATGCCCCGGGTCCAGCCCGGACGTGCTTCGCGCCAGGTGTACTGGTGGTCGCGTCAGCTGACGACACTGCGCAATGCGTGCGTTACTGCGCGACGCCGGTACACTAGGCACCGCAGGCTCCGTATTCGACCTCCGGATACGGAAGCCATTCAGGCGGAGCTGTACGAGGGGTACAGAGCGGCGAAGACCGCCCTCCAAGCGGAAATCCTGCGGGCTAGGGCACTGGCCAGCGAGGAGTCGCTGGAGACTCTGAACAGAGACCCGTGGGGACGCCCATATAAAATGGTGCGGGAGAAACTCCGCCCATGGGCTCCCCCGCTGACGCAGAGTCTCCGGCCGCAGCTTGTGGGGGACGTGGTGAGCGCTCTGTTCCTTTCGAGAGGGGAACACGCCTCCCCGCCCATGGCTCCGCCTACTGCGGTACCTGATGCGGACCACACCGCCGACGACGACGACGATGCTCTGGAGGTGACCGAGGTAGAGATGAGGGTGGCGGTACGTAGGCTGAATGCCAGAAATACCGCCCCAGGACCCGACGGCTTACCTGGGAAAGCCTGGGTCTTGGCCTCAGAGGCTCTTGGGCCTCGACTAAGGGGGCTCCTAAGCGCATGCTTGGAGAGGGGCCAGTTCCCGCTTCGTTGGAAGACGGGGAAACTGGTCCTCATCAAGAAGCCGGGGCGCCCTGCGGACTCTCCGTCCGCTTACCGGCCCATAGTGCTGCTCGACGAGGTGGGCAAGCTCTTTGAAAGAGTCATTGCAGACCGCCTCGTCGGGCAGCTGGTGCGGGTGGGGCCGGATTTGGCGGAGAGCCAGTTTGGTTTCCGCAGGGGGCGCTCCACGGTGGACGCCATCATGCGCGTGCGAGCCCTCACGACGGGGGATGCGGTGGCTCGGGGTGGGGTCGTCTTGGCGGTGTCTCTAGACATCGCCAGCGCCTTCAATACCCTGCCCTGGAGTTGCATCAGGGAAGCACTCCGGTATCACCGGATGCCGACCTACCTCTGTCGTGTGGTCGAGGCCTATCTGGCAGACAGGGCCATCATCTACCCAGGTCACCAGGGAGAGTGGAACCGGCGAGAGATGTCGTGCGGTGTCCCACAGGGATCAGTCCTGCGGCCGCATCTGTGGGACATCGGATACGACTGGGTGCTGCGTGCCGACCTCCCCAATGGCGTCAGCGTCGTTTGTTACGCTGACGACACGTTGGTCCTGGCGCAGGGGAGGTCGCACCAGGCGGCGGCCGAACTAGCGACACACGGGGTTGCGACAATCGTGGCCAGAATCCGGCAGTTGGGACTCGAGGTGGCCTTGCACAAGTCTGAGGCCATGTGTTTTCATGGTCCTCGGAACGCGCCACCGTCGGGTTCCCAAATAACGGTAGGAGGGGTTCACATCGGCGTCGAGTCGACGATGAAGTACCTGGGACTCGTCCTCGACAGTCGGTGGAACTTCATGGAGCATTTCCGACGTTTGGCTCCCAGACTGGACCGGGCCGGGGCTGCCTTGAAGCGGCTCCTGCCCAATCTAGGGGGTCCAAACGCCTCCTGCCGGAGGCTATACGCGGGGATCGTGCGGTCCATGGCCCTGTACGGGGCACCGGTGTGGGCGCGTTCGTTGAGGCGGCGGCCTGCCCACCGGTTGAACGCGTCCCAGAGGGTCATGGCCACCCGGCTGGCCCGGGGATACCGCACGGTCTCCGGTGAGGCGGCGAGCCTCCTTGCCAGATTGCCGCCGTGGGATCTGGAGGCATATTTGGGAGTGGCGCGGGGAGGCGAAACGCCGGGGCTTGACTCCGATGCCGCGAGAAATCGCGGCACAGCGGACAGAGCTCCGACGGGATCTCATGGCGTCATGGAGAGTGTGATTGTCGCAACCCAGTGCTGGGCACGCCACTATTGCGGCGGTAAGTCCCCTCTTTGAGGAGTGGCTGGAGAGGCGCCACGGCATCCTCACCTTCCGCCTGACACAGGTCCTCACCGGACACGGCTGTTTCGGGAGGTACCTGTTTCGGATAAGGCGGGAGGAAACGCCCGGGTGTCATCACTGCGTGGATCGCCCGGAGGACACGGTGGAGCATACGGTGGAGGTATGCCTGGCTTGGGCAGAGCACCGCCGTGTCCTCGTGGAGGCGATCGGTGGCGGGGATCTCTCGCGTCCGGCCCTGGTCCAGGCCATGGTACGGAGCGAGAGGGCATGGGAGGCCGTCACCTCCTTCTGCGAAGCAGTAATGCTCGCGAAGGAGGAGGCGGAGCGCGTGAGGGAGAGGCAAATTTCGCGCCCTCACGCCCCTAGCCACCGCAGGAGGAGACGCTCCGGGCGTCGGGAATCCATCGCGGATTCCCGGCCACCGTAGGCGCGGGCTTGCGGACGGTGAGCAATGGGTAGCTCGCCGTCCGGTAAGGACCAAGCCCGGGTCGACGGCGCGTTGTGTTCCACGCGCGCCTCAAAGAGTTTCAGCGAGTGAAGGGGTCCGATGAGACCATTGCCTGCCGGGGTTGCGGGAAAGTCCGGAAGGGATACCGTGGCCCCTTGGCATTGCACAGGCAACAGAAGGAACACGGGTGGGTTTTAGTCAATAAGAGTCTGACACGCCCTCCCGCTCCACCCAGAGCGGGAGACGTCATTTGATGATTTCCCCCAAAAAAAAAAAAAAAAAAAAAAAAAAAGGGGTGGGGCAGACAAGACTACGTGGAGTCGGTTTTGCAGCGATACGTTTCTGTCACTAACTTTAGTAGCAGAAACATATCGATTTTCATGAACATATTTTAATTTAAAGACCTAAATAATACCTTCACGATTGACCCATGGATAAAATAGGTCGAAATTGTTCCAAAACTGAATTGGGGCACCCCGAATATTTACGTAGTCTTTTGGCTGTTACCCCTAGAGTGTATATAAAAATCCGGAGGCGGGAAGAGAGGGCAACCCCGCCCGCTGTAACAAAGCATAGGCACCCGTGGGAGCCGTAGCGGCTGAGGCTGGTCGCCGGAGACGACCAGCAAGCCGAAGCTGCTGAATCTGAATAATCATCATTCTCTTGTTCTTGTCCATTCATTTGGTGTCGACGCAGCGTATCTTCTTCTTCCATACTTCTCTATTAGTCGCCATCTCCGTAGTCAACCCCGTTTCTAGCCATATCATCTTTAAGACACTTCATCCATTTTCATAGTCATAGTAAAATAACAAAACCCGTTCCGCTTATGGAATCGCCCCGCTTCCGCTTATTACTTGCTACGAAGGTCATAACGCACGAAGCGTCGCAAAATGGTCTCAGTTTACAGTTATGTTATTGCTTCGGCTGTCGACTTGTTGGACTGAAATATTGTAACACTGTATGAAATTATACTTTACATTTTATTTCTACGAGATTTATAGAATGAAATGTATGAATTAATTGTGATAGAGTAGTGGGTTGATGTGGTCATTAAATCATTGGCTTGTATTGACCCAGAACATCAAAAAAAAATCAATCTTCCTAGCCTTTTCCCAACTATATTGGGGTCGGCTTCCAGTCTAACCGGATGCAGCTGATTACCAGTATTTTACATGGAGCGACAGCCTATCTGACCTTCACAACCCAGTAACTGGATAATACGATACCCCTTGGTAAGAGAGCCGGGACCAACAGCTTTCCGAAGCACCGAGGAATCTCAATATGTAAAGACGGTCCCATCCACAGACCAATACCGGAAAGCGTAGCTTAACCTGATAGATCGACGCGTGCGGCAGTTATTACTTAGCCATGAGCTCTTCCAGAACATAACAAATGTGATGATAATAAATTATAGTAAATTCATTATGTAAGTACAAATAAATCACCGTCTAGTTAAAAAGACGCCACGGCTTATAAATACATTCTATCAACTCTAAAGAATAGGAGTAGAAGGTCAATAGACTATATTTTTGATGTGAAACACCTAATGCGGGTCAGACCAGCTATTGGTTACTACTCCATACTAATTTAATTGTTTAGTTTATTTTATTTTACTGTTTATGTCAATTTATTTTAATTTTGTTTAATTAATTATGGACTTAATCTACTCACTATACTGTTTTATTTAATGAGTTGTACTAATATATAGCGACCTCGAAATCGATCATAGTATTCTTGCCTGAGCAATCGGCAGCAAGTTCGTCATGCTCCCTTAGATGTCACTGCTGGCGGTAGCGTCGGGGGTCGGGTTGCCTCCTTATCTCAAATATGGCGAGGGGGGTAGTGGCTGATCTCTGCGTTATGCTCGTGAACGGGCGCTGCTTATGGTGATTGGTCGTCTTGCTGACCATGGTTTTTGTTATTAGTAATTAACTGTTTATTTATTTTTACTTCGATGGTCCTAGTTTATCATTTGTGATTTCCGAGTTACAGCTTTAGTAGCAATATGTAAACGGTCACGCCCTATATGATTGGAGGCTTTAATTCGGATATTACTTTTATTTGGTGACATATAGAAAATAATTTAATTTAATGTTTTGTGTAGCGTAATGTAAATTATTTTGCATAAGTACTTACTATTGTATAGTCAGTCAAGTAAATCAAGTTTTTTGAACTAAACAGACAGCTGTGCAGCTGGGGAGTTTGTTGCGCCACTTTTTCTTCCCATCTAAAGCACTAGGAAGTGGTGAAGGGTGGGTGTTTTTGGGGGACTGTCTTATGTAATTTTGACGTTCGAAAAGTACTGATTCTCAGCCTAGTTTGAATAAATGACTTTTGAATATGAATTTGGCGTGGCAACGCGGCCGATTGCCAAGCAAAGAATTTTTATTTCTTTGTTAACAGTCTGTATATTTTGTTTTTGATCATGGCATATTTATTTCCTTTAATAAAGCATCCTTTCATGCATATTTGCCATACAAAATTGTTTAGATGTTTCACATCCGCCAGGTGTCCCGCAACGGACCGTTTTTTTTGTCAACCCGTTTAAAATAACACACACGGAGGACATACTATTATTGTACTTATTGATTTTGCATGTATTTATTGATTTTCACATAGCCTACCTCACATGATGTCAGCCCATAAGAAAAAAAAAATACTCAAAACGCAATTTTAATCTTACAGTGAATACATAAATGGTCGTAACCAGTCAGACTTCAAAGACACCTTCACAGCAAAAATCTTAAAAGTTCAATCAAAACAAAGCATTGTTGTATGAACCCTTTTGTTTCATCTACCATCGCTTTCTTTCTAAGAAATAAAATCCTCATTTAAAAACTGAGCTAACTTCGTTTTGCTTGCAGACAACGTTGGAAACTTCATTAAAACCCTGTTTATGCTAAAGATCTATCCTTTCTTCCAATTAAATGAGATGTTTGTTTTAAAAATAAAATTTTGAAAGTAAAGTTTGTTTTACACATTTCCAAACATCTTAATACTTTATTACAGTACGTAATGTAAAAAAAAAGTACTAGTATTTATTTCATTAAACACAAAATATAACACAACCAACTATTTACACTAGGTACTAAATTTAATGATTAATTACTTTAGAGGTATAAGGAACAGGGTGTAAAGTTCACTCATCCTCATTAGAAAAGGGAGGATCCTCCGACCAGACGGGTGTCGTGTCTGGCAGTAAACTACCCGATGATTAGGTTACGTATTACCTAAGTAATCATGTATATTTTAGTTTCACAAATAACTGTAATACTTCGATAGAATCACCATGTTGAATCACTGAGTAGAATTTGAAAAAAATAACTAATTACTAAAATCACTAGTTTAAAAACAGGTGACGATTTCGAAGTCAATAGTTACGTTACGTTTCACGACCTACGACCCACCACTATCGACGATTGATGTCAGATAGTCTTTGTATATGACGTTAGCGCGGTAAATTCTAATTGCGCGATGCAGGATTTGTGTGACGTCTGGATTTTGTGTGACGTCAGGTCTTTGACGTGTAGTTCACATGTGGCAATGTCGATGCCACCACACACATAAATACAAAAACAAAAGGAAACTTAGAGCTCAAAGTAGTCGTCCGCATCGTCCGAAAACGTGTCCAAAAGGCTGGCAGCATTGCCACGTTTAATAGCAATTGGCCAAAAAACGAGCCAGCCCTAAGGTAAAAAAAAAACAAATTTATCAAATAGAATGACTAAGTTAAACATTAGGAAAACTGAAAGATAACAAAATAACAACGTTAAATCTTAGACAAATAAACAAAACCGCGAGACGTTAGTGGTCTACGACGCATTTATCTGCGGAGCTCACTGACCGGGGCAATTCGTCTCCCTGCCCTAATCATTTGGGACAAGATTGATGGCAAAAAAGAAAGTTAAATTTTATTACACCACGCGATAGTAACAAGGGTTTCGTGAATGTATCTGGTAGATTCTGTAAGATAAATCGATGGAGAAATTAACAGATTTTAGTGCTTTTTCAGCTTTGTTTGCCAATTGCTGTGCATAGGTCTTCCCCCTTTGAAGTCATGCGTCCCTGGTATGGGCGAGTCTCATCCAGATCTTAATAACGGTCATTTTTATAAAGTCATTAATCTTTCTGGCTGTTTTTCTGCCTTCGTTTTGGGCCATATTAAGCAAAATTAAGTAAAATAGAAAACCTACTAAGTTTTACAAACTTCTCAATTTCAAGACTTTCCCAGAAATATTGAATTATTTGAGCTAACTTTACTTAAAATTGTTATCTTATGCAGCTTATTTGTAAGTTCATCCATGCATTATTTAAAAATTCACTAATTACGTTTTGGCCTCTTTTCTCGATATATATTTTTGTTCTCCGTATTCGTTAAAATCATTTCCAAAAATAAATAAAATAAAATATAGCTTACTTTATTAATTTAAATCTCCGCTCGGATTGGGTTTATTGCGAAACCGATATTTTGTGGCATTATTTTTCAGCCATCATTATCTGACTTTTACTCCTTTATTGTTGTCTAAGAAAATAATTGTTTTCTCTCACCAACCTGATACAAATTACAATTGTCATTACAATTAATTGTGTGTTTAATACATTCACAATTTTTTGCTAATATTTTGACTGTGGACAAAACAAAAAAATTTGAATTTAATTTGTGTTTACGAGAATAATTACGTAACGTTTAGACTTTGATGTATAGTGTTGATGTGCAATGTACGTATTTTGCCAAGTTTTTTGTACGCAAATCGTTCTCGGGAACATTTGTCATAGCTATTTGAGTTTCTGAAGATGTATTAATAGCATGTTTAGCAATTATTTGCGTGTGTTACTCAAATGAGATGTATGTTGAATAAAAAATGGATATATCAATGTCTGTCTGTGTATTGATGCATTCAATTGCAAATTGTGGACGATATTATAATCCTGGCTTTCAAGAATGCATTAATGTTGGAAAATAACATTGTAAACTGATTTATATAGAAATTAATGTCAAGTTAATGACCATAACTTTTCTTAATGTTTCCATTTTTCGTGTTAAAAAGCTAACAAAGATTTTCATGATTATTATAAATTGTAGTCTAGCACAGTGGGTACATTTAATTTTTACGTTGATGTCACTGCAAGTACGAACAAACCTTGAGTTCAAAAATACAGAACCAGATGATTAAATTCTTAAAAACGTGTGTTAATGTTTAGAAGTTTATGATCGCTGGGTTAAAGTTTAGAAACGTGCCGTCTCGCTACATCCTAAGCATTTTTTTTTTTGCCAGAGATGTTTATTTTAATTTTATAAAAGTATTTTTTGTAGATACTTAAGTTTCCAAAAAATCTACTTATTAACGGATGCGAAGTGATACTTGGGGCATAGGAGACACATTTTCAAGGTCAATGTCAAACGTTTTGAAGGTCAAGGACAAATAAAAAAGGGAATGTTACATGGCATTTTTTTCTTTTTTTGAGTTAGTCGTAGTCTACGGAAACCGGTATCCTATTCCAGTGTGGTTTAAAAAAAATTACCTTCAAATCTAACCTTTCCGAGTCGAGGTGCCCCAAGTCCCGAGCTCGCTTCGCTCGCTCTGCATTCGTAAATAAAAAGTTTTTTTTTTTACTTACCAAACTAAAAATACTTAAAAAAATGCTCCGGCAAAAAAAAATGTTGTGGAGGATTTAGGAGACCCTATAAATCCAACCAGATCGCTGTCCCAGAGTAGACAGTTTAAATACCGGAAAAGAGGATGATTCCTCGAACAACGAAAATATGAACATAATAAATAGTGAGCATTAGTCTGAATTTATCTAAACCCAAAAAAAACAAAGTCTACCGTTAGTAAGTGGGTCAGAAAGAAACTAAAAGCTCCCATTTCACATGTTTCAGCACTGGAACATTTGCGTCATTTCGCGAAATGTAAATCATTACAGGACGCCATTTGTCACTGTTATCTGTGACGGTGACGTTCTGATGCGCCGCCACCGCCATTTTGTACGTGTAAAACATTTATATATTATTTATTTAATAATTTAAGCAGGTAAATATACGAGGGCGGACTTAATGTCATAGGCATTTTCAATCAGTCAACCTTTAGGTGATGCAGAGGCAATCAGTGATAGGTGCAATTACGAAAAAATAAGGAACAAATTCATATTTTTAGTTTTTGTGTATTTTATTGTTCTGGATGCTGCATAACTTGCAATGATACTTTGTAACGTATTTCCAGTACTATCCGAAGGGAAAGGCAGAGATTATATAGCACAGCCCTTTTGCTGCAGTCATGTACCGTGTAAAGGGGTCCTTAATAAATTAGGGCCTCACGCTTAGTACATCCCGTGTGGGGTACGGAACGTGGCTTAGGTCTTCTTCTTTTTCTTGAAGTGATAGCATAGTGGTGTGACCGTCAGACTGTCAAGACATAGGTCTCGAGTTCGAACCCAAGGCACGCACCTCTGACTTTTCAAATTCATGTGCGTTTTGTATAATTATCACTTGCTTCAAAAACGGTGAAGGAAAACATCGTGAGGAAACGGGCATGCCTGAGAGATATTTCTCGACGGCATGTGAAGCCAAGTCAGAGGCCCCTAAACACGGGTGGCTTTAAAACTCTGACACCAGCAGTGCCATTCTGTAACCATCTCACCGTGAAAACTTAGGTGAAATGAGTTCAGAGTGAGCTGTCCGTCCCTAGCAGCAGGTGGAATGACAGCTCACTTCACTTAAGTTTTCACCGTGAGATTATTACAGAGTAGACCGGCTGGCTAGTCACAAACCACTCGAAAAGAAGAAGCAGGAGGCTTGACAGTGGGTGGTTCCTTTATCTTACCGACAGTTAAAACGGAAAGAATTGCGACTCGTAAAAACAAAATAATGATTAGTTGATAAGAAGACAGACTGAAGATAAGCTGTTGTTAGATACTGACTTCCGAAGATAATATAAAATATTTTTATGTGAACACTCTTCCCGTAGTTAAATCATGCCAATAAATACCAAGGTATTATCGTATTTTCAAAAAGGAAGCAGAAGCTTATTAGTTATCTTTACCAAATGTAACAAACCAATAAATAAAAGATACAAGTAATAATGCAATAATAAATAGCCATACGTGTCAATATTTTTATGAACGTTATAAAATTCATCATAATATCGTATAAAATACCTATTTCATATCGGGAGGCATGCCAAGTCGAGCAAAACAAACACAAAGGGACAGCCGTACCATCTTTTCTCGAACCCATTCAGGACATTTCCGACTCCCTGTATCTTCGTTGTGGATAAAGCTAAAGCTGAATTTTCAGTGACCAAGAGGGTAGTATAACTAGGTATATTCCCAAATTATATTCAATATAAATTTGCAGTTTAAGAACTATTGCTGGTCAAAGTTCCTTAATTTTGTCACTGGCGTACTCACTCACTGACCGATCATCAAAATTATAAGGTACTTCTAGCAGACACACAAGCTTCAAATTTTGAACACAATTAGTGTTTAGCCTATAAAGCAAATAAAAATTAAAATATACCGCAATTTCAGTTCTGTTTTTTAGATATATGAACTGCATAATTAACTTTGTAATCGCATATTATTTATATAAGATTACAAAGTTACTTATGCAGTTCATATTCTAGAAAACGAGACTGAAATTGCGGTATATTTTAATTTTTACATGCTTATTTTTGCAGTCCATACAATTTTTCGTCACACACTACCTAAATAGATAGAATGCTGAATTTCATTTTTAAACAGTTTGTAAAATTATTCATCACCTGCGCTAGCTATACCTATTTACATAGATAGGGGCTGCAGTGTACCTATCCAATGGAATATAAAGGTAGACACAGTCAGTCTCTTCGAAGTTTACTTTTAAAATGGTTAACAAATGAAATCTGTTGTTAATTAAACTGCATTGAAATTTAATGAAAAAGCAATAATAGAAGACACACAAATCCACACGCTTTATTAAACTGATGAAGGTTCAGTATCAGAATCGGGATATCTACCTACAAACAGAAATGAGGTCCCATCAAAAAAATAACATGTAAAAAAATGCAAGTCACGGAACGCAGTTCTTCTACCGCAAAAAGATGTGAGATCTAATGTAAAACCAAATCTATTAATTTATTCAGTACCTATCTATTTGTCATCTTTATTTCTTTAATAAATAGGATGACTTGAAGATGGCACCGCACCCACCAATAGAATCTTCATTCTAAGGTGACAAATAGATAGGGCTTGTCCGATGAAGCGCCAGCCCGCGCTGCAGCTGAGCACGTAGCTTTAAATTCCCCTCATAATAATAATGACATATCCTTGATCCAGCCAGTCCCATCTTGCTGTCCTCCCCTCAGCGACGCCCTAAGCCGAGGTTCGTACCCCACAGGGGGTGCCCTTAGCGAGCGTTCGCCTAATTTTAAATTAGAATAGTTTTGCTGGAGGCTTTGAGTGTAGTAGCTTAAGGCAGCCACAGGATAGTCCAGTTGAGCAGTAAACCTTAGTGGTATACCTGCGAGATGCCATAGTAAAAAAAATAAAAAAATTGATAGGTACTGAATAAATTAACAGACTTGGTTTTAAGTACATTAGATCTCAGATCTTTTTGCGGTAGAAGAACTGCGTTGTGAGACTTGCATTTTTTTTCATTATTATGTTTTTGATGGGACCATAATTAAATATCTAATTAAACTCACGCCTTCTTCCCATGTTAGGCAGAAACTACAGAACGCCACCTGCTACGATCCTTATACATTTCTTATAAATTAATTAATATGATAAAAGTAATTTATAAAAAAGAAACATGTATTTTGTTCACAAGTGCAAAACAACGACAATTATAGTCGTGGGAAACCTTACAGGTGTGAAAATAAGGATTAATCATTTCGTTCAAAAAACATCGAAACCTTTATAGAGCTCTGGATTTCATCCAAATATAAAGCAACAGGTTTCCACTTACAATGAAAACTTCAACCATTAAATTTTACCGTTTATCATACTATTTTAAAGGACATATAATTTTTTTAAAAACCCCCGACACTAACATTTCCTCATTTCTCTTTCCTACTCCAACAACACATCCTGTTCATCTATCTATAAGTTATTCATTGAGACCATTCCAATGAGCCCAAACACGATACATGTGCTGTAAGTTGGTTTGGGAGTTGGGTATCCTGCAAATTCCAGGTGATGCTGCAGCATCAGTTCAAGGTTACTATCTTTTTCTACTATCATTGAAGTAACAAAATACCAAATTTCAAGTCGATCAGACCTGTGGAAGACGCTCACATCCGTTCATCAACTAAAAAAGAGCTGATAATCTTTATACGGCTGAACTGGTTTTGATAAAACATGTCTAAGAACCATCACTTACAAACCTGCTTTCAAATAATAACAAACGGCATTCATATCAGTTCACCCGTTTAAGAGCTATGGTGCCACAGACAGACACACTCACACACACACATAGCGGTCAAACTTATAACACCCCTCTTTTTTCGTCGGGGGTTAAAAATAGCTCGCTACGGGCGTGCGTGTATACGGACCATAAACGAAGCAAAAGGAGTATGTAAAGGTACTATTCCGTACCCAACCGTAACTGCAGGTGACGTGTCGCGGCGTCATGTCGCTCCAGTCATGATTCTGAACCCGACCGCAGGCGGCAGCAGCCCGAATTCCAGTCGGTAGATAGAAGATAGAAAAACGTGTTATCGCTCGAGCGTTGGCGTTGGTTGGTTGTTACTGGTCTGCGGTTGGGCTACACGTGTCACCTGTCACTCGCCCGTAGCTGCCAACGACGTGTCGCTAGCTATGGAAGGTAATTCATAGAAATTCAGAGAAACCAGTCGTGTCGCGGCAACGCGTCGCCTGCAGTTGCCTCCTGCGGCAGGGTACGGAATGGAACCTTAAGGATCGTAGCAGGTGGCATTCTGTTGTTTCTGCCTACCCCCCATGGGAAAAAGGCGTGAGATTATGTATGTATTGTGTTAATTATCTTAATAGTTTGAACTAAAAAATAAACATTCATATGACTAAGAGACTAAACAAGACAGCAGCTCTCAAGCAAAAAACATTTTTACCCAAACATTATTGTCTTCCCCATCCTACAAATATAAAATTTTAAATAACCAAGCCTAAAGCTGGTTTCACAGTCGTGCAGGAGACCCGTACGGGCTCCCGGAACGGAGACACACGTGAGGCACTAGAACATTGTTTCACAGCGACGCGGATAGTCCGGGTAGAGCCCGTACAACGTATCGTACTACTCTCTCGTTTCAGAGCACTGCGGGCGCAACCCGTACATGGGAGACCCGTACGGTCTCCCGTGTACGGGTGGCCCGTGCGGGTCTCCCGCACAGCTGTGAAACTAGCCTTCTGAATTAAAAATAGCTTATTTAGACCGTATATATACCTAATGCAAATTCTTTGCACCCCCGAGCTATTTAAGAAAAATACGGGAATATTCCAGGGTGGACCATATTGAATCAATATGTAATAAATAGGGGAGAATCTATCTTGGATTCTTTGTAGCCGCTTTAGTATTATTATTATGTGGTAGAGATATTGTATAGGTATTCAATGGATTTAAGGGTAAGGGTGTGTTCTTTTATATTGTGCGGAAGGACTGGGTAGAGTGAATGGTGAACGTAAAGGATTAAGGGTTTCAGGTGTTTAAAAATAAAATGTAGTGAGATGCAAAATTATTACATAAGTGAAAAATTTTATAGGTACAGATCTGAATTCTGATTAATCTAACGACTTAATTATACCTTAAATAAAGGATTTTGCTAAGAAAGTTTCGGTCTTAAAACTGAATTAATACGAGTATCTCTTTTTACTTAAAATTAACTCTGTTTTCAGTAGGTATTAAAAACAGTCATAGAGGCACGGAGGAGTCTTGATATTTAAAGATGGTCACCCGTCCAAAGACCAACCGCGACAAGCGTAGCTTAACCGGATCGATTGACCCGTGCGGCTGTTATTACTTAGCCACAAGCCCCTTCCCCAAATTGGGGGTTGATTTGGGACAAAATTGATTCTTTCAATAGAAAAATAGGTATACTATCGGTACCTACTACCATTCGAACTTTAATAATGTCCATTTTTATTTGGTTTCATGTCTTCCTTTGACATACGTAAAAGCACTTTTTCATCCTTGTCCGTTTTATTTTCAAGAACGACTTTTGAAGTCTCGAAATTCTATTTATTATTACCTCTAAGTTTTGGAATATATTATCTCTTGTAGTTGAACTGAAATGAAACGATTTCCAAAGTCCTTTGTACTAGTTCTAAGCCCTATTGCCAAAATTGAAAATACTTATTTTTTTGTGTATTTACTATGATTTCATTACGGCCATCTGTGAGTAAGCTTAAAATATTAATGAAAATACTTTTAAACTACACATTTTGTGTGGTGGTTATAATGCAATTAAGAGTAATTAAGAGTGATCTGGTATAATTGTGCAATTTGGAATCTCTGCAGTAAACTGTGTTGATTATTTCATAATGAAGACAAACGTAACCTACGTATTATGTGGCCAGTTTATCTTTTTCAGCAAAATAGTCGAAAGCTTGTAGAATGTATAAGTTTAAAGCTCGTAAATAATACTGAAATGGACACTTCGGTTCCCTCTCCATTTGCATAAAATTTTAAGACCTAATATAACTTAGCATAATTTTGTTTGGCATAATTATATTTTCGCATAATATAATAACGCATAACTTAGATAGCTTAGAAAAAACTTAGCTTAAAAAAATTATGCGTAAGCTGCATAATTTTTTTAAGCATAATTTCTCTAACCATAATAATGCTTAAGCATAATATTCTAAAGCATACATTTATTAAGCATAAAGTTCTAAAGCATAAGCTTTTTTAAGCATAATATCCTAAAGCAAAAATTTATTTACGCATAATGATATTAAAACATATTTTTATTGAACAATTTTGTGGGTTTTTTTTTCGCTGTAGGAAGCATGAAGCAAGCAAGCATACAGCATGCAAGCAAGCATGCAAGCAAGCATGCAAGCAAGCATGCAAGCAAGCATGCAGCAAACAAGCAAGCATGCAGCATGCAAGCAAGCATGCAACAAGCTTCATTCAAGCGAGCATGCAACATGCAGCAGGCAGGGTTTCTGTCACGGCTCTGGCGCTGCAGGCCGCCTCGCACCTACGCGCCTACGCGATTTTAAATTACACTCTAGGGGTAGGATAAACAAGACTACGTGGAGTCGGTTTTGCAGCAATTCGGTTCTGTCCCTAACTTTTGTTGCACAGCATATTACATTTTTAACCAACAATATTATTTAATTGTTACAGAAACTATAGCAAATTGGTTTGATCAGAATTATATAAGGGGCACTACAAGTTCACCACCACCATTTCCACCCAAAGTCTGGAGTACGTATCTACTAGAAAAGGAATATATATATATTATTATTATGCTAATAGTCACTAGGCCTACTAACGTTATGCGAATCAAATTTATGCCAAAACAAATTAGTCTTTAAGATGATTATGCCAACATAAAATGTATGCCTAAAAAAATTATGCCGAAGTATTATTGTGCCAAAACAAATTGTGCCAAAATCGTTATGCCGAAGTATATTAGGACAAAGAACATTATGCGAAAAGAAGGGATCCCGGACACTTCACACTAATTCTGGGAAGATGAATATACCTACTTTTCAACGACCAATAAAAACATAATACCTAAGGTAGTAAATAAATAAAATGTGTAATATAAAAATGTTGCTTGTTTCATACTGTGGATTCTGATTTCGACCATCGCTCAGCTTACAACTCAGTCTGAAAAGGCGATGTCCGTTCCAAACACCATATCCTTTATGTCTGTCTACCCTCCAAGCCAACCTGATGTTATTATCACTGCCGAAACTACCTGCATCGTCGTTGACAGTATAATATCCAAGACTTAAAAATTATTCACTGAGGAATTTTGAACTCTAATTTAAAAGCGACTGGGTTGAAATTTCAAAGTGGTTTCAGAAACATTTCAGGTTAGTGTTTGTGCTTTAGTATTGTAATAAAAGCAGTCTCAGTATTGTTTTACTGTGGATATGACATGAACAGAAACGTCTTTAGTATCCTTTGTTTGTGTTACCAAATCGGCCATCTAAGGTATTGTTATCTGACATCTGTATCCCTAGCACGAACCTATGGATCTATATCTTATCGTGATTTTCAATAGTTAGACAGCTTTTGAAAACTTTGATGCCACACCGTACGTTCCTGTTGAATTTTCATACATTTTATAATATTCTTCTTTTTTTTTTTTAGCTTTTGTGCCTGTAATGATGGTAACAAACCTTGTTAAAAACATTACCCCCTTCTCCGCCGCAGTTGGGAATAAAGCAGCAGTGATAGCCTAGCGGTGTGACCGTCGGATTGCCAAGTCATAGGTGTCGAGTTTGAACCGAAGGCACGCACCTCGAACTTTTCGGATTCATGTGCGTATTGTATAATTATCACTTGCTTAAAAAACGATGAAGGTAAACATTGTGAGGAAACAGGCATGCCTGAGAGATATTTCTCGACAGCATTTGAAGCCAAGTCAGAGGCCCATGGGCGGCATAAAAGTGCTGACACAAGCACGCACGCACGACCACAATATAAACGGGTTTTCTCGACGGAAGTATAAACAATATGACAAATAAAGAATCACAATCTGTATTTTTTTCCCGTTTCTATAGTTGTCGTGCTACGTGTGCAGGTTAGTCACTAAATACGAAGAAAAGAAAGAAGGGTATAAAAAAATACACACGATACACAATCACTTGAATCACAATCCTTAAAAACAATCGCTAAAAGATAGCGATTATAGGCACTCCTGGAACATGGTGAGTAGCCACACCACATCACACCACACCACATCACACCACACCACACCATACCACACCACACACACACCTCATCACACACACCACACACACCTCACCTCACAGTTTTACTCTTACTATTAATAATTTAAATTGCAACTTGGCTTAGTAATTTTTATTTTTATTTTCTTAAGATTAGTTCATTTAAGCTAAATACAGGAAAATGTACTTACATTGTATAGTTACCCTTTTATGTACGACAATGATGCGAAAGAGCGGAGCCTTCTAATACAGGCATTGTTTGCCTAAAAGGAGGCTCCAAACACGTTTGAATGTAATGTAATTTTCTATTTGTCACAATAAACTATTTTGTATTGTATAGCAATGGGTGTGAATATTGAATTGTTTGTGTCTGTAATGACGTTACTCAAGGAAAATAGGTGTTCCATCAATTCTCGTTTACAATCGAATTATAAGACCTAGACCTCCACGAAATAGATGATAAAATTAGAACAATTGCGCATCAGCTAGCAAATCTTCTACTTTGAGAACACGTTGCAACACAAAGGATATACCTACCTCAATCCATACTCGTCTATATTGTAAACTTTTGATAATTTATTACTCTTACGAAACACTACAATGAAAACTAGCAACTACAGTGTATTCTTCCTTACGTGTCTTATTTTGTCAACAAACAGGGTATTAAAATCACGATATTTCGCTTCAAACACACACTGTAGGTTTGATATGATTTTTTTGATATTTTTCACGAACACATACGGTATGAATTACACCAATAACTGCTTTAAATTGTCATCGTGTGTGTATGATCATTTTTTTAACGTAAACGAAGCAAAAGGAGTTAAGGATTGTTGCAGGGCGTTCTGTAGTTTTTTACCCCATAGGAAGTAGGCGTGAGTTTCTGTGTGAATGTAGGTATGTCAAATGTCAGTCCGCCATATTTGTTTACAAAATATGACCAGTAAAAAGAACACACTTTAGGCATTCTATAAACCAGTCTTTTAGAGCATTCCCTTGAGTGAAAACTTGGCTCTCAAGAGCGGAGTAAATCTAAGCGGCTACTACGAAAGTTTTGCAAGAAAACCGAGTGGTGCAGTGTAATCTAGAGTTATTGGGTAAATTGTGGTGTTGGGTTCCGTTTGTGAGGGAGTAAACCATACCTAGCACAGCTGTGTCGTTCCTCAAAACAAATCTTACATATTGTTTTGATTATTGCTTACTTTGTAGTCAGTAGGAAGTATTCAGGTAAATGAATGTTTAGCAATTTGACTTCCAACTTAAATACATTTTCTGAAGGTATATTCAAACCACAAATGGTGGTGAAGGGTGGGCGTTTTGGGGGACTGTCTTATGTAATTTTGACGTTCGAAAAGTGCTGATTCTCAGCCTAGTTTGAATAAATGACTTTGAATTTTGAATTTTGAATGTGATTCTTCCAAACGACTGCTGGGACTAATGACCGTTCGCCCAATTTTCATACTCAGCACAATTTTACAACAGCACACTAACACTCCAATTGCACGTCAGCTGACGATACCCAGAAGAAGAAACAGGGTATGTACCGTACCTCATCCATACCTTACTTTTACAAAAACATTCTTACTTTATCAAGGACCGTTTCTTTATAACAGAATAAATGCAATAATTCCACTGCAATCATGTGGTAAGCTAACATGCAAAAAGCGGGTCACGGAATTTCTTTCTACCAATAATTATTATGATACCGATCCCTTCTTACAACAATGTTTAATTCATTCAATTCACAATACATACACACACTCACATTCTCACACACACACGCACTTGCATACACACACACAAATATACACATGCGCGCGCGCCCACACAAGTTCTTGTATTGGACTTTATAAATTTGCTCTAAATTTTTATAATCATTATATTGTAACAGTCTAAGTCTAAATATTTTGTCTTATTTTCGGGAAATGAGGGCTGATTGTCCTTAATTCAAGCTACTAAGTAACCTAACTTGGACATTAGATCGTAAAATTGTATTGTTACCCACTCATCTCAGATATAAACTATTCCTAAGTTGTCATCCTACTTTGGCGTGGACACTCATATCTCCACCGTAAGGACTATTCCTGCTTGCAACGCTCGGCCAGCCGCTATAGAATGCTTACCAACGTTAACAGAGGGTCGTGTGCACGGGATTTTGTTTTCAAAGTGGTTAGTTATGCATGAGCGCAATGATACATCACAAGGAAAAAAAGAAGGAAATAGGGAATTCCTCACCTATAATAAAACCTTTTAAACACCTAAATACATGAGTTTCTATAAAATAAACCCTCAAACCACAACAGTGTCAAGTTCCACCTTCCATCTATAAAATTATGTCCCAGAATCTGTAGTTCGTACCTATAGGGGTGGCAATTCGAAGTCTGTGATTAAAATGCAACAGGGACGCTTCACTAAAATTAGGCTACACGCCTCTGAGCTCCGGTCTAGTTGACCTGAATGCTCCAAATATTTATAGAGACTACAGTGGATTGTTTTAAACTTCTATAAATGTTGGTGCTTCTTCAGAAGGCTAAAATTGTCGTACAAACCCACAATCTCATCTTAGCTACAAGCAATGGCAAAAATTTAACAAAAATGTTGGTCAATTGATAGATTTGAATGCGAGAATTGCCCCTTAGGTGTTATTTATTTATACTTTATTGTAAACCAAAAAATACATAGCAAAAAAAATATTTAACACAACAAAACAAACAACGGGTTTAGTGTGAGGTAGCGGTTATGTGATTCTTATCAGATTGATTAACGCGGAGTTATTCACAGTCTTCATTTGTAAAATGCAGAAAAGCCCCCTTTTAACGCAAACGCATTTAAACGAAACAACAAAATAAAAAAGTTATAATACAAAACAAAAAAAAAAACTTATAATATTGTAGGAGATGAACCGAATTAGTCAGTAGTAATCCTATTAAAACGCGTGCCGACACTGGCGCGCTGCATTCACTCCGTTATGAATGCACGTAGCAAATTGTCACTCAGGTGCAAATTGCGTACCTACTTGGCGTGCATTCGAACAATAATGACCTATGCGTGCGGCGCCTGGTCACAAGCCAAACCCTATCACATGCATAGGATGCGGGCCCTCCAAAACCGTTTCCTTCGAATGGCAACGGGATCCCCCTGGTATGTTAGGAACGAGATCCTCCATCTCGACCCCTAAATCCCCACAGTTGCTCAATTTCTTAAACGCAATTCCAAGCGTTTCTTTGATAGTCGCCGAACATCGTAACCCTCTGGTTGTCGACGCCGTCAGATATGTCCCCTCTAAAATCAGTAAACTCCGCCGTCCGAGGCATGCTCTCACCGACCCAGTTTACCCCATAACCAACCTCTAGAAGAGCAGTAGGGCCACTAGTTCAGTGTACAAGCACAAACGACGACCGGCATTCTGACCTCGCCACCGAGGTCCTCCGCGATCGCAACCGTCCCGATGCATGCTCGACGATGTGCCAGCCCACGTCGATGTTACCGAATGTTAGAAGTAGTGAATGTCACGTTGTACTGAATAAGGAGGAAAAAACGGTTTTCCTGGGAATCACGCTTGACTCAAAACTACAGTGGGGTCCTCACTTAACATCACTTGCTGGGCGGCTAAGTTCAGCCGCTTACGCTGTTTGGAAAATCCGCCAACTAACAGACGTGGATACAGCGAGACTGGTCTATTTTAGTTACTTTAATAGCATCATGTCTTACGGTATTTTGCTGTGGGGACGGGTGCAGATATTGATTCTATATTTATTCTGCAAAAGAGGGCTGTTAGAGCCATCTACAACCTCCGCAGACGCGAATCTTGGGAACTGTTTAAGAAAATTAATATCATGACGGTACCTTGTCAGTATATATGTATAGTCCTGAGTCGGTAAAGCAGATTCTATAGTGCAATATGCAGACAAAAATAGCCCTAAGGTGACGAACTTATTTTGGATGTGACAGTATTATACATCTAAGTATTATAAAACATATTACTATATCTAAACTAATATTATAAAGAGAAAAGGTTAGATTTTTTGTTGGTTTGTTTGTTATGCTTTCAAGCTAAATCAGCTGAACGGTTATGGATGAAATTTTACACATGGCGAGACCATAACCTTGATTAGAACATAAGATATTTTTAGCCCGATATTCCCACGGGGTCGAGAATTATGCGTGTGAAACCGCGGGGCGCAGCTAGTGTAAGATAAATTTCCTCAGAAATGTAGCGAGGAACAGTTTCTCACAAAGATTCATTACTTTCACCTGGAAGCCTGCATTTTTCTTACAAATTACTTGAACTCAGCTCTTGGCGCGCTCAAGTTAAATTATCTCTGGAATTATCATCTGATTTCCTTTCTACTCTTTTTTGGACGTGTCGTGAAAGATTTCTTTTACGGGTGAGTATTAATTTAAGAATTAGGTACGTATTAGAACTTTCCTAATCTAATCTAACTAATATTATAAAGAGAAAAGATTTGAATTTTGTATGTTTGTTTGTTACGATTTCACGCTTAAACGGCTGAACAGATTTGTATGAAATTTGGCACATAGGTGGACCATGGCCTGGATTAGGGCATAAATGGCTTTTTATTAAGATATTCCCAAGGAATCCAGACTTATGCGGCTGAAACCGCGGAGCGCAGCTAGTCCTTAATAACTTAAGCCCGTGCAACTATTGCAGTAAGTTTTCAAGAGTATATCAAAAGGATGATGGACAATGTATATCATAACATACATTACGCCTGTATTCCCCAAAGGGCTGGGCAGAGGTGTACCAATAGTTCACCTACATTTTGCCAATTATGTTTGAGTCCTATGTAATAGGGGTGAACCTATTGCCATCATTCGGGCACAAATCCAGACTCCGAGCTGCTACTGAGAAATTCCAGATGTAAAAACCCATTAACATTTTGCCCTACCCGGGAATCGAATTCAGGACTTCATGCTCAGCAAAAGCGCTTGCGATTACTAGACATAACATAAATAGAATATAGAATGCATAACATAAACTAAACTAACGTACTGGGGTAATAGGTGATGGTAGATAACGTAGCCTTTTAATTTAATTGGAGATTTTATGAAGATAATCTAAATTGAAGATTAAGATACAGAAAGGTCTACTTTATCAACCTGCAGTCAGCTGCACAGACGGAGTAAAAGGCAATCGTTTTACTCCGTTTATGCAGCTGAAAAATATACAATTGGTATATCAATTGTATCTTGGCCTGAAAAAAATGGTTTATCAATTGTTTCTTGGTCTGAAAAAAATAGTTTGTCAATTGTATCTTGGTCTGAAAAAAATAGTTTGTCAATTGTATCTTGGTCTGATACAATTGGTATATCAAATGTATCTTGGTCTGATACAATTGCTATATCAATTGTATCTTGGTCTGGATGGTCAGGCTAAGCGCACGATATGGCCGCGTAATTAAAGTATGAAATAGGGTATAACTTGAATCTCTACGTGATTTAACCTTCATAAACTTGTTTAAAACTGTTGCTTATACCTACGTCTTTGGAAGGCACGTGATTGCCTTTACCCATGGGAGACAGGAGATTTATAGTATAATCTTGAAGGACAGCAAACTAAGAAATACGATCTACTTGTATGAACTATTTGTGACTGAGAAGAGTTTCAGACGTTAGAACAAATGGTTAATTCCCTTGATATCTAGAACTTGGAATAGTCTCCGAGGTATATTACTTTTACCTGGGTGCCTGCATTTTTCAAACAAATTGCTTGGAGTCGGTGCTAGCGCATTAGGGGTGCACATTCAAAGTTGATTATGATTACTTTTTGATGTTTTTTTATTTGAAAGATAACATTAAATTTTATTTATTTGGCTCACCAAAAATTGAATACACCGATACAAAGATATGAGATACATCCAATAGACTTATAGACTAGTGTACCAATTTTTTACAGGTAAGCACACCATGCATTTCTTATTGGTCAATTGATATCAAGCGCATAGCAGTGATAGCCTAGTGGTGTGACCGTCAGACTGCCAAGTCATAGGTCTCGAGTTCGAACCCAAGGCACCTCTGACTTTTTGGATTCATATGCGTATTGTATAATTATCACTTGCTTCTTAAACGGTGAAGCGACCCATGTTAGGAAATAAAAATAGCTAATACTTACTTGCACAGCAATATAGCCTGTCTTGTATCTACAACCAGCTTGAACTTTCTGACTAACTGAGCGACTCTTGACAATTCAAGAGTGCCTGTAAATGGTTTAATTGAAATAGGTAAATGGTTTGAGTTAGATCAACGAACGATGATTTTTTTTATCAAAGAAGAAGTACAAAATTTATGTAACAATCTTAAACTGAAATCACTTCAAAACTTCCACTTCTCACACCCACCTTACAATAAACTCAGGCATCAAATACAAGACATTTAAAGAGCTTCAAAAATATTCAGCGGAGTGCCCGTTGAGTCGTAAAGGAGATAGATAAAACGTATAATTTACGAGGCTTTTAGTGCTAATGGCAAAAGGCTTTATTGCGAACCCATCATAAAGTTAAACAGAAGGTGGTCCTCAAGTGGCATATCTCGGGAGACGTAAACTAGGGACTGGTTATCGTTTATGACTCGGACGCACCGTGGCAACGTTATGGCTGGGCGATATAGATCATTGGTTGATAGATATGGTTGATGAGTTGACTTAAATATTTTAGGTTATTTACTTCTTGAGATATTGAAAAGGCTTTTTTTTAAAGAGTAAATCATCTTTAATCTTCCCTGTTCATCTATGTACCTAAAACAACAGCCCTATGACAATATCATATAAAAAGGTGGTGAACACGAGGTTTCATATTGAGGAAACAATTAAATGGACATGTAATACTGCCATACTCATCAAACTTGGCAGGTTATTACGTCTTGATTGGTAATTGCACTTAGTTTTGTTAGACAGGTAGACGCTATAGTACATCTTGTACATATTATCGTATTTTAAGACATTCACAGACTGATTGGTTTTCTACCTAATAATAATAAATACAGCCGCTTTTAGAGGTAACTTCCGTTATGCGGCTTCGAAAGTGTGGAATAACCTGCCACCACCTATTAGATCTATTAACACGATCAATACATTTAGAAGAAGCCTCCGGCAGTACCTCATGGATGCGCAGCGGAAGCTAGACATGATTAATTTAAATATTTCGTTGCTATGAATCCATGATATAGTTATCTATTATTTATTGACGACCGTCCATTATTTCTTGTGCAACTATACCATTTTTATTTCTTTCCTTATACAGCACTATATAATTACCTACAATTGTATCTTTTATCGAGTTTCATATTTTTATATTTTTTTTACCCATTATCTATTTTTATTTAAATATAAAACACTTACACACTATAAAACTGATTTACATCCGTAAAACGTCCTCGTAACATAAGGTCCAGTTGAAAACCAGCGTTAGACACTAGTTGTCTGGCATTTATGCTGAACTGGCCCTATTTGGCGCAGCCGTGAGGCACAGTACTATTCTAAGTTATTTTTTATTTCATTTTTTCTGTTTTTGTTTTTGTGTGAATGTTGTGTGCCTTGACCTGAGTCAAATAAATTTATTTTCTTTCTTTCTTTCTTTACCTCTAGCAATTTTTTGAACTAAAGCCATTTTATTACTTTTAAGCACTTTTGCATTTAAACTGCTTAAAAGTAAAAAATTGCATAAACTTGGATTTTTACCATTACTTGTTCATTGTTTAGTTATTTTCACAATCAATCTGCCTTGCCTTTTTCCCAACTATGTTGGGGTCGGCTTCCAGTCTAAACGGATGCAGCAGAATACCAGTATTTTACATGAAGCGACTGTTATTTTCACAATACCAACTAAAATCAGTCCAACCACACCATATAGAAAATACCTCCTATATTTTTAACACACCTAAGTATACACCACGTTTACTATCCCCAGTTTACATTTGGCGGCTGTAACTCATCTAACATCGTTCCGTCCTGCTGGGTATTCTCGGCACGTCACTGCGCCATCAGATCAATCACTCGTTTTGATACCCGGTACATTTCCTGGCTAGAGTGGAGCTTTTGGTTACACATTTGATACCTACAGTTAGGTAAGGTAGGGTTACCATCTGATTTGTCCGGATATGTCTGGCCGGACATTGTCCAGACTTTTCGACGTAAGGTTTTTTTTTTTTTTTTAAGAAAAATGATATATGAATACTTATTGAAAAAATAATGATTACAAAATAAAATGTTCAGACATTTTTTCAAAGGATAGTGGGTGATTTAGTTCCCAGTACCGCCAGCCAACAAGAGTGAATTATCTAAAAGAGCAATAATACTGAATCTTTTTTAGTATGTGAATATCACCATCAAATTATATCCGAGAGAAACCGATATTTTCAGTACTTTTCAAATTTCGAAATGGTAACTCTTAGGTAAATTAGAATAAAAAGTGAATTTAGGTGAGTCAGTGGGTATAGCTTGATAATAAAATAATAATGTTAGTTAGTAAGATGTCTAAAGCCAAATTGCTCAAGTAAAGGTCACCATGTGGGAGTATTATAAATCCGTGCCTGATCAAACTTACGTTGAATTTCAGCTATCCAAACATGAACTGTGTGTGGTGGTGGCTGCTCCCTACACACAGTCACACATGTTACCATTATAATAAAATAAGGTCGTTGTTATATTTGCACGGAATACCTACACAAAATAAGCAAGTTATCATATCCGCAACAAAGCCTACCTATAAAATTTTCTCAAGTTCTAACAAAAGTACCTAATAAAGTTGAATACAATACTAGCAACGTTACATTTCGAAGCACAGGTTAACTCAATTCAAACCGAAGTAAAGGAACAAACTTCTGTACTAAATGCACCGCTTCGGGGCTGTAAACATTTTGCGGAGGTAAAAATAAAATATGTTCACGTACGTGGAAGTCTTTCCGCGAATTACGCAAAACAAATATTACGGGGTTACCCCTGCAGGCATTGCTTGGCAATACTTTTTGTTTTGTTTGGTAAATATGGTCAGTGAGTAAATTAACATTTTTATCTCACTTTTTCGTGTAAAAAGGCAATGGCAGATAAGGGTTGTTTTTGTAAGATCTGGTACTCGTACATAGGCGAATAAGGTAAACCTTTTTTTGCCAGATGAAGGAAAAACCATTTTGGAATTATAATAGAGATGATTGAGTGATTTGTGAGTGGGTAGGGAATTCTTTCTAAAATGGTTTATAAGAACAACAGACTCGTCTATTTTGAAATTCTAAAGTGTTACACAATACAATACAATACAAAATAGCATCGTTATTGAGTTTTTTTTTTTTAATATCAGACACTGTTCTACCAAAACTAAAAAATAAAAAAATTGCCTTGTATTTTTATTCCATTTCAGTGTGCTAAAAAGCAAACAACATAGATTCATCTTCATTAGTCTATCAGTGCTGTATTCATAGCTGTTTCTTTGAATTTCACAAAACTCATGTTGTGAAATAGAATTTATATTATAGTTATCTGTGATGGCCATTTGCAAAAGTCTTTGATAAAAAATATGCATACTGATGCACATCTTTTTTATTTTATGGCTTTGAAAGAGAATTTTAATTTTACGTGTAGTTTTTTTTTGTGCATTTTTGAGTAGACCGAGTGAACTTGTATGCGTTTAGTTTTATTAATGGTCCGACTCTTTAGACGTTGTGTTATTATCTATGGTATAAGATTAAATTCAAACAGTGGTTGCTATTTTCTGTTATAAAAAAACGCCGTGCTGTTGGAAAAAGCTTATAATTATATTATAAGATCGGACTTTTAATTTAAAAAAAACATTACAACACGTTATCTAAACTTTATTGTGCTTAAATTTTACAAGTAATTAGTTTGAATAAACAGAATCAAAACTTACATGCAAATTTACAACACAATCACACTAATATGTATTATAAAGGCGAAAGTTTGTGAGTGTGTATGTTTGTCTCTTCTTCACGCTAAAACTACTGAACGGATTTGGATAAAATTTGGCACACAGATAGTTTATAACCTGGATTAACACATAGAATACTTTTTATCCCGATATTGTCACGGGATCAAAACTTATGCGGGTGAAACCGCGGGGTGTAGCTAGTTGTAAATAAATGCAAGAATTCGATAAATAAGAAAAACAATCTCACGATAGAGATGACACTTCACCTCACCTCTGATGACGTCAAATATGTCCGCGCGCTGTGGTGGTCGTCAATCGAAAAGGGAGCGAGCCCTTTTTTATTATTATATGGCATCTCGCAGTTGACCTCTGAAGAGGGTCGTAGCTGCTTAACCGGACTTTCCTGTGGCTGCCTTAAGCTGCTGCAGCCAGGGGCTAAACTAATACTAATTAAAGCTAGGCGAACGCTCCACACGAACATCGGCTTAGGGCGTCGCTGTGGGGAGGACAGCAAGGTGGGACAGGATGAATCAAACAAGGATAATTAATAACTATTATTATTTGGGGAAATTAAAGCTACAGGTTTAGCATCAAACTCAAAGCATTTATTTCAATTAAACCCTTTACAGCCACTTTTGAATTGTCAAAGAGTCAGTCAGTTAGTCAGAAAGTTGAAGCTAGTTGCCCATTCCAATACGTAGATCTCTTTGGAGAAGAACGGGCAAGAAACTCCAAGGACACTCTTTTAAAAATATAGAAATTACAAAATCCTGGGTACATTACTCTTGTTGATTCCATAAGTGAGAATAATGTAAAAAAAAAAAAAAACAATAAAAAACGATTAAAAATATAAGATTAAAAATAAGCCCTGGCAGATAAGAGATGACTAGTCTCATCTGACGGCGCCCGTTCACGAACATGACGCGTGGATCAGCACCATCCAGCTCAACCATTTTGTAGGGAACCGAATGATCCAACACACTCGCCTCCATCAGCGAGACATTTAGTGAGTATGACATACTCTCAACTACCCTGCTCTTTCAAGTCAAAATACAACACAGTAAATGACTCCATGGTACTGACTTTACAAACATTTAAAATAAAAGTGCGTCTAAGTTATATAAAACTATAGTTTGCAATGTATATTATAAAATTTATAAAATTATAAAATTCTTTAAAAGTTACAAACCTTTAAAGAATTTTACCACCAAAAGAAAGAAAATCAATATTATCTATTAGAGTATTCAATACTTAAAATGTGGTTAAATAAAAAAATAAACATTATGTTCGTAGTCAGAAAAAATAAAAAAGGGGAAGCAACTCTACATTTTTTTTTTTAACTAGTAAGCCCAAGTGGCTGTGGAGCAGGACCAGCATTTAGCCAAGCATTTTTATCTACGATATAATCATCCAACTTATAGTATGCTTGTCTCCATAGTGTGCGTTTAATGCAAGTTTTAAATTTCTTCTCATTTAGTTGAAGAATATCGAGTGGTATTTTATTATAACATTTTACACAGTACCCCATAAAAGAAGTGTGTACTTTAGACAATCTAAAACATGGTTGATCTAATTTGTTCCTATTTCTTGTGTTAAAATTATGCCTGTCACTTATCTTACTATAGAGATGTAGATTTTTTCGAACATACATAATGTTTTCATATATAATAGATTGGGGTAAAAGTTGCTTCGCATTTTTTAAGAAAATTCAAAACATTTTTTAATATAGTTTATTTACATTTAACTAAAGTATGTAGGAACCATTTTGTTCGATAACTTTTTGCCATCTTGTAGGTAGGGACATGATCCCATTGCTATAGAAATTTTGGGACTTTTGATCAAAATACCGCGACAAGTGGTTTTGGCAGTCCTCTCGTGATGTTAACCTGACACTGCCTAAGGAATTCTGAAGAGACCGAAACAGGTGGAAATCTGAAGGTCAGGACTATACGGCGGATGCATTAACACTTCCCAGCCAAACTCTCTTAATTTTTGCTGAGTGGCTAAAGATGTGTGAGGTCTAGCGTTATCATGATGAAAAACCATGATGATTAATTCCGGCCGCTTTCTCTCAACTTCTTGCTTTAATCTCATCAGTTGTTCGCAGTAGAGTTCAGAATCGATGGTCCTGCCTGGTGGTAACAGCTCATAATGAATAATGCCCTTCCAATCCCACCACACACACAGCATCACCTTGTTGCGAGTTAACCTGGATTTCGCCACAATCTGTGAAGCCTGACCGGCATTTGACCACGACCTTTTTCGCACGTTCTTATCGTACGTGATCCACTTTTCATCGCCAGTTATCAGCTTCTTCAAAAATGGTTCGGTTTCATTACGTCGTAATAAAGAATCACAAATGTGCTCGTGAGGTACCCAAATATCGAGCTTTTTTGTGTACCCAGTTTTTTTCAAATGCGACAAAACTGTTTTGTGGTCAATTCCCAGTTCTTCAGCTACGTCGTAACTACTGATATGCCGAACTTGCTCCACTTTTTAAAAAATGGCATCCATTTTATCCGTAATAGGGTGACCAGAGCGACGTGCATCTTTGACATCAAAATTTCCGGATTGAAAACGCTTAAACGAAACTTGTGCTACTCTCATAGACACTGCACTAGGTCCATAAACATCGCAAATTTTATTCGCGGCTTGCTTTGCATTTTTACCTCTCTCATCTTGACGGTACGAAAAACAAATGAAAATCACACATTTTCCTAATTTGAATTTGGAATTATGTTCTTTAAAATTTAAACTTTCAATGATACCAAAACCAGCCAGATTCAAATAGTATAGCCAAAGAGATTTTAATACAAGTTCATACATACTATAATGCGAAAATACTTTTTCCCCAACCTAAATACACGACGATTTTTAATTCACTGTTAATCTTTCTGGTGATGAAAGTACTCATGATCAGCAACTTTCACTATTAGACTAAATCCGAAATAACAAATAAATATTGCATCATAATTTCAATAGAGCAGAATTACATTCAGCCATATTCTTTACATGACAGATCGATTTAACCGAACTGATCAACAGTGGTTTTTTTAATGGTTTCATGAAATAGCCAAAGGTTTTTAGGTTGATCAACGCGACATCACGTAATTGAATATAGTTTTCTTTGCACTAGTCTGCTCAGTCCCGTAGCTTCAAAAGGTATTATGTGTCCTGAAATGATAAAGGAATGAATTTGAAAACTGACGAAAATATAAAAGACTTCACTGTACGAACTAATTTGAAATCGTCTTAGATAAAGTTTCAGGGATATTCAAATCAGTAGATTCTTGAACTATGTTAGAGAAAGAGATTTTTTTGCAGTTAGTGGCAAAATTAAAAAAAGTCTTCATAAGCTCGAATAGTAAAGTGATACGAAATGTATTTAGAAGCGGACATATGAGATATGTATCATTAAAAGCTAACTTGAATTTGAGGTCGATTTCTATATTTTTATTTTTGGTCTAACTCCCGAGGGATTGCGGTTATAATCAATAAGATTGCATTGATTTAATACCGAATTGAGGTTACTGTATCCTATCAAATAAATATTCTCGCGACCAATTTTGATGAGTACCAACTTTTGGCGAACAGTAAGATTTTTATCGACGTAATATTTTTTTTTAATTATAATAGATACTTGCACACCTGTTATTAAGGCAGGATATTGTTTAAAGAACTTTTGTTATATGTACAGATAGTGCAATCCACGACGACGCGCCCCACTCCGCGATTACTGTACTGTAAGCTGTACTTTAGTACGGAGCGGAGCGAAAATAAATTATTTTTTATTTGATTTGAAAACCTACAATACCGACTTAAAAGAGCTAGATAAAAATGTATACTTTATGCCGGGACCCGAAAGATGGTAAACTATGCCTGGTCAAGTCGAAGCCAGATCAGTCACCCTGATGGAGGACCCTAGCGATTTTTAAATAACAACTAACATAATATCACATTAATTACGGTCCCAATTCGCAAGTAATATAAAATTATTTTAAAGCGAACATTATTTTGTTACGAGCCACGTTCATTAAATTAACGTTTTAAGTTTTTACTGTGAGTTCATTTTTAATTAGGTTAGTAGATTTTACTTTTGCTTTTATAGGTAGTTATTATATTTTCGTGTCAATTTGGTTCTGCCTGCGGTCTGCGTCCTGTTTCGAATTTTCGTAATATTAATGAGCAATATTTTATGTTTTTACCATAATTTGACGCATATCACAGCATGTTATTTGGGTCATATTTTATAACGTGGTTTACGTTGAGTCTTTTAAATTCAAATTCAAAATATTTTATTTCACATAAACCTACAAGGGCACTTATGAAACGTCAGAAGCTAGGTGCACGGTTCCAATTGGTCGTTTCCTATGTAGAAGAGCCGGCAAGAAACTCCACGGTTACTCTTTTAAAACTAAAAATTTTTTTTTTGCTGTCAGCACTTTCTTAACTTTAAAGTGTAATTTTTATTAAAAATGGGTAAAACAGGGTTTTTTTTTTAATCTTTAATGTTGGCAGATTCTTATAAAACGATTGCTTTATTCAGATGTTAGCTAGAAAAAAAGTTATGAGTCCTCAAACTTACAGAAAGATGTAAAAAATACTTAAATCATAATTTTAACTTGCATTAAAAAAAAAAAAAAAAAGGGCTGACTAAGTAGCAGATGACCCCACCTATCTACCATTTTCGTATGTTCAACGTTCTGCCAAACACCCTGTATATGCAAGCGAAAATGGAAATATCAGGTTTATAAAATACTACTTTGGTATACTGAGATTTAAAAAAGTACGTTGTAGTAAATATGTTCATTTTTACTTGCACCTTATTATTTTTCCGACTACGTCATTGCCAACATTTTGAATGATGAAAATGATAGTTTGAAAAGGTGACACGCGCCCGTTAGAAACGGCATTTGTTTGAAAGTCGCTTAAAATTATTGCTCCTTACCCGTACAACATTTACTACAGATACAGAAAACGTAAAAATAAAAGATGAGAGTGGTGACGAGCTTCATGTCGTACTATTTATTGCACGTGCCATATGATTTAAAAGAGTGTCCGTGGAGTTTCTTGCTCATTCTTCTCCATAGGAACCTACGCTTTGGAATGGGCAACTAGCTTCATATTTCTGACTGACTGACCCCTTGACAATTCAAAAGTGCTTGTAAATGGTTTAATTGAATTAAATGATTTGAGTTTGAGTTTGGTAAGTCGCCAATTCCTCACACTCAGGCCGCTGAGTCTCCGGGTATTTTATATTGCGAATCTTCGCGTCACGTATTTGCGACAAATGTATTTGAAGAGTGATCTCTTGGATTCTAACCCAACAGGCAACCTGTCTGTGGATGGATGGACGAAGATTGTATTGGTATGTCAGAAGTACTGTGAGAGGAATTTATGACCTTCTTTTATTTTATTTACGTTTTCATATTTTTTATGTTTTCAGGTTTTATATGACAGTGTTGTTAACCTTATTTTATTTTATTTATGTTTTCATGTTTTTTTAATTTTTTTATCGTTTAATTTTTTTATTTTGTAAGTATATTTTAATGTGGGTTATAATTGTCACTTTTGTTTTTATAATTTTAGTTACTGTAATTGGTTGTGTAACACAACCTGTATAGCTAAATAAATAAATAAATAATAGTTCTTAACAATAATAAATTCGAACTATATCATAGATGGAAAATTACTAATGAGTACCATTTATCTGCTAATGGGTATCATTTATCTGGAATGAAGCGAAAATATCCTGTTTAACCCATTAGAAATTTCTTTTAATCCTCCCGACTTATCATCAGTCGAATCAAATTAGCATAGTAACAGGAAATATCCATCAGAGCGATCCAACGGAAAGCAAAACATTAGATGCATCTGTCCATTTCGAACTAGTAAGTTAGGGCTAGGGTTGATACATGCAATGTTTATTTATTAAGCGACTACGGCGAAGCAACAAGGCGGGTTATGATTTTGACCTGTATGTATGGATGTATGTTCATCTATTCCCTCATAACTTCTAAACTTCTCATCATAATGAAATGGATGGCCTGCTAGTTATAGGCTATATGACGTCACATTAAATTGAATATGGCGCCCTCTAAAGGACAGTAATGTTTTTTTTTATTAGTAGTTAATTAGCACATTTCAAAAATATAATATTATAGCCCCAAAATAATTAAAAAATAAAATAAAACCCAACTACGACAAAAAAGTCAACTAAAAAGGTATAAACAAGACATCAAAGACATGTTACGCAGGCGTAGTATATCTAAAGCGCTGACTAAGGACGACCTCAATCAATTATAACAAACAAGTAAAATGCGCAATTAGCGACACGAGGCAAAGGTGCTGAACTAACAAAATACCGCGGCACCATCGCGCCAGCGCAACATGAGGTCGATCACTTCTATTTCGGCTTTGAAGGAAGACATAACTTTAGATTTAGCTAGATATAGTTTTCTTTTATTGTAATTCCTCTTACTTGAATTAAACTAGTTTTAAAATCTAAATTGGTTTTTTTTAAGTATCCCGGCCGCAGCCTTCGTAATTGGCGCAGTCGGTAGGATACTCGAGGTTAGCTAGGTCTATCTTATATCGATATTATCGCTACCGCGCGTGAGCGATCGCGGCTAACCTGCTGTCAAGCTTCATCGAGTATCCGAACTCAAGGATTGCTGCCGGGAGAGAACGGGATCCAGACATCGACCCCAGAGACCGATATGAAGGTTATGTGAGTACGCTTGAATTATTCCCTGTGTTGCTTCCTGTGTACCCAAGTCTCTTAATCCTTCAAAATTTTCCACCCACGTAATTTAGGACCTCGCGAGTCTACATCAGGTAGACCCAATAGTAGGCAATTAGTATTAGATTCGAATAGGGATATAGATTTAGGTTTAAATAGTTTATACGAAGACTGCAAAATGTCGTGCGATCCGGACACGATTTATAAGGCTCTACGCCCAGTCCCCGAGTTCGATGGGAACCCCAACGTACTCACGCGATTTATTAAACTATGTGACCAGATAGTTAGTACTTATTTAAGTAATGCACAGGGCAGTGAGTTAGGTAATCTATGCCTTTTGAACGGCATATTAAATAAAATAACAGGCACCGCGGCAACTAGAATTAATTCGAATGGCATCCCAGATAGTTGGGCAGGAATACGGAATACTCTAATTAATAGCTTTGCCGACCAGAGGGACGAAACGGCCCTCTATAATGACCTCCTAGTATCAGCTCAAGGTAACAACACTCCACAAGAGTACTACGACCAGTGTCAATCGTTATTCAGCACCATCATGACTTATATATCGTTGCATGAAACAGTGAATACCACCATAGAAGCGAAACGTACACTATACAAAAAACTAACAATGCAAGCGTTTGTACGTGGCCTAAAAGAACCTCTGGGTTCCCGCATACGTTGCATGCGTCCTGAAAGCATCGAAAGGGCGCTGGAGTTTGTTCAAGAGGAACTAAATGTGATGTACTTGCAAGACCGTAATGATAGCGCGAGTGTAAAAAGGCCACTTCCAACCGCTCCTACGCCCAAATTACTAACACAGCCCACAGGTTTTCTACCCATGCCGATGCCGAAACCCTTTTCAAACTGGCAACGGCCACCGGTTCCGCAGAGCAGTTGGAGACCACCTATGTTCCAACCACATGGCGCGCCACGTGCGCCCATCGCACTTAATAACCAAACGCGTACGCAGCAAATGTTCCGCGCGCCGCCGCCTAACTATAACGCGCAAAGTAACGTATTCAGAATTCAGCCACGTGCCCTAGCCCCGGGACCTCAGCCAATGAGCGGGGTCAGCCATTTTATTGCTAAACCCATGCCAAGTAGACCTCACGACTGGGGCAAGTTTGGCAACCCGCCCCCAATAAATTATTTTAAGACCCGTGAGATGAACTTCAACGATTGTAACGAATATAACTACGATTATTACGTCGTGGAGGAACCCTACTCTTATGATTACGACCACGCTGACTATAATAACGTCTATTATGACGACGGCAACTACTATTACGTACAGGATCTCGGACCGGCCGTACCGCCTGAGCAAAAACCAATTCAACCCTCTACTAAATGCGAGGAACCCCAACCCTCGACTAGTAACGCAAACCAGGATTTTCAGATGAAACCCCCATTAAAACCCTCAAAATAGAAGTCAACTTGCAAACGCAACGACAGTTGCCCTACATAAAAATATCCGACCCCCCACTAAACCTACTCATTGATACCGGAGCAAACCAGTCGTTTATTAGTCCTACAGCTGTACAACGGTACTACTCGGAATACCCTCTTAACTATGACCCCTTCGAGGTGACTAACGTCCATGCCACAACTAGAAACGACTATTCTATAACTATACCATCTTTCCGCGAACTCAATGACCCTAGCGAAATTAAATTATTCATATATGACTTTCACAAATTCTTTGATGGACTTATCGGACTAGATTTACTGACCAAATGGAATACGAAGATTGACCTAAAGGACAACCTACTGACTACGGCTACCGCAAAGAACCCTATCTTAATGTTTAATTCGCGGAATGTAAACCTTTACGAGGCTGTTATACCAGCCAACACTACTAAGCTTATCAGACTACCCATAAACGCTAAAGACGGTGACGTACATATCTCACAACAATACCTATGCAATTGTATTGTAAGCGAATGCATTACAGCCGTTTGTAATAACCGCGGCATTGTAGAAATTCTAAACCCATCAAACAACGATACTATTCTATCCCTAGACCACCCGGTAGAGGCTGTAACCTTAAATAATATCGAATGCATGAACCTAGAACAAATACCCGACACATCTCGCATTAATAAAGTAATATCAAAATTGCGGACAGGATCATCTTAATGAGGAGGAGAAAATTAACTTAGTAAATATTTGCTCGAAGTATGCAGATGTATTCTACATAGAAGGCGAACCCTTATCTTTCACCAATAAAGTAAAACACCGTATACGGACTGTAGATAACACACCTATTTATACCAAGACTTACAGATATCCTTTCGTTCATCGCCAAGAGGTTAGGGAGCAAATTTCAAAAATGCTGGAGCAAAATATAATCAGACCCTCTGACTCAGCCTGGAGCTCTCCTATTTGGGTTGTCCCTAAGAAAGCAGACGCTTCTGGGAAACAAAAATGGAGACTCGTAGTAGACTTCCGAAAATTAAACGAAAAAACCATAGACGATAAATACCCCATACCGAACATAACAGACGTCCTGGACAAATTAGGGAAGTGTCAGTATTTTAGTACCCTTGACCTTGCCAGCGGCTTTTATCAAGTGGAGACAGACCCTGACGATATTCATAAGACGGCATTCAACGTAGAACATGGGCATTTTGAGTTCTTAAGAATGCCCATGGGTTTAAAGAACTCCCCGTCAACATTCCAACGGGTAATGGACAATGTTCTGAGAGGCCTACAAAACGTGATCTGCCTGGTCTACATGGATGACATCATAGTGTACAGTACCTCGCTCCAGGAGCACCTAAATAACCTAGAAAAAGTATTCCAACGACTCCGGGAGTCTAACTTTAAGATTCAGATGGATAAGTCCGAATTCTTGAAGCTAGAAACCGCTTTCCTAGGTCATATAATAAGCAATGAGGGAATTAAACCGAACCCAGACAAAATTGCAGCTATACAGAAATACCCCATACCCAAAACCGCAAAACAGATAAAACAGTTCCTCGGACTTATAGGATACTACAGAAAATTCATACCCGATTTCGCTAAAATTACGAAACCCTTTACTCAGTGCTTAAAGAAGGGTAGGACCGTTACACTTACTAAAGACTACGTTGACTGCTACGAACGATGTAAAAACCTCTTAACAAACGACCCAATCTTACAGTACCCTGATTTTAACAAGGAATTTATACTGACTACAGACGCCTCCAACTTTGCAATAGGAGCCATACTATCACAAGGGCATATAGGGTCAGACAGACCGATTTCATACGCATCCCGAACATTGAACGAAAGCGAGACAAACTACAGCACCATTGAAAAAGAGCTTCTCGCTATCGTGTGGGCCACTAAGTACTTTCGACCCTACCTCTTTGGACGCAAGTTTAGGATAGTTACGGATCATAAGCCATTGCAATGGATCATGAGCTTGAAAGAACCTAACTCGCGTCTAACTAGATGGAGATTGAAACTCAGTGAGTATGACTTTACTGTAGTGTACAAAAAGGGCAAAAACAACACCAATGCTGATGCCCTCTCGCGAGTAGAAATACACAATGACGAGATAAGCTCGATAATAGCGAACCCTTCCGAGAAACCCCCGTCGATAGCAGACTCTAGTACTGAAACAGCCCATACCAGTAACGAAAACCCTATACTCGAGGTACCAATCACCGACGAACCTATAAATAAATTCCACCGACAAATAATCATGACAGTAGTAGGAGACATTAAAAAAAGACCGACCGCGACCAAACCTTTCGACACCCATACTCGCACCTCCATACAAGTTTCACAATCTAACCTAATAGATGACGTTGTAGCCGCCATAAAAGAGTACGTAAACCCGAAAGTAAAAACCGGTATTCTTATTAACCCCCCTTTGAGTATGTATGACATCATTCCCATAATACAAGACAACTTTAAAAGCTCTGCAATGAACCTCGTGCTATGTAAATCCGAACTCGAAAATGTAAAACAGTACCTTAGGCAGCAGGAAATAATTAGGCACTATCATGACGGGAAAACGAATCATCGTGGCATAAACGAATGTCACCTAGCCCTCTCGCATAAATATTACTGGCCTAAGATGAGAGACCAGATCACAAAATATGTTAACGAATGCACTATTTGTGGTCAGGCAAAATACGATCGAAGTCCCATCAAACAAAAGTTTAACATAGTGCCACCGGCCACTAAACCGTTCGAGATAATTCATATGGACCTTTTCACGGTCGAAAATGAAAAATACCTAACATTCATCGATGTATTCTCTAAATACGGGCAAGCATATCTTATGAAAGACGGCACCGCAATTAGTATCTTACAGGGCCTATTGCAGTTCTGCACTCACCACGGATTCCCTGTAACTATAATAACGGACAACGGTACCGAGTATGCTAATCAGCTGTTCGCTGAATTCACTAGACTCCACAAAATTAATCACCATAAAACGCTAGCTCACAGTCCCAATGATAACGGCAACATAGAAAGGTTCCACTCCACGTTACTCGAACATATAAGAATCCTACGTATTCAACATAAAAAAGAACCCGCCAATAACCTAATACCATACGCCTTACTCGGATATAATAGCTCAATCCATAGTTTTACTAAGTGCAGACCATTCGATGTAATAACTGGGCATTTTGATAGCCGAGACCCGTGGGACATCGATCTTAGTAGCCACCTATTGCAACAGTACGTATTAAACCATAGAGATCAAATGAAAAAAGTATACCAAATCATAAACGAAACCTCTCTTACTAATCGCACCTCTTTAATCGAAAATAGAAATAAAACCCGCGAGCAGGAGGAGGAGTATCAACCCAAGCAACAGATCTTCATAAAAAACCCATCAGCCCCGCGACAAAAGTTAGCCCCTAGATATACTCAGGATGTAGTCTTAGCAGATTTACCTATCCACATCTATACGTCAAAGAAACGCGGCCCTGTAGCAAAATCACGACTTAAACGCGTACCTAAGACTGCTAAATTGTTGCAGGATGACGCTGATACTGACAATACATGCAATACGGAGCCAGGAGATAAAACTTGAAAGCCTAGACTCTGGAGTTGGACTACTACCCTTTAAACTTGGACCACTCAGACTAATAACCCACTATCATACTTTCCTTCAATATGTCAACCTGGACGACATTGAAAACACTCTTTCCACCCTACAAACTCAATTCGATTACATTAAATTACACATGATGAAGGATGCATATTCTCTCTACGAGTATCAAATAGACTACCTTTCGGATAAGTTAAGTAGAGTCACTGACCACCTACGTACTCTGGAGCCTAGACGGTCGAAAAGAGGTCTTATAGACGGCCTAGGATCTGTCATAAAAAGCGTTACAGGTAACCTCGATTACTCGGATGCTGTTCGATATAATAACGCCATAGAGACGTTGAGAAATAATCAAAAAAAGACTGTAGACGAATTTAACGAGCATATCAGCATCAGTAAAGAGTGGATGCTATCTCATACTAATATTATAAATAAAATTGTTGAAAACCAGAACAAAATTAACACCACACTGAGTCTATTAATAAAACAAGCAGAAAGTAGCATAAATATGATCCAGGTCGCTAAGTTCAATCAGCTGTTGACTATCGTCAGCGAAAACATAGAGGACGTGTTATCGGAATTATATAGAATAGAGAATATTTTATCGTTCACCCGCGTGATGACTACCCATCATAGCATGTTAGGAATAGACATTTTAGGTAGCGTAGTAAATAGGCTTAAGGAAATTTATGGTAAGAACCACGTAATAGAGTTAGAACTACGACAGTACTATGACACCATTAAAGCCGGATATTATTACGACGACAAGAGAATAGTAATAGCATTTAGGTTCCCCATAGTCTCAGAAGATACTTATACACTCTACAAACTCTCCATAGTCCCGAACAAGAACAACCAAGTCCTCATACCTCCTTATCCTTTCATAGCAACAAATGGGAAAACGTTCATGTACATGGAGGCAGAATGCCCGAAGTTAGATAATAATCGGTATCTCTGCGAGCAAAAGACAAATCACTATATCCAGACTCAAGCTGACTGCGTGCAAACCTTCATTTCAAGCAAGACATTCATGTAATCTAACGACTGTACATCTATTTAAACCGGCTGTAGAAGAACTAGACAGTAGACACTACGTTATATCATTCCCTCAATCCACTAGAGTCCAGATGAAATGTGGAAGCGACGATTACGACACACTGCGGGGAAGCTACCTTGCCACCATTCCATTGCACTGCTCGATACACACAAACGAAATTACCTTACTAAACACCAAGGACGAGATAAAAGGCCAACCTGTAAAAGTATTGAACGTCCCCTACACTACTGAAATGCAGGAGATAAGCTCATTACATGCAAATCTAACATCTATTAACTTGGATAGACTACACACTATTCAGGACAGAATAACTCTTCAGTCGCCGATTTCATCGTTTGAAACAACTGAAACGCTATATCATACCACTATACCGTTTTATGTTATACTGTGTATCGCAGCCATACTTACAATTGCGATGATAACCAGAAGATATTTCCCTGGAAGAACCCTTTCCAGGAAACGGAACCAAAACGATGCTGTATCCACAGGACCAGGAAATCATGAAGACGCAGTTCCTGTAACATCTGAAACGCATACGCAACGAGAAAACCTACCAGCAACATTTTCACTAAGCGTTTTAAAATAGTTGCTGAACTACAGGCGGAGGTGTTACGCAGGCGTAGTATATCTAAAGCGCTGACTAAGGACGACCTCAATCAATTATAACAAACAAGTAAAATGCGCAATTAGCAACACGAGGCAAAGGTGCTGAACTAACAAAATACCGCGGCACCATCGCGCCAGCGCAACATGAGGTCGATCACTTCTATTTCGGCTTTGAAGGAAGACATAACTTTAGATTTAGCTAGATATAGTTTTCTTTTATTGTAATTCCTCTTACTTGAATTAAACTAGTTTTAAAATCTAAATTGGTTTTTTTTAAGTATCCCGGCCGCAGCCTTCGTAATTGACATACAAATAAAAAATCCGGAGTCACTCGTAATTTGTTCGATTTATCTTAAACACGTGTGACTGTGGATTTTTAATTTGTCTGTTTGTGATTTCTTGTTTATACCTTTTTAGTTGACTTTTTATTTATTGAAGAGAAAACTTCTATAGGCGCGTTGAGCAATTTTTGGTAGGGGAAGATCTTATGGGTAACGCGATCACCGACAAGCTAATCTTAACAGTACATCTGAAGCTATGAGTATCCTGTTGATCTTGGACATCAGTGAAAGCGAATATTATAATTAAATATATCTTCAGGTCCAGTGGTCGCAAGTGCTACTGCTGAGCATTAAGTCTTAGATTCGATTCCCAGGTCGAGCAAAGTGTTAATGGATTTTTCAGCAACCCGGAGTCTGGATTTGTGCCCGGTTGATGGCAATAGGCTCGCTCCCTATTACATGGGACTTAAATATAACTGTCGAAATGTAGGTGTACTATAGTTACATCTCTGCCCAACCCTTCGGTGAAACAAGGCGTGATGATGTGTTATAGTTTTAAGTTTTAACTTCTGTCGTAAAATATAGGTAATTCCCATGATTACCTATGGTTTTTATTAAACTTTATGTACTATAAATGTACAAAGGCGAATAGCAGTTGAAGTCTAATGACAATTTCTTTGGAACTGTTGAAATGTGTTCAAACGACTCAGAATGAGACACAATAGTTTTATTGTTATTAATAAAACAGCAATTAAGCTTCGATTCATTGCCTGACCCTGCGATTAAATCTTTTTTTTTTGGGTAGGAAATTAACAAATAATTTAATAAAATAATATAATAGGCGTGAAGACGGCCGACGCGTATATGGCCGTCACCTCCTTCTGCGAAGCAGTAATGCTCGCGAAGGAGGAGGCAGATCGCGTGAGGGAGAGGCAAATTTCGCGCCCTCACGCTCCTAGCCGCCGCATGAGGAAACGCCCTGGGCGTCGGGAATCACAGGCCGATTCCCGGCCACCGTAGGCGCGGGCTTGCGGACGGTGAGCAATGGGCGTCGTCCGGTAAGGACCAGGCCCGGGTCGACGGTACGTTGTGTTCCACGCGCGCCTCAAAGAGATTTCAGCGACTGAAGGGGTCCGTGGCACCGATGCCTGCCGGGGTTGCGGGAAAGTCTGAAAGGGATACCGTGGCCCCTGGCAACGTACAGGCAACTGAAGGAACGTGGGTGGGTTTTAGTAAGTAAGAGTCTGACTCGCTCTCCCGCTCCGCCCAGAGCATCGGTTCCCCTTTCGGATTTTCCTGTAACCCATCGGCTCTAGCAAACCCCTTCTCTTCGGGCGATTAAACCTTATGTTACTATTTGCCTGCTTATTGACTGGCGGTCATTAGTGACTCATAGAGATCCTAGAAAAGTGCCTTATGTCCCCGAGTACCTTTAGCTATTTATTATTAATAATTAGCTTCGCATTGTATTTTTTTTTTATGTTTGTGTTTTACGGCACTTTTGCTCATAGAGTGTATAAATCTCAAAATTAGATTAGATTACATTATTTGTGTAAAAATATTACTATCATGGTTAAATGCAAAAAAAGAAAAATGTACTTACCCATTTTTATACTGCTTACCTTTTTTGTAGAATCAACCACCTTACCTACCACCACGTACCTTAACTTAATCACATAGCACTATTATCATGAGGTATATTATATCTAACCATTTTAAATATTCACTAAAAACCCACATAAGAAATTAAACGTTAGACACCCCTAGTTTTAAGGCTTCACGTTGTAAGAGATATGTTCAGCAGATTGCATCTCCCTGTATATTTGAATACATAAAAATCCGATGATTCTACCGGGTACGTTTTCGGTAGACAATTTTAGATGCATCCCAAGTCGGGTTTGCTCTTTGAAATATTTTGTTGGCTTTGAAACAACGAATTGCTGGATGCATTGTTTTGAATTCGTTTTACGGAACGTGTCGGGAATATGTTTGGTTGGATGAAGTTTGGAGGGAAAATAGATGCGTGGGAAAATGCAGCCTCGAAGTGGAAAATAACAGTAAGTAACTGTCCGTGTCATAGAGAAGAGGCCCTGTGTCCCAGCAGTGGGGATATTATAATATGCTGATTATGCTCAGTTCTGCTCCATTCTTCATTCATCATCATAATTTCATTCAACCTTATACTCGTAGGTACTTTAAAATAACAAGGAAAAAACAAAAAGTTGATTTACAAATAAATTTTAATCTCTTCCATTTTTTTTTAAATTTAAAGGCAAATTCCCATTTGCAAAGCTTAATTTAAATATTATCTCCCCAGTATTATCATACTGTGTAAGCTAAGAGATTACTAGCTTGTGCAAAAGCTGTACAGGTCGGTGAACCACAATGCATAAGACAGGTAATTAGGGTGATGAAGAAACTCGGCTTGGCTTGAGGCACAGAACTCCAAACTTTACAATGTGCCAAGCGGCGCGGCAAGATAACGTGCGGACTGCCGCCATCTTGGATTACGGATTTTTGAAAAGAGAATGTTTTGGCTTTTTTCGTGGGTTCGCTACGTACTTTTCAATTAGGTAGGTATGATGTTGTTCTTGTTAAAGCTAATTTAATTGGTACATGCTTGTTTTCCATTTTTTGATAAAAAAAAGGCTTCCTAAGGATTATTATCCTAACTAATATTGTATATGCGAAAGTGAGTTAGTTTGTTTGTTTGTTACGCTTTCAAACTAAAATGGCCGAACAGATTTGGATGAAATTTGGCACATTAGTGGACCAGAAGCTGAGTTGCTACCGAATCGAGACTTATTCAGGTGAAAACGCAGGGTGCAGCTAGTATGATTATTATTATTATAAATGCGGAAGTAAGTTTGTTTGGTTTTTATGCTTTCAATCTAAAACGGCTGAACGGATTTGGATGAAATTTGGCACATGGGTAGACCATGACCTAGAGAAGGACATAGGGTACCTTTCATCTTGAATTGCAAAAGAAGTCGTAAGCAAAACAGCTAGTCATTTATAAAAGATGTCCAGCGCATCAGCAAATGAGATCTTCATTTCATTTCATCATATTTTTGACGACACAACATTTTTCAAAAGCATTCAATTTTGAAAAGTTTTGTATTAAAATGTTTATTTCTGAATAGACTGTCTTAACTACAAAGCAAGTACTAATGTTATTGATTGGCAGACGAAGTCAGACGAATCAATTTAATCGAATAGAAAAAGAAAGAAAGAAAAATATTTTATTTGGGACACGCACAGGAAATACAAACAGTAATAATATTTAAAAAAAAAAAGAACAAAATTATATCAAACTCAAAAACTCAAATCATTTATTTCAAATAAACCAATTTCAGGTACTTTTGAATTGTCAAGGGGTCGGTCAGTCAGAAAGATGAAGCTAGTTGCCCATTCCAAAGCGTAGTAGGTTCCTATGGAGAAGAACGGGCAAGAAACTCCATGGACACTCTTTTAAATTAGAATATTGTTACAAAACATTGGTTACATCATTCATGTTGAAATTATACATGTGAGAACAATGTAGCAAATCGTGCACGTTAAAAGCGACCATAATAAAAATATAAAAACAAAAATAATTAAAATAAGCCATGGCAGCTAAGAGATGACCAGTCCCCACTGACGGCGCCCGTTCACGAACATGACGCGACAATATAAAATAAAAAAGAGCAGCAAAACTAACAAAAAAAAAAAAAAAAAAAAAAGACATGTGCGAGGCCAAAAAGGCCCCTATCTCAGCATAATACGGCGATATTTAAAATTAAATACCACCGCGCTGGTATTCTGATAGAGCCCAAATACGATACGATTTCTTATGAATTTCTTCGCAATAAAATTTTATGTAGAAAGTGTGCATAGTTTGATTCGTGGTTGTCAGCGCGACTGCTAAGCTATCCACTACTGTCCTGGGTTCGAGTATGATTCGACCCTGAGGTCTGGCCGTGTAGTAGGTATTGAGTGTTTGTAAGGAGATTCTCAGAATCTATACAATGTGTTACAAAAACCCTGTCCGTTCTTTCGTGCGAAAAGAACACATAGATACTGCAATAACATTACCAAAAAGTAATAAAAAAACTTAATAATATTAAAAATAAAAAGTTATTGCTATTTAAAATTCACGTTTTTTGCATCAAAATAGGGTGTTTTACTCTATATGAGAAAAAATCTAAAAATATATTATTGAGATAGCTTAGGCAAAAGGCAGTCGGAAAACGTTAGCTTTAGTTCATAAAATAGCAAACTAAATTTTAAAATTCATTTTTGGGTCATCAACCGCCCCGGTAGTATAGTCACTTAAAATATCAGTTTTTTTCTAGTAAACTTCACAGACGTAATGGGAATCGATATCTAAAGATGATATAACACAAAAATAAATAAAGGTGATGCTGTTTTTTTGGGGTTATCAACCGCCGGTAATATAGTAACTATTTTATTTTATTTTTTTATTAACTTATTGACTTGATGGGAATCGATAACTAAACGATAAAACAGATTTTATCAACGCACTTCAAGTTAATAACACTACCCGCGGTCATTGACCCCAAAAAATAATCAAATCTTTTTATTATAGTTTTGTCGTGTTTAGATACTGATACCGTCACGTCTATGGAGTTTCGCTAACTATTTTTGATTTGACCTTGTAGATTCTAGCAGTCTGGATTTTGTGTGTCCGGTTGAGGACAAATAAGTTTGACTTGTATTACATGGTACTTGGTAAAATGTGAGTGTTCCTACGACACAGTTTTGTCTACACTTCTTCTTACAGCCTGTATTGGTGTGACGCTATTTTTGATGTGCAACATCTTTCCTTTCGACTTTCCGCAATCTGTGGGAGTGATTTCGTGAAACGCAACGGAAGTGTGTAACAGGAAGCCGGAGAAGCGCGCGCTATTTGATTTGACCAATAAGCGCGCGTGGTGCTAAAATCAGAAACGACCTTGACGTGACTCCGTACCTTTGATGTTGCTTATTAGTCTGTGCCAAATAAATGTTTTTTTTTTTTTTTAGTTTTCTATTACCAAGGTCAGAATTAAATAGATGTCAGATGTTACACATCAAATGCGACTACTGTAAGGCTCGCTAGTTTTTTTTATTTTATACCAACTATGTATAATGTAAGTAAAAAGTGTACAATTACACTTTTTACTGACACACTAAAACTTACATTACAATAAAAAGTGTAATGTAAGTGTGTGTGTGTTAGTAAGTATATTGTCATATAATTTGTTTTATTTTATTGAGTGAATTGTTTTGATTTTATGTATTTTACTTTCTCTCTACTCTTACACACGGTGTCTACGTCTCTTTTTACCCTCTGTCCTATCGCAGGTATGCTGGAAGAGATTTCTTTAGAAATAAGCATCACCTTTGTACGTATTTTTTCTGTTATTTTCATCTTGTCTGTTTATTTATGTGTGTACATAAATGGTTAAATAAATAATGATAGGTACAAACACCAGCACGTCAACCTACCTGAAACTGTCAAATTTTCCCAATCAACTTTGAACCTTATGCTTTTATGATAAAGTAAAATACCTATATACCAGCCCCATACGTTTTGCATGTTCCACTACTTCCTTGCTATTCATTACAGAGAAACGCTTTTAGAATTTCAATAGGCAGACGTTTAACACATAGATATGATCTAACGGCTATAGATCGACGATAGTATTGTGTATTACCCCGACCCAGTTCACACCAGTAGGTACTAGGGTTATGTATATCGGGAGCTACGAATGTTATGGAATAGAGAGTGTAAGATTTAAGGCGTAAGCACCAGGGTAGCCCGCGAAATTCAATTTTTATTACGTTTTTTGCAGTCAATTTACAGGTCAGTACCAGGTTGATCAAAGTATCATTAGGTGACTGTACCAAATATGAATTTACAGAATTGTCAATACAACTCTTTAAATTAGAATTGAACTCAAATGTCATGTTTTTTTTAAATAGTCATTCAACAGTGTAAAGGCTCATGCAGACCAGCACGACGCGACGGCGCGACGCGACTCGAACAATACAATTTCTAAGAAACCTTCACGGTATAACAATAAGTAGTGTCGCGTCGCACTGTCGTGTCGCGCTGGTCTGCACAAAGCTTAATTCACGCAGTGCAGTGTATTCATTCGCGTTCAGGGGTTTGTTGGAGCTCCCATGGCGCTGCAGTGCCTCCAGCATATTTGCAGATCACAACACGGAAGGCTTCCAGAAGGTGCTTCGCAAAAGAACCACCTTCCTGTGGTCTCGGGTAAAGAGTGGCAACCAACACGCTTCTAAGCGTGGTGGCGGACAGAGTGGACAGCCAAATCTTGAGGCATTAGTTGCTCATGTATGTCCAAAATAGTAATTATTTTAAATTTTATTAACATAGTTATAGTTATATCTACCTACTAGGTAACATAACATGGACTCGTACCAATAACTGTGTGCTTGGTCTGAAATCAATATTTCCAATTTCAAATTAGAGAGTAATAATTAGAGTAGAGCAATAATAATTATTGTAATTTTATAAAAAAATACATCTATGTTACGGTCGCTAATCTTAAATTGATCAACATACAACGTGACACTGACCTGCATTTTGCAAAATACTTAATATAATTTCGCACGCTTTACCGCATCCCCCTTGCTAAAAGAATGTTTAAGCTTTTGTTTGGCTATAAGAGAAGGGGAAGAGGGCAAGGCCAAATAAACGATGGATGGACTGTGACTGACCACAAAAGGTATTAATGAAATGCATGCAGCCGAGATGAGAACGCTAATAGGGATGTGTAGAATAAGAAATGAGTACGAAAGAGGTAGTCTGAAAGTGGCACCGGTGACCGAAAAGGTGTGCGGCAATCGGTTGTCATGGTATGGGCATGTGATGCGGAGGAGTGAGGAAAATGTCGTGAGGAAAGTTTTGAGTATAAAATGTCGATGGCTATAAGAGTAGGGGAACACCAAAGAAACGGTGGATGGACTGTGTGATAGATGATATGGCTAGAAAGGGGGTGACTACCGAGATGACGACTGATAGAGAAGTATGGAAACAAGGGACATGTTGCGCCGACCACAAATAAATTGAGATGAGGGCAGGAGAATGATAAGTGTATAAAATTTATTAAGATTAATTCAGCAAGCTTAAAATATTGATCGATAAATGTTACTACTCGCTAAAGGACTATTTGGATGACAGTTCTATAATCCCTCCTTTAGATAATAAGTATTAGGTTACCTATTTTGACATAACTGTATTTATTTTAGCTAATCGACATTGCAATCCATTGACATTATTCTAATACTTTTTATTGACATTTAACATTAATGTACTACCTTAGATTTTATTGTTGACATTGTAGGAATAGTTATTTGATTTAATAATTTGACATTTCTGAATTAATTTTAAATTTTATGATTGACATTGTTTACTACACTTTTTTTTTTTTTTTTCCTGACATTTTTATTTTTATTATTCCGTAAATTTTATTGTTGACAATTTGTTAATATTTATGTTTCACTCACTTCTTGTTTTTTTTATAATTTTATTTGATAATAGGTTATGTTGCACGTAAATAATTAATAGTTAAATGTAATATTGATCATATTTGTACGCCAAATGGCAAAACATAGAGCGCATTATAACCATGTAACACCTCTCTGTAAAAACCTATGTTTAACAAATAAACAATCTGAATCTGAATCTGAATCTTAAGTATTTCTGAAATTATCAAGTTCAAAATCTAATGGAGTTTGATTCGAACCACACTCGGCTTCCGAAAACTGCTCAACACAAACATTTTGCTATCACACTATCCAGGTCATATCCTGGTCAGGACATGTCCATCGAATCACCTGCGAATCGATTTGACCATAGATTAAATTCGTAGTAGACTTGCAGAAATCTTGTTTAAATTTTACATGGACAAATCTGCTGTTTTACAATAACACTACAATTTCTTATGTCTGCCAACGAGTAGGTATAGTTCGACTCACTACTTACAGACACTAGGTTATTTTTCACCTAAAAAAATGATCAAAATATATAATTTAAGTGCTTGTGAAATCTGATAACTTCATAAATTTATTTTATTTTGTAGTAATTGTAGTAAGTAGTTAAAATTAAGTAGTTATTCTACTTAATTGATGTGTTGACAATGAAAACCATTTTGTCTTTTAATCTAAGCCGGAAAAATATAAAGGTATTGTTTAATTAATTCAGAATGACGATGCAGAAAAAACAATGGACTATTCGTAATCGTTATTTAACTTTAATTACACAATTACACCATTTTAACAGTATATTATTATAATGTATGGATAATTATATTTCCAAGAATACAAAATAATTATTAGAAAAAAAGAAAAGAAAGAAAGAAAATACGTTTATTTGCGGTACATATTATGACGCAAGCAAAGAAACAAACACTAAAAAAACAATTTGGGGGAAAATATGCGTCACATCCACGCAAAACTACTACAGTGTAGTAAAACTATTATACTTACTTGCTGAATTATGCCGATTTCAAAAAGGATATCCACAAATCCTAATAGCATTAATTACTCAGTCCAAGCAGGCCAGGCGCACTCTGCATTTTAGGTTTGAAGCTACAAGTACGCGGTGGGTTCGACTTGTCGGGCCAGTTCAGTGGCCGTGAAGTAGTCAGAAGATAATAAGAGATACGCGACAGAAAGAGAGCTTCTAGGTGAAAATAAATCTAGGTAATTAGCGCTGTGCGACCTGAATTGCACTTTATTGTGCCGTAGCAAGAGACTTTTCATTCGCTATCTATATAAGTGATTTTGCGGAGTGAATCTTCTGTACTTGTACTGTTATGTATTCTGTGGTGCAAGTAATAGATTTTAAAACACGTTTTCGGTAACAACTATTTGAAAGAGTTTTTATAAGCCTTGAATTTTTAAATGACCCTGCAGCCTGGTCTATTTATATTATTTCAGTAAAACTTACTACAAACCTACTTTCTCCATAATTTCCTAGCTCCATATCGCCGAAGCAGTTCAGAACACACGTCGTTACATTCGTGAACGTGTCGGACGCCACTCCCACACGTGCCGACTCGTCGCACTACATTCACCTGACCGGTGTCATGTGAGTGAGCTCTATGGATTGTAGTGAAGCCTTTGTTTGGTGAATGGAGGTAGGTTGACGATAGAGCTATCTTCGGTCTTGTAGTATATAGTATGTGTTATAAATAGAATACCAGCCTATTACGAGTACTGTCCCACTGTAGGGCAAAGGCCTCTTCTCATACAGAGGAGGCACGATCATTGATCACCACGCTTGCTCAAGGCGGGTTGGTGATTTCAGACTTAATCAATTAGTAGCTACGCCCCGCAGTTTCACCCGCATAAGTGTCGATCCCGTGAGTATATTGGGATAAAAAATATCCTATTTCCTTACCCAGCACCTGGGGAGAATGCGTGGTTAGGTATTTTGTTTTAACGTTTATTTATTTATTTTATTTATTTTATTTATTTATTTTATTTATTTTATTTATTTTATTTATTTTATTTATTTTATTTATTTTATTTATTTTATTTATTTTATTTATTTTATTTATTTATTTTATTTTATTTATTTGGGATCTCCAACAAAGGATACTCATACATAATATAAATTACAATCATATAAACGATTATTTTACGTGTGCTTCTTCAATTACAGAAGACCACAGCATGCACACATAACTAGGTGTAAATAGTAGAAAAATAAACAAAGAAAAATTTACATGAATCAAAATGGAGCATTCATAATTGATTATTATAATTATTATTATTTCACATTTACTGGCTAGGTATTGGAGGGGAGAAACATAGTTACATACTTAGTTATTTTACGTTATTTAATACATGTGATTATGTTTACATGTTTACACAATATTGTGTGTGTGTGTGTGTCGGCGTCACATTGTAAACAACACGTGCATCGGGCTATGGCGCACTATGGCGCCGTAGCGCGCTACGACATTCTCCCACCTTCTCGCTGCTGGGCGGAGTTAATGATCACTACGTCGTAGCGCGCTACGTCGTTGCCCCACCTAAAATACTACCGTATAAAAGAGTCCGCACGGCGGCGAAATGGCATTCTGCCTTCAGGCGTTGCCCGGTGCACAGGTTGTATTGATCTCAATTATTGTTACTCTGCCTCTCTGTACATTGTTACTATTTTGTGTAAACTAAGCTATTACTGGGTGTCATGGCTATTTGTGTCTTGAAACTGATTAAGTGTAGTTTCGTGTAAAATTAATTGATTAAATAATTTATAAGAAAAACTAAATTCTTATTATATAAAGAACCTCTTTTATTTTACAATATATCTGATCCTGTGCCTTCATCAGAAGTGGGATCAGACCCACTCCCACCTATATCTGGGACTGCCAGTAATTTAAAACAGGAACAAATGTAATTTTTTTCGGCTAGTATGGAATCAATTATTTAAAAAAAAAAGCAGATAATATGACACCTAGCTACATGACACCCAGTACGCAGTCAATGCTGGTTCCTTTCGATCCTGATGCACCTGAAACCGACATGATCTACTGGTGTGCGTTAAAATCAAGCCAGATAATATTTCATGGGTTGCTGTTAAGGAAATGCTGGTCTTTAAATTTTTCAAATCCATGACAATGAAGGATCATTTTGATTTAATTATCAAATTTCAAATTGATAATATAGTCGAGGCAGGAATGCGAATTTACCGGGAAATGTACTAACCGGTTTTGGCATATCTATCCTGTCACAGTGCAATGACAAAATTTGACCTAAACTCAATTCTGTCATTATAAACGATAAGAATCAACTCTTCCGCATACTGCGCTGCTTTTCATTAAAGAGAAGAATTGAAGAACCAGGTACGTCTGAATCGTACACGAAAATGCCCCGTCCGTCAACACCATTTCGGAGAAATTGCAATTCCATCGGTTCTAATAACGTTAATTGCTCACTCCAAATAAAATTCCCAACCATGGTACAAAACTGTCTTCTAGATGTTTACATAATTCGAGAAAGTTCTTCGCCTTTCGCGAGTCCCATATTATTAATTTAAAAAAAAAGGGACGGTAGCGATCGTATGTGTGTTGATTACCGGGAACTTAATAGCAATACTTGACCAGACTATAAGCTATCCTTTACCACTAATTAGTGATCAAATCGATAAGTTACATGGGGCCTGTTTCTTCTCTAATTTGGATATGGCCACTGGATTTCACTAATTTGCGTCCATAAGGAGTCTATAGAAAACTGCTTTTGTTATACCTTCGGGTCAATTTGAGTACCTAACCATGCCGTTTGTTTTACTAAACGCTCCACAGGTTTTTCAAAGGGCTATAAATACTGCACTTAAACCTCCTGAATCAGAGACCGTTCAAGAAGGGTTGGTTCGTTTAAATAGATTAACTTTAAAAAAATGTTCATTTATGAAGACAGAAAATTTAATATCTAGGTATCGTAATATCCTCTGGAGAGGTTGGACCAAGTCCTCATAAGGTTCAAGCCCTAAAAAATATCCCTCCTGCAAGCACTGCTACTCAGGTTCATCAATTTACAGGCCTTTTTTTTTTTTTTTTTTTTTTTTTTTTGGGTGGGAAATCATCAAATGACGTCTCCCGCTCTGGGTGGAGCGGGAGGACGTGTCAGACTCTTACTGACTAAAACCCACCCGTGTTCCTTCTGTTGCCTGTGCAATGCCAGGGGGCCACGGTATCCCTTTCGGACTTTCCCGCAACCCCGGCAGGCAATGGTCTCATCGGACCCCTTCACTCGCTGACACTCTTTGAGGCGCGCGTGGAACACAACGCGCCGTCGACCCGGGCTTGGTCCTTACCGGACGGCGAGCTACCCATTGCTCACCGTCCGCAAGCCCGCGCCTACGGTGGCCGGGAATCCGCGATCGATTCCCGACGCCCGGGGCGTCTCCTCCTGCGGCGGCTAGGGGCGTGAGGGCGCGAAATTTGCCTCTCCCTCACGCGCTCCGCCTCCTCCTTTGCGAGCATTACTGCTTCGCAGAAGGAGGTGACGGCCTCCCATGCCCTCTCGCTCCGTACCATGGCCTGGACCAGGGCCGGACGCGAGAGATCCCCGCCACCGATCGCCTCCACGAGGACACGGCGGTGCTCTGCCCAAGCCGGGCATACCTCCACCGTATGCTCCACCGTGTCCTCCGGGCGATCCACGCAGTGATGACACCCGGGCGTTTCCTCCCGCCTTATCCGAAACAGGTACCTCCCGAAACAGCCGTGTCCGGTGAGGACCTGCGTCAGGCGGAAGGTGAGGACGCCGTGGCGCCTCTCCAGCCACTCCTCAAAGAGGGGACTTATCGCCGCAATAGTGGCGTGCCCAGCACTGGGTTGCGACAATCGCACTCTCCATGACATCAATTTACAGGCCTGGACACATATTTTCGACAATTTATTCCAAATTTCTCAAAATTGATGAAATCTTTGTATCTTCTAACCGCGGTCAAAAAGGTTACTATTAATTGGACCTGTGAACATAATGACGTAGGTACATCAGAAAATAGTATAATATGTCATTTCTCAGCCAGTTAAAACAAAAAATTGACCCTTTACCCATCGAACTCCACACTGATGCAAAAAGTGAAGGATATGGGGCTATACTAGAAAAAAAAAAATTGTCTACCTCATGTTGTCGCTTATTTTAGTCAGAAAATCACAAGTGCTGAAAGTCTTTATCATTCGTATGAATTGGAAACATTAGCCGTAGTTAAGTCTGTGGAACATTTTCGACATTACTTGTATAGGCGTAAATTTACGGTTTTTACTGACTGTAACGCCTTCAAGGCCTCTCATTCCAAAAAGGAGATTACACCTAGAGTGCACAGGTAGTGGGCAATTTTGCAGTCGTATGACTTTGATATCATTTATAAAGAGGGAAAAAATATAGCACATGCAGTCTTTCTTTCACGTAATCATGCTGACACATCTTTTACTCATAAACCAGCTAAAATTGTAAATTTGGTTGAACTAGAGAGGTGTTGGTTATCTGTAGAACAACGTGATTCTGAAATATCAGACATTATTTCCAAATTCCGTTCAAATTACTTGCCGTCTGAAATATCACACACATACGATTATTAGACAGGGCATACTTTATCGTAAAATCTAACGTAATAAAACCACTAAATGGTTACCAATATTGCCACACTCTTTAACCTGATTAATGATTAATCATGGACACAGCGAAATGAAACACCATGGTTATGAAAAAAACGCTCTATAAATTATGCGATCCTTATTGGTTCCAAAAAAATGTTCAAAATTTAAAAAAAAAAATATATAGATTTGTAAGGTTTCCAAAGGTCCGCCGGGTGCCCAGCAGGACCATCTGTATCCAATCCCTAAATTGCCCATTCCATGGCATACAATTCATTTGGATTTAACTGGCAAACTCAGCCGAAAAAGCGAGCGTAAGGAGTATTGTTCCGTGATTATTGATGGTTTTACAAAATTCGTCTTGTTAGAGCATACCTTAACCCAAATGCATCTGATGCTATTAAATCACTTAAAAATGCAGTGAACTTGTTTGGCGCTCCTAAAAGAATAGTTGCATATCGTGGTAGGTCATACGACAATGCTGAATTTAAGAATTTTTGTAAAGATAATCATATCATATTATAGCCACTGGTTCCAGTAGGGCAAATGGTGAGGTCGAGCGTATGCTCACTATAGTTGAAACATATTCGGACAGCTTATGGCAAGATCATATAGGCGACATCCAATTAACTCTCAATAGTACTCTCTGTAGAGTAACAGGGTCCACGCCCTTGGAAATAATACCAAATTAAGGGCAGTTCATTAAGCATATCAAGAGTATCAAGACTAATAATCCTGATGAAGATAGGTTAAACCTCGACCATTCGATCCGATGCTTCTGCTAGTATAAAAAGCTGGCTCAATATGACACAGGTCGATTTAACAAGGGTAAAGCTATAGTTAAACCTTTTTCAGTAGGTGACTCTGTCTTTGTTAAATACGAAGAAAGACACCAAACGAAACTAGACCGTAAATACAAAGGCCCCTTTAAAATAACCGCTATTTTGGAAAATGATGGGTACCAATTAAAACACATTAATGGAAACAATAGAGTCTACAAATACTCTCACGAAATCTTGCGAGAAGTACCCCGTGGTCAGTCATTGTTTTTGGAAATCGCAGAAAATTATGATGAGGATGACGTGTCGGCGGATAATAACAACACAGAGGTTCTTGTTCACGAGAGTAGGCAACATATTAACTTTGATGATATTCAGTCTACTAATAGTGATACTATCTCTGCCAATAATAATACCATGTCTGCCAATAGTGATACCTCTGTCAATAGTGATACCTCTGTCAATAGTGATACCTCTGTCAATAGTGATACCTCTGTCAATAGTGATACCATGGCTTCTAAAAGTGAAACTATATCTACCAGTTCTCATAATAATGCAAATTGTAGAAACCCTGGTTTACGTGCTGTTTCAGTAGAATCTATTGGCCCTGAATCAATTAACATTGTAACAATAGCACTTGTACATCAGCCAAAGTATTGAGCTATTTGTTAATTAAGCTAAAGGAACAATACTTGTTCGGCCCAGCACCTGGGGAGAATGCGTGGTTAGGTATTTTGTTTTAACGTTTATTTATTTATTTTATTTATTTTATTTATTTATTTTATTTATTTATTTTATTTATTTATTTTATTTATTTATTTTATTTATTTATTTTATTTATTTTATTTATTTTATTTATTTATTTTATTTATTTATTTTATTTATTTTATTTATTTTATTTATTTTATTTATTTTATTTATTTTATTTATTTTATTTATTTTATTTATTTTATTTATTTATTTATTTTATTTTATTTATTTGGGATCTCCAACAAAGGATACTCATACATAATATAAATTACAATCATATAAACGATTATTTTACGTGTGCTTCTTCAATTACAGAAGACCACAGCATGCACACATAACTAGGTGTAAATAGTAGAAAAATAAACAAAGAAAAATTTACATGAATCAAAATGGAGCATTCATAATTGATTATTATAATTATTATTATTTCACATTTACTGGCTAGGTATTGGAGGGGAGAAACATAGTTACATACTTAGTTATTTTACGTTATTTAATACATGTGATTATGTTTACATGTTTACACAATATTGTGTGTGTGTGTGTCGGCGTCACATTGTAAACAACACGTGCATCGGGCTATGGCGCACTATGGCGCCGTAGCGTGCTACGACATTCTCCCACCTTCTCGCTGCTGGGCGGAGTTAGTGATCGCTACGTCGTAGCGCGCTACGTCGTTGCCCCACCTACAATACTACCGTATAAAAGAGGCCGCACGGCGGCGAAATGGCACCTCGTCCTATCCGCGCAGGAGTCCCTCAAGGCTCTGTGCTCTCCCCCCTAATCTTCACGCTTTTCACCAGCGATATCCCAAAGAGTAAAAGGGCGCAGTTGGCTCTGTTCGCAGACGATACGGCCATTTACTACAAGGGAACCAGCACTGACTCGATAGCCCACACTCTCCAGACCTCAGTCGACATGCTCGGCACCTGGTTTAGAAAGTGGAGGATCGAAGTTAACCCGGATAAAAGCCAAGCGATTCTCTTTAGGAAACCGCGCAAAAGGTTCAAACCCCCCCGACTCATCACCATGTTCGGCAAGCCTATCCCTTGGGAGAAGCGAGCCAAATACCTAGGTGTCGTCCTAGATCAGCATCTCACCTTCAGTGAGCACATAAAGCAGGTCCGCTCGCGAGCCGCCTTCGTCCTCGGTAGACTCCACTCTGTCCTGAATGCACGTAGCAAAATGTCACTTAAGTGCAAATTGCGTACGTACACGGCGTGCGTTCGTCCCATCATGACCTATGCGGGAGCCGTATTTGCACACGCAAAACCCCGTCATATTCATAGGATGCAAACGCTCCAAAATAGATTTCTCCGGAAAATCACCGGTGCCCCCTGGTACGTTAGGAACGAGATCCTCCATCTCGACCTAAAGATCCCCACAATCCACCAATTTCTCAAACGCAATTCCAAGCGTTTCTTTGAGTCCGCCGCCAAACATCGCAACCCTCTGGTTGTCGAGGCCGCCAATTATGTCACGAGTAGAATCAGTCAGACCCGCCGCCCAAGGCAAATCCTTACCGACCCAGACGACCCCATAACCCTCCTCCAGGAGAGCAATAGGGCCACAAGTACAGTGCACAAGAAACACAGACACCGACCCGCATTCCGACCTCGCCGCCGAGGTCCTCCGCGATCGCGACCCGCCCGAGTAAATAATACTCCCCACCGACCCTTGCTCGCAGAAGCGCCAGCCCGCGTTTTGCTGAGAAATGTAGTCTTAAATTCCCCGATTAATAATAATGAATCATCTTTGATCCAGCCTGTCCCAACTTGCTGTCCTCCCCCCAGCGACGCCCTAAGCCGAGGTCCGTACCCCACAGGGGGTGCCCTTAGCGAGCGTTCGCCTAGTTTTAATTTAGAATAGTTTTGCCCCTGGCTGGAGGCTTTAAGTTAGTAGCTTAAGGCAGCCGCAGGATTGACCGGTTAAGTAGTCATCACCTCAGAGGTGAGCTACGAGATGCCCTAGACAAAAAAAAAAAAAAAAAAAAAGCGAAATGGCATTCTGCCTTCAGGCGTTGCCCGGTGCACAGGTTGTATTGATCTCAATTATTGTTACTCTGCCTCTCTGTACATTGTTACTATTTTGTGTAAACTAAGCTATTACTGGGTGTCATGGCTATTTGTGTCTTGAAACTGATTAAGTGTAGTTTCGTGTAAAATTAATTGATTAAATAATTTATAAGAAAATCTAAATTCTTATTATTTAAAGAACCTCTTTTATTTTACAATATATCTGATCCTGTGCCTTCATGTGTTTATTTATGTTTTTGTTTGTTTTTTTGTTTATGTTTACTTGTTTTAGCTGTTGCCCGCGACTTCGTCTGCGATCCAGGATAAAAAATAGCCTATATCCTTTTCCAGATTCCAGGCTGTCTGTAAAATATCATACAAGTCTTTACAGCCTTTTAGCGTGAAAACGTAACAAACAAACATACAAAAAATCAAATATATTCTCTCTATAATATTAGTTTAGATAAGTCCAGGTTTCATCACGATGTTGTTCTTCACCGATGTTAGTACCAACTACTTAATAAGGTAAACTCGGAAATTACATATGAATTAAAAAAGTTACATAGGTGCTTTTGCCCGGATTTGAACACATGAGAAGCGCATTAACAAAATTCAAAAGTCATTTAAGTTTAAGTTTTATTGACCATAAGTTTAGGTTACAGTACACCGGTAATACATATTTACATTGTACTTAGTATAGAGCACACTCTTACGTTCAACTACACTAAGTTAGAACTTATCTATAGCAAGTAGCAAGGGGAGTAGAAGAACAGTTAAATTATAATAATGCTATCACAAATAAAGCAATGATTCACATACTTGATAAAATAATAAATGCCCAATGACGGTATACAGAGAAAAGTTCTTTACCTCCCGTGCTAGTCAAGGACTGTGTTACGGCAAGGTAAGTTAATTCCTAATAACAATGATAAAACCATGGTCAGCAAGACGGCCTATGAACACAAGCAGATCAGCCATTACCCCCCTCGCCATATTTGATGGAAATTAAGTTAATTAAAAATGGACTCTTTGTTTGGTTACTTTAGTAGTTGCAAGCGCGACTGCTTAGCGAAAGGTCCTAGGTAGGTTCGACTCCGAGGTCGGTTTCAATAACGGTTTCTCAGTCGCAGCCCAGAATCATTTGAATTCTGTTAGTGGTAACGGGCTTGCCCTCTTTTAGCTGAGATAATGGGACTAATAAAAAAATAATCTCTACACGAAATAGGTACCATAGTCGTATTTACATCTCAGAAGTAAAGAAATTGTATAATAGGGTATAACACCCATTTTTGAAAAGTGTCTCAATTAGATTCTATAGTGCTAATGAACCACTAAAAAATTCACAAAATTTTTATTCAATCGTTAATTACCATAAAAATGCATTTAAATGTTGCATTTTAATTTCGCGCGTAATTTGACGAAAACGCTGGACGCCATATTGCTCTGTGGTCTTGACGTCAGTTGGCTGTGTAAACAAATGCAGTGATATTTTTTAAGTTATAAATTTGTGTTGTCTCCTATTACAAAACCGTCCTCCATCATATTATTTCAATAAAAAATACGTTGGTTACGAAAATAACAAAAAGCCTTTATAGATTAAACGTACGCTGATAGTTGACAGTTAACACTTTTTAAGTTTACATAGCCGTATTACGTAATAACATGGCGACTACTATCTAATGGTGTTATGAAACAGATTAAAAAAGCTGAAACCTTTGAATTGAATTTTAAAATTTAGTTTGCTATTTTATGAACTAAAACTAACGTTTTCCGACTACTTTTTGCCTAAGCTATCTCAATAATATATTTTTAGATTTTTTCTCATATAGAGTAAAACACCCTATTCCCTAAAAGCTGGCATTATAATATCGCCTTTATATAATAATTATATTTTTTGCATATAAGTAGATAGAGGAGCTCGTGGCTAAGTAATAACAGCCGCACGGATTGATCCATCAGGTTAAGCTACGCTTGCCGTGGTTGGTCCGTGGATGGGGACCATCTTTACATACAGAAACTCTTCCGTGCCTCGGAAAACGCGTTAAGCTGTTGGTCCCGGCTATCATTCGTGCTTCTTTGAGTCGTCAGAAGCCCGATAGTCTGACATCCAGTCTTACCAACGGGTATCGTATCACCCAGTAAATGGGTCGAGGTCAGATAGGCAGTCGCTACATGTAAAATTCTGGTATTCAGCTGCATCCGGTTAGACTGGAAGCCGACCCCAACATGGTTGGGAAAAGGCTAGGCAGATTGATATGTGTAGGTAGATATTCTTTTAATCACATTACCAGTTATTAATACTCGTCATAAAGGCGAGTTGCGGCCAGGGTACAAAGAAATATAAAAGGGGTTGTACCTCCCTTTGTGTTGCACCGGATGTGAGACAACTGGAAGTGGTAGGGAGGAAGTGACGCACGTGCGCACCCAACCGTTATGGCGTTGCCGTATCTACGTTTGAACCTGTGTTCACATTATTCCAGGTGAATAAGGTTAGATTTTTAGTAATAATAGTGTTTAGGTAATTTGTATTTATGCAAAGCTTTTATTAGTCTTTGTCTGACTAAATAACTTTTTGAACACATTCTGTAAAACTTTGATATTTTTCGAAAATGTCTTACGTAACGGTGGGCGCTCAAAAAGGGGTGGTTTTATTCATGGTGATTTTATTTACCACATATGTGGTGAAATGTTACTGTAGGTACCACCCTGCCCAATCCTTTGGGTAAAACAGGGGTGATTTTATGTTATTTAAGAATATCAGAAGTAACAATCACTCTGAACATTTCAACAGAATACACATTTCGACACCTTTTCAGATCAATTTACATACTAATCCCCATTTATTCAGACAATGAATAAAACGCTATCATAACTTAATACAATTTATTATTCCCTTGTCATTTCGAAGCTTTGGAGCTTACAGTCAATGTCTTCAAAGCATAAGGACTGAGGCACACTTGTAATAATTTAAATGAACTCTTATGTCATTTTATTTTATTATCTTTCATAAATAAATAAACATTAATATTATTTAAAAGAAGAACATAATAAAGTGACTATTAGAACCCAAGCACAGCCTCGAGCGATGGAACTTGCGACACGATTGCACGAAAACACGAAAAGCACGCGCATCATGTCGCGTGACTCGTGTCATGCTCCAAACAACTTCATAAGAGGGAACAGGGCCTGTGAAGAATTTGGAAAATAATTATTTGAAGGAACTATTAACGTCGTCTTACATCAAGCCTGCCCTCGTAGAGCGCGATAGGGACAACTACAGCTCAGAGCAATTACATCACAAAAAAAAATTACGGGGTCGACGTTTCGTATTCTCTTTTTTTTCTCCTCGAAAACTGAACTGATTCAATTATTTTTTACATTCAAATTTTAAGAAAGAGTATGTCTAGGTTCCTATCATTTTCTTTTATGTTAAAAACTTTTCGGATTTGTCTGGTGGTCCTCTAATCATGGCGGTAAAAATGGGGCATTTTTGTAATTTTTGGAGGGTCATATTTTCTTTACCGATAAGTTGCTGGACAGAAGGAAATAACAGGGACGTGTCTACAGCAGACCTTGATTTTATGGAAAAAAAAATATAACTCTAGAGGCATTATTCAGGAATAAAAAAGGGGAATACATTTGAATGGAAAATCGCAGGCCCTGATCCCTCTTAATGCGTGTACGCACGCACGAACAAAACATGGTGAACACAAACATCGAACACGGAACATTTGGCTCGTAAGTACGTGTGGACGTAAATAAGGAAAGCGAACACTAACTCCATACGACCACAGTTCGCGCCTCGCTCTCTTTAGTAGCCATGGATTAGAAATTGGATCGCCACGAACATTTTTGACGAACACAGTGTTTGATCGTGGTACGCACATGCGATGAAGTGTTCGATGTTCGTATTCACCATGCCTTTTCAATTGTTTTCTCCACAGTCGCTTTCGCAAGACGTTAGCGACTTTTAGTCAAAATGAAAGAACTTTGTTAATGACCCTTAGGCCTTTCTCTCATTTTGTCTTTGAATCTAGAATCCATGATTTATTTACATAGATTTAATATGAATATAAATATCAGGATATATGCGTTTAGGAAAATTCAGTTTCTTTGAAATCTTGAGAAACGAGGCTTGATATTTTTTTGACGCAAATTGAGAACTGGCGGGCATACTGTCTGGCAGCCCTCACTTTTACTAGATAGACTCACACAGTGAAATGACAGATTCAGTCCCGAAGTAGTAGTTTATGGTATGTAGATACTTAATGTAGCGTCGTATATATGCGCGTAGCATATATCGTCAAAACCAATTGGGTGCCTACCTATTGAACCATGTTCATTTTTCCGAAAGAACCGTAATCTCCAAAGTACTTTAAAGTAGACCCACATTTCGCCATTTATGTATATGCAAGAAATAAATAACGTACTATTCAGCTATTGTCATTTTATACTTAAAGTTATTAATTAAGTATAAAATATTATTTCTAATTTCTTGCTAAAGACTGGTAAACTTTATAAAGGTAGAAATCTAGTAAAATCTACACACAAATGGAACAAAAATACTGACAGTTAACTGTGTGTACCCAAACCCTAAAACGAAAGTGTTCGAAACTCGCTTAAAAATATGATTTATTTTCTTTATTCAAAATGATTCATCAACTTTTCATTTCATTTCAAATGAATGAGAAGTCCAAAGTCATTCTAGGTAAATGACTTATGATTAACGATATTTCGAGCTTACGAACGACCAGTTTAACTTGGTCCGTACCGAAATTGGGAACTAATATTATTAAATTGTACTGAATTAAACACATTGTTACATTATTTGGAAGATGTGAGTGTAAACGCCGGGATAACGCCCCAGAAGATCATATTGTGACCTTATTGGTGATGTTCTTCAGAAAGGTCAGGTGCGTAATACTCGAAACTATACTACTATATGACCAGATGTATGAACGTAAACGAAGCAAATGGAGTACGACCTTGCGGAAATACGATATAAATAAAATACAATAAACGTAGATATATTTAGTAACCTATTCCGCTTAACTGTTGCTAAAGAGTCATAAAAAACCCTGTAAGAAATCGACACGTGTTTCACCTCTCAACGAGGCATCCTCAGGATGACGATTGACTTGTCGCGAACCCGAACACGGCGTGTTGCCACGCCAAGCGCTGGACGCAGAGAACACGTGTAGATTTCTTACAGGGTTTTTATGACTCTTTAGGAATAGTTAAGTGGAATAGGTTACTAAATATATTAACGTCTATTGTATTTTACGTAAGGATTGTCAGGTGCCATGGATTTCTGTAGTTTCCTACCTCTATGGGAAGAAGCCGTAAGTTTATGTATGTAATGTTACATTATTTCTTAGCAAACAGCGCCACTATTCAATCTCAAGATACAGTGGACGTTTATATGTATATTCAATGGTATTCATTTCGCAGTATTTTGTTTTTGGATTAAGGCAGAAAGCTAAATATAAACTGATGTTTTAAACAAGAAATGTTTTGTCTTCTTTTTTAAACACATTTTCCTTATTCAGATTATTTTTTATTATGCTTGATAAAAAAAATTACTTTTCTTGCAATTGTATTTAATTTCGCTTCAGAATAAATACTGTGTGATTACTAGTTATTAAGACAAAATACTAGTAGTTCTACTTGAATATCATTATTTATGTGGAAGATGACATTTTTACTAAGTACATATACTTACAACCCCGTTTTTACACCAATATATAAACGTCGTTTATCTTTTAAAGAAGACAAGCTACATGTACATTTTTTTTTTCAAAAATATGATCAAAATTGTAAACAAGACATGTCTGAAACAACGTCAAGTCATGTTTTATACACAACATGGATTTGACAAGTTTTTTAAAGGACTTTTTGAAAACAAGTATCATAACAACATGTATAATTTTATAGGCATTGAAAGGAACAAAAACTGCTTAGGATAAAAGAAAATTTTCTTGTACAAAATTAGGCTTTCAATCTTGTGATGAACTAGGTATTTTTCAACGTCAACATAGTTTATGAAAGTATCACAGAATACCCTACTTTTGTCTCGAATCTTTGGCACACTTAGGTGTCTATAAATATTTTTCAAACAGGCTTAATAAATACTTTAGATGAAAATTACGCAAAACAAAACACCATCTTGATGGAAAAGTTGAAAATAAGTGCTTTTCAGCTCCCCTTAGTGACAATACCAGTGCGGGTGTGTCAGACAACACAGTTTATTATACAATATTACACACAGATATTTATTAAACTTAATAATAATTTTAATTCTTATTTGTTATATTAAGGAACAATCTCATTTTTTTTTTATCCAAAAATAATATATATATTTTTTTTATTATTGTATTGTATTTTAATAATATTTTATTTTATTTTATTTATCTGTGTAATGCTAATTTAGTGGCACTTTTTACCTTATCTTTATTTTGTTAACATGCGGATAATGTGGTGGGCTGCAATATTGTTAAATCTACATAAGAGCCTATATTATTGTTATTTGTATACATTTTATATTGTAGCTGTTTATTTTCCCATGATAAATAAATTTAATTAGGTTAAACATATATGACAAAATCCGAAATATAGATATGTCTTGTAGTGAAGTTACGTCACTTCACAACAAATGAACACAACATAAAAGACAGACATTGTTAGCAAACGTTCCATAAAATTATGACTTAGCCTTATCAACATCACTGATATCCAAAACTCGTCTTTCTCTTCTCTTGGATAGAGTCTAAAATCGTAGTTTTCCGCAAATCACTAAAATAGCTAGGGTTCTCGCCATTACTTTTACGCATAGTGCGTACATCAAGAATTCAAGATGGCGGCGAAAACTCCGACACTTAGTGAAACCGTTAGTCGGACCCAAGAATTATTAATAAGCACATCATTGAACGTCGTTTGTTCTTTGTTTCTGAACATTATTCCTAGTTTCACAGCCGGTTAAGGGTAATAGTTATGAGTCTTGGGTAAAAAGCTTTTTTTATGTGGGGTAACAGATGGTTTGTCTGAAAATTAAGGGTTAAAGTTGAAATAGTGAAAATATGGTAAAATATTGGAGAAGAGATGAATTTTCTTTTTTTCTTAGTTTGAACAGAAATTCATTTCTGAATGTTACTTTTACGCTTCACAAGGATTACTGATATTAGCGTTTTATTTTCATTATGTAAGAAAGATAAAAATTGCCTATATCCACAAATGTTCAGTCTTCTTTTATTATAAGGTGGATCAATATACAATAAAGCCAGTGTTAATCACAAAACTATTAAAACAAAACTGTATAGACACTAATAACACTAAAAACAATTAATTCCGTAAACGATTTCGCAGCGCAAAATAATCAGTATTAATCAGATTAGTGATAATGAATATTGAGAACACAACTAGCACCCTAGGCACATGCAGAATAGTAGATACTGAAGGTCGGGTTCTTACAGCGAGCGAAAATGCACGCACACATAAACACGCTTCATGTACAGCAAGTGAAGGCGCACTCCCAACTGGCATTCGGATGCGATTGAAATCGCCATACGTATGGTCTGTTCTAAAAGTATGCAATGAAAGTGTCAACAAACCCTGCTTAGGTTAAATTCGTACGCAATCATCCAGAATAAGTAATACATTTATCTGTATTTAGAAGGTGCCAACTTTAAAATTTCACTACTTTTCCAACAATTACTACTGTTTGAATAACATTATTAAATATTATTTGAAAACCATATAGAAAAAACAGCAACAGTTATGGGAAAATTGTTTCTAAAGGTTTTCTTCGGTTATTTACTTCGGCAAAGCGATCAATCGCATAAGGTTACTTTTATAACCTTATGTTGTTTTTGATGATTTGTCACACGTTTAAAATAAGAATGTTGGTTTTAAATATTCAAATAATTATAAGCACTCAATTTTAAAGGTGGCACTACAAATTGGCATCCACAGGAACGTTTTCTAATCCTACTTTTGGAGCAGACTAAGTTGCGTCTATGGCTGCGTACGCCTATTTTCGCTTTATGGAGCTAACCTTCTGTAGATAATTATTCTGTGCCCCAGGTGATAAACAAATGAGCAACGATTTATTTGTATCATTTGTTTATATTGTAGTTATTTTAAATTATTATGTTCCAAATTAATGGGATAAAGTTTCATTACTGGATGTAATTATAAACACTAAATTAACTGATATTGACCAATTCAATTGATTTCGGATAGACTTTCTAAAATTAACTTTTATTTGGCATTCACCCTTATCAGATACTGCTGTTTCGGTCGAAATTTTATTTATTTTCTCCTCTCTTCCCTTTTATGGAAGACACACCTTTTAAACAAAATCGATCAATTCATTCGAAGTACTCTCACATCAATCATAAATGTGGCATTGAAGTCCGCGCGTGGCTGCAAGCCGCACTACCCACTCGTTTTGGTGGGCTCGGCGTCCGCAAAATTTCTAGTGTGAGCTTACTTCCTGTCCTCTGTCCACAGCACCGAAAAGTAAACCACAAGAATCATATTCTCTTCTCAGGTTGTCTCTGAAGTGCTGTGTTTGACTGATGCGATGAACATCATCGGACACCATGGTCTTTCCCTGCCGCAAGAACGCTGGTCGTTTGGCACGGCACGCAAGTATTAATGACATCATCCGTCGGGCTCTTGTCACCGCCGGGGTGCCAGCTGTCTTAGAACCCAATGGCTTGGCACGCGACGATGGGAAGAGGCCAGACGGAATGACCATAATGCCTTGAAAGTTCGGTATGCCCTTGGTGTGGGACGTAACCTGTGTTGACACCCTCGCGCCATCCCATCTTCCTAGCACGGTGGGCTGTGCTGGGGCGGCTGCTGCAGGTGCTGAAAATCTCAAACGACGCAAATATTACCACCTTATAGGTATTGGTAGCTATATTTCCGGGTCCGAGTGCTCATCGAGTATTTCAGGACATCGCAAAACGGTTGGTCGAATCTTCACGTGACCACAGGTCCGGCCAGTTTTTAGGTCAAAGAATCAGCATTGGCATCCAGCGTGGCAATGCTGCCAGCCTTTTGGCCACTTTTCCCACTGACAGCGATGCGGAACAATTTTTTAATGCCCAATGAGCTCTTCCTATATTTTTATTTTTTTTCCACTATATACTTACTTGTACTTATGTAAAAGTTAATTGATCAATATCAGTTAATTTAGTGTTTGTTAACGAGTAATATGAAAAACATAGCGCAGTAACGTGATTATATTTTGTGTAAAATTTTATAGATAAGAATAGTTTTTTTTATGATTGCGAGGTTTCATCTTAAGATGGGGTAGGAGTTAGAAACTGTGAAAATAAGTATCAAACTCAAACTCAAAGCATTTATTTCAATTAAACCATTTACAGGCACTTTTGCACTGTCAAGGGGTCGGTCAGTCAAAAATATGAAGCTAGTTGCCCATTCCAAAGCGTAGTAGGTACCTATGGAGAAGAACGGGAAGAAACTCCACGGACACTCTTTTAAATCAAAAATTTGATACAAATTATTGGTTACATCATTCATTTTGAAATTATGCATGTGAGAACAATGTAGAAAGACGTGCACGTTCGTAAAAGCGTCCGTAAATACTATAACTATAAGTATATAGTTCTATCGTGTTTTATCACAAAAATCAGCAAACTTATGCGTGAATTATTATCCTAGTACTGGTAGCGTCACGTAAACAGAACGCTGGGCGATTACCTGCGCGCTGAGAGATTTATCGATTCCAGCCTATTCCATAGTACAAAGTAGCTAATAAAGTACATATTATGAGTCTACAATAAAACAATTACACTAATATTATAAAACAATAGCCTAGTACTTTAGGATGCGACTGTGTCCGTGCGCAGACACATCTCCTGCACTGTCGCTCAGCGTTATTTTTACGTGACGACAACTGTATAAGGCATCGCCTAATTGCAAAGTCAAGAAATAAATCTCCCTAGTCTTTTCCCAATTATGTTGGGGTCGGCTTCCAGTCTAACTGCAGGGTAATACGATACCTTTTGGTAAGACTGGTTGTCAGACTTTCGGGCTTCTGACGACCCGTAACGACTGTCAAATATCCACGGTTGACAGCCGGGACCAACGGCTTAACATGCTTTCGTGGCACGGAGAAGTCTCAGTACTTGAAGATGGTCACACATCAACGGACCAACCCCGGCAAGCGTAGCTTAACTTGATGGATCGACCCGTGCAGCTGTTATTACTTAGCCACAAGCTCCTACTACCAAACTAGCCTACTTGGAAAGTAATTTAACAAATAAAAGCAATAAAACTGCATTATTTTCAATCACTTTTGCTCGATGCAATCACTTACCTACCTAAAATGTCAAAGAATGATTTTTCATTTTGAAAAGATTTTCTTTTCTAGCTTTTTTCTCTCAACACGGTCAATTCATTATTTTCTATTTTCATTTCAGAAATTTCTTTAAATATAAGAAATAGCAACATTAAATTGAATTGTAGTCCATGAATCAACCAACGACATTTTCTGAATTTATTCTATAGACGTGCAGCGTTTACAATAAAAATGAATAGAATTTTAAACGCTCCTGGGAATATTTATTTTGTATTCGCTTTTATTTTCTTGTCATAAATCTACGTGTAAAATGAACTATATACACACTAGGAATGCGCTGAATGGGGAAAGCACAGAACTGGTCGAAGTGGTGGTGCTTGGGGGAGGCCTATGTGGACGACTTTCGGCTGAAATGATGACAAAAACACACATTTATTATTAACTGCTGTGATTGGCTTGGAGTAAAAAATTACATCTAATCAATTTTTTTTTTTACTTGTGTTTGAGAGTACGTAATCTAGTAAATATAGTATACATAGCTATTTAATTTCTCCGAATTTTAGACAATAAGCAAATAATAATCGATTAAAAAATACTATTCAGAATTAGTTCAATTATCCATATTGATATTGATGACTATGACTATCTAATCGACCATCACAGAGTCAAATATCAAAGACCTAAATTCTATCGTTGCCAATTAAATGAATTTTATTAATAACTGTATTCAACAATAGATCAGCTGTCAGCCCTAACAAGTATTCTGTGAAACAGAATATGTCATGTATTATTTTGTAAACAAACACGAAATTAAAATCACGAGTTTTCACATCAATCACACTTTTGAAATTAAGCATGAAAGGCTTGATATTTGCAAATCAACACAGACGGTAAATTTACCTTTAAAAACAGCTCCCAATAAATCATTTCAACACATTTTTTTTTAAGTTGCATTCTTAGTTCACCCTGTTTGTTTACAAAAGGTACAAGTAAAAAAAACACACTTTACTAAGACATCAGCCATAAATTCATATAGAGTTGCACGACATTATAAGATAAAGCTGTCACGTACTTTCTCGACGGGAATCTGATAAAATATCAGAAGTATGGATATTAATCATTGGCGTAAAAGAGCTTGTGAGGTGAAAAGTGGGGAGATCTACTGAAAATTATTGAGCGATAAAATATTAAAGTTTATAGATGACACGGAATGAAGACGGTGTGAAGATGAATGATAGTGTAGCTCGATGATGCATAGAATAATATGTTATGACGCAACCTCTGACAAATCGGTTGACATCAAATGCTGGATGATGATAATGGATGAGTTCGTGATGATAAATATGAAACGGACATTTCACATCATAGTCCATACCATACTGGCCCGCTAAGACGCTGGCAACACTGTCGAAGAACCCGCCACGCACTTCAAGACGCCATAACGGGGAATGGTGCATAAATAAGCTTGCACGTTATTCTCGTCCCTTTTTCCACAAGGACAACTGCCCTCGAACCTCCGTCAACTTCATCATTCATCATAATTTCAGCTATAGGATTTCCAAACCGGCCGGTTGGAAGCGACCAGCCTGCATCCAGCGGCTTCCTGCGACCTTTATTAGGTCGTCTGTCCTCCTTGTGGGTGGACGTCCTACGCTGCGCTTGCCGGTACGTGGCCTCCATTCCAGAACCTTTCTGCCCCATCGGCCGTCAGTTCTGCGAGCTATGTGCCCCGCCCACTGCCACTTCAGCTTGCTAATCCGTTGGGCTATGTCAGTGACTTTAGTTCGTTTGCGGATCTCCTCATTTCCGTCAACTTATTTGATTCCGTTTTGTATTGCGATTTGTGCGGATGATTATAACCCGATAAGTAAACACATAATCTATTGATTTATATTGTACACACAGCTACACATCAAGCTATACAATTCTAGTTTATACTGATCTCGCATTATATAGGATTTCCGTGCAATGCGAGGTCAGCTTATACTGGAAAAGTGTAGCTTGATGTGTAGCCGTGTGTACCTACCTAATAAAATGATGGTAGTTCAATATTTTGGTGAGTTAGTGATTATTGACTGTCAATTTGCATTTTCGTGTGACTAAATTATAACGGATTTTAGTTCAAATAAGTTGCCGTGAACTATAAATAACTAATTAATATAATTTACTAAGATTGTTTGAATTTCATTTATTACCTATAAACCTTGTGTTTAATCATTTGTTACAATAGTCTTTCCATTGGGTCATCTTTTCAGAAAAGGTGTTGTTTTGAACGAAAATTATGTCATTTTCTTACTCTCAGTAATTAACGAAACAAGATTAGGATTTTCATAACTATAGCTTCTGTCCATGAATTCGTTTGCGTGGAAGTCGCAAGATATCATAATTTACTAAATAATTGTGCTTGTGATGCCTGTCTTGACACATACTAGGTACACACGGCTACACATCAAGCTATAGATTTCCAGTGTATGCTGATCTTGCATTTAACCCTTAAATTGGCAGTGTACTCCAGCAAAGACATTAACTTTGCAAAAATAAATTGTAGTACGAATCTAAAAAAAAATACCATTTATTATTATTTTTAGCTTGCAATAATTGTATATTTTGGTAGAAAAATGTTAGGATGTGATAACTTCAAAAATTATCCGTCAAATTCAAAATGTCTTCGAAGCGGTTTGGTGTATCTGCGTCACGGGTAAGCTTTTTAAGTTTTTCTATACTTTTTTGGGTGAGACTTGTGGTTATTAGGCTTAACATTGCATAGTGACGTTATAAATAATATGAATCGTTCGTAATTTTATGTGTAAATTACGTAATTGCAATTTTATAAGTTCGAAACTTTGTGTGTACTCCGTGAATTAAGGATTGAATTAAGGAATGATTAAGGATTTCCGTACAAATCAAGGTCAGCTTGTACTGGAAATTTATAGCTTCATGTATAGCCGGGTGTACACAGCAAATTTGAAACAACCATAAAAGGAATTTTGAGTTAAAAAACCGGCCAAGGGCGAGTCTGGGATTAAATATGTCTTAAAAACCATCACAAATATAGAAAATCTGTTGGGGATTGAACCTACGAACCGTGGCTTACAGGGTCGTGAGACCGACAGGTCTTTTTCCTTCGCTGACAATTTTACTGAAAAAGTATTTCTTAAAGATGTCATGATTGACTGCTCAGCTCCTTGTAGATATAGCGTGATGATAGTCTAATCACAATCTCGCTGTAAACTGTTGAAGAATACGAACATAATGCAATATTGGTACTCACCGCAGCCACAGCCTTAGCCTATATGTTGACTTTTAAGGAATAAAGTCAAAGTCAAATCATTTATTTCAATAAGAAACAAAAAAGGCGCTTTTGAACGTCAAAATTTACAAAAAATAATAATAACTGATTCTAGTCGCCCATTCCAAAAGGTAGTTTTCGTATGGAGAAGAATGGGCAAGAAACTCCACCGTTACTCTTTTTAAAAATCATTATATCTCGTATACATTAATTATATAATTTTATGTGAAGACAATGCACCTAGAAAAAGATTACTATACCACGATAGGTGAAAAGAATGAAAAATGAAGGAATGACATAAATTAATTATGTGAAAGATGCATGGTGCTCACATACTTTACAAACATTGTAAAATTATACGATATTCCTAACATTATAACAAGTAATACTAATAATAAGTCAGTGTGTGAGTTCAAGTAATCACAAAATATAAAATAAATGTTTAAAAAAATAATATTATACAATTAAATTGGCATAATATTTAGTGTTTGCGTCAATCCAGAACACACATAAAGACAAACGGATAAAAATTCTAAAAACTATATTTTTGGCATCAGAATCGATCCTACATCTATAGCAATTATTAGTTTCAAAATATTCAATGTACAATTTTAACTTTTCTACGATTTTATTCTATGTGTTGAAGATATAGTCATAGGTGTAATTAGGAGAGTATATAATAATTATCTAACTGATCCATCAATTTACTTTAGTTTTGAATCGAGAATTAAGAATATATATTACTTAGTCAAGAAAAGGTAATTTACTGAAAAAAGGTGTCAAAATCAACACTAAAGCCGACAAACAAACAACTTCTCCTTCACTAAGTAAACGTTTACTTAAGTAGTGAAACACACGCTAATTTAATCTGACTTCAACTCAAGCAGTAACATTCCGTACAAGCGCCTCATGTTTGAATTGTAAGAAAGAGTAGATACTAAGTGAATGGAGCGAACAAAGCATTAAGGTATGATTTCGAACAACTAAACTAAAGATTTCGATACTGCTGTTCGTGGTTTATTTCTCATCAGTTGTCAACATTTACGTGTTATCGCTGTAATGAACGCCGCACTACTGGTTAGTCGCGGCGGCAGGGCGACACTGCTGCGCAGCAGTGCCGTCACTGCAATGACGCGCAGCATAAAGTTTCGCGCGACCCGACACCGGTTATTGTTATACCGTGAAGTTTTCTTAGAAATTGTATTGTTCGAGTCGCGTCGCAACGTCGCGTCGCGCTGGTCTGCACGAGCCTTTACCGCCGTGCTTGGAATGTAATCGACATTGCTACCGCGTGCAGCGTTGTTCGGAATCATATATTTATTTGAACTGCACATCATTTGCTGTCAACAAAACAAAAGCATGGATGGACAGGTAAAGATCCTTTTTCATTTTCGTTAATAGCTGATTTACAAAATTGATTCGCCGTGACAGAAATAATGGGTAGGTATGGCTGACATAAATAGTGATTCACACACAATTATTAAATTAGGTTGCTACATCCGAATCGAAAGACAAAAGTGTATTATTATTCCGTCTAACCGCAATTAGAATCGCAAAATCCAGATGTTCGTCAAATTACAATTACTTGTCTGTCCTCCGCCGTACCTAAACCGCTTTTATCCATCTCAGCACTCCATTTTTGTCCTACTCCGTGGTTTCAAGCTAGCACTTATTAATTTTACCCCACAATGTTTTAAATTAAAGCAAATAGGCAAGTGTTGAATGCATAACATTCATGAATACACGAACATAATATTTGCATGCATGTCGAGTTCATAATTTGCAAGCGTTAGTAATTTCTTGTGACTAAATAAGCTTTTTCGACTTCGCATGAAGTAGTGAATGCTGAAACTATGTGTATGGCGTTTAAATCTGACACGTTTGAATTAATACTTCACGTTTCTCCTAAATATAAAGATATATTTATTGCAAAACTGTGTACATTAGTTCTTATTCTAAACGTAACCAATTTTAGGCTTAACAGTTTACCCATGTCGGATATGCAATAGTATTACAAGGCAAATAAATTTCAAATACATTACAAATAGATAACAAAAAAATTACAAAGCTATGAACATTTCTTTTTCTCAAAAAACTCATGCAGATTATAAAATACACTGAACTAGTTGCCAGCTCTTGTTGTTGTCAGCTGTCTTGTCCTGAAAGAGTTGTTTTACGTAGAGTAGAGCGAGCTCTGCTTGGGTGAAAATAGAGAATGCTCATTTAATAGTATAGGATAGATCATAAAAAATCATATAAAAAGTACACTTTGTAAACAAGCAAACAAATTAGAGGATTATATCCAAGATAAAAATGCTTGGAAACATGCTGGTCCTGCTCCATAGGACAATTCAGAATCTAGACAAAATCGAACTGGTTGCTAATTTAAGTGTATAATTATTTTTATTTTTTTAACATTTATTTTATTTTTTTATGATTATTAAAATGTTAGAAATATAGTATAATTTTACAATGTTTGTAAGTATGTGAGCACCATGCATCTATCACATAATTAATTTATGTCATTCCTTCATTTTTCATTCTTTTTACCTATCGTGGTATAGTAATCTTATTCTAGGTGCATTGTCTTCACATATAATTATATAATTAGTGTATAAAAGATATAATGATTTTTTTTAAAGAGTAACCGGTGGAGTTTCTTGCCCATTCTTCTCCATACGAAAACTACCTTTTGGAATGGGCGACTAGAATCAGTTATTATTATTTTTTGTAAAGTTTGACGTTCAAAAGTGCCTTTTTTATGCATAATTGAAATAAATTATTTGACTTTGACTTTGACATACTAATTGAATGTTGCCATGATAGTAGGTACTTACTAATTCCATGCCTACCATGATAGTAGGTCTAGGTACTTACTAATTCCATACTGCCATGTCATTATTCTAAGGCCATTTTGTTCTAAACTTTGCGCGAACGAGCTCTGCTTGGGTGAAAATACGGAGCAAAAAGAATTTTCACAGATATGAGACCTAGCTAGATCCATTTCGATTCGCCCCCGTAAACCCCTATATTGCAACTATCATCGAAATCGTTAAAGCCGTTTTTGAGAACGTGATTACAAATATATATCCATATAAGTATATAAAAATATTGCTCGTATAATAGTATAGGATAGTAAACCAATGCCTTCGTAGACTAATCTTTATTTGAAAATAGAAGTTTTCAAATGTTTTCCAGCAATATGTAGGTTTCCATTGCGGTTCTCATTTACTGGAAAACCAATCAATGAATGCTAGAAATACTAGCAAGCATATCTAGTCGAGTGCATTATCTGACTGACTTCTTCGTTAAATTCCTAGAGTCAAGGGGAACAAAGTTAAAATAAAAACTCAAAGTCAAAGCATTTATTTACTTTTTCTTTTTTTGAACTTTCAAGGGGTCGGTCGTTCAGCAACATGAAGCTAGTTGCCCATTCCGTAAAGCTAGTAGGTACCTACTTATGGAGAAGAACGGGCAAGAAACTCCCCGGACACTCTTTTAAATCTAAAATTTGATACAAAATATTGGTTTCATCGTTCATTTTGAAGCTATGCATGTGAGAACAATGTAGAAAGACTGATTCTGATTCTTCTACAAACGTGCACGTTTGTAAAAGAATAAAAAACAGTTAAAAAAAAATTACATTCCTTCAAAAGTATTTCGACATGTAAATTAAACAATATGGCCAACACCTTAAAATTAAAAACAATAACAGTAAATAATTATTAATTTGTTTTTGCACTTTTTATGTCTAAAGGTAACCTGTTGAATAATTGTACAGACTGGTATCGTGGACTGTCTAACAATTTTTGGGTTATGATTAGTAAAAAATTTATTCTTCACGTCCAGCGTACAGGTGCCTACCCTTATCTGCCGTTCTTCTACTGTCTCATAGTCTTGTATGTATTTGGCCTTATTACTTAAAAGAACCAGTACTTAAAGACTTGGCACTGTAAGTATGCCTAAATTGGTAATAATGTTATCGGCAACTTTCCCTACGTGAGATGCGGACCATGGTTCGAATTTCGAATTGCACGTTTTTGTAGTACGAAAGCTCTTCAACTAGCTTCATCTTTCTGACTGACCGACCCCTTGACAATTTAAAAGTGCCTGTAATTAAATTTATTGAAATAAATGCTTTGAGTTTGAGAAAACAAACATTAGAACAAGAAATATTGTCGGAATTGTTTGACCACAACCGTTTTTACATAAAACCATTTGTCTGTCAAGTAAATTAACATTTACTGTTTTCGTTACACGTTTGCGTGGGCTGCGGTTACTCTGAGCCGATAACAGGGTCAATGGGTCTTTCATTGGGTTAGGATTTAACCCCATGACAAGACCCGCCATGGAAAGGGTTGATAAAACATTTGAATGGGAGTTTAGGGCTATTTTGGAGAACTATACCGTCCACAATGTTTTGAGAAGTCATGTGTCTTGGTAGTTGTGAAGTTTTAGTAGTGGTACAAGGAGGTCGAGATCGAAGTTATAAATTAGCCAATATTTACTAACCGTCGGACTGCCAAGTCATAGGTCTCGAGTTCGAACGCAAGGAACGCACCTCTGACTTTTCGGATTCATGTGCGTATTGTATAATTATAACTTGCTTCAAAAACGGTGAAGGAAAACATTGTCAGGAAACTGTCTGAGAGCTATTTCTCGATGGCATGATGTGAAGCCAAGTCAGAGGTCCATGGGCGGCATAAAATTCTGACACCAGTCACTAACCACACGAAAAAAGAAAGACCTACTTAGAACCCTTTTTCTGATTATTTATAGTTTTTTTTTCTACGGAAACTGCTGCAACAAATACGTTGTAAATACAAAAAAAAAATGTAGCGATTTTTTTGGCCATATACTCCTAACATAATATCACGCTTGTATTCCCCGGGAGGTTAGACAGACATGTACCTATTATGTGACTGGTAATTAGTGACCGATAGGATAAAACATGCATTTTTGTATTACCATATTGTCACTGGCGTTAAGTGGGTACACTATATGGTGGCTGGTAATTAGTAGCCGATACTAAAACACGTGATTTTAGTCATCATTATGAACAACTTTTAATTTTACTATGGGACTAAAACTTAAATCGCGAAAAAAAACTTAGCTGTGGTTTCGACGAACTTTATGCGAACATCAGGGAATAGCTGTTTTTTTTCGCCACTTCAGGTTTGGTTTAAAATAAGTTTTTCTAATTCATAGTAGGTATCATTATGAAATACAAATTTATCTTTGCGATTTTCATTAAAATGAAAAATATATATTCTTCGTTTAGGATTTTCATTTATTTGCTAAATAATATACGGTCAAAGTCAAAAGTCAAAGTCAAATAATTTATTTCACAAAAAGGCACTTTTGAACATCAAGAATTACTACAAAAAAAAACTAGTCTCTCCTTTCAAAAGGTAGTTTTCGTATGGAAAAGAATGGGCAAGAAAATCCACCGATACTCTTTTAAATGTTTTCAAAATATCTTGTGTACATTAATTATATTTTAATCATAAATGTGAAGACGATGCACCTAGAATAAGATTACTATACCACAATAGGTAAAAAGAATGAAAAATGAAGGAATGGTGCATGGTGCTCACATATTTACAAACATTGTAAAATTATACGATATTCCTAACATTTTAACAAGTAATACTAATAATAAGTCAGTGTGTGTTTCAAGTAATCACAGATTATAAAATCAATGTTATAAAAAATAATATTATACAATTAAATTGGCAACCAGTTCGATTTTGTCTAGACGATGATGACGAATCTCGAGATTTTGTGACCGTCGGTTTATTTTAAAGAACAATTATGTGTCATCTGCAAATAACGGTGGTACGGAACCCTTCGAGTGCGAGTCCGACTTGCACATGGCTCGTTTTATTTATTTTAATCGAGAACCTCGAATAAACTGTTGCGTGGTCGCCAGAGCCTTTTCCAACAATTCCTTAATAATCACTGCTGTTCCATTGGATAATTAACAAAAAAAAACTTTTTTTAATGAAAAGTAAACCCGATGCCAGATGCTTCACTTTTTGTTAATTTTTGTCTTTCATTGGCATCTGTCACTCGAAGACAAAACGCGCCCGAGAAAACGCCTGAACAAAAAATTAATCAAAAGTGAAAAATTAATTCATTAGTGTTCCGATCCAATGATGATGTATTTCAGCACTCATCTTTCACCCGCCTACCAAATGATCGAAAAATGAAATTAAAGGTGCAAATGAACGTTCATTCCTAAGTAATTTTGTTGGTATTGTGTGAAGGTAGTATGAAACAAAAATAAACCTTCATTGAGTGAAGTGATCGGCTTAAAGTACACCTATCGGTGCAACAAATGCATTGTACTATAACTCATTGTCACTTATATTTGTCTTAGTATAATTATAAGCAGACGAGAGGGTTCACAACACAAGTCTGGTGGGTGAGGCAAATAGTGTGGGTCTGTGCAAATATTTGATTACGACTTGAGCGCTACATCCGACTGTTATTTATCACTGCATCGAGCACTGACCAAGTTTGAATGAAGAGAAAATGGAAATCCGTTTCAATAGGAAGACAGTTTTTGGTCTTCAAAAAAGGTGGAGGTTCTATTGTTCCGTATTTTTTTCGCAACATACGAGTACATCACCATAATTCTCCTGCAATCACAATTTATTTGAGGTCGTCACATGTTTATTTCTTCCATGCTTCTAGATTAGTCGGCATCTCCGTGGTCACTCCAAATATGAATGAATAACTGAATAGAGGCAAACCCCAAAGAGCTAGGCAGACGTGTAAAGAAACTCACATTTGCTTAAAGAAAGAAAGACTCGTACAGGAGATCACAAATTAAACTAAACACTCTCATCTAAATGAAATCAAATGTATTTTCTTTCTTTCTTTCTTTCTTTCTTTTTCTTTCATCTATACATATCTATTATAAAACAAAGTCGCTTTTCGCGTTTGTTTGGATGTCCGCGTTGTTCTTCTAAAATATGCAACAGTATTTGATGGCGTTTTCAACATAATTTAGAAAATATATTCCGGAAGATTTATGTGTATAATACATTACATACATACATAAATCAAATCACGCCTTCTTCCCATGGGGGTAGGCAGAAACTTCAGAACGCCACCTGCTACGATCCATACATACACGCACGCCGGTTGCGAGTACTACGCACCTGTCCTTTCTGAAGAACATCACCAATAAGATCAGTATAATACTTTTCAATGTTTGTCACTACATCTTCTTTTAACTCACACCGTTGTCTTATCACATAATTTCTCAGCCTATCATTCATAGTTAGACCACACATGCTTCGCAAGGAACGCATTTCCAAAGCATTTTCCCACTTTCATGCTTCTTTTGCCACACCCAGCATTCACTTCGATACATAAGCGTGGGCACCAGCACACCACTGTGAACAGCCAGTCGAGCCTTTTAGGACACCAACTGGTTGGTTACAATCGCATAATACATTAATATTAAACTTGTTAAGAAATCTCGATGTTGTGTCAAGTCGTAAAAACTTGCGAAGCAGGGGCTGGTCGCTAGTAGAAACATAAAAAAAAAAACAAAGTAAAATGAAAATAAAAACAGATAGTCCTGTACGAGGCTAAAAGGCTCCAATCTCAGCATGATGCTGTATGTGTTTGTGTGCGTTTAAGTTCCACGTAATATAGGCGAACCAATAAACTGGGCACAAATCCAGACTCCAGGCTGCTATTGATGAAATACGACGAAAATGCAATGGCAATGGGTAGCTCGCCGTCCGGTAAGGAACAGGGGGCCAATTCTCGATTTTAGAGATGGTGTCGAACTCGACAAAAATTTCTAATGACGTCATTTTTTCGACAAATTTTAAAAGTTGCTATTCTGGGGATGTCGAATTCGACATTTGTCGAAGGCTAACGTTAGAGTTCATGTCGAGTGCTTCTGAGCAGTAGAGATGTCATGTCGATTGTAGAGATACGTCATTTCTGAGTGAATTCGTTGAGTTTTGGATTGTACACTGTGTTTTTTTTTTCTTTAATTCTTAAATAAAATACGGCTTGGCATCTCATACTTTCTGGAAATTCGATTTATACTCTTTGATTTGTGCATTGTGTTTTCTTGAAACGACGACCTTCGCGCAAATAACAGACTCTGTAATTTGTGTACCCACGATTGGACTTGAAACCACTGAAAGATGGACGAGTTTATTAGCATTTTTATCTCGGAATTGTTGGAAAGTGGCGAGCAACTGGCCAATACACGGCGACAACAGCGCACTTATCCCACCGTCGATTTTTACGACTTGAGCGAAACAGAAGTCATTAAAAACTTAATAAGGGTGATAAAGATTTAATAAGGGTTCTAATAGATCTATTGGCTCCTGTAATTCAGGATACCACGAAAATAGACCTGAAAACGAAGGTAAATAATCGTCTGCTTCATAATTTTATTAGTCATGTATAACTGTTCACTAAACTAACCTTACCCACCAAAAATTGTGAAATGTAAAACAGCACCCAATAATGATGTAACACAGAGTACATGTAAACATAACAAAAGTTTTGAAGGAACCACAAAAAGGCGCAAATTCTGACACTGACAGACAGACAACTGTCAATTTGTCAAACTGATTATTTTTACACTAAACGTTTCGTTTTATACTTAAATAATTAGGTTTAGTCAGCGTTTTAAAACAAAATCATTCATTAACTCATAGCTACCTAAAACGGAACGTGCGATTCTTCATAATGGTAACATTATCTTCACTCGACTCGACATTTTCGAGACATTTATATCTATTTTGACTGAGAATACGGAATTCTGCTCAATTCGACATTTTTTGGTAGAGATAGAGATATTTTTAATAGACATAGAGATAGACTTACGATCTCGAACTCGAGATAAATGGCGAAAATCGAGAATTGGCCCTCAGGCCCGGGTCGACGGCGCGTTGTGTTCCACGCTCGCCTCAAAGAGATGTCAGCAAGTGAATGGGTCCGATGAGACCATTGCCTGCCGGGGTTGCGGGAAAGTCCGAAAGGGATACCGTGGCCCCCTGGCATTGCACAGGCAAGAGAAGGAACACGGGTGGGTTTTAGTCAGTAAGAGTCTGACACGCCCTCCCGCTCCACCCAGAGCGGGAGGAGTCATTTGATGATTTCCCACCCAAAAAAAAAAAGAAAATAAGGCTGCTATTGATGAAATACGACGAAAAATCTAAGTACCTAACTAAAATTAAAGTTTAAATAAATAAATAGAAACTACACCTGCTTCAGGCATTATATCCGTGCTATAAATGTGAAATTATATTTGAGTCATAAAATTTTATGTGACGTATATTTTGAGAACGCCATCTAGACCAGTCTTTATAGTTCTATACCTACTGTTGCATTTCGTTGTACAGCGCCTGGGTACTACGGTTGGTGTCACAGACGGAATAAGAACTTACCTATATTAGACCTACCTTACAACATCGGTTTGGATGAGTTTGTAAAGTTGATATAATTTTGACTTAAGAGTCCTATTACATTTTTTTACGGAAATTCATGATTTTTGACCATGTAATTTTCAGCAGCAGTAAGATATTTTAATTATTTGATTATAATAACTATAGTGCCATTCTCTTTCTTGTAAGTTGGAGTTACACATTATTTTCGTGTAATTTGCTGAATTGACGCGGAATATACTTAGTACTATAGTACTTTAATTTAATTTATTGTAATTTTGTCTTAGTATACTGAGAAACAAAAACAAATGAAACGTATTCACTGTAGATCGAAGTTTTATATCATATTAGTTTATTTGATTTAATTGTGTTTATTTGGAATATAATGGACATGAAAATCAAGACATTTATTGGTTTTCTTTACGACTTTTCCCTGAAAATTAGAGGAATTTAAAGAAATTCTAGAACTCCAATAAACAAGTAAAACATTCAAGTTATCGTTTAGTAACTTTCGCTTTTATTAGAACTGAATGAAACAATGTGAATTTGAGCGTCAAAGTTCCATTGCCGACGTTTTTCCTTGTAAACTGAGTTCGTAAAATATTCATAGTAAATTACACGACAAGAAAAGTTAAAATGTGCAACTCCAACTTACAATAAAGAGAATGGCACTATCGTTATTCATAATCAAATAATTCAAATATCTTACTGCTGCTGAAAATTACAACGTCAAAAATCATGAATTTGCGTCAAAAATGTAATAGAACTCTCAGCCCACAAAACTGCTATGTAGGTACGAATGATTTGCCTTTGGGATAGTGTAATAGTAGATTATTGGGGATAAAGCAGTGCCTAATGTCAAGGGCCTAGTTTCAATCTCGTCCAAGACGAAGACACAAATAGTTATTTATGCAACTTGTATAATAAGGGGTATTAAAACACGAATGTGGGTTGATAATAGTATCACATGAGTGTTTTAATACCTAATTATGTACAGTTGCATAAGACTTTATCTACACCCATGTTATGAATCCTCTATAAAACGTTCTGAAACCATAGGGTGTACAGTGTTGTAAGAACTTTATGTAAATTCATGGAAAGTTTAATTGCTGAGTATCTAATACCTACAACACACAACAAACAAACTATGCCTAGGACAAACAAATAAAACAAACGAAACAAAGTACCTACTTGAAAAAAAATTTCCAATATTCTTATTGAACACAAATTGCGGGATTCGACGTTAATTCGAATAACCAATAAGTTTTTTTTTTTTTTTTTAATTATGGCGCTATGGTAGTGAAACGCGCGGACATGACAATGTTCTTTTTTTGAAAAGGAGATGCATAGTGAAATTCAGTACAACATTATAACTCCCGTTTGGATGCTATTATGATTACTATGACACTGGGTGTTTTAATGTTGGCAATAAGCTAACTGTTTCAGAAACTTATAGAGGATTTATAGCACGGGCGTAGATAAAAAACAATTCGATGTTCGAATACTTTTTAAAATCTTTCATTCGAATTTCAGCTAAGGTTCCTAATTCAAATCACATTATTGACCAGCGGGTTTTAGTGAAACTCAGTATTAGCTTATTGCCCGGCTAGATTTCAGGCCTATTATGACTACTTTAGGTAAGTTAGGTTTGCATGACATATTAGTAGTTTGACATTATCGAGAAGGTGGTGTGAAAAGTATATTATTACTAATTGGCCATCACCTACAGCCTCCAAAAGGGAATACAAATGGGCAGAAAATAATAATAATTAGGAATGGCCGTTTCAAAATCACAAAATAAATACACAAGAGAAAATCCTGACACTAAAGTTTAAACCAACTACATTGAACGGAGACAGGGACCTGAGTAGCGGTGTTTGCTGTATCCAATCTACACGTTGATAGAGGTGGCCGGGCTTATGAATATAAATCGAGAAGGACCAATTACAACGCCTCGTTTTAGCTACAACACTACTAATCACTCCATGGCTTTTAACTACGTCGTTGGATAGTGTAGCTTTAGTAAAAGTTAAATAAATTGTGAACAATAAGGCTGTTATAGGTAATTTATTTTCAGCCTATTTTAGGGTTCCGTACCTGAAAAAGAAAGATCACTTTTTTGTGCGTCCGTCTGTCTGTTTGTCAAGACCCTTTTTCTCAGGAATGCGTGGAGGTATCAAATTGAAATTAATATCAAATACGTAAGTCTACGGTCCCGTGGAGCTCTAAAAAAAATAATTTTCTAAGTGAACGCAATAAAAATACGGCCATTTATGCGACCTATATTTATACTTGCAAATATATCAAAATATATAGGATACTTCCCGTTGACTTAGAATCATTAAAGTCAACAAGAAGCAAAATCTCATAGCACAAGTAAAGAAAAAAGTCTGAAAATCGTTATTTCAATTTTTATTATATTCTTTTTTTCAACTGCAATCTTTAGTTTGGTCTTGGGATAAATTCATCCCAACTACGGATCCTTTCATTGTGCATGGTCCGATACGCACTTGGTCGGTTTTTAAACTACTGCTACCAATATCAAAGTCAGACCTAGACAAATTAGCTTCTTTTATGAGGAATGGTCGCACAGGTCTACCAATTATATTTTTTTCTCTGTCGATTCGTTGGTCTGAAGTCGCAAGTACGACTACCGAGCGTGAAGTCCTGAATTTGTTCCCTGGGTCAGCCAGTTTTATTTAGCTTATGTTTTCCATGAGGAAATTCTCAATAGATTATTCCTCATTAAATTGGCACTTTTAATATGACCGCCGAAATTTTGGTATATCGATCTTCTATGTAGAGGTACCTCTATGCCTACCCATCCGGAGTATACAAGCGTAAAATTGGTATATACAAAAAAATGAAGCATAAATTGAACCAAAAAATAATTTCTGATAGCCAAAATAACGAAAACAAACGATCATTCCTATTCAAATATTCATTTGACGACCACGTCTCCGCTCCAAAATATAATATACGAGATGTAATCTATCACGAAACCATCATATATTATCGTGTGGAATAGTCCTGTTTACTGGACAACCGTTCTAAGATATGGACTTAAGGCTGCCACACATGAAGAGGCACATGTTGGAACGGGCGAACTGCGCCAGTTTGGCCTGACACGAGTTTCGAGTTTTAAATCTTGTTTCAAGTACCTAGTACTCACAGTTCTTGAGTCCGTTACATTCACAGACGAAACCGATTGTATAAGAGGCGAGGTGAAATTAAAAAAGAAGAAGAAGAAAATCTCGGTTTGCATCTTGACTCGACACTTAGCTGGCAACGCCAGGTCTCTGGTGATAGTCAAAGGGTCAACGGTACTCTGCGATCCCTGTATCGTCTGAAAAACTTTTTACCTGCTAAGACGAAAAAACTATGCTTGTGCAGACTTTGATTTTCCCTATCATCGACTATGGTGACGTGTGTTACTTTGACTTGAATTCGGTTTTGCTGGATAAGCTCGACAGACTGCTCAACAATAATTGTATTCGGTTCATATTCAACCTCAGGAAATATGATCATGTGTTGAGCTATAGGTCTGAGCTTAAATGGATGTCCATTTGCCAAAGAAGAAGTTTGCGCGCTTTGACCACGCTTTTCTCCCTTCTCAACTCTCCCACTCCTCCTTCTTATCTTATGTCTCACTTCCAATATCTATGTTCTTCACACACTAAAAATCTGCGTTCTTCTAACAATCTTCTCCTCCTTTATCCTTCTCATACTTCTGACTTTGTTCATTCTTCCTTTCATATTCAGTCCATTCTTCTATGGAATGCGCTTCCTCTTGATATCAGGACGGCCACCAGTCGGTATGCATTTAAGCGGAAACTGCAGTTTTTTGTCAAAATAAATAGAGTAGAGTGATCTCAACACCTCTCTCCCTGGTATATGTATATATATAATATAGGTATATATTTTATTAAAAATGTTTATTATAATTATTTCTAATGAAATATTTTATTAAAAATGTTTATTATAATTATTTCCAATGAAATATTTTAATAAAAAAATGTTTTTTCTTTGTTCCTCTCAAACAGAGCACCTGCCATCTAATCTCTTCACCACCCTTGGTTGACTGGTAGAGAATGCCTAAGTCCGCCTTTGTACTTTTTTGAGTGTGCAAAGTTTAAATAAATAAATAAAGAAAAGGCTCAGTTACTGTCTCAGCCGCTAAAAGCATTTTATTATTCCTCCATTATTTATAACACAATACCGCACAATATAGGACAATAGTATTGCCAGATTTGTAAAAAACAAATAAAAGAAGCATAGGATGAAGTGGAATTCCGATGAGCATTTCAATAAAATCGCTTGGTGGTGTTGAAATTAATTCCTTTTGTCCTGCCAACAGCTGGTTCGTGATCGTTGCAACACCTGACTGACAGTATGAACAACGAATTTAAACATAGAATTTTTAAATCGGATTGTTTAATTTTTTTATCGAGTACCTTGGAAAAACGGTTGCTAGCCACTTACATACCTTAACATTTACATTAAATAACTGTTATAAATGAAAAGTAAGTTGCTGCACCACTTTTAAAGTTTTAGATGGAGGCAAAACTGAAGTTCGAGCTGATCATGTACGGTAGTCATATGTGACGTTAACTGAAGTACCCGTCACTGTGGACAGAGACAAATCAGTTGACGTGCAAAACATTTGAGTGATAAAAAATATTACCTATGTCATTAAATTTTTTGACCGTATAAAGTGATGAACGTGATAACTACGTATTTTGACTACAAATTGTGAAGAGCTCTCTTTGTAAGTTAAAGGAAAACTGTTTATTTTCATGTCAAATTGTCCTCGGAGTCTAAAAACTGGTTAAATGAAAGTGAGTTACAAAGTTCATTTTCACGTTTCAGTTAAGTTGGCTATTATGTATTATTATAAAGCGATGTCGAAGTAGATCGGGCGGTTATGCACAGAATTAACACTGGATGGATAAAATGGCGGCAGGTCACGGGAACAATCCGCGACCCCCGCATTCTCCTTAAACTTAAGTGGAAGATATATCAAACAATGGTTAGACCTGCTGTCTTGTATAGATCAGAATGCTGGGCCACAAAAAGTATGAATGAAAGGCAATTGCATGCAGCTGAGATGAGAATTCTAAGAAGGATGTGTGGTGTTACACGTATAGAATGAGTACGTAAGAGATAGTCTGAAAGTGGCACCGGCGACCGAAAAGTTGTGCGGAAATCGGTTGTCGTGGTATGGGCATGTGGTGCGGAGGAGTGAGGAAAATATCGTGAGGAAATTTTTGAGTATAAATGTTGATGGCTATAAGAGCAGGAGAACACCAAAGAAACGATGAATGGACTGTGTGAAAGATGTTAAGGCTAGAAAGAGGGTGAATGCCGAGATGACGGCTAATAGAGAAAGTATGGAAGAAAGGGACATGTTGCACCGACCACAAATAAATTGAGATAAGGGTGGGAGAGTGATAATATTAATAAAATTATTACCGCAGGTTACACTGCATGCTCTGCACTATACTTTTTTTACGTAATAAAAGTGTCGTGACGGTCAAAATGTTACCCTGTATTCGGTCTGGTTCTCATTGGCCAAGTGTGCAAAAGCGAAAAGAACTTCATTCCAACTAGGTGTCCCACAACACCTCTCGTTGTAGGGTTTCCGTAATAAACAAGGAACCGTTTTGCCATGTCCGTCTGTCTGTCTGTCTGACCGTCTGTCCGCGGCTTATCTTAGAGACGGTTACTACTAGAAAGCTGTAATTTAGCATGGGTATACATATTAATCACGCCCATGAAGTGGTAAAATAAAATCAAGAAAATTTTTTTTGGCGGTGCACGTATTCAAAAAAATCTAAATTCAAAAAATTTTATTTCACATAAACCTACATGGGCACTTATGAAACGTCAGAAGCTAGGTGCACGGTTCCAATTGGTCGTTTCACCACTTTTTGACCGTTTCTTTAGGGACTTTTTTCAAAGAATCTTAAACTTCTCAAAAACGAACAGAGATTTAGAAAAAAAAACAATAAATTATACCATTCTATATAAGTATAAGGAATTATTACTTAATAATAATCCTATCGAAACCAGAATGGTATCATTTTCTAACTTAGGTAGATGTTTTTGTGATTTCACATAATTATTTCGTTCAGAATCTGACCATTTGTCATAAATAAAGTAATTTTCAATGCGCCGGAAGGTCATGGGACCATGATTTCTGTTCTGTTCATTTTTGTCATCATTTTCATAAAGCACTCTTTAAATCCATACTTACCATACTGTTACCTTTTCACGCCATAGATCTAGGCAAGTAGATAAATAAGTTTTGCTAACACACCTACCCAACCTCCATTGAAGGAACCTATATAATAATCTTAAGCATTTCTAAACGTAAATACAAAATCGAATACTTCCAAGATTTCGCCGCTTTTTTTCCCGTAACGCTCTCGTTACGAGGTTCTCAGGTTTTAGGGAAAACTCCATCATTTTAACCGTTCTAATAATAGATGGTCTGTGTATTTGATACCGCGTTGTATTTTTTTTTTGCGGATAAAAATCTGTCTTTGTTTTGTGGCACTAAGTACTTTGAAAGAAATGATTTGTTGGTTTAGGTGACTTTATAATATTGGGTAGATATCTAGGTAAGATAGTGTGTATATGTGTGTATCTGTCCTTGTGTGCCTTTGTGTGTGTGTGTGTGTGTGTGTTTGTTGTGTCCTGTTCAGCATTGCTGTGTGGATACACAGTTTTGGACAGTATTTATGTTGTGATAGTTCCTGTTTACGCTGCACTCAATCGCTCGCAGCCCGCCACAGTCACCCGCTGCCAGCCGACCAATAAGACGCCCCAATATGGCGTGATCGTCTGTAGCCAATCGCTGAAGCCCAATATCGCGCGATACAAGCCTCGCTGCTACCGGTGTAGGAGCCCACGCGCACTCGACCACAGCCCTCAGCTTGTTAAACATTGTTATTTCTCAATTTTGTAAAATCTCATTAAATGCTCTAAATTCAAATCAACGTTATTTTTCTTTTGTTCCATCGCGAACAGTTCCATAAGCTCTTCTTTAACATCCTTTTAATTTCCCAGAAACTCATGGATGCCAGAAACAAAATAAATAAACAAATGAATTCTTCACTCTACTACAATTCAACAAACTGTCATCGCCAGGCCCTTCTATTAGCATTCTTGGAAAATGAACCGCCGGCCAGTGACGTTGGCATCACATCAAAGTTGTACATATGCATGGAACTGCGCACTGAGGCATCCAGCGTGACTGACGGGTTCACAGGAACGGTGAATAAGAGAACTGTGGACTATCATGACCTTGTAGAGGAAATATTGTTTACTAGCAACCCACGTACAGTTTTTACAAATGGAAAAACTTTTAGATTTCTTTATTATTTTTTAGTTTAATATTAATGTTAATACACATAAATCTTCCAGACTAAATTATCTAAATGATGGTTAAACTGCATCAAAATTCGTTGCGTAGTTTAGAAGAACAGCACGATCATAAACACAGACACTAAAAACGACTTTAATTTATAATGTATAGGTATATTACGGACAAATTGTATATTTACCTGTTTGACCTGGTCCGTGGCTGCAACTGAGTGTGGTGTACGTGTACCTGGGTTCCATTCATAGGTTTTTCTTTAGTTTCTCAGTAACAGCCTGATAATGGGCTCTTCCCCTTTTAAATGGGACTTATAAATCATGGCGATGTTAATGTGGCAGTTCCACACACCTAAAGAACGAAAGAAAGAAAGAAAAACAGTTATTTAATCATCATTTCAGCCGAAAGACGTCCACTGCTGGACATAGGCCTCGCCCAAGCACCGCCACTTCGACCAGTTCTTTGCTTCCCGCGTCCAGCGGATTCCTGCGGCCAATAGAAGGCCATCGGTCCATCTTGTGGGACGCCTTCCAACGCTACGTCTTCCGCTACGCGGTCGCCACTCCAGAACCTATCGGCCCCATCGGCCATCTGTTCTGCGAGCAATGTGTCTTGCCGATTGCTGTTTAGCAATTCTTCGGGCTATGTATGTTACCTTGATTAGCACAGACTAAAAGGCACACAACAAAACATACCTAATTTCCCTGAAAGTAAAAAAGGAAAGAAGTAAAAAGTAAGAAATTAACAGGAAAGTTTGCCTCAATAGGCCTAGTTCAGCAAACATGCCAGACAACTCGTGCCTGATTTTCAACTAGACCCGAAGACCTATGTCTTGGATCATTCGGTTCCCTACAAAATGGTTGAGCTGGATGGCGCTGATCTACGAGTCATGTTCGTGAGCGGGCGCCGTCAGTTGAGACTGGTCATCTCTTATCTGCCAGGGCTTATTTTTAATCTTATATTTTGAATTATTTTGATTATTTTTTGTAAATTTTTCTCACATATAGAAGCAACAAGAATAATGTACCCTGGATTTTGTAGTATCTATTTATAAAAGAGTGTCCTTGGAGTTTCTTGCCCGTTCTTCTACATAGAGATCTACGTTTTGGAATAGCTTCAACTTTCTGACTAACTGACCGACTCTATGACAATTCAAAAGTGCCTGTAAATGGTTTAATTGAGTTTGAGTTTGCCTATTCTTTCAGAGAATGCAGGCGTGCAGTTATGTGTGTTACAATAAATAAATCATTATTTCCTTTGTCTACAAATATTTATTTAATTATTTATTAAAACGTTATGCAAAAGTAAAAAATACAGTACAAAGGTGGACATAATGCCTGAGGCATTTTCTACCGGTCAACCTTAGGGTTGATGCAGAGACAAAACATGGCAGGTGCAACATAAGGGATTGTTGGGAATCGCACCCAATACATACGCAGCCAGCACGCGCAGGCGGCGTGATCGACCTACGCGTCATCACCATCGGCGAGTGTGCGGAGTGCGGCGTGGGGAGCCGGCCGGACGCCGGCAGACCACTCGCTTTCTCGGAGGCCACCGCGACGGACGACACTCTAAACGCCATAACATTCTATGTTTATCCGGGACAGTGTACCTTAATCGGCAATACAGCAAACCTTATATTTATACAGTCCACTTTTATTTCTAATCCCAAAAGAGCAAGTCGAACATTGGTCCTTCGAGCCGGATTGTCGTAACAAAACCAACAAACGTGCTGGTTCAATTTCAGTTGTTGAACTTAAAAATTCTTTAAATTTAATATTGCACAAAGTTCAGTTGGAAATGTTTCCTGACGAATATGCTATTCTTAAGACGGCGAAAACATTGCATAAAAAAAATAGACTTAGTTCCTTATCCCCATTTCTAGACCCCAATAACCTATTACGTGTCGGTGGTAGACTAGAAAATTCCCCATACATGTACGATACTAAGCATCCTATATTATTGTGTAGTAAACATAATTTTACTAAGATACTCTTTGAGCATCTACACATTTATTTACATGCTGGTCCCCAGCTCTTATTATCAAACGCTAGGCAAACTTATTGGCCCTTGGGTGGCAGAAGCTTAGCCAAAGCCATTGTAAATAAGTGTGTCCGATGTTGTCGGTACAAAGCGGAATCAGTGCAACCCATTATGGGACAGTTACCGACAACTCGAACTGAGTTAGAGTACCCTTTCTTACATTGTAGTGTTGATTACGCAGGGCCAGTGATGATCGCGGACAGGAAAGGCAGAGGTTGCAGACTAATTAAATCGTTTTTGGCAATCTTCATCTGTAACTCGACAAAAGCCTGTCATATCGAACTCGTTACTGCACTATCTAGTGAAGCCTATTTAGCCGCTCTTAACCGTTTTGTGTCACGTCGGGGGAAACCGCAAAGTATTACGTCCGATAACGGCACCAACTTTGTCGGCACTTACAATGAGCTATCAAAGTTTCTTGTACAATCAGACTTTGAGGGTCATATAGCTCAAGAAGGTATAGAATTTAAATTCGTACCTGCATATAGTCCCCACTTTAACGGCTTAGCCGAGGCAGCTGTTCGTTCTACAAAACACCATCTTAGAAGATTATTGCAATCCACTCATCTCACCTATGAGGAAATGGCTACGTGCCTCACGCAAATAGAAGCTATTTTAAACTCCCGTCCTATTACTCCTCTTTCCTCAGAACCCCTTGACTTTTCCGCACTGACACCTTCCCATTTCCTAATTGGACGGCCACTTAATGCTGTACCTCATCCACAGGTCTCTGACTGCAATATTAATCACCTGGAGCGCTTCAAGAGAGTAGAACACATCAAACAGCACTTCTGGCAGCGGTTCTCACTTGAATACGTAGCTCTACTGCAGCAGAAGGTGAAGTGGCGCTCTTCGAAGACAGAGCTGAAGTTAGGCTCTCTTGTCCTTATAAAAGATAGAGCTCTTCCTCCTCTACTCCGGTCTTTGGGAAGGGTCACAAAGGTTTACCCTGGCAGCGACGGCACAGCAAGAGTGGCCGATGTAAAGACAAGGAGAGGCACCATAAGGAGGGCTTTCAATAATATTTGCCCCCTTCCAGATTTTTGAAGCCTTCACTTCAACCCGGGCAGCATGTTGGGAATCGCACCCAATACATACGCAGCCAGCACGCGCAGGCGGCGTGATCGACCTACGCGTCATCACCATCGGCGAGTGTGCGGAGTGCGGCGTGGGGAGCCGGCCGGACGCCGGCAGACCACTCGCTTTCTCGGAGGCCACCGCGACGGACGACACTCTAAACGCCATAACATTCTATGTTTATCCGGGACAGTGTACCTTAATCGGCAATACAGCAAACCTTATATTTATACAGTCCACTTTTATTTCTAATCCCAAAAGAGCAAGTCGAACAGGATAGATAACTTGAAAATGAATACCTACTAATACATAGATACATACATTATACATATAAACCAAATAAACAAATAAACCGTAAATCGTGACTACATGCAATTTAACACCGACGATATCATCTTTCTTCCCAAATGTCCTCTCACATTAGTATTCACAGAGAATGCACAGAAATTCTTGCTGTAGCACTGAGCTAAGAATATTCTAGCTATTTTCGACAGATGAAACAGGGATATTGTGCAAAAACAGCAGATGTTTTACTAAGGGCAAGGTTTCTGTAGGGTAACACTTATTGCAGTAATAGTGTGTCTAATGTTCGTTGGGGAAAATAAAATATGAGGGATACAAAGCACAATGAAATGCGTTTGGAAAAATATATTTACACCTACGAGTATGTCCATAAGTAGATACGTTAGAATGTCGACTGGGCTGTAAAGATTTTAGCCTGCATGGTTTTCCCATGTAACCTCCGCGAATCCTAACTACATAATATAATATTATAAATACGAATGTGAGTTTGTTTGTTACGGTTTCACGCTAAAACGGCAGAACGGATTTGGATGAAATTTTGCAAAAGAATTCTATGTCTTGATAAGACATAGAATACTTTTTATTCCGGTAGTTCGTTTCCATGGTATAATTTCCGGCCTCTACGCGGGCAAAGCCGCGGGAAATATAGATAATGCAATCCACGACGACGCGCCCCACTCCGCTCCGCTCCGTACTAAAGTACAGCTTACAGTACAGTAATCGCGTAGTGGGGCGCGTCGTCGTGGATTATACTATCTGTACCTAGTATTTTATAAGATGAAAAATACGCCTTTTATTGGTTCCGGTAATGTTCTCACAGCTGGGACTTAGCCACCATCACGTGGACCCAGTATTATTTGATAGATGTTACACATCTTCGATATTTTGGTCTAAGGAGAAACTTCCTACGCTTGTATTAAATAAATTTCACTTATAAAAGTTTGCCAACGACCACCTCTCTTAAGTTTGGGCTGTTGGTAACAGACCACCACTGATCATTATACCTGTAACCTGAAAAAATGTGTACACTCAGTCAATATCAATTAATTCTGTAGCCCAACTTTATTGCAAAAGTATTCAAACAACAAAAAGCAATAACTGACTAAATGTATTCAAATATTTTCATATAGGCACTGACAGGTCTGAACTCACAACTTTCAGCCCAAAATTGAATATCTCCTATGTCCATCAACTATCGGATATCGATATGAAATATCAACAAATATTGGATATTGGAATATCAGTGCATCGCCATCGTACCGAATAATGGCTGTCAAAAACAGACAATGGAATCATGATTTATTTCTACTCGCGAATTGCATACTTCAATCGTATACCTTTCTTCTTGTGGAAATCCTCATGATCCTCAAACTCAATGCATAAACAATTAAACCACAGTACACAAACACAGGCACAATTAATTACAGGCACTTTTGAACTGTCAAGTAGTCGATCAGTCAGAAAGATGAAGCTAGTTGTCCATTTTAGAGTGTAGTAGGTTCCAATGGAGAAGAACGGGCAAGAAACTCCATGGATACTCTTTTAAATTTAATTAAAGATCTTTTGTTGCGACTAGGACACCTTTTTTTTTTTTTTTTTTTTTTTTTTGGGTGGGAAATCATCAAATGACGTCTCCCGCTCTGGGTGGAGCGGGAGGGCGTGTCAGACTCTTACTGACTAAAACCCACCCGTGTTCCTTCTCTTGCCTGTGCAATGCCAGGGGGCCACGGTATCCCTTTCGGACTTTCCCGCAACCCCGGCAGGCAATGGTCTCATCGGACCCCTTCACTCGCTGACACTCTTTGAGGCGCGCGTGGAACACAACGCGCCGTCGACCCGGGCCTGGTCCTTACCGGACGGCGAGCTACCCATTGCTCACCGTCCGCAAGCCCGCGCCTACGGTGGCCGGGAATCCGCGATCGATTCCCGACGCCCGGGGCGTCTCCTCCTGCGGCGGCTAGGGGCGTGAGGGCGCGAAATTTGCCTCTCCCTCACGCGCTCCGCCTCCTCCTTCGCGAGCATTACTGCTTCGCAGAAGGAGGTGACGGCCTCCCATGCCCTCTCGCTCCGTACCATGGCCTGGACCAGGGCCGGACGCGAGAGATCCCCGCCACCGATCGCCTCCACGAGGACACGGCGGTGCTCTGCCCAAGCCGGGCATACCTCCACCGTATGCTCCACCGTGTCCTCCGGGCGATCCACGCAGTGATGACACCCGGGCGTTTCCTCCCGCCTTATCCGAAACAGGTACCTCCCGAAACAGCCGTGTCCGGTGAGGACCTGCGTCAGGCGGAAGGTGAGGACGCCGTGGCGCCTCTCCAGCCACTCCTCAAAGAGGGGACTTATCGCCGCAATAGTGGCGTGCCCAACGCATCGCCATCGTACCGAATAATGGCTGTCAAAAACAGACAATGGAATCATGATTTATTTCTACTCGCGAATTGCATACTTCAATCGTATACCTTTCTTCTTGTGGAAATCCTCATGATCCTCAAACTCAATGCATAAACAATTAAACCACAGTACACAAACACAGGCACAATTAATTACAGGCACTTTTGAACTGTCAAGTAGTCGATCAGTCAGAAAGATGAAGCTAGTTGTCCATTTTAGAGTGTAGTAGGTTCCAATGGAGAAGAACGGGCAAGAAACTCCATGGATACTCTTTTAAATTTAATTAAAGATCTTTTGTTGCGACTAGGACACCTGAGTTTCTCAAATCAAATCTTAACTAATATTATAAATGCGAATGTGACTTTGTTTATTACGTATTCACTCTGAAACGGTTGAACAAATTTGGATGAAATTTGGCACATGGGTAGACCATGACCTGGAAAAGGATATAGGCTACTTTTTATCCTGGTTCGCAGACGAAATCGCGGGCAACAGCTAGTAGATAAAATTATCAGCAAAATCAAATTTATTTTGTCTCAAAAAATTTAATAGTTCAAATAAGGTTTTTCACAACTATTCTGAAAAAATAATAAGTAATGACTCGATCAGAGATAGACTCGTTAAAATCCAAAAAAAAAACTGGAACTAAAAGTCCAGCAATAACACCCGAGTCAGGAAGACTTATAGCTCCGTCCAAGTAACAGATGAGACCGAAATCAGTCAATGAATAATGTGTTAGATCTTAGACTGAACACAAACGAGTGCCTGATTAATGTCCCGCTCGCCCTGTTAACGAGGCTGTGGGGAGAGACATGGACCAATGAAACAGGGAGACGTGGCAATATTGTGGAATTGAAGCAAAGATTTAAATCGTTAGTTTTGCCCTCACCTAAGTCGCTCGAAAAAGTATCCATACTAAGAAGAGTGAGCATACAATAATAATGGCGTTTCTATGACAATCAAGTCAAGTCTATGCGACTTCATGTGTGTCAGAGGTATCTTTTGAAGCAGCAGGGCAAATCTACGATTGAAATCTTTGTATTGAAGTAAACGGACCATTTTTAAAAGACTATACTGCTTTTCGATTGGCAGACAACGCAGTAGGTACCTTAGTATAATGGTGCAGCCATGGAATTAGTAAGTACTATATAGCTTAGTTTGACATTTTTAGGGAACTAATTTAACCTATTTATGAAGCCGTGACTAATGAGGCACAATTAATTAATAACGGTTATTACGAATCCCCGATTCCCTTGGAAGCTGGTATTGAAAACTTTCCACCACCCACTAAATTCCTGGTGATCTTGAAAACTACTTTTTGGCAATTTAATAGCTTGTTTAGAGGAATATTTATGATAATAAACATGCTCCGTTTGGATTGGCTAGGAGCTAAGCAAAGTTTGTGCATAGTGTGAAATCAGAAACGGCTTTGGTTACATCTCGCTTCTTTATTCAAAGTCTTTGATAGTTTTTTCTACCGGTACTCTAATGGAGCGGTTTAGTGCTGGTACGTGCTTTTTATAACAAAGTAAAGAATTTTCATTCTTATTTTGTATTCGATTTTACTACCCTCCGCATAATTATTTCATCTTCATGAAGATTTTATATGAAAATCTACCTAATTGAAAACTTGACATTTTCTTAAAATAGAAGAAAAAGAGGACAAGAAGAAAAATTATAACACCAAATTATGGCCAATGTCTTTATAGTTTTAGTATTAATTAAACTTATTTCTTTTTTCGGTATTTTTATTTTTAAAGTCAGTTTTTTTGTTATTTTTTGGACTTAATTCAAAGTGGTTTTGTTTATAATTTTGTTTGTCATTTTAATTAATATTTTAATTTTATGAAATTTACGCAAAAGATTGCATTTTTACAAAAGAAGCAATGTCGTGGATACATTGGTATATAGCGGGTGGCCAATTCGGATGTATATGTATACAACTTTTTTTAGCCCCCATTCTGATTTGACGCCAAATTTTGCAGTTGTTTGGTGTCTATTATTTAGTTAAAATGCGGCAAATCCGTTGTTCACAGTCTGTAAGACCATGACCACCGCAATACTTTCAGTTATTCAATCCTGAAGTTCTTAAACGAATTTAAAAACAACCCAATTCTTCTAACAAATCATACCATTTTGATCACTGAGGATTTCGAGACACGTCCTGACTTTTTTCTGTTGGGCTATCTAAAGGGACGTGTCGTGAATCAAGCTTGAATACGAAAAGCAGAATACTTGTGACTTTGTTAGTGGGATACCTAATAAAGTATGCGAAAATTTAATAAAAAACATGATGAAAAGCGATCGCTTTTTTAAGAATAAAACAGGAGCTGATTAGGCAGATCTTATTCACCGTATCAAATTGTCAAGCCTGAATAATAAAATATACTTGTCGGATATTACTGAGTTGTCTAATCGCGACGTCAGTGCCGCCTAACTGCGCTTGACAGTCTACAATATAACGCTCGGACCGGCCGGAGCAAAGCAGACTTCATGGATGCGTTTTTAAGGGCAGAGGTGAATAGTAGGCGCTCCAAAATTACACTAGTCATTTTCAATAGGGGCGAGATAATATCTATAAACTGTGCACAAATGCAGACACCGGGCGGCTACTAAGAATTTCCAATATAAAAATATTATTTTAAATAAAAACCGGCCAAGTGCGTATCGAACCACGCAAAATGGAGGGTTCCGTAGTTGGGATGAATAAATTTGTCTCAAGAAAAAAATTAACATTGTAGTTGAAAAACATGTTCTCCCTAACCTATATGCCAACTGCAAATGTAATTGTCATCTATTATCTTATACGAGTACGTATACCTTACCTTACCTATACAACTATTTATTTTATAATTGTACAAAAAATATGTTTGAGACCCTCACAGTCACAGTCACACCCTTTCATTTGTTATGTCACACAGTTCAGCATGCAAGACTTTTTTTTTTTAATTTTCTTATTTGCCCCCCAAAACTGGCCCCCATTTTAAAAATTAATTAATTTACAATACACGTCCGTATTTGGGTCATAGAAATTCATATCTGTACCATATTTTGACTGAAACGGTCCATTAGATTCGGAGTAAATTGACTGTGACTGACGGACAGACAGACAGATTCACGAGTGATCCTCTATGGGTTTCGTTTTTTCTTTCGGACGTCATAATCATCATCAGCCTATAACGTTCCCACTGCAGGGACACGGCCTCCTCTCGATGAGAGGGAGTGGGCTATAATCCACCACGCGTGCCCAGCGCGGGTTGGTAGATGTCACATGTCTTCGAATTTTTGGTTCTAGAACATGCCGGTTTCCTCACGATGTTTTCCTTCACCGTTTTGAGAGCATTGGTGATGAAATAAATTACACAAAGTAATGCGCCTGGCTGGGTTCGAACCCACGACTTACTGTTCGTAAGTCGGGTCCGCCACCACTGGGCCACCGCTGCTAACCGCTGTTTTCGGACGTACGGAACCCTTAAAACATTTCACCAATTATATAGAGGCACTCGGAGTTCGTTGTAGTTTGTTGTTTGTTTACCTATATTGTTATCGTCCATTTGCAGATTGTTTTAAGCCACAGAGCTTTAGGGGCATCTCTCTATAGAGCTTTGCCGCCGGCTCTTTTGATGGTTTATAGGAAACTAGCTTTTGCCAACGTTTCACCCGCGTGGAGGTCGGATATTATCCCACGGGAATGTACTCAAACTCAAACTCAAAGCATTTATTTCAATTAAACCATTTACAGGCACTTTTGAATTTTCAAGGGGTCAGTCAGTCAGAAATATGAAGCTAGTTGCCCATTCCAAAGCGTAGGTTCCTATGGAGAAGAACGGGAAAGAAACTCCACGAACACTATTTAAAAAAAAAAAAAAAATCTTACAAAATATTGTTTACATCATTCATGTTGAAATTATACATGTGAGAACAATGTAGAAAGACGTATACGTAAAAAAGAGTCCGTAATAAAAAGATAAAAACAATTCAAAAATTAATATAACCCGTGACAGATAAGAGATGACCAGTCCCTACTGATGGCGCCCATTCACGAACATGACGCATGGATCAGCACCGTTTAGCTCAACCATTTTGAAGGGAACTCAACTGTCGGGAAAAAAAGTATCCTATGTCCTAAGGTCCTAGGTCATGGACTACTCATGTGCCACATGCCGCTCAGCCATTTTTGCGTGAAAGCGTAATAAACAAAGAAACAAACTCACTTTCGCATTTAAAATATTAGTTAGGATAACTTGTAGGTATGACAGATAAATTCACCTTGTGAATAGCGAGGTTTTTTTTTACCCCACTACGACGAAGCAAAAAGGAGGGTTATAATATCAAAATTATTTAAGGGTCCAGGGACCAGGAAATTATGTTATAGGATCTGGATAAGTTTATAAAGAAAACTTATAGTAGCCACGAAAAATAGACATCTGGCTAGCTGAAAATGTTTAACAGTCAGTGAAAAATAGTATTGAAGATAAACATTGTACTTAAATAATTGTAAAAAAAAAACACTAAAATCGTGCAAAAAGGTTTTGATAACTTTAAGATGTCACTTATACTTGAATAGAGACGATAAGTTTTTTTTAAAGTTCGGAAAAGAACACAGATCATTACGTCTGTATTTCCTGAAGGAGTAGGCAGAAGTGTTTAGTACCAGTACCCACATTTCGCCAGTTATATTTAATTCACATATAATATATTACATGCGCTTTTTTCATTAATCTGGAACAAATTCCGGGCTGCTACAAAAAAATCCAGAAGGACAAAACCGAACACAGGAGAAGCGAACCAAGTTGTTATTTGAAAATCGTTTTTCTGTACATTAAAATCAAATTTTATCATAATACGATTCCCATTTCCTGCAAATATAATAAATCGCTTTACATAATAATGAGCATCCGTACTGTATTAATGCATGAGCTACCTTCAACAGAATAGCATAACGCTTGCCAAATTGGAATTGTTCCACGAAATTTCGCTTTTCAACCAAATCCGTGTCTGTTTCGGGTCATTAGATATTATTTGACGTATCGGAGGTCGACACCCGTCCATTGTTCGAAAGAGCACTCAAATTGATGACCTCGTGAAGTGACCTTGATCGTGGGTAATTAGGAATATCGCCTTAGAATTTTTCCTCGATCCGTGGCTTGAATGGGATGAAATGACCTTGTGGCAGCGGCTTGATGATAAGCAAAAATGTTAACAAAAGATGTGTTTGAATGTCAGTAGGTAGTTTATTTTTCTTTTATTATATTTTTTATATTACTCGACACAAATAAGTTAACCGCTAATGTCTGTGGACACAGTAACCTATTAATTAAAACAACGGAATGCATAAGAAAATATTTGATGTACAGTACTTGACAAGTATTTTCTTAATGTCCCTCGGCAAACTTCGTGTTTCGTCAGTCTATCAGTTGCCCGTTGCACTTGGTGCAGACCGGACGCCATAGAGTATAGTAATAGATCCGGATGCTCTCAATCGACTTGGAAGTATATAGAGTTGTTCTAGTGTTACATTAAAAATAGTTTCAACGTTCATCTATTTAAATAATAAACACCAGATAAATCTAAAAAGTTATGTCGCACGTTGACAGAACACTATATTTATCTTTCACTAGCGCAGACAGTGAGTGCAATATTCTTAATTCATTCTGTCACCATTAGCAGTTTACATGAATTAACAGTTTCATTATTTATTGCCGAAAAAAATAAACATGGTCACTCAGTATGCTATAGAAGTATAGAGCGAGCTATGGTAGAAGTTTTTTTAATGGATCGGAATTTACTGACATAGCTTTCAGAGTTAGCAAAGCTGAAGTGGTCGATGACCTTTGAAAAAGAGGAGTCTTTGAGTGGAGACCGTGAATTGCAAAAAGGATAGTCGACCTCAAAAAGATGGCGTATTTATCTACTATTAGATTAAAATAATTAGGAACAGTTTTTATGGTAGCAAAATAGCTCTTATTTTATATTCATTTTAGAGACTTCTCTGTGATTAGCTGAGACCGGATATTCGGATGCATATTTACCTAAATGTATCATTGAAAGTGCATTCCATATTAGCCAACACCTGAACGTTAGTAAATATACATTCGATTCTATAATCAGAACTCTAAATTTGTCGATCTCGGAATCCCGGGATTTGTTCGATATAAAAGAGCTTTCCATAATAGCCAACACCTCAACTTTAGGTAAATAAGCATCCGAATATCCGATCTCTAGTGATTAGTGTGGCAGAAAGAAAGTCGAGTACCTTTATACTTATAGTCTCATCGGACTTGGCAACGTTTAGAGAATGAAAGAAATATTGTGGCATTGTTAACTATGAGAACACAAAATTTGTCCAATTCCTTTTTCAAATGGCTAGCTGTCAAATATTGCATTATGAAAAGCGCTTGGCAACCTGTTGGCAACGAGATATTTTTAAAATTCGGTGTTGGATTGTTTCATGCCAGCGTTATTCACTTCTTTGTTTTTATTCGTTTGTTTTAAAATGCTAAACGATTCAATGAATTATGTGATTATGTCCTTCATTGTAGGAATAATTTCTGCGTTAATATTAATTATTCAATGCAATACAATTCAATGTAATTACTTGCAATGATAGTCCAATTTTATTATTAATCTAGCTGCCCGCCCCGACTTCGCACAACCTACCTACCATACCCTAACAACCATAATAGCTACCTACCTACCCTACCCTACCTACCTACCGTACCCTAAAAACCATAGCTACCTACCTACCCTACCTACCTACTCTATCCTACCAACCCTACCTACCTACATACCTACTTACACACCTACCTACATACCTACCTACCTACCTAGTCTACGTTCGCAATTTATTTGCCAAACATGTAAATAAACACGAGTTTTAGAAAAAACAACTGTAACGCGTACACATAAGGTACAGTTTGCGCTACAACTTCGTCACCTTTATTTAGACTACCATAAAGTTTATGTTTGTTTATGTGGAAATAACATCAATTGGAAAAAAGGATTTGAATAGACCTTACCTACCATAACTACCTAACTACTTACATACATACTACTACGTACCTACCTACGCCTACCTAGCTGACCCCACAGACGTCTTTTGTTTGTTTTGGTTTTTGAACAGTTTGTATTGGAAAACGAAAAGTGGGGTTTTTACGTTTTTCCGGGCAATTTTCCAAATTTTCTCTTCATAAGAACATTCCTCGCACTTCGCGCGGAATATTTAAAAACCATCCGTTCTCTAGTTTTGCGCTAAGCAACACATTTAGCACTATTTTTAAATAAAAAAAATGGTTTGACTTTCAATTTGCCTTAAGGACCATTTAAAAGGAACATAAAATTAAAAGGAAAATATGTGACAACCCTAGCAAGAACCAATGCAGCTTTGTCTATGTCATGTTCGTTACAAACACCGCGGACATATGGTCACGAAAAAACTGTTCCAACTTATTAATCACACGACACTGTTGCTGGATCTTTTCTTTAATTTATATCTACTGTATTTGGATTTGACCAAAACTACGTTGGAGCAAGGTAATTTCACTACACACAGTATTGTACCATAAATACATCATCATCATCATTTCAGCCGAAAGATGTCCACTGCTGGACATAGGCCTCCCAATACACCGCCACTTCGACCAGTTCTGTGCCTCCCGCATCCAGCGGATTCCTTCGGCCTGTGCAAGGTCATCGGTCCAGCTCGTGGGAGGCTACGTTATCTTAATTACCAGATTAAATTGCCGGTAAATTGTTCCCACGATATAATTGGCAAATGCACACTGACCGATTACGGTGAACATTGCGATGCCATCGTTGGTAATTCGAATCAACGCCTCGATATTGACCTGAGTTTGCATTTGCACCTGGGTTGAAGCAATAATAGGGGAACTGAGTGGCTTGAAGCTAATTTGCTACTAAGTATTCATGTGCTTGCCAAACATTGCCATATATTGTTAGACTCATTAAAAAAGACTGCCTCGTTGGTATAGTGGTCGCAAGCGCTACTGCTGAGCATGAGGTCCTGGGTTCGATTCCCAAGTCGGGCAAAGTATTATTGGGTTTTTCGAACAGGAATTTCTCAGTAGTAGCCCGGAGTCTGGAATTGTGCCCGGTTGATGGCAATAGGCTCGCCCCCTATTACATGGGACTTAAAAACATAACTGGAGAAATGTGGGTATACCTCTGCCCAACCCTTCGGGGATACAAGGCATGATGTTATGTTATGTTATATCATTAAAAATAGAATTGAATAGTTAGTTAAGAACTATTCTATTCTAACTTAACATCTGTAATATCTGTATATTACAGATTTTAAGTTTAAAATGATCCTTAAACTAACTAACTTAACTTAGGCATGCAAACAGTTCAAGCTTTAATAATAAAGACTCACTTTAATACAATATTATTAATATATCACCGTGAACCTAGCTTCCGACGTTTCACAAGTGCGTTATAAGTGAAATAAAATATATGCGCGGATAAGTGAAATAAAATATTTTGATATAGATTTATAGTATTCGGTATGTTCTCCAATATCAGCGTGTTTGATTGATCACTCTGGTGCTTTTCAGGGTTTCTTAGCGAAATGACCAAAAACTTTAGTCTTCATGAATGGTGAAAAAAAAAATATGATGATCGGTGTATTAGTTAAAATGTGAAAGCGTAACAAACAAACAAACTAACTTTCGCATTTATAATATTAGTTAGGATTTATTTCAACAGATGGCAGACGTGATATTACAGAATTGTATCAGCTTATTACAACTGCAAGTCATTACATTGTGCTATCTTTCAATAAAATAAACTTCTTGGATTGCACAAACTTATTTCCATCTGGATTGTGCAGAAAATAAAGTTGTAAAGTTGTTGTACGTCATTTTGCTCACTACGTCATTTTGCTCACTACGTCATTTTGCTCACTACGTCATTTTACGGACACAGGCCTCCTCTCTGTGTGTGTGTCTCTGTGTGGGCCGTAATCCATATTCGGGCCAATTGCGGGTTGGTAGATGTCACACGTCTTCGAATTTTTGGTTCTAGGACGTGCCGGTTTCCTCACGATGTTTCCCTTTTGAGTGCAGTGGCGATGAAATAATTTACACAAAGTAAAGCGGTTCGGGTTCGCACCTACGACCTTAACTTATAAGTCTCGGCCATGATCACTGGCCCACAACTGATCTCTTATTTTGCTGTGCTATAGCCATTTCATACAACTGTCAAAGAATAACAGTTTTGATTTGAATACCTATACGGACAATTTAAGTAGTTAAGCAATTTGCTTAACAATTCATTTCCCTATCTTTAATAACTAAGATTTAATAAAAACTACGTGCACACTTTAAAAAAATCGGCCAATTGCGAGTCGGACTCGCGCACGAAGGGTTCCGTACCATTATCTATAAAAACGGCAAAAAAATCATGTCGGTTGCATGGGAGCCCCACTTAAATATTTATTTTATTCTGTTTTTAGTATTTTTTGTTATAGCAGCAACAGAAATACATCACCTGTGAAAATTTCAACTGTCTAACTATCACGGTTCATGAGATATAGCCTGGTGACAGACGGACAAACAGACAGAACGACAGCGGAGTCTTCAGAACCCTGAAAAAGGTGACATTCGCCCTCTATGTGGGAAAGGCACATACCTGCCCCATTGGTCTCGTGGTCGCAAGCGCTACTGCTGAGCGTGGATTCTTAGGTTCGATTCCCGGGTCGGGCAAAGTGTTATTGGGTGTATCTATTAGGAGTTTCTCAGTAACAGCCCGGAGATTGGAAGGTGGTGATGTGACACCACTGTGCCTCGGAAAACACGTAAAGCCGTTGGTCCTGCGCCTGATCTCTCGGGTCGTGTCGGATTGCCGTCCCATCTTACTATTCTCATAGTCAACGTGTTTTACCGTAAATGGAATAGATAGTGCACCTGTGTTTGCGCACACACTTGTGCACTATAATATCTACTGCGTAATTCTTCATAATGCGTAATTTATCTCCTGGCTAAATTCCGTTGGGATTGGCGGCGTCGCCGACATTCGGTTGGGAGGACATTTATCATTATTATTTTGTGGGAAATAAATCTGTTTGTAAACCTTGACTGTAGAAAACATTTTTTATTGTAATATGGGCCAGCTCTTGACCTCAATCTCGCCTGATATAAACCAATGGTTGAAGTCTATGATGGAACGAGCAAGCCCAGAAGATGCGTTCACTCTTGCTTTCAAAGCAAAAGTGAACAGGTATCCGACTGACGGGTTATACGTGGAAGAGAACACAGACGCCGGCAGAGATGAGATGATAATCACGCAATTTATAGGTATGTTTAAAATATATAATGATACAAAAAATATTACTAAATAATATATTATATAATAGTAATAATTAATAAAGTATATAAATTATTGCTATTTTTTAAGATTTTTATTTTGTTATAATTTTATAAATAACCATTTAAAATAGCAATAATAATTATTCATAAAATAACATCACGCCTTTGTTTCCCCGAAGGGTAGGGCAGAGGTGTACCTGTAGTACACCCACATTATGCCAGTTATGTTTTTAAGTCCCATGTAATAGGGGGCGAGCGTATTGCCATCAACCGGGCACAATTCCAGACTCCGGGCTGCTACTGAGAAATCCCTGTTGGAGAAACCCAATAATACTTTGCCCGACTTGGAAATCGAACCCAGGACCTCATGCTCAGCAGTGGCGCTTGCAACCACTAGACCAACGAGGCAGAGAAATGAATGAACAGAATTATAATACATAATTACAAGTACCTATATAAAATAATCTAAAACATTTAAGTACATTTTGCATAATACATAGATAAGCGAAATATTTAGTATCTTATTCGCGATCTCCTGACTTTGATTATAATTATGTAAGTTAAAACTTCTTCCCAGAAAAACTACTTATTTACCTCGTAAAACAGGATTTCCTCTCTCCTACCCTTTTGCTGTGCCCTACAGGGTCCATAATGATCTAAATATAATAGTTAACACCTAAGTACACATTATGATAAAGCAATATTGAGTATTGAGAGTTCCACACTTTGGGCGTGCGCATAATATTTGTGGAGGAGAGGCTCTGAGTACTAGTAGTCGATATATAGACCAAGTACGGATGGTACCCTGCAGTACGTCTGAATGTCCAATAGTAAAAGGGAGATGATGGGATCAGGTCGTAACATTACACCTTTGAGCCAGGCTGTGATGCCTAGCCCCCAGCGCCTCGCCGCCTATGAACTTCTTTGCTCTGCGTTCCAACGACTCAAGTGCAGCAAGTTGGCATAATTTAACGACAACACACACTAAATTTAGTTGCCAACAGGATAGATCTTTTCTCATGTTCACTGGGCGAGTTCGCAAGGATAACGTTGTACGTGTTATGTATTTAATTTGTAAATGTTATGTTGTATTATTTCATAAATGATAATTAACTACACACTACCGAATTGGGAGACTATAATGGTAGTGTATGTACCTATGTAATAAATAAATAATAAACAACTGCACCCGTCTCTTTCACTGTATCCCATCTGTTCTGCCAAGTTTCAACAAAGGAAGCCCTGAGAGTTTATACGACATAACCCTGTAGTGTCTTCATATTTCGAACACAACAAACTTGCTCCTACTACATAGGTACCTAGTTAATTGTTTCATACCCCTACATACATATAGAAAAATCAATTGCCGTGCGTTAGTCTCGCTAAAACGCGAAAATGGGTCGACCGATGTGATTTTATTTGTTCGCCTCAATGCTGGGGTGGTTTAGGAAAAAACACAAAAATGTTTCTCACGTTCTGTTCACCGAGTCATCTAGTTCGTTGTATAATTCTTTGTGGGGAAAGTGTAGCTTAGATAAGAAGCCAAAAAATATTTGAATTTGAAAAGATATTGAGGCGTCTGAAATTCTAAGCCACAAAGAACATTTTTACATGTCAATCTCTTACAGCGGAGGCGGAATAACTTGTGCTGAAAAGGCAATTTATTTCTTTATGTTTATGTTGGTTTGTGTTGAAATAAATTATCAACCTAACTCAGCAGGCCCTTTCAAAAGGCTTCTCAATTTTTTTTATCCATAGGTCTACAGTTTGGAACGGGATACCTTTTTTTTGGTAATTTAAGTAAGTAAACTCGTCTTTCTTCCTGAGAACTTTTAGAAAAAAATTGAGTAGAATAGAAATTGTTTATTTGCATAGGATGTAAGTGTACAGCTGAATAGTTGCATACCGTTTGGCATGCAAAATAATGTTCGTTCCCGGTACATTCTACCGTTTGGCATGCAAAATAATGTTTCGTTCCAGGTACATTCTACCGTTTGGCATGCAAAATAATGTTTCGTTCCAAGTACATTCTACCGTTCGGCATGCAAAATAATGTTTCACACGAAAAGAAGAAGAATACTATGAAATCTTCGTTTCGTATGGAGAATTTAAAAGAAGTTGCATTTTTCATACAAACATTTTCTTAATTTATTTAACAACCATGAACACTAATGTTTTAAAACTTTTATGCACTAATGTTTAATAAAAACAATTTTGCAAAAAATTTAACCGACTTCCAAAAAAAAAACACTACAAAGTGAAAAATAACTTTGATTTTGGAAGTCGGTGTCTTTGGTTTTGTATTTTCGTATTTTTTATTTTTTTTTGGAAGTTGGTTAAATATTTTGTAAAAAAGTTTTTATTTTTCACTTTTTAGTTGTGGTACCTACACAAACCCCCACAAAATTTTGAATAGCACTACCTGCTATGTAAATTACAGTGACAAGAACTATTAGAACATCGTCCACATATACTAGGTGGGAAAAATGGGATCCTGCCGTTTTGCCGAAAAGATTTTGCCAAAATTTCACTACCCAAACAAATTTTAGAAACCTTTTTTTATACCAATGCAATGTTTGGAATAATTTTAGTACGCACATTTTCATTTGGCCAAATTTTTACTTGGCAGAATATTATCAAGGATAATGTCATTTAGGCATTTGGTCTTTAATCAAATGATTTATTACAGTAAACAATCTTTAGACAATAAACGTTTGGTCAAATGATTTGTTATGACAAAAAATATAAAGGTTAGGTTAGGTTAAAACTGTGACCTTCTACGCACGAGCCGAGCGAGCGAAGCGAGCGGTGCCGCGGCAGCGGCCGGCGAGTGCCAGAAACAACTAGATTATTTTTGAAAGAAAATATGGAAAAATAACAGGCTACCTGAAACTGAACTAGTTAGACGAGATTAATTATTTTTAAATAAGCTACTAAATATTTGGCAAATTTTATTATACGTAAAATGAGTTATTCCAACTGAAATATTTGACTACATAAAAATTGGTAAAATTACTAGTTGGTAAACGAGTTATTGTTTAAACGTTCACTTGCCAGACATTAGGTTTGCGTTACAATTATTTGTGAAGAGATTTTTTGCTAAGTAATAATTTGGCAAATGAAATTATGCGGAAAATTGTTTGGGAAGTGATAATTTGGTAATTTCTTTTCGATGAAACAAGGGAGACCCGGGAAAAATACGTATTATTGAAGCTAACTCAAAAACCCCTCATCAGATCTTGACCAAACTTATATGGGACCACTTCCGAACTATGCCCTACCAAAAACAAAGAATCATCAAAATCAATTCATAATTGGCGGAGTAATCGCGTAACAAACAAACAAAAAAAAATTTTGGCGCTTAATCTAAGTGTAGATTAAGCGACAAAAATAAGTTTTGGCTAAGTTTTAAAACAAATAGTGGTCATTTCTGATACCAAAAAAAGGAGTCATTTTTAAGGTATTTTTTTTTGTTTAGAAAACTATAAGCAATTAGGTTTTTTTCTATTGGTAATGGTCTATGATGGTCATTATTCGATAATATAATATCAAGCAATTGATGAATATTTTAAATCATAGAAGTGACGAGGTTCTCTATTTGTGAGAAAAAAACGCCAATTGCATAGGTGGGGACCCAATATTATTTGTGCGGTTTGGGCCACATGCAGATGTTCATAGGCGCTTGTGACCACTATCAGGATCAAGTGGGTGTAAGTGGTTGGGTGAGCTTTTCTGTTATCCACATATCATAACATCACGCTTGTATATCCCCGAAGGGTTAGGCAGAGGTGTACCAGTACACTAACCTTTCACCAGTTATGCTTACGTCTCATGTAATACGGGGTGAGCCTATAGCCATCAACCGGGCACATAATCCAGACTCCGAGAAGTTACTTTGAAGTTCCTCATAGAAAAATTGCTACCTGATTACATTAAAATCTCTTTTTTCCCCTATATTTGCAATATGCTGTTACCATGCATTAATACAATGTGTAAGAAGTTACTGAGTATCTTGGTAAGTACTAGCTGTGGTGACGTGACTCGTGAGACCATGACGTCACGCAACCGGCGACGTTCCGGCGTAAGTAAGCATTAGGGCTGCTACAGTTACGAGAAGAGGTAATATATTTTAGTATTAAATAACCTTTTTGTGTTACTACGAAGCAATGAAAACTGCAATACCAATACTAAGGAGATATATACGAGTAGCAGGTGGCCGCCATCCTTGAAATGACTCGTTCAGCTCATCTAAAATGTCGATAGACTACGTTTTAACCTTGTGCATTTATTTTTGAATTTAGAATGCTTTTATTAACCTTAACCGTGTCATTACAAAACTTTCGAACCTTGTTCTGTTTGAGGTAAAGTTCCTAATAAAAAAAATACTTTTTAGACTCGGGTTTAAAATATTTTTATATGTATTTTTAACTTTAGGTTAGTCGGAATAAAGTTGAAAATACATATAATAAATATTATTGTGCACAAGTGTTGCGCAAACACAGGTGCACTCTCTGTTGCCTCACTCTCATAGTCCGATGGGACAGCAATCCGATATGACCGGAGAGAAATCAGGCGCAGGGCCAACGGCTTAGCGTGCTTTCCGAGGCACGGGGTACAAAGTATACCTCAGGCACGGTCTCAGCAGTAGTGTAACGTAGCAGCCCTATCTACTTTCCGCCACGCAACTTAAAAACGTAAGACAGTTGAGTTCTCTGCTAAATGCAGTTGAAAATATTCGACAAATGTTCATACTTATTTTTAACAAAATATACCTAGTATCAGGTATAAACAACATTTTCACATTGGTATTTTGATGGAACGCTAACTTGTAAACTCACAAATGTTTCCTGCAGGGCTAACATGACCAGCGCGAGAAAGCTCTTTATCTCGTTTTGTCGAAATTTTTCTACGATTCTGACGTCATTCTAATCCCTAACATGACCGTAAACGACGAGATATCTCGAAAAAGGCACTTTGACACTTCTTTATCTCGCGACGAGAAACCGATGTTGCAAGTTATTAAAAACAAATTATTTTTATGATAGCAACATCGGCTTGAGATTCCGTTTAATTAATTCAATGGTGCCGATTCTTTTGCCACAAATGCCTTAAACTAGACTAAAACTCACCAAAATTTATATTATTCTTGTCAACCGACGATTTTTCATTCTGGATTAGACTAAAGTGACACAACTTAACTATATTTTAGTTTGACGGCACTGAGCTATTAAATTTAGTGAAAATGGCAATTTTGCTGTTCAGAATTTTACGTTCTTCACCAAAAATTTTGATTGTCTAAGTATTTAATAACGATTAAAAAATGAACTAAAATTCACACCAACACCTCGACGGTGCAAAAACAATACTATCTTTTTTTCTTTTCTCTTGCTTATATCTCGAAAATGGTATGTCCTATCGCAAAAATAATGAAAATTTCGACCCCCTTTATGAAACCCATAAACCCCTAACTCAACATTTAGGCAATATTTTTTCATATTTTCCATAAAAAAAACGAAAAATTCCATATAAAACACGTCGTTCCAATATAAATAGTAGTTTAAAACTAAGTATTTTAATTATAATATATTGTAAAATAAAATGATGACTAAAATAAGTACAATTATGAAACTGCCATGTTATTTTGGAGTTTTTTTTTTTACCATAATTTTGTCTACTCTACTCGTCGTCAAAATCGACGACGAGTAAATACGACTAAATGATAGAAAAATCGGAGATTATCTCGTGTTGAACTGTCAAAAATCGAGATAACTATGGTGCCATGTTAGGGTTTGTCGAGAAAACATCAATTTTGACAGAAAGAGTCGACTATTTTGTATGGAAGAGCTGTCAGAAAACGAGAAAGTGACCGAAATAGACAAAAATTACTCACGCGAGAACGAGTAATTGTCGCGTGTGTCATGTTAGGCCTGCTGGTCTTAATTTGTAGATTTGTGTAAACTTAGAAGTTAAACTCAACCTTGGGCTTTGCATACAGTTTTTTTGTTAGAAACAGTTAATAATAAACTTAATGTCTTACTGAAAATATGACTTTTCTCTGGATACATGATTTATATCCATCCCCAAAAATAGTTGCTTGCCTCATTTTCAGTTAGACTACCACCATTATCATCTTCCTAAAAGTGTAGCGTTTGTACGACTCAATCGTAGAACCAAAATACTCTTCGGACCAAAGTGATGAACTTGTTGCATCTGTAACCAGAAATTCCTAGTGTGGGGCAACGTTTAAAAAAAAAAAAAACCGTCACGCAAATATTACATCGCGCAAGCAAAGTCTTCCGCGTGATTGATCATGTACAAAAACCCGACAAGATCCATCTGGTTGAAGGCTCCTTACTTACAATGTAGAATGTCGAACTTTCCACCATGTCCCTCCTACCTCTATAAACTAATAAACGGTTCTGATGTAGAGTTATTGATAAGCTGGTGCACAAGAATGAGAATGAAGAAGGTAAGTAGGACCTTTGAAAATCCACCCAAGTAGAAAAGTATCTACTTACTTCATTCTGCAAAAAGGCCCCCACTTCGATCGCCGCGCGCCGCATCTAACCAAAAATTTCCTAATACGAGTTTGTAAAACATGTTCATCTTAACGACGTGCGACGTAGTACTGAAGTAAAAATATCAGGAGAGGTTCTACGAGTAGTAAGCAAAAGTTAGTGCTACAACTAATCCAAACCTTAATTTAATGTGTTGCGGGATGATACAAGTATTAGATTTTAGAGCTTGCGGCTTGCTCGCTCTAATCTTGGCCGGCAAATGACGTGTTAAGGGGAAGGTTTTGCTGTACCTACTCCTTCAGATGTGGCCATTTAAAAAAATAAAAATCCTATTACCTATTCGAAATTCTAACCTTTCAAGATTTTATAGTGGACTTTATGACTACATACGTAGGCAAACCGAAGCTTCAAGTCGCATGCACGGCACAGATACACGCCCGCAAACACTATAAATATTATATGTCATGTCACTCGCCATTCTTGACATAATGTTTAGAATATTAATAACGGACTTATTTTCAGCTGTGAAGCATCCATAGATAATTAAATAAGAATGTGCCTATAAACTAGAATCCAGATTAGTACAAATGGGTTGTAATAAGAGATCGTTGTGCTCCGTCTGTTTAGATTTTAGATAGTATGTTCGTTGTTAAATAAATAAATCTTGGTAAATAGTTAACAATGCGGCCAATTAAAAGTTTGAACGCAGACTTGTTCCTAAGATAAATAGCATCTAAATATCAAACTAAGGAGATAATTATTTGTTTTGTATTGTTTTGGTTCGCCTAAATGTGTTTAAGTTTAGCTAAAGAGTTATGGCTGTGGAGTTATGTTATGACTGTTGGTATTTCGTAGTACTCCTAATTAGTGCTGAAAATACGGATGCTTGTGAAAACTAAATTTTTCAATTTAAAGGCTTTTTGGTCCTATTTTAAATCTTAAGATAAAAGCATCAGTATAATCAGCCTATAAACATCCCATGGCTGGGACACAGGCCTAGGACACAGGCCTCCTCTTTGTGGGAGGGAGCCGGCTGTAGTCCACCACGCGGGCCCAGTGCGTGTTGATAAGTGTCACATATCTTCTAATTTTTGGCCCTAGTACATACCGGTTTGCCTCTCCCTCACGCGCTCCGCCTCCTCCTTCGCGAGCATTACTGCTTCGCAGAAGGAATTGACGGCCTCCCATGCCCTCTCGCTCCGTACCATGGCCTGGACCAGGGCCGGACGCGAGAGATCCCCGCCACCGAAACCTCAAATAGATGTCAGCAATTGAAGGGATCCGATGGGACTGATGCCTGCCGGGGTTGCGGGAAAGTCCGAAAGGGATACCGTGGCCCCCTGGCATTGCACAGGCAACGGAAGAAACACGGGTGGGTTTTAGTCAGTAAGAGTTTGACACGCCCTGCCGCTCCACCCAGAGCGGGAGGCGTCACTTGATGATTTCCCACCCAAAAAAAAAAAAAAAAAGGATATACCGGTTTCCTCACGAACGTTCGAACCTCCGACCTACAACTCGTATTAAGTCCCCCGTCGTTACCACTGGGCCACCACTGCTGTCCCAATCGAATGTGTTGCAATCTCATCTCAGCCGCGACAACCAATGTCAAAAACTTGTCAAAATGTATAGAAGTTATGGGTATTTTTGACAGATTGAGATATAGATTTGAATGCGAACATTACAATGCAACAATTTGAAAATACGGGAATGCCCCTCTTTTTTTTTCATTCAAATCAGTGGGGTAATTTCATAACACACATAAAATGGCGGTTGACCGCAATGCCTTTCATTTTGACAGTTCAGCCACGTCCATTAGATTATTTATGTTGCTGAGCAGACGTATTTTTCGAACTTATGAACCAATGGATGCTTGAGTATTTTGCTATAAAAATCCATATCTTTTGTCTATTTACCTATGTTTTCAAGTATAAAATCGTATGACACTCATCTAACTCACATTTTATATATTTTTGAATACTTTTACCGCTGAAAAGCATACCTTTAAGTGCATTTTACAGTATTTGAATTTTCTCTTCTTTTCTTAATCCTTTTTTTTTATTTGACATTTTCATCATGAATTGTTAACTGATTCCGAGGGTGCTGAGCCGCTGTTTTAATACTGCCTGCTGACCCTGCTTCATGTTCCTGAGTCCGATTGTTCCGAGCCCCTGTTTTGCTACTGCCTGCTGATCCCGCTTCACGTTCCCGACTCCGAGCGTCCCGAGCCACGAGCCACAGACCCACCAGAAACTGAAGCCGACCTAAAGCACCTACTTCGTCAAACCTTTTTTATCCTTTCTGTATCTATTATTTTCTTTTATTTGCGTTACATGAATTAGGAATTTCCTACAAAACCCTCGGAATGTTTTTGAAAGTGTGTTATGATTAAAAATTCTAAAAATTCTAAATTCAAAAGTCATTTATTCAAACTAGGCTGAGAATCAGCACTTTTCGAACGTCAAAGTTACATAAGACAGTCCCACAAAACGCCCCACCCTTTACCACTTCCTAGTGCTTTCGCTGGGAAGAAGAAGTGGCGCAACAAACTCCCCAGCAGCACAGCTGTCTGTTCAGTTAGAAAAACTTGATTCTATACAATAAGTACTAATGCAAAATAATTTACATAACGCAACACAAAACATTAAATTATAAATTAATAGCCATATGACAGCTAGCACACGCCAATATACCAACCAAAAACATCGAGATCTATACTCAAGCAGAAATAAAAATAACTAAACGTAAACAATATCTAAAAAAGGAAATAAAGCCTCCAGGCATAAAGGGCGTGCCCGCTTACATATAGCTGTAACTAGAAGTTATAATTGATAAACTAGGACCATCGAGGTAAAATAAATAAACAGTTAATTACTAATAACAATAACAAAACCATGATCAGCAAGACGACCAGTCACCACAAGCATTTGATTGAGTAAGAAAAGAGATACTTGGATGTTCCAAGCATCTTATTAAACTTCCACAATTTTATTTTTTCTGTGGGATTCGACTAGAACTTGCCCTTAATATAAAATGGAGTCGCAAGGATGCCAGTGACCATCGCCGCTCAACTTGAGTTACTGTCGCTAAGTGCTTCCTCTGCACATTCCTTTAGTCTACCTACAGGCTACATGTATGTACTTTGGGCTCTAAATATAATGGTTATTGGACCGATGCTACTAGCATTTACAGTAAACTAACTTTGACTAAAAATAATTCATTGTACTCTCAGTTTTAGGATTGACTGAAAAGTCTTATCGTTTTTTTTTTAAAGTGAAAGTTCTTTAGTTGTGCACTTTTTTGTGAGGGGAAAAAAATGTTAAGCTCGCGTCAGGACACGTGACCTGATCGGAAATTCGTAAGACGGAAAAATGCACAACGTTAATATTCAAGTTTTTACTTCTTCAACCCTCCAACCCTTTTTCAACCCTTTTTTTTTTAATAGGTTGGATTTCATTTGTTAACCACCGAGAAGTGGGTGTACTATTTAGTGTATCCTCTGCCTAGCCCTTCGAGGATAACATCTGTAATGTTATGTTTATATAACTTTTTCTTTTCGAGAAATACCTACTTAGATGGTGAGTTAGATTAATAAAGTATTTTTTTTAAATGGACCTTTATTCACTGAATGTTTTTGAATGTGATACAGAAAGCTGAAATTGTTAATAAAAACCTTCATACTATTTATTTTTGCAATACGTGGCTTACCCACAGGCGCGAAATAAAACAAAATTGCTTTGTGGTCAGCTAAAAATTCAATATTGTATGTTACTGCCGTAGCGTCGGGGGAAATTTGACAGTGTTGCCACAATTCCACTATTGCACTCGTAAATGTCCTGTGACATTAAATAACTGGACTCTAGCCAATAGTTCGCGGTGCAATATAGGAGAATATTTGTCCAACCAAAGTCAACACAAAAAATATTTTGTTGAAAATAAATATTGCTACGAGTATTATAATTTAAATTGAAGAAATAAAATAACAAATTAAAAAAAATGCTGGCTTCTTTTGCCTTACGAAATACTATTATCTAACAAAGCCCTAATTGGTCATACAGAAAAGCCAAATCTCGTCCCCATGGCCCATTTTTTAAACACTAATAAAGCTAACTTTAGTGCAAGCAAACCAATAGTACTACATTATTTATGTCATCCACACATTTACAGTTACGTATAGCCGTTTTATTTACGTGTTGTATGTAACCATATAACACGTAATACTCACTCGTGCGTGTATGACCAGATGCATGAACGTAAACGAGGCAAAAGGAGTATCTAAGGATCGTAGCAGGCGTTCTGTAGTTTCTGCCTACCCCCATGGGAATAAGGCGTGAGTTTATGTATGTATGTGTACTCATACATAAACTTTAATGGAAATGCATCCTCTTGCAAATCCAAGCCCAATAATATTCTACTTTAAATCCCATTCGAACTGAATGCAACCTCTTTGCTAAAACCGTCTCAGTTACAAGCACATTATGTGAGTCGTTAGGATCCGTTTGTGGTCTTAAAACCGTGAAAGCTCTGGTAATAAAGGCTTCAGTTCAAGGCCAGGGTAATACGGTCATACCGAGCTCTGCCAAATCTTCCTTTGAGAAATCCTGGCATCAAGCCAGAAGGTTCAAGATCAAATAGTACAGATATCATCCGTGTTGGTAATATGTTATTTCGATATATTTTTTATTATTATTACTTACTATTATGTTATGTAGGTAGTACAGTTTATATTTATATTGTATATTTAGTAACATTACCAATCTGTTAATGATGTACAATAGTTGGAAACAGCTTCTTTAGTTTTCAATAAACGGCGCAAAAAAGGAAACCTATTTATCACAGCTGCGAACCCACTTTCTGCTACTGTACTAATACTATTTATAGGCTTTCCAATGCATCATTATCAGCTTCCATATTTTTTTCTTCCCAATTGATATTTTAGAAAAGTTTTAAATGATTCATGCCCATAGATTAAACAAAAACGGTAAGTAAGGATGTAAATTGAAACCCGGATAACTTCAATAAAAAATTTACCGGCTGTCTATCCATGGTGGGCAGGATTTGGTAAACTGCTGGAAAAGTAGGTAGTTGCAAACATGTTGAATATTTTAAGTCTGGGGCCCAAATCTGCTATTTTTATAAATTCGTCATTCCAACACGATTGTCATTTTGCTAAAAGTTCGTAATCTGCTTAATTCATAATGGTCGATCATTGGTTGATCATTGTATTCCACAAACATGATACTCGTAACCAATTAAAAGAAATGACTGCACAATGACGTTCCCATGGTAGGTCACTGATCAAAGGAACTGTAAAAATTTTAGCAGATTACCTCTTATGTCAGTCATTCATTTTTCATTATTACGAGATTACCAATAGATGCCATTTCTTTCAATGGAGTGTCAGTGGCTGACCATTGGAAAGTCATAATGACGCCAATATGTTAGTAGATTACCAAACTTGTCAAAATCAACAATTATGAAATCAATGATAGACCAATCTGACACTCTGATATAGCAGACTTGAGGCCCTGGTCATTTGGTACGCAGAGGTAAAAAAATAGTATCGTTTGGCAGGCGGATGAGGGTGGGAGGTAGGAAGGGAGGAGGGGGGTGCCTTCTCTCTCCTGGCACCACTCCCATGAAAAGGTAACACACCGTTCTTGAGAAAAACAAATAATTTAACCTAACCTCAAAATACAGGCGAGGTACATAATGACATGGCGACTAATATTAAGAGTGGGATAACAAACATTGTATTATAGGCAACTACAGGCTTCCATATAAAAACACTTTTGAGGAGAGTCTAATGTTAATTTCTTTCATATTTAGCCGGGAAAACCAAAGCGGGTTGCCTATTTAGGTTGAGGAAGATTACGTGGCGAGTCTAAATTTGTTTCCAATCAATAATAGCAACGGCGTAGTCGATGGATCCCCTTCGAACCTAACCTGTCCGAGTCGGGGTGCCCCGAGTCCCGAGCTCGCTTCGCTTGATCTGGCATCCTAAGTTCTCCTAATAACAGTAGGAGTAACATTGTCTCCGCAACTTTCTAGTTTGTTATAAAAAGCCAGAACAAAAACACCACGATGCACAGAAAATACATTCACGCAACTCGGGGAGAAACGGCACGAAAACAAAAACGAATGATGATGAAACGCAATTGTTTTTTTTTATTTTTATATTTAGTCTCCGTTTCATCGATTGGGCAAAACATTTTACTGTAACAGATTTTGAGGTCAATTTCCCATTTTACGTTTTTTTTCTCTTTTTATCTGATTTGAGGTTTGAAACAATTTTTAACTGACTGCCTCGTTGGTCTAGTGGTCGCAAGCGCTACTGCTGAGCATGAGGTTCTGGGTTCGATTCCCAAGTCGGGCAAAGTATTATTGGGTTTTTCCAACAGGAATTTCTCAGTAATAGCCCGGAGTCTGGAATTGTGCCCAGTTGATGGCAATAGGCACGCCCTCATGGGACTCAAAAAATATAACTGGTGAAATGTGGGTGTACTACAGGTACACCTCTGCCCCACCCTTCTGGGAAACAAGGTGTGATGTTTAAACAATTTCTATTAATTTCTCGAAAAATACTCATTACCTTATAATAAGAGTGGCACTTTTGGGTACTTTCCTAAATCAATTAAATTTTGATATATTTGTCAAAGGGCTCCGTCAATCCATCAGATATTTATATATTCACGATCAGGATAGGCTACACTTTTGGACAGAAATACTTTTATTCACCCTGAATATCCTTTTAAAAACTGCCCAAATCTAATTTTTCAAACTCGTCAGATTTAGAGGAAGCCCACAATTTCTTTATCAGATTTGCCTATGTAAGTCAATATAGGTTAGGCCGCACACGATCTTACCAAAATCTATGGCTCTGAAGACCACTATATTTTTGCCCCAATTTCGAAATTTGAAAGTGGACTCCTGACCACGGGTCTCCTATCTGAAAATTTTCAAATATATTATCGGTGCTCTCTGGTCATGCCGCATCTACTCGGCTATCAACTTTTCGCCCTGCATATGCTTGCTTAAAAACCCTCTTGGGTGGCCCCTACCTATATCCGATGATTGCACTTGATTGTTAAAAAGTATGGTTGTATTATTTTCCACAACAGTAACAAACGAAGAAAGTGATTTGATTCTAAATCCAAATAGGTAATTATTGTTGGCTATTTGGCGCAGCCACGAGGCACACTTTCCTGCAACGCACTTTTACACTTATTATTTTGTATTCTTTCTTTTTGTTATATATTATTTATTGTGCCTTTTAGTCTCTGCTAAATAAATGTATTTTCTTTCTTTATTTTTCTTTCTAGTGTCGGTGATGTCTATTCTTGGCTGGTATAAAGTGTTGCTAAACAAGTACATACTTATATCTTTAACACACTTCCTTTGCTTTCGTTAAAATGCCTGAAACTAAATTAAATTAATACTCGTAGCACACACTGAATCCGTACATATGCAAAACGTTCTTCGTTCAGTTTACCTCGTATTTCACGTTGACTGCTTGCTTAGCTCGTAAAACCTTCACAATTGTATAGTACTATACGAGTAATAAACAAATTGAAAGTGAATTAATTCAAAAAAAGAATCGTTTATAAAATACGCGGAATAAAAGTTTACGTCACGAACATGTTGCGAAGATTTAAATATTTATTTATTTATGTGATTTCATTGTTTTTGTTGTACAGTTTTTTGATACGTTTTACTGGTCTGAATAGTCAAGTTAAAAAATCTTCAGTTAATTTACAACATGTTACGGTGCATTTTGATTTGAAAGGGTCACCTCCGAAACTGTCTTACATGGTATCTATCTTGCCCGTACTCAGTCTTTACGGAGTGAATTCTATCCTTGTGGAATATGAAGACATGTTCCCGTATGTAGGCAGTATTGTAAACGCCAGCTCCAAAAATTCATACAAAAAAAATGAGGTAAGTTTCGATTATGTTATGATCACTGTATCTATCTACTCATTAATACGGAAAAAAAATCACAAACGATATAAAAAAAACAGTTATTCCATACAAAAGTGCAATAATAAAACAATAAAATGTTTATTGCACACCACCATCCATAAAAAACACAATTAAAAAAAGGGGATAAAAATACAATAAAATGGCATGCAATGGCCATACACACATGTAGAAAATATTACTGATTAGTCCTGTCAACTACTAGCGCCTTATAATTGAGTCGTATTCATTTAATGATAAAGAATAAAACATACATAATTATTATGTTATCAAAATACCTACATAAAAAATCGTATCTCGAATCATTTTCAGCACTTTTAATAATTTCTCTTTATACATAGCTGCCATACGCAAACTTATTTGGTAATTACAAAATACTTCAGACATAAGCAAATGTTGATACTTGTTACCCTTATTCACAGACGGCAGGTAAATACTTTTAGAAAGTTGTGGACCCGGTGAGAGCTGCACGCAAACTGGGCGATCAACTCGTGAAACGCCTCCCGCGTTTCACGAGTTGATCGCCCAGTCTGCACTAAGGCTGCCTGACCAGACCGAGACTTTTAGCAGCCCGAGACGAAGACGAGGGCTGATAGTAATATCGAGGATAAAATTTTGTGGACGAGTTATAAACTCTGCTTTTCACTTCGATTGCGAGGAAATAAAACAGTAGTATAACAAAACACTTTAATTAAAATCCAAAGTAAAATTAGTACAGTTTTGAATACTGAAGGAAATTGTTTTATGTTTTAAAAACACTTAAGGCAAATAAATTAAAGTAAATATTATAAAATAACAAATTCTAACTATGAACTTCTTATTGTGTTTGGCTGTATGGCTCATTTTCTTTGCCTTAATATAAATACATTTATGAGTAGATTCGTTAATGCATTAGTGCAGCCTATATCCTGCACAAATAAGCACTTTCAGAGCATGAGAAGTGAAATAGTTATTTATCCAACATGTGAGGAAAGTTCGTTTATCCTATGAGTTTTGATTCGAGCGCAGCGAGTGATAATAAATTTCAATCCTGAGTAAGCGAAAGACTCAACAAAACGAATAGCAAATGAACTTGCTCACAAATTGCATACAAAACTTTTCACCACTCCCAGCAAGAAAGTATTCAGTCATCATAGGTAAATAAATTAAATAGACACAAAGCAAATCAAAATAATTCTTTATATTTTAAAATATCTTTAAAACTTAACATAAAAAAATCAGGCAAGGTTAGTTTCTGAACGGGATCATTACTTTCCTCACTGTTCAAACAGTGAGGAAAAACCAACTTTCCTCACTGTTCAAGCAGTGAGGAAAAACCAACTTTCCTCACTGTTTTCGTAGAGGAAAGACACTCCTTTCGTGCGGGAGTGGTGAAAAAGACTTTTCCGTTCGTCGATACCACACATAAAACTCACTCGCTTCTTCTGTTGCACAATAAAAATAATACATTTACGCGGCTATTTCCAACCACCGCTTGTGTTGTGTACATACAAAATCATACATTACTTATTACGTATGGAACAGCTCATATTTTCTTCCTGGCTGTTTCCATAGTTGAAGTGGTTCATATTCAAATACAGAGCGTTTTTTGACACCTGAATGTCAAATACTGGTGAAAATGAAAGATTTTCATAACGGCGTTATAATTTAACGGCCACCGCTTTTCTAGGAAACCGTAACTAATGGGCATTTGGAAACACAATTGTTTCCGGTCTATCTTAATTTTTATTGAAATATGTATGTCAGTGTTTAGACTATTGCAACAAGTAATATATAGCCCTATTATATTACATTTCAGCTCATAAGGTTAATAAAAAAAGCCAGTACTCTAAACATGGAAATAATACCTTTGATTCAAACCTTCGGGCACATGCAATTTGTCTTGAAATTAGAAGAGTTCGCTCACCTCAGGGAGCTGAAAGAAATTCCCTCAGACTTATGCCCCAGCGACCCACAGAGCCGAGAATTAATTACTACTATGTTGAAACAAGTTAGTACTATGATGTTCTGTAATTAGTAAAAAGTACTAAATAAGAGTAGGTACGCAGCCAAATGAGAGCCACAGGAGTTACCAACATAGCTTGCCGCGTAAGCAAGCTGTGACAAAGAGCTGGCCATGTTTGTCGAGGGACCGATGGCCGGTGGAGCAGGCGAGTCTTAGAGAGGAGACTTCGTATAGGCAAGTGTAGTGTAGTACGCCCCCCAGCTAGATGGACCAACGACCTTAAGAAAGTGGCTGGGACAGACTGGATATGGAAGACAGAGGACAGAATGTTGTGGCGCAGCCTGGGAGAACCCTGTGTCTAGCAGTGGACTGATATAGGATAAGTTGATTGATTGATTGATCGAGTTACATAATATTATGGTTTTATTACAAAACGAGTTTTTTCTTTTGGCTAGAGTTTGTAATGCAAACGTAACTATAGATAGTGCAATCCACGACGACGCGCCCCACTCCGCTCCGTACTAAAGTACAGCTTACAGTACAGTAATCGCGGAGTGGGGCGCGTTGTCGTGGATTGCACTATCTGTATGATCGAAATACAAAACAGACAACTTAGTCCGGTACTAAGTGGTCAGTTTTGTATTGGGGACTTTACAGGAGTCGGCGGGCGGAGTCCATAGTAAATATAAACCTTGTTTTGTAATATGACGGAAAAGATTCGGCTTTGTAGAACGTCATCTTTGTCACTTAAAGGCTGTCTGACAGTCTCTTTCTAAGCTAGATGTGTCACATGAATGCCCGTATATAGTGTCAAACAGTTAGCTAAACTCCAAATATGTCATGGGTACGGATATTAAAACATGTTAAAATAAAGAAATAGATTCACCGACCATAGGTAGTGGTATAGTTACTTAAATTAGTTGAAAAATCAGTTTTTATTTTGTGTTAACTTCGCGAACGTGATGAATTGTGGCTAAACACGATAAAACATTTTTTTTAACACATAATTCATGTAACTACTGTACCATGTCTCGTTGACCCCAAAAAAAGAACATCACATCTTTAGTTTTTTTTTTTTTTTTTTTTGGTCGTATTTAGATACCCATTACGTCTGCGACGTTTCTCTAGCTAATTTTATTTGACCTTGTATATTCCTAGCAAGTTTTGTGGTTTCATTATTACCTTTAACTCGATTTCAGGTAATTGATCTTCATGCTACAGTCAAACCGCTGAAACACATACATATTGGTTGCGACGAAGTATACCAAATAAATAAGTGTGAAAAATGTAAAAACAGGAAATTAGAAACCATGTGAGTACCATCTCAATTACTTACTTACAAAGACATTTAAACATACTTACGATAGATAAAGCAAAATCTATTTGGGGTGGTCTACCTAGTCTTGCTATAAATATTGTAACGAAGTTTTTATTTTTTTATTGCAAATACCCGGCGCCGAGTCTTGTTGGAAGGACCATACTTGGTTATTGAATATGGTGTTGTTAAACCACATAAGTAAGTAACCACACAGTTAAGGGGCTTAACTACCTTCTCAAGAATGGTATCTTGATACACTTGTGCCGATGTTTTGATACCTTTTTCACAAAAATATGGCTCTGTCACTCCTTCATACCTAACACCCCACCAAACCATCACTGAAGTCGGATAATGCCCACGTTGCACTCTGTCGACTAAATGGGAAGCTTCCTTAGAGCTTTGAGCATAAATACGGTCATTTTGTTCGTTAAAATGTTGCTCAATTGTAAAGATTTTCTCATCGATAAACAAAAAAATTCGGTGACCTCCCTTTGCGTACCGCTTCAGTAGTTGTTTCGATTTTACGACCCTATTCTTTTTAAATATTTTTTTCTCTTATAGGCTGCCAGTCCTAAGTCATCTTTTAAAATACGCGACATGGTTCTGGGTGCTATCTTCATCTCCCGAGATAAAATCTTTTGCTTTCGGACAGGATTTCTTCGAATTCTTTCCCTTACTGCTTTGACCACTTTTTTCGTACGAACACTACGTGGCCGGCCAGATCTTTTTCTGTCACAAGCAGAGGAGGTCTCATTGTACCTATTAATAGCCACACAAACATTTGACTAATACCAAGCGTATGGAGAGTTTTAAAAATTGCATTTGGCTCCATACCAACTTTGTGTAATGCAATCACAGCGATTCGGTTCTCTTTATCACCCCACTCCATTTGAATATCGCAAAATATTGTACAATGTATTTGCGCCAAAATTAGAAAACCCAATGAACAATCGTATAAAAATGTCAGATTCCAAATTCAAATGTAATATCTTTCTTATTTGTAATTAATAAACAGTATTTATGGCCAGACTAAGTATAGGGCTCATCTCTTTCAGTTCAACATAATGTCTCATGCCTCCCATTCGCAAGCAGGTCGCATCATGTGCAAAAGAAAATTATATCAAAGACAATATTGCATGTAGTACTTACTGGTACAGTATAGTCGTACTCTCGGTTTAGTTTCGTTATTATTTAATAATTTTCCGAGTATTTAGATAAATTCTAAATATTTTATTTCACGTAGACCTACAAGGGCACTTATGAAACGTCAGAAGCTAGGTGCACAGTTCCAATTGGTCATTTCCTATTGTGAAGTGCCGTCAAGAAACTCCACGGTAATTAAATAATTTTCTCAGAGGTATGTCAAACTATTGGTTTGTAATCAATGGCGGTATTAAAAGTGTATCGTGTCAAACTTAGCTATTAAATAAAATAAAACTATATTATGCTTTAAGGCGTCAGTAGACGATTCCGTACCCGCAGGTTGCCAGACGGAACCCTATTACTAAGCCTCCTCTGTCTGTACATATGTCTGTCAGCGAGCTGTATATCATGAACCATAATAGATAGATAGTTGAAAATTTTACAGATTATGCATTTCTATGGCCGTTATAAAAACAAATATTAAAATTTTATTTAACAAAATAATGTTTTTTTTTTTTTTAAATGATCCTGGCATGTGGTCGTTATCTAGAGCTCATCCAGTAGGTAGAGAACATTTTTTTTTTAATCTCTTCAGAAGTCAATAAATAGGGGGCCGTAAACATTGTCAGTTTTAGACAATTTTTGTGGGAACTGTATCTCAATAAATAAACAAGTTAGGAATTTGAAACTTATGTATATCACGTACCATATACTATTATATAATTAATAAATACTAAAAACGCCCATTCATAAAGTATTTTATTTAAATATGGGTGATTTTCTGCAACTGCAAAAATAACTTTCTAATTCATAGTATCATTATGAAATACAAATTTATCTTTGCGTATTTTACTATTTTAGATGAAAAATAACAAATATTTATATTCTTTGTTTAGTATTTATATTTTTTTGCAAAAAAAATATATGACATATCTTCTGATAGCCTCTATAAAGTATCTTAATGCCCGTTTTCACCTTCACTAAGTGACACTTAAATGAATCCCTAAATAAAAGTGCGCTGTTGGATTTTCAACGCTAGGCTCAGCGGTAAGAGTTGAAAATCCAACAGAGCACTTTTTTCAGGGATGATGGAGTGAAAACGGGCATTATTCTCTTTGCAAATATATGTAAAAGGGAGAATTTAGTAATATTGATAAATTCATCGAAACAGCGAAATATCTATCAGGTATTTACGGCGTTGCCAACTTTCTGAATGTATCCTCTAACAAATTGATAGTCTTTAATTAAATTGACTGAGTTATGATTGAGCTCATCCGGGGAAGTACATACATCATACCTATCTAATTCTGCGATCAAACATCACTGTGGTCCGATTTTAACGGTTTGGATATACCGTTACAATTACGGGTCATGAGTATTTTCAGCTATCTTCCTGCCTTAATAAAATTAGTTTATAATGATGAGCGAATAACCCCTTTTCAGGTTTAGGGTAAACACAAACTAACCTTTTGTAATCAAGAAAGCGTTGAAAACCAATGTTGCTGACATGAAGCAATTTTTGAAAGACTGCTTTTGCCTTGTATAGGAAGGTCCTACGATCATAAAAAAGGTGTTTTTGATACCTAGCCTAGTATCAAAAAATAAACCGGCGTTTGCGATTCTATTTTCCTTACATATTGACCATATTAAAATTTTTGTTTTCAGTGATTTATTCGTCAATCATGTCGAAGAAGTGACTTCTATAGTAAAAGAATTAAGTCCAATGACAAAAGTTCTTATCTGGGGTGACATGCTGCTGGAAATGAAGAAGCCGCAAACGTTTAATTTAAATGATATTGAAGTAGTAGCGTGGGAGTACGGTGCTCATGTACAGTTTTCTCATAAAAACCTTTATAATCTACATACAAATTTAAAAAATATTTGGATAGCTTCCGCATTCAAAGGCGCTGATGGTTCAAATGCAAAAATCCCTAATATTAAAAACCGATTTCAGAACCATTTAAGCTGGTTGAAGTTCATATTAGACTACAAGTTCGGAGGAGAAAAAATAATTTACAATTTCGAAGGTATCATATTAACTGGCTGGTCGAGATACAATCACATGGCTCCACAGTGTGAACTTTTTCCAGTAGCTATGCCAAGTTTGATCTTGAATCTCTTATTGATAAATACGGTAAGAAAAGGATTTGATGAAGGCGATTTAGATCTGCATTATTGCCAGTTTTTCAATAAATATTTAAGTAAAGAATTTAGAGATATCTTCCGAAGCGACGATGATACTGATGAAAAGTGCGCTTTTGAAAATACGTTCCTTTATAAAGATCAAAAAAAACTTTATAATACTACATTACTTCAAATTTGTTTTTCCAATCTACATAAACAGGAATCAAAGTGCCGTAGAGTAGATTCAAATGTCAATGTGACTACTTTGGTTAGGAGTTTTGCACTGTGTAGAAAAGCTCTCAAAAAATTAGCAGACACTGAAAAAAACCTGGAATCATTTATGGCCCCATATTACAAAGATCATGTTATTAAAAGTTACATTGATGAGATTATGTATGGTCCTACACAGGCAGTTAAGGCAAGAATGGACTATTTACAGGTATGCGCTAAAGATCGTGTTTGGATCAGAAGGAATTAAGAATATCTGATAAGTGCAATGATAATTATTTTACTTATCTGAATCCTGACACCTGTGTTTGACTTTATATGAGAAACTAGCTGCGCCTCGCGGTTTCACCCGCATAAGTTCCGATCCCGGGAATACCGGGATAAAAAGTATTCTATATGTTAATCCAGGTTATAAACTATCTGAGTGCCAAATTTTATCCAAATCCGTTCAGTAGTTTTAGCGTGAAGAAGAGACAAACATACACACTCACAAACTTTCGCCTTTATAATATTATTGTGATATTATCTAGTATTAACAGTACGGCAGATGTACATTTTAGAAATTGTCATCACACAGCACCTTATTACGCCATAAAAACCCAATAAAAGTTTTTTGTTTTAATGCGCCGTACGAAACATCTTTTCATTGATTAAATGTCGAACTGCATCAGCTAGGAAGCAACATAAGTATTTGTCCAATGTTTTGTATAATAGGACAAACAAAGTGCTTGACAAAAAAAAAAAAAACCATGACTACTTAGTACTCATGACTATAAACAAACCAAACTCCTTCTAAAATAGGTACAAATAAAACAGTCCACACAGGCACACGTTTCTATAACATCACACACCACATACCTACATTACACACTCACACACCAAAAACACTACATACCAAACACTCTTATAAATTACTCCACGTAAGTAATGTTTTTCATGATTATAATTTTCTTTTTTATTTTCTTTTTCATTTTTTATTATTTGTATGTGTTTGAGATTCTTATTGCATAAAAATCGACTCATGTAATTGGGAGAAGACACCAGCTCCTGTAACACAGGTGCTATATCTCGCGCAGGAGTCAGGGCCTCAATATATTTTAAAAAAATATTTATGATAATTAATTCACATCTTAAACACTAGTGTTAGTAACATACATTTATCAAAGTATGCCAAATGTATGTTACTAACACTAGTGTTTAAGATGTGAATGTAGAATTAACAAATTGGATTTTGATTATCTGACATTAAATGATTTGAATTTGAATTTGAATAAAGATATTATTATAATTATTTTATTTTTGAAATGTCTGACATATCTCGGGACCCCAAGGTCCCGGACCTTTGGTAGGCGTACGAGGGGCTGAAGCCAATTCGCAGAGGCCCCTTAGATATTTTTAAGTATTTAGGCACCAACCGAAGTGTGTATCCCTATATGAACTATGCAAGTGCACCCAAGGACAACCCCGGCTGGTGCTGGACTATTGCAGAACATGAAAACAAAACATATTAGGCTATGGGTTTGGGTGGCTATAGTGGATTGGTTACCTAGAATTATGGAACGACTATGTCCCCTGCCTTATAAATGGTATGGTATCATCATCATCATCAGCCTATAACGTGCCCACTGCAGGGACACGGCCTCCTCTCAATGAGAGGGAGTGGGCTATAATCCACCACGCGTGCCCAGTGCGGATTGGTAGATGTCACATGTCTTCGAATTTTTGGTTCTAGGACATGCCGGTTTCCTCACGATGTTTTTCTTCACCGTTGTGAGAGCAGTGGTGATGAAATAAATTACACAAAGTAATGCGCCTGTCTGGGTTCGAACCCACGACTTACTGTTCGTGTTGGATCGTCGAGTTCCCTTCAAAATGGTTGAGCTAAACGGTGCTGATCCATGCGTCATGTTCGTGAACGGGCGCCATCAGTAGGGACTGGTCATCTCTTATCTGCCACGGCTTATTTAAATTTTTGAATTGTTTTTTTATTTTAATTTTTTATTACGGACGCTTTTTACGTACACGTCTTTCTACATTGTTCTCACATGTATAATTTCAACATGAATGATGTAAACAATATTTTGTAAGAATATAATTTTTTTAAAAGAGTGTCCGTGGAGTTTCTTGCCCGTTCTTCTCCATAGGAAACTACGCTTTGGAATGGGCAACTAGCTTCATATTTCTGACTGACTGACTCCTTGACAATTCAAAAGTGCCTGTAAATGGTTTAATTGAAATAAATGCTTTGAGTTTGAGTAACTCGGGGTCGCCACCACTGGGCCACCGCTGCTCAGCTGCTGGTATGGTATACACGGATACAATTATAGGGGGTGACTTGCACATTCAATAATGGGAAATTCCGAAAACGGTCGCTAGCACATAGTGACGTAGTGACAAGAGGGCAACACTTCCTAAGGTGCTTGAGGAGTGGAGAGGTATTCCACGGCTATCAGAACAAACAACAAGAACAAGATTCCGGAAGATGGTCAAGATCCCGGAAGATGGTCAAGATCCTTACCAGCACTTATTGGAATACTTCCTTCCTCCGAGTACGTTTACTCTTGCAAATCTCTCAGGCTGGCCAATAAGAAAGAGGTGAGAGCTCTGTTCCTCGTCAGTGTTTACTCCAGCCGGTCAATAAAGGCAATCCAGAGATAAGGAGCAAGACTTCTCCTGGGAGATAGGGTCTATGGGGTCGCTACTACCCAATAGCTGCCCTGCTGGTTTCTGTATCTCTCTTGCTCTGGCTCCTCATCCTAGACCTGGTCTGGCAAAGTTCTACCGGCACAGACCTAGAGTTCGGAGCGCGCAAGCCCCACCACGACGTCAAGGTAGAGATACGGCGGTGGGGTTATTATTATTGTATGGTAGAGGCCCATACGCTCAAATGTGTCACCGTCATTGGTCAGTCAACGACAGTCACTGACACCAATAGCGGTGACGAATTTGAGCTTATTGTGTTCATATATTTTGCACGTGTGCGCAAATTCAGTGCGCAATTTTAAATAAGACAATCGATGTATACTTCTGTACATAATATTATTAATTAAAGTCACTTTTTGTGTTTGTCTGTTGTCCGCATTGTTCTTCTAAGCCACACAACAGATTTTGATGAGGTTATCACCATCGTTTAGAGAATTTATTCCGGAAGGTTTATGTGTATAATACGTTCATATTGAAGTTATATAAAACTAAGAAATTTGTTAAATAGTGTTGTACAATATGGATATATCAACATCATCATCATTTCAGCTAAAAGACGTCCACTGGTGGACATAGGCCGAATTGGTCGACTTACTGAGGTCATCGAGCATTTTACTGAGGTCCTCCATGGTCTCAGCCATGATAACTATGTCGTCGGCAAACTTAAGGTTAGTGATATACTCGCCATTTATGTTGATGCCCAGCCCTTTCCAGTCCAGAATCTTGAAGACATCCTCCAGTGGAGTTGAACAGTTTCGGAGAGATAACGTCTCCTTGTCTCACACCTCGCTGCAGAAGGATAGGTTTCGAGGTCTAGTCGTGGAGTCGAACTGACATAGTGGCGTTTTCATACAGATACTTTAGCATCTCGATGTACCGTCGATCTGGCACCGTTGAAGAGACGGCTGTACAGACCATGTCTCGATCAAATCGATGGCTTTCTCCTAATCCACAAACGCTAAGCAGAGAGGCAGGCTACGCCCCGCAGTTTCACCCGCATAAGTCTCGATCCCATGCACTAAACATCGAAAACAAAAGATAAAGTTATTAGCAGGAACACTACTGATGAAACATTAGTTAGTCCTTTATCGTTATGAGCTGTAATACTGAGGCACCAGAGTTGCGACCAGAGGTGCAACTGTTAAGTGTATAGAGCTGAAAAAACGCATTTACTTTCTTTTATTTTTTTCTTTTTCTCAGCTGCCAAATGAGACACCAGAACTAACATCAAAATCATCAATTGAAAATCCAAAATCTAAGTAGAAGAGATCACTTGTGTGACCATTAATAAAGTACCATCTTTAAAATACATGAAGTAGTCGTGCGTTTAACTGTTTATATCGTTAAACGTTGAGTATTCAATGATCTGGCGAGGCCACATCATGTTGTGACCAGTGCTCGATGTTCATTTCATGAAATTATAAATTTTAAGATCTGGCCACGACATAATCGTCCCCGTAGAGCGAAAAGTCATTAAGTCGAAATGTATTAATTGAATAGAAAAAAAAGCTAGAAACCAATTTCGGAATGCAAAATAGCCCAAACAAACATTTACAAAGGTAATCTCTCGTTACCATACCTAATTCAACCATAGACCCGACTCGATTACATGCGGCCATAATTAAATTCGCTTCCATTTCTAATTACAATGACTTGGAAAAAATATCGAGCATTCATTCGACTCGTTCGATGGGGTATAGATACATTTTCGCTTGTATTAAATAAAATGAGTACTTTTATTTAACGAGACTTTTCATATGTCGCCTCTTTCACATTGTCATTATAAAAGTAGGTACCATTACTAGGACTGGTTTTTAGGAACCAGTCCAGTACGGTTAGTGGAAGACACTAGGGTACTATTACAAGCCGAGTGTCAGATGAGGTTTCTCATCGGAAAATATAAAACGAACTTTCATAAAACTTTTATTCCTTATTTAAGTTAATTTAGAGGTGATGTTTTATTCGTTGTACACCGTGTGACAAAAACCCTGCATGTCGATTCCCGTAACCACTTCACCGTGAAAACAGTGAAGTGAGCGTGGAGTGAGCTGTCAGTGTCATCTTACCCTGTTGGAATGACAACTCACTTCACCTAAGTTTTCACGGTGAGATGGTTACAGAATAGCACTGCTGTTCGATCCGTGAGAGTGTTGTTAAGGATCATACTGAGAGTCTATTTATGTGGTAATTTGCAGTAAAAAAAAATATCCGCATTTTTTTTCGATGGGGAATTTTATCGGGTTATTTACATAGGGCGTGGGCTGCAGTCGACAACAGGGGTCATAGGTTATGGCATTAATTCCATTAACACGTAAATTTTAATTAGAAATAACTTTTTATATTTTCAATCATAATAAGTTTTTTATTACGTTTTGGTAATGTCATTGCATGACTTATGTGCCCTTTTCGGATCGGACAGGGTTTTTGCTCAGACAAAAAAAAAAACAAGTCAGAGCGCTGTCTACAGTGAAATGACGCCGGTTTCGCAAAAATGCGTGCACTTGTGTGGTGTTGTTTGATTCTAGTGTCATTGTAAAAGGTTGTAAATGTGTGGGTGTGAGCGTGTATGCACAGAGCGGCGGTGTAGTTTTGGCATGCTTCACTGTATTGCTCGCAGCGCTCTGTCTTGATTTTTTATTTGGTCTAAGGGCGTTTGTAACACATTGTATAGGGAACCCTTGTGCAAAATGTTATGCATCTAGACCCAGCGGTCTATAATATGTATTATAGACTGTGCGTTTTCTGTTAATAAATTTAAGATTATTGTTTAGTTGATAACTTAATGTGTGGTGTGGAGACTTAAATGATATAGCATGAACAACATGTAAAAAATCTTTATTTACACACACAGCAACAAACACATTACGGTTTTAATTAAATTTTAATAATTAGTAACAATATATCACCTTTTACATGCTTACAGCAACGATATTACATAGTACCACGGTTTCTACTTTCTGTTACCAGCACTGCGTTATCACGAATTATTTCATTTCCATAATGGAAAATAAATCAGAGTCTTTATATAAATACAGAGGTCCTTTCAACCGGGGCCTCACTAAAACATTATTATTTTGAGAGTTATTTGTGAGTTGCGGAACATATTTATCTATTTTTAGTATCATTATCGTCAGTTTCTTTACTTTTGCTTTCGTCTGTTGTACTTTTTGGTTTATGTACCGGAGCGATTTCTATGGCCGGCGGTGTTATGGGCACAAGACTGCCGTCTTCATCGGCAACCTTCAACCCAATGGTAGCACCGAGCTTAGCACTCGCCTGTTTGAATGTGTTAGACAATTTCACTTGAACGACGTTGATGAACATAGAAGTTAGAGCAAATCCAAACACTAAGTATAATATAGACGCCATCATAAACATAGGGTGGTCGGGAACTAAATCGCCAAGTCCGATCGTAGATATAGATATGAAGATAAAGTAGAAAGATTCGAAGAAGTTCCACTTCTCCCATAAACTGTAGACGAAAGCTCCTATGTTAATGTAAGTGAGTAGAATGAAGGCGGCGACGGAGATCGGTAGGTTGAACTCATCATCTATTTCAAAAACTGATGGAGCTGGAGTTTCCATATCAGTCTCGAGGTCAATTTCTCTTTGTAAAGTACCAGGTTTTGGAGGCAGGGGTGGTGGCACGTCACTTGACTTCCTCGCAAGTGGTGGAGGTTGCGGGCCATCTGGACTCTCTTCAATATCTTCTTCGGAGAATATCTGAGACGGACGACGAACGACATCGTATACGATATTTAGTCCCTTCATTACTTCCTGAAATTTAACAAAATTCCATGTTACTTTTCTCAAATATGGTAATGCCATGGGTGAACACAAAACAAAGGTTTGTAAGAATGTTAGACTACATATAGCCCTGAGGGGAATCATTACTCATTTCAGTTGATGAAAACATACCCTTTGTTTCTTGGGTACAGTAGCAATAAGATTATAGTTATCAACTACAAAGATTGTTAAAAAAATCCTTATTTTCATTAAAAATTACACATTGATGCTCGTTTTCCAGATTACTTATATATGTATCAACATTATTTTCTTTTGTTTTAGTTTAGTATTGAAATAGAGGTCTCTATCAAAGAATTATTAACAGGTAGTAGCTGGATAAGAGTACCCGAGGATGGAATTAAGGGGACCGTAGACCAGTTACCCGTTTTAAAAATTGATAATGGTTATTAAGGCCCACATCTATTTTGCTTTCAAACAAGCGAAAGGTGGTTACGGAAATGGCGTGCGATTACAGAGACTTATGTCCGAAGTTGATTACTATAAGCTGATGTTAATGAGTCACTTAATAAATTACGAATTAGCAAGGCTGCAATATCATGCTGCGGTCAATATAGCTTAAATTCTCTTTTAGCCTGTAATAGTGACCGGATTTATTAGACATAATAAGGCTAAAACGCTATAATGCGTTGTGCACGTCGGCGGAGCGTGCGGTGTACCACGTCATTACGACTAAAACCAAGTATGGGAGAGATAGCAAGTAAGAGAGAATTGAATTTACGTTGCTTTCCTATTATTTATGAATTTATGTCGTTTTCCTACAGTTTAAATTTGAACTTTGATATGAATTATAGTTTTAATTTTGTTTTTGTTATCATGAAATTTTTGTGTTACTATAATTTTTTATTGTGTTTTATGGATCACGTCGTCTGCAATAAAGATTTTCATTTATTTATTATAAGGTTTTTTGGATATGTTGCTTTTTAAAGAAGTAAATAACAATATTAAGCACAGTATAATAAACATAAACAATGTTTTTTTACTAATAACTAGAATAGGGATGGTGAACCGTTTTAGGACAGTGTAGTAATAACATTGAAAAAAACGTGGTAATAATATCTGAGTAAAACTATTCTGTTTGATGCTGTGCCCAGAAATTTCTGTAGCTGTGACGTGTTACCAATGGCACGCGTGCCATTAATTCCCAATCCCTGATCTGATATAGAGTATTTCATAACAAGACTAGGCTTAAATATCATTACCTGCTCCGCTCCCATAGCGGTTCTTCTAACTTTCCTGCAACTTCTTGTGTAGTAGAACCTTCTAATATATGACCAGAAGAATTTGATGACTCGAGTGAAGAGTTTACCGAAGTCTGCTAAGAGAATCAGGAACAGAGGGATCCCGATGGTAGCATACACTATTGTCGCTACTCGGCCATATGTTGTCTTCGGAGCTATGTGACCATAACCTGGAACATAACAATTTGAGAACTTAAAATTATGTATGTGTAATTCCATAGATATGATGAACACAAAAAAAATGCATATAAGGTAATAAAAATAAAAAGTGCAAGTTCATTCGTTTTAATAAATGAAATAACCCTATAAAAATAAACTGTGGAGAAAAGGAAAAAAATTAAGCTTTTAGGAACAGTAAAAACAAAAATACTTGTGGAATTCGTGAGACTTCTTTTTCGTGTAATGAGTAAGTATATTCTATTAATCTTACCGACAGTTGTGACTAACGTCAGGCAGTAGACGAAAGAGTTCATAAAGTTCCAAGACCTCTGGCCGCTGTAGGAAGTAACTCCTGCTTCGTGTGCCGTATGCAGCTGGTTCTCAAATTCAAACAGTTTCTTCCTTGCCATCGACTTCCAATCCTCCTCCCGCAGATTATGACTTCCACGCCAAAGATTTTCAATAAAATCTCTTTTGACATTCCTTGTACTACACTTATAAGCGTTTTCAAATGATCCTTCTAACGTTTTAAACATCATTCCTCCTAGACCGCACATTATGATTAATATTAACAGGTCACAAATACATTTGTTTCGCAAATCCTTTATTTTTTCGCAATGAATACGTTGTTCTTGCTTAAAGTCTTGCCAATTTGCGAGGAATTTCCATCTCGATCTAACAACTTTTTTATTTTTGTCATCTTCTAGAGATTTTTTCCTTGCTTTTTTCTCTAGAGCAAGCTCCTTACTTTGTTTTCTATTTGTGTTTTTGGAATCGGCTACAGATCTTTTCCTTAACCCTGACTTTGGTTCACTTCTTTCGAATTTAGGAATATTGTTCTCATCTGCTCCTAATATGATACCCGTCATCATTTCACGTCTATCAACCTCTTGACTTAGCACATTAAGCCTGCGCGTCAACTCCGCTGTTCGCTCTTTTAAATCAAAGTCAATCTCATTTTCACTCGGGGATGATGAGTAACAGCTGGACGTATACTCAGACTGACTGGCATCAATATAACCGGAGCTTTGCCTGCTACGTTGATCCAGATCTGTTTTTTGAGTCTTCATTAAACCAGCCAAAATTTCTTTTTCACTAATGATCTGAATAGTTTTAGGACAGGACACACCTCGAGATCTAGACTGTCTCAAGGTGGTAGGGGACTTATTGGGAGTTTTTAAAGTTTTGCGACTGGGCTTGTATTCAGTTGGAAGCCGGGGATCATCTTTAGGCATAGATAAGCTTCTTGCCCGGGCTTTTTCCATCAACTCCATGATCTCACGACTAGTCTGACTCATACCTGTTCCAGTTTTATCTACCTCTCTTACGTCTTCAGTGCGATTTACCGACTGCGAACGGTTTACTTTTGGTGACATTTTGCTCTTCGTGTATCGCCGTGGCACAGGCATCATTCTACGCTTTGGCGCTTCTACTTTGGCATTATGTTGATCCTCACTCATCTCACTTTCACTAGTTTTATTCTGTAAATGTTATTATGGATAAATTATTAGTTGCTTCTCTCATTCTACAAAATTATGGCAAACTATTTACATAGTGATCATTGTATTGCAGGGTTTGGGATTATTTCAATTGGAAATAAAGTGCAATTAACAAAGCGACAAACAGTATACAAAATATTTTCATGAAAAAACTGACCCCAAATCTTGAAGCAGATTTGCTGCGGGCCGGTTTGATGGGTGGCGGACGACTTTGTGCTTCATCTTTTACTTGTTTAGAAGGTTGCTGTTTCACAATTATCGGTTTGATATCTGTAGATAATCTCCTGCTAGGAGTTCTTACTATTCTTTCCCTTACTTCCACATTAGGTTTATTTTCTGGTACCACTTTCTTGCTCGGCGTTCTTTCTAATTGGATAACTTTTGTTACAAGTTCACCTGGTATTTCTGGTTTAGGTGTAGCCGTTTTAGCAGTTTTTTTAATATCTTTATCTTCAAACGTGAACACCTCTTCATTTTTAACTGGTGTTTTCAGTTTCTTGGTAGATTCTTCTGGTTGCTTTTCGTCAGTATAAACGACTTCTTCTAGCTTTTTTTGGGTGCTGGCCAAAGCAAAAGGGAATAATTCTTTTGGAGAACTGCTGACAGGAGAAGGAGTAGAGAGAACATGTTTTATGTCTTTTGGAGGTTCGATTGTTAGTGAATTACGGCGAGGAGTATCTTCGTCTTTTGGAGTCAGGGCGTAATTAGTCGACAAGAGTTTATTAGTGGGATCTATAAAGCTTCCTTTGCGCTCCAAAAGATTTGCAAGTTCTTCTTTATCTGGTATAGCAAATGGTGAAATACTTCTGCGTCGACGCTCTTGAGCAGCCATTGCTCTTTGCTCGAGAAGTTCATCTGTGTTTAAATCATATACAGGATCTTTGACATTTGCTTTTTCCTGCACTAAACGTCTCATTTCTTCATAAGTACTATCTGCTTCAATTTCTCTAGAGTTTGGGCGTGGTAATTGTGGTTTTAATTCTTCATCGTCAGAAGTTGGGGTATCCTCATGAGGCTTTAGAGTTCTGCTAGGTTCTGGTGTCTTTTCTCTCTGTCTTGCAGCTTGACCTCGGTTTTTAGACAAATTTCTTCTTTTCCTTATAGACATATTTTGCCTGTCTTCTTCCATGATCTCCACTTCGTTTAGTCTTATTTCAGGTGATTTAATCACAATTTGACTAGCTGTTTGAGTGTCAGATTCTGATCCTATTGTTGGAATTGACAATTTCAATTTTACTTCTTCTTCTTTTGAATCGCTATCACTCATCACCACCAATTTTCACACACACCGAAACTGAAAAAAAAGATGTGATATCACAACCGCTCACAATAGACTAAGGGAATTGAACTCGATCAAAAGAGTCAGAGCGATATCAAGCTTGGCAGTGAATAATCAATCTCCTGCCAATAATTATGACACAAATAAGATAAGCAAGCCAACAAGGATAATAATTCAATAAGTGTAAACTTACCTCTCGTTAACGATCCCAACAAAAAAACTTCTTTATAATATAACGGGGTCGAAGCAGATTTCTAATAAAAGAATCTATTTTCACCGCCCCACAGTGTCGGACGTAAACAAACGCCCGTTGATAAGAAATTAGAATTCATTTTCGTTGACGTATTATCACAGTTTAGACGATGAAGGTGCACTGGCAATTAAAACGATTATTACTAACTTTTGTGTAGAACTTTGAATGTTAAATGTTGTCACAGTTTTCATGATACGCCGTGCGTTTGTGACGCGGGATACTGAGCGGAAGAGCGCCAAGCCAGCCGGGCGGCGTTCCAAATTTAAAACAACTACACCTAAATTCAGTCCAGTTCGCATTTGCAGTCGTACTCTAGAAAATGTTGTCGACATAAGCGACCACCGTTATTTGACACGTTTCGTAGAAGCTCTAGCAGCTAGTTGTTTGAACGTGTCGATTTGAAAAGGTCAATTTAAATTGGAATTCGATATTTACTGAATTACGTTAAAGTGGGATATAAATAGATAGGTGTGAAGTTATTGACGTAAGATTTTAATACGTATTGTTTTTACCATAACACATTAAAGTTGAAAAATTGTGTCAATCATTTTTGCAGCTCTGAAAAACACTTCGCTTTTCTTTTCTTGGAGACAGTGCATTCTTGAATGAACCAAGCTACTTACTTATTTATTAAAACATTTAAAGAACATCCCGAGATAACTTATTTTTAGGGAAGCCTGCAATTTAAAAACATTCCTCGGAATTAATAAAAACAACACTCAGTAAAAATAACACTGAATAAAAACAAATGTTTGAAATAAAATAAAACGCAGCAGGCAGTAAAACAAGAGAAATAAAAGGATCCTAGTAAAGAGAGTTTAGATAGAATAAAGAATTTATTTCCCAATGTGTCTAAGCCGCTTTGTGTAAACTCATTCGAACCGACATAAAAGAATGCGTAGCTTGGTCGCTGTGTTTTAGTCTACCTTTATAAAAGGGAATAAATTGCTCCTCTTAAACCTTTGAACATATTAACAACAAACGCGGTCAAAATAAGAGAACAATATATTCTGTTTTGATTCTATTAATTTCTTCTGCAGGAAACAGTAGAAAATGGGATTCGTGCGCCTGAAAGCTTTGTTTCCATACGGCGTATTACAAATGACTGCTCTTAGAAAACTATCAGGCGCGTAAAACTTATCATTTTCTACGTACTAGGTAGGTACGTAGAAAATGATAAGTTTCTACTGCTATCTTACTATACTACAAACTCGCTCATTATCTAGTCATTAAGACTTCTCATAGAACTTAACAAGACGTCGGAATATTCTGAAGAGATCGCTGTACTCAACTGTAATTAAATCATTGTACTTAGACAGTTTGCTTTAGGCCGGGGATAAATCTGTGCAGAATAATCGCAGATAAATCTCGCGCGCTTAATTAGGGTGTCCTGACGTATTTCTTACCTTAGTAACCATAGTCAAATTTATTTTGGGTCTACTCCACATGTCTTCTTCTTCCATACATTTCTATCAAACATCATTTGAGATTTAACTCTCTTACTTGCCATATAATCTTTCTAACATAATAATTACCCGCATTGCTTAGTCGACAAACGTTCACTGCTATACCTAGACCTGTTTTAAGCACTGCCATAACGACCAGTCTTCTTCGCCACTCCAAAACTATTCTGCACCATCGGCAGTCTGTCCTGCAAGCAATGTGCACCTTCCACATAATTTAATTTTCCTTACCTATAGTGGTATAAATAGTGCCCGCGTAGAACATGGAGTTCCAAAACGTCCAGGTCTTGTTTTTAGTATTGTTGTCATTCACATGCTTTATGCACTCCGTATAGTTGGCCTCATACTCCGCTAAGTAGTCTTCTATGTGCGGAAACAGGTCGAAGTTACCATTCTGGTGACAAAAGAGATAATTATGAATTAAACACAATATCCTGTACTATTAAATGAGCAATATTTGTATGTTCAGCACGTTCTCGAAAACGGCTCTAACGATTTCGATGAAAGCTGCAATATATGGGGTTTACGGGGATCTGGGACATTTTTTTCCATTTTTTCATGTTGTCTCTATTTTCACGGCCACGGGAACGTGATACAACGTTGGTATACTTGGATGATATTATATTTATCTATGTTCACCCGAGCAGAGCTCTGTCGACCAGGTACTTATTTTAATAAGACCTGTATTTCTCAAAGGCGTAGACAAATAAGTGAATGCAGCCATACTATTACATATACAGGGTCAAATTAAATAAGCTAGCCAAACTTCGCAGACGCGATAGGCATCGATATTTAGCACGACATAATAAAAACGATTTTTTGATTTAACGAGCGCTGTTAATGTTGTTTGTTACTTGAAATATGAGTTAACGAATTTATTTATTTATTCATCTTTAATTCAGATAGATTACCCATAATTTGTTAGTATTACTTAAACTATGTTAGTATAATTAATTAAGAAAAACATAAACAATTAAAAACATTATCATAATACAACACAACTTAAAAACCCCTATATCTACAATGCCATATTCTGGGGACACCTAGCAACAATACATGCACTGCGCACAGGTGCTCCATTAGGTGGCATTCAGTCTTACTAGCAACAATGCTCAGGAGACTGTTGTCGCTACCTCGCATCCGACGCAGTAGTGACGCGGTCATCTTGCGCTACTGCGAACATCCCTGATGCGCTACAGTAACGTGGCAGCGACAGCAGTATCCTAAAAGCATTGTCAATACAACAACGCGTTCAGGGCGGTTTTGCGGCTACCCCGCTTCTGCAGTGCCTCGGGCATGTTTGCGGAAGCGCGCACCGACTGTTTCCACGCCACCATGCGCAAGCGATGCGCGTCCTTGGTTCGCAGGGTGCGGGCTAGCTCCAATACTGTCCTGGCGATGGTTGCTGAGCGACTTGATTGCCCCTACGTTGGGCATTGTTGTAGTAGGCATATTGCTGGTGCTTAATTTGTCATTTTATACCTACAGCTTTAATGTTTTAATGATAAATAATATAATATTTCATTTGTTTGCTTCTGACATCAACTTAACTTTTGTTAATTTAATTCATTGTTTTATTTAATTTTTTATTTATATCTGACATTAATTGATCTGATCTGACATGTAATGTTTAATGTTTTCATTATTTTTTGTCAGTGAATTATTTTATTTGTTTATTAACCAATCAGTTGGCAGTAAAATGTGACCGGAGTTTTGTATTTAAATTTTATGTTTTGTATTTGATATGGGTCAATGACCTGAAATAAATGAATTTTAATTTTAATTTAATTGTTATATTGCACACGCAGGGCATTAAATTGCGTGCATCTGAACCTCAGACTGAGTATAAAAAGCCTGGCAATATGCCCTAAACAATGTTATCTTGGCATTGTTGTCACACTTTGCAAATCTGCGGGCCGGCCTATGCCCTGCGCTCTTTCTCCATATCACAGTTATCAGTGCCATTCTATGTAACCCAGTGAGCAGTGACCAAGATATATTTAAACTGCTTTACTCTGTTGAGAGTCGCACCACATACCGAGACTGGTGGTACCACCTCATAGGTCTTTTTTTGTGCCATAAAAACTAACAGCTCGCTTATCTATGTAAAAAAATCTGTTTTTTTTTTTGTTGATACAGATTTTCTTAACAGAGAAGTTTACACAAAAAATTGTTTTTTTTTTTTTTAAACTGATATTTCAAGTGACTACATTAACTGCGATGGGACTCGATGACCTCACAAAGAAAAAAAACTTATTTATTTATTTTTAGTTTTATTATATCGATACCATCACGTTTGCAGAGTTTTGCTAGCTAATTTGATTTGACCCTGTATACATTTCGCCAGTAATTTTATTGACTTAAGTACTATGTGAAGAGGGCTGTAATAGGGTTTTTAAAACGAACTTCATATTAAACTAGATCGTTTCAAACGGTCTCTGTTATCGACAGCAAAGAAGCTCTATTCAAAAGAGGGCTAGTATATTGCCATAAACTTAGCAAAACCCAGGCAGCTACTGAAAAAAATCCGATGGAAAAATCCGTTAACTCTTTGTCCAACCTGAGAATCAAACCCAGGACCCGATTTGAATCGACTTTTATCTGGCTGCCATGCAACAGTTGATGTCATCGACCGACAGTAATATATTTGCACCTCGCTTTTACCTATGCACGTCAAAACAGTCTGCTTTTTACACTAGTAACCTATTTTCTCCACCTGACTACTTGCGTAGGTGCGAAAGCAGCTGATAAACATACAACAGTATGTTTTATAGTATGGCATTGTGCCTAATAGTGTTGTAATTTCATCTCTAAAACATGTGATAATTTGTTTCAATTTATGTCATTCAATTCATGTGGTGGAACAGTAGTGGCCCAGTGCTAACGGACCCGACTTTACGACCATTTTCGAACCTTGGCAGACGTTTTACTTTGTGTAAATTATTTCATCGCCACTGCTCTCAAAACGGCGAAGAAAAACATCGTGAGGAATCCGGCATGTCCTAGAACCAAAAACTCGAAGGTATGTGACATCTACCAACCCGAACTGGGCCCGCGTGATAGATTATAGCCCACTCCCTCTCAAAGAGATGAGGCCTGTTTCCCAGTAGTGGGAACATTGTAGGATGATTATGATAATATGATTATGGTTATGCCATATTGGCTTTTTATTTTAATTTTCATCAAATACTATGATGTTATGTAACGTGTAGTTAATAAGACTGGTTTGAAAAAAACCGGCCTAGCTAGTTTATTGGTGGAACTCGGAAGGGTACCTTACCTCCCTATAGTTTAGAAAACTGCCCCGTTGGACTCGTGCTTGTAAGCACAACTGCTGAGCGTGGCTTTCTGGCTTCGATTCCCGGGTCGGGCAAAGTGTTATTGGGTTTTTTCATTAGGAATTTCTTAGTAACAGCCCGGAGTTTGGAAGTTGGCGGTGTGATACTCCCGTGCCTCGGAAAGCACGTTAAGTCGTTGGTCCTGCGCCTGATCTCTCTCCGATCGTGTCGGATTGCCGTCCCATCGGACTATGAGAGTGAGGGAAGAGAGATTGCACCTGTGCCTGCGCACATACTTGTGCACTATAATATCTCCCGCGCCGAAGGCTAGTCTCCGTTGAGATTGGCCGCCGTGGCCAAAATACGGTCTGGAGGACTGTTATAGTTTAGAAGGCTCGTGGCTAAATAATAACAGCCGCACGAGTCGATCGAAGGTTAAGCGTTTGCCAAGGTCAATCCGTTGATGGGTATTATTCAAAACATATCTTCCATGCCTCGGAAAGCACGCTAAGCCGTTGGTCCGGCCGTCATTTGTGGATCTTTGACAGTCGTTACGGGTAGTCAGAAGCCTGAAAGTCTGACATCCAGTCTTACCAAGGGGTATCGTGTTACCCAGTAACTGGGTTGTTGAGGTCAGACAGGCAGTCACCATTTAAAATTTATAAAATATTTAGCTGCTTTCGGTTAGACTGGAAGCTCTTCGGCAAGACAGTTGGGAAAACGCTAGGCAGATTGATTGACCTCCCTATGGTTTAGACTTTTTATTTTGATTTGCCATAAAAGCGGGCAATGTTACAAGTAGTAAAATTTTGACTGGCAAGCTTTATGGATCTTTGTGTCTGATAAATAAATGATTTTTATTTTTATTTTATTTTTTATTTTTTTACGGATAAAAAGATACAGTCTTGTAACGGACATACAAACAGACAGCAAAAGTTTATCAGTAGGGTTCGAATATCATCCTCCGAAAGTAATCGATATACTTACTAGAGAAGACGTTTGATTCTGCACCACATCACGTATCCTGTTGACTAGTTCTCTCCGGACCTCTGTCAGGTTTTGGTCATACTTGGCCTCGTTTGGACCTGAAAACACAATATATATCATGTTAGGTTATATTTTTTTACATCTACCCATACCACTTATACTAACTGCCGCCTTGGTTAAGCGGTTGCTGATCAAGAGGCCCAAGTTAAACCCCCAGGTCCGGCAATGATAGGTATGCGGTTTCTCCAGTTCATTAGCAATTTTTAAACATTATAAAGAAAACCTGTAAAAGGTCATTGCTAATGCGGTTGATGTAGCTAATCGCGTCGAGCTATTTTGAAATAATTTATGGAATCATCGACACGCTGAAGAAGAATATTCTGCCAAGTAGAGGTTTCCAACCCAATTTCAACCAACTTCGCATCAAAATACAGGCATTCGATGAGTACTGCAGGTGTTGTGCAGAGCAGTTGATTCGCACAAGGTATAAAATCGCATGCCATACTTTTCGTCAAAGCAGAATAGTGACAACACTGAATAATTATTATAAAAGTGTAGTTATGGCAACCCCCAGTTCTTAATAATGACCACTACGTTTAATAACCCTGACCCAACATAGGGTATGTTAGGTAGCCATTTTCCTACGTAACATAAATGTTGTTTTCCGCACACCTTACGACATGTGAATAGGGGCTCATAATGCCGCACGCTTGACAAAGAATGCGCTCAAAATATAAAAGGTTCGACCCACTGCCCTATATAAATGCTGCTTGAAATAAGATTAGGAAAACAGGTTAGTTGGTACATATATTATATTTACGGTTAAAAGTCTCCGGTAGATTGACCGAGCTCCTTATAATTTTTGACCGCTCTTGACCTCGATCTCGCCTGGCGGAAATGACAAAAAGTTCCACATTTTGGCTCTACGCATAATAAATGCCATTTAGCTTCAGTTTTAAATATGTATGTAACATTTTAGTGCATTTAAATAGTCTATACGAGTAGCGATAGATATCGTAGCTAGGGCAGTTAGCTCCTCTGCATTCTGTAACCTTACTGACTGGTTTTTTACAACAGTCTGCACTATTTTTATACTTATGTTTACGCATTTTGTTCCGATACTAGAGAAAAAGAAAATACCAATGTAATTTTTGATTTTTAGTTTAATTACAAACAGTAAAATATCAAGGCGAAATGATAAAGGGAGGCGCAAAATGAATCACTCAATTGGATGAAACTCACATATTTGCACATGGCGATATGTAACCGCACCGAAATCAGGTAATAGGGATGTTGACAAATTTGTTTTTATCTATTCATTATTAAAAAATATTGGACAAGTATTTTTTTCTTTTTTTACGTAATCAAAGGATTACGGCAATACATTGAGTTAAAATGTAGCATGACATCACTCTTCGATAGATTTTATATCGACTTGTGACATAGTGAGCCCCCACTCCCCAACTTTAACGCGTTTTATCTAAATATTTTTTATTAATATGTTAAAGCAAAAAATACGTGTCCAATATTTTATTATCTGACTGACGGACTAAATAGTTTTTTTTTTCCAGTCAATATCCCTGTTGGTGTAACTAGGTAGGAAAGGTTCAATAGCACATAAGCACGAAATAAGTGCGTGGTAACTTACTACTTACAACTAAGTTCTTCTCAGCCCTTAGCAACGAGCCGAACCTAAACATTTAGATAAAGATATCGTACTGAAATACACCATAAGTTTAAGTTAACATCTGCAATGTCCCAATAGGGATATTGACTGGGGGAAAAAAAAACTATTTAGTCCGTCAGTCAGATAATAATAGAATATTAGACACGTATTTTTTGCTTTATCATATTAATGATAAAACACGTTTAAGTCCAGTGGAGGCTCGCTACGTCACAAGTCAGTATAAAATATATCGGAGAGTGACGTCATGAAAAATTTTAACTCAATGTATTGCTGTGTATGTGTGTTGTATTTATTATTGTAATCCTTTGTATCACATTTCAGTAGCATTGTTATAGTTAACAATGCAACTGGAATGTGATGCACTGTAACTGTTGGAACAAGGAACACTATTGAACGAGATGTTCTGAAATAAATGGGTACATTGTTTTCGCGATAAAGGATACAATTGCCTTGAAGGCGGTGCATGATTCTATTTAATTGCGAAGGAGCCGACATAATTAACAAAATAGTAATTTTGATGAATTTAATTCAATAAATGTTTTTCTAGAGCAAATAGTAGGTATTTTTATAGTCTCCACTTTTCCATTTATTTGTATGTTGCTATTTTACAGGGCTTATTTTTTATCTAAACTGCCTCGTAGGTCTAATGTCACCCTGGAGGACACGGTGGAGCATACGGTGGAGGTCTGCCCGACTTGGGCAGAGCACCGCCGTGTCCTATTGGAGGCGATCGGTGGCGGGGATCTCTCGCGTCCGGCCCTGGTCCAGGCCATGGTACATGGTACATGCGAGAGGGCATGGGAGGCCGTCACCTCCTTAATGCTCCAGTAATGCTCGTGAAGGAGGAGGTGGAACGCGTGAGGTAGAGGCAAAATCCACGCTCTGACGCCCCTAGCCGCCGCAGGAGGAGACGCCTTGGCCGTCGCGAATCAATAGCCGATTCCTGGCCACCGTAGACGCGGGCTTGCGGACTGTGTGCAATGGGTAGCTCTCCGTCCAGTAAGGACCAAGCCAGGGTCGACGGCGCGTTGTGTTCCACGCGCGCCTCAAAGAGATGTCAGCAATTGAAGGGGTCCGATGGGACCGATGCCTGCCGGGGTTGCGAGAAAGTCCGAAAAGGATACCGTGGCCCCTGGCAATGCACAGGCAACTGAAGGAACACGGGTGGGTTTTAATCAGTAAGAGTCTGTTACGCCCTCCCGCTCCACCCAGAGCGGGAGAAGTCATTTGATGATATGAACCACGAAAAAAAAATAGTCTAGTGTCAAAAGCGCTACTGTTGAGCAAGAGGTCCTGGGTTCGGTTCTTAGGTCGGGCAACGTGTTATTAGGTTTTTTCATCTGGAATTTCTCAGTAGCAGCCCGGGGTCTGGATTTGTGCCCGGTTCATGGCAATAGGGTCGCCCCCTATTACATGGACTTAAACATAACTGGTAAAATGTGAGCGTACTATAGAGACAACTCTGCCTAACCCTTCAGGGAAACAAGGCGTTATGTTATGTGATGTACTTATTTATTACTTTACTATCCATTTCCCCGAGCGTACAATCCATTTCAGCAACGAGCCAAACCTAAACATTTAGATGAAGACATCATACTGAATACACCTTAAGTGTAAGTTAACATCTGCAATGTCTACCAACATTGTTTAGTTAACAATGCATCTGAAATGTTAGATAGATACCGTAACTACAGTTGGAACAGGGAACGCTATTGAACAAGATGTTCCGAAATGAATGGGTACATTGTTGCCGCGATAAAGGATATCTATGCCTTGAAGGAAATGCTTCAAGCTTTGATTTACTCGCAATGGAGCTAACACAATTAACCAAAGAGTGATTTTGTTAAATAACATTTGATAAATATTTAGCTTGAACAAATAGTATTTTTGAAGCCTCCACTTTTTCATTCCTTTGTTTGTGTTACAGCACAAACACTAAATTACTATTTTACAAAGCTTTAATGAGAAAATTTTGTTTTTAACCTAAACTAAACATTTAAACTCAACTTAATTATTCTAATTTCTTTCTTATATATATTATCTATGTATTAAACACGTTAAGCCGTTGATCCTGCGCCTGATCTCTCTCCGGTCGTGTCGGATTGCCATCCCATCGGACTATGAGATTGAGGGAAGAGAGAGTGCATCTGTGTCTGCGCACACACTTGTGCACTATAATATCTCCCGCGCCGAAGGCTAGTGTCCGTTGAGATTGACCGCCGTGGCCGAAATACGCTCTGGAGGACTATATATATCTATGTATTGTGTATGTTTAAACTAAAATAAAATGAAAATATTTATACAAGTCATAATCTTAATGTTATTAACCTTTATTCAATAGAATGATGATCTTAAAATCAGTTCACAGATAGTGCAATCCACGACGACGCGCCCCACTCCGCGATTACTGTACTATAAGCTGTACTTTAGTACGGAGCGGAGCGGAGTGGAACGCATCGTCGTGGATTGCACTATCTATAAGTTAGAAAAGGCGATTCACAGTGTATCATTTCAAAACAAGAAACGTAATCAAACAAAATTCAATTGTTTGAAACCAGTCAAGGGCTTGATTGGTGTCCAAACTACCCATAAACCTTTCAAAATACAATCACAAATTCAAGCAGAAGTTACAGCAGCTGAGTCCTGTCTGTTACATACTATCATGTAACAGACAGGACTCAGCTGTCTAACTTTACTATAATAGTATCACTAAATTAGGAGACGATCCTTGACTATTGATTTAAAGTTATGTCAACTATATATAAAATGTATAGTAGCATTGGTGAAAAGCGCAGCCTCTCTTTCAAATAACAAATAACAATGATCCAAAATCCCATTAAAACCAAAATACATACTAGAGAGGGTTGAATACAGAACTTCCTTTTTTCAAGTCAGTTACAATTTACGGTAGGTAATTCGCAGCAAGTGCAGTTTACGGGTAAACATTGTAAATCTTAAACAATTTTCACGGCTATTTGTAACATACAATCTGAAGCGAAAACCTCTGTGTTTGTTCGTAACCCAAAGCTAGGAATATCGTAGCCGAGACTGCTACAAATATTCGTAGCTTAGACCTCTACGAGTTTTCGTAGCAGAGAGTACTAGCTGCATAAATATTCGTAGACAATAACTTTCTCGTAAATAAGAACCAATACCAAGCGGAATCCTCAAACGTTACTAAACAGACACTTTCGAATGCACTGCTATGTACTAGAACTTCCACAAATTCGTGGCTAAGACTTGTACTTAATATATTCGTAGCTCCTCTACGAATTCTCGTAGCTCCAGATGCCTCTACGAATTCGTAGCAAATACCTTTACGTTTATTCAAAGCTAAAGCTTCAACTGCATTAGAAAGTAAGTTAATTGAACGTTTCCTCAGGCAACAATGAGGTATACCGGATAGAAAATTGGTAAGTACTGAAAATTTTCGTTGTCATGGCGAAATTATAGGCACTGTAAAGACTGTTGCACCACGATGGTACCATTAGCTTAGGTTGCTTTGGCTTCCGTTAGATAACTTCTCGTTGACGCTACGTAAACGCTGCGTAGACGCTACGTAGACGCTGCGTTATACCAGCGTATTCGTTCGATAAAAGCTTAGGCTTAATGCGAAAAGGGCGCTTTTTTTTCTTTCATGGCAAACTTGTATACTCACCCACAATTTGAAAAGACCTCATTTCAAACCAGTAAAGTAATACCCCTGTTTAAAGTTAATTTACTAAAAATTCATTTTATTTTCAACAAAATATCATGCCACGTATTTTCATCGATTATGATTTTAATCTCTAAAACTCATTCGACTACAAGGTTTGTCCATTTCGTTTAAAAGGAGAAAAATCTCTTTTGTTACCTTTAATGGAGCCTGAAATAATAATTTAAAATTGGCAACAAAGACTGTTTTGATATCTCGAAAATGTTATTCAAAATGAAATGTGTTTTATTTAAAGTGACTTTCATATATTCTAATAATATTTTTAATACGCTTTTATTTTTATTAGCCTTATAAACCAACCAAGTTTTCTGTGATAAGGCTGGACTCGTTTTTTCTGTGGAAAATTGAGTTGTTTTTATTTTTTTAAAGAATTTATTTCATTAACAAAATCACATTGCACTGCATACATTAATGGTTGACATAATTCTAAAAAACAAAGGAGTATAATAATTTTAAACTCTATCTCTTAAACTAGGTCTAGCCTGTATCTTAAGAATTTTTGACACAGAGCAATTAATATCACAACTTATTTTACAGTTAAGGTGATTGTTTATCAAATTGACATTCTACATAAATTTGCCGTATTATACCCATTTCATAAATCTGTCAAAGAATGGCAGTTGCGATTTGAACTAATGGAGAATTTAAGTCTTTTTTAGGACTTCGGCAATTGTGTCAAAGATATATTCTAGAACTTAAAAAAAAAAAATGTTACAAATTACATAGGAGGTTTAGGTGCTAGATTTTTACAAATTCCCTGGACCCCACACTAGGATTCCCTGTGTCGTGAGGTCTCTTCCCAAGGCAAACATTTATTTAGGTGAAGTAGTTAACTTAAAAAAAATTATTGTAGGTAGTCCATTTGATAAACAATTAATTGAGATGTTGAACTGCATTGTATAGAACCTTAAAATTCCTGAAAAATGGCCTGACATAGGTGGCATTAGGCTCCTTTTTCATCTTGCGGCTTCGGGACGGTGGTGCGGCTCCGGCGTCGTCTACATGAAGTCTTAGAACTTGAGAGGACTATGTTTAAAACGGAAATTAATTGACTGAAACTAGCGTAAAGAGATGTTTGCAGGAGAAATATTTTGTTCAAGTTTGCCTTAAAAACTCATAGTAGACCGAAATTACTTACATACATACATAAGCTCACGCCTTGTTCCCATGGGGGTAGGCAGAAACTACAGAATGCCACCTGCTACGACCCTTACATACTCCTTTTGCCTCGTTTACGTTCATACATCTGGTCATACACGCACGCCGGTTGCGAGTACTACGCACCTGTCCTTTCTGAAGAACATCACCAATAAGGTCAGTATTATGTCCTCCTAGGGCGTCCCCTCCCGGTGTTTCCATTCACATCTGCCTTTAAAAACATTTTGTTAGTCGCCTTTCATTCATCCTCTCAACATAACCAAACCATCTCAGCATACCGAAATTACTTCTAAAATAAAATATAGCCATTTCTCAATAAACCGCTACAAGCAACCTTGCCATTCCATTTCAGTCGTCACAATTGCTATAAGAACCTACAAAACCACAGCGAGTAGAATGTACAATTTAAACCTGCCTCACGTAGGCTGTGATAATAAATGAAGCTATGAGGGAGTGCATGCGTTCAGCGCGGCGGGAAGTAAGGTCGCATTCATAGTGATGCATTTAAGAAAAAACAGAAATCAGATGAATTATAAAAGAATACAAAGTCAAAGTCAAAGAATTTTTATTGTGAGACAGTGGTTCATCATCATCTTCCTGCCCTTATCCCATGTTACTTGGGGTCGGCGCAACACGTTTTCTTCTTCCATTCTCCCCTGTCAACCGTCACGCAATCATCTACACCTTTTTCCTTCATATCACTCCTCACACAATCCATCCATCGTTTCTTTGGTCTTCCTCTCCCTCTCCATCCCTCAACATTTATATTCATCACTCTTTTAGTCACATGCGACAGACAGTGGTTACAGAGTTGTTAATTGTTAAATGGTGTGCTTTTGCACTGCTCCACCGTGTTAGGTATACAATAGTTCACAATTTATTATGTTAGACCTAAGTTTACGTGGTATATTATATTAATTCAAAGATACATTTCAATTGTAATAGAGCATTATTTTTCATCAAAACATAAAAACAGTTTGGCACTAACTCACGAATCTATCGGACAAAAATTCATGTAGTGTATAATATGATCTGTTTACTAGGAACTCATTTAATTTTTTCTTGAAAAATTTAATGGTTTCAATTTCTCTTATTTGCGAAGCTTATTATAAATTCGTGAAGACATTCCGAAGAAACTTTTAGAAAGTAGGGCTGTTTTTGAGGGTATATTATTTGCTATTTTGTCGGCATGTCGACGGAAGTGCAGGTTACCAAACTTTAACTTCAAATACGGTCCTTGAATTTGATTCTGATTCATTGATGAAGCTACATAGTTGCCCAGTGTTGCTCAGAAACAACCCGGAGTCACATGGGATTCAAACATAGGTGAAAGAAAGAAAAATATTTTATTTGGGACACGCAAAAGAAATACAAACAGTACCTGATATAAAATGAACATTTACAACTAAAAAAAAACATATTTTTGGAACAAACGAAACCTGAGCGCGGCCAAAAAGGCCGATAGTCGTGACCGCCAATGGCATAATAGCCAAGAGCCTCGACCAACACCTGAGGAGGCTCTCGTTAGGCGGCTGGATCAAGGGCCTGATCCAGAAAGCGGTACTTCTGGAAATGGCGCGTATCGTTAGGAGATTCCTCTCTTACCACCTACCGGTAGCTTGGACCTGGTTGCCGATACCGGTGGGCTACTATTTTTTATATTTCAAATGTTTTTTTGTTTTGTTTTAATAAAAATATTTAAAAATGTAAACGATATGTAGGTATTTACATGAAATAAAGGAAATAATAATATTAATTTACTGAAACAAAAGATTGTACGAGTAGTACATAATTATATTAACAATACAGTTTTACAAAATAAGTAGGTACTATACTCAACTACTACAGTCGTGTGAGTGAGCGCTGCTCTCGCGTAGGTTATATATGTTATGAAGACCTGTAAATCCCTGAAAGTCCTATCCCCTACTAAAGTATAATGATGTTAGGGCACATTGTGCTTGTGATGTCTCTGTAATAATTTCAGAGTATTGTGTTTTACCATTTTAAGTTTAATATGATCCTAGAATTTAAAAGGGGGCTATTTCTATGTAGAAGGGCCTTGTGGCTAAGGGCCGCATGGGTCGATCGATCAGGTTAAGCTACGCTGCTACGTTGATCTGTGGATGGGTGACCATCTTTAAATACTGAGACTCCTTCATGCCTCGGAAAGAACGTTAAGCCGTTGGTCCCGGCTGTCATTCGTGGATCTCTGACAATCGTTAGGGGTCGTCAGAAGCCCAAAACTCTGACAACCAGTCTTAACAAGGTGTATCGTATTATCCAGTTACTGGTTTGGTCAGATCGCTCTATGTAAAATACTGGTATTCAGCTGCATCTGGTTAGACTGGAAGACGACCCCAAGTCTGTCTGTAGTAACCAAGCGAACAGGCCGTCTCGAAGTGTGCGTGTGTTAATTATCTGTTCGAAGGTAGGTACCTAGAATCCCGTGTCGCCAGAGCGCTCAGAAAAGCAGTAATGACTATCGTATAAGATACTCTGTGGTACTTTTTACCCAGTAGCGAGTGCTGGCGGGGTTAAAATTAAGTTATGAATAGATAAGTAAAAACAAATTAGAATAACGAATACACGGACAGCTTTTTAAATAAAGAAATTAAATGATTGCCATTTGTCTATCCAAAGATTCGTTGTAACACCCTATGTAAGTTAATTGTGTACAGATAGTTCAACTCATCGCACGCACATATGGCGCCGCGGGCACAGATGAGTTGAACTATCTATAGGTATTTTTTGAGGATTTATCTTTTATCTTATGACCTCGTGAATGAGCCCTAAGTGCAGCCCCCGCTGGCCCAGATGTAAGCTTCCTGCGTGGCGTCGGAAACATTCGCGGCAGCCGGCAGGTATTAATGCGCATGCAGCGGTAATAACAACGGGATTGCTTATATTTCTATACCCACAACCATTTTATGGGAGTTTCGTGAGTAAAGCGTCGTGTCATGCTCAACTACTAAACACACTAGCAATGATAAATTATATTTATTTCTGAGTTTATTTTGGAAATTTTTAACACAATACTAACTAGCTTTAGAAATAAATTCAACAAAAAGAAGGGGCATTTAAGCGCTGAAGTACTCGTCCGCATCGCTGTCATCCGGAAACGTGCCCAGAAGACTGGCAGCACTTTCTATAAGTAGGTTTTTTACAAACACTTTTACACGTCAATGGTAATTAAAAAACTAGATGACCTAAGATTTATTTTTGAAGTTTTGTTTAAAACCCGTCACAGACTTAGCTATAATAAATATTAATATTTTTATAGCTAGGCATATTACTATATATTTTCTATACTAATTTTCGCGTGACCGCACACTCAGCTATAATATATATTTCTGTGACGTCACCAAGCGATACCGTAATATACATTATTGCATATTACTATATATGCGAACACTAGGACGACCATCAATTAATGAAGGCAAAATATATATTTCTCAGTGTGTGGTAGCTTGCTATAATATATATTATAGTACGGTATATTAATATATATTATAGCTAAGTCTGTGACGGGCTTTATTGATTTTAAGAAATATTACAATACAGCCGATATAACTTGGCAGCTCTGAACACAGACACTATGAACTTTCGCGCATGTTCTCTCACTCACAGTCGCCTCATGACACCATTTTGGTTCCTAAAAATGTTATTGCGCAGTCTTCTGCGCGAAGTTCGGAACTGCCAAGTTACATCGACCGTATTGTATAATATGCGAGTTTTAGATACATGTCATAACTTTGGTAAGAGGTAGAGTTACATTATGGTCAAAAGCATATTAATTAAAAGGTACTCGTCCTACCGATAAAATAAAAATTAAATATACAAAAATGCACTTTCAAATTCAATTTGTCGAAACAATATTCATCAAAGAAACTAAAGCCTGTATCATGTATTCATTCAACGCAACGCTCATGCTTGCATTAAGACAGCCGCCGCTTGCCTGCCGTTTTCATCACAGTATGGACTGCAATACTTTCTAACAACATGACTACGGCACGTAGAACGGATTTATGGAGCGTTCGTATCGGTAGAGTAGAGTAGTAGGTTTAACACTTTAACACATAAAATACATTTTTAAATATTTTTTTAAAAACTATTTATATAAAATATAAAAAATAGTGTTCCACCGGGGTGTCGGGAGCAGGGTCCAAGCTAACGGTGGTTAGGGCTGCAGGGACAGGAACCTGCTCACAATACGACCCGTATCGAGAAGTACTTACTGCCTTCTGAATCGGCCCTTGATCCAACCGCCTAACGAGAGCCTCGAGAGATGTTGGTCGAGGCTTTCGACCATCAGGCCATTGGCAATGATAGCCGAGCACAAATTTCACACACCGACAACCTCGTGTGCTAAGTCGAGATATTTTATTTGTTTCTCTGTATTGTATTTTAATTATTATTAGGTAAAAGTGTTTGTACGAACCTACTTACATAAATAAAATAATGTATCGTTTATGCCTGTAACTTGCACAAAAGCACGCAAGTAGCCAGCGCGGCTAATAGCTAATAGTAAACACGTTTTTGCAAGTTACAACCTTGGCATTTACTTGTGTTAACCCGGCAGCACTCGGGTAAAAAATACCACAGAGTAGATACTATGTGGTGTTTTTTTTTTTTTGTGGCTCAGAAATGTTCACTGAACTTTTCAGAGCTCTCTGGCGACCGACCATTTGCCTTTGTCTCTGTCTTTTTCTTTATGTGTAAAGAGTAAAGAAAATAACCACATTTTTGTACTTTTTCAATGCTTTTCGTTGTTTTTTTCATCATATTGCTCTTAAATAAAAAAACTATCGCGCATAAAAGCTCCAGTCATTTATGAACTTAATTTTAGAAAATTCATCATAATATAAAATTACTTATTTATATAAAAAAAGTTGTATAATAGAGGAAAAAATTACTCGATAAGAGGTAACTTTGCCTATTTGTTCTAAAGAGGCAACTTTATCAAATCGTGTTTCCATCGCGTTTATTGTCTAGTATATATCCCCAATAATAACAATATATTTCCCCACATTTTAATTTAATTGTTGACTAGTTCAAACAAGCTTAATAAAAACATGTATGTTTGTAAAAAAAAGCTCGGTAGGCTCGTCTGCGAGACAGTCTGTTCGCGCGCGTGCTCGGTGCTTGGTTATGACGGACGTATAAAGTGAGTATGGGTGAAAAATACCTGGTAGCGGTGGGTGTGGTGTAAGCGATCGTTATAGAAGTATAAAGAGTTTTTTTATATTTTAGTTACTCGGCTAAGTTAAAAAAAAAACTCTAGAATAACACTACTTACTAGGCCACTTACTCGCTCATTGTGAACGCTCCACGTTGCTTTCACGTACGCGCCTTAAATGTAATCAGATAATACAGCATAACGAGGGTCGGCGAAAAAATGGGTGTTATTCACGTAAGATATGAATGAGCTGAATTAATGTAGAACTTTACTGCATTCGTATCATCACGCCTGTTTTTACTGACGAGGTAAGCAGAACGTGTAAAATGGTGAAACTTTGTAATAAGGATGAGTGTTTATTTATTATTTATTTTTAAATACTTTAATGTACACCAGATTATACATAAAAACTTATACACTACAAAATATACAATGGGAGGCCTTGTCGCTTACTGCAATATTTTCCAGCAGGCCTAACATGACACACACGACAATTACTCGCTCTCGCGTGAGTAATTTTTGTCTATTTCGGTCCCTTTCTCGTTTTCTGACAGCACTTCCATACAAAATAGTCGACTCCTCCTGTCAAAATTGATGTTTTCTCGACAAACCCTAACATGGCACCTTAGTTATCTCGATTTTTGACAATTCAACACGAGATAATCTCCGATTTTTCTATCATTTAGTCGTATTTACTCGTCGTCGATTTTGACGACGAGAAGAGTAGACAAAATTATGATACAAAAAAAAAAACAAAATAACATGGCAGTTTCTTAATTGTACTTATTTTAGTCATTATTTTATTTTAAAATATATTAATAATGAAAATACTTAGTTTTAAACTACTATTTATACTGGAACGACGTGTTTTATATGGAATTTTTCGTTTTTTGTATGGAAAATATGAAAAAATATTACCTACATGTTGAGTGTTAGGGGTTTATGGGTTTCATAAAGGGGGGTCGAAATTTTCATTATTTTTGCGATAGGACACACCGTTTTCGAGATAATTATAAGCAAAAGAAAAAAAAAACAGTATTGTGTTTGCACCGTCGAGGTGTTGGTGTGAATTTTAGTTCATTTTTTAATCGCGATTAAATACTTAGACAATCAACATTTTAGGTGAAGAACGTAAAATTCTGAATAGCAAAATTGCCATTTTCACAAAATTAATATCTCAGTGCCGTCAAACTAAAATATACTCGTAGTTAAGTTGTGTCACTTTAGTCTATTTCAGAATGGAAAATTGTCGGTTGACAGGAATAATCTAAATTTTGCTGATTTTTAGTTTAGTTTAGAGGCATTTGTGACAAGAAAATCGGCACCATTGAATGAATGAAACGGAATCTCAAGCCGATGTTGCTATCATAAAAATAATTTGTTTTTAATAACTTGCAACATCGGTTTCTCGTCGCGAGATATAGAACTGTCAAAGTGCCTTTTTCGAGATATCTCGTCGTTTACGGTCATGTTAGGGATTAGAATGACGTCAGAATTGTAGACAAATTTCGACAAAACGAGATAAAGAGCTTTCTCGTGCTTGTCATGTTAGCCCTGCAGGGAACCTTGGAATAGACAGTGATTTTCTGGACATAAACTGGGACTGTCTTTGGTGCAAATAAAAAGTATAAAAGTCCCATGATATAAGTTCCATTATGATACTTCTGCCTAGAATTTTCAAGAAAAATATCCTTTATTGCTCTCGGACGGAAAACTGCAGTGATGCGACAACTCAACGTAACCTATACAATTTTTTCAAAGTTAAAACCTGATTACTCTAGTGACTGATCCACGAGGACTTTTGTGACTTTAACCAGCTTAAAACTAGACGGTGTCCAGCCTTAGCACATGGTCTGAGGTCTTCAAATGCCTCAGAGCATGTGCAGTCTTCAATGAAACGTAATTATTTTTAAGGATAAAATGGTCGTCTTATTTATGCTAGCGATATCGACCAACAAACCAGGACAATAAATACCAACTTCAGAAGCGTTTTATATAATATCTACATTGTTATTAATAACTATATTTACGTGATATATATAGGTACACAAAGAACGTTCACACAGAATTGACTTAAAAGTCTATTAAAAACTTTTAAAAGTCCAAAATAAGTGTCTACAAACTTTGTTAATTCGATTTTCTAACACAAAAATATCTTTAGAAAATCTCTATAAATAAACAATGATATAACCAAATTGAAATAACTTCGCTAAGCCAAAAGAGCCGAGAAAAATTGTTTTTTTACTGAGAATCTGTGTATTTTTCTTTAGGCAAAGCTTCAGCCTACACTACATAACATGATTAATAGGTTTTTCTTTATTGTATTATAGAATTTAATAGTAATTACGAAAGGTCAGTGACCTGAAAATGTAGTCAGACTCAAAAATATGTATATATGTCACCGTAGGTAAGATTCTGAGAACCGTTAGTATATAATCTTTCGGTATTATTTCCGTTAGATTATAAACTGTCAAAAAATTGCGCAGTGGGTGGAATGGGCTAGGTTAGGTTAGAACTGTGACCAACTGCGTGCGAGCCGAGCGAGCGGAGCGAGCGGTGCTGCGGCTGCGACCGGCGAGCGCTACTTCCAAGCTACTTACAGCTAGGCAGGCTATTTAGTATTAGCGCAAGGTAAGTTAAATCTCAAGCAAGTTTGATACCAGAATTTGTCGGTTTCCCATGGATAGATTATAAACTATCAAAAAATAATGCTTTAAATTGTTAATGGTTTGTTGCAGTTCACAATTTTATTTGATAAACATTGACAAGAATTCATTTGTCAACAATCCTTATTCCATAATATTGTATCAATGTGTAGCCACAAAACTTATTATCCATTGGGTACTTAATTGTAACTACTCATTGATACAGAATTATACAACACAAATTGTAGGAAGAGGGAATAGCGCGGGCGGGCAATGCGATGCGACGTGCTGGGTCGTGGTTTTAATTTTACTATGTTTTTATTTTTATTGTGTTTTTTTTATTTTAATTTTTAATGCATGTGTTTAGTTTAATTGAGATCTCCTGTGCTTGTCCCAATAAATACTTTTTCTTTCTTTCTGGGTTTATATTAGTATTTATGTTGTTATTTTAGTATATTATGTATTTTGCGTTTTCCACGCGGACGTAGTCGGGGGGCAGAATCCAGTACTCAGATATATACTGCTGAAAATTCATAAATCTGCAGCAGTTACGAAAGTCTGCATATGTAACGCTCGTAAAGTTTGCAGAATAGAATTCTGTTTCCGAAAGATTTGTTATTCTAGCTCTGTTGAGTAACAGTTTTCTGTTGAAGGTCGGATTAGAATCAAGGATTTTTGAGATGGTTTCTTCAAGTCTCTTGCATTGTTAGGTCAGTTCGAGGTCAGGACGTGTTATTTAGAATGTTACCAAGGATTTCTGTGGCAACTCACCTTTAACATTAGAATAATGTTTAGTGTTATTGTAATTTGTTATAACAACTAAAGTTGGTCAGAATTAAAAAGTTTCTCTACAAAATATCTCTAGGGAAAGAATAAACAAAATATAGATATAAACAGGGGAATGACATAATTTGATGTTCTCTGAAAGTTCATTTTTTTTTACAAACATTTTTGAAGTCACATACACAAACAGCCAGACCCAGAACAACTACTTGTAGGTCATACAAATATTTATTCCGTTCGGGAATCGACCCGCGACACGCAGCGCAGCAGTCATTCACTTAACCACTGCGCCAACCGTGCCGTCTAATAAATAAATAAAATAAAAATTAGGCGGTTTGCAAGATTATTTGGCTTCTCTAGCTATAATTTATTAAGGCGCTATTTCCACGGGCGGAAGAATCGCGACTATAGTCACGGCATGTCATAGAATTTACGCCACGACGATATCGTAGTGTGGAGATTGATTCATAGAGTTTCAATTCAATTTGATGGCACGGCGAGACTAACGCCCCGATTTACCCGCCTGTGGAGATGGCGCCTTAGTAGTAGTGCTACCACCATAAGCAGTAAAGCGATGATGATGTCTCTTCCAGCATCGATATTTTGCACTCTTTTGTGTAAAGACCAGAGACGCGTCCGTAAGGAGACCAGCTAAACTACACGTAGGCTCAATATCGAAACTTAATACACAAGATTAATCACTATCGTAAAATCTATAAGAAACTTATAAAATAATTCGGTGACTGATAGTTTTAAAATGATTCATCGCAATAAACTTATACAGCTAAGACCAACGCATCGTAATTTTGTACAAAACCGTATTTTTTTGTAACCAAAATAGCTTAGACAAATAATGTCTTGTAACAAAGTTTATTTCTGGAATAACATTGAAATATGGACTAAAAAATCTAGACGGCTACGTCAATAAGTTGTAGACCGGACAGTTTTCTTCAATTGCCAAAAGCTGTAGGTGTCAAACGAAATAACTCACTAAAGCAATACTGTTTATTCATCAGTGTGAGTGGCTTGAGTCATGTTTGAACCGTGACGTTATTCGCAAATGTTTTGGGTACGAATACGGTAGGTACAGCCGCAAATATACATGCCTCTTTCTCATATATACATACATAAGCTCACGCCATAGGGGTAGGCAGAAACTACAGAACGCCACCTGCTACGATCCTTACATACTCCTTTAGCCTCGTTTACGTTCATACATCTATTCATATAGGTACGCATGGTTGCGAATACTACGCACCTGACCTTTCTGAAGAACATCACCAATAAGATCACAATGATGTCCTCCCAGGGCGTCCCCTCCCGGAGTTTCCACTCTTATGTTAGTCACCTATCGCTCATTCTCTCAACATGAACCATCCAAGCATACCATTCAAGCTCTCTTTCTCATTCTGTCATTAAAACTTCTGAATGATGAATGTGAATAACGGGATGCAAGCTACATGCATGGACATTTAATCTAATGAAAAACCATCGGCCAATTGAGTGTTGGTCCATGCAAAATAAAGGGTTGCGTAGTTGCCTAACAAGAAACTTAACATTGCAATTGAAAAATATGTTCTCCCATACATTGCAACTGCAAATGTAAGTTGAATTGAGAGATTTACCATTTTATTATAAGGCTTCTTGTAATCTATACGTATAGAACTATTTTCCATATTATATTTTTTTCAAACTTTTAGGCACCGTAGTTTTGGAGATAAGTGGAGGAAACGGTAAATTTTCATCTATATTCTTAAAAAACTTTAAAACTATTAATTTGAAATGTATATATTTTTTTAACTTGTCTTTACTTAAAACAGCGTTTATAATAATTATCGGCGTTAATTTTAGATATAAATTAGGTTTAAGCAACTCAAACCCGGTTCGAGACCTCCATTAACGAAATTAAAGTATTGTTTTCACACAACAATAAAATAAAGAACAATGTTTCAACACTACAAAATAATTACATTTCCGAACGGTAATTATTTGTCTGGTACTAACCTATAATAATTACTTGAAGTCAATTATTTCGAGCCAACTTTTGCCTGAGGCCTCACCCGCTCAATTACAAGCCTTTTCCTAATTAGAGTCGGCTTGCAGTCTAGACGGCTGCATAATATCGGCATTTTATATAAAACGACTGAAAGTAGCTATTTTAAATACAGGGTTCAGATTTTATGCGGTTAAAGTATTATAATCTGCTAAATACACCTGTCCCCTCGCCTGCGATTAACGAGAAGCGAGTAGAGCTAGCAACTAAAAACTAGTTGGCGAGCAACGAGCAGCGAGTGCACAACGGCGACGAGAGATTATAGATAGTGCAATCCACAACGACGCGGCCCACTCCGCTCCGCTCCGTACTAAAGTACAGCTAGCTACAGTACAGTAATCGCGGAGTGGGGCGCGTCGTTGTAGATTGCACTATCTGTACTTGCTGGTATGCGTATCTACCAGTGATGGTACGGACCTTCGGTTCCGGTTCCGAAAGCTCGGAATTTCCGATTAATTTTACAACTCCGATTCCAAACTCGGTTCCGATAGTTTTGAATCTTAGTTGTATTGAAGTTCGAAACGCAGCGATGCACGTGACTAGAGCGCGTTCAAACAAGTTTTAATTCACCGGCAGGATATTGTTTATTTTATACAGGCTCGCGCTCTAAATCTTAGTTTATTGTTTTGTTTGTGGATGTTATCGCTAATATTTGACTGATTAAAGAGACTGAATTATATTTCTATTGTTTCATTAAGCCTTCTTTCTTCTATTTCCGCCTCCGACTCCGGTTGCGGTTCCGATTCCGATCAATCAAATTTAAAACCTCTGATTCCGGTTCCGGTTCCAGTAAAACGGCTTCCGTAACCTCGTATGTACCAAGCGTGACTCTCTGAGGGAGTGTTATGCCCGCCAAGCGAGCGTCGCTGAGCTAGTACTCTCATTGATATCTCTTGTCGCTGCGACAAACGAGTAATCGCCGGCGTGCGGTGTGAACAGTCAGCGATCAAGTATTATATAATTATTTATATATTTTACTTACACGGGACGTACCTACAATCTTTTGAACGTTGTTGAAGCGAGAAAATCGTTGATAGCTAGTCGCTTCCTCGTCGGTCGTGGGTCGTGGGACAGGCGTCATAGCCGACCTACACGATTGGTAACGTAAGAAGTACCTACGCATATTTTTCACGTCTACATTTACTTAAATTCAAAATTAATGTCAGCATTAATTTTCTAACTAAGTACCTATTAAATCAAGTCAATTTCATTCAACGTGCTATTTTTATTTGAAAATATTTTTCAGGGAAAACACTCAACCTGAGTGTTTTCCGAGAAAAATATCTTTTATCTTTCAAATAAAAATAACACGTAGAACACCAGTAAATAAATCTCGTTAATGGTATTAACTTTTGAAAGGAACGTGACGTGTCAAATATTCCTTCGATATTAAATTGCTATATTACAATAGATGATTAATCGCCTATCAAACTGATTTAGCGGTAAATAAAGAAACCTTTATATTAATGCCACATAAAAACGTGACGACGTGATTGTATTATATTTTCAAAGAACGCATCAACTTTTGCAAAGAATGCATTAAATTTCAAAGAGAAATAAAATAGTGAATTCTGTTGTGACGGGCCGTAAATAAAAAGTTTTCTTTTGTAATAAGTCAGCGAGTCTAAACACAAATCAAAACTTGAGCAACGTCAACTCGAAAAAATAACAAAAATAATTGTGAACAAAAAACGCAAGGAAGGTTTCTCGTTTTAGAAAATGTTAATCTTATAGGTACCTGCAGTGCGATTCCCATAACCACCTCCCCGTGAAAACAGGTGAAGTGAGCGTGGAGTGATCCATCCCTAGCATCAGGGTGAGATGACACTGACAGCTCACTCCACGCTCACTTCACATGTTTTCACGGTGAGGTGGTTACGGGAATAGACATGCTGCTAACTTTGAGTTTAAAAAAATGCAAGTATCCGTCTCTAAACCGACACCTATTCAAATCAAATCAAATCAAAAGGAGAATCAGCACAAAAAAGTGGCGCAACAAACTCCCCAGCAGCACAGCTGTCTATTCTGACGATAAAAGTCTGCGATACCTTTTGATACATGAGATACCGTGATGCGAGGCGTCAATACAAAGAAGCGCTCTGTTCAAAATACAAGAAGCTAAATAAATAATGTACATTATCAAACATATTTATGTAAGTCCGTCTAAACGAGCACTGAATTAGAACTAACCTATTAACTTGGTAAGAATGCGTGTAAACGAGATCATCTGGTTCACATTTCACATTCTGGGCTATTTTGATTTCCGCGTTAAGTGATTGTTAACTGGAGTTTATTAATATTATATTTGTATGTTTATGTGGTTTTTCTTTTAGAAATAAATTTTAATAATAAATGTTTGGACATTATCCACTGCCCGGCGACATTTTTGGTCACTGTGGTGCGGTTGTGGAATGTCTGAACAGACCCTAAAGGCTCGTGCAGACCAGCGCGACGCGACGGCGCGACGCGACTCGAACAATACAATTTCTTAGAAAACTTCACGGTATAACAATAACCGGTGTCGCGTCGCGCTAGTCTGAACGAAGCTTAATACGTGCTTGTCATCATCTGCCAAACCTTTTCCCAAATGCGTTGGGGTCGGCTTCCAGTCTAACCGGATGCAGCTGAATAGAGTTTTTTACATAAAGCGACTACCTATCTCACCTCCAACGAGTCACTGGATTGTACGATACTCTTTGGTAGGACTGGTTGTCATCTTTTGGGTTTCTGACGACGACTTATCGTGCTTTCCGAGCTACGGAGAGGTCTTGGAATGTAAAAATGGTCACCCATCCACGGACCTACCATGTTTGTCTGCCTTGGAAAAGTAGACGGAAAATCTAAATAGTTTTAAGCACCACCTATAAAGTGATTAATTATAAGTACCTAACCGTTCCAGCTGGTCTGGAAAAGCAGTTATTTTTATCGCTAGAAGACTGATCTGAAAAATAATATAGACTCTTATTTACTCATTTAGGTACAATTCGTGAAGTTTATAATATAATGTTATATATAACTAGCTGTTACCCGTAACTTCGTCCGCGTGGTTATGAAATTTTTATATTTCAGTCAACAGAAAATGCCTATCAAATTAAGAAACTTTTTTAAAGGCACCAATTATAAAAAAATAATGATTTTGTTATTTTTGTAACACCTCTCTGTACACCACATTTTTTGTTTTATTTACAGGCTGCAGTATATATAAACTATCAGGTGAACTTACTCCAGAACAGGCCACACACAACTAACCGTGAGAGCAGCAATCGTTTCTTAGATCTATGCCAGCTCCTTTTAACGTTTGGCCCATTAATAGTCATGGCATAACACAATTTCACCGGAAATTGGAGGCGCTTAAATTGAATTTGGTAATCCGATTGTATTAAAGGGATCCGCGGTATAAAAACAATTTCTCCTTGATTCACACCAGTGTAAATGCATGCCTCAATGACGTGTTTATGTAGAGTCTTTATTTGAAGTCTAGTTCCATTACACAATTTAGGTGGTTTTAGATTCCGTAGCAAAATTATCGGCGCGCCTACTTTTGGGTACAAAATATGAGGTGGAATTCCAGGTGGCTCGAGAGAATGGAGGAACCTATAAGCCGGCCCTGTCGTAAAATATGTTCCTACCTGACATGTCTTAACTATATTCTATCTCACTACCAATTTTCAGGTACAAAAAGACAAAGAATTCATAAGAGTCCTTAGTCCAGGCTGTCACAAAATTCTTTCTTAGCTACTATCTCCTACTCTAGCTAAATTTCAGGTCGGTAATACAAAAAAAATCAGAACTTTATACAAACTTGCGAGAGTGCTTAGACCTCTTTCATCCGAGCCTGTCGCAAAATCCGTTCCTTGCAAACGTCTACTAAATATGAATTACCTCCCAGCCGAATTTAAAATTTTTAACACAAAAAATTAAGGACTTTCATACAAACTTGCGAGAGCCATTAAACCTCCTTAATCTGGCCCTGTCGCAAAATCCGTTCTTAGCGGACGTCCACTAACTATAACCTACCTTCCCGCCATACTACACAACTATAACCTACCACCCCCTTTAGGATTATTTTTGAGACAAAAAGTAACCTATGTCTTACCATAGGATGCGATTTATCTCCTTGCCAAATTTTATCGAAATCCGTTCAGTGGTTTCAGCGTGAAAAGGTAACATACAGACAGACATTCTTGTACTCAAACCTCAGTTGGCCCGATATAGTTTTTAAGCCCTAGTAATAAGAAATAGGATCGACTGGCAACAAAAAAGCTTTTGTGAAAATTGCCCATTTTATTGCTGACTAACTTTTTTTTTCAAAATATGTGACTGCAGATCAACATGTTTCAAAAAGTTAAGGACAGTCTCCTTTTTTTTTTTTGGTGGGAAATCATCAAATGACTTCCCACGCTCTGGGTGGAGCATGAGGGTGTGTCAGACTCTTACTGACTAAAACCCACCCGTGTTCCTTCTGTTGCCTGTGCAATGCCAGGGGGCCACGGTATCCCTTTCGGACTTTCCCGTAACCCCGGCAGACAATGGTCTCATCGGACCCTTTCACTTGCTGACATCTCTTTGAGGCGCGCGTGGAACACAACGCGCCGTAGACCCGGGCTTGGTCCTTACCGGACGGCAAGCTACCCATTGCTCACCGTCCGCAAGCCCGCGCCTACGGTGGCCGGGAATCGGCAATCGATTCCCGACGCCCAGGGCGTCTCCTCCTGCGGCGGCTAGGGGCGTGACGGCGCGAAATTTGCCTCTCCGTCACGCGCTCCGCCTCCTCCTTCGCGAGCATTATTGCTTCGCCGAAGGAGGTGACGGCCTCCCATGCCCTCTCGCTCCGTACCATGGCCTGGACCAGGGCCGGACGCGAGAGATCCCCGCCACCAAGGACAGTCTCCTAAGACTGTTTTCTGGTAGCGACAACGGTTAATGTACGTGCCCTTATTGCCCTATCTCAAAATCCACCCTGGACATGGTATGATTGACTACTTAGATCCATATGTAGCTATAGCGTGATGATTATCTTTTAAAAGGTTTAATCCGTAACTATCTGCAATATTCTAACCTTTTGGCTAGCCTTTTTACAATAATTTGTGGTAAACTATAGAAGAATACGAACATAATGCAATATTGCTCATCGCATATAGCGTGATTATATTATTTGAAAAGTCTATTGTAACGTTTCTATTATATTATTTGACTTATAGATTATTTACACCAATTTTCAAGGTAATCAAGCCACACAGTAAAATCTTCCGCTGTACTCCGTTCACCCCGTTCGGGGTACTCGTAAATTTTCAAAAAACCCTGATATACATTTATATTTATTTTCAGTTTTTAGTATAGATACTGAGTTTCGAGTTACTTTGACCGCGCGTTAAAATTCTTTGATACAAACTTTGACACCCCCCAGTCCTCCTTTACGGGGTAGTTTAGAAAAACTAAAAATGGCAAAGTTTATAATTTCCATACATAAGTATTCGTGTCAAGTTAAAGTTTATTAACTCAAGGAGTAAGATTTTTAATACAAATAACCCCCCCCCCTTTCTCCCCCTTAAAGGTCGAATTTCCAAAAATCCGTTCTTATCGGACGTCTACTAACTATAAACTACCTCCCTACCAAATTTCATCTTTATACGTCAAGCGGTTTTCGATATTTCGTGATGAATGAGTGAGTGAGTGATCTTTCGCTTTTATATAGATTGATAATTTATTTACTGACCCAAATCGTCTGTAATTTGGGGTAATCTTTTACCGGTAAAGTGTGTTACAGGGTTCGTAAAAGTTAGCAGCAATACTCAATCAGACATTGCGTTTAGTTGTGGCGGCATCTACATCGCCACATATGAACTACGCATCACACTGACGTCACGCGAAACCCTGCATCGCGCAAGCAAAGATTACCGCGCGATCAGCATAATTGTATATTATGCTGATCGCGCGGTAATCTTTGCTTGCGGGTGACTTGTTTTTAATATTTCAACAATTTCCAAATTCGACCTTTGCCAGCATTATCGTTATTTTCCTCTGCACCTCTAAATATTGTTTAAACTTTTGTACCTCGTTAGATAGCTGATTAAATGAAGTAAAGTACAAGTACGTAGATGATTTTCGAAAATGGTTAATAAACTTCTTCCTTTATGTTTGATGTCTTTAACTGTTTGATGTTTTAGAAAATTTGATTAAATGAAGTAAAGTACAAGTACGTAGATGATTTTCGAAAATGGTTAATAAACTTCTTCCTTTATGTTTGATGTCTTTAACTGTTTGATGTTTTAGAAAATTTGATTAAATGAAGTAAAGTACAAGTACGTAGATGATTTTCGAAAATGGTTAATAAACTTCTTCCTTTATGTTTGATGTCTTTAACTGTTTGATGTTTTAGAAAATTTGATTAAATGAAGTAAAGTACAAGTACGTAGATGATTTTCGAAAATGGTTAGTAAACTTCTTCCTTTATGTTTGATGTCTTTAACTGTTTGATGTTTTAGAAAATTTGATTAAATGAAGTAAAGTACAAGTACGTAGATGATTTTCGAAAATGGTTAATATTCTTCTTCCTTTATGTTTGATGTCTTTAACTGTTTGATGTTTTAGAAAATTTGATTAAATGAAGTAAAGTACAAGTACGTAGATGATTTTTGAAAATGGTTGATAAACTTCTTCCTTTATGTTTGATGTCTTTAACTGTTTGATGTTTTAGAAAATTTTATTAAATGAAGTAAAGTACAAGTACGTAGATGATTTTTGAAAATGGTTAATAAACTTCTTCCTTTATGTTTGATGTCTTTAACTGTTTGATGTTTTAGAAAATTTGGTTACATCAAACGGTTTATTAAAGTATTAGGTATCAAATGGAATCCTAATGAAGGCCATTAAATTTGAGAGTTTCCAGAAAAGTGGTATTTTGTGAGGAAATTTGCGAAAATTTCAAAATCATGAAGATTTGGTTTTGTTGAATCCCATTCATTTTTGCTTAGGCTTTATTTATTTATTTATCTTTATTTCAGGTATAACCCATAAATTTGTTAGTATTCCTTAACCAATGTTAGTTTATCAGACTAAAAACACACAATATCTTAATTACGACACCTGGCAACAGTACATGCACTGCGCACAGGTGCCCCATAAGGCGGCCTTCAGTCTTACTAGCAACAATGCTCAGAAGACCACTGTCGCTGCCCCGCATCCGACGCAGTAATGAAGCGGATCTTTTATGAATGATCGCAAAGAAATTGTCTGTACGCGCTCCTGCGAACATCCCTGACGCGCTACAGAAACGAGGCAGCGCCAGCAGTATCCTAAAAGCATTGCTGTATTGCACACGCAGGGCATTAAACGTTTTCTGCGTGTATCTGGCCCACAGACTGCAGGTATAAAAGGTCTGGCAATAAGCCCTAAACAGAGTTACCTTGACATTGTTGTCGCACTTTTCAAATCTGCGAATTTATGGGGTGCTTAAATGTTGCAAATGGGTTGCACTATCACGTCCTAGAAAAGGAATACGTCAAATTGCATAACATTACCTATAGACGATATAGACGGCATGGTTGGCGCAGTGGTTAATACAATTGACTGCTGCACTGCGTGTTGCGGGTTCGATTCCCGCACGGAACAAATATTTGTATGACCTACAAGTAGTTGTTCCAGGTCTGGCTGTTTGTGTATGTGAGTTTAAATGTTTGTAAGCGCACCCACGATACAGGAGAAATTCCTAGTGGGGAAAAGTTAAAAAAAAAAGAAAAACTTAGTAATATCGAAAATAAAAAAATTGTCCCAAAATTACACCAAATCATAAGTCATAAGTTTTGACTTTAGACACGCTAAACGAGGCCGCCCGCTAATATTCTCCATTGAAAAAAAATGTGTGTGTGTGTCTGCATATAAATCTTTGACTTCGACGATTTTTTGTCTGCCTGTAATTTACCACTTAAATTGATTCTCAGTACGATACCTAACAACACCCTCACGGATCGGACAGGTTTTTATACCTAAATACGCTACCTACACCGACCTATATTTTATACAAACCTTGTCTAGAGAATAACGAACACAAAAAAAAAACAATTTGTGCTGCCATTCTCGAGATTTGCGCTTAGCAACACATTTAGCGATCCTTTTTATTATTATTTATGTAGAAGATAAAATTATTTTGCCTGTCGATCCAGACCAAATATCGTCGGTTTTAGAATTAGATCAGGATTTTTTCCGGGAACTGTACAACTATGATTACCTTTTACATAGAATCTGCTCTGTTATGAAATCAATTAAATGAAAACAACCTTCAGAGAAACGAGATCCCTTTAAGCAAACAATTCATAAATACCTACTTATGTAAATATTGTTTGTTTTTGTATCTGCTAATTGGAATCTCGAGGCTTAGTATATAGGTATACTAAGGGCGAACTTCACCAATGAAACTGAACGCGATCATCACATGAACTACTGTCATTATTTTCTCTGAAATATTGACACTGAAAGCTCTAGAACTCGGTTTAGATGTGCTAATCGCGTTCAGTTTTATAGGTGAAATTCGCTCTTACATTGTTTTTTTACCGCACCGTGAACGGGACATCAACGAGAAACGAAATTACGTGGCCATAGGAAATGTACTGTCGCCATTTCGACGCCTTCATCTCGTTTTCGGTGACGTCCCGTTCACGGTGTGGTGGACCAACGGCCTTTGCCTTCTTATTACCTACCTAGGTTTAAAAAAAATGGTTCCTATATGGGTATAGGTATAGTCGACCTCGTAACTGTTTTGCCACTTTTGACAACAATTCCCAGTAAATTGAAACTTCACTAAGGTTGAAACTATATAACTGTCACATAGACAAATAGACCTTGTCGTTTTATGACGTGCAAGAGACGTTTAACCTTGGGGTGGTATTGCAAGTACGAGGTCTATACACATTTCTGGGACTTCCGCGTAGATAGAGTTTTGCATTGATTAGCTGCCAGCTTGTACCATCAGATAACGATAGTCTTTGAATGTCACTTGTAAACTGGTACTAAATGTACTACATAGTTGGGAAATACTTTCCAAAGAAATCGAACCTAGACAGCCGTTTTCTTGGGTCTCAGCTGTTGGCCAACAACTGGGGCCAGACAAAAAAATTACATGCGCGAAGGAGAGAAAATATATTTGTCTCGTTTACTCTTAATACTGGATCTAATAAGTGTGGCCTTGTCCTGCCCGTCAAGTTGGAGGGACCAAGTCTTGGATTTCAAATCAGCCTACATAAAAGTTAATTTGATTTTTGATTTAATATTGTAAATCTACTATTTGCTACCTATGCACCAATTTTAGGTACCCCAATGTATACGTAATTATTTAACAAAATCCTTGGTCACTCTATTTTTGTATCATTATTACTATTATTTACCGACTTGTCTATTGTTATACTCTATCTACGCCTGTTCTCATAAAATAGACACCCTCACCGCTCTATTTTAAATACCATTCAAATCCGTGTTTTTTCTGTACAAAACCTCTATTTACCACGACATGACTTCTCGTCCAAATGACTACACCTGTTCCAATGCAAGCTTTGCGTAATCAACGTGAAATTCAGCGGTACAAAGCCACCAATGGTTACTCTTTATTTCTATTCATTCGCTGCACAGGGTTTTCTGTCAATGTAAAACCTCTACGGACAATTCGGTTGATTGCTTTTCAACTAGCAAAATCCGGATTAAGTGGGAGGTTTTTTTGTGTACAACGTGAATATCTGGGAAAATGTAACCATTATACGATCATTCTTTCATCTGACAACATTGATAGATCGAGCTCGAGTGCTCGACTTACTGTTGATCAGATTTTATCGAAATCATTTGGTCAAAATCAACGCCTTTGTCCGAAATACAGGTCTGGGATACAGGTGTTTAAAGGACACAGCACACATATCAACTCGGAAAGGGATCATCACTGTATCATCTCGAGCCATTCAGTATTCTTTGTATGAAACTCGCTACTGCAACGCAAACTAATCGGAATCGTAACGTAATCGCCTCACCTGGGACAAGCTCACGAACCGCGGTGGGTGCGTGGTCAACTTGCAGTTCCCGCGCTTACGGATCGTCGATCCCGCACTTACGTCTCTCTGTACCCGAGCTTACGTCTCTTCGTCCACCCTTGTCCCCTCTCACCCCTCCCGCGGCCTGCCTGCAGCACACTACTGCTGCGCGCGCTTACAGCAAGCCTTAAGTGCAGCGTCACCTTACCTTACCGCCGTAGACGAGTCGAAGTATTGGAGCTGCCGATCCGCTTTGGTTACGTGCTTACGTTAGGTTGACGCCTGTTTATCGGCGAGTTGAAAGGCGATATGGTTACGATCCCTTTCCGAGATGATATGAATGCTGTGTCCTTTATATGTAAACTAAGCAGTTTTAGTAACATTACTTTCGTTAAAAATGCATTACTTAGTGGTGTGGCAAGTTATCGCCCCATAGATAATATTTGATTGTGGGCAGTGTTCAGGTGTCTGTAGTCCGACCTTAGGCATATATTGCTGTCGCGGACAAGAGGGCATCAGAAGACTAGAGCGGCCAGTGACAACTAATGACGGTTGTCAGATGTCAAAGTGCGCGTGTGCCAATCGGTCGCATTTTTGATCTCACCGCAAAACCGCATTTTATTTAAATCTCAATTCATCGCATCCGCTGAAACTATATACTATCGTGTATTATCCCGTAATCCTTGGGGATTTGCCATGCTATAGTTTTGCAATAATAATATATCAACCCGCGTCCGATTAATGTGTAAAATCCTAGACTTTCAAGTGACCATTGTGTACGAGCTCGCCAGGTGGCCACCGGCTGAAGAATCATCAAGACTGAACAAGAAGACCACTCAGGTACCGCTTTGCATTATTTGCTGGGGTTAACTACAGACGCCACCTGACCGTCACCAATCACCTTGCAATTTGTCGGACAAAATAGGCATTTTGAATCTGCGTGCATTCCAGACGCAGATTTTTCTCTAGTCCTCATCCCGCATAGGAAACACGGCTATTTACACGCCTGTCCCTCCATTTTATGGTCCTTCGAGCCGGATAGGTATCAGTTAATAAGTCACAAGTATTTTAACAAAATAACAGTTAGTACAAGTCATTGTAAGTACCTACTTACTTACGACAAAAAATAATATTAGATAGTGCCTTATAATGGCTACTCATAAACAAGAAGCTAAATTAGCTCAGCTTAATGCTAAAAAAAATATGATTTATGAGCGAGTTAATCGCATTTATAATTCTTCGAAAAGTATCTCTAATTATGATTCACGCTCAAACGAGTTATTCCTAGCGCAGTCTGAGTCTATTAGTGAGTTGCACAGTAAGTTTGAAACAATAATTGACCAGATCAATGAGTTGCGGTTTGAAATTGATGAAACCCCACCAGACTATGCGTGTCTATGTTCTATTGAAGACTTATATTCAAGTATTAAATACAAACGTAATCTCATACTTTCAAACAACAAAACATTAACATCAGATCAGAAGGGAGGTAGTAGCATAAAATTACCACCGATCGAATTACCATCATTTGATGGTAGAACTGAAAATTGGCCGATGTTTTATGAAATGTTCCGCAGTAATGTTCATTTAAATACTGATCTGACGGACTCGCAACGTGTGCAGTACTTGATCAGTAAATTGACGCATGATGCCTTAAAACTAACTGCAGGCATTGTTCCCACAGGAGATACCTACAGTGTTATGTGGAACAGTCTTGTCAAAAGGTATCAAGATAAGCGTAGTTTAGGTATTCATTATCTCAATAATATACTGGACATCAAGGTATGCGCCGGCAATGCTGCTAGTCTGAATGCATTTGTAGAACGATATTCAGCATCTGTCGCTGCATTGAAGCAGTTAGACATTAAGGACTTGTTAGATTTTGTGATATTACACTGTGGTTTAAGAAAGGTTGACGCAACTACTGTTCAACAATTTGAAAGCCGTGTGAGTGGGAAAGAATTACCTTCCTATACGGAGTTTATAACATTTATGCAAGACCATGTTAAGGTACTCCAGCGCTCACACGTTAATAATCCACAGACGGAACCGCGTGCTAAGTCTAGTTTAGCTCATAATCGAACAAGAAATACTCAAAGTACCGCTAAGTCGTTTGTGTCATGCAGCGAACCCGCCTCGCATAACCATTGCCCGCTGTGTGATAACGATGACGTCGATCATCGACTGTTTGATTGTCCACAATTTAAGAATATTAATTCACCGCAAGCTCGTTTCGAATTTATTAAAAAGAAACGCGGCTGTGTGAATTGTTTAAGTCTATCTCACTCTTTGATTAAATGCAAGTCAAAGAGCGTTTGTAAAATTTGTAAGAAAACACATCATTCCTTGTTGCATTTTTCCGAAGCAAAAAGTGATTCACCAAGCGAGCCTCCTGCTACCTCTGTTTCGCTCAGTGCCGCGGCCAAGATGTGTTTACCGACTGAGACAACTGTTTTGTTAGCGACCGCGCAGGTATATGCATATAATAGCAGCGGCAGAGATAAGCTTATTATCAGGTGTTTAATAGATAACGGATCGCAAAATAATTTAATTACTGTGGACTGTTGTAAACATTTGAACATACCCATAATTAAATTACGCAATTCGTCTTTACAAGGTGTTGGTATGACCTCACGACCTGTACACGGCTTTATTTATCTAAATATAGAATCTCGGATTAATCCTCACATTAAGTATTATATACACGCGTTAGTTGTTGATTGCATTACAGATAGACTTCCCGCTAGTTTTATTAGATTAAATGATAATAATAACATGTCATATTTAAATAATTTACCGCTTGCCGACCCGACCTGGAATGTACCAGGTGGAATCGACGTCGTGCTTGGAGCACAGCTGTTTCCTTTTATTTATTTAGGAGATAGGGTTGACTCAGGCACCCCCCGCGCACCCCCAGCTATGCTGACTAGTTTCGGTTATGTGCTAATGGGTGATATAGATTGTCACAGTAGTGACGTAACAAACGTTACATCTTCGTTTACCGCACTTGCCAGCATTGACTTCGAGTCAAGTTTGCAGAAGTTTTTTGAGCTAGAGGAAATTCCAACTCAACGTTTTATTAGTCCGGACGAGTTAGAATGTGAAAATAATTTTAATTCTTCGGTCTTATTTAAAGACGGTAGATACTTTGTTGATTTACCTTTCGCACGCACCCCTTCTGAGTTAGGCAACTCACGCGGTGTTGCTCACCGGCGACTACTGGCGCTCGAGCGTAAATTCACGTGCGTGCCAACCCTACGCGAGAATTACAATAAAACTATTACCGATTATATAACTCAGGGATATTTATCGGAGGTACCTACCTCTGAATTGACAGAAGAGGGTTACTACATACCGCATCACGCCGTCATTAGACCGGACAAAAGACAGCATTCGAGTGGTTTTGGACGCTAGTGCCAAAACACACTCGGGGTTGTCACTCAATGACATTCTGCATGTTGGACCTAATTTACAAGCAGATTTGTTTTTATTATTACTCGATTTTCGTACGTTCCGTGTCGCGATGACAGCGGATATAAAACAAATGTTCTTACGTATCGGTGTAAATGAGCACCACCGCAAATATTTACGAATCTTGTATCGATTCAACAAAAATGAACATATACGCACCTTTCATTTTAACCGCGTTCCCTTTGGACTAAAGCCTAGTCCTTATTTAGCGATGCGCACACTACGCAACTTGGCGTGTGAGCATGGCGACCGCTTTCCTGAGGCTTCTAAATTAGTGGAAACTCAGTTTTATATGGACGACTATGTTCATTCGGTTCCTGATGAACAGATTGCTAAGCAATTATCCCGCGATTTAATTGATTTATTTAAAGTAGGATCCTTCGACTTGGTCAAATGGGCTACTAACTCACCCGCTTTATTGGAGATTCTCCCAGAGTCTCACCGCTTACCAGTTAATTTTTCTGGCACGGATGATGATAACAATAATTTCAAAATCCTTGGATTAACCTGGGAACCCGCTGATGATTATTTTTCTTTGACAACAGTCGCATTAGAAGATAAATGCACGAAGCGCGCGATTCTATCGCTAGTTGCCCGCTTGTTCGACGTACTTGGCCTCGTAGCACCCGTTGTGTTGTACGCAAAAATCCTAATTAAGGAACTATGGCTAGCTAAAATAGGCTGGGATGAAGTTCCTCCGGAGTCCATCACCAATCGGTTTTACGCTTTTACGCGCGATTTTCCCTCACTCTCTTCTCTAAAGGTTCCTCGCCACATTGGCGTCTTTAGAGAAGCTGTAGTGAATATCGTAGCCTTCTGCGACGCCAGCTTTAGTGGTTATGGTTGTTGTATTTATTTACACATTACTGACTCTAAAGGTAATATCACCGTCCGGCTTTTATGTGCAAAGTCCAAAGTTTCCCCCGCTAAAATAACAACGCTAGCTCGGTTAGAACTTGTCGCCGCTTTACTTCTGTCTAAACTTGTTCGCGTGGTCAAAGATAAGCTTTCCACTCGTATACCTATTGCAGGTGTCTACGCTTTCTCGGACTCCACCATAGCACTCTCGTGGATCCACTCATCCCCCCATAGATGGTCTATTTTTGTCAGCAACCGCATTGCCAAAATACAGGAAAACCTGCCTGCCGCTTGTTTTAACCACGTGTCCGGAAAAGAGAATCCTAGTGATTGTCTGTCTCGCGGCATGCTGCCCTCAGATTTAATTGATCACTCGTTATGGTGGAACGGCCCTACTTGGCTCCATCTGTCAATGAGCGAGTGGCCTTTAAAATTCTCATCTGCTGAATGTGAAACATTGCCGGAGTTCAAACCAAAGGTTTTTCTTGTAGAAACATCAAATACTGAACCGCGTATTTTAGATACTGTAGTTGACCGTGTTTGCTCATGGAATAAATTATTACATGTATTTATGTACATTCTTAAATTTACGAACAGACTACAAAGTCATAGCTCAGTTAAAAATATTCAAACCACCGAAAATTTCATTATTCGAATAGTTCAAAATATGCATTTTGCTAACGATTTAAATTTAATTAAAGCAGGCGAACTTCCATCTAAGAAGTTGCGCTGTTTGTCTGTCTTTGTTGATAGCCACGGAATCTTACGTATCGGGGGCAGATTGTCTAAATCCGATTTACCGTATGAAGCCAAGCATCCCGCGCTTTTACCTAAACGTGACCGCGTAGTTGATCTAATTATTGATCACTACCACAATACGTACTGCCACACGGGCCCTGGGTTACTGATGTCTATTATAAGGCAGCGGTTTTGGATATTGGATGGCCGAACAGTCATACGTTCCCGCTGTCGGAAATGCAATACTTGCTTTCGTCTAAATCCTACGCATCCAACACCCAAAATGGCTGAACTTCCTGGATACCGTGTCCGGGATGCCAAAGCCTTTGTACACACCGGAGTAGATTTCGCCGGGCCTCTTGCTTACATACCTATTCGCCGTAGAGGTCAACGTTCGCAAAAACTTTATTTATGTTTGTTCATATGTATGGTAACTAAAGCTATACATATAGAACTTGTATCGGACCTCACATCCGAGGCTTTCTTATCCGCATTTAAAAGATTTATTTCTCGCCGCGGTCCAGTGTCTGTCATGTACTCAGACAATGGTACCAATTTTGTTGGCGCTAAGGCGCAACTTGATGACATTTATTCTTTCTTATTAAACTCGACTGTCCAAACGGATATAAAAAATGAGCTTCTCAAAACTCGCATTGAGTGGACAAGAATACCGCCGCGAGCTCCGCACTTCGGAGGTATTTGGGAATCAAACATTAAGAGTGTTAAAACTCACTTATATAGAGTCATAGGAAGGCAGCTTCTCACTTATGAGGAACTCTCAACCGTATTGGTACAAATCGAGTGCCTTTTAAATTCTCGACCGCTTAGTGTTCTCTCATCAGACCCTCATCCAGACGTGCTCACGCCCGCGCATTTTTTGATGTCCAGTCCCCTTACGTATTTACCTTCTTCTGAATTGACAGAAGAAAACATAAATTTAACAAACCGCAAAAGGCTTTTGGATCAACTTGTGTTATCCTACTGGAACAAATGGCGAGTTGAGTACTTGCACACGTTGCAAGTTCGCCAGAAGTGGTGCACCCAAGAACGCCCAATAGAGATCGGTACTGTCGTTCTCTTGGGTCAAGATAACGTACCACCATTAACTTGGCCATTAGGCATAATAGAGGAAGTTTTTCCGGGATCGGATGGTGTAATTCGAGTAGTTTCAATAAAAACCGCGTCAGGTACATATAAACGTCCTGTCACCAAGTTATATCCTTTGCCAACCCAATAGAACAATATTATGACGTAGTTTAATTTAGTCTATATGTATAGTTTATTCATAGTATACTTTCTCAATGGTATGCCATTACATACTTAATTATGATTTAGCTTAGTTCAACTCTATCTTAATCAAATCAAACCGCAATTACATTCACTGGAATCTGATAATTCATTCCGAACGCTGTTTCCTTGTGACGGTGTTTCGGACTGCTGCTTAGGTTTCTCTTGATGCTTTCAGACTTCCAAATAAATAATCATCATCTTTTCCTCCCAACTTCACCAGCTCCATATAGATTGTAAATTTTGAAAGTTGGATCTTTCAAGGCGGGGAGTATGGTGTGGCAAGTTATCGCCCCATAGATAATATTTGATTGTGGGCAGTGTTCAGGTGTCTGTAGTCCGACCTTAGGCATATATTGCTGTCGCGGACAAGAGGGCATCAGAAGACTAGAGCGGCCAGTGACAACTAATGACGGTTGTCAGATGTCAAAGTGCGCGTGTGCCAATCGGTCGCATTTTTGATCTCACCGCAAAACCGCATTTTATTTAAATCTCAATTCATCGCATCCGCTGAAACTATATACTATCGTGTATTATCCCGTAATCCTTGGGGATTTGCCATGCTATAGTTTTGCAATAATAATATATCAACCCGCGTCCGATTAATGTGTAAAATCCTAGACTTTCAAGTGACCATTGTGTACGAGCTCGCCAGGTGGCCACCGGCTGAAGAATCATCAAGACTGAACAAGAAGACCACTCAGGTACCGCTTTGCATTATTTGCTGGGGTTAACTACAGACGCCACCTGACCGTCACCAATCACCTTGCAATTTGTCGGACAAAATAGGCATTTTGAATCTGCGTGCATTCCAGACGCAGATTTTTCTCTAGTCCTCATCCCGCATAGGAAACACGGCTATTTACACGCCTGTCCCTCCACTTAGTCTTCTTCTAAATAATAATAATTTTGTTTCACAACATGTAAATTGCTCTCATTCGTAATATGCTCAAACTAATCTATTCATAAATTCACAATCTAAATAAAATATCTGTTCCATTTATTACGAGTTGATTTACAACGACAGACTGCAATCCTAAGTAGCTGTTCGGAAAGCAGGTATGCGCCCTCTGTCGGAGCGACCGCGCGTTCAGATCCATCGAACAAAATGTTCGAACGATCGTGTAAGCAGTGGACGTATTTCGGCTGAAATGGTGAAGTTGCTTTCGAATAATAGTGTGGCACCCTCATGCTTGCGGAACTTATTTTTATTTAAATACTTGATTTTTTTTTATTTCCCTGACAAGCCGTGAGATTGCATTCGAGACTTCATACGAACCTTCTTAAACCTGTAACTGTAACTTATTAAACCTCTTTAACGGATGAATTTTAGATCGACCTTCGTTATTTATTTTATAAAAAGAACAAAATTCAAAGTTTAAAATTGTGTGCTTCTTCAATTTTCTGAATTTTCTTTTCTACTGTTACAGACATTGTCTAGATCTCTTTTTATCTACTTTTCTATCGCAGGTATGCTGGAAGAGATTTCTTTAGAAATAAGCATTGCCTTTATACGTATTTTTCTGTTCCTTTCTTCTTGTCTATTTATTTGTGTGTGAATAAATGGTTAAATAAATAATCCGTGAATAGGCTTCCTCTAGAGAGCTTTCCGTGGAGCTAACATACAGACATTTTATTGAAAAATAATAAAGAGGGCACTGAGCTTCTTATACAAACAAACAAACATATTTTTATTAAAGCTTGTTTGAAGTAGTAAACAATTCAATTAAAATGTAGGGAAATTATATTATATTGGTATTATTGAGAATATATACTAAACATTAGGCGCGATGGAAACACGATTTGATAAAGTTGTCTCGATAGAATAAATTCGCAAAGTTACCTCTTAAGTAATTTTATATTATGATTAATTTACTCAAATAAAGTTCATGACTGGAGCTTTTATGCCCGATAGTTTTTTTTTTTTTAATTTAAGAGCAATGTGATGAACATAACAGCAAAAAACATAGAAAAAGTGCAAAAGTGTGGTTATTTTCTTAGTCTTTACACGTTAAGAAAAAGACAGAGACAAAGGCAAGGCAAGGTCAGTACGCTCTTAAGGAGATCATAACAAGGTGCTCTGCCTACCTTGTTATGAGAGAATATCATTAGTAATAGTTAATCGATCAACAGATGACTGCATGCTATCAGGAGGGCCACTAGATTGCTTGTTAGTCACGCCTTCTTCTTAAGGCTACCCCCTTGAGAAGAAGGCGTGAGTACACTATTCTGTAGATACTACAACTAAACAAGATTTGGTAGATGGCCGCGAGTGAAAAAAAAAAGACGCTAATTTCAGGCATTGACTTTTGTTCTTCCTCAAAAACATTTTAATAACGTTCCGTTCGAACGTAATCGAAACAAATCGTTTCTAAGGTTTTTAAGACGAAACCGTTTCGAAAAATATACCGTTATCTGAGCCCTGTCAGAAGCCAAAGTACAAAAAGTAGTCAGTCTTGTCGATTTATCCTTTCCCAACCCTAACCGGAGCATGACAGTGATCAATCCCAATGCCAGCCAAGTTCACGTCTTGGAAACATGTCTGATGGCCATAAATCATACGCGAATAAACACATTTTTGTAGCTTCCTCTACGTGATCGATATCATTTGCGATGACATGTCCCGACTCCACGATATTTAATACTTGTACGCTCGATCCGAGTTTTATGTTGACGATTGAGGAAGGTTATTACCAGAAAAGGACTGCCATGCAGGTAGGAGGGACAGATACAACGCTTTAAGCGCCTTATTCACGACCCCGCCAAGGTCACGAACGATGCACGACAGTGAATTGTTTCGACGTACGTCAAACATAAATTGCTTGCTGGATTTGCACGACCAATTTTGCATCAAGCGAGCACACCCACCACTGCAACGTCGTGCAGGTGCAGATAGACAGTGAATATCGAGGATGTACGTTGGAGCGATCGTGCGTCGTGCATGCTCTCTTGAATATTAATGTTCTGTGTACATGCTTGATCATGTATAAACTTGCTGTACAGCAGTAATTATATAACAGATAGAAAACACGCGTGCTTAATTAATTCTTTCATTCGATTACATCTAGCACGCTGGACGATAGTGTGTATGCTACGTCCAGCACCGCGGCCTTGATTGGACACGGTAATATGCGCTTTTAAAATTTCTTACGTGACGATATTATCGTGGATGTCCACGTTAATAAAATATATCGAAATACGTGTACGGTATAACGTTTTCGTGGACGGAAATTTTAAAAATCTTCATATATTTCGATACATTTTACTTCTCTGTATTATCGTGATGTCTTAACGTGGACGTTGACGTTTGCGAAAATATCGTCTCGTTAGAAAAATTATAAAAGCGCACAGTGTAGGATACGTTTGCTGTGTGTATTCTTTAGGTGTGATAACTTTTGTGTTTTATATTTGTAGTGTATCTATTTAAGACGGTTAGGTAGCACACCTCCGCCGCGAAACCATATACTCGAAACTCGAGTAGCGGAACATGACGCGAGCCCGTTGAATTGACCCTAGTAGCACACCTCCGCCGTGAAACTCTCTAAATATACTCTCATCCGATTCGAGTAGCGGGACATGACGCGAGTCTATTGAATTTTGCTACAGCGGTTTCACTGCTAATATTTCGCAGCGGAGGTGTGCTACTGGGGGTCAACTACTGCGATTTCACTGCTATGGTTTCGCGGCGTAGGTGTGCTACCAACGTTAAAGTTGGCTCCACTGTTGTAGGGTGAACACGAACAAGGCGCTACCTAATACGTCCGTTGTTAAAATTTAACAGTCGAGCCAAAATTACGGCAAAGGAACTATTTGATGAAAAGCACTAAAGCTATCACTTATTTCAACTGTCAATCACCACGAATGGTGGGGAAAAATACGAGTTCAACTGGATTCTACAATATTTATAGCCTTTTTCTACGTACTGACCGTTGAGGATGATCTCCTCACATGATAAAAGTATCCTAGTAAGCTTTATACCTATTTTAAATTTATTTTGCCAATTGTGTTTCAAAACAAAGATGGAGAATGAAAATGGAAAATAAAACAAAAGTAGTTATAACTAGTAGTCAAATGTGTAATTCACTTCTAATATCATAAACGATTTGCAGACTTTTGGAGTAAAGAATTCACAAAATTACCAGCAGCCAAAAATGTAAAAAAAGCAATTAGATTGAACGGAAAAAACTTTTCAGTGGACAACAATAAAACTTCTGCCGACCGTTTTCTAGACATTGGCAACAAAAGGGACCAAATCATGTAACATACCACTAGATAACTCGTTTTTTTTACGAAAAGAAATCATAGTTCTTAACTATATGTACCCACAACATTTTATATCTCGTAATAAAAAGCTAATATAGATATAGATTCTGGTTTCTTAAGGACAGAACATGAAACACAAACAACTCGCGCATGACAGGTACACTAACCACATGCCACAGTAAATAATTTCAGGTATAATTCTGGCCACGCAGAAAAAACAGTTCAGGTAGAGAAATTGCCATAACTCTGAAATTGAAAACCTCTTCTTGGCTCGCTTACCTAAACAAATATTATACTCCTCGTAAGCTGAAAAAAAATTAAAATAATTGTCAAGACATGTCATTTATTGGATGACTTACACGTTATGTGATCTGCCCCCCATGGACATCTAAAATTATGTCAGAGGCATTGCAGAAGCGTTGCCCCCAAAGCCGCCCAAATGTCTCATGACTGGATATTGAAATTTCAGAAGCATCCCAGATACGTTGCCCTCTCAGAGACAAAACCGAAATGTCTGATGACCGGTCACGCCATGACACCATGACATAGCATGCCTGTATTTACCCCTACTCGATTTTTATACTTGTGTGCCTGTCAACGTTAAAATATTACAGTGTATGTGGTTTAAATAATAACAATAACAACGTCGAATAATAAGACAGAACTGTGGAGATGAATCGAGTTGTGTAGGCCATATTAAGAGGCGTCGGGGCACTGAGGAGGTAACCGGGTGGGTGAATTCAATCTAAATCAAATTGAGTTATGATTTACATCAATGGTTATACCTACATATTCCCTTCAAACTGGGACACAGCAATACTTTTCAACAATTATTTATTATTTCTGGCAGAAATAGGTAGGTACGGTCACCACCATTATACCTACGTATTTCTGCCGAAAAGCAGGATTAAAGGAGGAAGGAGTAGAGCCATCGCTCTCCTCAGACCTTAAATCGACCCTCTGACTGAAGTTTTTGTCTATAAGAGGATGCCTAGGTACTTATTCTGTCCCGCCTGTTCCTCTACACGTATGTAATACTAAGAATAGAAATAACCACTTAATAAGTTGAAAAATACAGAAACAAGAAAATAAACTTACTAGGCATTGTTCCAGAAAATTATGTTACCACTCTATGCGAAAGTTTGTTCCGTTTCATGAAGATTACTTAATTATTTGTATGCATATTGGGTGGCTGTTTTACAACAGTTTGTTTATTGTGAATAGGATTTCATTATTTTTGTGGTGATTTTTTCAATGTTGACACGTTTTGTTTTATCTGCTCACAGACTACTTAAAGATAGGTACTATGTATATTACGTTTCTAGGCAACCTATCAAGAAGATTGTTTTTGTATTCGTTTTTTTTTGACAATGTGACCTCTTCATTATGAAGTAGGTCAGATGACGGAAGAATTCACGGGTTCAAGAAACCCAATGACAAGAACCGACAACCAAATACGAAAAACCATGGTGCAGAAAAGTTAAGAAACCCGAAATAACGGAACCAGGTCAATAAGAAAAAGAATAGCATTGTTTGAAGAAAGAAAGAATGTATCTAATTATTTGGTTAGAAACGAACGGTATTGATTTGAGTAGTTTTCTATCGAAAATAACTACTCAGTTAACCGAACCGAACCGAACCGAACTAACCGAACTAAAGAGTTCTACCGAAGGGTAAAATTTGCTACAACCCCGCGCTGCTTTAATCCGACACTCGAAAGAAAATGATCCAAATTGTAAATCCCATAGATTTATTATTATCTGTACATATAAAATCGCGAAGCGAAGTCAAAACTGTACATTGATTATTTTTTAAAAAAGTAATAGCTACGAGGTCTGGGATCGATTCTAATGCCAAAAATGACGTGTGACGCATGACGCAAATTCTACCGGATAGATTCTGTTAAAATTTTGCATAGATTGTAGCGGTTACACCGAACTACGCGTCAAAGACAGGACGTCACACAAATCCTGCATCGCGCAATTAGAGTTTACCGCGTGAACGACATATATAAGACTATCCGACATCAACAGTCGGGCAGTCGGCCCGCTAGACACAACACCCGTCTGGTTGGAGGATCCTCCCTTTTCTATGGTGGATGAGAGAACTTTACACCCTGTTCCTCATGCTCCTAAATTGGATCACGTCGGGGTCACCAATTTAGGAGCATGAGGAACAGGGTGTAAAGTTCACTCATCCACCTTTGGAATATCTATGCAATTTTTTACGGTATAAACTATCACGTTATTTGCTAGAAAGTGTTTTTTTATCATCATATCAGACTCTAAGAAAGTGAAACGGACTTGTGCAAAGTGCAATAAACACTATTTTTAGTTTTAAAATAAATTATCACGTAAAAAGTTAAGTCTAGTAATTCCGCATAATTACCCACTACCAGTTTAAGCGCGTGCAGTTCCCTGTGAGCGTATGCTTCGCGATGATTTACTACAAACGTATGTAGTACCTATGCAGGGAAGTTTTATAAAAATGTGGCTGATATTGTAGCATATTGTGGTATCTTACGATTTCCACGTGAACGAAGTCGCGGGCAGAATCTAGTTTCAAATAAATCCAACAAAACTTGTTGCTTCGTAATAAATCAAAAACCACAATGTAAATCGAAATTAGACTTTAACTCGATCTACCTACCTGTATTTCCCTATGATTGATTCGCGATCAATCATTGGATGTATTTTGAAAGTATTTTCAATAAACTGACTATCAAACAGACATTCCCAAACAAACGCATAGAATTAGAAACCTCAAATAAAAAACGTTTCTCCAATTATTTTGTTGTACGTATTTGGTAAAAGCATTCTATAAAAAAACAGTTTTAGTCTAAACATGTATAGTTTAGAGGCCAAACTTTGTGTAAGACTGGCGCAGATTTAGGCGGGCCGCACCGCATTGCAAACCCCCGCACACTATCATAATAAAATGACTTATCAGCGGGTCGCATCGTGAAATGAAATGAAATTGTTTATTCTGTAAATAGGATATTGGAACCATCACTCTTACACGACATCTTAAAAAAAAAAAATAGATGAGTTCGGCGTTTCCTATCTGACTACTCTGAGAAGAAAGGCCGAAACAAACTCAGAGGTCACAGTCTTTAAAGTCCAGACATAATCTTGGTCAGGCCATATGAGGACCATGTAGATTAGTCTGAAATTGTCTTTCGAGAAAAAAACCACACAGATTTGAGTTGACCTGTCCTGTCAGTGCAAGCATTTGTCAGTAATCGTGGAGCTCAACTCGACGAACAATACCAAAGAAAGGACATTTGGGTAGGCCGCATAAACTCAACTCGTGGGAAAAACTGTCGACCCAACAGGGTCCAGCTCTATTTCATTAACTTTAACATTAGTAGTTAGCTGTCTGACATTCGGCGTTGAAAATTTAATGAGTTTAGTCTTTTTTTTCATTCAAGAGAAGATTATTTACATTAAACAACTTTAGAGAGTGCATTTTTATATTAAAATGCGATGCCTTTATTGCATAATCATCCCATAATGTCCCCACTGCTGAGACACAAGCCTCTTCTCTCAAGACAGAGAGAGTGGACCGTAACACATCACGCGAGCCCAGTGCGGGAGGATGTCATATGTCTTCGAATTTTCAGTTTCCTCACAATCTTTTCCTTCGCCGTTTCGAGACCAATGGTGGTGAAGTAATATACATAGAGTAAAGTGCCTGCTTGGGTACGAACCTACGAATTGAACATCGCGGCCTTCCAGTGCGCTGTAATGTGTGCTCAGCTTTATAATTTGTTTAGTTTTAGCAGTCGATGCGTCTGTTAGCATATGTGCATAATTATATTTTGTACGTGCCCCTCATTTTCAAGGAAGATCAATAATGATCCGTTTGTGTCATGAAACATGAGTACATGTAATCAGGTGATTGATACGCTATAAAGATTTTTATTTATTAGTTGACTATTATGACGTGCATGGTCGTGCTACAAGGTGTCTGTACATTTATCACGTGAAAAATTGTTAGCGACGCCTCTTTAATCCCCTCGGACTCCTTTATCTTTATCTTCTATCGAAGGGCGTTAAATAATAAGCAATGAGCTTAGATATTTCATCTGCACTCCTGGAATTCATATTATACCTGGAAATAAGTACCTACCTATCTGCCAAGAACTTAGTGCAATTATTAAGTGCACTACTCTTGACAATATTCTCTCACCCAAGGAGCTCTTTCACTATAAATAATGCACTTTGTACCTATATTCCAGAAACAGTAATTATTTTTTCTTGTTCGATTAGCTTACTTTATACTCGTAACATAACGCCTTTATTCCCCAAAGAAATAGGTCCATAGTACACCCACATTTTGCCTATTACCTGGGTTCAAGTCCCATTTAGATAGTAAGAGACGAACGTATTGCCATTGGTTGCTATTTCCTGATGGTATGATGCAGAGCCACTTCGAGCAATGGTGTCTCAGTGGCCGCGACTGCTTAAGCCTTTTACTTTCTAAGTGCAAAGAACTAGAAATTCGAAGACATGTGACGTCTACCAACCCGCACTGGGCCCGCGTGGTGGATTACGGCCACGCCCTGTCACAGAGAGGAGACCTGTATCCTAGTAGTCGCCACATTATAGGCTGATTATGCAAAGCTCCTTTGCCCGACCCGAGTACAAAAACCCGGACTTAGTACCTACTTCGCGCTTGAGACCACTAGACCAAGGCGGTTAATTTTAACCAAACTCTTACAATAACAACAGGCTAGCAACAGGCTTGATGTACCAGAATATTGAAGGTCTGAGTAAAAATTATATATAAGTAGATTACAACACGTGTGTTTTTTTAATTTTATCTTTTTTTTTTTTTTTTTTTATTGTTTCGCTTCTTTTTCATTACGTTAGCCCTGCTACAGCTAACGTTTGCTAACAGATTGTTTTTATTATATAATAATAGTAATCTGTGGAAAATGTTGTAAGTAGTATATTTGTTAAGTTTATTTTTAAGATTTTTATGTTCATGTTTAATATACTACTGTTTGTTTTCCCTAACGTAATAAATAAATAAATAAACACAGCACTGAGACTGTAATCTAGATAATGCAATCCGTCTGTCCGTAAGAAACTATTTTGATCGCATCCTACGCTTGTAATAAGGATCGATGACTATCCAATGGTATTACGGCGATTGATTGACACCCACAGGGGATTTCATTCAAAATAGCATGTTTTAATGCATCAGACTATCTGTAACCCGCGACTCCTACTTAAAATCTCTGAATGATTGACTGCCTGACAACGCACAACAAAAACATCGGTGATAGAAAGAAGAAATAAAAGAAAGAAAATACGTTACATGACGCATAGAAAAAACACAAACACAACAATAAACAAGTTGGGGAATATATACAGCGTGGATTTTTTAGATAGGGCATTTAGAACAGGTACATTAACCGTTATCGCTACAAGAAAACGGTCTTAGGAGACTGTCCTTAACTTTTTGAGACATTTTGACCTGCAGTACCAGATTTTGAAAAAATGTACAGACAACTAGAAAATGGGCAGTTTTCATTTAAAGTTTTTTTAATGCCAATTGATCCTGATTCCTATAAGGATCAAAGAACTATTGAACCATCTGAGGTTTGAGTACTAGAAAAGTCAAAAATCGTAAAAAGCTTTTCTCTTGTGAATGTAGATCTAATGGCCGTTTTTACCTTCACTAAGTGACACTTAAATTAATCCCTAAATAAAAGTGCATAGTTGGATTTTCAACGCTAGGCTCAGCGCGGATGTGGGCGCGTTCGTTGAGGCAGCGGCCTGCCCGCCGGTTGAACGCGTCCCTGAGGGTCATGGCCACCCGGATGGTCCGGGGATACCGCACGGTCTCCGGTGAGGCGGCGAGCCTCCTTGCCGGATTGCTGCCATGGGATCTGGAGGCAAAAGTCCTCGCGCATATTTGGGAGTGGCGCGAGGAGGCGAAACGCCGGGGCTTGACTCCGATGCCGCGAGAAATCGCGGCACAGTGGACAGAGCTCCGACGGGATGTAATAAGGTGACGTGGATATTAAATAAAGAGAACTGTTTGGTTCCAATACCGATATAATAATGCCCCTTAGTATGTGTGCAGTTACAGTTATATAGGGTTAGGCGTACTACACACTACACCTTCCCCTTTTTTTTTTTTTTTTTTTTTTAACATTGATGTAATGTTTTATTTTTTTATTTTCTTAAATTTAACAATTAATACAGTAATTAGTACAGTAATTATTAAATAAATAACCGAAAACCATATATATATTAAATTTTCTTAAATTAATTTATATTAAGGTTATATTAATTTATATTAAACTTAAATTAACCTGACAACACAATATGATTAATTTGAAAAAATATACGTGGATGTACAATAATCATACTTCTATATTTTATGTTAGAAACAATTTAGTGTTGTTTTTGTGAATTACATACTCTTTTCCGTTTTTTTAAATCTTAACATTAGGTGCTGTTTCTTCTATTACTCTATAGGGTCCTAAATAGATTCTATTTAACTTATCTCCTACCTGATTCTTTATTAAAACTAGATCTCCACTCTTATACATTACTGGATTGACATTTTTATCAAATTTCATTTTTCTCAATTGTTTACTTTGCAATAAATTTTCTTTAGCTTCTACTTGGGCTCTCTGAAGTCTATATTTTAGTTCTAAAGGATAAGAGTCAGGATTGTACAATGGTTCAATGAATGTGTTTTGTGCTAAATTACTAGGTAAAATACATTTTTTCCCAAATACCAATTCAAATGGAGTGTATTTTGTCTCAGTGTGAACCGTGGTGTTATAGGAAAAAGACCAAAATGGAATCCAACTGCTCCAGTCGGTTCTGTTGCTGTCGCACTGTATTCTAAGATAAGACCCTAAGTTCTTATGAGAGTTTTCTAATGCTCCTAGAGTTTCATGGTGATAATATGCTGTCGAATGCAGTTTATTGATACTTAGTAAACTACAAATCTCTACAAACACTAAAGACATAAATTCTGTACCCTGGTCTGTTACTATCTCCTTCGGGATACCATACCTTAAAATGAAGTTGTTAACAAATAATCTAGCCACTGATACACTATCCTTCTTTTCTATTGGATATGCTTCGACGTATTTTGTCAAGTCGCATTGTAATGTTAAAATGTATTTATAATTTAAATTATCTACATCTATAGGTCCCATTATGTCTAAGCTAACTCTTTCAAACGCTGTGGATGCCGTGGATGTGATGACCATTGGTTCCTTGGTATGCCTATTGGAATGCTTTTGAATTTGGCAACTTTTGCACTTTTTAACGTATTCGTTAACGTCATTCGTCATTCCTGACCAATAATAATGCTTCCTAACATTATTTAACATTCTGTTAACCCCTGCGTGGCCACCGGTGGGTAACAGATGAAAGTCATTTAAGATCACAGTCTTCGTGTCTTTGTCTGTAACTCTTGTGACGTCTTGGATTACAAGTAATTTTGGAATATCTTTTAGCTGACTCATTTCCTTTATAATCATATTTATTAATTTTCCATAGCGCTTACTTTTAATTAAAACGAGCTCGTCTAATTTGATTTGTTTGCAAATTTGTTGCAATTCTCTCGCTAACACACTTACGGTCGATAACGATCGAGACATTACAAATATTGCCGATTTTTCAGGCACAAAAATGCAATTACCATTTTCACTGGTGAAGTGCGTACTCTTTTCTATCTGCTTTAAGGCAGTCTTAGGGGAGGGTCTGGATTTATGCTTTCGCGGTTGCACAACGACATGCTTCGCTTTGCTTTGCTTGGTAGTATAGATGCAGGCCTACCCTGCCACCTCCTTCAGAGGTGGTAGGGTGGCGGGGTCTTGAGGGAGAGCGCAGCAGTCGTGTAGATCCTCAAGGCAAGTCTGGCGGATGCACCTTCCCGTGGTTGCCACCCCGTTATTGGTCTAATTCCTTAAGAAATAGACGTAACTAAAACCACCAGGCGCCATCGCATCCCTTTCTTTTCTTTCCCGTCCTACCCCAAATCCCGTAAACCCATCCCACATTATCCTATCCATATTCCAACTTCTCCTAATTCCGCCCTTCCATTTCCACTCCTAACCGCGACCCCCTGTGACTGGGTGGTGGCGGGCTCGGCCGTCACTAAATTGAGCTGATGACGAGTAGGAGAGAACAGTCGCCTGCGCTAGGACCTGCGCAGTTGAGCGCCGTGAGCGGGGATGAAGGAGTCCTGGGGGGTTGAGCCGAGCGGCTCTGGCTGTGATGTGTCCGTAAGGCAACACGCCCCCTTTGGTCCCGATTTCAAGCGAAACGGTGGCCCTACCCAATAGCCAGGGGTAGGGAAATGGCCACAGTGTCCCGTCAGAGGGCCACAGGCGAGGTGCGTGAGGTCCGCTGAGGTCGTCCTCGGACGGCCGAAGCGGTAGGTAAAGGTCATGCTGACGGTGTAAGTGAGGGTTGATCAGTTCGTTGGGGGTGGGCCTTTCGACCCCCTACGCCAGCCCGATCAAGCACCCGATGTCGCACTGTAAACCAGCCTTGCGCCCCTATATCTCTCTGGTAGTCCTAACGATCTTAATAGTAAGACGTTCCCAGTTGCGGGCTCCATGGAGGGTGGGAGCCAGAGAGATGAATTATTTTTCAAACTATAACATGGATATTTTAAGGCCTGTTAAAGAATCAGCATGTGGAGAGGAGGCGAAAGCCAATGAGACCCCCAAGGGAGGTGCTTGCACTTCCCTTGCCCCTGGTGGCCTTGCAGCAAACGCTGCGGGTACCAGCGCGGGCACTGGTCCGGCTGTGGCGAGAACCACAGCTAAGACCAAATCCAAAAAGTCCCAAAATAAACAAAGGACGTCGGCGCTGATTGGGACCAGTACTGACCCTTCTAATGCAAAGTTGGAGACCAAGGCGACGATTCATACCACTGCCGGTCTGACCCCTTCCATACAGACCCCATCGCCGGTTAACACTGGCACTGGGCTCTCTACCAAACATCCTCCTCCTCCTGTGGGTCCTCAATCCTCCACTCATCAGGCGGTCGTCACCGGTCAAGCGGAGACGGCCACCTGCACCGAGGACGCGTTCTCGCGCGCCTGGCAATTTGTGCCGAAACGCAAGGGCAAGGGTAAACGCACTCAACAAGCCCTTCGCCCTTGCACCGACCCTTCAGGTCCAACCGATGCCCCGTTACAGGGCAAGAAGAGGGAAAGGCTGACGAGGAAGGAGCGACGTCAAGCACTGCGGAAGCCTGGAAAAGGCTCCCGCAAGACACAAACACCTGCAGCTAGCTCAGCAAAACCGACGAGCGGCCAGCTGAATTTCTCCGCCGGTAAACGGTCACAGGCAGAGGCCGGCACCAGCCAACCAGCGCCTAGTCAACCGTCAACCAGCGCTCCCGAGAAACCAGCTGTAGGTAAAAGTACACAGCGACCCGATTGGAAGGATCAGGCCGCGGCCAAGCGAGCTCTCAACGAGACCTTATCACCTCGTGGAGAACATAAGCGGCCGCGTCTTGATCAATCCAATAAGGTCGGCCAAAGAAGCTACGCCCAAGCTGCCAGCGCAACCCTAGACGTCGCGATCACCTGCGACCGCACGGGGATCCTCAGCAAGGACGTATCGGACCAGGTACTCGCTGCTATCCAGAAGCAGATCATCATGGAGGCCTGCTCCCCTATACATGCCACCCCAGGACCAACCTTCAACGCCAAGCCGCTGTTCGCCGGGGGGGTCATCAAACTGTGGTGCGGTAACGACCACACCTTAGCCTGGCTAAGGAAGACAGTCTCCGGTCTGGCTCTCTCAACTAGCACCTCGCTAGTCGTCGTGAGCCAGTCGGAAATTCAGAAGCGTGCACGGTGTGGCATCGTGGTCCCGGATGAGCAGGGGGTCTACGGTGAGTCGACCAATATTGGCCGTGCTCTGAGCTACCAGAACCCTTGGGTGGACATCAAGAGGTGGGTACTGCTGCACGCTGATAAACAAGCTTCGGCGTGGTTCGTAGTGGTCGGTGTACCAGTGGACCAAATCCCGACTCTGATGGAGGTCGGACGCCGCCTCTCTATTGGTCTAGGGGCGGTGTACGTGAAGTTCCAGAGTCGGAACGGTAGGTTCACAGACGTGCCACAGGGTTGGGATCCCGTCACGCGAACCGTCTGCGAGGCGCTGGAACTGCCGCAGGCACCTGCAGGGGAGTCCACTCCCCCCTCAAACAACCCGGAAGCATCCGCGGCTGAACCTGCTGCTGCAGAGCCGGCCGCCCATGCCGCCGCCACCGTGGGTGCCGTCCCCTCATCGGGCGAGGAGCTGGACGACATGATCCTGTCCCCGGCTTCGGGCCCGGGGGAGGACGGCTTTGACGAGGGCGACCTATTTGCTGGGCTTAGACTTGGGGGGGATGAAGAGGGTTCGACCAGCGATGGCGTCCCCTTCGTCGGCCTGTAAAGTCCTCCAGGCAAACCTCCACCACAGTCAGACCGCGACGGCTCAACTTCGCAAGTGGCTGGAGGTACAACACACGGCCATTGCCTTAATCCAGGAGCCGTGGATTAGGGCTGGCCGCATACAAGGACTCTCCAATCTTGGCGGTAAGTTCCTATTCACCTCAGATCACGAACACCCCAGATCGTGCATCTATGTCACAGGTAACCTTAAAACACAGCTCTTAACTGACTTCTGTTGCAGAGATGTCTCTGCAGTTAAGCTGCTTATACAGCGCGACGATGCCATGGAGGTGGTGATTGTTTTTGTCTCGGCCTACATGCCCGAGGCGGAGGCGCCGCCTCCCCACGACCTCGCCCGTCTCGTGAGCCATTGCGAGAATTGTGGGTTCGAGGTCGTCATCGGGGCCGACACAAATGCACACCACCAACTGTGGGGTATGGACACGCAAAATGAGAGGGGTAAGGCCTTGGTTGACTACTTATTCTCGACTAACCTATCCCTACTAAACACTGGCTCAGAACCAACTTTCGTAACCAGGCGAAGCCGCACAATCATTGATCTCACTCTGGCAACAGAGAGCGCGGCGGAAATCATCACCGGTTGGCAGGTATCCAACGAGGCCTCCTGCTCTGACCACAGATGGATCCGCTTCGATATCCAGGTCTGTGTGCCCCCTACAACGCCACGGCGCAACCCGCGTAACACGGATCGAGCCACCTACACACGCAATCTTGACTGCAAGCTTGCGAAAATAAACAACCCGTCGACATGGACGGACACGACACAGATTGAAGTACAAGTAAGCCATCTTACTAAATCAATCATAGACAGCTATCAGACTGCATGCCCAGAGACCACACCGCGGAATACACCGGGTAAACAACCCTGGTGGGGCGCGGATCTGGAACGCAAGCGTAGCAAAGTAAGAACTGCTCTGAATAGAGCTATGAACACATGTGCGGATGAGGACTGGGATAAATACTATGCGGCCAAATCCAGCTACAAAAAATGCATCAGATTCAGAAGCACCTCGGGATGGCGCAAGTTCTGTGGCAGCATTGAATCCTGTCAGCAAGCAAACCGGGTAAGGAAGGTGCTGGCGCAACAGTATACTCCTGGGCCCACCACCCTTCGCAAACCGGATAACACATTCACGACGTCACCTGAAGAAACAAGACGCGTCCTAATTGAAACTCACTTCCCAGGTTGCGTCTTCGCGCAGGTAATTGACTGGCATGATGAAACTCAAACACCATCAGATAATGATTGGCGCTACACACACAGGGTGATCACGTTGGAGAAAATCCAATGGGCCATCCGGAGCTTCCATCCTTTTAAGGCAGCTGGTCCAGACGGTGTGTTCCCCGCCTTATTACAATGGGGGGGAGCTGCTGTTGCAACAAGATTGGTGCCATTAATGAGAGCATGCCTGGCCTTTAGATATGTTCCCAAAGGATGGAGGGAAGTGAAAGTCATATTCATCCCAAAGCCAGGTAAGGGTGATTATACAGACGCCAAATCCCACCGACCAATAAGCCTGACCTCCTTTTTACTAAAGACTCTGGAAAGGCTTTGTGATAGGGAACTGAGGGACGGCGGTCTGATAACAATACCGCTACATAGTAATCAGCACGCATACAGCTCAGGTAAGTCGACCGAATCTGCTCTTCATCTGGTGGTCAGCCAGATAGAGGAAGCGATCCATCAAAAAGGCACCTGCCTGGGCACTTTTATAGACATCGAAGGTGCCTTCGACAAAACCAACTTCTCCAGTATCAACAGTGCCCTCTCCAGACATGGAGTGGAACAGGTACTAACGGACTGGATTACGAATATGCTAAGCAAGCGAGTGGTTCGCCTTGAGGAAGAGCAGCAGCTGGCCATGATAGCCAGAGGCTGCCCCCAGGGAGGGGTGTTGTCCCCTCTTCTATGGAATCTGGTGATTAATGACCTCATCACCAAACTCAACGCCGCTCGGTATTATACAATAGGATATGCAGACGACCTCGCAATCCTGGTCTCGGGGAAGGTGACGGGAACAATCTGCAACCTCACTCAGCAAGCACTACGTATTGTAGAAAATTGGTGCAGGGAATTCGATCTATCGGTGAACCCCACTAAAACCGAACTAGTCATGTTTACCCACAAACGAGCTATGGGCCCTTTCCGCCTGCCCAAACTGTTCGAAACTGAGCTTCAGTTAGCCAGCCAAGTCAAGTATCTCGGGGTCATATTAGACAGTAAGCTGAACTGGAGCAGTCATTTAGACAATAAGCTAAACAGGGCCTGCATCACCTTCTGGCAGTGCAGGAGAATGATAGGTAAGAAGTGGGGCCTATCCCCCAAAATAATACTATGGCTGTATACTGCTGTGATACGCCCCATGATAGCCTACGCTGCCGTGGTCTGGTGGCCCCGCACCCAGCTGGTTACAGCCTCCAACAAACTACAACGCATGCAAAGACTGGCCTGCATGGCGACCACAGGCTGCATGAGGACTACTCCGACTGCTGCAATGGAAGCCTTGTTGGGACTACCACCGCTGCACCTGTTTATACAGCAAGAAGCGTTGATGGCGGCAGTACGCCTAAACGCAGCAAATCTCTGGGGTAAGAGAGATACACAACACACCGCGCTGCTTGAGGGACTCTGCAAGGAGTTCCCCATTACGAAAGCCATAAATGACCGGGTACCCAAACAATTTATCTTTGATAAAAAATACAGAATCCAACTTCACGAGGATCGCCGATGTGAGGGCTTGCGCCCAACAGAGCTGCGCATCTTCACGGATGGATCCAAAACAGGTAGTGGTACAGGTGCTGGAGTCTTCTCGGAGGACCTCAACATCCACATAGCTACACCATTGGGTGTCCTTAACACAGTATTCCAGGCCGAATGCATGGGTATTTCTCTTGCCGCTTCGGCTATTCTGGCGAGGGAAGTTAAGGACCACTCGATACGCATACTCTCAGACAGCATGGCTGTTCTGCAAGCGCTGAACAGTTACACTGTGGACTCTGGACTTATATACGAGTGCCACCAGCGCCTTAACCAGGTGGGTGACCTCAACAAAATAACCATTCAATGGATCAAAGGACACAGCGGTTCGCTGGGGAACGATGCTGCAGATGAACTTGCCAGAAGGGGATCGAGCCTGGCACCAGTGGGGCCCGAACCCATCGTGCCACTCCCCTTCGGTTACCTACGCACTCTGGTAAGGAAACGAACTAGGGATCAGCATCAGAAACTATGGTCGGACCAAGGCGAGTGCAGACAGGCTAAGGAGGCACTACCTTCAATCGATGGCCGCCTCACGAAAAAGGTTCTTCGACTAACCAAACAACAGCTGCGTGTGGTTACAGCAGCTATTACTGGCCATGGGTCATTTAATAAACACCTCTTTGTCATAGGGGTCACAAACAGTCCGCTCTGCAGAGCCTGCATGGAGGACGACGAGACAGCAGCTCATGTGCTGTTAAACTGCCCGGTGGTCGCCACTTACAGGGCAAAGTACTTCGGTAACCCAGGTACCCTACGCGAGATTGCCAATAATACCAAGGCGTTGCTGGCATTCTTTGAGGAGCTGGGGTGGATCGAATAACCGATTTTTTCCCACCTGTACGCAAAATACGCGCTTTGACGTGGAGTTGCGGAAACCAGCCCGTATTACCTACCTACCTACCTAAGGCAGTCTTATTGTACAATACAATTAATTCTACACTGTCAACTGGTCGCTTGAGGATTTCCACTACTTTAGGTTGATCAGGCCTTGGAGTAGAGGGCACCTCTGAAGTCATGTCATTTTTGTCAATACGCAACCTACGAACTTGTGCCCTAGTCATGACCGATACCCTAGTTATGCTTATGCATATTTTTCAAATCGGTGGATGTGATGGGTATCCGGCTCAATGCATCTGCAGCTGCGTTGTGCCGTCCCGGAACATAACTTATCTCAAAATCATATTCCTCAAGATAAAGTCTAAATTTTGTTAATCGGCTTGAAGGGTCGGTCATGTTGAACAAATATACTAACGGCTTATGGTCCGTTTTTATTAGAAACTTTTTCCCATATAAATATGGTCTAAAATGTCGTACAGCCCAAACAATAGCAAGTAACTCCAACTCGATTACAGAGTATCGTGTCTCGGCGGGTTTCAAGTTACGGCTTGCGTACGCGACTACCTTGCTATTTCTATTAGACAGTACGGCGCCTAATCCAAGTTTTGAAGCGTCAGTCTGTAGCGTAAAAGTGTTACTGTCTGTAAAGTCTGGGTAGTCCAATACTGTTGGACTGATGAGAATCTGTTTTAAGTTACGAAACGCACGCTCGCAATCTTCCGTCCATAAAAATTCTACATCTTTTTTGCATAATGCGTTTAAGGGATGGGCTATTACTGCGAATTTAGGTATGAAACGCCTGTAGTAGTTAGCGAATGCTACAAACCTTTTTACTTCGTCTACGTTTTGTGGAGTGGGATATTTTTGGAGGCATTCTACCTTAGATGGATCAGGAAATATCCCTTCTGCAGTAATCTTGTGTCCTAAATATACTATTTCTTTGCGTAAAAATTCGCATTTTAGTGGGTTTAATTTCAAATTTACTTTTCGCAGACATTCTAAAATTTGTATAAGATTTTTGTTATGAGTTTCTAGACTATTGCCTACCACGACGCAGTCATCTTGATAAATTAAACAAGCCTTATAATTTAAACCAGACATCGCGATCGTCATGAGACGGCATGGCGTCATGGAGAATGCGATTGTCGCAACCCAGTGCTGGGCACGCCACTATTGCGGCGATAAGTCCCCTCTTTGAGGAGTGGCTGGAGAGGCGCCACGGCGTCCTCACCTTCCGCCTGACGCAGGTCCTCACCGGACACGGCTGTTTCGGGAGGTACCTGTTTCGGATAAGGCGGGAGGAAACGCCCGGGTGTCATCACTGCGTAGATCGCCCGGAGGACACGGTGGAGCATACGTTGGAGGTATGCCCGGCTTGGGCAGAGCACCGCCGTGTCCTCGTAGAGGCGATCGGTGGCGGGGATCTCTCGCGTCCGGCCCTGGTCCAGGCCATGGTACGGAGCGAGAGGGCATGGGAGGCCGTCACCTCCTTCTGCGAAGCAGTAATGCTCGCGAAGGAGGAGGCGGAACGCGTGAGGGAGAGGCAAATTTCGCGCCCTCACGCCCCTAGCCGCCGCAGGAGGAGACGCCCTGGGCGTCGGGAATCGATTGCCGATTCCCGGCCACCGTAGGCGCGGGCTTGCGGACGGTGAGCAATGGGTAGCTCGCCGTCCGGTAAGGACCAAGCCCGGGTCGACGGCGCGTTGTGTTCCACGCGCGCCTCAAAGAGATGTCAGCGAGTGAAGGGGTCCGATGAGACCATTGCCTGCCGGGGTTGCGGGAAAGTCCGAAAGGGATACCGTGGCCCCCTGGCATTGCACAGGAAAAAGAAGGAACACGGGTGGGTTTTAGTCAGTAAGAGTCTGACACGCCCTCCCGCTCCACCCAGAGCGGGAGACGTCATTTGATGATTTCCCAACCAAAAAAAAAAAAAAAAAAAAGGCTCAGCGCGGAGAGTTAACAGTGTATTTTTATCTCTGTCTCTATGTCTCAGTGTACTTTAGATCTTTCTGACAGTAACATTTTTTTTCAAAATCAGAGAATTCAGGTCAAATAGTCTCAAACAATTAAGGACAGTCTCCTAAGACCGTTTTCCTGTAGGTACAACGATTAAGGTACCTACCCTTACTGCCCCGTCTCAAAAATCCACCCTGTATATCAGGGATCGAAACCGGTATAATCAATACGGGTATTTTTAAAGGTTACCTTAAATTGAATACAAACAGTATTATTAATACCGGTTACCGAAATAAAAATCATCTCTTTCTTACACGTGCCTTTGGCATTAGTCAAAGGGCGCAGATCGCTTGTGTGTGTGTAACCGGTATTAAAACGGTAACAGGTAACATGTTTCGTCTTCTTGGTTACCCAGATAGCGGGAACATTAGACGGAGAAGTAACCTAAATAAAAAAATCTTCGATACTTGTACCGTAATTTATAAAGTTTATCCGCCCCATATATATATTTTGCGATGCATTAGAAAGCGGCAGACAGTTTGCTTCTGCAAAATTATACAGGGTGTTTACGGGACATTGACGCGCAAACTGCTACCATGAATATTCAGCACCAGATTCTTGACCCACTAACGCCAAACTATTGTAGGCTTAAAACAAATCTACGCGAGCGGTCTACAATCATGTGGAAACACCGAAGGACCTCTTAAAAAAACTGAACACTTATAAACGTTCCTGCCAATGACTGCCTCATTGGTCTAGTGGTCGCTAGCGCTACTGCTGAGCATGAGGTCCTTGGTTCGCTTCCCGGGACGGGCTAAGTATTATTGGGTTTTTCCATCTGGAATTTCTCAGTAGCAGCCTGGAGTCTGAATTTGTGTCCGGTTGATGGCAATAGGCTCTCCCCCTTTTGCATGGGACTTAAACATAACTGACGAAATAACCCTTCGGGCAACACAGGCTTGATGTGGTGTTATGTCTGTCAGTCTGTTAAGGTTTTTTTCTTAACTGTCTTTAATTATTCTAAAATTTAAACAATTTTATAAGCCCGCCCGATGATTACTAAAGGCCAGAGATAGACAAATCTTCACAAAACAAATAGTCACAAGCCGTATAAAAATAAATCACGTTTCCAGCAAGCCCTGAGAAAATGTTTTATAATAATAAATTTACTAAATGTGATTCATCTACTTGCAAATATAAAAATCCAGTCAGTTTTCACGAAAACACTTGTCAAAATTAATGTGTCACAGTCATACGTAAACGATGATACCTCAATATAAATAAATATTAGTCTAGTAAATGGAACTTAACACTTTCGACTCTACCCACTTGTCATAGAATTCATACGCCATGCCGCCATATATATTGGAAGTGAACCCTCGGGGAGGACTGCCGGCATTACATTTGCGCTAAAGTTAACCAACGCGGATGATCAACGGCATCCGGCTTCGAACCGTGTTATAAAACACTGTAAAACGAAGTAGTTTTTTATTTGTAACCGTGAACAAAGTAAAATGCTTGGATTTTAAAACCAACGTATATACCTACTAATAAATCTTGTTGCAATATACATCAGATTTTATTTTCACGGTTTATAATGCTCTATTCGCTGAGAAAAACCTACATTTCAAATGAGCCCTCCGCGAGAACTCCCGGCATCCCATATGCGACTAGGTGAACCCTCTAGGAAGGCTCCCGGCACTGAACGTGTTAAATATAACTGGCGAAATGTGGCAGGAGATATACTATACCCGTACTATACCAGTCCTATCGCAAGCTTAAAGCTTCTACTTTTAGACAAGAAGCATTGATAATGGTTCGCCGTCTGTCAAGATGTCCTTTAAAATTGAGAGAGAAGTTTATCTAACTTGGAAAGTTGCGAGATTTTTTTTAACTTTTAATTACTAGCTGCACCCCACGGTTTCTCCCGCATAAGTTACGATCCCGTGGGAATATCGGGATAAAAATATCCTATGTGTTAATCCAGGTTATAAACTATCTGTGTGGCAAATTTTATCCAAATCCGTTCAGTAGTTTTAGCGTGAAGAAGAGACAAACATACACACTCACAAACTTTCGCCTTTATATTATTAGTGTGATTGCACTACAGGGTGTGTGTGTGGAGATTTGGGGCAAACTATGGTCTCGTATCCTGCCCTCTGTGCCCTAAAAGAAAATGCAGTCATAGCGACCTCTTTGCTGCCACCGACAATGCCGTGGAAGTGGCGAAGATTTGGGCCAAATACACTGTCGTGCCATCAACAAGGCTAAGAAGAAGAAGATTGCACAACTGCTCTAACTTATTATGCGCTGATTTGTGAATTGTGACACAGACGTTCAATTATTTTTTTTTTTCAAGTACCGTCTCTCATCTATCTTATAAGTACTAAATACTTTTATTACATTCCACATGTAGGTATTCTTAGGTGGTAAACTTATAATTAGATCATAGGTGTGGACCCTGTCGGGCACAGCAAAATAAGTGAGTTAGGAGAGAGGAAGCATTTGTTAATTATGTAACATTACTTAGCAAACTAATAATGATGTAGGTATTTTATGAGATAAACTACTAATAGCTTTAATACAAAATATAAACAGCAGTACTATTCTGTAACCATCTCACAGTGAAAACTTAGGTGAAATGAGCTCGGAGTGAGCTGTCAGTCCCTAGCAGCAGGTGGAATGATAGATCACTTCACCTAAGTTTTCACCGTAAGATTATTACAGAATAGACCGGCTGGTATCTATTGAGAGTTGTAATAAGATAAAGTAAGGTAAGAATAGCTAAGAATTTCATAGTATGCGTATTCGTAGCAGGTGGATGGCGCTCTGTAGTTTCTGCCTACCCAAAAAAGCGTAACAACACAAAAATACAATAGACGTAGATATATTTAGTAACTTATTCCGTTTAACTATTCCTAAAGAGTCATAAAAAACGCTGTAAGAAATCGACACGAGGCAACGAGGCATCCTCAGGATGACGATTGACTTGTCGCGAACCCGAACACGGCGTGATGCCACGCCGAGCACCGGACGCAGAGCCAGAGAAACGGATACAATAATAAAATGGTTAATGTTATTGTGTTATATCATGGATTTCCGCAAGGTCACACCTGAATGATATCATTCTAGACATCAATGACCATGAAGCAAATGATGTCATTTAGAATCTGTTTAGTAGATAATGAGCTCACAAACATTGCGTAGGCTACATAAATCACTAACACTGACTTCTAAATAAAAAATAAAAAAAAACCATCGGTATTCTTGCTGTCTTTACGGCTTTGTTAATATCTAGAATGTTTGAGAATGTCGTATTTTAGTATATTTTTATAGAGGCGTTTATGAGGAGAATTTAAATCTTCGGCACTTTTAAAGTTCTCGAGTTTACGAGACTACTCTATACTTTATCGACCTGTAAATTAATGTCCTACCCAGTAACTACAGTACAAAAGCTTCTTTTCGTATAGAATAATGTAAATGATTCAATGAACATTGATTCTCTTGTTGGCTCACTGCATGTTGGCCTTTCTAGAACATTTATCGCCTTATTAATAAACCCGAGCAAGCCTAAAACATTCACACAGTTGATTCTGGGCTAATATACGAGTGCCACCAGCGCCTCAACCAAGTGGATAGCCTCAATAATATAACCATTCAATGGATCAAAGGACACAGCGGTTCGCTAGGCAACCACGTGGACCAGCCGACGAACTTGCCAGAGAGGTGTTGAGCATGGCACCAGTGGGACCTGAACCCATCGCGCCACTCTCGCGACTCTTCTGGGACTTAAGTACTCTGGTAAGGAAACGGGACCAGGGACCATTGGACTAGAGTGAGTGCAGGTAGGCTACAAGAGCAGTCCCTACAATTGATGGCCGCCTCACGAAACAGCTTCTCCGACTAACCAAACAACATCTGCGTACAGTTACAGCTATACACAGATATAGCTATATGGGTCATTTAATAAACACCTCTTCGTCATAGAGGGCAGACAGTCTGCTGTGCAGGGCTTGCATGGAGGACGACGAGACAGTAGCTCATGTGCTTTTAAACTGCCCTGTGGTCTCCGCATACAGGGCAAAATGCTTCGGTAACCCAAGTACCCTCCGTGAGATCGCCAGTAACACCAAGGCGTTACTGACCTTTCCCTGAGGAGCTGGGGTGGATCGAATAATCGATAATCTCATCCGTTACACAAAATACACGCATTGACGTGGACATAACGAACACCAGCCCAGCCGGTATTACCCACTATCTATTAATAAACCCGAGTAAAGGTTTGGGGTGTGCAACTGGTGGTAAAAGTCCAGCCGGTTTATTCTGTGGAAAACTCATGGTGAGAACTTTGGTGAAGTCTGCTTTCAATAGTGTAGTCCCTAGCATCAGGTGGAATGACAGCTCACTTCACCTACGTTTTTACAGTGAAATTTTCTCAGAAAAGACCGGCAGATACCCTCGCAATGTTTTCTTTCGCTGCAAATCATTGGTATAGATAATCAAATTATAATATCGACTGCCTCGTTGGTCTAGTGGTCGCAAGCGCTACTGCTGAACATGAGGTCCTTGGTTCGATTCCCGTGGTCGAGCAAAGTGTCATTGGGTTTTATCATCAGAAATTCCTCAGTAGCAGCCCGGAGTCTGGATATATGCCCGGTTGATGGCAATAGGCTCATCCCCTATTACATGGGACTTAAACATAACTGGCGTAATGTGGGTGTACTATAGGTACACCACTGCCTAACCCTTCGGGGATTATAGGCGTGATGTTATGTTATGTTATGATTTGCAGCTAATGAAAACATTGAGAGGAAATCTGCTGGTGTCCAGATTTCCAGTAGATACGTTATCCACAGTTTTAGAAGGAATTTTGTATTTATAATGATATCGTTTTCCCGGCTTGCTGCCAACATCCGCTTTGCAAGACGGGCGCTCTTTAATTCAAGTGCATTTTAACATTTCCTTCTTGAATCATTTGGCAAGCTTCAGATTTTTACGTGGAACTACACGGTCTATTAAACGTACCAAATATAGCAAATTAATTAAGAAGTTTTGTGTAATTCAAAATTAGACTGCTGTCTTAACCATTTACTGCTAAAATGGCCAGAGTTCTTGTGGTTCCTTTCAAAGACCGATTCTATAAAATGTTATTAAGTACTTACCATGGCGGATAGAATAAGTAAGAGATGAGAAAAAGACATTTCATTTCGGTTTGCTACATCACATTACTCAGTAGGATCAGATCTCTACAACATTATAAAACGGCGTAATTATACAAAATGGATTCATCGCCAAAAAAGTTCTGATTTAGCAAGGAATGAAAACCTTTTTTTAATACATGGTCACTAATCGCAAAAATGCTTCTGTTAAGATCAAATCCTGCAGAAAGGTGTAATAAAACAATTGAAAGAAAATGGCTACATAAAATTTTACCATTATGTTACATTTTTCTTTACATATCCTTTTTTTCTTCAAAACTATAGTCCTCGCATATTATTGCCATTTTATACTGTGTTATAATACTATTATGTTCCTAGGCGTTAAAGAAGGTCTTGGCCAAGCTATCCACGCCTACCTACCCACGCATTAAGGGTTAATGATCAACTGGAAACTTATGCAGTATGGTCTTCCAGTTCCCTGGCGGACGGACCGCAGTCCCCATATTGAATCCAAAAGGTAACGGTCCTATGGTCGTTAATACATAGTTAACTATTGTTTTTAGTCTTAAAGAATAATTTATTTATTTAAACTTCTCGCTCACAATAAGGTACAAAGGCGGACTTAACGCGGCCTCCATTACATTTGGAGCAAATTGGCTGTGACAGACGGACAGATAAACAGCCAGACAGCTAGGCAGCCAGCCAGCCAGACAGACAGACGCACAAGTGATCCTATAAGGGTTCCGTATTTTCCTTTTGAGGTACGGAACCCTAAGAATGGATTATGAAATGAATATAATATATATTAATACATGAAAAAAATATGAATTTTCATAAAGACATAAATATCTCTCACACAATGTCGTTTAACTTTCAAGATCGCGTTACCAACGCGGTTATTTTTAACAGTGGCATTGAATTATCTATATGTAAGTAGGGCAAGGGAAATTGAAGTAATAACGTGACAAAAACATTGTATTTATACAATAATGTACCTAGGTAGGTGCAAATCAAATACCAAGGATTTTTTTTATTTATAAATGGCGTCTCGCAGGTCTACCTAGTAGGTTGTCAGCTGCTTAACCGGGCTATCCTGTGGATGCCTTAATAAATTAATGCCACCAGCCAATCATGCGCGTTGTGTTCCACGCGCGCCTCAAAGAGATGTCAGCGACTGAAGGACCGATGCCTGCCGGGGTTGCGGGAAAGTAAACTAAGCGACTACTCGCTAAGGGCACCCTTGGTGGGTCCTCGGCTTAGGGCGTCGCTGGGGGAGGGCAGCAAGGCACTGGCTGGATCGGATCGTTTACGAAGGAAGTAAACTCCGTTTCTTTTATTTTATTAGCAGAGGAAAGAAGTATTGTGGATATAGGATACAGGGAGGCCTTTGTACTGCGGTGGGAGAACACACTGATAGATAAATCTACGTTCCATCATCCAACATTGGAATGAATCATCAAAATTGTCTATTACGAAGTTTAAACGATTTGATGTTCTATTCCTTTTAAATAGTGGTGTTTTTGGCATTCTGCTCTTAAGTAGGTACAAAATCCAAGTTTAGACTTATAAACCTGAAAGCTTCGCATGAAAGTAATGGCCAAACGTGCTTTCGGTTAAGTGAAATTACTGCTCATACGTGACCTGTCTTTAATAACTACAGAATCTTGAGAGTTAGGAGACCGACTTAACTTAAACCTTCATCATAGTTTTAATAACGGGACAGCCTGAGCAGCGTTTAAACAGGAAAATCTCGTTAATCATAAAACTTTAGTTGACCTACTGATGAAGATAACAAGAGCAATATTATAATAGAACTAATTTATTTAATATTAATGGTAGCACACATAATAGATGGAAAAAAAGAGAGCGCTCCATACTCTTAACAAGTAACACGACTATGTGTCAGACTCCTTTACAAATTAGTGCAGGGTCCATACTTTCATCATCTAATGCCAGTTACTGTGGGCTATGCCATAAAGTTTGACGACTAAACGGACTTTAGGGAATCAGATCAGACGGTTGCGTGTTCAGATCACGTCGGGGTCACCAATTTAGTGGCATGTGGAACAGGGTGTAAAGTTCACTCATTCACCATAGAAAAGGGAGGATCTTCCGACCAGACGTGTGTTGTGTCTGGCGGGCAACTACCCAAGTGTTCATGTCGGATAATCTTATATTTATGTCGTTCGCACGGTAAACTCTTATTGCGCGATGCAAGATTTGTATGACTTCATGTCTTTTATGCGTAGTTCGTATGGGGCGGTGTAACCACTACAATGTAAATACAAATACGGCACCAATAATATACTTACATTTTATAATGGACTTTAAAATGCCCCAGGAAGTCACGATATTCTCTTTTAATTTTTACTCGTCTGTTCCAGAATAAGGGTACTTAATGTTTTCGAGTGTATGTTTTTTTAAGAGGAAGCCATTTATAATAGCCTAAGTTAAAATTATAAACGTATAAAAAAATAAAATATTTCAACAAAAATATACAACATAAAACCATTTAAAATAATAATCAGATCATCAAAAGCTCTGATTCATTTCAATTCACAGAATTGAATGAACTATTCATATTAATATGAATTATTATGTGAATAAGCCTAAGAATATTTCGTAGAAAAAAGTTCTTAGTAACTTCTGTGGCCGTGATTCGCCCACGTTGTAATAAAAGTATTGGCATTAGAAACTGGTTTAAAGATAGTATCGTATTTTTAACTGTTTATTAATAAATATCTAATGATTACTGAGTCACGATGCGTGACAAAAACGTGAAAAAAGTTTTCGTTTTTATTTTATTTACTCCAGATTTAAAATAAAACCACGGTCATTCATCCCCAGTGTAAATGGCTGAATATTGTGCAGGACACTTCATAATAATATCACACTTACATAAGAAAGCTTTTCAGGTTTATACGCAATTAGATTACATTATCTCTCTACAAACTATTCACATTGCTCATTATATTTACGTCTGTAATTTTCCAGATTTTTTTTTGTCTCACAAAATAAACATATATCAGAAAGGTGGGGTCATACCTATGTTTAGTACTAAGAGCTTCAGAAGTTGATTTAAAAAGTTAAAGAACTGTTCTATATTTTGATCGCGCCTTTTTAAACAAGAACATCATTAGTAGTTAGTTACGATACTAACTTATAATCAGAATCACAGCTCCATAGCAATACAACTTTGTTTTTATGTTATCGATAAACTAATGCCAGGCCAATATCTAAAGCTTTTAGGCAGCTCATGACACCGATAATATAACCTACTTATGTATTTATAGCAAATTGAACGATAAGCTGTAATTTAAATGAACTTCCATTTGAATTGGATTGAAATATTTATTATTATCATCTTCATCAGCATCATCGTCCTGCAGCAGTCCACTACTGGGCATAGGCCTCTACAATTGCACGCCATTCAGCTAGATTCTCGGCAACTCTCATCCATCTGCTACCAGCCACCCTCAGAAGATCGTCGCTCCACCTAGCCTGAAGGCGTCCTCCCTTATATTATGATATTGTTTGTATATATTTTTGAAAAGCGTAAAGGTACGGTCAACGGCAAGTCAGTAGTGACACTTGAACATTAAACAGTGGATTCATTAACAGGTGCTATCAAAGTCAAATAGTAATCGCAAGTTATTATTCAATCGCTGACAGGCAATTAATCTAATGGCCGCCATTTAAAGCTTAATTTACACGGTGTAAGTGTATTGCTGTGGCATATAATAAAATTGAAGTAACAATTGACTGGCACCGTCTAAACAACACGTAAAATTGTTGCACAAAGTTTACCATTCAAAACTGGTATTGGTGTAAACAGCGCATACAATAAAATCTCTTATACAATTCTGGTATGAAAATGTTCTTCCCTCCCCTTTTAACTAGGGCTACTGGCTAGGTGGATTAATTACGTTGACAATAATTAACAACGGGGCTATCTTGCATAGTTGAGGTATTACCATGGCCACCATCAGACCAGCTCCATGGTACAAATTATTACAATGTCACCAAAGTCACCGATGTTTATGCCAAGTTTCAACTCAATTTACTGCCAGAAAGTGCTGGTAAATACATACAAAAAAAAACTTGAGAATACGTTCAATAAAAACGAATGATACATAATTACATTTGGCAGCACAAATACGGGCAATACTTGAATCAACACGTCATAAAATGGTACAAACACGTACAACTCTGTGTTTAGACGAGGCAAAACTAGATTGCAATTGCTTTAGTGTAAACAGAAGCCGCATTTAATTATTGAATGGCAAAACTATGGTTCAATTACTGTATGCCATTTTATGACAATCGTAAGCGTATAAACACTTGCATGCAATTCTTTAATGGCAATAATCGAACGTGCATGTGATTATTGCTCTTGAACGTTCAAGAAACTTGTACCGTGTACATCAGGGCGTTAGGGCCCTTTTTAGGGTTCCGTAGTAAACAAGGAACTCTCTGTTCGCGAGGTCTATCTATCCGCGGCTTAGCTCTGAGACTTTTTGTACTAAAAAGCTGTAATTTGGCATGGGTTTACATATTAATCACGCCGACAAATTGGTAAAATAAAATCATGTTTTTTTTTTAAATATTTATTTAGGGTGAAAACAACTTTACGTGTGGGGGAGGTCCCCTACACGTAAAGTGGGGATGTTTTTTTTCTCATCTATCCCATGGTTCGGGGTATCGTTGGAAAGGTCGTGAGTTTGTCAAAACTATTTTTGGATTCAGGGATCCGTTTGCGAAATATTAAGCTTTAAATTGCTAATTTTCAGAGTCAAGTGTGTCCCACCTGCCAGCTAAATAGTTGGTTTTAGAAATGTGAAAAAATTCACGGCAGTACTATTATAACGAAATTAAAAGGAAAACTATCACAGCTAAGTAGGCTTTACAAGTTAACGAGTAATAATCGACCAACTTACATTTGCGGTTGCAAAAACATGTTCTCCCATACAATCCGTATCGGAGAACATGTTTTTCAACTACAAAGTTAAGTTTGTTATTGCGACAAATTCATCCTAACTACGGAACCCTTCATTGTGCGTGGTCCGCTACGCAATTGGCCGGTTTTTTCGTATCGTATTTGCCCCATGTCGGTATATGCATAACTAAATTATAACCTAACCAGAAACTTAGTTTTTCCGGATGAAAATTCACGACCTCGCTTTGTGGATTCAGTCAGAAACCACACACTGGCCGACAATTCCCGTTAGTTCGTTTTTTCACTTGTCAACTATCCAAGTTCGTGGAGATACTCCCATGACTGAAGTAACCAGTTTACAAAACGTACAAAAATAACAACTGAAGACAAGGTTAGGTGATGTAACTACTCACGAATTCAGTAGGTGTTAGTCAAAAGGGAAAAATAATTTATTAACACAAAAATAACGTCAGTGTGTCCAGTTTATTTTCGAACTCAGTATCTAAAAAGAATGTCGAAAAACTATTAACATCTATGAAACTGCACGTACATGAGAGAAATATTTTTTTACCGAATGCTTTTAAGATGTACGAAATTCATTCAGTAAAAAGGAGAGTATCTACAACATCAAATTAATTAGAGGAATACGTGTTCACATCACCTTAAAAACATTTTAAAAATCACTTGCCCGTTGAAATTAAGCCACTTTAAAAATAAAGTTTGACACTGACATAAGAATTAGCGCGAAATTTTAAAATGACAATCTTGTTGACATTTGAGCTTCCCGCGCTTTTGGAAAACATTCGTTATTCACTTCTCGGAATGAGTCTGAATAAGCGGATTTGTCACACGAAGTTAAATAAAATTATGAACTTGAACGTTGGAAATTTTCTAATTTGAAAACTTGAATTCAACAATAAATTACGAATTCTATTAACCGCACCCACGTAAAGTTTAGAGCATAAAAAGAGCAGTGTTGAGCAATCTATAGTATTAACAAAACGCTTGTAAAGTTTCGAAGCTGTTAACAAATTGAATCGGCGCACTAAGAGGCTTTCGATATTAAAAGTTTATAAATATTAAGAAAATGGCGTGAAGGAATTAAACTTTGGAGTAAGTTTAACGTTTCTGTCTAGATTGTTCTTGTTAGAAAGTTTTGAGAATACAGACTGTTCCGCTGACCAGAACGTTTTGGTTTCACACACCCATGGAACACGTATGGCACAAGTAACAAGGATCTCTAAAGTTTCATGTACGGAACTGCAATTGAAATGACAACAATTTCCAGTAGTTAGTGAGACTAAAACTATCGGCGGGGGAGTTGTAAACTTAGTGCAAGTTTATGAACAGGGGCAGTACCGTGAACAGGAACTTGTTTAACGCTACACGATAATCGTGTTGCCCTTTTTTTTATGGGATATCATCAAATGGTGTCAGACTCTTACTGACTAAAACCCACCCGTGTTCCTTTTGTTGCCTGTGCAATGCCAAGGAGCCACGATATCTCTTTCGGACTTTCCCGCAACCCCGGCAGGCAATGGTCTCATCGGACCCCTTCACTTGCTGACATCTCTTTGAGGCGCGCCTGGAACACAACGCGCCGTTGACCCGGGCCTGGTCCTTACCGGACGGCGAGCTACCCATTGCTCACCGACCGCAAGCCCGCGCCTACGGTGGCCGGGAATCGCGTCTTCTCCTGCGGCGGCTAGGCACGTGAGGGCGCGAAATTTGCCTCTCCCTCACGCGCTCCGCCTCCTCCTTCGCGAGCATTACTGCTTCGCAGAAGGAGGTGACGGCCTCCTATGCCCTCTCGCTCCGTACCATGGCCTGGACCAGGGCCGGACGCGAGAGATCCCCGCCACCGATCGCCTCCACGAGGACACGGCGGTGCTCTGCCCAAGCAAGGCAGACCTCCACCGTATGCTCCACCGTGTCCTCCGGGCGATCCATGCAGTGATGACACCCGAGCGTTTCCTCCCGCCTTATCCGAAACAGGTACCTCCCGAAACAAATCATGTTGCCCTGGAAAATGCTTCTGTAGGAATTTATAGCGATGCCAAGACATGTGCGAGTCCAGGAAGGATTCCGTACAATTTAAGACGGCGAAAAAAAAGGCGTGGGACATAAAATACTTGTGGGACCTCCTTTAATTTTTTACATTATATATTTTTTTTAAATTTAATTTTGCTGTTATAGCGGCCATAGAAGTACAAACTCTGTAAAAATGTCAAGTATGTATCTACTACGTTCAAAAAACACAGCCCTGTGATAGTCGGACAGACAGCGGAGCCTTAGTAATAGGGCCCGTTGGCACCCTTTGGGTACGGAACCCTGATTTTTGATTTAACATTGATTTTGTGTTGACCTGTTACTGTAACTTCACGTTATACTTAGATTGAATTTCGAGGCACATACATAGACAGATTTCCAAAAACTCGATTAAAAACATAGAATCGTACTGAAAACACTGAACAACAAAACATTGGACACCAATAAATGTATTTGTTGGCTCCTCTTTTATAACAATTCACGAACACAAACTTTTACGATTACTATTCCACATGTTGCGGCCATAACATCGCCTCATCAAAGGTTGTGGTTTCCGGCGATCACCACAAGCCTGAATAATATTCACATTTAAATTTTCATGGAAATTGTGATTCGTAGGTTGTATTATTTTGGTTTTGCTTTTCTTATGGCCACACGTTTAGGTGCTTCGAAGTTTAAGCTTCGTCTCGCATCATGCGGTGGGGATATAAAAACTTTTTAAATATCGGTTCGGATAGAATGCAGGCAACTGAATTATGTGTACCTACGTAACGACTCTCCCTAGCCGTCAAACTTTTGCTTGACGGCTAGGGAGAGGGAGATACTTAGTATACCTTAGCATCTCCCTATCCCTGACATGTATGTTCGATACTTTCATAATATCTCTTCTAGTTTTGTGTTTATTTTACTTGAAATTCATAATTTAGCTACTGCTCATTGTGGACTAACAAAACAATATTTATTGATATATGACACTTTATTAGCAACCCCTCCGAACCCAGGAACCCGGTGTCTGGATTTGTGACCGGTTAATGGCAATAGGCTCGCCCCCTATTAAATGGGACTTAATCATAACTGGCAAAATGTGGGTGTACTATAGGTACACCTTTGCCCAACCCTTCGAGGAAACAAGGCGTGATGTTATGTATGTGTTTGTGTGTTTATTAGCAATTACATCGCCGCCGCCGTAAGAACTTCTCAGTATCAGCCCGGAGTCTAGATTAGTTACCGAGTGACAAAAGGCTCTTCCCCATATAGGACTTATCACACATAATGAGCCCTCGTATAAATTCACAATCTTTGCCATCAATCCGAAAAAAGAACATCAAAATAGCACCAAAAAGTCATGCTACGAGTATCAAATAAATTATCCAAACGAATTCCATATCTTCAGAACCAGTACCCTACTAATTACGTAACACAAGATCAATCACAGTCTGTTTCATTTTGACAGTTCAACAACATTCATTGCGTTATTTACGTTGTTGAACCGACAATTTTTTCGAACATATGAAGCAATGGATTACCAATTTCCTTCATAATGATTCAGATTATGATCGGTCGTGTGCCGATTAGGTTGCAGGTACTTATGTAGTCTTAAGTACTTAAGGAAACTCTAACTCTTTAGATTTAGTGAGTAGTTCAAGTTCTATGGCTTTCAGAACGTTAAAACTCAAGTGCTCTGAAGAAGTTTGTGCTTCTTGAACGTAAGTTTAATCTAGTGCACACAATGGCTTGAATGCAATGCGGATTGTGGGGAACTTTCGTTTGCAAAGACTCTTGAAAGAAGGAAGGGAAGGAATAAATATGAGTTATTTTTGTTGTGTTGTTTGTTGGTTTCATTTTTAAGAAACTTCAAATACTTATGAAAATTTAAGCTTTTAACCATTGCTGGTTGTTGGACGAAAAATGCTTGCTTTTATCAAAAGTAAATGTCTTGAAAACACGATTAATAAAATTAACTAAAAGCATAAAAAGCTAATTGAATTCAGTTTGCATTACAGCAAAGAAAAGTTTTTTTTGTAAGTATCAATCTACAGGGTGTGTGTTCGTGATCACGATGTTATGCCCAGTGAGAAAGTTGCTCACTTTGACCACACTTTTCTGATACACCTTATATAATTTTTTTAAATAATATTCTATTATATTCTATTCTATTCTTCAAAGTGTAACTCTGTGTAAATAATTATAAAGTTCGAATTTTTCTTTACAGATTGCTTTCTTGGTTGATTGAAATCAAGCTGATCATAGGCCAGCACCATAGAAATATATCTTATATCTATGGCCAGCACCATTGCGTGACATGAAAGTTCACAATCCGAGAGTTTTGAAGGAAATTCCTAAAACATTGCTACATAGTTTTGAAAACTTCGTCTGCGCTACAACGTTAATAACGCAATGAACGTCGCCGAACTGTCCAAATGAAAGGCATCACGATCGATTGTCATTCTATGTGTGACGTAATTACCCCACAGGCGGGTTTTGCCCAAGTGGCGCCAAAACCGGTTCTCCAATTTTTTATTGGTACATTTTGTTATCCTTTTCAAGACTTGTAAAAACTTACAACACATAATTAAAACGTTATTGCATTTCATGAAACTTCTCTGCATATTGTTTATAATTTCTACGGTAATTTTCTACCAAATACTCAGATCTCAAACATGTACCTAAAAACAAACAAATTCAACCTGGAATCACGACGACTTAATCCGATTCCGACAGCAAACTAACCAAATTGCATGGCAGCGAATGTGTGACTTTACTTTTTAATCCCGAGCTATCCTATGCCAGGCTAACCTTGTAATCCTGTGCCTACACGATTCGATTTCCGCACCGAATATCGGTTCGCTATTCGAAAATTTTGTCACTCTACATTTTTCAAACTTTTAGGTGTGTATTTTTTTTATATTAGTTGGAATTAAGTTTTTTCTTTTGGGTCAGAATAGACGATTATTCTGTTTATTGGAGAATAAATATAATAATCGTCTAGTCTGACCCATTAGAAATCAATCAAAAATATGATTTATATAGATGCATGGAGTTTTTTTTTTTATTTGGACCTGCTGTTTTTGAAAACACAATACCTAAATAAAAGACTATTCTATGTTTTTCCGAAGTGATCTAAAACTGAGATCGTTCTGGACTTAGGTATTCCAGCCGTTTTACAGTCGAGTTGAAAAACTAGGTCGTAAAACACATCGCATTCCGGAAAATATTACCGTTTCTAAGCACTATGGTAGTTAATAAAGAATTAAACAGAATAATTGTTGGTTGAAAATTAGTAACGGATGGTCAAATTATGACAAATGATTTTATTTCTGTAAAATCGGACGGCACGGTTGGCGCAGTGGTTAAGCGATTGGCTGCTGCGCTGCGTGTTGCGGGTTCGATTCCCGCACGGAACAAATATTTGTATGATCTACAATTAGTTGTTCCGGGTTTGGCTGTTTGTGTATGTGAATTTAAATGTTTGTAAACGCACCCACGATACAGGAGAAATTCCTAGTGTGGGGCAACGTTTTATAAAAAAAAAAAATAAAAAAAAAAAAAAAAATAGGTTTGTACAAACACTTTTACAAGTCAATCTTAGTTTAAAAACTAGATGAGGTCAGTGTTTCCAATCCAACTACTCCGAAACAGCCAAAACAAAGTGACACTCACAGGTCACAGTTTCTTTTAAAGTTTGAGCGGCGGGGAGAAGGCTCTAAGGCGCCAATAGTTTAGGTTTTTTTTTACGGTGAAAATAGCGATGGTTAAAAAAATTCAGAAAACATAGCATCTGCATCCAGTTCAGTTATTTCCCAACTATATTGGGGTCGGCTTCCAGTCTAACCGGATGCAGCTGAATGCCAGTGTAAAGTGCAAGTCCGACTCGCACTTGGTCAATTTTTTATGTGTACGTGTTACTGTGGAGGAGCTCGTGGTTAAGTAATAACAGCCGCATGGTTTGATCCATCAGGTAAATGGGTGACCATCTTAACATACCGAGACTCCTCCGTGCCTCGGAAAGCACGTTAAGCCGTTGGTCCCGGCTGTCATTCGTGGATATTTGACAGTAGTTACGGATCGTCAGAAGCCCGAAAGTCTGACAACCAGTCTTACCAAGGAGTTATTATCGTTACTGGGTTGTGGAGGTCAGATAAGCAGTCGCTATATGTCAAATACGGTATTAATCTGCATCTAGTTATACTGGAAGCCGACCCCAACATAGTTGGAAAAAGCTAGGCAAATTGACGTGTTTCTGTGACGATTAAACATTTTTTATTTATTTATTTCTAACTCTGCCACTACCAAGTTAACAGAATCAAGTTAGATCTATTTCATATCGACACATGACTTCCCAAGTAACATTCTACGGAACTATTGCAAATTAATTTGCAAACTCTATTGACAGATCGAAACCTGTTTAACTTAGTTAACAAGTCCCAGTATCTATTAGTTTCAGAACTAAGATAGTGAGTTTCCAAAATTTCCTGGCATTATGTTGTATTAATTTATCTGTTCAATCAATTTTGACCTTTACAGGTTTCTGTAACACCGTTTTTTCGATAAGTTGATTATAATAATTTATTGTTATGGTAAAGACAGTTGGACTCAAGAGTCCTCCTTAACACTCTTGAGTCCTCTTTAATACTCACTCTCTTGAGTTTTCATTAACTCGTTATTAACCCTCATTTACCTCATTTACCCATTTACCTCATTTCACACATTTTTATCCTCTTTAAATTATTTTTTTAATCATGGATAGAATTATTTTCTTTGAGCTTTTACTTGGGTATAGAATTCGTTCCAAAAGTTTCTAATGAATAGGTCAACAAATGGATAAACGAGCGAGCCTCTTGATCTTGGCTGACACTACCAACCTCTTGGAAAATGGGTTGATACCATCAGACGGCCAACTAGCACCGCGCGCGCTCATTGTTCAAATCAAAAAGCGCGCGCTTCCCGGCTCCCTGTTACACACTTCCGTCTTACACTTATAAGCTGGCCTTGTATTGTACGGAAATCCTATACAATGCGAGATCAGCATAAACTGGAAAAGTATAGCACGATGTGTAGCCGTGTGTTCCCGTGGATACTAATTTGTAGTGTCACTTACAAATTGAATACTTTGATTTGATTTTGATTATTTGAATACTTAAACCCAAAATTCTAATAATCACCATATAGATGTTTTTCATTGGAAAGTGTTGGTTAATTAGATTGCGTAAGAATTTAACCTAAACACTATTTGTTTACTCTTTTATCAGATGGAAACTTTACAGTATAGCAGATACTTTTGGAACAGACAATATTATTATACCATGGAAATGTTGCTTTATTGGAGGAGCTCGTGACTAAGTAATCACGTCAACAGCCCGGGTGGATCCATCAGGCTAAACTACGCTTGCCGGGGTTGATCCGTGGATAGGTGACCATTTTTCTATACCGAGACTCCTCCGTGCCTCGGAAAGCACGTTAAGCCGTTGGTCCCGGCTGTCATTCGTGGATCTTTGACAGTCGTTAAGAGTCGTCAGAAGCCCAAAAGTGTGACAACCAGTCTTACCAAGGGGTATCGTATTACCCAGTTACTGGGTTGTAGAGGTCAGATAAGCAGTGGCTCCATGTAAAATGACGGTACGGTTGGCGAGTGGATAAGCTATTGACTGCTGCACTGCGTGTGGCGGGTTCGATTCCCGCACGGAACAAATATTTGTATGACCTACAAGTAGTTGTTCTGGGTGTGGCTGTTTGTGTATATGTGAGTTTAAATGTTTGTAAATGCTCCCACAATACAGGAGAAATTCCTAGTGTAGGGCAAGGTATTAAAAAAAATCGTATACAGCTGCATCCTGTTAGGCTGGAAGCCGAGCCCAACATAGTTGGCTTTGTTGACCACACTGAACCCGAGTCTTGGACAACCTCCTGCAGTGAGAAGGCTTGCCCAAGGAGGTAGCAGTAGTAGAAACATTACAAAACATTAGGCGGATTTAGATAATATTTATTTCATGGTGTTTTATTTGTTCTTATTCTAAGAAATTTTGGATCAGTCAATACCATAAGACAATTAAGTCTAACACGAATTTAAAAATATTAGGTGTCAATTACGGCCCACTTCGTGTCACAGGAAAAAGAGTAGGCCTGTGTCCCAACAGGTGGGAAAATTATAATATGCAGATTATGGTGTCGATGCTAATCAAAGGACATTTTGATACTGAACCAAATATTTGTGCTATCTTTCTGAACTTATCTGTTTTTTGCAGCTTTTTGTAACCAAATTATGTTGAAATATAAGATTATAATCATCAATTTATTGGATGGTTTTTGAAGTAAAACTATCAGATTATGTTCACTTTGATTATTTCTGAGAATAAACTTTGTATGTGGCAATCAGAAATTTCAAAATTATGTGAAATCATGCTGCAATCATAATATTTTATGTTGCATTCATCCGGCTAACGACCACAAATTAATTTGTAAACGGTTCTAATCAAAACGGATTACTATCGTTGTCATGTTTTGCATGAAAACAACAATTTTATTATAATTGACCAATCATAAAATTAACAGCTACATAAATTAACTCTACTTTATCAGTTAATATTTCGCGTGCACGATGAATTGACTGAAAATTTACCAATAATTTTATTGATCTTACTGTTAAAGTATTAGAGACATAAGAGAGTCATTAGTGAGTATTAGAGAGAGAGAGAGAGATAGAAGAGAAGAGAGTATTAGAGACAATCTTTTACTCACCCTCAATAGCCATAAATGCAGCAGCACCGATAAAACTGTACAACACCAAACACAGACTCAAGGAGAGATGAGTAAACCACTTCCTTGAGAGTAACTTTAATCTATTGTAGAACCAGAACGCAGACTTTTCACCAGCACTTAATCCATGCTTCGTCGTGTTTATAGTAAAGTCTTTAAAGCCTTCGAACTGTTTGAACATGAACTCCGAGGCTTTATTGTGATACATGTTCATGAAAGGGTTAAAATAAGGGTTTCCATGGGGGTCGGAGATGTGGGAAGCAGCGGTCCCGGGAGGCTTCCCATGATACCTCGGCTGCCCCCGGTAGACCGATGTTCCCGTCGCAGGTCCCCTAGCAGGCATCAGCAGACTTGAGTCGGGTATCTGCAACGTGATTTTGGGCCGCACCGGCCTCGACGGCGGAGGCGGCGGCGGGTAACTAGGCGGAACTTCCAAACTGACCATCTTCACTGTTTATAGAGCTTTTAATAACACTACACTGTTTATCGACTGCAGTAGTGCGCGTGCGATCTTGCGCAATGTTTGTTTTAGCGCCGGCGTCTAAATTGTAACTTTCATTGACATTACTGAATATTTTTCGCGGCGTGAGGTTTTGGCTGTAGACGTGCTCGGGCCCGAACTGACTGGACACTGATTTTATAAATAAAACGGGAGTTAGCGAGTGCTTCCCGTTGTGTCATCGGCGCTTGTCTGTCGGTTATCTCTGAGTTGTAATCATTGCCAATACGATTTGGTTCCGTGAACTTTTCATGCGTAACGCACTGAATCCGCTTTCGCAGAATGAAGTGTATTTGAGAAGGCAATCTCGCGGATTCTGATGAAAAAGTTCGCTCCACTTCATTCGCTTCATGTTTAATATCACTCACTTCCATTTCATTTAGATTTAAGCGTGCGTTATAAGCTTCGCGAAAGTTTTCCGGCAATTAGAACTCGTGTTTGGCTTGAAATGGCAACTGCCTTAATCAACAAAACAAAAGTAAAACATTGTGTAAAATTATTTAATTTTTAGGGTTTCGTAGTAAACAAGGAACCCTTATAGTTTCGCCATGTCCGTCTGTCTATCTGTCTGTCTGGCTGTCTGTCCGCGGATAGAGACTATTTGTACTAGAAAGCTGTAATTTGGCATGGTTATACATATTAATCACAAAGTGGTAAAATAAAATATATTTTTTTAGGGTACCTCCCCTACACGTAAAGTGGCGATGTTTTTTTTTCTCATCTATGCCATGGTGTGTCGTTTGAAAGGTCGTTCAAAAATATTATGAGTTTGTGAAAACTATTTTTTTTAAGTGCAAATTTTTTATTACAATCAGGTGTCTCCCCTCTGCCAGCTGGTTGGTTACGGCAATGTGAAAAAAGTTACGGCAGTAGCATATATACATATATGTTGCTTGTATAAGTATATAATATATATTTTTTATACTGCATGTTGACATAATTATTGTATGCCTATGGATATAATGGAACTGTAATTTACCTTACATCTGTCTGTATGACATATGCCCACAATTAAACGATTTGATTTGATTTTATATAACGAAATTAAAAGTAAAACTATCACAGGTAAGTTGGCTTTACAAGTTAAAGAGTAATAACCGACCAACTTACATTTGCGGTTGCAAGAACATGTTTTTCAACTAAAAAGTTAAGTTTGTTCTGCGATAAATTCATCCCAACTACGGAACCTTCACTGTGCGTGGTCCGACACGCACTTAGCTGTTTTTGTTTTATCTTACTTCCACTATATTAGAACAACGCTGCTACTTAGATATTCTCTCTGTTATTAAAAGTGGTAAGAGTTATAATACAATTTTTCACTTCTCATGCTCACATAGCACTGAAAGTGCTAGGCTGCACAAAATCGAATTTTGTGCACAAGTGCATTAACGTATCTACTCATAAATGTATCTATATTAGGTAAGGCAAAGAAAATGAGCCATACAGCCAAACACATTAAGAAGTTCATAGATAGAATTTGTTGTTTTATAATATTTACTTTAATTTATTTGCCTTATGTGTTTTTTAAGACATAAAATACCGTTAATATTTCTTTCACTATTCAAAACTGTGTTAATTTTACTTTTAATTTTAATTAAAGAAATGTTTTGTTATACTACTGTTTCATTTCCTCGCAATCGAAGTGAAAAGCAAAGTTTATATCTCGTCCACAAAACCAAAAATGGTTCGTTTTGTGCACTTGTTGTAAAATCTACTATTAATGTCACTTTATGTACTGCTTATCATCTAACAGGTACCTAAGAACAAAAGGGGCTAATTTAACTTATCTCTCCACTTTTCTTATAGTTTATTTTTAGTAAAAACTTCTTAACTTCGAAGCGTTCAAAAACGCGGTAACTCCGGTATTTTAAACCTGTTAAACTACAGTTACTTAAATTACATACCTAAAGGCGTATGGCAGAACTTAATAAGATGCTAAACTACCTAAAAAAAATTCAAAAGAAAGTTATAAAAAAACTATAAAGTCTAGGTATCTAGATTATCAGAAACCTGGCCACTATATATTATTAAGTCACCTTATTTTGTCCTTTGTTGATAGATCTACTCGTAGACTATGCCATGATCAGGAGACCGATATCAGAAACCTTATTTCTTAAGTGCCAATTTCTTACACACTGTACCTATAAAAAGATGTTGACAACAGACTCTGATGAAAATTGGATGACTCACCGACTACCGAGATATGCTTTTTACTTTCCTTCTTTTTAGGGTTCCGTATCCAAAGGGTGCGAACGGGACCCAGTTACTTAGTCTCCACTGTCCGTCCGACCGTCTGTCTGTCACGGGGCTGTATCTTTTGAACCGTAATAGGTGACACTTGAAATTTCCACAGTGTGTATTTTTTATTTTATACGACATGTATAAGTGATTCCAATATCCTGTTTACGGAATAAACAATTTTATTTTATTTTATTTCACTACTATTTTATTTATTTATAAATTTGTGCCTTGTAAAAACGATATGGTCAATGTTCTGGCCATTTCATGAAATAGTAAATTTTAAGATCTGGTCACGACACTACCATTATTATTATTTTAAGTCTGTTAGTTTTTAAATCTTGTAAATACGTGTGTCAAAAATACTAGGTACTATGGCCGCTATGACGAAAAAAAATTTAAGGAGATAAAAATAATTAAAGAAGGTAAAAAATATTTATTTATGTAGTGTAAAACAATTAAGTATTACCTATTAGTGGTGTTTTAGTCTAACAAATTTATGGGTTATACTTCAGGTATAACCCATAAATTTGTTAAAGATAAATTAAAAAAAATTGTACGGAACCTTTCGAGTGCGAGCCCGACTCAATCTTGGGCGCTTTTTACGCCGGATGTCTTATGTGATTTTTCTTGGAAATCCCGGCTACTTATAATAATATTGTAGGTTGCTACCTTTTTTATATAATTTCGTGGAAAACCTCAAGTTGAAGTAAAGTCTTTGTTCTTGAAGGCTGAAAAGAATTTGTTTTAACAATAGTACATTATGTATAAATTGAAGAAGTTTTTAACTGTCAACAAGGTTCTGGCTATTCAAACTTTCTTGTGAATAAATAAAATATTGTCATAACTAAGAATACAGTCTATTCTTGGACATTTGTCACCAACATCATGACAAACCAAATGCTGTATTATTATTGGCGTGGCGCCTGAATTTTGTCACGATGTCATCAAATTCATCGGTGTGTCACTATTTTCTCCTAAATAAAGAATGTATCATGTGAAGATGAACTTGGTTTCTTTTCTGTTACGATAATCACCTTTTAAATTAGACATATGGAAAAAGGCGTGGAGCCGTGACCCTGTAACTAAATTTGTACAGATTATGGGCAGGAAAATCTATACATATAATAAAATCGAAGCGAAGTCAAAAATGTACATTGAACTTTGTGAAAAAAGTTATTGCTACGAGGTCTGGGATCGATTCTAATGTCGAAAATATAGTTTTTAGAAAATAGCGTGATAGTTTATACCCTACAGTTTGACCATGATTATAGGGAATATCTACGCAAAATTATAACAGAATCTATCTGGTAGAATTTGCGTGATGCAGACGGACAGACAACAAAATTGTTGTCTGTCCGTCTGCATCACGTCGCATGCACATCTGCATCGTTGCTGTGGGGGATGAGCAATATTACATTATGTTCGTATTCGGTTTAAAATATCATTTATTACTCAAAGACTTACATAAAAGTAAAGTTTTAACATGCAGGTAATTGTTAAAATAGTCCAGAGGGCTCGTCTTTCAGTTATGAAGTACATAACACACACACCAGGCTAGTCACTACCCACACGAAAAAGTAAGAAAGAAGTGTCGACTATCTAAACCCGATATTTGTAAACCAACAGTCAACATATCCTTCACACCTAAGGTACACACAAATTTCGCTAGATAATAATATGCTAGGCTATAAGCTAGGTAATACATAGGTAAAAATGTAGGCACACGAAGTAATACCATGCATTCAGCCAAATGAGTTACCTACATCGCATGGGTAGATAAGTAGTTCCTATATTAACCGATCATTTGTTTAATTCAACGGTAACAAATTATTTACACTTAAAAAGTGGCAACGCACTTAAAAACTATATCTATAGACGCTCTTAAAACAAAATCTATGAGTAACAATTAACTAAAGAAAACACTTCACTCATGAATTCATGATTTGACTTCAATGATTTGGCACATCTTACCTAGTATTTTTTTTCCGTTTACACGAGTCGTTACGTCAAACAAAGTTTCATGATAATTGTACTGTTAACATCTTGGCAACGAATTTCATAATTGGTTCATCCAGAATGTAGAACGTGATTTTAGGCTCATTCAATTTGGAAATTTACAGGAATCAAATCAGACCAAAAGGTTCTGGAGTGGCGACCGCGTACTGGAAGACATAGCGTTGGAAGGCCTCCCACAAGGCCACAGGAATCCGCTGGTGGCGAGAATGACAGTCTCGGACGAATTGGCGATCCGTGGGGAGTCCTATGTCCAACAGTGGACATCTTTCGGCAGAAATGGTGATGATGATGATAAATCATCATTAATACCATATAGCAGTTAATTTCTGGACATAGGCCTCTCGAATCGCACGTCATTTTATTCGATCCAAGGCTACTTCCATCATGCATAAGAGAATAATACAATGGGTAATTATTAGACATTCTTGAATATCAACTTTTATAAGTTTATTTCAATTTATTCAAAAATAGTGTCTTTATAACTTATCATAACATAACGCCTGTATTCCCCGAAGGGTTGGGTTGGGTTGGCAGTAGTAGAGGTGTCTACTACACCCACTTTTCGCCAGTTATGTTTAAGTCCTATGTGATAGGGGGCGAGCCTTTGGTCATAAACCGGGCACACAAATCCAGACTCCGGGCTGCTACTGAGAAATTCCAAATGGAAAAACCCAATAACACTTTGCCCGATCCGGGAATCGAACCCAGGACCCAGGAGTGTTTTTATATTTCTAAGTATACCTACATAGAAAATTAGAAACGAATAATGTTCAGTGTTCTGCGTTGACATATTATTAAACGAATGTCCATTAGAGATTCATCACTCTCAATAAAAATAACTTCTAATAATTTATGAAACAAGTAAGGATTTAGCCAAGTCTTTTCGTAGAGCCATGTAAATATCACATTCACAAAAATGGTAGTTTTTATTTTCAACAGTAGTGTAATGTTGAAACTGGAAATCTCATAACTGCCAGGGCGGGCTTATCTTTAATCTTATATTTTGAATTGTTTTAAATTGTTCTTACAAGAATAATGTAACCCGGATTTTGTAATATCTTGATTTAAAGAGCGTGTCCTTGGACCTTCTTGCCCGTTCTTCTCCATAGAGATCTACGTATTGGAATGGGCAACTGCTTTAACTTTCTGACTGACTGATCGACTCTTTGACAATTCAAAATGGTCTGATTGAATTTTAAGTTTGAGTTTTGACTTTCACAGAAGTTCACCTCTACAGAATTGTTGCAATCGTTTCTCTACACCTTGTTAGGTATCAATTCTCTTCAGACCAGAATTAAACACAGTTTTTTACAATTAAAAGTCGTAATAAATGTTATCCAACAGTTAAAACGCCTATTAGTTGGGCGTTCGACTTCACAAACTGTCCTTTACCTCTTCAAACATGGCGCCGAGCCAAAATTATTGACATCGATCCAGCTGAAAATATTTTGGAATGTGACAACGCTTTTGAAACGCGACTATGAACGCTGTTATTCAAACTAATTAGTTATTTATGGTTAGTTGTATTTATTGGATGTCGGGAATAGTTCTGTTATGAAAAGATTTTCACAATAATCTGTTTGCAGTCTTCCATTATACCTACCGACCTATCTGGATCCAAAGAAAGACCTCTTTGTAAACTGCAACGGTGTCTCATTGTGACGTAATATTGTCTTAATTTTAACCACTGCGGCTGGTCAATGGAACTGTGATTTCGAATTGTACTGCAGCCTTGGGTATTCTATGTCTCTTAAATTAGTCACCATTTTCGACACCCACGGAATTAAATGTAGAAAATAAAATAAACAGCAAATTCTCACTGTTCAATTATTATTCAAGTAAAATGTAACTACCTACTGAAATCCCATCTAAGACACAATACATTTTTATTGTCGCGAGAGACCTCGGGGTCAGGTTTCAGCTGAAGCCCTTAAAGCCCAATTTCCCATACAAAGTCCGCTTTCTTGATCTACAATAAAGAAAAGAAAGAAAGGCAAGAAGTTCATATGTTTAATCAACTGTTCACGTGACTGTCGCTTGCCGTGCCAACTATCTCATTATGTACCCATTAGGAATCGTGACAAAATTATATAAACAGTGCTCAATCGAGGGATTAAAAATAAAATTGGTTCTCTTCGTGACGTCACGGATTCTTTAACTCAACTACCTAAAACCTAAACTGATTTTAGAAAGAAAATGGCATAGAGAAGAACTATTTACCTACTTGAGGTACATTTTCATTAACCCCATGAACGTATTAACCCCTGAAGACTCGACAAGACTAAAATAAGTATCAGTATGGACTATACCAAAAATATCTGGTGAAAATGTAAACAAATGGATCAGAAAACGCTTTGAATACATAAATGCATAATTTTAATTTTAAATCACCTAAAAGATTCTTATCTTTTGACATTTGAGGTTACTTTCTTTTCATAACCTCAATTTTCGTCAATGAGTTTTCAATTACAAATTATTTAAACATTAAACGTTGGAAAAAGTTGTGATAAAGTTCAAAACTTCTATACAATAACATAAAGATGAATGTGTCACTAATTCCAAGCCAATTCCCTTTAGCGAGTGATTGCGTAGGAATTTAACCTGAACAGGCTTGTTTCATTAAATACTTTTGAAACGGACATTAAGTCGTGGGTTGAGGCCTATAACCTAACAGTATGCTGATGCTGACAGCAACCCGTTGTAAAAAAATAATCAAACAGTTTGAATGTCACTCAAACTAAGCAGAATAATAATTGTTTACGAGACACTACCCAATGACGTAGCAAGTCTAGACGAATTCCTATGCCACCATTAAAATTCTAACACACCTAAAAATAAGTGCAATAAATTATTTCATCTAATAATGTCTTCCTCGGTTCCTGTAGTGATGTGTTATTTACAGGTAATCACCTGTAAATAACACATGAACACATATGTACCTATGTGAATTCACATGTATTGCCAAGCTAAGTGTAGAATAGGTACCTACTAACGTAAGTATCATTATTGTAATGTAGGTAGCTGTTATCCATTTACATCAATGGAATTAGAATATTTTAGCATAAATACTGAATTATGTAACTGGCACATAATTATGTTTCTCATTATTAATGTAGGTACAATCGATGAAACATAACATGAATTATTATCACGCGTTTAGGTATTCCTCAAAAGCAGGCTGAGGTGCTTTCTGGTTTCTGGTGGGTGGTTTATTAGTGCACCCTAATGCCATCCGAATTGTTACAGAAAATGTCGTATTCTAAAAATCCAATATAAGTTTGCCCGACCCGGGAATCGAAATCCGGAGCCCACGCTCACCGGTCACGGTTGGGAGCGAACTAAAACAAAAAGGCAGTTGATTTCAGATAAAATTCATGATCATCTCTGTGTGGCGGGCTCGAGGTTACCAATGGCAGTAACTTACTCGGTTCATATCTGTCCAAAATGATTGACATAATAATCTTAAAGCTTCGTCGAATTGAAATTCCGAACCGGAACAACAAACATATTTTGTTTATATTTCGGTAATCGCTGTCTGAAATCTGTTATGATGTTCTTTGAATAAAAACATGATTACACCTACTATAGTTCTTCGGGGAAACAATTTATGCAGCTAATTAAGGGGCCTGTGGGTAAGTAATAACAGCTACGCTTGCCGCAGTCGGTCCGTGGATGGGTGACCATATTTACGTACCAAGTCCCCTCCGTACCTCGGTAACCAGCCTGTAACCACGTTAAGCCGTTGGTCCCGGCTATCATTCGTGGATATTTGACAGTCGGTACATCATCATCATCATTTCAGCCATAGGACGTCCACTGCTGAACATAGGCCTCCCCCAATGATTTCCAATTAGGCCGGTTGGAAGCGGCCTGCATCCAGCGGCTTCCTGCGACCTTATTAGGTCGTCTGTCCACCTTGTGGGTGGACGTCCTACGCTGCGATTGCCGGCAGTCGGTACGGGTCGTCAAAATCCCTAAAGTCTGACAAACCAGTCTTACCTATGGTTATCGGATTACTCAGTAACTGGATTGTGGAGTTCAGATCGTCGCTCCATGTAAAATACTGGTATTCAGCTGCATCGGGTTAGACTGGAAGCCGACCCCAACAGGGCTGGGAAGAGGCTACACAGATGATGAGCTGATGCAGCTGATTTTATCAGGACGATTCCGGCATGACCCACTGCCTTCTCAAGGATATTAATTAGTGACCTGTTTTTCTTTTTTGTTCAAGAAAAAAGGGCAGGCTATCTCACTTAGTCGTTAGACCTCTAAACTGAAGTCGGATCCGCTATGAGACCATCCAGGACAGTATTTCGCTGACTCCCATGGACAGTACAGGGATGTTCACTTCTTTGTCGTTCCGACCGTGACCTGCGGTCTTCTGCAGTGTGGACCGCTCGGTAAATGCTGCTTCGAACAGCCTTCTTGATCGCGTCTGATCGTCTTGCCGGTGCTCTCCATGAGGGCGTTTTTCTTCCACCCAGCCCAGTATAATACGCCATCCAGACCATGCTTAGGCGAACGCATAATGTGACCGACAAAGCTAAGGGCACGCTTCTGGCATATTGTAGATAGTCGCTTGGTGATCGTACAGGGATAATAAACAACTATTTCACTAAACTAAATCAACTTAGCCTATCGTAGTCCATTGCTGGCAGATGCCTCTACAACCTCACCCGACTCTTGGCCTTCCCCTCACATCATTCCAGTCTGTTCACCCACTTCAGATCGTCAGTCCATCTAGCTGGAAGGCATCTCACACTATGTTTGATACTGTCACTAAACTCAAATTAAAATTAATACACGAACGCGATACATGTCCAAGTCAGTCCGAGCTCGTGTCGACCGATAATTTCCGTAACGCAGTGCATACTATTTGAATTACAATTTACTACTAACTACTGTAATCTATTCTATTAGTGTTTGTTACGGTATTACAGGTTTAAGTAGGTGATAAACCGCTCGTGTCGCTAGCGTGGATAATGTAAATAAGTGGCAATAGATGGCTACTTATACATAATCAGCATATAGTGTGTTTAAAAGTATCTATTGAAAGTGTAAACTAACCCTGTTCAGCTTAAATTCTTACGCAATCACTCATTACAGAGTAGGTAATAATAACACAGTAGGTAATAGTAACATATTTATCTGTACTCGTATATAGGTTGTAACCATATATCTCAGCAATTTTCCAGCAATTTTCGTTTGTTTTTTTTTAATTAAATTATAATTTAAAAATCATCGACGAAATTTGAGGCTAAAAATAACCCTCAATTTATTGTCAAATGAAAATAGCTGTATCAACCAGGGAATTGTACAGACACCACATCAACCTACCCGAAACTGTCAAATTTTCCCAAACAACTTTGAACCTTATGTTTCAGGATTAAAGTTGAAAATCTACTAAAGAAATATGACAGATTGTAGTAGGTTGACGTGCTGGCGTCTGTACCTAGGACCCTACGCTCTGCAGTCGCGCTTGTGAACATTATCAATCAAGCGAGAAAACTACTTCTTAAGGCGACGATAGCCGACTTTTAATGATTTTATACAGAAGATCACGTCTAAACGAGTAGTGTTAATGATTTGGAAAATATATATGTGAAATTAGAGCATTTTCTTTCGCAGGTATGCTGGAAGAGATTTCATTAGAAATAAGCATCACCTTTGTACGTATGTTTCTGTTCTTTTAATCTTGTCTGTTTATTTTTGTGTGTACATAAATGGTAAAATAAAATCAATAAATAAATATTTTAGATTATGTTTATACTACATAGTGAAATTAATTTGTAAAGTTATGTCTAACGCGGATAAAAAACTGAGAATCACGCAAAATCTATCGAGCGTATTTTTTTAAACCTTCACCATTTTTAAGTTAATTGAATTGAATTTTAGTATAGGTACGTCTTTTAATAAAATACCTTTTGTTATATGTATAATAAATTAATAATGCGTCTAATTTGGGACAGCGCTCCTTGATGGGCGAGGCCTATTACTGGCTGGACGCAAGCTAACCACTCAAGGTCACTGGCATATATCTGCGTCTTAATATAAGTACAGTCTACCGCACAAAAAGTTGGCAACGTCGCAAATAGCTGTCAAATATTTCGCTGGTTTGATTAATTTGGCATTATCACTGGCGCCGATTCTCTTATACGCCGCACTAAACTATCACAAAAATTTTCCTTTTTTAGCTATGAGAATCATAACACTATTCTGCAAAAAAAAACCTCTACGTTTAAAAATAATTTTGACACAACTAAAATCGAATTTTCAGTCGCGACTCCACGTGTTACTTGTTTGCGTGAGCCGACATTGCGTATGGGGGTTAGCCTCGACGTGTTTTATATGGAATTTTTCACTTTTTGTATGGAAAGTATGAAAAATTATTACCTACATGTTGAGTTTAAGGGGTTTATGAGTTCCATTAAGGGGTTCAAAAAATTTCATTATATAGGACACACCATTTTCAAAAGAAAAGAAAAAACGGTACAGTACTGGTTTTGCACCTGAAGTCGAGATTGATTTGATGTGCATTTTAGTTCATGACAACTAATTTTATCCCACACCTTTTCAATCGCGATTAAAAATAGTCAGGTTTAGTCAGGTTTGGTTTATTTCAATAATATTTTTTGGTGAAAAACGTCAAATTCAAAATAGCAAAAATGCCATTTTCACTAAATTAATAACTCAGTGCCATCTTAGTGCTGTCAAACTAAAATAATTATAGTTAAATTTTGTCACTTTAGTCTATTCAGAATGGGAAATCGTCGTTTGACAGGAATGAACTAAATTTTGGTGATTTTTAATCTAGTTTAGAGGCACATGTTGACAAGAGAATCGGCACCAATGTATGGAAATATGAATGTAGCTATTAGATACAATTTGGCAAAAACACGCTAGTTAGCGTGTTATTGGCAAATTATTAGCACTGATATGTAGGTATCTGGTTGACCATCTGCTCTACTCTCACCTCGGGACGGTTCTTTTCTTTACCAAAACCAAAGTTTATGTCCCAAATCTAGTTCCAGGAATCTCATAGATAGACGAAAACCTACGTATTACTTACAACGTAACAATGTTGTCATACCGTTCGTCAATATGTGATCAAGATCACAGACTGACGTGTTTTACGACAGCCATCTGGATTTACTGAGCGATCAATCTATAGTTACGTACTAACTGACTGTTTATGGTACTATTAATAATGATTGCCGTGAAGTACTTACTGCTTGTTAGTTTCGTAGCTTATTGACAGGTATTTCGTCACACATCGTGGGCTGGCGAAATGTGGTTGTACCATAGTTACAACTCTGTAAGGTCTGTCTAGGTACACCATGGTAAGAGGATCCTATATGATTAAGGTAGGCCTACTACCTAACTACTTATTCAAATATCGTAGCATTGTGCTGAGATAGCATCCTTTTTGGCCTCGCACAAATCTTCTTTTTTATTTATTTTTTCTATCGCATTTTTTTTTATTTTTATTTTTATATTTTATCTTATTAGGTCTTTACCTTATCTAATTGGAGATACTATAACCAGCATTTTCAGATTTAATTATCTGTGGATTGGTGCACAATTCGAAATTCAAATGAATTTTATTCGAAAGACGTGTTAATTTAATTTCAAATTCAGTCATTTATTTTTAGATAGTTTTTTGTTTTTGTGACATTGTGGTAGTTTTTGGCGCCATGGATAAACTGAAAATTCGTACAATTTTCGAATATGAGTTCCTACGTGGAAATACCGCTGCGCAAACATCACTAAACATTAACGACGTGTACGGGCCTAACACTGCTTGCATAAACACTATCCATTATTGGTTCAATCGTTTTAAATCTGGAAATTTTGAGTTGAAGAACGAGCCTCGCGGTCGGCCGGTAAACATTGTCGGCAACGACGAATTGAAGGTGATAGTGGAAGCGGAGCCAACTCAATCTACGGCTGAGCTTGCTGCGGGCCTTGGAGTTAGTGTCAAAACAACATTAAAGCACTTGCGTCAAATCGGAAAGATAAAAAAGCTAGATAATTGGGTGCCACACGAACTAAGCGACCAACAGCGAGATTTACGCGTCGAAGCATGCATAGCACTACTGAATCGGCATAGAAACGAAGGAATTCTGAATCGAATTGTTACCTGCGATGTAAAGTGGATCCTGTACGAGAACCGTAAGCGTTCGTCTCAGTGGGTGGACCCGGGTACAGCACCTAATCAGTGCGCTAAAAAAAAGATTACTCATAGGAAGATGATGGTGACTGTCTGGTGGACCAGTGCCGGACTTGTACATCACAACTTCTTACCGAATGGCACAACAGTGTCGGCAGATGTCTATTGCCAAGAATTGCAAACAATGATGGAGAAGCTCGTAATGCAACAACCAAGACTAGTCAATCGCTCTTCCCCATTGCTTCTCCACGACAACGCGCGATCTCACACTTCACGACAAACCATCGCAAAGCTACAAGAGTTACAGCTGGAAGCTCTCCGACATCCATCGTACTCACCGGACCTTGCCCCAGCAGATTTCTACTTTTTTCAAAATGTAGACATTTTTTTAAGTGGGAATAAATTCAACATCCGAGAGGCAGTACAAAACGCTTTCGCTGACTTCATCGCCTCCCGTCCGGCAGACTTCTACAGTAAAGGGATAAAAAACTGCCATCAAAATTGCAAAATTGTATAGATAATTTGGGCCAGTAGGTACTTTGATTACCTAGCAGAAAAAAAAAAAAGTTTTTATATTTTCTAAATTATCATACAAATCTCCAATTTCATAGGTAAAGACCTAATAGTTTGCCTAGTTTTGTTAGTGTGTGTGCGTGTTACAAATAAAATATTTTTCATTGTTAGGTTCGTTCATAAAATATAATCAGGGCCAGGGCTTCTGGAGCTTCTGGAGTACCACACACAGCACAGCTTCTGGACTCTGGGCCTCTAGGTTTAGTCCCTTGTCAGGGACAGGAAAAGATCACACACATACTTAAATTTTGTGACTATTTAATTGCTTACTCCCTTGACGACCTCATCTCATCACCTTTGTATAACCTTTGTTAAAAAAAAGCGGTGAGTGGTGTTTAAAGGTAAGGTGTTTTCATCTTTTTGCCATTATCCGCCTTTTGCATGCAGAACTTGTGAAGGTTCAGAATATTGGAAATTTTTAAGGCTATTAAAGCCCGCAAAGAAAAAACCGACCGAAAACGATGAAACATTACCTATCCACACACATACGTGCCATTTAGCTCTTTCCCCTTCCGGTTTGTTGGCCACACACCGTTAACTTTTAGTACCTAGCAGGTAAGCACCTACTTTATTAACATTACTAGATAGGTTATGCCGCGACTTCGTTCGCGTGGATGTCGTAGGACACCACAATTTACCCAAATAAGTAAGTACGATAAACTGTTTGCGGTGTAGCATGGTGCGGGTGACAGGTGACAGAAAGGGTAAAATATATTATAATTTACTTGTTTTTACTGATTCTGTATTTTACTATGATCCGTACCTACATACAGATTGTGTATCTACATAATACGGACTCAGTAATAACTGTAGTAGGTAATAGTTATTTATCCAACATGTGAGGAAAGTTCGTTTTTCCTATGAGTTTTGATTTTGAGCGCAGCGAGTGATTATAAATTTCAATCCTGAGTAAGCGAAAGACTCAACAAAACGAATAGCAAATGAACTTGCTCACAAGTTGCATACAAAACTTTTCACCACTCCCAGCAAGAAAGTATTCAATTCAATTCAATTCAATTTTTTATTGCCATCATTTTAGTATTAAGCCATCATAGGTAAATAAATTAAATAGACACAAAGCAAATCAAAATAATTCTTTATATTTTAAAATAGTTTTAAAACTTAACATAAAAAAATCAGGCAAGGTTAGTTTCTGAACGGGATCATTACTTTCCTCACTGTTCAAACAGTGAGGAAAAACCAACTTTCCTCACTGTTCAAGCAGTGAGGAAAAACCAACTTTCCTCACTGTTTTCGTAGAGGAAAGACACTTCTTTCGTGCGGGAGTGGTGAAAATTAAATAAATTTACCCTTTCTGTCACCTGTCACCCGCACCATGCTACACCGCAAAAAGTATAGTAGTTTTGGTCTCAGCAACCAAACTACTTATACAGAGAGTCAGGATTGGTGAGTGGTGACGCGGGACTGGTGAATCAGCTGGTCCTGAGGTCAACACCCGCAGCCATCAGTAACAATTTCCCATTGCTTGCGAAGTTTTTAGTTTTTGGTTTTTTAGTTCGTTCCTGCATAAACTACGTAGTGGCACCACACTGATACATTGAGTGGTGTTTAAACAGCTATTACTAAAATAAAATAACAGATTGTAAACACACGGGATTCCTCTTAGGTCACCTTTATCCATAGATAATATTTTTTATTGTAACCATATCTGTACTTAACTAATTATTGATTTCTTAGCTCCACAAAGTTATAGCGTGATGATAATCATTTAAAGGTGAAATCTGTAACTAACTACTTATATGCAATATTACAACCTTTTGGCTCATCTTTTTACAATTTGCAGTTAACTATAGAATTTGCAGTAAGCTCTCCCTTAGCAAATAGCGTGATAATTTATATCCTACAGACTGACAGACATATCTATGCAAAAAAACATAACTATGCGTTAGTATATGCGTGATACTGGAACATACATTCAGACAAACAGACATACCTACAAGCAAACAAACAACAAATTTAAAAAAAAACTTTATTGAAAATATCTGGTACTACGTTGAGCGATTTTTGGTAGGGCATAAACTTATGGATTCGCGTCACCGACATGCTCGCACCGTCCGTCGTGCTGTAGAATAGGACCCCGCCTATAGAAACGCATCTAGGCAGCCATGAGGAATAAGCGGCTGGACGCCGTAGGTAAGCTTTGACGAATCAGCGAACTGCACTGCCCCCCGTCTAAGGCACAGTACCTACACCGGTTTCGGTCAAACTAAAGCAGTAAGTTTGAAGGTCGACAGTGCGTGCTCCTGACAACTTTATTGAAAACTAAGTGTTTTTAAATGCGCTTGATCTTTTATCTTCTGAGCTAAACCCAATCGAAGCAGCAAATAAAGCCAACAACTTCTTCGTTAACGTAGGGAAAAACTTAGCAGAAAAAACCATATTATCTAATAGATGTTTTTCCATTCAAAGCCAAACTAAGAGTTATGCAACACGAAATTCTTTTGTCTTATTAGATACTGATGTTAATGAGGTAGTAAGTATAATATACGGATTAAAGGAAATTTGTGCCGTTGGATTTGATATCATACCTAATAGCATACTCAAAAGATTGAAATATGTACGTCATTGCCCCTCCCTTGACTCACATTTTTCAGTTATGTTTAACAAAAGGAATATTTCCCAAATTGCTTAAAAAAGCCGTAGTCACTCCTGTATTTAAAGCTGGAGACAAAAACTGTATTAATAACTATAGGCCAATTTCAGTTTTAACGGGCCTCTCAAAGTTCTTGGAAAAAATTGTAAACAGTAGATTAGTAAAATACCTATATTGAAAGTAAAAAATTACTGTCTGATCATCAATTTGGTTTTAGGCCTAAAAGATCAACAAGCCAAGCTGTTCACCAGCTGAACATTTTTATAAGTATAAACCTAGATAACGGCATGCACACCAAAGGGATATTATTAGACCTAGCCAAGGCTTTTGACACAATTTCTTGTACTTTGCTTTTGAACAAGCTGGAAATGTTGGGAATACGGGGAGTTCAACTGCAACTATTAACTGATTACCTTAGTGACCGCCACCAGTGTGTAAAAATAGGTCAGTACATGAGTTCGAAACTTAAGAATAGCTGCTATGGAATCCCACAGGGCAGTATTTTGGGCCCTACCTTGTTTTTAATATATATTAATGACCTGTGCAATTTGACACTCCAAAAGGGTGTAATTATATCATACGGATAACACAGCTCTACTGTTCGCTGCAAAATCAATGGCGGAGCTCTACGAGGTAGCTCAGAATGGCTTTAATACTGTGTCTAATTGGCTCCATAAAAATCTCTTAACAATAAATACAGATAAAACCAAGTACCTAATATTTACAATGAGAAAAACTAATCCAACGCTTACTAACCTAAATATCCAAGCGCATAACAATAATTGTAATTTACATTCTGCTGACATTGCATGCACTTGTCCCCTGTCCCACTTTAGTTAAAACCGACCATATCAAATATCTGGGCGTCACGATTGATACAAACCTGAATTTTCGCAAACATATCGATTTATTATGCACCAGAGTGCGTAAACTAATATATATTTTTAAGAATTTACGTAACATAGCCGACTTCAAATTAATTAGACAGGTTTATTTAGATTTGTGTCAATCTATTATTACCTACTGCATAACTTCCTGGGGAGGTGCCGCTAAATCAATTTTACTGCACCTAGAACGCGCCCAAAGAGCAGTATTGAAGGTCGCTACTTTTCGTCCATTCAGCCGCGACTCAGCAACTGGCATCGGTTGCGGACGGTCGTGCTGCTCTTCGTGTTCCTGACTCAAGCTTGTGGTTCCTGATATCAAGCCGGTCGTTCCTGTTCTTCGCGACTCTCCTGATTCTTCAGCTATTAATTGCTGTCTTTTTCAAGACACAATTAATAAAGTATTTCTGTTAACAAAAAAAAGTGTGTGTGTGTTAGTCAAAACGTAGCGTGTCATTGGCCCCTTCAGGGCAAAACCACAGTTTCGTGGTCCTCGGTGGATACCATACGGTGCCAACGAAACCGAGGGGGTGTTGACCCAATTACACCCGCCGAACCCCTTCAGGGCTAGGCAATCAATTGGACGGGTCCCAGTGTTCGGCCTTGCGGGGTCTCCTAGTCGGCATTGGTGACAGTTTTGCTTCCACAGCTACACACCTAGAGCGGTTGGGTGTGTCTACACCCTTCGCACTAGACTGGTCAGGACCCCGTTGCACAATAAGACAGGCAACGGGCAAAAGCAAGCTTAGGGCTCACTTTAAGCACACAACCTCCCTGCCTATACCCGCCAGGGAGGGTTTTACACATCCCCGGTAGTCCGCCCGGGGAGATAGGATTAGGGCCGTTAGGAGTTTTTACAATTCCTTTTTAAAAAATTCCCTGTTAAAATGAGCCTCCTTATAATGGAGGCTAAATTTAAGTCATTCAATGACAAATTAGATGCTCTTAGGAGAGACAACCAGATCCTCCTAAACGCACTGAGTCAGATCCTTAAGATCGAACCGACTTTTATTAAAGAGTTCGGCCCAGTGATCGAAGCGATCGCTGGGAATCAGCTTCCCCCCGATCCTTCAGATCAGCTTCAAATTGAAGCATTCAGTGATGCACTCACAGCATCACAATCCGTCCCGTCCACCGGTACCATGATGGACACTAGCGAGCCCGCTTCTTCAAAGCGCGCCCCCACTCCCTTCCCCTCCGATACTGAAGAGCATGCCTCTTCCTCAAGCTCGCAGTCTGACGACGATGGCTTCACAGCTGTCACTTCCGGTAAGAGGAAGATGAAGAGACAGAGCTCCTCTCAGGCGAACAAAGTAGTCGCCATCGATGACACCCCCCCAACCCAGTATGTAGATAGGGATTTTCCCCCACCCTCACCCACCCCCCTCCCCGCAGGTTCCCCCGTAGTATCCCCCCCCACCCCCCGCCCGATCGCGAGTACGCCATCCTCCGCGCAGGATGCCCCCGCCAAAAAAACCCCCGGTCCCAAGAAGGTTGCGCCTCCTCCCCCTGTCTTCATCCAAGACAAGGAGAAGTGGACGACCATCTCAAAATGGTGTGTCGATCAAAAGATCGGCTACACCAACGCTAGGTCGACCCAACAGGGAATTAAAGGGACTTCAATACCCTTCTGCAAGCGAGAGGTGTGTCATACCACACCTACTCCCTCCCAGAAGATAAACAGATCCGTGTGGTGATCAAGAGGATCCCCAAAGAAATCTCCCCATCCGACATTCTTGCAGACCTTCAGTCGCAAAGAATACCAGTAGACGAAGTGCACCGCATGCACCGTTCGCGCGGTAGAGAGGCATACGACATGATTCTAGTCGTGTGCTCCCCGACCGAGGGGCATCACCCCATATTTCAAGTCAAATCGATTTGCAACTTAATGGGCTTCACCATCGAGAAGCCCTGGAAAAACAGCGCTATAGGGCAATGCCATAATTGCCAGCTGTACGGTTATGCGCAGAAGAACTGCCATGCCAAAGCCAGGTGCGTCAAGTGCCTGGGCGACCACGGCACTTCAGATTGCTCACGACCAAAGGATCGCAACCTTTGCGATAGCCCACCTAGCTGCGTGCTATGCGGGAATATAGGGCACACTGCCAAATATCGCGGATGCCCCAAGGCACCTAAACCCAACCCGATCAAACTGACCCAGCGTCTCGACGCTCGGCAGACGAAACAGAGGGATTACCTCGTTCCCTCCTCCCAGATCCCCCAGCGGCTAAGTCCTCAAAGACCTAGCCCCTGGAACCAGCTTCACCACCAGCAGGCTTTTCCAGCCATGGCTACCGCGAGGCCCCCCCTCCCACAAACCCCCATGTACTCTCTCAGGGATCCGCGCATCCAAATCCCTCCGCCCTCAGCGGCCACCCCACCCACCGCGCCCATCGCGCCTCCCGCGCCCTCCGCGCCTACTGCGCCTTACGCGCCCCCCGCACCCATAGCGCCCGCCTCGAAACCCGCACGTGCTCCTCAAGCACCACCCCATGCGATCAACTATAATATCGCGGCGCAAAATATTAACATCATCGCCAGCACCTTCGCCATATTCAGCACGCCCCGTGCGGCTCAAATGGCAAGCGATATCGTTGCCGCTAAGCAAAGCGGTGACATCCAATCTCTCCTGGCCGTACTAGTGGCGAACCAGGATATCACCCAAGCCCTTTCTGTTATCTCATCATGAATAACACGGCCTTAAGCAGATTTAAACCCCGATCCCTCAACCTCGGCGTCTTCAACGCAAACGGCATCCAAGGTCAACGAGATGAAATATCGGAGTTCCTCCGTGATCATCGAATTGACATATTCCTCATACAGGAATCCTTCTTAAAACCCAGTCTCCGTAATCCAGCCATCGCTAATTACCGCATAATCCGTAATGATAGGTCGCGAGCCCACTTGGGCGGCACACTAATTTACTACAAAAAGGATCTGTACTGCATCCCTATTGACCCTCCCCCTCTAGCACAATTAGAAGTCTCCATCTGCCGACTAGCTATGACTGGCCATCAGCCGGTCACCGTAGTATCGGCCTACATCCCTCCCAACCCCGCAGGGGGATTCCAACCCATCGCGGACGACCTTAAAATTCTATTCGGCATGAGTGACTCTGTCATCATAGCAGGCGATCTCAACGCCAAACATCCCTCCTGGAACAGCTCCCTTACCAACTCCAGAGGGCATCAATTGTACAACCTTTCCTCTGCACAAAACTTTGACGTCATCGCTCCGATGACTCCAACCCACTATCCCAACACAATGTTAATCATGCCCCCGACATTCTTGACTTGGCGCTCCTTAAGAACGTCAACCTAAGATTAGACTCAATAGAAACGGTCCACGAGCTTACCTCGGACCACCGACCAATAGTCATACGACTGGCTCCCCGCATAGGTCCCTCTGACTCCAATCAACCCCAGCCACCAAAAGGGTGACGGACTGGAGGCAAGTAGGCGATAAGCTGAAAACCAACACGTCCCCAGAATTGGACTCCATCCCAAACCTATTTGACTCAATCGCTGACACGACGGCCGCGATTGACTCGCTCACTGACCATGTGCAAACCGTTCTGAACGACTGTTCAAGGGAAGTTCCTGAAGCGGATAACTGTTTCTTGAAACTCCCGGACGATGCGCGTGCTCTGTTGACCGAGAAGAACGCAGCCACCCGTGCATACAGCAACTTTCCCTGTCCCGCCAACAAAGCCCACATGCGCTACTTGCAGAGATCTGTAAGGACACGCATGGCGGAGCTGCGTGACGCGAGCTGGGATAAGATGTTGAGCGAGTTACAGCCCACCCACCAGGCCTTCTGGGAACTCAAGTCCGAGCAGATAGCTGCCATGCCCCCCCTTGTACGCCCCGACAAAACCATAGCCTTCGACGACATCGACAAAGCTGAATGCCTAGCCGACAGTCTCGAGGCTCAATGCTCTCCCAGCTCCCTACCAGTAGACCAAGCTCACCTCTCAGAGGTAGACGCTGAAGTCGATCGTAAAGCTTCTCTGCCCCCCGTCGAAGACCCCGAAAGTCCTCTGCCTCCCGTCACTCCAGACGAAGTGCATGACATTATCAAAGGTCTCCAAATCTGCAAAGCCCCCGGCTCAGATGGAATCACCAATAGGGTGATCCAACTCTTCCCCGCCCACCTTATTATGCTACTGACCACCATCTTCAATGGTGCTCTAAGCAACAACATCTTCCCCCAAGCGTGGAAAGAAGCCATAGTCATAGGTATCCCAAAGCCTGGCAAGCCTAAAACCGAACCCTCCAGCTACCGCCCCATCAGTCTGCTCAAGGTATTAGGCAAAATCTATGAGAGGCTTATTTATAAGCGTCTCAGGGACTACGCTGAAACCAAAGGCTTCATCCCCAACGAACAGTTCGGCTTTCGAGCCCAGCACTCTAGCGTGCATCAGGTCCACCGTATCGTCGAATTCATCGGCGGCGGCTTCAACAAAAATTCAAAAAATTCAAAATACACTCGAGAGCAATGAATCCGGGTCACTTAAAGAATCCTAAAAATCTCGGAAACTAAAAATGCTAGGTTAATGCAATAAATTGTATTCAATAGACAATGTAATACTCCTTAAATGAAGGTATTAAAACTTCTTAGTTATTGTAAAGTTATATCATAAAAAAATCAAATTTGAAAAAGGGCCACTTTCGAAGATGGAACTACGAAATTACAGCATTTGGTTTTGCTTTTGTTTGTAATCTGTCATTTATGTGGGTACATAAACCATGTTGATAGTGCTCTATATTCATTATTCAAGCTGAAATTATGTCGCTTACGCCTGAAGAATGCACCAGAATACTTACAATGCTGGAAACCGGCCGGAGTCAGCGCGATACAGCCAGGACTGTCGGTGTGTCGCTGTCAACAGTACAAAGAATTCTTCGACGTTACGAAGAAACTGGTTCTAACCCACGCAGACCAGGAACGGGCAGAACCAGGTGTACCACAGCACGAGAAGACCGATACTTGGTGAACACCATGCTTCGAAATCGCTTTCTTACAGGAACTGAACTCACAAATCAGTTTCGACGCCTCGGAGGAAGTAACCCAAGTGCATGGACAGTAAGACGTCGGCTTGCTGAATCTAACTTAAAACCCCTTAGACCTGCAAACGGCCCTAAACTGGAGCGTGGGCATCGTATTTCAAGACTAAGATATGCCCAGAGCCACGTAAATTGGAGTATTGAAGATTGGTCAAAAGTTATGTTCTCCGACGAATCAAAATTTATGCTCTACAAGCACGATGGAAGACACAGAGTGTATCGAAGACCAGGGGAAAGATTCAAGCAAGCATGCATCGAAGAAAAAGTAGCCTACGGTGGTGGGTCTGTACTTGTGTGGGCCGGAATTTCTTCTGAAAGTCGCACAGAGCTGGTGATCATAGAAAACGGCTCTTTAACTAGCGAAAGATATGTGGAAGAAATCCTCAATGATCACGTTGGTCCATTTATGGTCAATTTAGGTGAGGATGCTATATTTATGCATGACAATGCCCGACCTCATACAGGTAGGATTGTGAATGACTACCTTCAAGAGATGAACATTACTCGTATGGAGTGGCCAGCGTGCAGCCCGGATATCAACCCGATCGAGCATGCTTGGGACGAGCTAGGCATCTGCGTAAAACAACGAAACCCTCCCCCAATCACGCTTCGTGAGCTCAAAATTGCTCTCACAGAGGAATGGGAGAATATTCCCCAAAATCGTATAAGGAACTTGGTGTACAGCATGCCAAACCGCGTAAACGCAGTAATGGAAGCACGAGGAGGCAATACGAAGTATTAAAATTCAAGAAAATCGTAATAAAGTTCAAAAATTTCATGTTTCCTATTTTTGTTTTAAGGAGACATCAGCAGTTTTTTTCTTTATGTAATTTTGTGTTAATAAAATGTATGGTGACTCATATTTTTTTTACTTTCATTTAAGGAGTATTACATTGTCTATTAAATACAATTTATTGCATTAACCTATCATTTTTAGTTTCCGAGATTTTTAACATTCTTTAAGTGACCCGGATTCATTGCTCTCGAGTGTATTTTATTTCACATAAACCTACATGGGCACTTATGAAACGTCAGACCGTCTACCGCGGCATGTCGGCAGGTGCGGTCTTCTTCGACACAGCGAAAGCATTCGACAAGGTCTGGCACAACGGCTTAATCTTTAAGCTCTACAAACTCGGAGTGCCCGATCGTCTCATGCTCATCTTACGGGACTACTTGTCGAATCGCACATTCCGCTATCGCATCGAGGGAGCCCTATCCTCTCCCCGCCAAATCCTCGCCGGAGTCCCTCAAGGCTCTGTGCTCGCCCCCCTCATGTTCTCGCTCTTCACAAGCGACATCCCTAAAAGCAATACGGCACAGTTGGCTCTGTTCGCAGACGATACGGCCATATATTGCAGGGGCCGGTCGCAGACCCAGATCCACCTTTTCCTACAACGGGCTGTCAATAACCTTGGCGCCTGGTTTAAGAAATGGAGAATCGAGGTGAACCCCGACAAAAGCCAGGCGGTTTTATTTATTAAACCGCGATCTAGACCCCCTCACATTCCCCGACCACTCACCTTGTTAGGCAAGCCTATCCCCTGGGAGAAGCGAGCCAAGTACTTGGGAGTCATCCTCGACCACTATCTCAACTTTTCAGAGCACATAAAGTCGGTTCGCTCGCGGGCCACTCTCGCTCTCAGTAGATTATATTACATCGTTAATGCACGCAGCAAGTTGTCACTCAAGTGCAAATTGCGCATCTACACAGCGTGCATCCGCCCCATCATGACCTATGCGGGTGCTGTCTTTGCACACACATCCCCCAGAAATATCCATAGGCCATCATCATCATGTTTTTAATGAGGTAATAATCACTCTCTTCAGAGCCTTCTGTACATCTTTTTACACCTGCAGCCTGTGGGCAGTCTATACTCAAAAAGCGTACAGTGCCCTACGGGTACAATATAATAACGCGCTTAGAACGATGTTGCGGCTGCCCCGCCACTGTAGTGCATCACGTATGTTTGCGGAGGCGCGCATCGATTGCTTCTACGCTACTCTGCGCAAACGGTGCGCGTCAATGCTGAGCAGAGTACGGGCTAGTCGCAACAGAGTTTTATGTATGATAGCCAGTAGACTTGACTGTCTGTACATTGGTCGATGTATTAATGCTCACATAAGTATTGATGCTTCGACTCATGGGTCAGGCAGGGGGCGAGTAGCTTAATGTTGTATTACTAACACTAGTTATAAGTTATTGTACTACTAACAAATTGGATCTTAGTTATCTTAAATAAACGTTTATTTATAGGATGCAGACGATCCAAAACAGATTCCTCAGAAGAGCCACGGGCGCTCCCTGGTATGTCAGAAATATTAACCTCCACCTCGACCTTAAAATCCCCACAATCCATCAGTTCCTAAAACGCATGTCGAAGCGTCACTTTGATTCCGCCGCCAATCACCGCAACCCTCTGGTTGTTGAAGCGGCCAATTACACCCCCTACCGTATTAGTCGATTTCGCCGTCCTAGGCATGTCCTCTCCGATCCAGATGATCACTCTCCTCCAGGAGAGCAATAGGGCCACCAGTACAGTGCACAAATACACCCGACACCCGTCGTACCGACCTCGCCGCCGAGGTCCTCCGCGATCGCGACCCTCCCGAGTAAATAATACTCCCCCCCGGCCCTTGTCCGATGAAGCGCCAGCCCGCGCCGCAACTGAGCGCGTAGCTTTAAATATCCCGCATAATAATGTTACATCCTTGATCCAGCCTGTCCCATCTTGCTGTCCTCCCCTCAGCGACGCCCTAAGCCGAGGTTCGTACCCCACAGGGGGTGCCCTTAGCGAGCGTTCGCCTAATTTTAATTTAGAATAGTTTTGCTCCTGGCTGGAGGCTTTGAGTGTAGTGCTTAAGGCAGCCACAGGATTGTTCGGTTGAGCAGTAAATACCTTAGTGGTATAGCTGCGAGATGACATAGTAAAAAAAAAAGAAAGTCCATTCAGATTTCCTACACACCAGCTTTAGATGGCATGCAAGGTGCTAACAGTACCTACGTCAATTATTTGTTTTGAATGTAGTTTTATTTCAACACACTGCACTTTTAAACCCAGTACCTACAGATAAGAGAAGAAAAGATTTGGTTTGTGCTAACTCTCAGACTAAACATGCTTTCACTAGACGATTTTATTTATTCTTAGGACCTTATTTGTATAACCAGTTCAATAGACTGCTAAAGATTTATAGCTTAAGTTATAATAGGTGTAATTTACTAGTACAAGAATATTTGGCAAAACTCAATTATACGGACACGGAAAAACTACTAGAAATATTAAAATAAACTTAATATTATTCTCTACCTTATTTACTTTAATTAATATTATTCGTTAATTTATTTAAACTTATTAAAATATAATTTAGTTTTAAAATAATATACTTACCAAATTAATTACTCTTACCTACAATCATTGAAAATATTGTACCTATCTTCTTTTTTAAATGTTAATTTGTGCACACAACACAGGTTTTCATAAACCTAGATATCAGGCAAGTCATCTACTTTACATCTAGAATTAATTTTTCCTCAATTGCAATTAATGTAAATCATTATCTTACTTTACCTATACTTGAATTATTTTTTTATTTTTTTATACACTTAGCGTACGGCCTGAGTGAAAAAGCGTCCAGCGGAGCGTTCAGCGTTGCGTGCAAGCGGCGAAAGAGCGTTCGCCGAGTTGCCTTAGTGCATACCGATACATTTAAATTATTGTAGTCTCTGCACGCTTAGCGTTCGTGTGAGCCGGTCAAATTTTTATCATAGCGTCGGGGTTGTACGATATTATTGATTTATGTATTTAGAAAAAAAATTGGGCCCTGGGCAAGGTCCAAGTGAGATAGTTAAACAAAGAACAGAGCTGTGGGGAGTTTTCTACGTTGTATGAAACTTTGAGATAAAATGAAGATAAATTATATGAGTAGTAATTAGGTATTCTATTTTTAAATAAGAGATGAGATGTTGATCATAATTCTGGTTATATGAATCGTATACCCAATAGTTGTGCGTGAAACTGCATGGGACCTGGCCGGCTAAACAAAGGGATTCAAGACACACAAATAATTTATTATGCCATGCAACAATAATAACAGCGCCACCTATCTTTATATGCATGAATCTATCAATACATCAGCGCTGTAGCTGTGGCATACGGTGTTACGTAATAAACGCCTTGTTGATGTGTGTGGTAGAATTTGCAAAGTATTTGTTTAATGTATATTATGGCAAATAATAACAAAAAATCGAAAACAGTTCCTCAGTATTGAAATATACCTAGTATTTTTCATGTCTACTTGTAAATCAATGGTTGTAGAATAATAAAATTAATTTTGAGCATCTTTCGAAAAATACGAAGACATTGTCAAACATAAAATGTGATCCAGAATGCAATTATTGTATTTAGTCGATTTTTTTAAATATTTTTTCTCGTTTTTTTATCTGTTGCAGCATAAATATTTTGACAGCTGTTGTCTTTTGACATTTCAAGATTTCGAACTTGGTGATTTTTCGCGAAGTTCTCAAGTTTTTCCTGTTTATTATTGATTTTGCCAAGTATTTAAAATTCAGAGAACAAAGGAGACGTCTATTATGAAACGAGTGTACGTTTATAGAAATAAGTCTGAACAAAATGGAAAAGTTGTGGCCGTGGAAAACACGATTGAAGCACTAAAATCGGAAATATCAAAACAGTTCGAAGAGAGTCAAGAAAACTTAAGATTGTATTCGTCAAATGGCTGTGAAATTGTAGATGTGAGAGTACTTAGGGACGATGAAAAGTTATATTTATGTGTTGACGGCGACGGGGAGTCGAATAATTGTGATAATATAGTAAATTCAATGCAAAATTTGGCACTGGGCGATGGCATTAAACCAGGCAAGGCTGTAGCTGATTGGATTACTCTGAATATTGGTGGCAAGCATTTCACTACATCTCGGTCTACACTGTTGGCCAAAGAGCCTTTGTCAATGTTGGCGCGAATGTTTGCTGATGACAATAATATGTACTTAATGACCCCGAGTACTACAGATTCTGTTGGAGCGTATTTGATAGACCGTAGCCCAGAGTACTTTGAGCCTATTCTGAATTATTTGAGGCACGGCGATGTGATAATAGATAAGCATGTTAACCCGAAAGGTGTGATGGAAGAGGCTGTGTTTTATGGTACGTATGTTTCATTACTTGTGTAGTAACTGGTTTGTGGAGGTCCAATAGGCAGTCGCTCCATGTAAAATACTAGTTTTCAGCTGCATCTGGTTAGACTGGAAGCTGACCTCAACATAGTTGGGTGTTGATGTTTTATTAATAGTGACCCAAAATATTTTGACCTCTCTATGAAAAATATGTTTGTTTATGAATTCTTGAGATTAGTTTTCAGTTAAGAGAAAATACTGGTTTTTGTTGGTTTCAGTAAAATGTTGATGACATGAACTTTCAAGTATCTGAAGCAAACATTAGTAGGAATATTAATATATAGGGGTTATGTTAATATTCTTACTAATGTTTGTTTAATTCATAAGATTCAAAATATTTTATTTCACATAAACCTACATGGGCATTTATGAAACGTCAGAAGCTAGACGGTTCCAATTGGTCTTTTCCTATGGATAAGAGCCAGCAAGAAATAATAACAACATTAAGTTTACATTAGCACCCACACCACACAACTGGAATTGCCAAGGACAGGAAACTATAGTTCCTTTTGTTAATTAGTATTGTCAATGATATTTAAGTCATATTTTCCTCATCTAAGTAGCCACTACCTACCTACATACTCATACATTACCATAAAAGGAATGGTTTTATTTTAATATTAAATATTTTAGTACTTAACCTATTTAAATGATTTATAAATAACTATCTGGGCCCCGCGGTTTCACCCCCATAAGTGTCGATCTCGTGGGAATATTGGGATAATAGCTATCCTATGTCCTTCTCTAGTTCATGGTTTACGCACGTGCCAAATTTCATCCAATCCGTTAAGCCGTTTATGATTCTATAAAGAACATACAGGCAAACATTCATTTTTATATGTAGATTATTTCTGCCTGTGACACCCATAGTTGTACCTCCGCATTAACCATTGGAAAATACAGGTGTGATGTTATGTTATTTCTGCCTCTACGATTTTTTTTAAGACTAAGAATTTATGCCAATGTCAATGCACTTTGAAATTCATATTTATTTAAAACTAATTCTGCTGGATGCAAGAAGCAGGAACATTAGATGTAGTTACGCTTGGAGGGCCACAGATCCAGCAGTGGTGTTCCGACTGAAATATTGATGGTGAAAACTACATCCAGACATAATTATTATCTGATTCCAGGTATAGACTCGATGATTCCACAATTAAACCTTCTAATTGAGGAGTCACAGAGCAGTTGTGGTATCAACCACGCTCTGACACGGATGGACGTTGTTCGCTCCATAATAATGACCCCTAATACTTGGGAGTTAAGGTTCCAAGGTGTTAACCTCTCGGGAGCTGACCTTAATAGGCTGGACCTTAGGTATATTAATTTTAAGGTATGTTTATGTTTTATTTTTAATCTAAAGATACTTCTGAATTTGTCTGACAGTATTTAATAATAATAAAACTGATGCTAAATCATGTGCCAGGTTTTTTTATTGGATGGTTTTTACTGTTATTATTTTGATCAACCAAGCACAAGCGAATTCCTGTACCCTAATTACGTAATAGACCATCAATCGAAATTTGAATCGTTTTGAAACAAATTGCTGATCTACTGCCTCATAAGGGCGAAAAAAAATCTGCTCAACAAGTTAAATAACGCAATGAATGTTGTTGAACTGTCAAAATGAAACAAATTTGTCGTAATCGTTTACTAAAATGTGTTGCGTAATTAGATAGCAGATTTACTAACGAGGACTTTCACCAAGCTTTAAAAAATTGGAAACTGGATGTTATTTACAAACTGGCTTTAGCAACCAGTTCCCAGTTCCTTATTCCTGAATGAATACTAACTTTTAATCTTGCGAAAGAAATACAGTTGATAATGTTCCATAAATACTGATATGGAACATTGTCAACTGTATTTCTGTATTACGATTAAATACAAATCGTCTTTGCGTCGTTAGGATCTTGTATGTGTATTTGTAATAATTTATTTATTTATCATAAGCACACCAACAGCATAGTCACTTACAATTAAATTTAAATAACATCTAAAATTAGCATTTAAATAAATAAAAAAAATAAAATAATTTGTCAGTTGAAAAAGTAGAACATGAGTTAAAAAAACAGTCATTGCATACGAGATTTTGGTTGCGCTTTTTGTAGCATATCAGAGCTTTTCAATTAAAATACCTATAATAATTCTAATTAATAATTAATGAAAAAATAATTTAAGTAATTAATTAATTTATTATTAATTTTATTGAAAAGAATACACTAGGATATAATCACGATAACAGTTGAATGCTTTACGCAGTCAAAAGATAAAATGAAAATTATAAGCATGTAGGTATTATTATTTTTCTGTGTTCCAGTATGCTTGCTTGTCCCGCTGCAACTTGAATGGTGCTAACTTATCGCACTGCTGTCTGGAGCGCGCTGACTTATCACATGCCAACTTAGAGGGAGCCCAGCTTTTAGGTGTTAAAGCTTTATGTGCCAATATGGAAGGTAATTGTGTTTATCTGTCTTTTGATTTAATTACAACAGCCGGTCTATTCTGTAATAGTCACACGGTGATAACTTAGGTGAAGTGAGCTTGCAGTGAGCTGTCATTCCACCTGCTGCTAGGGACTGACAGCTCACTCAGAGCTCACTTCACCTAAGTTTTCACAGTGAGATGGTTACAGAATAGCACTGCAGGAATCGTGTTACGGGTGTTAACCAGTAACTGTGCTGTGGTCAAATAGGCAGTCACTCCATGTCCAATATGGTTAGACTGGAAGCTGACCGAAACATAGTAGGGGAAAAGGCCTAGATATGATGATGACTGATCTGACTGTCGGAGTGTATTCACTTGTCATTCTAGAGCTGTTTCTACTTAGTCAGTGGCTTGATTGCTTCAATTTAAAAAAACGTACAGATAAGTACAGGGGTACTGTAATTGGCTTCGAGTACGGGCCGGCCGTCACGCCTCCTGTGCACTGCCCTATCTTGAGCTATTTTTTTCGTCATTATTGTCAAAATAAAATTGTACATTGTGCTTATGGTTAAATGCAACGGCACAAGAATTGTGGGGGTATTTTTTCGTAAAAAAAAACGGGTCATGGGCCTCCCGACAGAAGTGAAACAGTAGGTACGATTTTTCAAACCATCATTGTCAGAATAAAATATCTAGATTACATAATATTTTTGATTGTGATTACAGGTGCCAATTTAAAAGGTTGTAACATGGATGATCCAATTGGATCAAGAGCATTGATGGAAGGTGTCAATTTAAAAGGTAAATTAATAAGTCCTATATAATGCAAGAATACTAATATCCATTTTGTACCACGACATCCTCGTTATGGTATGATTCATAACAACGTTGGAAGCAACCGTGCTGCCGCGTCACTACTGGTTGCCTTTACATTTTCTATAGGTTTCTATGAGCATTCCGAGCACGGCAGAAATGCTACGCAAGATTGCTGCGACGGCAGAACGTTAGTAGTGCGGTGTTCATCACAGCGATAAAACGTGAATGTTGACAACTGTTGAGAAGTAAACCACGAACAGTACTGCCGTGCAGCGGTGCTCGGAATCACGCGACAGGCAGCACTGGCGCGCAGTACTGCCGTGGAGCACTGCCGCGTGCAGCGTTGTTCGAAATCATACCTTAAGTTTAGTAGACGCAAGTGCGTCCGCTGAGCTGGAGGTTCTGGGTTCAATGCATAGGTTGGGCACAGTTATTTTGTTTGGTGATAGCAATAAGGTTGCCTTCTATCAGATGAGACTTAAAATAACAGGGGAAGCGTGGATCTATAATTATACCTCTGCTAAATTTACTCAAAAATATTTTATCCAAATTGTTTGCAGGTGCAAACCTAGAGGGAAGCAACATGACGGGCGTCAACTTGAGGGTGGCAACACTGAAGAATGCCAACCTACAGAACTGTGATCTAAGGGCTGCCGTCCTTGCGGGGGCTGATTTAGAGGTATCTATACAAATATAATAAAACTGTTTTTGCTGTCGGATGCGAAAGGTATTTTTTTTTTTTAATTTGATAGCCCAACTCTTGAAGAAGCCTATAGGCATATTTAACATCACGCTAGGACTTTAAAGATCCGAGCAAAAAGTGAGAAAGCACTAAGCCAATAAGCGAAGTTATAGCGAGGGCAGGCGAGGCGATGCGACGCGACGAACTGTGGATCGAAAAAAGGCTCTCGAAGACAATGGAGCTTAAATTTTAGTATCATCATGATTATTTTTTAAATGTATCATAGGATACAATCTGGGCAAATTGGCAACTAATTTTTTTTTTTTTTCAAAGAATATAATCATCGTATAGTGAGATTTAGTGCATTTTTTTTAAACTGCACCCAATCTGAAATCAAGTTTATCAAAAAAACATAAATAAATAGTTACATCGCCATGTTGAAGGATATATCGGTTATTCTCTCCGTTCCGGAGATATAAGCATTAGCTCCATACATTTTTTTGCAAAAAAATATAAGCTGTCAGTTTGCCTACCAGATTGTATCTGAAGATACATTAAATATATGCATCATGCAAAAAACCGACACTTTAATATTTAAGCTCCAATGTCTTCGAGAGCCTTTTTTCGATCCACTGTGCGGTGGGGTGGGTCGGGGGACAAGAAATTTCACGCGGACGAAGTAGCGAGTAGAAGCTAGTTTATGACTTACAAGTCTTAAAACCATCCTACGCTTAGGTACGCATTGTTGCAAGGGTACCTGATAAATACTCCATTACACCTTGAGATTTTGGGAATAATTATGTGTTAGTTAATTTCGTACTAAAAACCGCAAAGTACCTACTTATAGCTTTTATGTGAAAATCAAACTGGTTTCATAAAAACAGCGCCACACTATTTACTACAGTCGTCCCTTCATTTGTTTTATAATTAGATGCCTCCACAATATCGTTCAAGAGTTCGTCCAACCTTCCACGTGTAGTGATAGTTTTTGCATGTTTGACGATGTTGGACAGTCTGTTTTCATCGAAAGTGAGTTGGGAGTACAGACTGGAGTCATGTTGGACTGTTGGACGATAGTGTGCAGCCGTCAAGAAAGTAACCTCAAATCTTTTTATTTTTTCAGTGTTGTGACTTATCGGGTAGTGATCTTCATGAAGCGAATCTCCGTGGTGCCAATCTTAAAGACGCGGCTTTCGAACTGATGCTCACGCCGCTCCATATGTCCCAAACTATCAGATAATTAATTTATTCTATGCTTTTAATAAATGTTTACGTTGACGCTCTATTTTTTTTATTAATAACCCATTGTTATAGACCCCAATAGTTTTACCAAAGCTAAATTAAAAAAAAAAACATTCATTTAAATAATGGGGGAAATAAGGGACAACAGCTGTTACGTGTCTTTCTCGTAAATTATGTGAGTTAACTCAGAAGGAAAGCAACGTGTTTTGTAAACGATATTTATAAAGGTTATTAGGTAACCTTTTAATAGAATAAATGATCGTGATTGAAGAGCTATTGGTTTTAACACTTAACTAATATTGAAACTGCTTCGAAATTTTATCGATATACCCATTATGTTAGCAAGAGCACGACGTCCCCATGTCCTAAAGAATGGAGAATAGTAATGAGGAAGAGTTGCAATACACTACCAGATAGACAAAGAGGGTAAAATAAAATAAGGTTCAATACATTGTTTTCATTTGTTTCTTTTTTTCTTTCTCCCTCCACTATTTAGTAAATGAGAACATACTTGATACTATTTGTTGTAAGGTTGCCTAACCTGTAAATAGAGATGAGATATACGAGGGTAAACCGCTGTCAAATGGATTTTATATCCGTCAAAACAGAATTTTATTATTCATCAATTTTCACAAACAAAAACCATATTTAGGCAGTTTATCAATAAAAAGCACACATTGGTAATTGGTACAGCAGTTTTCAATTGACACAATGACATTATAGATAACATCTACGTATTTTACAATGAATGTGTTTAGTCGATTTACCAAACAAAATGTATTAGTAATATACGCGCAACTCTAAAACGTTTTTGTTGGCAGGTTGGTGGCATTTGTTTTTTATTCGCGACTTCGCGTTCTATTTTTGTGTGTGACGGTTCCGTCCGGCGGAGAAGGATTTAATTTTGCAAATAATTTTGATGGTTTTCGTTTAGATCATCGAAATCCCTGCAGAAGAGCTCCCGATTGCGGTAAATTATCAAAATGCAGAACGGAGACGGTACGCCAACGGCCGCGGATAGCAGTAAGTGTTCCATTTTGTTGTTAAAAATAATGAAATAACAATCATTATTCCACTGTTTTATTTACTAATTTAGAGAAAATTTTAGTTGAAATTCGTGTAAAAATGTATGCAAACGGTTTTCGTTGTAAAGAAGCACATGTATTTCGAAATACCCGCATACAATCGATGATGAAAACTGCGAAGTTTCTTCGACGCTGCGACTAAAAAATATTGTAGAATCGGATTGCAGCTGTAATTTTACTTGCGTTTGAATGTTTCGTGCATCGATTACCGCGATTTGGGTTGTTTCCTCGGCTTGTAATTATTGATACTGTGGGTAGCTTAATTGGAGTGTGAAGCATGACTCACATTCTTCTGGTCTGCCCACCTCCTCTTTTGTAAAAATGCAACTGATTTATTAGGTAGTAGAATAGCGCGGAGTACAATGTACGGGTAATTGGCGGCGGTATGTCACATTACAAAACACAAGAAAGTTGGACCGCTGCAGTAATTATATAAAATTTAATTAATCTGTGTACCTTTGCTGTGTTCATGTGTGAGGTCATTTTAGATTTTCTATTTGCATTGAATCATCGGTTTGAAGGTCTGCTTATGCAGGTAGTTGCCTCATCTATCTTTATAGATATGAGTGTGCAATTAAGGAATTCTTTACTTAGTAAATCTTTTTAGCATATTTTTTTGTGTCTACCTACACATTATGGATTATCGGGGACAATTTTATTTAAGTGTGGGCTGCATAGGTCATGGTTGAATTATTTATCAGTTTGTCAGCTTTCCTGATTATTTACTTGTTATTTCTTGAGTATTATATATATCATTAAGCCTTTATCATAATGTGTATACAAACTTATTTTATTTGTGCATTAGTTTATCACTTACATTCCGTATGATGTTATTTGATTGAAACTGTAGGCTTTTCGATATAATCTCAACCAATATGTTATCCAGAATTTACAAACAATAAAATTTGATGACTCTCTTCAACTTGAGAATCAAACATGATTGCATATTATTTGACCGCAACACGCAAGGTTTTCTTCATTTTGCTAAACTAAGATTACTGAATAAATCATTCTCCAAGTATTGTTAATAAAAAATACCTAATAATAATAGCCTATTAAAAACGTGGTAAGCAAAACAAATTCTAATCCTTATCACATTGCACATTTGTACAAGTATTTCAATCTTGGTAACAAAACTCTATTAAAGTAAACATGTTCTGTGTGTGACACAGGTGTTGTATTTCATCCATGTAATGGCCTCACCTTGGATACTAAGTTTTCTATGCCACTTGTTAACTGAGCATACAATATAGTCATCAGGCTTAATATTTGTTTAACTTACTTTGATTTTCATAGTTTGAAAATATATAAAGTATTTTTGGTAGAATATTTATTTGGGTTAAAAAAAAAGATGTTTAAATAGGTACATTAAACATTGATCACACTGAATGAATGAATTAATGATATATTTATTTGCAAGAATATAGGTAGGTAACATAAGTTCTTAAGATCTATACTTAATACAAGTTCTTAAGAATCTTACACTGATACAATATATTCGGCATTTCAGCTGTGCAAATATTCAGATTATACATCTTGGTTATAGCATTCAGTACCCATAGTAATTAGCAATAACATAAAAATACTAATAAGCAATAGACATAATTTAAATTTAGAATACAATGCAATTAATAAAATTTAACAAGAAATGTATATATACAATAAAAACTGCTTGGGAAGTTGCTTCAACCCTGCTAACTGGCTAAATAAGAAAAATACATGTTTATTATAGATCATTCTCATTATGAAAATACAAGAAAAACTGCCTGAATAAAATTATGCCTACAGGGTGTTTTAATTTATATTCAAGATTTTGTTTTTCAAGTCATTTTATTAAACAGGTGATTCAAATTTTTTTGGGTAGAATAGTTTAGATGGTAATAGTAATGATGGTTAAAGTTTAGAAACGTGCCGCCTAGATATGAGGTAGAAAAGAAAAAGATAGAAAATAAGTTTATTTGGCCCAGATTAAGGCATATTCATCTCTACGGTTTAAGCTTTCTCTGTTTTTGTCTCTTCCCTCCCGCCAAAGATGCATAGATTTGTTTTAAAACGATTTTGTAATTATGACATAAATCTCATACAAAGGGTGATAAATGAAATGTAGGAAGGTGGAAGAAAGGAGAGCAGTTCACAGGCGACACATTTTCTAGGTCAAAGCCAAACGGCGTCTACGCCAAAAAAAATGTGGAGAGTTCAGGAGACCCTCTAGAACCCCCAAATAACCTCACATTATTTCTAGCGAGGCGGCACGTTTCTAAACTCAACCCCTAAAGATAATTATATTTTGTTTGACACTCAATGGGTTCTAAAAAGGCAATTATAAAATAAAATTAAATTAAAAATTCTTTATTTAAAAAAAGTGACAACATTGTTACATACATTTACAACATAGAGAAGAAGTGTCTTAAACATAGGTCCCCTGGCTCCCAAACTAGGTTTATTATAATGCAAAATGTCTAGTTTTTGCAGTTTAACTTCTACTGAACTATACCGCTGTTAGCAAGGTCACGCAATTGATACAAGTCATATTCTATGATCAGAGAAACTTTCTATGTAAAAATAATGGCTATAATTATAGAAGGACATAAAAATACTAGTTTGTTTTCTTGTTATTTCACGGATATTTTGTGCAGTTGCCATGCTGTAGGCATTGGATTTGATTGCAAACTGCTCAGTGTGAGTGGCTTTGACAAAAAACGTTGTTTGCTTCGTCTATTTGTCTGTAATGTTGACGATAACTTTGGGTGGAAAGTAAGCAGTGTTTGAAATGGCAATGACCCTGACTTTTCTGGACACAAATATTATTGCTGTCTCATCTGTATCTGAGAAGATATGAAAAATAATGAAGAAAAAATAGAGCTGTACTTAGAATAAGGTTGGCCTGGCGTAGGGAGGGACCTACCTACTACAAAAGATTCGGCCGAAAAATAAGTGAAAATTAAAATGTTAGGTATTTGGCAGCTCAAAATATATTTCTTTCAATAAAACTTTTATTTATTCTATGAATAAATTTTAAATTTTTGATTTCTACGTCTATGTCAAGTCTGAGCCGTATAATATCGCACCATTCATTCAGAGACTGCAGGGTGACGCATTAATCAATTTGACGGCCATAGGTCGGCTTCGTAAGCTTATTTGTGCTGGCCAGTAACATCCTAATAAATCTAGACTAGGTACCTACTATTATAGCTTACCAACACTTAAAAATGTGCTCATAAAAAATATTCTAGACATTTAAAGCGACCATGACGCGCTCACAAAAAATAAATAACTACCTATTACAAATAAAATAAAATATCACTGCCATAAAATATTTATTTGGCACCAACATGCATAATGTACAATTATTCCTATTTCGTTTTCGAACTTCAATAAATTCACCGTCTACAACGTTTTATTGGGTGTCACCTTTTCCACTCCCGCGCATTGTTAAGGCTAACAAGGAATCTATAGTGCGACAGGGACTCACACGGATCGCAATGAACACAGAACTGTCGAAATATAGAACTAACATAAAATTTACTGAATTTGACCGGTTTTTGACATCTTCCCTTATAGCGCCGCCATTTTATTCATAGAAATCTATTTCATCCAAATCTGTTCAGCTATTTTAGAGTGAAAGCGTAAGAAACTAACTCACTTTCGTATTATAATATTAGTCAAGATTTAACTTTACTAGAGGTAACTAAGTAGGTACCTACATATTAACAGAAATAGAATTATTGAAAAGGCATCTTTACCAGTAGATACCTATACCCTAATTACGTAATAAACGATAAATCGGAATTTGAATCGATTTGAAACAAATTGCTAATCCGTTGCTTATAAGTTCGAAAAAAAAAGATCTGCTCAGCAACGTAAATAACGCAATGAATGTTGTTGAACTGTCAAAATGAAACAAATTTGTCGTAATCGTTTACGAAAATGTGTTGTGTAATTAGATAGCTGGCCACACAACCTCCTTGCAATCACCGATCTAGGGTTTGCTAAAATATTTTAAATTGGACCAACGTCTATAATGAATTAATGACAAAAAGAGTAGGAGGTCGTGACTAAATAGCAACAGCCACACGGGTTGATCCATCAGGTTAAGCTACGTTTGGCGGGGTTGGTCCGTAGATAAGTGACCGTCTTCACATATCGAGATTGTTAAGCTGTTGGTCCCGGCTGTCATTCGTGGGTCTTTGGCAGTCGTTACGGGTCGTCAGAAGCCCGAAAGTCTGACAACCAGTTACTAAGGGATTTCGTATTACCAAGTTACTGGGTTGTGGAGGGTGAAATAAGCACTCGCTCCATGTTAAATACTGGTATTCAGCTGCGTCCATCTAGACTGGAAACCGACCCCAACATAGTTGGGATAAGACTAGGCAGAATGGAAGCCACAAAGACGTTTGTCGGACTATATTTATCCAACTTCTCTTCCTGTGACTACCGTATATGGGACAAAGCTATTATTCCCAAGAGTAGCTACATAATCATGAGCTAATTAAAACTAATGTGATCGACAATCCGTTTGCCAAACGTCTAGCAAGAATTTTAGCGAGATTCGAGAACAGTAACTATCGATAAAATTAATCAATAGCGTTGCTTTTATAAACAATCGATACGTCTTAACTTAACTTCAAATACTATCAGTAATCCACTGACCATTATTATGTCGCGCAATATAGTTTTTACATCGGTATAATAACGTTTATATTACTTACTACAATACGCGTCTAAGCAATTTACGATTTTACTACTCCGCGTATACCAACTGTTGAATAAAGCGGCCCGTTACCTTAGTTTTATAAATATACTATTTTATATTCGGAATTTCATTTACTTATCGCTGCGACCTAATTTTGAAATCGCGACTTTTTCGCCAATTGAAAACATTTTTCTTACAATCTTCATTGGCCCAAAGTAGTTAGTAAAAAACTTTTTCACAAAAAATAAAACCGACTTCCAAAAAAAAACACTACAAAGTGAAAAATAACTTTGATTTCGGAAGTCGGTGTCTTTGGGGTTTTATTTTCGTTTTTTTGCCACCGACTTCCGAAATCAAAGTTATTTTTCACTTTGTAGTGTTTTTTTTTTGGAAGTCGGTTTTATTTTTTGTGAAAAAGTTTTTATTTGTCACTTTTTAGTTGTGGTACCTACACAAAACCCCCACAAAAATGTTTAATACCCATTACCTGCTATGTAAATTACAGTGACAGGAACTATTAGAATATCATCCACATATACTAGATGGGAAAAATACGTATTATTGAAGCTAACTCCAAAACCCCTCATCAGATCTTGACCAAATTTATATGGGACCACTTCTGAAGTATGCCCTACCAAACAAAAAAAGAATCATCAAAATCAATTCATAATTGGCGGAGTAATCGCGTAACAAACATACAAAAAAAAAATACAACCGAATTGAGAACCTCCTTTTTGAAGTCGGTTGAAAATAAAAATAGCTTTTTCTCATCGTTTATTGATATAAGTTTCAGGTTTTCTGTAACTTCATTAATAATATTAATCAACGACAGCGTTTCCAATACCACAGCAGGCCTAAGCTCCAGGCTTAATGATCGGAAGGCCAATAAACTTCAAATTTACGGCGCAATTTCATTACATTGACAATCAATTTCAGAAATTTGTCAAAAATTTCAGTATTTTTAACAGACTGAGGTTAGAATGCAAATGATCGTAAAAATACGGAAATTCCCCTTTGGATTAGATTGGTGTTAAATTGACGATTATTTTGCGTCACTCTTGTCAATCTTTTCCACAAACTACATCTAGTCATCGACACATGTTGCCAACAATCATCCTACGCTCCGTGTCCACTCACTAACAAAACAAAATATAAAAGGTTCAATGACCTGCAATAAAAATACTGTGTACCAACTTTCAGCCAAAAAACCGGTGCTGGAGGAGATAACGAAGCATTCGTTCCGGCTGAAAGTATGGCGTCATCTGGAGACCAACGGGCTGGCCATGTTCCCGCGCCCCGTGTACAACCGCATCCCCAACTTCAAGGGGGCTCCGGAGGCTGCCGCCAAACTTGCTGAGCTGGACGTGTTCAAGAATGCCAGCACCGTGAAAGTCAACCCTGATAAGCCGCAGGAGGCTGTGAGGTAAGTGGCTATCGTAGAAGTTTAAAAAAATACAGGGTTTTGACTAAGAACCGTGCTCAAGAACCCCGATTTCAAGGAGTTCTCTCCACTAAGCAGGGCTGGGAACCGGGACCAGAAGTACAGGTTCTGTATCGGTACTTGGCAGTCCTTCCCATTTTGGTACCTGCTGTGACTTGGTACCTACCGGTTGCAGACGGGTATCGGTACTCCACCTAACAACAACAAGTACCCGTGGTACAAAATTTAGGTACTTACCTCGTACGGTTAATGCCTAATAACTTTTTTTTTACTAACATGGATATATTTGTTTGGTACCTACTGGTACAGTACCGATACTGATTACAAATACCAATAGTACAGGTAATACGTCTAATACCGGTAGTAGTAATATTAGTACAGGCACTACGTCTGATACCGGTATCACACCAAGGCCAATGGTACCAGTTCCCAGAAATAGCGGTATTTCAAGCCTTAGTTTTAAGTTTCATTTTCTTTCTCAGCAGCGGTTGATAGACAGTGCTCTAACGATAACCGAAACAGTTAGCCTCAAATCGGCGCTAACCGCTTTAAACATCGACAATTTTTGCCAAAACCTACGGTACCTATGTATCTACCGCATAAAGAACGTACCTCATCATCATTTCAGCCCGGAATCGCCCACTGCTGGGTAGGCTTCCCCTTTTTCTGTCATACTTCCCGGTTCCGTGAGAATAACGTAGGTACCTATGAGTTCTTTTTTTAATGAACGTGTTGAAGAAGACTTGACTTAGGCGCTGTTGAAACAACATCAAATGCAAACATTTACACAATTTACTATCGGCCTTGAAAAGCGAAATAAAATATGCAGTTTGTTTAATTGACAATTTCCAAGAAAGTGACGATTGTATGTTGAGGGGCATCAGATAATGACAAGTAGATTGATCGACAGATTGCTGAATAATTTGTTTTATCGATCATCCATGCTATAGGGGCTTTACCGTTTCAACTGCAATCTAATTTATTATTAATTTAATTGTGATTGTGACATCGAGAAAGTATAATATAAGTGTTTAAACGCGATGAAAGTCAAGCACGACACGAATTAGAGTGTACATAGCGCTCGCATTTGTACCTCTTATATCATCCTTTCGTGCAGTTGGTGCGTTCCGCGCCGCTAGCTGATTGACGGCTCACAGCTTAGAATCGCACCAGTCAGTCTCGCGAATTTAAAACGTTACCTTTATCTTACGTCGTGCTCAGTTGATTTGAGTTAGCCGGCCAGCACGGGACACATTCCAGAACTCCTATAATACAGGGCTAATTTTAGACTAGAGGTGTATCACCGAAACGCCTAAATAGTCGTAACTGAAAGAATTAAGTTTTCAGCCGATTTTAAAGTTATAATTGGCAGAAATTGATTAAAATAAATTATAAAAAATACTGATATTAGCATGTTCTTTACTTTCACTGTTGCTATGAAGAAACGTAATATTTCACGTAACGTTTACTGTATGTTTCTTTAGTCAGAGTCAACGCCCTCTGTGTTGGTAACGTATGGGGTTAGGGAATCGGTACGCTGAACATTTTGGTACCATACAACACAGAATTAGAAGGGACATTACGTAAGCCAATTCAACCAGTAAAAACTGGTGTCTGTCCGGATTGGTTTTGGTGTAGTGCATCTGTGGAATTTGGGAGTTCAAACTGCTCGAAAATGTTTTCTTTGTTTCCCAATTTGTCGTAGCGGCAACAAACACACACAACTAACGTTTAAAATCCCATGCCGTCAGTTCTGATTGTATTCTCTAATAGCCAATAAATTTCTCAACTGGACCACGAGATTGAAACTGCTTCAAATAATGGTGACATGTGGCGAACTAGCTGTGTATTATGTCCGATGGAACTGTAGAATTCCTCGACACTACTCATTTTCCAACGGTTTGCTTTACATATTGTTCTAGGAGAGAATAAGCAATCCAATCTGAAGATATATCTGTTGGTCCTACGCATCATCGGATTTTTTTCTTTCACTGTGCTTTCTTACGAACGCCCCTCAGTCAGGTGACGAAGGCTCAAACCCCGGGGGTTCTTCCTACTATCATAATTCGGGAGTGTAGGATTTATCTTCTCGCACGAACCCACTATTCAACCTGTCTTAACCCTTCTTCGACCTGTCAATATGAAATCTATTGGGTTTGGAGTAGCCTTTCACTGATTGACGACCTAACGACCTTCCTCTTTTTAAACTTCATCATTATTTATAGTTCTTTGCTCTTGTTTCATAAATAGTATTGTATATGTAATTGGTACTCCACAGACTACTACCTGCAGTATTGTCTATCCTTCTCCCTTTAAATCCATCCAAAGGTTATCTTTGGTCGCTTTTAGCGATAAGACCGCCCATTGTGTCACTCATGTAAAATTTCTAGATGTATATAATTCGTATGGTGTACATTTAAAGAGTATTCCATTGTAACGATGCTTAATTTTTAATATTGTCAGTCGGTTCACATGAACACCAGACTAACCATTAAATTTATTTAAATTCACGAATGTTAAATTCAAGTTCTTGAAGTATCACTGCCATAGCATAATCAGCCTATAATGTTCCCACTGCTACCCACAGTGGCCTGTGTCCCCACAGGCCAGAGGGAATGGGTCGTAATAAACCACGCGGGCCCAGTGCGGGTGTTGGTAGTCCATTTCAGATGTGTTCGAAGCCTGTTTCCTCACGATGTTTTCCTTCACCGTTTTGAGAGCAGTGGTGACCAAATAATTTTCACAAAATACTAAATAATAATAATAATAAACAAAATATCGCCGTATTATGCTGAGATAGGGACCTTTTTGGCCTCGCACAGGTCGTTATTATTTTTGTTAGATTTTTTTTTGTGCTCGTTTTTTACTTTACTTTTATATACTTAAATTTGTTTTCTTTAAAAAAATATATATAATTACTGTTTGTATTTTCTGTGCGTGTCCCAAATAAAATATTTTCTTTCTTTCTTTCAAATTTTCACTGCCATGGTTAAATGTAATCGATTCCTAATGGAGTATTTCTCTGTATCTGCCTGAACCCTAATTGCGTAGGTAATACACGATCAATCACAATCAGAATAATTTTGAAAGAGTAGCAATCTCTTTCAAAATTATTCTGATTGTGATTGATCCATTGCTTCACAGGTTCCAAAATAAAAACTGCTCCACAACGTAAATAACGCAATGAATGTTGTTTAACAGTCAAAATGAAACAGACTAGTCTTAAGACTAATCAAAATTAGATAGCTAGTTTAAACAACTACTGCTTCGTCTCGTTGACTCCTGTAAGTTGCTACAGCGGAGTACTGCTTTACTAACTTCAGAGGGACATATACAGGGTGGCGATTTAATATACGTAGCGAAAGTTGATTAGTAAGGTGGCTAAAATCACTCCTGAGTGACGGATGCAGGGGACTAAATTACCACCCTGCATAAATTACATTTAACTATACGAACATAATAACAACACAATGTTGTTTGTGTTATTAAAAAACAAAGCAAGTAGAAAACCAGAGTGCCCAAGTACATTGATTAGTTACACAACCCATGACCGATATCTTGGGTAACGCATTCCATACCTACTGTGTTTTATAACTTTCTGCTTTATTACATAAATCGCTGCAAACCGCTGAAAATGTATACGTTCTACTAACTTTAATTTAATTTTCTAATAATGAGCATGTTACGGTATTGGTGTGACTTACGATTTTCTTTTTCAAATATCATTAGTTCGTTACATATTATGTGATACGCCTTATTAATCCCGCATTTTATTTTTGAATATAGTACCTACAAATTTTCAAATGTGCTTTTAATCTGGTTTGAATCTTAAATGATAAAAGAATCGTTATATTTTTATAAAATCTATAAATTGTAGATTTACTCGGTTCGGTTTAAATGAAAAATCGTTACTTATTGGTTTCCATAATAAACGTGACCGTAACCATATTTTTATTATCCTGAAAACATTGCAGCGATATTTTCTGAGTAGTTATGCGCCGCGCCGGTCACAGCAATTATAAATACGCAATGGAAATGGTGCGAAATGATAAGTTAAAGAAACAATTATGTTGCTGGTATAAGATAAGAACTTTAAAATTGATTATTGATTAATTTTCATTCCAAGTAAAACATCAAAAAAAAAAAAACTAACAGGAAAATTTCAGAAAAATCCAATTTATATAATTATTATTGAATAATTCAAACAATTTTCACTGAAACCTGTTCTAGAAATTCTGTGAATATTTCTATGGTTAATCTGATACCTGTACATAATCATGTACTTAATGAATTTCCTGCATTTTTTTTTAAACGTTGTCCCACACTAGGAATTTCTCCTGTATTGTGGGTGCATTTACAAACATTTAACCTCACATACGCAAACAGCCAGACCCGGAACAACTGCTTGACCCTGTAATCATTGTGATAACTATTGTCTACTATGTAAGCTACATTTACTGTACCTAGTGATACATGTTACGTTTTTGAGATATCTGTTTATTTAGAAACTTTAATAAAATCAGGCAGTTTGCGTTTTGTAGTTTCTGCCTACCCCCATCGGCAGAAAGCGTGAGTCTATGTATGTGTGCGTATTAATAACATCGACCCATATTTTCTATATTGTTCTGAAATTGATAAAAAATTTGAGGTATTAGGAGCAGGGTGTAAAGTTCACTCCTCTATAGAAAAGGGAGGATCCTCCGACCAGACGGGTGTCGTGTCTGGCGGGCAACTGCCCAACGATTGGTGTTAAGATCTTGTATATATGTTGATCGCGTGGTAACCTTTTATTGCGCGATCCAGGATTTGAGTGACGTCAGGTCTTTGATACGTAATTCGCACGTGGGATGAAAATGCCGCCACAAAAATGTAAGGAACGTCTCCAGGTTTTTCATTAAAACAAAAAGTGTAGTGGGTAAAACTCACACTTCGTAAATCGGCCAGTAATGCTACAACATAAAGGCGCTGTCAATGTGAAATTAATAAGTATCACTGACGGTTGACTGTTTTTAACTCTAAAGTTAAAAATAATAAGTTTGTTTAATTGAGAATGGGTTTTATTGTCAAATCAAGAAATACAGGGTGTCGGGGACATAAACGCGCAAACTGTTACCATGCATTCAGCACATAATTCTAAGTGAGAGGTCAGATTTCAGAAATCTTATGCGGCTACTGTAAGGATCGCTCGCTTTTTTTAACAATTATTTAAAAAAATACAACTTTCCTACAGTACAATAACTAGACGGTCAGAAAGTAAGGAACAGCTTTTTTTTTTTTGGTAGTTAACTGACGATAATTTTTTACGCTGGGGTTTAGAATCATGTGCTGAATTTTATGCTTATTACAGTTAACGCGTCGATGTCCTTTACATCCTGTATACAGAATAGAAAGGAGAAACTTAGTACTTTTGGCATGTCGCTTGATTTTATTAGCCGTCCTGAAATCATAATCGTAAATCAACAGCCAGACCGTACAATAATTTCGTGTGTTTGTTAATACGATAGTTAATCTTACTCAACAAGTCGTATCCACTTTCACGTAATTACTAGTTATATCCAGTACGATAAAGCTAGGTTTGCATTATGAGACTAGTGTCGTGAAACAGTGGTTCGACTGTTTACTTCACTGGCAGCTCACTAACACCCGATTCCTGAAAGGCCGCTCAAGGCAATTTAAAGCCGCGTTTTCGTTACCCTGCCGACCGAACATTATATTTTCAGCAAATATTTGCAGTTCTGCCAATGTTCGCACAAAACAGAAAACATATATTTTCACTACAACCAGAAAACGAACAAGTGTTCTAAACAAAAGCTCGTAGTGAAGTTTGCAGGCGCTGCTGCGTTCTCATTCTCACTCGGTAGACATGGACGATCATGACGTTCATTTGCTTTTTGCTAGTGCAGTCTGTAAAAAAAAAATGGAAACTAAAAAGGCGGTATTGGGTGGCAATTTTTTTTTTTTTTACCGTCAAAGGATATGCCAATATTATCAACGGAGCTTAGTGCTCATTCCAAAGATGGACATTTCACAATTTCTGCAGAATGAAAGTCTTTAACTTTTCGGTTGTCAAATCCCTGTACACTGCTACAAGGGTTTTGGCGCTCGAATGACATTGACAGGAGGCGCTGTTGGTAAGCATTTGTGCAATTGTTTTGTGAAATGTCTTAAAAAAACAAGATGGCGGCGTTAGTTCCGGGCACGCGCTAAAGTAACCTAGTAGCGCTATGTGTATTTCTAGATATGAATGGGTTATATGGGTCAACCAACCAGCATGGGACTTGACTGCAGTCACCGATCTTACGACATGATCAGGGTTTCAAAAAATGTTGAATACTTTGTTCAAAGTAAACAATTCAGTGAACTCGCGTGGTGTGAAGCAACCATAGTTCCTATTTAAAAGTAGCTGTTTAATGATAACTTACCGCTTACACAATCAGTAATTAACTATATCCTGATGATTGCTTTATCATTGGTTGACGGCATGAATATGTAACGCATTGGTTAATCGATATGTACGGTAAAAAGTGACCTTATACTTTTTGTACAATGTCTTGGATTGGGCAAGGCATACTTAACTTACCTTCAGGATTATTTTTTTCTGTAACACTAATAAAATAAATAGATATTATTATTTATTTATTAAACTATGTCCACAATAAAACATTCTATTTTCAGACATAGAAAAAGAAAGAAAAGTTTGAAAGCGCGTTTTTATCCATAGTTACAATCATTCTGTGGACACTACCAGACACAATTTTGTCACGTGTAGTTCACCGAAGTGTAAAGATCACAGTTCACATGCTGAGCTAGACTTGCTTATCACTCGAGACAGTAATCTATTACCTATTTCAACCAGATATAAAATATGATTCACTGTTTACTTTCACTCAAACAGTGGTTTAATAATCTCAATTTATATGTTCACGCGACACGATATACGACATACTTAGTGCATGCAGTCGTGATTCGTGACCGGGACTCGTTTAATGATATGACATTTACTTGTTAGGTTAATAAAAATAATGCGTCAAAATGGGTTTAAATGGATTTTGTGAGATACTCGTGGTTACTCGAATAAAAATGGCAATAATCGAATCTACAAAAATCGATTGATTGAGGCGAACCTTTAAGGCAGGCTCCGTGCACGAAAAAAACCCTTTTTCGTTACTAACTTAGCTGTATCTAACTGTAAAAAAGCTAAAGCATTTTTTTTATCCCTTTCAAATTCAAATCAGAAATAGTTTTGTTTAAATTCTTTTTCCCTTTCTCACAACCAATGAACAAAATTTATCAAAATCAGCCGATTTCGTGCACGGCCTCCGACTGCAACCAAGTTGTAAACAGTTGATTTAATTATCGATAACTTTGTTCTTTGGCATAAATAGTTCAGTTTGTTAGATGCAATTGTTCATTTAACCTAGTTCCTACTTCGATTAGCTTTGCTCGATAACGGATTTATGTCGATTAATATAATATTCAAGATGGATTCGCAATGCTCGAAAAACATCCGTATAAAAGTTCACTACTACCGATATAACTTGGCTATTTATTGTCCGGTTAAGTAGTCATCACCTCAGAGGTGAGCTACGAGATGCCATAGTAAAAAAAAATAAAAAATAACTTGGCAGTTCCTAACTTCGCGCAGAAGGCTGCGCAATAACATTTTTTAGGAACCAAATGGTGTTAAGAGGCGAGTGTGAGTGAGAGAACATGCGCGAAAGTTCGCAGTGCTTATTTTCAGACCTGCCAAGTTTTATCAGATCGGCCGTATTGTAGAAGGGAATCTCGAAATAAGTAGACATTAAATAGGTACTTAATAAATATTTTTACTTTCTCGAACTGCACTTTACCTTTTTATACACCCACGAATCAATAAGACTTGATTTATCTGCTATAACACTGTCAAAAATGTCAATGAAGATTAAAATATCAATCATTTTAGACTTCTGCAAGCATCTCTTGGATGACATCGACAGGGGGCGTCGTTAGGAAACATTGTGAAATTATCACAGAAATTGTATTGTCAAAACAAGATGGCGGAGTTGATGCCGTTGATTTTGACCACACGCCAAAAGAACTTTGTAGCGTTAGTCTGTGACTCTGAGAAAACCTCTAAGAACACTTTATTTACCAGGGTGCTCTGCCTGGAGCAACAAAAGACCCTCTACGTGCCGGTGCCTCGTCTGCAGAAGGGGTTCCTCAACCGCCTCGAGCTGCCAGAAGGAGAGACCGGCCCGGCAGCCATCAGGAAGGCCGTGTCGCGTAACGGAATGGAGTCCTATGGAAAACCAATTGGTGAGTACATGCCATGAAAACAGTATATTTACGAGCTACTTCAATTTGAACCTTGTGTTAGTGTTTATAGAAGTCATGTCTTCTCTCGTAGCACCGAAAAGACTTTACCAACTTATGGGGATGCTTCTTCGTATTAGCTTAAATATAATATGGAAATAATTAATGCTGTGGTAAAAATACAGAAAATTAGTAGCGGGACTGGTGGTTTTCTTTACAGGCATTCAATGCGAGACGACTATAAATTAAGTTATTTTAGAACGAATCCATTTCCACAAAAACAAGTGATCCCAACCACGGCAGTCGTGTAGCGGATAACAGGAAGATAGCCACACATTCTGTAGTCCGCTGCTTTCTCCTCCTCATACGCCTTTATCTTAGGAAAGGCGTGGCTTATTCCTTTTCGGCAAAACCACATTATAAATCTTAAAGATTGTCCTTTATTCAGACTTGCCAATGTTATTGAAATGCTAGTATGACATCATCAGTAAACAGGTGCGTAGTAACGGCTGGTCTTTTGTTAAGGCTTGACCTTGCACCAGCAAAAAAAAAACTGTTTATTAGTTCTTTTATCGAAGACGCATTGACTCATGAGTATACTATGCAATGCCTCGTGTCTATAAATCAATTATATATTATAATATTGACAACTGTGAAACACTTCATTTGGTCTGTATAAATAAAAAAACAATGTTATGTGTATGAAATAGCTTACATTCTCTTGTAAATGTGAGTTGTAATTGAAAAGATTTGACCTTCCAAGAAAGGTTTTAGAACTACTTTTTCACGCATAGTTCTCTGGCGATATTTCGAAATGGCGACCTTGATAAAAGCATTATAACACCTATCAAGTCTGATACTAGAGAAAAGAAAGCAAATTGGCATCTTTCCAGAGGAATTAATTTCTCATGAATATGACCACCTTTTACCTACTATGCGACCAACAATTCGAAACAGGAAAAAAACAGCTGTGTGTTACATAATATCCATTTAATCCAAATATATGAATGAAACAGATGTTTGTTTCGTTATTTTCAGAGTTGATTCATAATAAGTTTTTCATGTTTCAGTAACTTCATCCCCTGGAAAAATGCCAATAAATTCAAAGTCTGTCGGTATAGGAAAAATAATAATTGGAGAGTAAGCGATATGGACGCGTAAACTGTTCCTGAATTCAGTACTTGATCCTAGTCCCACCAAAAACAAGTACATACTACCAATTAAGCAATGACATATAAATTAATTATGTTGATAGATACATGGTGGTCACATTTTTACAAATATTGTAACCGTAGACGATTTTTCCTAACATTTGAACAAATAAACCTGTTTAAAAAAAATTACGTTTTTATCATCAGGCATAGAAGATTCCGTTTCGCTTGACTTGGTCGTCATGGGATCAGTCGCCGTGTCCAAAGAGGGATATCGCATCGGTAAAGGAAGAGGTAAGATTGTTTTGAAACTGGTTTTTTTTTATTATGTATTTTATCTGATATTTCAGAATATATATAAATACAAAATATATTTATTTAAAAACTGTAAAAGTACTTATAGCAATTATATTCAAAATAGTGGTTTAAAATATTGTTGTATTTATTTATTTTATTTCAATGAATTGTTAGCTGGATGTATGATTGAACCAAAATACAGTCCAGCACAGAAGATGGACGCTCGAGTGAAATTAAATCCAAATGAAAAGGACAACTCTCATCAATCAGTCAGTTTTAATACAACTTTTAATTAAAAATTAAACCAGGGTTCAGAAAAAAATCAAATCTCCCTTGATGTTACTTCCCTATAGACTGTATCTTATGATGTGTATTGTATAGGCTATGGTGACCTGGAGTTCGGTCTGATGATGCACATGAAAGCCATCAAGCCTAACACAGTGGTCGCCACTACTGTGCACGATTGCCAGGTAAAAATCTTACTATGGAGAAGTTTATGCACTCAATATACCACTAAATGCTGCCTGTATTGCACAAACGATTTTGACCAAAATAGTGCTTCTAAACGGGCCATGGCATGCACGATATTCAGTATCCCCAACAAGGTATAAAACATGCATTCTACATGTTTTGTCTAATGGTAGAGTCCTCCGGGGGTTTTTGAGAAAGCATATGCAGGGCGACAAAATGATAGCTGAGTAGGTGCGTCCTGGGTCTCAAGTCTGCTATTACAATAGTGTCAGAATGGTCTATCATTGATTTCATAATTGTTGATTTTGACAAGTTTGGTAATCTACTAACATATTGGCGTCATTATGACTTTCCAATGGTCAGCCACTGACACTCCATTGAAAGAAATGGCATCTATTGGTAATCTCGTACATAATGAAAAATGAATGACTGACTTAGGCGGCAATCTGCTAAAATTTAGACAGTTCCTTTGATCAGTGACCTACCATGAGAACGTCATTATGCAGTCATTTCTTTTAACTCGTTACGAGTGTCGTGTTTGTGGAATACAATGATCGACCATTATGAATTTAGCAGATTACTGGTTGGGCTCGTCGTCGTGGATTGCACTATCTATAATTGCACATAACATAACAACATCACGCCTCTATTCTCCCTGAAGGGTTAGGCAGAGGTGTACACCCACATTTCGCCAGTTATGTTTAAGGCCCACGTAATAGGGGGCGAGCCTATTGCCATCAACTGGGCTCAAATCCAGACACCGGCACCTAACTGATCTATGTATATCTATGATAAACTTCTCCATGGTGTATGGTGTGTGTGTGTGTGTATTTTAGTTACTTGCACCGGAGGGCGTCGCATTTAGATAACACGTATAATAAACATTAATTGTGTTATCTTTGGTATATTATTCCATTATTAACACCTACCTAGATAATTAATAACGCCCTTTAGAACGTGCACTCCCCTTAATATATCTTCCCCTTAACCAAGTCTTTTGAATTAGTTGGCAAAACACAACGCACATGATGTGTGTATATGTTTCAAGTAGCAAATAAATATAAAACTATCATATTTACACATACATGACGATTTTTATTTAAAAAAGATTTATTCTTCTTGTCTTTGAATACAGATACCCATAATGTCTGTGGAGAATCGCCTAGTAATTAATAAAGTCTCTGAACCTGTATTTTTATAATTATATTACTATAATACCCCTTTTCACGAACACTAGGTGACCCCCTAAATAAGTTGTCAAAATATTATTGCACTGTTGGATTTTCAACTCTCGACACTAAGCAGAGTTTTGAAAAGCCAACAGCGATTTTATTTTACCATTACATTTACTTGTCGCCTATAATCCATTTATCATGTCATTAGACAAATAACGACAGTTATTGTGTAATATTGTTGAAATGACTGCATGTCAATAGATAACATTGCTTTGTATAATATCGTGTATTTCTAATTTTATCATAATTGGAGTATAGTGTTAGTGTAACTGTCTACCGCTCGGTTTTTGACGTAATCGTAATTTATATTGTTCTATTATAGGTGTTCGAAACACTGCCCGCTGATCTGTTTGGACCGCATGATGTCCCCATCGATATCATTATCACACCAACTCAGGTATGTCTAAAAGATGTATTAGTTCTAACAGTAGCTTTAGAAATACACTAGAACTTCTCGTGTATTGTGGTTTAGAGTTTAGAGCTTAGAATATATCCACAACAGACATCTCGACAAATGTATGAAGTAATCTCTGTTGTTTTCGTTAGTAAAAGTAATCCGAAAAATATTTATGGATCGGTAAATTCATGCAAAACATTGAGTCACAAAAAGGTGCTTTCTGTTTGTTAGTCTCGAATGTACCTCTTTAGCAACCTTCAACTTTGTAAGCAATAATATAAAAAAAATATTTCGAGTCTGAAAGCTATTTTGTTAAAACAAAACATAAATTGCACAAAGGACACTTCCAATTACTTAAAATGACAATATTTTTCTCCTACTATCCCTTAGTAACTAATTACTCAAAATCGAAACTACCAGGCTCGCAGAACAATAACGAAAGTGTTTTACCCAGGTGATATCAACTCAACGCATGAGCCAGCGACCGGTGGGCATTCTGTGGCATCTGCTGTCCAACCGCCGTCTCGAACTCATGCCTATACTGGGACAGTTGCGCGAGATTGAGATGCTGTAAGTACCTGTACTCGACATCCAATCTTAGATAGTATACACGTGTTGCCTTTTTGCCTGTTTTGTAGCCTTAAGTTCATCTAATTTAAACGTGTGAGTCTGTATTCCTAAAACTTGAAAATTATATGTAGTTCTGAATTTAAATATATTGTAAATTGTGAAGGCCTAGATCAAATTTCATTTATAATTTGTATGATTTATGTTACTCGACTTTTCATCTACCTCGATTTTCACAGGCTTTTTTAATAAATGTCACGTAAAGCGGTTGTAAATGGATTGAGAAAGAAACGACAATGATTTTTTTAAGATATTATTGTATCTTCCCAATGGATCGTATATCTAAATCTATGTCCCACAGCGCGGGTCGTGCATGCACGCTGAAGGAAGTGGACACGGACGTGGAGGAGCGCGCGGCGCAGCGGCCGCGCCGCCTGCGCAGGCGCACGCGCTCGCACAAGAGCCACAGCGAGGGAGAGGTCACTATCAGCTTCATTATCCACAGCCCGGCTTCACTCGCTACTGGTTATATGCCTCTTTGCTTGTGTCAATCCCCACGTTCCTGTGCCAGCCTCATCCAGGTTTTTACCCCCGATGTAACGATCTTGTCTACCATCGCCGGACGATTGACACTTCTTTTTCCAGTCTTTGAACGCCACTTGGTCCCACCTTACTCGACACGTCATCACCGCGCCTTGCTATGTGTGAATAAAGTTGGTAACGTCGCAAATAGCTGTGAAATATCAACGTTTTTTTGTATTGATTTGTTAATATTACTGTATGGAAACATGAAATATCGCTCTATAATCAATATGTAATCAAATATTAATTATGAATTACATAGCATAACATCACACCTTGTCTCCCCGAAGGGTTGGGCAGAGGTGTATATATAGTAAGTACACCTACATTTTGCCTTTATTTACTAATTTCCATACAAATAATATTGAGAAATTAATCAAATTAGGTAAGTATTTGTGCGACGTTGCCAATTTTCACCATACACAGCCTTATTGACATAAAAGTCTCATGAAACACACTCGTCATTTGCAACGACTATGTAGAGGTATTAGGAACATGGTGTAAAGTTTCGACCAAACGATGTCTGGTGGGCTACTGCCCGACAATTGATATCGTGACGACGAACTTTGCTTGCGCGATACAGGATTTTTGCGTGACGTCAGTATGATGCCTTGTTCGCATGTGGCGTTGTAGATGGCGCTACAACTGTACTAACACACCATCAGTATCAGTAGGCACATAATATTGCATCTTATCGCCCAGGGCAACACGACAGAGGGCGAGGAAGGCAAGGGCGGCGGCAAGGCGCGGCGCTCGGCGCGGCGCCGCAACAGCCACAAGTCGGCCAGCAAGGACAAGGACGACAAGCCGCGCCGCCCCAAGCGGCAGAGGCCCGACATCGACTTCTCGGTCAAGGTACCTGCCGTGTCCACTCCGCGCTAAACGGCAGGGGGCGGGTAGGACAAGGCGAGAAAAAGGCTGTATATAACGCTATTAGGTTCTTTTGACGCCTAAATCAGAACTAATGACGCCGTTTTTTTTTTAATGACTGTACTAGATAGCAATAATTTGGGTATATATAGGGTGGATTTTTGAGATGGGGCAGTAACTACAGGAAAACGGTCTTAGGACTGTCCTTAAGTTTTTGAGACATATATGCCCGTTTTCACCGACAACTAAGAGACACTTAAATGAATCCCTAAATAAAAGTACACTGTTGGATTTTCAACTCTCAGCGCTGAGCCTAGTGTTGAAAATCCAACAGGATCGATTGGCATCAAAAAAAGTTTTTGTGAAAACTGCCCATTACAAAAAAATAAAACACAGCAGTAGAATATATTATGTAACGAAATTAAAAGGAAAATTATCTCAGCTAATTAGGCTCTACAAGATTATCCATCAACTTCCATTTGCAATTGCAAAAACATGTTCTTCCATGATACATTCCGTATGTATGGGTTTTTTTTTTTTTAACTACAATGTAAAGTTTCTGCTTGGGATAAATTCATCCCAAGGCACACAAGACACAGTTTCAACGTCATTCAAGCTCGAAAACATCCTTGCAGCAGTGTAACGTCAAAAATTAAATGAATCTTAGATATTTTGTTTTAATCCAGATATCCAACATCAGTCCGAATACAAGAGTGCGTGATCTGAAACAGGCGCTATCTGAACGCGGAGTCAAGCCACAGATCATGGTCTGGAAGGTAAGTGTGTCCCTTAGTGAACTTAGAGCCCTTACTACCTCAGATTCACTTTTTATCTCGCTCGCACCATACTGCTCACGGATTGAGTGAGAGGAGACTGAGTTGGGTGTTGGCGGCTCCAAGGCGCCAATAGTTTCGGTACTTAATTTCTTTTTACGGTGAAATAATGGTCATAAAAAAAAACTTATTATCTGCTTTATATTTAGTTCAGTTATTATGGAAAGTTTCATGATCTAATTTAAGGTATTTTTTTTAATACTAGTGGTTTATTGTTCGGTTTGCATGTAACTTTGTAATTTTATAGAATCGTGTTGTCGTCAAACATAGTACTTAACATTAATCCTCAACTTTACTCATAATATATTTATTTCAAAATTATTGCTGCAGTATTTCGATATAACGGAGGATCATGCTAAGCAATTTGAGGTATTATAACATCACGCCTGTAATCCCCAAAGGGTTAGGCTGAGGTGTACCTATAGTACACCCACATTTCGCCAGTTACGTTAAAGTCCTAGGGGGCGAGCCTATTGCCATCAACTGGGCACATATCCAGACTCCGGGCATCTCTGAGGTATTATAGGCTTTTATTATAGTTTAGAACTCGCGTGTCACGTAACACGTGGCCTTGAGCACCTTATACTGGTTTTGATACCACTGAAGTTCTGCGTACAGTACCATCCAGTTTCCTCCTTCGTAGATATTGTTTTAGCTTTATTTTCCCAATTTCAATTTGTCTTATCTTTTCAGGGATTCCGTGGCTTTTGTTATTTACATTTCTTCAAGCCCAGTCCGCAAAAGGTGAGTTGAAGACTCTTTTGTTGTTGCTATATTGAGTCAGTTCTCTACATCATACACATGGCTATGTAAATCTTCGATACTAATGATTTAACTTATGTCGCGAAAATCTGGTAGCGCAAGGTCCGTTCACACGACATTGAATCGCTTGACGCGAGTTGTAGGCGTAGCGGCTTCATGGCTCACACGAATTTAATTTACAAAATGCTCCACCATCTTGAAAATTGCAGCGACGATTTCGGCCGGCAGGTAGCGCGCGACTAGTGTCGGCGACGAATGAAAAAAATGTCGACAGCGCGTGCCTGTGTACGAACCTCTATGAATTTGTATTGCGGTAGTCGCTTAGAGTAATCGTCGGGTATCGAAAACTTGCATATCTTTGTGTATGAAGGGCCATAAAGTTAACCAGAAAAGCTACGCGCTTCGGTAACCTTCGTTTTGTCGAAATAGCACGGACGTCGCACCACAGAGTAACTTCTCATAGAGGCCAAAGCTTCTCAATTTTTTACAGCCGTAATTTGTAGTACTGGACCTGTAATTGCGCGTTTATATGAAGTTTTCTCTCTGTTAGGTATCCTACGCCTAAGACTAGGCGTAGGAAACCCGACAGGACGGACTCCTAGTTCTGTTAATGTTAATATTTCGTTGAAATATTCATATTTTGAGGTTAATAAACCACAACGAATAGTCCGTGAGCCAGCAACAGGTTTTTCGGCCCTACTTCCTCTCAAGCTTAACTCGTGAAATGCTTCAGAGAGTTGTATTGAACAGCATGGTGCGTCCGCTGCCGCTCCGGGGGTGGGTGGGGCAGCGGAAGCCTCTCAATCACGTAAAAAAAAATATTGTTTTGATAATTTCCTCCAGACTGAAAATTTGTTAAATGATAGTCAACGCAATTATTCGAAGATAAAAAAAAGTCAGCTGGCCGTACCGTGGTGGATTATACGGCAGCTGGTCGCACGATGCAATTTTTTTTTATTCGGTCAGTGATGTCCTCTCACTTGAAAATGTGTCAGATGATAGTTTACATGCTATTTTGAATAAATAAAAACGTCAGCTGGTTCTATGTTGGTGGAAAGGTCGATCTTTGGTGACAAAAAATTGTTGTATTATCCAGGGCGAGGGCGACAGCGGTTCAGCTGTGAGCATGGACAGCGTTCTCACCGCTCTGGCGGAGATGTCGCTGGGAGGCAGCGGCGGCGCGGCGCCGGGCGACGAGCCGCGCGACGACAAGCCGCGCCTGCTGTGCGTGGAGCCCGCGCCGCCGCGCAGCGCGCCCGCGCCGCCCGCGCAGGCCGAGGTACTGGCGCAGTTTGTGTAGCCGGAGTGTCGCTGGGGCAGCGGCGGGGCAGCGGCGGCGCGGCGCCGGGCGACGAGCCGCGCGACGACAAGCCGCGCCTGCTGTGCGTGGAGCCCGCGCCGCCGCGCAGCGCGCCCGCGCCGCCCGCGCAGGCCGAGGTACTGGCGCAGTTTGTGTAGCCGGAGTGTCGCTGGGGCAGCGGCGGGGCAGCGGCGGCGCGGCGCCGGGCGACGAGCCGCGCGACGACAAGCCGCGCCTGCTGTGCGTGGAGCCCGCGCCGCCGCGCAGCGCGCCCGCGCCGCCCGCGCAGGCCGAGGTACTGGCGCAGTTTGTGTAGCCGGAGTGTCGCTGGGGCAGCGGCGGGGCAGCGGCGGCGCGGCGCCGGGCGACGAGCCGCGCGACGACAAGCCGCGCCTGCTGTGCGTGGAGCCCGCGCCGCCGCGCAGCGCGCCCGCGCCGCCCGCGCAGGCCGAGGTACTGGCGCAGTTTGTGTAGCCGGAGTGTCGCTGGGGCAGCGGCGGGGCAGCGGCGGCGCGGCGCCGGGCGACGAGCCGCGCGACGACAAGCCGCGCCTGCTGTGCGTGGAGCCCGCGCCGCCGCGCAGCGCGCCCGCGCCGCCCGCGCAGGCCGAGGTACTGGCGCAGTTTGTGTAGCCGGAGTGTCGCTGGGGCAGCGGCGGGGCAGCGGCGGCGCGGCGCCGGGCGACGAGCCGCGCGACGACAAGCCGCGCCTGCTGTGCGTGGAGCCCGCGCCGCCGCGCAGCGCGCCCGCGCCGCCCGCGCAGGCCGAGGTACTGGCGCAGTTTGTGTAGCCGGAGTGTCGCTGGGGCAGCGGCGGGGCAGCGGCGGCGCGGCGCCGGGCGACGAGCCGCGCGACGACAAGCCGCGCCTGCTGTGCGTGGAGCCCGCGCCGCCGCGCAGCGCGCCCGCGCCGCCCGCGCAGGCCGAGGTACTGGCGCAGTTTGTGTAGCCGGAGTGTCGCTGGGGCAGCGGCGGGGCAGCGGCGGCGCGGCGCCGGGCGACGAACCGCGCGACGACAAGCCGCGCCTGCTGTACGTGGAGCCCGGCTCTATTTATATAGCTATCTGATAAAAATGTAAACAAATAGATCAGAAAACTTACCTGTAGTAGCCAATTTATAGTGCCACTTACAAATAGACTGCTTTGATTTAATTATTTGAATAGTCGTATTTCTAATTTTAAATCTTTTTAGTTTTTCAGACAATTGACGTTTACGTCGATAATTTTTCAACTATAATGTAATAATAATTGTTGAAAAAAGCTCGAGGCTAGTTGGAGGAGCTCGTGGCTAAGTAATAACTGCCGCACGGGTCGATCCGTCAGGTTAAGCTACGCTTGCCGGGGTTGGTCTGTGGATGGGTGACCATCTTTACGTACCGAGACTCCTCCGTGCCTCGGAAAGCACGTTAAGCCGTTGGTCCCGGCTGTCATTCGTGGATCTTTAAAAAAAAAATTTGACAGTCGTTACGGGTCGTCAGAAGCCCGAAAGTCTGACAACCAGTCTTACCAAAGGGTATCGTATCACCCAATTACTGGGTTGTGGAGGTCAGATAGGCAGTCGCTCCATATAAAATACTGGTATTCAGCTGCATCCGGTTAGACTGGAAGCTGACCCCAACGTAGTTGGGAAAAAGCTAGGCAGATGATGAATAATTGTTGAAAAAAGTGGTAAGATATAAAGTTGAAACCCTTTAAGTACAGGTGAAGTAGAATGTTTGCTTACACTTTTATCAGATACTTTTTAATCGGACCATACGCCCCGTGTCTCCTGTCGCTGCGAAATGTTGCGCGGCTTGTCATGTCTGTAGAAGTCTTGATTCTCACCAAGTTGGTCACCGTAGAACTAGCTGTCTCGAAGAAAACGAGATACATTAGATTGCATTTAAGACATTTTCAGCTATCGGATATTAGGGGTGCCGACTTCAGCTGTTGCGTCCAAGATAAATAAATAGCATACCTAAATCGCGGCCCGTCACGAACTCAATAACTTTATATGAGGCCATTCACACACGAGGTGACCAACACAAAACCAGTTTCCTACTCCGACGCATCCAATCGCGTTAACACATACATCTCTATAGTGGTTCTCACACGACCCAACTTGTCGACAGCTAGTTATCAACGGCGACGCAACCAGTCACGCGCTACTAGCAATGCAGGTCGCTCGGTCGTTGCCAACGCAATTTTTTTATAAAATTGGCGCGTTATCGTGTGAACGGTGTCCGAATGAATGATGAAATGATTAAAATTGATACAACTTGAGTTGTGCCACGTGAGAGTACCTACCAATTTCATCTCAGTCGACAACGCCCGTTGCTAACCAGTTTAGGTTGAGATGCCGTCACCCCGTGTAAGAATGGCCTAAGTGTTCATACACATGAGCGGCTCGCGCGGCAGAGGCAACTGCAGCCAGCTCAGTTGCCTCTGCCGTTGACGCATCTCGCTAACACTAGCAAAACCCAAAATAACGTCTGTTGTAAACATAGACCAAAACCCAAAATAACGTCTGTTTTGAACATAGACAAAATAAGTAACTGTAAACATTCTCTTTGCAGGTTCATTGACTTCTCAACGGCGATGGACACCAACCTATATCTCACGATATTTTGTTAACGACCTTATAATTATTTCTAAAACACGCATATATCGTCGATCGCTTGGTTGCACACGGACTGACGGGTTCCCTGTCGCATTCCGACACTAATTTCTTTAACGTTAAGGTACATTTTTCTTTGCGCCGGCCCGAGTTAACGCTAGCACGCGCACTGCATACTGCATTTTATAGTTGCATCCATCACTATGGAATGTTTCGCCGCAGTGTCTTCTTGGAGTGTATACTTTGTTCTCAAGTAGTGTGCTACAAAACTTGTTAATGTTGCCTCGTGGTGAGATCTCACTTTTGTAGCATCTCTTCTTGTTGTGTTGTATAATGCAGTAGGCAGCGCGTTCGCTGTAACCGAAGTGGAAGCGAGAAGGTTCGATTTTAGTTTGTGTCGATTGTTCGAACGTGTGTTCGCTCGATGGTTTTTGTTCTTGTTTGTATGGGCCGGCCACTTAAGTGAACTATATATTTACACTTAACGAAAGATATCTTTATAAATGTTTTAGTTGTCTCTAGTCTAATGTTAGCATGTAATTGAACGTTGTTGCTATAAATGTTTATGGTTCCACGTTTTTTCAATGCAGATACATTTTAAGCATTCTTCCATAATAATATTACGAGAAAAAGAAGCTATATTTTTAGTATATAGTAAAGAATGAACTAAAACTAAAAAGTTTATATTTAATATTGTAAGGTGCTTGTGAGAACGGAGCCCTGAACTTTGTTTAGAAATTAGTTTGGAAGGATTTGATTAGTGTTAAGAGTATTTATTTTATTACGAATTTTGGGGCTCTGTTTTTTTTATCTAGTTGTATATTTGTGCCAACTTTGTTTGAATTGAATCCAACTTGTTATATAAAATTTGGCGTAATTTTGATCTATAGGCTGCACATTGCAACATTTTAAACGTTTGCCTCGAAAATAATATATTTACATTTAACATATCGAGTGAGCGGAAGTTGGTAAAATATTTTGAACCCTCTGTGGATGTCAAAGTTACTTTTTCAGTATTAGGTTATCAGTAATTTAAGACTTGAAAAGTAATATATTATTGACATAATGAGATGTATTTAAACTATATTTCTATTAGAGTTAGTGAACTAGACGTTCGCGCCGCATTGGTCTTCTTTAGCGTAAAAGAAATGTATTTTATATAGAAAGAGGAACTTTATTAATGTATTTTTCGAAATTTTTTGTTATATCGGGTTGCATAATATTAAATGGCTTTGTTGATTACATTTACAAGCATTTCTTGTAACCGTTAGCGTCTGTACACTTGCGCGCACAAGTGTTTGTGTGCTAACGTTATTGTTATTCCTCACAAGTTTATTTTGCAAGTTTATGCACTATAAAATATATATTTATGTATATAACTTGTTAACAAATACCGCTATTTACTAGTTTATTTTGTAATTTTATAACGTTGGGTAGCAAGCATGGACGAGCGTTTTTTTGTTTTGTATTTTTTTTAAATAAATTAAACACTTTATTTGTGCCTTTTTATTTTATTTTGCGACGCTTGTGGAGTTTATTCTTGTTATTACTATAATGGACCCTGGTAGCTAGATATTATATGAATATAATTCATTAATAGTCGTTTACATTCGAAAACTTTAATGTTGTGATTGTATGTACTTTAACATTTCGCCGCTTAGAGGTTGAGGGTAAATTAAATTCTATTTTTCTAGTCGATTTACTGTTTTATTGATATCAATATACTCCTCCTTGTATGGTCAGTAAACCCTTTGAAACTTATAATTAATTGAAAGGCCCTTTGCTCATTGGTCGGTGCGTCAATTGTGTAAATTGTGAAAGCTTCTCAGTATGCGGGAGCGGGACGGGATCATTTCCGTTTACCGCTTCTGTAGAAACATCCAGTGCCTGCTCGGTTTTTATACAGACACGTCTGTATAAATTGAACGCATATGAAATAAAGTACAATTTCCAGATATCGCCAATAGCTCTTTCGTACGTTAACGGAGATAAATATACCATGCCACAACATCTTCATAACTCGAAGACGGCATTTTTTCGAGACTATTTAAGCGATATTTACTGCATAAATTATGTTGTAAACATAACGTCAGGTCCGGAACTGAAAGCAGTGCGGTATCGCTTCGGTATACAAAACATGCTTTACCGCACTCACCGGCAAATGAGAAAAAGGCTTTTTTTGGGTGGGAAATTATCAAATAACTTCTCCCGCTCTGGGCGGAACGGGAGGGCGTGTCAGACTCTTACTGACTAAGTGTTCCTTCAGTTGCCTGTACGTTGCCAGGGGCGATGCTCTGTCCAAGCCGGGCAGACTACCACATTATGCTCCACATAGTAGTATGTCCTCCGGGCGATCCACGCAATGATGACACACGGGCGTTTCCTCCCGCCTTATGCGGAACAGGAACATTCCGAAACAACCGTGTCCGGTGAGGACCTACGTCAGGTGGAAGGTGAGGACGCCGTGGCGCCTCTCTAGCCACTTCTCAAAGAGGGCACTTATCGCCGCAATTGTGGCGTGCCCAATGAGGAAAAGGCATTAGAAAGCATTTTTCACCAACTAAATTGAACACACGCCATCGCACTTTTTGTCGTACCTTTCCCTATTTTCAATAGGTACAAATGAACCTATTCAGCCCACCATACATAATTATACGTTTCCACAACATATTCTACCTAATTAACAACTAACATGTTTAAAAAACACTTCCCGTGCGATGGTATCACTACAGTCTGTACAAATAAAGTGACATGTCCCTACATATCTGATGGTGCACGCGATTTTAGCAATATATTAAATAAGGCGAGGATTTCATACAGCTCATTTTGCATTGCAAGATATTGATGAGCTGCCGTAATGATTCCTATTATACTGATATATTTGCTACGGTTTTGTGGTGCTGAGTTGCCTGAAGTGGTAAGTTTGCTTTTTTATTTAGTAGTTTTTATGAAAACTGCTGAGCAGTGGTGACGGCCGCAACCTACGAGTTGATAATGAAAACATCGTGCGGGAACCGGCGTGTCCTACAAACAAAAATTCGAAGACGTGTCATCTCAATACAGGATTCTTCTATACGCTTTTTATGGTTACCATATTCTTTTTATTTTTTTAATCTTTGCATGAGATTCTGTAATATCCCCTACTGGGAGAGGGGACTGGCTCTTGTAACACAGGTCCTACCACCTAGCACAGGAGTCGGGACTTCACACTCTCTTGTGTAATAAAGATGATTGATATTGATATTATTATCTACCGAACCGCACGGAGGCCTGTATCCCAGCTGCTTCGTTGGTTTAATGGTTGAAAGTGGAACTGGTGACCATCCTTTTGCTCGCGCGGTTTTCATAACGCCTGTATTTCCGAAGGGGTAGACAGAAAGAAAGAAAATAAATTTATTTTCATCCCACCATCTCGGAAAGAGTATTTTTAATCTTCAGTATCTGAGTGGAAAAGCCGTTTTTATTCTCTAGAGGATAAAGTAAATTGAATTTAGAACATCGTGTGCACTAAGTTTGTGAATTAAAAAAAACATTAAACCTATTTACTGCTACCTCTATGGTGCCGAATATATCATACAACTTTTTTTTAATTTGTTAAAAACTCAGACTCGGAACCTTCTTGGTGTTCTTTTTTCAATTTGCTTTGTACGCGGTTCTTTACGCGGCATTTTTTCACGTCATTGTTAAACCTTAGGTATATTAAAAACAAGAAACTTGAAAACAAGTGAAAAAACTAAAATGAGTGATTCTAGCGACGAGGAAGTTTGCTTGACGCCAACAGAATTGACTGAAACTGTTAATAATGCGCAAATGAGCTTTCTCCCTCAACAATCACGCGAGAAGTATTTAAAACAGTACGATATGTTCAACACGTGGCGACTAGCAAAAGGAGCCAAAACTTTCTCAGAAAACGTTTTGCTGGCATATTTTATAGAATTATCCGAGAACAAGAAAGCAAGCACTCTATGGAGTACGTATTCGATGCTAAAAGCAACAATAAAGATGAAAAAAGACAAACATATCGATACCTATCCTAAATTAGTGGCATTTTTAAAAAGAGCCTCATCTGGTCATCAACCAAAAAAATCGAAGGTTTTCACAGTATCTGATATTGAAAAGTTTCTTAACGAAGCACCCGATTCCGTATATTTGGCGGCAAAAGTAAGTCAGTTGCACATTCAGTATCTACTTAAGTATATTAATCTCAATTAAATAGTATACTTAGTAGATGTTGATAGGCATAATTATGCGTTCATATAAATTTTATTCATTTATCTACTACAATACTCTTTACGTTACAGGTTGTTCTTATTATTGGAATAAACGGAGCATGTCGAACTAATGAACTAACACAACTTAATGTCAAAAACATTGAGAAACATTCAGATGACTTACTATTAATTAATTTACCTAATACAAAGACAAAAAGAGACCGCAACTTCGTCATTCGCAAGGAATACGTAACGATTGTTGAGAAATATCAAGCCTTACGCCCGCCTAACACTCCAATCAATCGATTTTTTCTACAGTATCGCAATGGAAAGTGTGTTAGACAGCCTATGGGTACTAATAAAATTGGCAGTATCCCACGAGAAATAGCAACATTTCTTGAACTTCCAGAACCCCTGTTGTACACGGGTCATTGTTTCCGACGAACTTCAGCCACACTTTTGGCTGATTCCGGAGCTGATCTGCTGTCCCTTAAGCGCCACGGAGGCTGGAAGTCCAATGCAGTTGTAGAGGGATACATAGAGGATTCCATCCAAAATAAGTCTAAAATATGTGAAGGCATCGTAGGAGCCATTACACTGAAAGAGCCTCAATCGGATCCTTGTACTGGCCCTTCTACATCAAAAATAAGCCGTTATGAAACACCTAACCATCTCCCTCTCTCTCCAACATTCACGCCAAGGGAATCCGATGAATCGGTACAACTATTAAGTATGACAGATAGTTTACCGAAAAACAGTACACAAGTGACTAACACCAATATTACAGTACCAAACAAAAATATTACACTCAATTTAAATAACTGTAGCAACGTTACTTTAAAATTTTCTTAATTATACCTTAGTATTATTTTGTTATAATTTAAAGATTATTCTGTAATACTTACCTGTCATAATGTAGTAATTAATACCTAAACTGAAATAAAAGTGTACCTATCTTGTGATTGTAAACGTTTTTTTTTTTGCATTTAGTCATTTCCTCGCTGAGGTGGAATGAAAAGTTACGTGTTGCACTCGAGTGCAAAGATTTTTCACCTCGTGCTCTTTTGATTCCCTCGCTAACGCTCAGGATTCTAATTTTGAATCACTCGCTGCGCTCGTGATTCAATTTTAGAATCCTTCGCTTGCTCGGTCATCAAAATTGAACACGCGGTTAAAAAGCAACTTTGCACTCTTGTATAACAAATAACTATTGACTCCGGTCAAGGCACACAATATTCACACAAAAACAAAAAAAATAACTTAAAATAGTACTGTTCAGCATAAATGCCAGACAACTAGTGTCTGACGCTGGTTTTTAACTGGACCTTATGTTACGGGGACGTTTTACCTACGAATGTAACAGAGGTAAAGTACACCCATAATTAATTTAGAATCCCATGTAATAGGAGACGAGCCAATTGCCATCACCCGGACCCACATCTAGTCTCCAGGCTGCTACTAAGATATTCCTAAAGGAAAATTAAAAGTAACAGCCCTACCGATCCCTTAGGATCGAACCGAGGACCACAAGACTAACGAGGCAGTCAAAATAATGATTATAATGATAATTTTCTGTTAAATATACAGGGTGTTAAAGTAATTGCGTGCCATAGCTTAGGGGTACGTTCAGTACGATAAAGGAAGCCATAAAAAAAACAACCTAATTTAGTACCTACTAACTTAAAATAGCAATCGTTTACTCGTAGAAGAAGTGAAGGACAAAATATATGACAACACGTTCGATAGTAGGTTAGTAATTAAAGCGTTTAAACAAATAAAATCATTTTAATTCTAAACGATTGCTATTTTAAGTTAGGTGCTAATATACGTTGTTTATTTTTTCTGGCTTCCTTTATCGATACTGAGCCTACCACTAAGCTATGGCACGCAATTACTTTAACACCCTGTATTGCTTGTATAAATTTCCTTCCCAAGACATATGTGGTGAACATGGACTCTCAAATGGAGTGTTGTGACGAAGACAGCAAAGCATTTCTCGACACTTCGGGAGTTACCGTGGGACGCTACAACGAGACTATCGCCTATATGCACGGAGATATCAGTTTCCTGAAGGACGTCGGACCTGATACGATGGTAAGCCGTTAATGCTTAATATGACACGTTACCAGTGCATGACCCATCGATGGTGCATTTTGAGTCTCATATCGTACCTACGTGCGACAAGTCTTCTTTATCATACCCCATGGATGAGGCAACTTGTCCCAATGGACAAGTTGTCTTTAAAATTTATACACACGTGGGAGCTTATTCGTTTTTATAGACATATACTTATGATCCTTGATGATTTGATGATTTTGCGATTACACCTAAGGGGTGGCACCCATAATTCTAGCTACACAGGGAACGTGTTAAGGTGCCAGGTGGTACAGGCTGCCCAATATTTAAACCCAGTAAGTGCTTCAAATTAAATTTTCTAGGAGAGCGCAAAAACAGCTTATCTAGGTACTAGACTACTTGTTAATTTTCTTGTTAGGTAATTTAATGTGCGTTACATTTAACAAGACAAAAAAATGCTGTTTTAATAAGGCCAAAGTGATTTACTATATTTTTTGTTGGTATTTAGATAGTTAATGTGTCGTAGGTAGCCTACACGTAAGACATCTCTGTTATTGCTAAGATTTAAACGCAGGTGTTTTTACAATTTGTTGGGACTTTGAAAAAACTTTTTTTAAATTGTCCCTTGCTCGATTTTTATGGGATCAAGATGTGTGATCAAACAAATTCGATTTAATGTGTAAGCAACAGACGATCGACATCGTATTTTTAGTCTATTGGCACTGTGGATCGTTATTGTAGATAGATAATAAAATAAGTGATAGACATAATTTTAATACTAGAAATAAAGATAAAATAGATCAACCATTTTTCAGACTATCTAAAGTACTCGTAAATACCTACCTCTTTTATGGGGTACTGTGTTATATTATGTTACAACAGAATACCTTGTGTTAAATTAGAATAAAATGAAAGAAAATTTAAAACTCGTATAAAAAGTACCTACACTTTCTAAACAAGCATATTACAAATAAGAGGATTATATCCAAGATAAAAAATGCTTGGAAACATGCTGGTCCTGCTCTATAGGAGAATTAAGAATCTAGACAAAATCTAACTGTTTGCCAATTTAATTGTAGATATAATATTATTTTTTTAACATTGATTTTATATTCTGTGATTACTTGAACTCACACACTGACCCTATTATTAGTACCTAGGTATTACCTACTTGTTAAAATGTTAGGACTATCGTATTTAAAATTAAAATTATAATTTCATCTAGATCACATAATATAAGTATACAAGATATTGTGCAGCATTTTAAAAGGGTAACGGTGGAGTTACTTGTCCATTCTTCTCTATGCGAAAACTACCTTTTGGAAGGGGCAATAAGATTTTTTTTTTTAATTTTGACGTGCGTAAGTGCTGTTTTGTGCCTAATTAAAATAAATTCTTTGACTTTGATAAATAGGTATAATATAGCATTCGAAAATATTGTTTTAGCTGCTGAAGATTGCAAAAACTATATTTGAATTTTATAAATTAAATCTTTTAGTATTGTGTAATTGCATAGCATAGGTAGGTATGTGTGAGCAGTTGAGCACTGTGATGTACCTACCTACCTTCTATAAAGCTACCATTTACTGGGTAGGTAGGTACCTACGTCTTTCATTGACTTGAATGTGCCCTGGCCCCTGGCGGCTGAGAGTATGTCATGCTCACTCAAATGTCTCGCTGGTGGTGGCGTGTGTGTTGTTGATCGTTAAGTTCCCTTCAAAATGGTTGAGCTAAACTAAACGATGCTGATCCATGCGTCATGTTCGTAAACGAGCGCCGCCGCCGCCGCGCCGTCGGTAGGGACTGGTCATCTCTTAACTGCCACGTCGTAGGATTTTTATTTTTGAATTGTTTTTATCTCTTTATTACGGATGCTTTTTACGTGCACGTCTTTCTAAATTGTTCTCACATGTACCTACAATTTAAACATGAATGATATAACCAACATTTTGTAAACAATATTATAATAAAGTGTGCCCGTGGAGTTTCTTGCCCGTTCTTCTCCACAGGAACCTACTAGAATGGGCAACTAGCTTCATATTTCTGACCGACTGACCCCTTGACAATTCAAAAGTGCCTGTAAATGATTTAATTGATAAAAATGCTTTGAGTTTGAAACCATTAACGTTGTCGGGGGACCTCTTACATTAAAAAGTGTTTCACAGAATGGTCCCCCGACTGCAATGACAATTCTATTTATCTAGGGAATACAACTTGCTTTTTACTTTTTAGTTCGTTTTTTGCAAGGGCATGTCATGTTTTTTATTTTTTTATTTAGTTATAGGAATTTGATGGTAAAAGTGCCCGCAATGCGGAAACGAGGTGTTTAATTACATACTTAACCTTTTCGTTTTGCTAGTGTACTTTTAATTATAAAACCCCGTGTAAGTTAAAAAGTAGGAGGTGGTTCAGTACTGCTACACACAAGTTCGGATCGGCATAATTCGGCACAGGTCGGGCGACAAAACCGAATATATGTTTTGCCGCCCGGCTGTGCCGAACAAGGAACGATGGCGGTGCTCGGGGGAGGCCTATATCCAGCAGTGGACGTCTTTCGGCTGAAATGATGATGATGATGAACAAGGAATTAATGTGTAACGCACCATACATATTGATGGTTAGGTTAAAAAATTACTTACCTACCCATTTCCTCATCAAAATGTCATGACTGGTTTGGTATAGAAAACCTACCGACTTTGGGTCTCCGATACTATAATATGTATACTTACCAAAATGTTGCTGTACCCCTCCGCCAACTACTTATTACCAAAGGACATGAAGTGTTGCTAGCGTCACACTCGGTTAAGTTTTGGGTAACACAAAATTAATTCTTTTTCAGGTAGAAATAATTCTGCAAAAGGAAGCATCTGGAAAGTATGAAATAATGTTTACGCACGAGATATGCGACCTCTGCGCTGAAGTGGCATTGGGCCTAGAAAGCGACTATTATGCGTATTTGAAATACTTTGGAATCCCTGAAGAATGTCCTTTTGTAGCGGTACGTATGCAAGCAAGCTTAGTATTCTTCAACGCCTCTCAACATATTTGTATTCAAAAGGCTGTAGGTACTCATATCGTACTACTTACTACGTAGGACAGGAATCCTACTTCCTTCTAATATAATTCAAAATTCAAAAGTCTCAAATTAGGCTGAGAATCAGCACTTTTCGAACGTCAAAATTACATAAGACAGTCCCCCAAAACGCCCACCCTTCACCACTTCCTAGTGCTTTTGCTGGGAAGAAGAAGTGGCGCAACAAACTTCCCAGCAGCACAGCTGTCTGTTCAGTTAGGAAAAAACGAAAAGATTTTATGCAATAATTTATAAGATAATTACATTACGCAAAACACAATTTAAATTATAAATTAATAGCCATATGACAGCTAGCACACGCCAATATACCAACCAAAAACATCGAGAACTCAAGCAGAAATAAAAATAACTAAACGTAAACAATATCTAAAAAAAGAAAATAAAGCTTCCAGGCATAAAGGGCGTGCCCGCTTACATAGAGCTGTAACTAGAAGTTATAATTGATAAACTAGGACCATCGAGGTAAAATAAATAATTATCGAGGTCGCTAGCTAACCACATATTGCAATACAACTCATAAAAAAAACATTGTAATGAGTAGATTATGTCAACAATAAATAAAAAAAAAATTAAAAAAAATTGACATAAAAAGTAAAATTATAAACTTTTATATAAATCAATAGGGATGATGTCTGGGTAAAAAAAGAAATTCTATTTAGTCCGACAGACAGATTAAAAAAATATTAGACAAGTATTTTTTGCTTTATCTTAATAAAATACTTGGATAAAACGCATTAAAGTTGGGGAGTGGGGGTCACTACGTCACAAGTAATTATAAAATCTACATACTCGTGACGTCATGCCACATTTTAACAAAAAATATTGGACACGTATTTTTTTTTTTTACATCAATGTAAAAAAAGAAAAAATACGTGTCTAATATTTTTTTACTACGTTGGTAGTCAATTTGGTTAACAATTAATTTGACTTTACTAAACCTTTATTAGGTATGAATTACTTTGTATCTTTGAAACTACCGTCATTTAAATCGGTTCTCTTTTACACAGGGCGACTACCCAATCAAAGAGTTCATATTGGATACCGATGACTTTCCACTGAACAGCAACACAGCAGGCAGATATCAAGCATTTTTGACTCTTTACAAGAATCCAGACAAAGATTGTAAGACTAACAAGGAATTCATGTGCTGCCTAAATCTCAAGTTACTCATTGAAACGACCGATTGAAATCTAGAAAAAAATGTTTTGGCTGGTAATTTCTACGTCTTTTAACGGGGTATAAAAATGTATTTTTGTCATTTTGAAGTTAGGATTTTTTGACGATAATAAAAAGTTACGTCCTCTCCATACAAGAAAAAATGTGTATTAATCCCATTCTCTATATGTGCCCTATCCGTTAAGAGGGAACAGGGCCTGCAATTCTCCATACAAATGTATTCCCATTTTTTCTTCCTGAATAATGCCTCTAGAGCAATTTTGTTTTCAAGGTCTGCTGTACGTAGACTCGTCCCTGTTATTTCCTTTTTTTCAGCAAAGTACCTATTGTAAAAAAAAAATCGACCTGTTTTTGTGATATAATCAGTCTGAGCTGCAGCTGTCCCTATCGCACTCTACGGAGGCAGACTTTAAGTAAGACGACGGCAATAGTTTCTTCAAATAACTATTTTTCAAATTCCTCGCACGCCCTGTTCCCTCTTAAGAAGCTGTTCTACAGCAGCGTTGGCTTAGTTAAACATTGTGTCCAATACTCGCCACGAAAGATGAGACGTGACCGCGCCTCCCGCGCTCTTTCCTCTTCTTCTCTTTCTTTATTTTATTAATTTTAGGAAAGCTTACAGCTTAATTTACATTAGCTTACATTTCAATGTCTAGTACAGTATGTAAAAGATGGCCAATTACAAGCTTACACTAACGATTAATGTGAGTACCTAACAAATCCGCTAAAACAGCGCGACTTAAACAATACGCACATAAAATTTTCCTACGCTCTAAAAATACAATAATAGAAGGAGACAAAAATGGTTAAGCATCGAAGAAAAATTTTCTTTACTTCCCTAATGCTACTTGTAAATAAATCTAACTCGACATCCTGACACACCATATTAAAAGTACGACAAGCTCATAACACGTACGAGTTCTTTCTGTAGATAGTTCTAACTTGAGGCACATGGAGAAGACGAGGTCTACGAAAAAATGCACCCGGTACACGAATCCGGATCATGCTCACCAATTCAGGGAGTAGGGTAAAATTGGGGCTTCTGCATCACTCGCCTCGCTTCGCTCGGATCGTGATGCAGACGCCCCAATTTTATACACGCAACGTCTATCGAGTCGTGATGCAGACGCCCCAATTTTATACACGCAACGTCTATCGTGATGCAGACGCCCCAATTTTATACACGTAACGTCTATCGGGTCGTGATGCAGACGCCCCAATTTTATACACGCAACGTTTATCGAGTCGTGATGCAGACGCCCCAATTTTATACACGCAACGTCTATCGGATCGTGATGCAGACGCCCCAATTTTATACACACAACGTCTAAAAAAGTAAATATAATCTCGCGACTAGCATTCTTGAAATAAGTTTAGTAATGCCTTCCAAATCAAATTTCGATGATTGAAGCATAATGTAAATAATATTTATTTATTCTCTCTCTTGATGAAATCAGCGTTGTTTAAGATCCAGCCAACACACTAAAGTGTAATGCTGTGATGGAGATATACGTATTAAATATATACTCTCTTCCTTTCACAGCGTTCAAATAAAAACATAAAGGAAAATGTATAGCATGTTGCATCCAAGGATCGTCATAAATCTCCCAATCTTGTATAACAACTCCACATGAAAAACATGCTGCTTTATCGTTTATACTATTTCCATAGTAAAAGAATCCAGCGTCAGCCATTTCCATCACTAATCTTTTCTTTGAATCAGCCGTTGCCCAGTAATAGTTAAATGAAAATTGACGCATTTTAAACGTGTTATACATGTCATATCGAGGTTTGTATTCATTTTGAGACATGTTCTATTTACTTTCTAATACAATTATAAACGTATAATGATATCGTCCAGCTTTTGCCAACAACTTATAAAGACTGGATAGAGATGGGAGGAGGGGATAAAAAATTCTTAAGATGCGTTTTACCTAACTACAGAAATAAAACAAGAAAATATTTATTTTAGAATTTATTATCAAAGCACCACTTATTTAAACACAATACATTTTTTAAAGCACATACAGAGTCATGATAAATACAGTTATATAAATCTTGAGAATATTTATATTGATCGTATAAACTTATCAAACTAGAACAACCATTATCTTCTAAATTGAATATATTACAATTACTATTTTCTAAAATATTCGTTAACCACAACACTTTTTCTGAACCTTTGACGTAGATACATTTATTTCTTAAAATATCTATAACTAAATTTTGATAATTAGAATAGGGTACAAACCCTTCACGCCAGTGTATCTTCCTGTTACGTTCAATCCAAATTACTTGTTTTTTTTCTTGTTTCGTTAACTTATCAAATGGAAATGGAGGCTTAATTAAAAACACTTGTAATGTTTTATTATACAATATAGCGATTTCTTTTATTATAAATTCATTTGTTTCGGTTTTAAAGCCTTGAATATCCACAATAGCAATCATGATAACCTGCGCACAATGTTGCTGAGAGGTTTGTATTCCACAAGACGATCGTTTATAATCAAACAATATGCAGTCGTCTTATCTGGTATTGCTGTAGAACATTCAATTTCCAACCTCACGTCCACTGGACCAGTTTTTAGGCTATCGTTTTGTCTTGAGCAGTCTAAGATAAAGAGAGGGGCTTTTTCTTTGAACTCCTTTAGGTCAAGCAAAGGGTCTACTGGACAGTTGTAATACGACTGGCGAAATTTCACAAACATTTCGTATAATATACTATATTTGTTCTCAGAAAACTTTAAACCTAAAGGTTCGTATGGATAATACTGTGAATTTAAAAAGAGCGTAACGTTTGTTACTTCACAATGATCGAATACTGAACTGTCTTTAGTTTTATTATTTTTTCGATTAGTTTGTAAACAAAAAATTACATATCTGGGTTTTTCCAATTGTGAAGCAGTTTTAACTGACCAAGAATGCTTTGTGGTTTTAGGTAGTAACGGATACTCATATAAATCCCAATTTCTAAATGCCATCTGAATAGGTTTATCTCTTTCTAAATGCTTTAAAAGTATCAGTCGTTCTCGGTCTGATACTTTTATGTGTGGCACCCTCCACTGAACTCTTTGTATGTCTATTTGAAAATGAGCAATATCATCAGTAAGAATAACGCTATTGAAGTTAGTGTTACTTCTGTTCAATATAAGCTCATGTTTACAATTTATCACTATTTTATTGTAATCTTCGGCAAACCCTAAAACCTTATTTAATGGTATCACAGCACTAAAATGTCCATCACTTTGAAATCCCTCTAAACTCCAACCCCATAGGGCAGCAACTTTATTTTCTGCTTCATTTAATGAGATGTATGATTTTATTGTTGACGTTATTCCAGAATTTTTTATACGGTCTATTTCAATACCATTCATTTCGTATCTGATGTCTTGAAACAAAGACATAACAGGGTTATTAGTGAACGCAACAGTTTTCTTGATCGGATTCCCATCTTTACCGATGAGCTTCGCTTGTCCTTCAACGTAAATTGAACTGGCTGATGGTAGTACGTATATGTCTTGCTGGTGGATGGGAATTCTGATTTCATCGTTTTCTCTAAAGCTGTTATTGTAGGGATTGTATGAATGGACTTCATAACTTTCGATCGTAGTGTCGAAGTGCGGTAATTCACTAATCTGCAGTATATTCATACTTTAAACCCTAGGGCTTTAAGAAAATCTTTATTTGCTTTTGTCAATTTCTTAACTTTTTTCTCACGTCTTTGCACCTTAGCAATCGCAGAAGAACTAAAACGTTTTGTTTTCACTGAGGTATTTTTATAGTATACTATCATTTTACTTTTCTTATATGAAGACGTAACTGAACTTGTTCCTCTCCAAAGTTAATACAATGACCAAATTGATCTACAATCTTAACAGATACCGATGAAATTATATTTTTGTTTACTGGAAAGTAAATAACATTTTGTGGTATTTCCACGCATTGATGACCTGGAGTAGTATCAGACACAAATTCATGAATAAAATGAGTTGGTAATCCGTTGCAGTACGATCCGTGAACAAGATCACATTCGATTCTGATTCCAGACAGACCTCTGTTATTAATGGGAATATTTGGTCTTGATTTTAATACTGAAAAGTATATCAAACCGCACTCGTATTGATCTGATAAATGCAGTGGTGGTTGAAAGTATGAAATCAATTCCGATTTATTTCCAGAGATGGTAACCGTAGTAGACATGCTTCTATACTAATCTCTTTCGGAAGATCCTGTTTATTTTATTCCTTCACTACACCAGAAATTCTTCAAAAAGTTTAAACAAAGATGCCCACAATTAAAAGGGTGATCACGCTGAATATTATCATAATTGTAGTGAATTTTGGATCCCAAGTATTTTATAAATTCCTTTGGAGGTTTAAGATTTCCGTAACTATCAAAATACTCAATATAATCGCTGTATTTTGCATAGGCTACCCAATGAGAACCAGGATTTTTAGAGCTATCTAAATTTATAACTCCACATTCTTTTTTAAAAGGGTGTTTAGGGAGCTTATCTCTCATAAAGACACCTCTGAAATGGGGAATATTATTTCCATACTTCAAAATGTCTAAATTAGTCAAGGCTCGTTTGGGTAGCCGAGATCTTAGTTTTTTTCTTTCGATACAAAAATTCCGAGCCCATCTTTATGTGGTTTAAGGTGTAGTCCTTTTCCAATGCAGAGAGCTTCCATCTTTTCATGGTGTCTCTTCGATTCAGTGAATAACTTTTTAGCCATCTTGAATTCATTTATGGTTTTAGCAATGCCAGCTGCACCGCCTGCTAAAGCTCCCGCCGCAGATAATCCCGCAAAAATCGGAATCAAAGGCAATACTCCACCAGTTTTTGGTAAAGGAATAACACGAGGAAGTTTAATGGATGAATCATCAGCTAATTCTCTGGCAGCGGCCATAGCTAATTCTATCGCTACTTTCTTGCATTTCGGTTTTAATTTTTTGATATGTCTCTTCGTTTTGCGAATAACATTTTTAAATTTATTTTTTAATCCTTTCCCAGGTTTAATTTTAGGAGAACAATTTTTGTTATCTTTTTTTAGGCCAAAACCAGTTTTAATTTTTGTTGACATAGCGCTGCTTACTAAGCGCGCTGACAGTTTTTCCCCTACACTCGCATCTGAGGCGAGTGCTCGCTCTTTAGCCATATTTAACAAAACTCAATCTGCCTTATGACGATCCTTTAAGTTTGAAGACTTGTGATAGGCAATGTCGTGTTGTTTGCAATATTCGTCTAATTTATTAACACCTTTATCTCCACGTCTAAGCCTTTTAATTAATTTAGTGCCTGGCCCACAATAATTGTATCCTGGTAAATGTAATTCAAATGGCAAATGATTTATAATCCAATTGAGAAGACTACTCTCTTCAATACACATCATAAGACTGATACATTTGGGACTAAACTATTAATAAATATTCGATTTATCAATCCAACTGTTTTCAGAAGAAGGCAAACCTAGCCATTTTACTAAAACTCTGTCTTCTTTACTTTTAAGAACTTTCTCAACTAGATATAAATTGAGATGTTTTGTCTTTTGAAGCTCTTGTGAGTAAAATGCCCCTAAAATAGGTTGACCTCTAATTGTATCTTCAATTAAGTAGGTAATAGGAGTTGTATATTGTATTTTTTTAATTTTAAATATTTCCGTCGACCAGTTGGGGGTATATCCTTTTTCAAATGTTCCTTTGTACTTACTGATACGTACATAATCACCCACTTTATACTTGCTTTTTATTTTTTCATTTTTTACCAACCTTAAATACCTTTCTAATATACGTTTTTTATTAATGTTATCCACATTAGCAGGAATTTCATTAATTGTCCGATGGTAAGTGTGATTGTATTTATAAATAACATCATTAAGGGTACTACCTACCCAATTATAGTTGCCTTTTAAACTAAATTCCTTATACAGTTTAGATTTTAATGTTCTGATAAATCGTTCAACTATTGAGGCCTTTTTTGTTGAGAATGTTGAATAGTGGTTAATATGATTAGATTTCATAAGCTTTTGAAATTTATTATTATAAAATTCTGTTCCATTATCCGTTTGAAGATTTTTCGAAACACGTCCTGTAGTCAACAACATTTTAAATGAGTTATATACATCATCTTTGGTTTTACTTTTCAGAGGAAAGGCCCAAGCATATTTCGAAAATGTATCGATAACGGTAAGAATAAATCTGTAATTTTTATTTTCTTTTGAAATTGCTTGCATATCAATTAAGTCTGCTTGCCACAGGTCATCTATATCTTTCATAATAACATGTCTTCGCGGAAAGTTCACCCTTGCATTTTTATGAATTTCGTTTACCACATCAGCTTTGCTCATGTTCAGAATTCAGTACATTTGTGTTGAATCCATCTATAATACTGAATACAAAGCATATTATTATAGCTATTTATTCATTAATTATGCCGGCTTCTTTTAATTCTTCAATTAACGATAAAATTTCATTATCATGGTTTGTGTTGCCAGCATCTCTTGAAGCAACTAATAGTTTCAATCTCTCGACTAATTCGTTAGGGTCGTCCCAATATATAAAGTCAGTGTTGCTTTTGTATTTTTTTAGGGTGGGTAAGTTTCCTCCAAGTTTAGTGGTAGCAAGTTTATCATCGTTTGACGATTCGGAAAACAGTGGTTTGATTATTTCACGGTATTTCATTCCTTTATCGCCTCTTATTTGTCCATTAGGATTGAAATCTCTCTTATGAGCATTTGTAGATTGTAGAATATCCTTATAGACAAGTTTATCTTTACTCGAAATTAATTTTAAATCAGGTTTTCTTCGAAGTAAGAGTTCTTTCAGGCCGGGGGTTAAATTATAGGTGTTGTCTTCGACTTTAACTAAAATGTTATTATCATCATTTAAACTATCAATTTTAGAAAATGATACTATTGAATTACCCAACAATAAAGTTTTGTTTACACTTCTTATTCCAAACGGTATATTAACACCATCATAAATATCATGGATATCACGCCCCTCCAATGAAATTTCTAAATCAACTGGTAATTCCATTTTATTAGACTTTGTAGATGTTTTGACAGAATTTAGTTTTGGATCGTAGCAGTCTTCAAACTTTGTAGATGAACTAGTATTGATTTCGTCCAATTCAATGTCTTCGGAATTAGTGAGCGACTTTATAGATGAGTTAGTATTGATTTCTTCAAAATGTTTCATTTTTCCCATAGATGTATTCGAATCAACTAGGGTTTTAAGTGGATCTGTGACAGGTTTTAGTATTTTATTGAGCGACAAGTTCATTGAGTGTTCCTGATTCTTCATTTGTTTTATTTTATTCTTTATGGAGTCTATGGACTTCATTAATTCTATTTTAATATTTTTCTCCATATTATACTATAACAACTGCGTTCAGTTAATAAACAAACTATACTGAAATTGTTTTGTATGTTAACTACTTATATGTGTAAACGATTATATTATTATGGGGCTTAAACATAACTGGCGAATGGTGGGTGTACTATTAGGGTATGCCTCTGCCTAACCCTTCGAGATGACAGGTGTGATGTATGTGCGAACAATCAGTCAAATTCAAAAAAAGTATCAAAATTCTGTCTGTACCTTCCATTATTTAATAAAGATTCTTTGTTAATAAGTAGAAAATTAAAAGTTTTACTCCAAACAGTTTGACAAATATTTTTAAACTCTTTCCATTCTAAATCAGAACTTACATGCTCTTCATAAATATGTTTTAAATTCACATCGTCTTGTTTAAATATTATAATAAAATTTACATTGTCACGTAACAATTGTTTTGGAATTTTTGAATAGGTTTGAGATAAATAGAAACAATCAATTTGTTTATGCCTACCCATACAGAAATAATTGCGGATATTTACTTGATTTTCACATGCAACATCATCAAAAATGAAAACAGAATTTGCTAAAGCTTCACTCGGAGAAATTACATCTTTATTATCATTGAACTCGTAGAAGTTAATCTGAGGCACTCTTTTTAATACTTCGGTCAAGAAACGGTATTTTGGTTGGAAAGAAGTTTTAGAGTAAAGATAAAGATTTTTAAATTTGAGCCCATTTTCATGCAGCAGTAAACTAATCATAACATTAGTTTTTCCACAGTTTGATGGACCACATATTATACAACGAATGGTATTTGGCAATAAAGCGCTATGTCTGATGTGGTGAACAGAGTCACATACTCTTATATTATCGACGTTGAGAGATATGGGTTGCTTGATCAACTTCATCTTGTCGATTAATTCAAATACTAACCTTACATACACATATATACACATTATTATTTAAACATAGTGCAGGTTTGGACTTGCAATGAAATTGAGATGGATTTTAACGTAATTAGACACAGGTTTGGACTTGTACAATATACTCACCTTGAAAAAAAATCATGTAAGCACATATTTGTGATTAAGGGTCAGTTCACATCGAGACGTAACGGGACGCTACTTAAAGATTCTTAAATATGTCTGTAGCTTCACTGAGACGTTTATCCATTCTTGTAAATAAGTTCTGTGTCGGTAACTTAAAAGTGCATTCAGAGTCGGGTTTAATACTTGTATTGCGTTTCGGTGTGAACTGACCTTTACACAAATGGTAATAAGAGTATATTTGTATTACATACCTAAAAGTTCATCAGTTTAAACACCTCAGGTAAAAAGTAGCTTATTTAGTTGCGGCAACCATCGAAAGCCAGTCACTTTTATTGTGGTCTTAAGTTTAAAAAATATTTCTATTTAAATTATTAAAGGTAAGTTTCTGTGTAAAATCAATAACAAATATGTGTTGTAATTTTATTGACTTTATAAATAAATAAGTTTTTTTTTTTTTGTTTCAGAACTATGTCTCTATCACCATCATACTCTCCCAGCATTCTGATCAATGATGATGATGATGAAAATCATGATCAATCCATAATACGTGAGGTATGTAGTACACATGTATTATGTCACTGTTAATTTATATTTATGTTTATTTGATTGTTTTCTTTTTGCTCATGTTTATTATTTATTCATTTTTACAGTGGAACTCTGTGAATCTCAATGATGACCATCAGACAAGCAGGCCTTTCTTTTACTCTCAGGGCAATTATAATTCATATATTGAGAGCTTAGAAAATCAACAGCGGCGTAGAAATGAAGAACTGTTCAATAATCGAGCGAATCCTCAAGAACAAACACAATCTAAGAAAAAAGTGTTAAGAAAGAGAAAGCGTTCATCAAGATTTTCGCCATCAACATCATACATTGCTCGGCGAGGTAAACCAAGTGATACTAGAGGACGTTATTTGATTAAACTGAATATTTATGAACTCAAAGATTGTGAGAGTGAAAATTATTCTAGCGATAGCGATAATGCTTGCACTAGTGTACAATATGTGGTGCGCGAAACTTTTGACGATATAATGGATACTGCAGAGGTTCTAATAAAAAAAATCGGTGAAAAGTTAGAGTGATAATATTATGTATTAATAATAGTTATTTGAATGTTATATCATTTGAGGAGCTCGTGGCTAAGTAGTAACTGCCGCACGGGTCGATCCGTCAGGTTAAGCTACGCTTGCCGGGGTTGGTCTGTGGATGGGTGACCATCTTTACATACCGAGACTCCTCTGTGCCTCGGAAAGCACGTTAAGCCGTTGGTCCCGGTTGTCATTCGTGGATCTTTGACAGTCGTTACGGGTCGTCAGAAGCCCGAAAGTCTGACAACCAGTCTTACCAAGGGGTATCGTATTACCCAGTTACTGGGTTGTGGAGGTCAGATAGGCAGTCGCTCCATGTAAAATACTGGTATTCAACTGCATCCGGTTAGACTGGAAGCCGACCCCAATATAGTTGGGAAAAGGCTAGGCAGATTGATTTGTATGTTATATCATTTATATTTTAAAATTTAGTAAGACCATGTATACTTATTACGTTATAAAGGTAAAACAATATTAATAAATTTCTTAAATCTCAATATTTGTGTTTTATTCCTGCTATCAAGGGTATAATAGTCTGTTAAATAAATACACATCAATTTCATTACACAATATATTTAATGTTAGATTTTTTCTTACACACATACTTAGCTTAACTTCAAACACATTTTTCAAGTATGTTTATTATTATTTATACACATTTTCACTTAATTAATTAAATATTGAAATTATCTCTTACATACTAAGGTGCATTTACTCTGGTTAAATACATTGTTTGTAGATTTACATAGTTAATTATGTATTAAAAAACAGTTTTATAATGTCCCCAAGGTAAAGTTTTACAATCATCTTCTAATATTTGTCTTTTATCATCATCTCTGCTAAGTACAAGTTTATTAATTTTTTGAGTAAATATATTATGATTTTTTGACCTAATTATACACATATTTTCTCTTAAACGTTCATTGTACCGTAAAGCTCTTTTATAGTTTTCAATATTAAGTTTATTTGTAACGGTTTTTTTAATACCTTTTGCTTTTCTTATTGAAGTGGTCACAGAATCTATACAATACAATTTTGCTCTTAAGCCCACAAACTCGGATATGATATCACCACCCAGCTCATCCTTGAAATATCCTGGTATTTTACTATTTACTTTTGGCATATCATAATTCTCATTTTCAAAGTTACTTGTGTCAAAGTACCTAATATGCTTTTTCATGTCTTTATAAAAGTCTTCAGTGTATATTAAATACAAAAGACTATCGGTATCAGTATAGCAAAGTTTGATAGACTTTTTATAAATACGTTTCATTACAGAATAGTGAAAATGATGTAAATGACTTTTAGCCAATTCCAAAATTGAAAATCCAATATAAATCGGACGATCCAGAATTATTTGTGTCTGTTGCAACTGGATTGCAACCAATGACTCTGATAGTATCGACATGTTTTTGAAATTCGGAGCACTTATATATTTTTCTGCTCCACAAACTTTATTAGTATTATTTGATGTATCTTTCCATATATTAACCAATTTCACATCAACTTGTTTTCTTTTGTTTTCTATTGTCTTTCCGAAAATAGAGTTATTTTGTTTTTTAAAAAAATCTCTTTCAAAATCTGAACTTGCTTCTTGACGAAGTGTTGTATTCAATAAGATGTATGGTGCTAAAAATGCATTTTGACTAAAAGTTAATATCCTATGAATCTTGAGTAAAATAAGACCATTTTTTAAACACTCTTTCAAATGAATGAAATGAATCACATATTTAAATTTGTCATTTAAGTTGGCAATTAGTTTATAATTTTTACTTCCCGGAGGTACAAATTTTTCAGCTGCAAACGGTAAATCAGAATGGTCATCATGAATTTCGTACGGGTAGTGTAAATCTACTTCGAGAATATATCCACTATCACTATCATCGGAAACATTTATAATATCAAATTTATTTATTTCTTTTTCGCTCAAAAATTTAAAATTCCCTGTTGGCAATTTTTGCATCATTGCATAGCCATATAAATTAACACAATCCAGATAAACTAGATAACTATTAGGTTCCTGACTATCATAATGTGGCAGATATTTATTATTTGCTTTAGCATATCTTAAAGAACATTGGGCAAGACCTCCTCGTATACCTTTTTCCAACATTTGATACATTTCAATATCCGAAATCAAGTCTAAATTAATATTAGTGTATAACAACATAGCGTCCCAACTTAATGATGGTGAAGAAACATAATAACATGGATCAAGGTTGTAGTATTTCAAACTCATAGCTCTAAATGTTTCAAATACATCACATAAAAGAAGGACGTCACATTTTAGATATAGATCTGTATACTCTCCTAAATTGGAAATATTAAATGCATCCCAAACTTTTAATGCATGGTTGTAGTTTTCATCGGAAACAGTTTCAGATGTCAGATTATTATAAAATTTGATTTGATCTGGCAATTTATTTTCTTTGTAACGATCCCATGAATCAATATAGTCGTAACAATAAATACCTTTTTTCCGAATCAAATTAAATAAGTGATCATCTTCGAAAAACTGTCGCAGACTTTGGAAATCCTCAGGTTTCATTGATTTTACTAAATTATCAAGACTTGAACTCAAAAAATTAAAAGAGTCGATAAATTTTAGCTGAGCCACATTTTTACCATCAATTGGTATAAATTTTGTAAAAGAGATATATTTTTCCTTATTTTTGGGTATTAAATTTATGCGCCCACAAATAGTAGAAAGTTCTTTTATAAACAAATGGCAATCATAACCTGAAAGGTTGTGAAATATTATAGGTATAAATGGACATTTTTTAGCATTTAAATTACATTTATTATGCGCTGGTCCTCTGTATTTTCCTGTAAAATGATCATGATCTGCGACAACTATATCTGTATCCCGGATTTTTTTCTTACATAAATAACATTTTTTTGCATTGTTAAAAGAATTACGTTCATCTTCACTGATTATCATAGGCTTTAAATCTGAAATTATTTCATACAATCTTTTCACATTTTTGGTAATTGATTTAGTAAACTTCTTTGAACAATCTGGCCCCCTGTATGATACGAACTTATTAAGTTCAGGTCGAGACTGGCAAAAAATAAAATATGCAAAGCAACTTGCTTCGTGAATTTGTATGTTTTCAACATGTTTTGTTTTATTTTTGTCCGAATATTCACGTAATAAGCTCTCAAAATCACCATAAATAACTATGGGAATTCTTTGAGTTCTTTCAAAATTTGAAAAATATAATGTTGTGTTATCTTCAGGGAGTATAGTTTTCACTCTTGCACAGTTATGATTTAAAAGTTTTTCTGAAGTATTAAAATATGTAAAACACTCGTCACATAAATGTATCTTGGACTTATGTTTAGTTAATTGTTTATGAACAAGTCTGTCAAACTTTTTTATTAAACAGTAATGATTTTTACCTTGTTTATTATTAATACAAAGTAAGTTAACGTGCATTATTTTTCTTTTTAAAGTTTTATACAATGGCCCTGTCATCTGATTTTTCGAATCTAAACCATAAATGTTTACGCTTAAATTCGGATTTACATTTTCAAATAATTTAATATCTGTAAAACTTGGAGGAAATGACATATTAGTTGTGTTTAAAACTTTTGAATAATGGGGGTATGATGTCACTCTATTTGGATTATTCAAAGTCGGATACAAATGAGCTACAACACTCCATAGAAAACAATGTTCATCATTATTAACTAAATTTAGACAAGATTTTGTTTTGCGAATATTTTCGGGTAATGGAATGTAAGAACCAGCTCTTAAAGGGTTGTATTTTAAAATATTTATTTCTAAATGACTTATTCTCTCGATTGTCCAACCTGATTCACAAAGTTCAAACTCTGAACATTTATAAATCATTTTTTCAGCACATGTGTTAAAAATGGATAGTAAATCGGTATTTTGCGATATTATTTCATATTTAGTGTTAAAAGATTTCAGAGATGATTCATTATTTTTAGGTAAAATATATGAAACATACAGTTCAAAATTGACCTTTAATGATGTATGTACTTCCAGTTTCTGTTTAATAAGATAACAACATATACGCGAAATATCATTTAAAAATAATTCAGGTGAAATATTAAATTTTTGAGAATCTATTTTGTAACTAACGATTTTGTTTTTAAAGGCACAAGCAATCATAAGGACATTGTCAAATTCAGTTTGTAGCAAACAGTTAGATTTATGAATGTTGGATTTCTTGTGAGAAGAATATCTTTTAACGTATTCATTACAGGGTTGACAGAAATACATTTTAGTCAGAAAAAATAAATAATATTCAATTTATTTTGTTTTTTTTTTTTATTCTAACAAAGTTATTTATTTTCTTGTGTCTTGGTTTTGATTTTAGTTTTATTATATGTAAAGTTTCTAGGTTTTGATTTTGTTTTATTCTATGGAAAATATATTTTTTCTTGTTTATTGGTTCTGATTTTAATTTTATTCTATACAAAGTTATTTTTTTCTTGTTTCTAGGTACTGATTTTAGTTTTATTGAGTTTTATTCTATACAATTTTAATTTTCTCGTTTGTAGGTTCTGATTATAGTGTTATTCTATTCAAAATTTATTTTTGCTTGTTGCACATTCTGATTTTAGTTTTATTCTTATAAAATTTATTTTTTCTCGTTTATAGGTTCTGATTTTAGTATTTATTTAGTTTTTTCTATACAAAATTTCATTTTTGTTTCTAGGTTCCTAATTCTAAGTTTAATTTTAGTTTTATTCTATACAAACTTTAATTTTCTTGTTTTTTTGGATCCTGATTTTAGTTTTATTCTATACAAACTTTAGTTTTCTTGTTTTTAGGTTCTGATTTTAGTTTTATTCTATACAAAGTTTATTTTTCTTGTTTCTAGGTTTGGATTAGTTTTATTCATATAAAATTTAATTTTTCTTATTTTCAGGTTTTGGTTTTAGTTTTATTTAGTTTTTATCTACAGAGTAGATCCTGTAAGAAACAATGCATTATTATTATTATTATCTAAAAACATGAAATTACTATTCAATATATAAAACATACCTAGGTACATACATGAATAGACTGATAAACACAAAGTTATGAAGATATCGATAAACTAATGTAACGTATGTAAGTGTATAATTATTACATGTCAATTAATCCTTGGATGGATACAAAATAGGTTTAATGTGCCGGAAATTTTCTTTTACCGTGGAAACAAGCTGAGTAACTGCTTTCCAAGTTGGCGTTTTGTCATTTACAGCAGTTTTAAAACTGATCAGGGAATGTTGCCATCGGTTGTTGGTAACTGCTTCCAGTTCGCGGCTGTTCGAGATGCGAACTTCGATGTAATACTCGCCTCGCAGTGTAGGATCGCTTTGATGGGTATTGCCAGAAGCTACACGCCGGGAAAGATAATTTTTTAATGTTGCTGCATGGGCAGGTTCAGGTTCATCATTCTGTCAACAACAAAAACAAACTTTGAATTAATTATGTTAGGTGTACTTATAGCATTATGGATAGTAAAAGACACTGGTTAAGGATCACACCATTACAAACATCATAATTATGAATATATGATTTAACTATCTGCACGTTATTATCTATCTAACGTATTTAAATAACATACTGAAAACACTTTGTCCGGACTGAGAATCGAACACAGACCGAGATAGAAAATACAAGAAGGCGAACACACTTGCTACCATCGAGGTCGTTACGAGATAGAAATGGCCAGCCATCGAAATTAATGTTGTTTCTACTCAGACTAATTTTCATCAGAAACAAAACGTTAAATATTATGTAGATAAATGAACTCACCTCAGAATCGGGAAAGAGATTGATTTTACGCTTTTTGTTCACGTTTGCTGGTGTTGTATCAGTCTCTGATTCCGAATCACTACCTAAATGATCCGATCTTTTCTGTATCTTTCCCCGCTGCTTCTTGGATTTCGATGGTTTGGTGATCTTTTTCTTAGTCGAAGAAGAAGCAGCTTCAGCGTCTGAATCGAAGGGATTTGAAGACCTAAAAATATAGACAAAGAAAAGTAACAATTATAAAAAAAATATTAGCCCATTAGCACGCTGAGCAAACAAATACATTATTGCAACTGAGTTGATTGTGGGCGTAAGGGCTAAGTATTAATACTTAGGCACTACGCCCATAAGCAACTCAGTACGTATTACATACATACTTGATCCTTGGGGAAGATATCCACGACCAACAATGAAAGGAATGATGCACAAACAATGTGTTGTCGACCACCTCGATGGCTTTATTTATACCCTAATATTATAAGGGAACGATCATCGTAACGTATTTAAGTTTAGGCTGACGTTTCAATTTAAAAACAATTAATTATTATATTTCATATTGAACACTGTACTCATTGATTATAAGAATTATTATTGTTTGTTATAAATTATAAATTACGTACTCAAGTGTAAACGTCTTCTTTATTAAACTTATTTGTAAGCATAAGCAATACTACACCGGCGGCGCCGCACTGTCGCTGCAATTGGAGACGAAATTTTTATGAGGCAATCGCATGTAGGTATTAGCTACTAAATCTTAATATAAAACGTAGTTCAACTTAAAATATAATTTAATACAAACTTAATGTAATCTATTATACATGAATTTTAAATTTAAAATTAAAAAAAAAAATTTAAAAAATAAATGTAAAATCAAAAAAAAAAATTATTTAATGATATTATAATGGTAAATATTAACATCATGAAATCCTAATAAAACAAACTGATAAAGACATGTTAAGAAACATACACCACTATCATTCGTTAAGGGGCCAGCGGAGCATGCGTAGTTCAAACAAACGTAATATCAAAATAATTTGAAAATCAACATATTCTTAAGGTAGTGTGTATTTATTCCTATTGGATTACAGAATATTTAGGTTCCCCCAAATATATTTTGAATGAACGCTGATTTAAAGACGAGTTATGAGAAATAAAAGTTTTCTATAAAAAATTGAAATTCTTCATATCTCGTCTTAATATCAGTGTCTATTCAAAATATATATTTGGGAACCTAGATATTCTGAAATCTAATCGGAATAAATACACACTACCTTAAGAATATGTTTGATTAACAAATTATTTTGGTATTATGTTTGTATGAACTATGCATGTTCCGCTGGCCTCTTAAGGGTTTCGCATCCTAAGGTCAAGGGTGCCACTGCCAACGGGGTTATATTACTAAGGTTCCACCATCGGACTGTAATCTAGCTGTATATTTTAAATGGTAATAGAGTCACTTAAAATTTCATAGAATACAACCTCATTATTATTGGTACGTATAACCAATATTATATGAAATAACAAAATTTTGAAATCTAAGATTCCTCTTACAAAAATATTTTTTTTTGGAAGGCTTACTAAAGTTATTTCAAGAATGCTAGTGGCGAGATTATATTTACTTTTTTAGACGTTGTGTGTATAAAATTGGGGCGTCTGCATCACGACTCGATAGACGTTGCGTGTATAAAATTGGGGCGTCTGCATCACGACCCGATAGACGTTGCGTGTATAAAATTGGGGCGTCTGCATCACGAGCCGATAGACGTTGCGTGTATAAAATTGGGGCGTCTGCATCACGATCCGAGCGAAGCGAGGCGAGTGATGCAGAAGCCCCAATTTTACCCTACTTCAGGGACGTCAGTAGATCCGTTCATAACACTAAATAAGAAGCAAGGTCTGCAATTTTCCTTCACTCGTGTAGAGGCAGAATATGATTTTTTTACACCGACTTATATAATTCGGGAGATAGATATTTGAGCGATATTGAGTGTACCTCAAAAATCGCCTTCAAGCCTATTAACATTCTTAAAATCTGAAGAAACCCTAAATATAAAACCCAAAGCTTTAGAAGCCTGGTTGACTATGTTGTTAATATGTGCGTCAAACAGAAGCTTAGAGTCAAAAGTAGCTCCCAGATCCCTGATGACAGACACTCTGGCTACCAAGACATTTGAAAGCCTATAATCAAACATAACAGGGTTGGGCTTACGCGTGAATGTGCATACATAGCATTTGGATACATTTATTTTATTATATTTCTAGCGCAGTAATCGTGGAACCGGTCCAGTACATCCTGTAATAGGCGTGCATCCCCAACAGTTGACACGACCCAAAATCTTCATGTCATCTGCATACAATAAGACTTTAGAGATAAAACAAAAGATAAACAAGAGGCAACGTCATTTATAAAAATATTAATTAAGAGAGGTCCCAACAAGGATCCTTGTGGAACTCCCGACGGAATATACATCGCTTTCGATGTATACCCATTGAGAACAACAGTCTGGCACCGATTCTCCACATACGATGAGAACCATCCAAACAAATTACCCCTCACACCAACCAACAAGAGTTTGTGCATAAGAAGCGCATGATCAATTCGATCAAAACACTTGCTGTAGTCAGTGTATATAACGTAACGTCGAACTGAGACTGTCTTGACATGCGCTCAGGTAGATAGTCACTACAGACTACGAGATTAGATGTGGTCGAGCGACCTTTTAGGAACCCGTGTTGTTGTTCACAGAAACTTAATTTAAGTGAAGAAGAAAGTTGACTGTGCACTATTTTCTCCATAATTTTTGCGAATACACACAGCTTGGAATTGGTTTAGTGGCATGTATTGTACTTAGCGTCACTTTTTATGAAAATTTAAGCGTGTTCGTCCACTGCGACCCACGGCCACGCTGTGCACAAATGCGTGGCTGCCGAACAAATGAAACGCGCATAGTTTTTTTTTTTTTTTTTTTTAAACGTTGCCCCACACTAGGAATTTCTCCTGTATCGTGGGTGCGTTTACAAACATTTAAACTCACATACACAAACAGCCAGACCCGGAACAACTACTTGTACGTCATACAAATATTTGTTCCGTGCGGGAATCGAACCCGCGACACGCAGTGCAGCAGTCAATCGCTTAACCAACCGCACCAACCGTGCCGTCAAAATAGATGGTTAGCTTTAGTCTATAGTTGGGCTCAGGGCCAAATTTCTTTTCCTTTCTTTATTGTGGGGTGCTCCTGCTTCGCACATCCGTAAGACGTCCTCGTAAGATAAGATTAGATACCTATATATTTATTTGCTCGATCATGTGTACAGATACAAGAATAAAAACGTGTATGCAGGATAACATATAGAAAAAACAAAAGTTCAGACATGTTTGCTACATAGTATAGCGTGCAAATATGAGTGGTTGTAATTGTTAATCATTAATTTAATGTCAATGTAATTAATTTCAAGTAAATTCAGCTCACAATAATAAATTACAAAATGTCAACAGTAAATAAAAAATGTAGAAAAAAAAAACTACGTCAAATTAAATGCTGGAATCAAAAATTAACTAACATTAAAGTATATTTTATGTCAATGGTAAGATACTGCACCTTTTAAAGAAAGGCACACGAGTCTCGGTAGATTTTAAACCGAACATAGCTCTAACGCACCGTTTCTGTGCCTTGAAGACAAGATCTTTGTTGGTGAAGTTACCCCAAAAAATTATGCCGTATCTAAGGATAGACGCCACAAGCCCATGATAAGCAGTTATGAGTGTTCCAGAGTTTATTTTACATGCAAGTTCATGTAGGGCATAAGCTGATCGACTCACACGCTTCCATAATTGTTCAATATGTGGTTTCCAAGTCATTTCATTGTCAATAAACAAGCCGAGAATTTTTTTAGTGTCCGTTTCTTCAATAGTTTGGTTGTTAAAATTTACGTTTAGGTTGTTTTGTATTGGTATACGCTGTCTAAAATTCATTAATTTTGTTTTGCCTAAATTGGCTTTTAAATTATTTACATTCAGCCAATTCATAACAGAGCTCAAGGTGCTATTTATATCATCTTCATAAGTATATTTTTCATTACAATTAACGGTAACCGTTCTATCATCCTCAAATAGAGCTATAGGATTATCAGTGGCGTTGGGTAGGTCATCAATATATAGTACAAATAACGGTCGACCCAGAACGCTACCTTGTGGTACACCGTAGTTTATTCTTCGTTTATGTGACTTAAAGGTTTCTTCTTGTTTAGTAACAACGTTCACTTTAGTCACTTCAGTATATTGGTTTCGGCCTTTGAGGTATGATTCAATAGGGATGATGCCTGGGTCAAAAAAAAGAAATTCTATTTAGCCCGTCAGTCAGATAATAAAAAAAATATTAGACACGCATTTTTTGCTTTATCATATTAAAGTTGGGGAGTGGGGGTGCTACGTCACAAGTATGTATAAAATCTACACACTCGTGAAGTCATGGCACATTTTAACTCAATGTATCGCCGTAATACGTAAAAAAAGAAAAAATACGTGTACGTTATTTTTTCATAACAGTCCAAGGGTACTACATTCCCCGAAAAAAACTCTTGCCTTAACTGTCCACGGGGAATACATTCCCCGAACGAAATCGTTCATTTTAAACGTGTACAGCACTAAAGTCCGGTGATAGTCGTACAGTAACAAAATACTAGATGGCGCTATATGAAATTTGTCATCCGCGCGAGTAAATTTAACCTGTGCAAGGACAACATAAAATTTAGAAAAAAAAAAGTGAAAGTGACAGTTCGTCTTTCTCGTCAACAAACTGTTATTGTGTGTGGAGCTCAAAGCAAAATGTGTAAGATTTCTGTTTTTATACCTTATTTCTAATGTTATTGTACATCAAATTAATCGTGAAGATATTTTCTTAACGAAATATGCATTACTACGAAAATTTCAAAACGGTTACATAGAATAATTTTGCTGGAAAAGCTATATGATCACTACGCGATCATCGTTTGATGAATCTATATTGTTTGCAATGTATTCTAATTGGATTCTAATTGGTTCTTTGTAATAAATATAAGATAATTCTTCACTACTAGTACGATAGCCATTTACAAACGAAATATATTGAGATTGTAGCGGTTACACCGCCACAACTAACTACGCACCAAAGACATGACGTCACACAAATCCCGCATCGCGCAATTAGAGTTTACCGCGCGAACGACATAGATAAGACTATCCGAAATCAACAGTCGGGCAGTCGGCCCGCCAGACACTACACCCGTCTGGTTGGAGGATCCTCCCTTTTCTATGGTGGATGAGTGAACTTTACACCCTGTTCCTCATGCCTCTAAATTGGTGACCCCGAGTATGAACGTCAACGCAGCCTTCGTGCAACTACTTCAGCGTGACGTCATCATCATCACTCCCGCAAGCTTTCGTGAGGCGAGTCACACAGACAGCCAGCACCCTCGGCTTCAACGGGTATCCTGACCACCAGCATGCAGCGAACGCGCATTCCTGGTCATCACCCTCAGCCTCATCACCCCGACTCACTGGGGAATCAACGCAATCATCTCAATCAGCGCAATCACCGCTATCACCTCAATCACCGCAATCATCTCAATCAGCGCAATCACCGCTATCACCTCAATCACCGCAATCACCACAACCGCCGCAATCACCGCAGACAGTTCCGACTCACCGCGAACTGTGCGGCACCCGGTTCCGACTCACTGGAACCTTAGCTGGCACTGTGAAGCATCGCAAGATACAAGACTCAGCCCACTATCGACCTCCGGTCTCCGGAGGGGAGTGATGTAGCGGTTACACCGCCACATACTAACTACGCACCAAAGACATGACGTCACACAAATCCCGCATCGCGCAATTAGAGTTTACCGCGCGAACGACATAGATAAGACTATCCGAAATCAACAGTCGGGCAGTCGGCCCGCCAGACACTACACCCGTCTGGTTGGAGGATCCTCCCTTTTCTATGGTGGATGAGTGAACTTTACACCCTGTTCCTCATGCCTCTAAAAGATGGGGTCTAGAAATGATTAAAATGCAACTCGTTACAGTGTGGTGAGTGGACCTTTTGAGAAGTACTTGGCTTTGTTTATTTTTTCATGACAGAAAACTAAATATTTATACTGAGATATTGGTGTCATTTTAAAGGGTATATTATATACTATTAGAATAAAAAATAATTGTAACCAGTAACTGTTATAATTTTCTTGTAAAACTCGAAAAAAAAAAAAACGTTTTTTTTTTTATTTCTCCAACTTTATACTTTATTTTCATCCTTTATTGTTACTTAGAGTAATTTACTTGTAATTAAATTAAAATTTGGATTCTTTGAGCTTTCCGTGAGTATTTTTTATTCGAATGTAGCTATAACAGTTTTTCAGTAGTAATCGTTTTTGTTGAGAGCGTCTCGCGCGGTCATAAAAAAGTAAGTGACATTTCATGCGCGGACAGGCGGGAGGGGAATCGCCTCGCGGCTTGGACTGTAGGGTGGTCTACATGACGGACAAAAAATATTTTTTTAGTTATCATCCCTATTAGTTGGAGAACATTACCTCTTATTCCATATGCATTGAGTTTACCAACTAATATGTCATGGTCAACGTAATCAAAAACCTGGGTCATATCCATAACGATAGGTATTCTTTTGTCCATATTATCCATAATAATGTCTAAAAAGTCATATATGGCCATGTTTATGGTTTTATTAGCTCTAAAGCATTTTTGTTCTTTTAATAAAATAGTTTTTTTCAAAATAATTATTAAGTTCTATGTGAATATGTTTCTCAAATATTTTAGAAAAAACTAAAACTAAGGCAATGGGTCGACAGTTTTCAAGATATTCTATCATCTTTCAGATCGGTTTTATGATCGAAGTTTTTAATCTATCAGAGTAGACTCCTGCGACAAGACATAGATTTAAGATATAGCTAAGATTAGCACAGACACTTGTAGCGATATATTTAATAACTTTAGTTGATATTTCATCGTAACCTACACTATTTGTGTTTTTTAGACTTCTAATAATCTTAAATATATCATGTGGCAAGCATGGTTTCAAAAACATAGACTAGTTTAGCAGACATATATGAGTGATAGGTACTGCATTTTGTTAGAATCATCCTTAGGTAAATTTTTATCGACGAGATAATTGTTAAAAGCATTAGAAATTTCACGGGAGTCCGTTATAGTTCTATCATTCATTTTAATGGTGGTTATAGTATCCTTCGGTAAATTTTGTTTTGCTTGGTTTATAATTTTCCATGCCGTTCCATTTTCTACTTTCATTGTCTGACGTATTTATTGAATGATTATTTTGTGCGCGCTGAGTTAATCTTATTATTTTCTTATATCTTTTTGAATATTGGGTCAGTTTATTTTTGTTCACCTCGCTTGGTTTTTTCCTGTATTGCCATAAAAGTTTACGTTTCTTTATGCTGCAGACCTTGATACCTCGTGTTACCAATGAGGTTTTCGTTAAGAATTAATGGTGATAAATTTTAAATGAAAAGCAAATATCGTAAAATAACTTAAACAAATCAATGAACATATTATAGGCTACATCTGGATTACCAGTTGTGTACATTTCAGAAAAAGACAGTTTCTCTACACAAGTTTTAAACTTCTTAAGATTTTCCTCACTGTAATCTCTACGTGTAATTTGCCAGCTCTTAATCAGGCAAACTTTTTTAACAAGACACTTCAGTATCTGAGCTGTGTGATCAGATAATGCAAAATCAATCACTTCTGCTTTACATTGATTGTGATAGTTGTGATCAAAGTTGTCTAAGCAGGTTTTGCTATTTTTCCCGGTAGGCTCTGTTATCTTAATCCTTAGATTATAGTTGAGTAGTAAGCATTCAAATTCAGATGTGGTATTATTTTGTTTTAAAATATCAATATTAAAATCACCAGCTATTACAGTATTATACCTAATTGTTGTAGGTTTTTTTGACATATTTGAGCATTTTATCTAATCTTACAAAGAAATCGTTCAAGTTACTGGATGCAGGAACCCTGTATAAACAGATAATAATAATTTTGTAGGCTGTCAGTTCCATTGCAGAGCACTCAAAAGTTGAGCACTCAGTGAATAACACCGATTTCGGAATCGTTTTCCATTGGTGTCCCATTTTTACGTAGATACACGATTCTCCTCTGATGGAATTACTTCTGCTAAAGTGGACAGCCAGGCAGAAATTAGGTATCACACAAATGTTTTCATGGCCCGACCTCACGAAATGTTCAGTCAGGCAAATGACATCAATATTAGTCTTATTGTCCGATAACATAAGGTCCAGTTGAAAACCAGCGTCAGACACTAGTTGTCTGGCATTTATGCTGAACTGGGCCTATTTGGCGCAGCCGTGAGGCACAGTACTATTGTTTTTTTTTATTTTTTTATTGGTTTTTTTGTGAATTTTGTGTGCTTTAACCTGAGTCAAATAAATTTATTTTCTTTCTTTCTTCGCACGGTTTTTACGACCTCACAAAACATCTTTAATTCTTTATTATGTGTAAGTTTAATATTAATGTATACACATAAACCTTCCGAAATTAGTGCTCTAAACGATATTGAAAATGGCATCAAAAACCATTGTGTAGTTTAGAAGAACAGAAATAATAAAATATTTGGTTTTTAGTATGTTTGTAATGAAAAAACTACTGGAACGATTTAAAAAAAAAAATTCAACAGTAGAATGTAATGTTATCATCACTGAGTAACATAGGCTATAATTTGTAAAGATGTCGCGGGCAAAGCCGCTGGTGGAAACTAATTTATGATATGTTTAAATTATATTGTTTTATGTCGCCTTTGAGGACCAATCTATTTCTAAAATGAAACGCCATTCTTATTATTAATCTTACATGATATATTGACCCAGGATCTATTCGTTGTCTGGTTCATTTATATTTTCATCTTTACTGGACTCGTAGGAAACAGGGTCCTTTTTGCCTCCGTTTTTAGCCTTCTGACTACCACTTTCTGCTTTCTCTTCTTTGGCTTTATGTTTCTTGGACTTGGACTTCTTCTTGTGTTTTTCTGCTTTTTCTTTCTTTGGTTTTCGAGTGGTTGTTTTGTTATCGTCAGCTTCTTGCTCTGAACCTGAATCTTTTTCGTCTTCTACGGATTTTTCTTCTTGCTCCTTACTTTCCTTCTTTGCTTTATCTTCGCTGTAATAAAAATTATGTGTCATAAAGTGTCTTGGTGCTGAATTACAAATTGTTTTTTTTTATTTGTTAAAATATATGTGATGTATACTCAAGTTGTCTCAGGGCGCTTTTTTCTTCCTTTGTATCGCTGTGAATGATGAGTGATAATTAGTATTTATACTGCTTTTTTTTTATTTGGAAAATGTTCCTTTATGCTGTCACCGTAACTTACCTCTCGCCCGATGACTTATCATCAGCACTGCAATCAGAGAAAATATTATTGATAACGGTTATCGCTTTTAGGACTTCATAAAAATAATAAACCAATAGTTTTATTCAAACCCTTCTGCTTCTGGTGCTGTGCTGGGTTTCTCGTCTCTGGAAAAACACAAAACGATTGAAATTGCTTATCTCTTAGAAACCTATTAACTGAGTTAAATAATTAACAAAATATTTCAAAATAAAATATTTCTTATTCACCTATTATTAGCATCATTTTTCGTTTCGCCGCTGTCACTAGAAAACACAATGTCAATAGATTAAATATTGAATATCATAGAAACCATAATTACAAATTTGAAAATACTTACTTTACATTTTCCCAAGAAACCGACCACTCTTCGTGAGTTATACCTGACCGGAACACTCGTCTGCAGTTTTCCCTGAACACAGCAAAATATATGTATTTTTTAAAACTAATATGTGCAAAATACAATGTCTTTAACAATTTGAAGACCTATATTCATGGGAGACAAAAGTTGCACATCATGTTTGTGTGTTGTGGCAACCATGGTGCAGTGTCTGTGGCAACCATGGTGCAGTGTCGCTGGCAACACAAAACAGTTGCTAAACAATTTTGTTTCCAGCGTTGATATTGTGGGAACCAATGTTTCGAAACTGTTTCAGAACTAACCTGTACACGGGTCTAAATGTAGGGTCTAAACAAGAATTAAACGTTTAGTACTTACTCGACATCCTTATGAATAGCACAAGAGATAAACTGGCGGTTTCTATAGACTGAGGTATACAAGAAGGGTCCATGACAGCTGTGAGTTTTGGGGTCAATTTTACAAGCTGATATGACACCAATAACCCGCTCTTTGCCTTGGTATCGCACTATCAAGGGCCCGCCGTGGTCATTCTGAAATAACCAATAATATTGTTTACATTACCTATATACTGGTTAAGGTACCTACAAGTTGGATGTCTTTAATATAGCCATTCACCCCCTCACTGGGTTGTCTGGTATTATGGTTCTTTACAGCTGAACCTTCGTGTAAAATGTTGGTGTACAATAAAGCATAATCTATCTTCTACTTCTTAGTTTAAAACTCCATCCGATCTAAAATTGAATAAACCTACTGCCTCTTTCACTACACATGTCCTGTGCTGATAGGCACTAAAACAGAATTTGTATGAAACTTTCTTACCCGAAATTCAGGATGTGGTAAGGCAGAAATCAGAAATAGTTCACTAACCTCACAGAAACCTCCTTGCATAGAAGATCTTCTCGCTGTGTAGTCATTAGGGTCCTTCAAATGTCTACCCAAGTCAACGTTGTATGTTTTAGTTGGAATTTCTACATCGGTTTGGCGTCTGGATTCTACATCCGTGCAGTTAGCGTATTTTTTCTATAAATAATGAAGAATTATTAAAGCATAACCTCAAAAATGTTCCCACTACTGACCTACTGAGACACAGATCTCTCTGTGAGGGAAAGTGGGCTATAATCCACCACGCAGGACCAGTGCGTATTGGTTGTAGTAGTTTATTGCTTTACTTTTCAATAATTCAATCCTATTTCGAAAGGATAAATTAAAAAACCCTCCTTTGAAATGAGATTGAATTCCGTAAAAGTGACAATGAAGAGAAGAAAATTTGCAAAAAATAAACGATAAAGAAATTGAGAGAAATTACAAGCTTTCGAAGTATTAGGAGAGTTGCCCTTATCGCAGGAATCGGAGTTCCATAAGTTTGATGTAGTGATTATGGTTAATTTACAGAATGATAAGTTCATTTTTAATGTTATTTTTTTTCGCTTTTATTTTTTACACCCTCGTTTCGGCTGTATAACTACTTACCTCGCAAAGTTCACTAAGCCTCTTCATGACGTCTTTGGTGCAGATCATGTACTGGGTGATAATTTCCCTAAACCTCTGTGCCCATTTCTTAGCGCATTGTTCGTTGTCCATAATGCAGACTTTGGCTTCTTGGAGGCATTTGCTGTTTTTGGGTATGTGCTGACCTTGACGACGGTATACGCCCTAGAAAAAGAATTTAAATGAGTTATACCGTAAAAAAATTAAACGCTCTATTGCTAATTATAATATTTGTAATTGTTAATTTTCCAAAACTACCCTTGAAAAGGGTGTTGAAGTTAGTACAGACGCCATTACATCAACCTTCTACAATCTGTCCAATTTCTTTATTAGATTTTCAACTTTATCACTAGTGTACAAGGTTCAAAGTTGATTGGGAAAATTTGACAGTTTCGGGTAGGTTGACGTGCTGGCATTTGTGTTGACCGAGGGGAAAATACGAAATAAACGCGGCCGAAGTTGCGGGCAAAGAGCTATGATGTCGTACCGAATACTGTATTGGTAATCTTAAATACAATATACAAGCTAACACTAAAATATATTTAATATGTACTTATATAACGCGTGGTAGGTAAAAAATATATTTTCATCCCACCATCTCGGAAAGAGTATTTTTAATCTTCAGTATCTGAGTGGAAAAGCCGTTTTTATTCTCTAGAGGATAAAGTAAATTGAATTTAGAACATCGTGTGCACTAAGTTTGTGAATTAAAAAAAAACATTAAACCTATTTACTGCTACCTCTATGGTGCCGAATATATCATACAACTTTTTTTAAATTTGTTAAAAACTCAGACTCGGAACCTTCTTGGTGTTCTTTTTTTGCATTTAGTCATTTCCTCGCTGAGGTGGAATGAAAAGTTACGTGTTGCACTCGAGTGCAAAGATTTTTCACCTCGTGCTCTTTTGATTCCCTCGCTAACGCTCAGGATTCTAATTTTGAATCACTCGCTGCGCTCGTGATTCAATTTTAGAATCCTTCGCTTGCTCGGTCATCAAAATTGAACACGCGGTTAAAAAGCAACTTTGCACTCTTGTATAACAAATAACTATTAATATGTACTTATATAACGCGTGGTAGGTAATGATGCCAGTCTTTTGAGCACTTTTCCCATCGATAGCGATGCCGTCGAATTTTTTGATGCCCAATGAGCTCGCCCCCTTTTTTATATAACTCTTACCTGACATACAAAAACTTACCTCTCTGAAGTTATTGCCGCTTCCCCACCCAGCGATCCATCCCTTAGTTCCTGGCTTCTCCATATCCCTACTGATGTTGTTATACTGAATGCACTCAGCCGCGAATTCACATCCCTTCTCCTGGACGCCGAGTTTGAAAGCTTTGTCTACTTTAACTATTGCGATGTCGTTCGATGACCATTTAATGCTGTCTTGGAAGTCAAATTTGTAGTCTAGAAAATAGTAAAAGTCGTTTTTAGGAGTGCATTTTTTTTGTAAAATATATATATCATTGTATATTATATATCCTTTGTATCATATATCCTATATCATTTGAAACATGTGAGAACTCTCAGGTGTTCATTATTTGTGAGCAAAAGCGGGTAGTCAGAAAAAACTTACTCTTGGGAATGCATTTCCATACAACTTTGCGGCGATGTTTGCAGACACACTCGTCGTTCTTATAATCGAAGCTGTCAACGAATTTGGTGGTGCCAGAGACAATGTAGAATCTGTCAGCGTCTTCGACGCACGCTGCTGATGTCAGCACGTAATAGGGGTCAACGATGACTCCTCCGCACAACCAACCACGGTATTTGTGGGCTTTGGCAGATTCTTTTGTCAGTTGGAGGTATACCTGCGTAGTAGAAACAACGTTAGTTTGACGATCAGTTGCGAGTTTGCCGATTTTTAGCTAAAAATAGATTTAACAAAAACCCCTCCGAACAGGGTACCATTTCGAAACTTCAAAAGTCCTGACAACAATCCCGACGATTTTTATATATGATGCATATAAAGGCTCGTGCAGACCAGCGCGACGTGACGGCGCGACGCGACTCGAACAATTCAATTTCTAAGAAAACTTCACGGTATAACAATAGCCGGTGTCGCGTCGCGCTGTCGCGTCGCGCTAGTCTGAACGAAGCTTAAATCCGCACATTATACTTGGTAATCTTTCTTTTTTCGGTGGGTAGGTGAGCCGTTCCGTGAAAAATTTACCCGTTACTAAGGGACAAAATGGACAATTATAAAATGCCACTAATATTTAACGACACTAAACGGACGTGACGAACTCCCGTTTTACTTACAATAATGAGGACAAAACACTACTACTAAACTGTATTCTTTGTTATTTTAGAGGGAATCATTTCATTACATACGCAGATATATAAATTAATTCGCAAAATGAAAGAATGCTATAAGAACTTCCTACTCGTAACTGTGACTAGGTATAGTGGACTTCTTATTTGACTACCTGTAGTTCGTACGCCTTTCGTCACCGATTACCGCGTCACGGTTGCCTGATGAGTGATGAGTAAATAAATGGCTGATCTACCATAATAATGTTAACATGAAAATAAAATAACTTTCTTTTGGTAGTTTTGTACTATTGAAAGCAAATGAAACAATAGTGACTAAAGTGAAATGACCACCTTGGTGCTAATTTGATTATCATTATTTCAAGTTTTTTTTTTGTATACACTAAGATTTGTTTATAAAATTAATGGGTACGAATTTCCATTGACGTCCAACGAATTTAGGGTGGGAGGAGGATGGGGGGGAGGGGGAGGGAGGGGTACTACCCCCCCTTAAAAGGAAAAGTTGCGGAGCCCCCCCCCCCCCTTTTGAGTTTTTTTTTATTTTTAATTCTGAGGAAATTTCCCTCATTTTAGGGATTAAAATTAATAATAAGTGTAAAAAACCAGAGGGGACCCCTTGGGGGAAGGGACGTTCCCCCCTACAGAAAGGGGGACCCACTTCATCAAAAAAAAAAAGGAGGGACACTGATTCAGAGGGATTTCTGTATCTATTTTGAAACTGCAACTTCTCCGGCACTGCGGGAAGAGCAGCCTCTACGCCCTTGCGTAACAAACCGCAGGCATCCATCCTCGCCTCCGCAGCTTCGGCTTGTTGGTCGCCTTCGGCGACCAGCCTCAGCCGCTCTGGCTCGTCCGATGCCTACGGTTTGTTACAGCAGGCGGAGGCTGCTCTCCCTACGTGCCTCCGGCTCTATAAAAACACTCTAGGGGTAGGACAGACTCGTACCAGGTGGAGTCGGGGTCAATCAATTCGGTTCTTTGACATAAGTTGAACCTAACCTATTTTTTTGCGTCTGTCTTACGTTTCGTTCCACAAGCCGGCAAAAGACGGTAAACACTAAACATTATAATTTTAATAGCTCGTAATGAAAATAGCGCTGTAATTTAAATATAAACTGTTAAATATATGTGTGCATGAAAGCTATTGAAAATATAATTATTTACGTAAATAAATATGAAATAAAATGATATGACAACTTAACCATAGGTAAAACGAAACATTCAATGGCGAGAATTCTATATGATCTGTGGTAGGGATTGACATAAATATTGCAAAAATAATTGATTTTCAATAATTTTTTTCTCAAAAAGTACACGTCTCCGCGTGTTGAAACTTTGCGTGAGTGCTTATAATAAAGTACCCTTTCTGTAAAAAAAATATCAACCTCCAACTCGTTGGACGTCAATGGAAATGTATGCCAATTAATGTTATAATTTAAAAAAAAAAACTGTAGGTATTCTTTAAAACCTCACGAAAAACGCTGAGGTGTGTAAAAAAACCATGAATACCGGTTAGTTAAAGTTAGCGACAGGAGGTGTGATACGCTAAAATTGTCTGTTTTGCTTCTTATTTGTAATTTTTAATCAGTTAATTTAGCAAAAATTTACTCGATAAACAAGTTTTTTTAAATCATAAGAACTAAACAGTACATTAAAAAAAACAGCATTCAATAGAGAATGTCTTGTAAATTGTTTGTAAATGTTGGTGACAGTGCTTTTTCCTTACAGTAAATTTTTCACGCAATGGCTCAGGTACCTACTCATTTAGGCTTTCCATCGTGAGGCTTTCCAATTTTCTTTAAAAAAAAATACCTTGAGCCGAAAAGTTCGGATAAATGACTAGTGTAGAAAAAGGCCGGATGAGGGGCAAATAAAACCAGATTACGGATAAATTCGGACGAATGGTTCCCTACGCCCGACCGAATCCTTGTCACCGCAGTTATAGTCTCAAATGAGACTAGCTATTAAGGCCGGAGTTATTATAGTGTAAGAGCACGAGAGAGATCAGGCACAAGACAGACAGATTTAGTAGATACCCATGTACCTACTCTCCAAGACACGGGATAAATAAACGCGCGACGGGATTTGAACTAAATGGCAGAGCCAATTAAAGCTTGACCATAATAATTCTTGATAACGGCAAAGCGATTTTTAAGAAGTACCGGATTCAGTTATAATGTTTTTTGTTGGACTGTAATATTTTTAATTTGTTTCAAAGACCTGTCCATCAATGTCCCTTGGTAACCAATATTGACACGTGGCAGCAACGTAAGTACCTACCCCAACGGCATGGTGACTTCATAGATATTTGAAATTTCGCGAAACGCAAGTACCAATATTTTGTATTTTACTCCCTTCTCCCATTTACGATTCAATAGTGATTTAAAAAGTTTTTTTTTTTTGTTGAATTTTTTCGTCGTCTTGCAACGTTCTCGTCGCCAATTCATATTTACCATGTACGGCCTTTTCCCCTTCTCAGTTTTCTTACTGAACAGGATCCTCCTGGCGTCTACGTGGGTGGTGTTCTCGTAGTTCCAACTGTCGTCTGCAATTTCTTCCACTTCGTTTAAAGCCGTGTCGTTACTTTTTGCATGGTGCTTCGAATGGTGTGGCTCCGGAGTCGATTCTTTATTTGACGAATGCGCTAATACAGGACCTGGATGAAAAAAAAGATGAAAATCATTTAAATAGATAACCATCAATTATTAATATAATAAATGAAGAATATTGACAAGGTCTTACCTAAAAGGAGAAAACTCGTCACCAGGAGCAGGCAAAAATTCGTCATTTTCAGTCACGGCCCGATCCAAGAAGGATCGAAACGTTTATTTGTTCGATCTCAAAATGAGATTCAGAATGTTAATTTTTTGGTCAATTTCCTGAAAGTTACGCTTTGTTGAAGTCAATTAATTATACGTCTAAAATCGTATGTTATGTACAATTTTATTAATTTTGTTCAAGTTAATTGAATGAGCAAAGAAATTGGTTTTGTCTTCTGAGTAAACATTATAATTATAATTACTTTGAGATTTTTATTTGTTTCAAATGGCATACGTAACTATAGATAGTGCAATCCACGACGGCGCGCCCCACTCCGCTCCGCGCCGTACTAAAGTACAGCTTACAGTACAGTCAGCGCGGAGTGGGGCGCGTCGTCGTGGATTGCACTATCTCTATTTATGTGCCGCTTCCGGACAAGCACGACTTCGTGCTTTATCGGTTATCGCATTATTTTTTTCGCTTTAAAGCGAATATGAATGACTTCTCAATTTTTGAACTATCTGCTGGTATATAACACTAGTCTTTTTCTTTTTATTCGCTGAAATGATTAGTAAACACGGCTAGGATACATCTAGCCAGTTCCATGTTCCAGTTTATGTTGATCTCGCATGGTATAGGATTTCCGTACAATGCGAGGTCAGCTTAAACTGGAAATGTATAGCTTGATGTGTAGGTACCCGTGTGTAACCTACGCGGCCGTAAATATGATACAGTCGACCTTACTTCGGTGGTAAAACTTTGACCTTGAACTAGGTTAGCGTAGTACAGCGTTTCACTAGAACTAGAGGCCAGCTTATACTAGTTAAGTTATCACGTGTCGTGTGGCCTACTGTAGGTACAGACGCCAGCTCGTCAACCTACCCGAAACTGTCAATTTTTCCCAATCAACTTTGAACCTTATAATTTAGTGATGAAGTTGAAAATTTATTAAAGAAATTTGACAGAGTGTAGTAGGTTGATGTGCTGGCGTCTGTACCATTGAAGAAGTTCATATCTATAGATATGAAGCTGCAAGCACAAATAGTCCATAGGGAGTATACTCCGTAAGGACTATTTGTGCTTGCAGCGCTCGACTGCTATAGAACCGGGGCGATAACAAATGTGGTCATCCTGTTCGAGGCATTTTGTTTTCAAACTGCTTAGATATGAAGTTCTACGATAGTACATTGTACCCATGTGCTGATGTCACAGTCTTTTTTAACACCATGTGAGATATCTTGCTTCATTCTTTACTTATCATGAACTATCGTTATAAGTACATAGCATGTTTTTGTACAATCTAAACTTAATAGTTTCTAAGCCTTGCCGCTTTTACAGCGCATGCCAAAGGCAGTGTAAAGGTCGATGTGGGGTTACAAAGGACAGGATAGACATGGTTTGTGACTTAGTTCCAGATCGGCACCCCGTAGCCGTTTGTTAATTACAGACCCCTCTTGTCCAGGACTAGGACGTACCTCTTCTGCCCGCAACCCATCGCCGCCCGCGCTATTAATTCTTTTCGCTTAGCGTTCTTTTTTATTTTTCCTTTCATTTTGCTCGTCTCCTAAGGGTCGTAGCGTGATGTTACATAGCCTTTAACTTTCCTCAAAAATTGGGCTATCCAATGCAAAAAGAATTTTTCAAATCTGACTGGTAGTTCCGAAGTAGATACTGATAGTTAAGAACTTCCATTACCCCCAACATATAAACAAAAAAAATTACCTCCTGATAATATTATATTAATTTAATATAGATTAATTAAATTAAAACAAACACAAAAAATCCCAAATCTTTCATTTATTTATATCATAATCAAATTGTGGTTGTTTTCTTCGTTTACTTTAACTTGAAGTTTGGTTTAGAAAGTAGTCCAGTTTTCGGATACTTCGCCTATTTTGTTTGTCGGTTATTATTTAGGCAACTTCGTAGAAGGCGCTTCCCCTGGTATTGCTTTCTTTGTTAGAACCTGTATCGACAATTCTACTGACTCCTTCCCTGGAGCTATTTCTGGCGTTGCTTCTCTGGAAACGAGATATTTGAAACATAAATTGTACAACAGTATTTGTTCTAATTATGTTGGGGTGACTGCCACGTTGGTCAAGTGGTCGCAAGCGCTACTGCTGCATGAGGTTCCTCGGTTCGATTTCCAAGACGGGCAGTGTTATTCGGTTTTGCCATCAGATACTTCTCAGTAGCAGCCCAGAATCTGGATTCTATGTGCCCGGTTGGTGAAAATTGACACGCCAGCTATTACCTACATGGAGCTTTACGCTAGTCAATTGTTTTATGATTGGTTATAATCTACAAAAATATAGAATAACTGGCGAAAGGGTGTACTGTAGGTAGACCTCTGATTATCCCTTCGGGGTTTACAGGATGTTATGATACGTAGTATCTCTACTTTTTGTTACATCCTGTAACACACTGTTAACATCCTGTAAACTGTCTGTGATGTTATGTTATTTGTTCTAACTATTTTGGGAAGTTTTAATTTACTTTTCTTAACCTTGCGTCCTATTTAAAAGCGATCGTTTATCACCGAACAAAAAGTTCGAACTATCAAGTACTTACCTACCAAGTACTTACTTCTCTTCTTCTTATCGTGTGGTTAGTGACTAACCTGGTGTCAGAGTTTTAAAGCCGCCCATGGGCCTCTGACTTGGCTTCACATGCCGTCGAGAAATAAGTCTCAGGCATGCCGGTTTCCATACGATGTTTTCCTTCACCGTTTTTTGAGCAAGTGATAATTATTCAATACGCACATGAATCCGAAAAGTCAGAGGTGCGTGCCTTGGGTTCGAACTCGAGACCTACGACTTGTCAGTCTGACGGTCACACCACTAGGCTATCACTGCTTTTAAGTACTTACTTACCTATATCTTGTTAAAATAAGTAGGTACCTAATTAATGTAAAATGAATTTGCATGCCTTAAACAGGCTAAATATGGACTGTACATTTAACCACCAACTTTTACAACTGGTAACACCTATATTTTCTGCAAATAAATGATTCTTATTTCTTATTTTGCGCTACGATCGCTTTTAAATAGGACGCAAGGTTGAGAAAAGTCAATTAAAACTTCACAAAATATCTTGTTAGAACAAACAAAAAGAATAAGTTAGTTAAGTTACATAAGGTAACTTATGCATATTATACCTATGCATGTTCGAATGCGACGCTTACTTTGCTAATTTTTATGCTCATAAAATTCATAAGAGAATATAAATTTTACTACCATTCAAATAAGTTTCATATTCGTATGAAACACTGGTACTTATCTACATAGTGCTGTAGGTACCTAAGATGAATCTTGCCCTTAATCTTGGGGGAAATCAAATGAATTACAAAAAATAGATGATTTTTATAACAATTCTATTTTCTCTCTACTTTTTAATTGAATTGATTTAATGAGCATGTTCGTATGTAATTCTCTTATCGAATGGAGCCATAATTTTAGAGTCTATGCAATTATTTATTTTTGGAATTTATATATTTTGGTTATGTGTAGGTAGGTACTATCGTGGACACGCATATCTGAACACCTTAAGGACTATTGCAGCGCTCGGCCGCTATAGTAGGTAACGCTTATCTATACAAAACATAAGGGGCGGTACACAAATGTGGTCATCGTGTGCACGGGACTTTGTTTTCAAAGTCGTTAGATATGCGTGACCGCGATGGTACATTAGGTGCACCTCTGCTTAACCTTTCGGGGAATACGAGCGTAATTTATGTTATTAACTCATGATATCTACGGAAACTACTTACTTTTTGATTTAATAACGCCGTTATAATTACAATAATTATTATTACAGTGGTTACAAAACCAGTATAAGCTGGCCCCTTATTCTATTGAACCATTGTGCGAGCGGCGTCGCGTGTCGGTGGAGACTGGTCACTGGTCAGCTCTTAACTATCACTTGCCAGCTACGCTTAACATGACCACAATAGAAATGGGTTTTGTCGACGAAAGAATAGACAAAATGACAGAGAAACAATCACATTCTGTCATTTTGTCTAGAAAATCCGTTTAGTCTATGGTTGTGCAGGGCTTATTTTTAATCTTATATTTTAAATTAACTTAACTGCTTCATTGGTCTATTGGTCCCAAGTGGTATTACTGAGCATGAGGTCCTGGGTTTGATACCCGGGTCGAGCAAAGTGTTATTGGATTTTTCCATCTGGAATTTCTCGGTAGCAGCCCAAGTTTGGATTTTATCCCGGGTGATGGCAATAAGCTCACCCCCTATTACATGGGACTTAAACATAACTGGCGAAATGTGGGTGCACTATAGGTACACCTCTGCCTAGCCATTCGAGGAATACAGGCGTGATGTTTTCTGTATTTTTTTTTACATTCATACATAGAAAGCAACAAGAATAAAGTACTCAGGATTTTGTAATATCTTGATTTAAAAGAGTGTCCTTGAAGTTTATTGCCCGTCCTTCTCCATAGAGATCTACGTTGTGGAATGGACAACTAGCTTCAACTTTCTGACTAACTGACCGACTCTTTGACAATTCAAAAGTGCCTGTAAATGGTTTAATTGAAATAAATGCTTTGAGTTTGACCTTGAAAAATTCAATACGCTAGGCCAGCTCAAGGTCAGTTTTCTCACCGATGACCCGCGGTCGACACTTGGCTATTAAATTAAAGATTGTGAAGAGTTTTGAGATTTTGAGTATGTATGTGGATGTGATAGGAGTAAGGGAAGACCTAAGAAACGATACATGGACTGTGCGAAAGATGATATGGCTAAACAGGGGGTGACTTCCGAGATGCGACTAATAGAGAAGTAAGAGGTAACCATGGAAGAAGCAGACATGTTACCCAGACCCCAAATACTTTAGGATATGGACTAGAATGATCATGATGAGCTGTATTTTGAAAGTAACGTACCCGAACGAACGTTTTTGGTCATCTTTATGGTTGGACCAATCAAAATCAGTTTCGGCCATTGGAGTCTTAGATGTCCTCAATAACTTTCTGCATGTTGGCCTGTGATTGAGCAAAAATATTTGATTTCTAGTTATTGTCTTAAATGACAGTCTTACGATGTATGTTGAATAAGTAAGAAATATATTTTTGTTTGCAATTTCATGTCTTATGCTCAGAAAACACTATTCCTTATGGATATGTTGTTTTAGGCTTTTAGCAACGCACTCTTTGGTGCTTACCACACAAAAAGTACAAAGAGTACAAAGGTAATATTAAAAGGACTATAGGGAACTGCCTCGTAAGTCTATCCGCCGCAAGCGCTACCGCTGAGTATGAGGACCTGGATTCTATTCCCAGGTCAGGTAAGGTTTTATTGGGTTTTTTCATTAGAAATTTCTCAGTAGCAGCCAGTCTGGATTTCTGCCCGGTTGATGGCAATAGGCTCGCCCCCTATTACATGGGACTTTAACGTAACTGGCGAAATGTGGGTGTACTATAGGTACACCACTGCCTAAACCTTATGTTATGTAAAAGGGCTATGATCTGCCATTCTGATTTTCGTTAAAAACACTTGATAATGTCATAAACGGTTCGATCAATCGACTCGGCTAATCGCAATCCTCTGCTGAACATGGGCCTCTCACAAGTTGTGCATGGTTCTTCCATTTCCGTATCTACACACAATACTTGGTTCATCCATTTTCGTATCTAGTATGTCCCAGCTGCCTTTTTAAGGTCGATTGGTCGGTCCATCCCACGGGGAGGCGTCACCCGCTTTGTACTCGAGGATTCGTCTACTCCAATGAGAGTTTTCTGAAATGACGTTCTCTAAGAACGTTCATCATTCGCCGATGAACGTTCATTCATTTCATTATCGAGATTGAAGACCTAAGAGTCAAAGTGGCGCCAACTGGTGGAGTGAATTTTCAGGAAAACCCTCATTGATATTGGTCCTTGGATAGTCATGGCCGACCCACTACCACTTCAGCTTGCTAACTCTGTAAGCTACTTATGTCAGTAACTTTCCAGTATGACTAACTAATTAAGAAACTAATGTATGTTCCAAAAGTATCGGATGGAAGTGTAAACAAACCCTATTCAGATTAAATTCTTATGCAAGTACCTACTCACAGTAACACATTAATCTGTACTTTCAACTAGATCTCACCACTTTTTCCAACAATGGTTTGAATAGGGTGACATTGAAAAATCATCGACGAAAATGAGGTTTTAAAATTAACCATAATAATTGTCAAATGACAAACATCTTCAAGGTGAATTAAAATAAGAATTCAAATAATCAAATTAAATTTGATAGTGGCACTACAAATTAGTATTTATAGGTGCGTTTTTCTGATCCATTTGATTACATTTTGATCAGATACTTTTGGAAGAGACCATAAATAGCACGAACCCAAGATCCTTTTCAATGGCACAGGTGATCAGGTTCCTGTAGCGGTACACGCTGGTGAAGAGAAAGGGGCCGTAGCATTTCTTGGTGATTTCTCGAGTGAGACAAGCAGACATTACTCCTATAACCACGGAGCTCTTGCCTTGACCGACGATCAGAGGCCCTCCGTGGTCGTTCTAAAAGATATGAATGTATTCTTGAAAAGGAAGTATGAAAAGCAAGCAATTTAAACATCCAAATTTAGAATATTTCTACACGCGGTTTAAGGGTCTTCGACGCACAAACTGTTACCGTTGTTCCTGTACATGACTAGTTATTTTTTTAAAAACCGCCCAAGTGCGTGTCGGACCTCGCACAATAAAGGCTTCCGTAGTTAGGATATATTTATCCCAAGAACAAACTTAACATTGTAGTTGAAAAACATGTTTTCCCTTATCGAAATCCGTAATCGCAATAAAATATTAACAGACATTCAGACAGACGAACGAACATCAAGTGATCCTTTTGGGTTCTGTTTTTCCTTTTGAGGCTCGGAATACTAAAAAAGTGCTGATTCATGCAGTTTAACCGTAAAGTGTAGGTAGGATTACACTTATGAATGAAACAGCTATTTTTTTAATAACTTTCTACACTTGGCGTTGATATTTACACCTTTTTTATACGTCTATGTGCTGTACCTATAGCTCCCCAGGCCGGGCAGTGTTATCGGTGTTTCTATTTGACGTTTCTGAGAAACAAATCCAGAGCCCGGTTATGTGGACTTGCAACCTAAACATTTGAGACAGATAGTGTTGAAAACCGAGTGAAACCAGTTTTTTCGACTTCATCTTGATTCCTATATATACTTGTAGCATATTATATTATAGCCTATTGGTGTGACCGTCGGACTGCCAAGTCATAGGTGTCGTGTTCGAACTCAAGGCATTTTTGGATTCATGTGCGTATTCTAGAACGGTGAAGAAAAACATCGTGAGGAACCCGGCATGCCTGAGAGATATTTCTCGACGGCATGTGAAGCCAAGTCAGAGGCCCATGGGTGGTATAAAAACTCTGACATCGGTTAGTCACTAACCATACGATAATTATGAGTTACCTCACAAAACCCGCCGATAGGAACTTTATTATTTCTTCTGGTACCGAGAAAGTTGACACCAGTGTGAACCTGCAGCTGTCCTGGCTCTGCCACCATCCTTCTAAGATTAGGTTCAGCAGGTTTGGGCGTAACTTCCTCTTCAGAATCGTCGTCGCTATCACTGTATTGCAACTCCTTGCAGTTGACTTCGCGATCCTATATTGATAAATAATTTATTTATTTTTTCAAGGCATCATTGCCTCAAACGTTCTCCATTTTAAGTGTTTTAAAATGGAGATGTCCACGTAGGTATCTACATACCCACTTACCACAGTACTCTTAACTGTTGTCTGCGTTAATTTAAAGGTGCGATTTGTCATTTTAAGTCTTAAATACCTCAAATTTCTTAGCATGATCCTCAGTTATACTTATCGAAAACACTGCAGCATTAATTTTAAAATAAATATATGTTGAGGGTTAAGGCTCGTGCAGACCAGCGCGATGCGACGGCGTGACGCGACTAGAACAATACAATTTCTAAGAAAACTTCACGGTATAACAATAACCGGTGTTGCGTCGCGCTGTCGCGTCGCGCTAGTCTACACGAAGCTTTAATGTTAAGTACTATGTTTTACGAAAACATCATCATCTGCTTAGCCTTTTCCCAACTACTTTGGGGTCAGCTTCCAGTCTAACCGGATGCAGCTGAATACCAGTATTTTATATGGAGCGACTGCCTATCTGACCTCCACAACCCAGTAATTGGGTGATACGATACCCCTTGGTAAGACTGGTTGTCAGACTTTCGGGCTTCTGACTACCCGTAACGACTGTCAAAGATCCACGAATGACAGCCGGGACCAACGGCTTATCGTGCTTTCCGAGACACGGAGGAGTCTCGGTACGTAAAGATGGTCACCCATCCACAGACCAACCCCGGCAAGCGTAGCTTAACCTGACGGATCGACCCGTGCGGTAGTTATTACTTAGCCACGAGCTCCTCAACCTTTTACGAAAACATGATCCGATAAAAAAAAAACGACAGAATAAATTTACAAAGTTACTGTACACGTACTACCTAGTTCAAACCGATTAAAAAACCAAAAAAAAAAACAGATTATGAAACTTTGCATGATAAATAACTGAACTAAATACTTATTTAAAAAAACAGCACCCCACCACTCCGACCAGTAGCGGATCCAGGGAGCTCCTCTAAGGGCCTCAAGCCCCCCAAAAGCGTTTGAATTCTTCCGTGATTTTAAAGTGAACTTGATATTATTCTTATTAAACTTTTTAGCAATTATTACACTACCTAATGTACAATTGTGATCAATTATCCCTAAATTAATAAATATTACATTTTCAATGTTTTTTTTTTGTATAAGATGTTCTGTTTACGTGACGAATTTTGAATCCGAGTGCCACTCATTCTTGCACTCACACTGCACACTGCCCGGTTTTACCGCCTGCATGAATATTCACCGACATAGGTATCTCTTTATTTCATAAAAGATAGCTTGATCTCTGCTATAGCTGTCAGTAAAATCACACCAATGAATTCCTGAATTTCATAATAGTACAGAGAATAACTGTCAATGTCATACTTTATGGGCATGCCGACCTAATGAATGAATTCCTACCCTAGGAATGTCAGTTTGACATTTATGTCGCAGAGATCAAGCTATCTTTTATGTAGTATTGTAGTCTACAACCTAAAGAAGTCATGCAGGAATTTCTGAAAGTAATAAGAAAATGTGTGCTATTAAGTGTTTTTTTTGCTAAATTCCTCCTCTCACCTCAACGGAGTCAAGCCCCTCCCAAATGACAATCCTGGATCCGCCACTCAGTCCGCGAGCATTATAATGTACGAGCGAGATATAGAGTGAATTTGAGATGAGGTACTTAAAATCATAAAATAATGATTATCTTTCGATTCTATCGACAAAGAGGGAACGAGAAAAATGTAAACTACTCGTGGTCAGAAACTAGCACAACTGTCAGCTTTTTTTTTTTTTTTTTGGGTGGGAAATCATCAAATGTCGTCTCCCGCTGTCAGACTCCTACTGACTAAAACCCATCCGTGTTCCTTCTGTTGCCTGTGCAATGCCAGGGGGCCACGGTATCCCTTTCGGACTTTCCCGCAACCCCGGCAGGCAATGGTCTCATCGGACCCCTTCATTTGCTGACACTCTTTGAGGCGCGCGTGGAACACAACGCGCCGCCGACCCGGGCCTGGTCCTTACCGGACGGCGAGCTACCCATTGCTCACCGTCCGACAACTGTCAGCCTGTATCCTAATTTTAACTGTTGGACAAAGGCCGACGAATAATAAAATAAAAAAATAAATAAAAAAAATGCCTTTTATGGGGATATAGGCAAATGTTTGGTATTTTTTGCTGCAGGGCTAAGGTCTCTTCCCAAACAGCGACGGCTGTTCGAAAGCGAAAGGCAAAGGCTAATGTTCATATTTGATCACCGCGCTTACTAAGGCGTATTCAGACTTATATTCGAACAATAATACGAGTTTATGGAACTGCACAGGATTTTTTACAACACAAGTGTTTATAATAGTAGGGTAAAAGTGAGATAGTTGCCCCACATTTTGAAATTATATTTTTTTTTCTAGAAAATAAATGATGTTTATAGAGGTTTTTCGATTAAATGGTACATTGGTCTATTATATTTAAAAAAGGAATTTAATGCAACTATTGCTTATATTTAAGAAAAAAAATAAGAAAAGGTACGATACTAGGTCTGAGTATAGATGCCTCATGTATGGGTTAGAAGCATCGGGGCTGTTATCACTGTAAGGATAGTTGCCCTTAGGTATAAATCAAAGTATATTTATAATTAACAAGTTTTATTTTAATATTTAGCAATGGCACATAGATGCCCCTAAGGGTATCTACACTCACAAAAAACGAAGCGTCTATCATTTTCAATAGTGATAGATGCCCCAATTTTGTAAACAAAATACCGTTAAAAAAATGACAAACGTTTTACTGACGGTAATATTCAAACTATACGCTTGCAAATAACAATCAAATAATAAAGATATCACTTACCTTTGGAAATCAAAAGTTACACGCGTTTGTAAAACAATTAAATCCGTAATCCGCGATCTTTGTGAGCGAGCCCGTTAAACTTTCTCCATAAATACACGATACGTCTGATCTTAGCGGTTGCCGCTCGCACATTAGCGGGGTGGGGGTGGGGGGTGTTCTTTGCTTATAAGTATTAACTGCGATGATCCGAATTATGGGGCGTCTATCCTCATAGGCCAACTATCCCACTTTTACCCTATCACACAAGTGTTGTAATACCAAGTTTGGTGCAGTTTCATACACTTTTATATCTAAACTCATGCAATTTCATCAAAAACATTACACTATAACTATTATCTTTAAGATGGCGCCCAAGTCCAACATTCCGTTTCGGGGGTCGGTACCTACGCTCCACAGCAGCCTCCACCACCACGCCACCACAAATATTATAATAAATTAATTGAAAACTGTAACTGTACTTTGTAGGGAAAGTGTGTTTTAATAAGATGAAACACACAATTAAATAAAAAAGTTTTATAAGATAAGATTGGATAAGATAATTTTCATGTTTGAACGAATAAAAATTATCTTATCTTATATATATTTTTTTAATTTCATTGTATGTTTCATCTGGTGTCGTATCTCTATTTTTCTCTATTACACTATTTTACTGTGTGTATCTACTTAAATAAATGTTCTATTTTTTATTTCTAAATAAGATTTTTACGATAAGAGTGTAGATTAAAAAAAAGTAATACTGACCAGACACAGGCTACTCATAGACTCAACATCAGCTATATCTTTGGTGCAGACCATTTGTTCATCTATTACGAAGTGGTAGCGAGGCTCCCAGCGTTTCTTGCAGTTCTTACCGGCGAGCAGCTGCACATCTGTTTCCATCAGCTCCGGTGAGTTTCTTGAGCTTCGTAACAACTATTACGACAAGCATTATGAGAGGAAGGGAAGATGTAGTGCACAAGAAACGGGTTTTGTCGACGGAAGAATAGACAAAATGACAGATAAAGTCGACGGAAGAATAGACGAAATGACAGATTGTGATTGTTTATCTGTCATTTTGTCTATTCTTCCGTCGACAAAACCCGTTTCTACAGTGGTCATGCTACGCGTACAGAGGGCCAAGTCTGAGATTTTCAAAAGAAATCTCAGAATAAATGAAGATTCAAGGAGCTTAAATATACACGGTACATAATCAGCCTGCTGGGACACATGCGATCCTTCGGTGGATGGGAGTGGAGCGATGAAAACAGATGATGGACACGTCGCATTTTAGGTATGAAGCTACAAGTAACTACTGTTAGTAATAAAACAAAAAATTATATTAGCATGTAAGTAAGTAGATAGATACTTACGGTCGAATCTTGATGCACCTAAACATTAGACACAACAATAAGAACATTAGTTTTTTTTTAAAATAAGTGTGACTGCTTAGCGCGTTGTAGGTCGACCCTCGACCCTTACCGGAATTGGACGAAGTTTTCGTCGTGCCATCAGCAAATTATTCCTAGTAGCAGCTTGGAGCCTGAATTTTGACCCCGTTAATGGGAATACGTCACATAGAGACTAATAACTGGTCAGATATGAGTGAATAGGTAGGTATAACACAGATATAGACAGGGAGTGGACCGATGAATATTAGATGGGACATGCCGCATTTTAGGTATGAAGCTAAGTAGGTACGCGGCGGGATCGAGTCAGATAATCCACCACGCGAGCCCAGTGCAGGTTGGTAGATGTCATGTCTTCGAATGTTTAGTTCTAGGACATGCCGGTTTCTTCACTATTTTTCTCTTCACCGCTTTGAGAGCAGTGGTGACGAAATAATTTACACAAAGTAAAACGCCTTTGCCCGACTTGGGCCCACACTTGAGCACTAAAATATCTCCTGCGCACTTGGCTAGTCTCTGTTGAGACTGAATAAACTGACTTTTGAGAAAAAAAATAAATACGTTTCATTAGGTATCTACTACAATCAATCAATCTGCCTAGCCTTTTTCCAATTATATTGGGGTCGGCTTCCAGTCTAACCGGATGCAGCTGAATACCAGTATTTTACATGGAGCGACTGCCTATCTGATCTCCACAACCTAGTAACCGGGTAATACGATACCCCTTGGTAAGACTGGTTGTCAGATTTCGGGCTTCTGGCGACCCGTAACGACTGTCAAAGATCCACGAATGACAGCCATCGGCTTAACGTGCTTTCCGAGGCATGGAGGAGTCTCGGTATGTTAAGATGGTCACACATCCACAGACCAACCTCGGCAAGCGTAGCTTAACCGGGTGGATCGACCCATGCGGCAGTTATTACTTAGCCATGAGCACCTCCATTAGGTATCTACTACATGACTCATAAAAAAGTCCAGTTGCGGAATTTAATTAGCTGATGATGAAGGTGATAATTACCAGTCATTCCAAGTGGTATCATGTTACCCAGTAACTGCGTTGTGAAGGTCAGATAGGCAGTCGCTCCATGTTAAATACTGGCATTCAGCTTCATCCGGTTAGACTGGAAGCCAACCTCAACATAGTTGGCAAAAGGCTCGGCAGGTTTTGATGACGTTGTTGATTTTTTTAGTTAGTCCTACCATCCAAAGAGGTGAAGCTCTAAACACTGATTTAAACACAATTTCGTTCCACGATAAAGACGTTAACTAGGTACTGTTAGTAATAAAACAACAAAATATATTAGATTGTAAATAAGTAGGTAGCTACTTACGGATGAATCTTGATCTACCTAAAAATTTGACAAAATACCTAATTAGTTAGGTCAATAAGATTATAACTAAAAAACATAAGTGTGAGTGTTTAGCATTGTAAGTCGACGGTCGACCCCTACCGGAATTGGACGAAGGTTTAAGCTTTCGTCGTGCCATTTTGAAGGCATGATTAACAGGGTGTAAAGTTCACTCATCCTATAAAGAAAATAGATGATCCTCCAACTGGTGGGCAACTGCCCAATGTTTGAAGTCAGGATTTTGCATATAATATGTCGATCGCGCGATAAACTCTTATTGCGCGATGCAGGACTTTGTGTGACGTCAGGATTTTTGTGTGACGACAGGTCTTTGATGCGAAGTTCGCATGTGGCGATGTAGATGCCACCACACCATCAGCAAATTATTCTTAGTAGCAGCTCGGCGCCTGAATTTTGACCCCGTTAATGGGAATTAGATATGAGCGCCGCGCTGCGGCGCGCCGCCGCCGCGACCCCAGGCGACGGCGCGCCGAGCCCGAGCGGCGAAATTCAGTTAGACCTAAGGCCTCGGCCTCGAATTTTGCGGGCAGCGGAGCGGCGGCGGCGTCGGCGCGGAAGCGGCAGGATCTTATGCGTAAAATCAAATGGACCAGTTCTCGAAAACAGCGGCGCGGGGGCGGGCAACGAGCGGTGCACTCCAGTCAAGCGGTGACTACCCGCGCCGCCGCCGCCGCCGCCCCGCTGCCCGCAAAATTCGAGGCCGAGGCCTTACACGCGAACCGAACCGAGAGTACGTCTGCGTGAGTGCTGACAAAATGGTGGCACTAGACACCGGTAAAGGGCCATGGAACGCAACGTCTACTTGCGTTCCATGGCCCTTTACCGGTGTGGACCGGTGCCCCGTACCTAAAGGGCCATGGCGCGTTCGTTGAGACGGCGCGGCGGCGGCCAGTGCCGGTTATAATACATACTAATTCCATAAGGAAATTACATTTATATATGTTATATATGTTGTAACTGGGTGAGAATGGCCGAGGAAAGGCAAACAAATCAAATATATTTCATTAGGTATCTACTACATGGCTCATAAAAAAGTCCAGTCGCGGAATTTAATTAGCTGATGATGAAGGTGATAATTACCAGTCTTTCCAAGTGGTATCATGTTACCCAGTAACTGGGTGGTGATTGTGAAGGGCAGATAGGCATGAGCTCCATGTTAAATACTGGCATTCAGCTTCATCCGGTTAGACTGGAAGCCGACCTCAACATAGTTGGGAAAAGGCTCGGCAGATTGTGATGACGTTGATGATTGTTTTGGTTAGATCTACCATCCAAAGAGGTGAAGCTCTAAACACACTGGTTTAAACACAATTTCGTTTCACGGTAATAAAACAACAAATATTAGCATGTAAGTAAGTAGATATATACTCGTACTTACGGTCGAATCTTGATCTACCTAAAAATGGACACAGGAATTAATTAGGTCATAAAAAAATTAACTTTAAAAAAAAATGTGTGGCTGCTTAGCGTAATAGGGACGAAGTTTTAAGTTTTTGTCATGCCATCAGAAAATTATTCTTAGTAGTTTAGTAGCAGCTCGGAGCCTGAATTTTGACTCCGTTAATGGGAATACGTCGCATTGAGACTAATAACTGGTCAAATATGAGTGAATAGGTAGGTATACCACAGAGATGTGTTATATACGCAGGGAGGCCTGTCCCTTCGGATAACATAGGACACGATACGTAAAGCCGTTTTATAGCAATTACAGACTGATTAAACATAACGTTAAAGGAATATGTAGTGACAAAAATTGAAAAGCGTATGCTGAGATAGTTTGGTCATGTTGAGAGGATGAATGAAAGGCGACTAACAAAATGTATTACAAGGCAGATGTGGAAACGCCGGGAGGGGACGCCCTAGGAGGACATATACTGACCTTATTGGTGATGTTCTTCAGAAAGGACAGGTGCGTAGTACTCGCAACTGGCGTGCGTGCATGACCAGATGTATGAACGTAAACGAGGCAAAAGTAGTATGTAAGTATCTTAGCAGGTGGCATTCTGTAGTTTCTGCCTACCCCCATGGGAAGAAGACGTGAGTTTATGTATTTATGTGTATGTAAAAATAACAGTTGTGATTTGACCTAGACAATTTAATTTACCAAAACAATCTATCTAATTGCTGAAAATTACTGACAATTTGATTCTTGTTGCATTCCATCATTCATAGTATTGTTCTACATTTTTAATCGACTTCTGAAAGGAGGAGGCTATCAATTCGGATGTTTATATATGTTTTTAAATTAAATGTTCATAAGTACATGTAAAGTGTGGCATCCCGCATCGACGCGAAAACTGATACCATGGATTCAGTAGGTACATGATTCTAAATTATAAAAAAACTCCTGTTTCATAGAAAAAAGAATTAAAAATATATATATATATATATAATTATATACCTACGAGGTCAAAATGTATGGAAATGTATTAAAAAAAAAAAAAATTTGAAAGGGTATACTTCCGAGATGGTCTGGTGGTGCTTCGTGATGTTGGTGATGATGGTTGTCATGAGGTCAAAAACAAACTGATCCACTAAAAACCGAGAAATAAAAACTAACTTTTTCGGAAGTCGGTTTTTGGTTTTGTATTTTCGTCATTTGCCACCGACTTCCGAAAATAAAGTTATTTTTCACTTTGTAGTGTTTTTTTGGAAGTCGGTTGTTTTTTTTTAAACCTTTTTACTATCAATTATCTAATAATTATTTGATTAATTAATTGTATTTTTATTGATTTATTTGATCTTATCTATTAATATTAATTTATTTGATTTTATTATTAATAGCTTATTGATTTTATTATTATTTGTATCACTTGAATTATAAATAGACCCAAGTGCTGTGCACAGGTTCGCAAGTGCCTTGTGATCGTGATGATATCGTTGGAGTGTCATAATAAATAAATAAATCTCTCTAACTAGGAAAATTATGAAAATAAGTGTGACTTTCTTACATTTCCAAAGGCATCGGTTGATCCCCAACCAGCAATGTATCCGTAAGTATGGTGCTTCTCCAGATCAACAGAGCGGTTGTTATAGTCCACCATCTTTGGAATGAAGTCGCAGCCCCTGACTCGCTTCTTAAAGTTGAAGTTATCTTCCACTTTTACAACTGCTATGTCACCGATCATCCAGCGAATGTTGTCGAAGTCGTCGCCGTCGTAAACGTAAGCTTATTCGAAAGAAGATTTAATTTTATACTTATTCGGCCTTATTTCAAAACTATATTTATCAGGTTAAAACTTCGAGTCGTTTTTGAATTTTCAACCTTATTCCGAATACGTTAAGGTTATCAATACAAAAGCGGACTCTAGAACGTCTAAGCTGTCATTTTTTGTTTTGGAGAAATTTATAGGTTTGGAATAAAGTTCAAAATACAATAGCAGGTTCGAAGGTAAAGAGGAAACGCAGTCACGTAGTCCTTGTAGCACTCTACTTACATTTCGGCACACATTTCCATACGGCCTTTTTTGCCCCGTTGTTAATGCACTCATTATTTTTTTCTGATAGCGGAACCCATCTGCAAGTTTAAGAACAAATTAAACCGGCACCTCGGAGTCAACAGTGGGAATGCAGTATGAAAATATCCGGCGACGTGTACCTACTTACTCAAAAATAATACAGACAAGCCTAGTACGCGAAGGGATTTCCCATCGACGAAAATGACAAACTTCCATACAAACTATCATCCCTTATTTATTCCTGTCGGGGGATGAATTTTCAAAAAACCTTCCTAAAGGCAGGCCTACACACGGCAATGCCGCCATGCCCTCGGCCATTCCTCCAGACAAGCCACGGTGTGCCCAGCTTGACGCACAAAGGAGGCGCCAAACAAAGGAGTGCCACTCGGCAAAAGCCGGCGGTCCGTGCCGCCGCGCCGGCACTGTGTGTAAGCCTTTTTTGTAAGTACTTTCGATATATTATTCTATTATTCGATATTTTATTGTAGTTAGAACTATTGTGTAAATTGTATTTATTTTTTTGTCTTATTTTGTTATTTCTCTATATGCTGCACCGGTTGACGTCATCACGTCAACGCCTGTTGTCGCTGAAAACCAGCGCTGGGGCTTTGTCTCGCATAGGGTCCCAGCATTATGCTGAGCGATGGCCGTTTTGCGTGGATGTGGCGCATATTTTCCTCCAATTTGTTATTTTCGTGTTTTATTTGTTTTTTTTTCCTTGCTTGCGTCATATTTTACCGCAGAAATATATACACTCAGGGGCACATTTAACCGGCCACCTACATTTTGTCGATTATTTCAAAATTGTATCGGATTTTAACTAATTTTGTTATAAAATTACTTTGGGTGAATCTTTGAGAACACAAATAAAACATGTGTAAGTTGTGAAATGCTTTAATCAAGACAAAAAATTTCAAAATGCGAATATGCAGTCTTCTGACCAAAAACGACATTTTGCAAAATTTTAATTTAAAAAAAGTATGCTCTTAATTATCGCACTAATAATGTGTATTTCCTCCTCTGGCCCTAATCACCTCTTGTAATCGATTTGTAAGCCCGTCCATTATGTCTTGGATGTCGCTTTGTGGAATGTTCCTCCACTCCTCAACAGCTGCAGTTTTCAGCTCACTGATGGTCCTAGGAGCTGGTGTTCGACTCCGAATTCGTCTTTTTAGGTTGTCCCATACATGCTCTATCGGGTTCAGGTCAGGACTCCGAGCTGGCCATGGTAATCTCTGAATATTGATGGCGTCCAAGTACTCTGTGACAATTCTCGCGGTGTGTGCACGAGCGTTGTCGTGCATTAAAACAAAATTATCGCCAATGAATGGAGCAAATGGCATCACATGTGGTTCTAGGACTTCTGTCACGTACCTATGAGCATTTACGCTGCCTCTATCGAAGACCACCAACTCTGTACGGGCCTCGTAACAAATGCCACCCCACACCATAATCGAGCCTCCTTCGTAGCCCACTGTTTCAACCACAGCACATTCAGCAAACCTTTCACCACGGCGTCTATACACCCGCTGACGTCCATCAGGACCTCGTAAAGCGATTCTTGATTCATCAGAGAAGAGAACTGCTTTCCATTGCTCTGACGTCCAATTTAAATGTTCTCGAGCAAAAACAAGTCTCGCTCTTCTGTGAGTTGTCGTTAGCTGTGGTACTCGAGCCGGTCGAAATGATCCCAGATCCCTCTCTGCTAACCTTCTTCTTATTGTTCTTAGGCTCACACTTACATTTCGTACCTCAAATAAGCGGTTACGAGCCTCAGAAGCCGTTGTGAACCGATTTCGAAGAACGTTCGAGACGATGTAACGGTCATCTCTCTCTGACGTACACCGTCTACAACCTTGTCCTGATCTCCTTGTGTAGGAACCGGTCTCTCTGAAACGCCGGATAGCATCTTGGATAGTGCTTCGTGGGTATCCAAGCATTCGTCCAATCCGACGCTGGCTGAACCCAGCGTCTGCAAGTGCCACAGCCCTAGCTGCTCCAGCTACGTCTAGTGGCATTATTTTAGTGTAAATAAGGTCACAGTACTTCAATACCTCGGTTTTGTTCGAAACAATGGTAAGACAACGTTGTAAAACAAATTTATCCTTCACACAAAACGAGAGGCGAGACTGTCAAATTTCTACTGAACTGATTATTGTTGAATAAAAACCACAAAAGTAAAAAAAAAACCCGGGTATATGTGTTTTCTTTATGTCAGATATACCCACTTATAAAGTTACGCCTAGTAGTCAAAGCCCAAGTTAACATAAACAAACGATATGGAATTTCGAATGAGTGGACGGTTAAATGTGCCCCTGAGTGTATATATATAATATAGAAATTTATGAAAAATTTCATGCTTTTAGACCTAACGGTTGTGCTTTGTCCGTCAGTAAATGAATTAATGAATGAATTTAAGTTTTTTTTTTTTTTGTTAATAGAATGTTGTTGGATGAGCAAAGGCAAAATTAACCCAAAATTGGGCCTTACATACTTGTGTGTTCCAGAGACTACGTAGAAATGTTTAGCGTCCTCAATGCAGGCTGCCGACGTGAGGATGTATCTCTCGTGGATGATCACTCCTCCACAGATCCAGTCTGATTCTGAAAACTTGGGGTCCGTGTTCGGAGCTGATCTCAAATACACCTGCACAGAACATCACGTTTCATTAAGTATCCGATACTTTCCCGAAATATTTTGAACCTAAAGTTGACCGTCCACTGCTAATTGCTACGCTAAAGGATGTGCACGCAGAGGCTTGCCACATAATCTGCGGGGTTCATTTGATTGTCAGTTACGCATTCCTGCAAAGCGTGGCCGTGGAACAGGGAGACGATCCCACCTAATTTTTTTCATACAAAGAGAAGCTAATATAGGTACTACCGCGTAGCTTAGCCGTGGGCGGCTGTGGAACGGCGGCGGCGGCGGCGCCGGCGCCTTAATACTTCAGTCGCGAAGACTCTTACTGACTTGCCCACTCACTGAACTGACTTCAAAATGTATTTATTTTTCCATGAGGCCAGTGCAAGGCCAGTGGCTAAACTGACTCGGAAATTAGTCCCGAGTCAGTATAGACACTGGCCTTGCATTCGTGTACGTGGCGCATTGGGTAGTTGTAGGATAGACAGTGCTGTAAGTAGAGTAGTATTCTTCTTATTTAGTCCCGAGTCAGTATAGACACTGGCCTTGCATTCGTGTACGTGGCGCATTGGGTAGTTGTAGGATAGACAGTGCTGTAAGTAGAGTAGTATTCTTCTTATTTAGTCCCGAGTCAGTATAGACACTGGCCTTGCATTCGTGTACGTGGCGCATTGGGTAGTTGTAGGACAGACAGTGCTGTAAGTAGTGTTCTTGTTATTCTGTAACATTACTCCGAAATTCTCAAGATAGTAGTGTAGTGTACATCCAAGCTATTTGAAATACACGCACAGCTAATTGGCTGCTAATGTGTGTTACCAAATAATAAAATAATAATAATCCTCTTTGATCTTTAAAAAAAACTAAGTTTGTATTCAAACTGTGTAGTTACCTACACTTACCTAGTCTTGAGGGAGGTTCGAAACCATTCATAAGCAAGAAGAGCATCATAAAAAAGGAGGCCTACCATATATGGTCTCGTGTCTAATACTTGACGTCCGTGTAATATCCTTCTTGTTGGCTTTAAGGTCTCATTCACATTGTAAGGTATTGTGTCTATAGGACCTGAAATTTTTGGAGAGGAGAAATCTGTATAAGAAAGTGTTAATCATCGACAACTTAGACCTTATCCGCATTCTGCTTGTTATCGGATGTTGTGTTCATTCACATTATTTAGCCGAAAGCGGTGCTGGCTTCTGCAGGAGATAGGCATCACCATAACGAAGCAGCATCCATCTGATTCCTACGACCTTCACCAGGTTCGGTTCACCTTGTGGATAAGGTCAGGGCAGGTTAGGTTGGTTATAATAAATTGCATTCTTTTGATATCTACGAGTAACAACCAAGATTTAGGGCAAAACAAAATCTCCAAAGCAAGGCCTTAGACCTCTACTAAGATATGAATCGGAAACTGTAGCAAAACACGCAGAATGATCTGCTTACGGTTTTTGTTCATCATCAAGTCCCTTATACCACGTTAGTTTTGATAAGGTGGGTACGGTCAGTGCTATGCATTACCCGACCCGTCTTACATTGAAGAAGATGGGAGGAGGGATCGGGTTACACCAAAATTTGAAATCATCCAGCACACGATTTGTCCAGGCGATGAAAAAGGAATGAAAGATAGTGGTAGGTATTGTTAGTTCAACTACTAGCTTCAACTTTCTGACTAACTAACTGACTCTTTGACAATACAAAAGTGCCCGTAAAGGGTTTAATTGAAATAAATGCTTTGAGCTTGAGTTTGAGTTGCATCATTTTAGATTGGGGATTGATTTGTTCATTCTGAAAACGGGCAACGCCTGTCAAATATTTCGGCTGTTTGGATTCGGGTTATTTTATATGAAAGCCTTTCAACAAGTTAACTAGTGACTAGTAGGTATGTCAAAAAACTTACCGGCTGCAGTCATGGTCATGACGCACATCATTAAGTTAATTAAAAACAACATTTTTATAGCCAATATGACTTCCTGACGTTACATAACAAATTATTTACTTAGGTATAGTGTTTTTTAACTTCAATCATCAATTTACAAGGACCACGCACGTGTTCATAGACTAACATAAGGCTAAGAGCTGTCGCAAACTAAGCCACTAACAGCGACCACCAGTCGCCGCCACTAGTGATCGTCGCTTTTTATACATTTCCCCTTGGCCAGTAGCGTAAAATGGCGTTCAGAATGTTCAGATGCGGCTTTTCTTCTATACATATCTAATAGCCATCATCTCAGTAGTCCAAATTACGCCATTTCAAGCCATATTTATCTGCCACTGCCACATAATCCGTTCATTTCTTTGGTATTCAGTCATCCTCATTCAAAGACTAAACTTTCCTCATGATATCTCAGACTATCTTCTATAAAGTATAGGTTGGTCCATTGATTGAACAATAATCTAGGTTTAATAAGAATCATAAACCAATCAAAACAGACAACGCACAGCCTAAACCGCTGCTAGAAGCAATGAAATTTCGCATAAAAGTTCTTGAGTTCATCCCCTAAAGGGGTTAAATATGGGATGAAAGTTTTTATGGAACTTTTTTCCTATGGGAAATTACCATCTGGCGCATGGCTGTAATGTATAAAAAAGTTGATTGCTGCTTGTGGCGAGTCTCCTAGTGTGCGGCGTCGCTAATAATATGCAATTCGATTACATGCCTGATTGAGTTTATGGACGGTTTTTAAATGATAAGAAACGAAGGCGAAAGGTTTGACTTTTATGCTGCCATAGCAACAGCTTTAGCGTACTCTGCGAGAGGGAGTGGGCTGTAATCTGACAGTATGTCTTTCAAACTCAAATTCTAAAGCATTTTTTTTAATTAGGTAAACCAATTACAGGCATTTTTGAATTGTCAAGGAGTCGGTCAGTCCGGGAATGGGCTGTAATCTAACATTATGTCTATCAAGCTCAAATTCTAAAGCATTTTTTTTAATTAGGTAAATCAATTACAGGCATTTTTGAATTGTCAAGGAGTCGCTCAGTCCGGGAATGGGCTGTAATCTAACATTATGTCTATCAAGCTCAAATTCTAAAGCATTTTTTTTAATTAGGTAAACCAATTACAGGCATTTTTGAATTGTCAAAGAGTCGGTCAGTCCGGAAAATGATGCTATAGGTGCCCATTCTAAAGCATAGTAGGTTCCTATGATAAAGAACGGGCAAGAAACTGCATGGAGCCTTCGAATCATTGATCCTAGAAAATTCCGAATTCGTTACAATGTTTTCTTTTACCATTTTGAGAGCAGAGCGGTGATAAAGTAAATTACACAAAGTAAACTGCATGCCTTTTTTTTTTTGCGTGGGTAATCATCAAATGACTTCTCTCGCTCTGGGTGGAGCGGGAGGGCGTGTCAGACTCCTACTGACTAAAACCCACCCATGTTCCTTCTGTTGCCTTTGCAATGCCAGGGGCACGGTATCCCTTTCGGACTTTCCCGCAACCCGGCAGGCAATGGTCTCATCGGACCCCTTCACTTGCTGACATCTCTTTGAGGCGCGCGTGGAACACAACGTGCCGTCGACCCGGGCCTGGTCCTTACCGGACGGCGTGCTAAACTGCATGCCTGGAATCGACCATAACACCTACAACGTCAAGCCGCAGCTTTTTTTTTTTTTTGTAGGCATAACTGTTTAAATCAAAATCTGAAATGCGCTAGAACTTACCTACAGCGGTTTTTTTGGTTCCGTAGCCAACTGGCAGAACCGGAACCCTTATAATAACTTCGTCATGCCCGTCTGTCCGTCCGTCCGGAAGTCATTCAGCCATTATACTCGGAGACTTGGCACTATATCTATAAAAATTGGAAAGAAGGTGCACCGCTAAACATGATGTTGTGAAATTGTGACAAAAATAATTAGGGGTGGAATCACAATATAAGTAACAATCAATCTGCCTAGCCTTTTCCCAACTATATTGGGGTCGGCTTCCAGTCTAACCGGATGCAGCTGAATACCAGTATTTTACATGAAGCGACTGCCTATCTGACCTCCACAACCCAGTAACTGGGTAATACGATACCCCTTGGTAAGACTGGTTGTCAGACTTTCAGGCTTCTGACGACCCGTAACGGCTGTCAAAGATCCACGAATGACAGCCGGGACCAACGGCTTAACGTGCTTTCCGAGGCACGGAGAAGTCTCGGTATGTAAAGATGGTCACCCATCCACAGACCAACCCTGGCAAGCGTAGCTTAACCTGATGGATCGACCCGTGCGGCAGTTATTACTTAGCCACGAGCTCCTCCACAATATAAGTAACAGAGAGATGAATAAAAAATCATCCCCCCGACCCTTGTTCGCAGAAGCGCCAGCCCGCGTTATGCTGAGAAATGTAGATTTAAATTCCCCGATTAATAATAATGAATTATCTTTGATCCAGCCTGTCCCAACTAGCTGTCCTCCCCCCAGCGACGCCCTAAGCCGAGGTCCGTACCCCACAGGGGGTGCCCTTAGCGAGCGCTCGCCTAGTTTTAATTAGAATAGTTTTGCCCCTGGCTGGAGGCTTTGAGTTTAGCAGCTTAAGGCAGCCGCAGGATTGTCCGGTTAAGTAGTCATCACCTAAGAGGTGAGCTACGAGATGCCCTAGTCAAAAAAAAAAAACAATGCATCGTTGACTACGGGGTTACTTACTATACTCGTTGACATAATCTACTCATTACAATATATTTTTTTAATGAGTTGTTTGCTCCCTTGTATTGCGTAAGCTAGCATCTATAATTTTTTGTATTTTTGACGTTTGTAAAGTGCTGATTCTCAGCCTAGTTTGAATAAATTACTTTTAGTTAGTTAGTTACTCCATTTGAAATAAGATTAGACATTTGAATAAACCTTTTTTACAGTCCCTTCAACCAATTTTGACTTCTATACCGTAGGCATAAGGTTGGCATTAAAAGCAAAAAAGTGGTTACAATACCAGCTGTTTAATATATTGCAGCTGCCATTTGTCATTTATTTATAACAATGCCAGCAATAGAGTAGGTATTCATAAAAATAATAAAGTCAAAATCGGTTGAACGGACTGTAAAGAAGGTTTATTTTATTTTTATTTTGCATAGTCATTACAAGTTCATGTTTGTTTTGTACTTTTTTTATTTGACATTAAATGTAATGTGAATAAAAAGGTCCCTGTGACGTGGGGCATTTCAACTACTCGCCCCTAGATGACGCTGTGCCCGGTCGTATTTACTAAATTCGCTACTCATCACTAGATGGCGCTGCAGTTCAAAACGGTATATTTTCGAAGTCGATTTTTTATAATTTTTGTATTAACGGTTGAGGATAATTACATTTCCATCAAATTATATGAGTAAGTAACATTACAACAAACAAACTCACGCCTTCTCCATAAAGGAGTTTGCAAAAACTACAGAACGCCACCTGCTGCGTCCCTTACTACTCCTTTTACTTCCTTTACGTTCTTAAATGGACATACACGCATACCGCCGGTTCCGAATACTGAGCACCTGACCTTTCTAGAGAATATCACCAACAAGGTCACTATAAATGTCCTTCTAGGGCGTCCCCTCACGGCGTATCCACTCACATCATGCCTTGTAAATAAAATCCTTTTGTTAGTCGCCATTCATTAATAATTACGCAACATCACGCCTGAGAATTTCACATTTTGCGCGCTTTGACGTGGAGTTGCGGATACTAGTCCGTATTACCTATCTACCTATTACTTTTTTTTTTACATTATTTGCTCTACAAGCCTTATGTGATAGGAAGCGATTCTAAATGCCTAGTGATATTATCAACAATCAATCAACTCAGCCTATCGCAGTCCACTGCTGGACATAGACTTCTCCCAGGCTGCGCGACAACACTCTGTCCTTTGCCTTCTCGCATGCAGTCTGTCCCAGCCACTTTCTTAAGGTCGTCAGTCTATCTAGCTGGGGGGCGTCCCACGCTGCGCTTGCGCATACCAGGACTTCACTCCAGGATTCGTTTGCTCCACCGGCCATCGGTCCTTCGACATCAAACATGGCCAATCCACTGCCACTCAGTTTTCTTACTCCCTAGCTATTAACAGCGCACAATTCTGGACTTCGAGCTGCTACTCAGAATTTGCTAAAGTCAAAACCTAGTAAATCTTTGCCTGACTTCGGGGACCAGCTATCTAATTACCTAACACATTTTCGTAAACGATAGCGACTGATCTGTTTCATTTTGACAGTTCAACGACATTCATTGCGTTATTTATGTTGTTGATCTGATTTTTTTGAACATGAAGCAAGGGATTAGCAATCTGATTCAAAAAGATTCAGATTCTGATTCATCGTGTATTTCGCAATTAGGGTGGAGGACCCAGAGGTTTCTCTCTCGTCAGCTAGAGCTTCAATGCAGTCTCAAGTAGGTAAATTCTGCAGATAACGAAGCATTTTATTTGAATAAATTTAACGTAAAAACGCATTCCCTGTACTAATACAAATCAAATCAAAAATGATTTATTCCTAATTTTGATGAGAAGTTAAGAATGGAAGTTGTCATGTCATGACATTGCAAAACTAATATCATTTAAAATGTCTTGTATATTTACATAATATAGATATTATCATCATCATCATTAATAATTATTTTTGGCAATATACTTAGGTAAGAACTTGTTACGGGAACCATGTTTATTATAATGTATTTATAATTCAGATACGTTTCACCTTCTATCAAATTAAAGTTCTCCCAGACTTCATAGTTATACCTGTACCTAAGTAAAATTTAGGGCCATAGTTTTTAGACCTTTGACATTCGTTACAGTCTGAAGCCCGAAAGTATGACAACCAGTCTTACCAAGGGAGATCGTATTTATTACCCAGTAAATAGGTTGAGGACGTCAGATAGGCAGTCGCTCCATGTATAATAGCGGTATTCAGCTGCATGTGGTTAGACTGGAAGCCAACCCCAACATAGTTGGGAGAAAGGATGTGCAGATGATGACCTAAGTAAAATTAAATCACCTCTTATAACCGAGAAGCTTAAACGAAAAGCAATTCAAGTTGGCGAGAAAATTAAATGAAAAACAGTTCAGTACTTTCAAATAGCAAAGATGATGGGTAATTGACGTTTTTACAATAATATTTAGACAGATTTTTGCACCACTCTTTTTTTTATTAATAATAAAATACATATTGTAGCGGTTACACCGCCACATACGAACTACGCATCAAAGACATGACGTCACACAAATCCTGCATCGCGAAATTAGAGTTTACCGCGCGAACGACATAATTATATAAGACTATCGTACATCAACAGTGGGGCAGTCGGCCCGCCAGACACAACACCCGTCTGGTTGGAGGATCCTCCCTCTTGTAAGGTGGATGAGTGAACTTTACACCCTGTTCCTCATACTCCTAAATTACATATAAATAAATAAAAAACGAAATAATAAATATTTATTCGGAATCAAAATTGGTAAAACACAATATTTATTTATAACGAATATGAATCTACCTACTATAAATAATTTGTAGGAAAGTATTACAATGAAAACAAAGTCGCTTTTTGCGTCTGTCTGTATGCCCGCGTTGTTCTTCTAAACCACGCAACAGATTTTGATGAGGTTTTCACCATCGTTTAGAGAATTTATTCCTTAAGGTTTATTAGTATAAAACGTTACTATTAAAGTTACGTTTACCTAAGAAATCTCGGATAGTTTGTTAAGCCGTAAAAACCGTGCGAAGCACAGTACAAACACAAGTACTAGGATAATCCTATCTCAAGCGGCAGGAGCTCTAACAATATGCTACTAGAAGGTCAACAGAATTTATAACAGTACATTAAAAATCTTAAAAATAGTGACAAAATAAGATAAATTTATTATATGATAAACCTAATTAACGTTAACACTAACTAAGATTGATCGAGGATTGCCTCGTTGGTCTAGTGGTCGCAAGCGCTATTGCAGAGCATGAGGGGTTCGATTCCCAGGTCGGGCAAAATGTTATTGTGTTTTTCCATCAGGAATTTCTTAGTAGCAGGCCGAAATCTGGATCTGAGGCCGGTTGATGACAATAGGCTCGCTTAAAACCTAACTGGCGAAATGCGAGTGCTACCTATCCCTCTGGGGATTACAGGCATGATGTTATGTTATGTTTCTAATTAATATTTCTACTACCTGAACTAAGTTCATAAACTTTTCTACCAACCAATTAGGTAACAACTTTATCATTCTTTCCTGATAGACTGACTGATAAGCAGTCAACGCAGTGGCCATTTACATTGAGGAATGATATGAAAGAGAAGGGAGTGAATGATAGCGTGACGGTTGACAGGAGAGTGGAAGAAGACAACGTGGTGCGCCAACCCCACGTAACATGAGACAAGGGCAGGAAGATGGAGATGATACACAATTTTTTTTTTTAATCAAGAAAGTATCTAAAGCAGTAGGCGTTTGGTAATCCGGCGCTCACTAATCCGACACGTCCAATAGTCCGGTATTTTGTAACTTATCTCTCCTACCATATAGATATCCGTCTCCTGCACTGTAATTCGCAATTTTGCACAGCGCGCGCATTGATCGCTGTCGTTCTGCAGTCCAAGATTTTTTACTTTGCAAATCTGTGTAAAAAATATTTCTTACTAGCTAGCTGAAATTTCCAAATAAACGTTTTTTTTTTCTTTCTTTCTGTTTATCTTTTCTTTACCCTAAGCAAAGGGTCTGCAATGGGTTAAATGAATTCGATGGCTTCCAAGCGATACACCGCTAAAGCGTCCCTGATGCGCTGCATACGGGGCAGCCCCAACAGCTTCCTGCAGCTTATTGTAGGGAGAATGGATGTGGATTGCTCCTTCATGGATGTTTCATGTTTATAATCTTATATAAGTATATCTATGTGTATATATATTTATGTGGATAAGTTTATGCATGTATTTACCTATTGTATATGTAAATAGTACACCACTGATTACCTGCAGTATTGTCTCTCCTGTTATCTTTAATCCATCCAAAGGTTGTCTGTAAAAGATCGCTTTAAGCGATAAGACCGCCCATTGTGTCACCCAATGTAAAATTTCTAAATTTATGTCTGTAATTTTTTATGGTGTTTATAGAGTATTCTATCTATCTATCTATATTATTAAAAATAAATAAACATGTCTGGGTGTTTATAATTCTACTAGCGATTGCAATTTATCTGAAATAAATGATTTGATTTTGAATTTGAATAAAGTACCAGAAATTTAAGTTTTAGAAGTTTCTTTTCATGTGACTTAAACATAACTGGTGAAATGTGGGTGTATACTGCATGCAAAAAAAAACCAGTTCGATCCGTGAGGGTGTTGTTAGGTGTCGTACTGAGAGTCTATTATATTATGAGGTAATTTGAAAAAAGAAAATGGCCCAATTTTTTGTCATTGGGTTTTTTTTTACCGGGTTAGTACCTACATGGCTTAGTGGACTGTAGATTGGTTGACCATAATTATTTTGTTGAGTACCTGGTACTTGTTGAAAGACCTACACTGTCCTCCCATACCTAATAATACTATTATTTGAAAATACTGTAAAAGCCAATTATTTTTAAAAGAGTAGGTAACCGTGGAGTTTCTTTCCGGCTCTTCTCCATAAGAAACGACCAATTGGAACCGTGCACCTACCTAGCTTCTGACGTTTCATAAGTGCCCATGTAGGTTTATGTGGAATAAAATATTTTTTTTTTGTTTTTTTTTTTAATTTCTTGGGGCGGAGTCAAGTCAAAACTTACTGTTGAAAATTTGCTAATTTTTTATGGATTTGGGATAATTTGGTACTTAAAATGTGAATTTTAAATAGCAATAACTTTTTTATTTTCGATTATGATTTAAAAAAAAAAAAACTTTTTGGTAATGTTATTGCAGTTATACTCCTATGTGCCCCTTTCGGGTCGGACAAGGTTTTTGTTACATATTGTGCACACCTCTGCCTAACCCTTCAGAGAATACAGGCGTGATGTTAGATATGTTATATAGGTACTAAAATTTTCACGGTTTCATAACATCATACAGGGTTGGTTGCGTTTGCCACCATTGAGACAGAATATTTTATATGCTCTTCGAAAGACTCCTGATTGTCCTATTATACCACTGCAATGGGCAAAGACGCTAGTAACAGAGGCGTTTATAAGTATAATCTTAATTAAGATTAGGTAATCGTTGTCATCAAGGTTTGTAAAATCAGTCCTCGTGAACTCCTTTTAAGATAGAAATTGTTCCACGAACCATTTGGACTTATTACCAGCCTTTGATAAGTTAAATCTGTAAGGTGCATAACTGATTCTTCTCCATTTCTACCATTGCTTAGCAGCTCGAAATAGTATTTCCGGAAGTAAAAGGAACTCTTATAGATGATAGATATAGGAAGAAGATTTCTTATTGATACCTACATAATGTTGAGGGTAGAGTTTCGCAAGGTTCTGTCATAGGACCAGTGCAAAAAATTAATCTGTCTTCACTCAAACTGGTTTATTTATTTTTCTCTCTCACGGAGAGGGTACCTGTGTACCAGCAGTGGGGACATTGGGGGCAGTCAAAATTAAAATACAAAGAGTGGTAATAGAATTTGAAATGGCGAACTACAAATGCCTATCACGGTTATTGTTAATCAAACAGAAATTAAAAAACAAACTTCCACGATTGAGCACCAAGTTTTAAGAGACGATAAGTTTTAAGAGGGAAAGTCTGCAATCTAAAAACAGAAAATCGATTACCTAATCAATTTTATTATCTGAGCCTCGATAACTGTTGATTTCTTATTGATTGATTTGCTTATCATTAATTCTTATATTTCTAGTTATGATCACAATGCGAAATCACGTTTGCGGTTTATTCAAACCAGTTCTAAAAATCGTCCGTACCACAAAAACATAACTTAAATATTTATGAAATTGCGAATTCAATACACATTCCATTACGTCATCCCTTTTACCGTGATCAGCCATAACAGCAAAAGGAATAAGCATTCCCGTATCATACAAAACCATAATCTAACACCCTTTACCACTCCAACTGTCGGATACAATACTATAAAGTAGCTATCTTCAGCAATACATTATCCTTACTTATCTATGGCCATAACATGAAACTTGGGATCTATTTTATTATAAAGTGCATTGTCTACTATAGCGGAGGTCGGTCGACCGCCGAACGTAAATAATTTAACTGTCTTAAAAGATTCAAAAATAGTTTCCTAACATTGCCCCCCTTAATATGTACACCATTTGTCAGGCCATAACTAGATTTAAACGACGCGTTACAAGAAAAAGGCCACGCCCTCGGACAGAAATATAGCCCGCCCACTCCAACACACTGGAAGGCTTCGCTAAAGTTTCTATCTGTCTCTATCGCTCGAATATTCTTGGTGGTATTTACCTTGTTACAAGACCGCTAAAAATGTGCTAAAGACCAACACTTGATGAAAGATTATAAACCTTATTTTGTTAGTGTTAAAGTCGAAAACGCTTTGTTAATTATATTATGGGGGGACTCAATTGAAGCGAGACGAGCCACGAAAGGGACGCAGCGAATCGTTCTGTTTAAGTTAGTGAGTCCAAACGAGTTTTTATGTTTGGAAATCGTATTAAGCTTTTGTTGGAAACTGTTCCACTCAACGAGCATAGTTGAGGCGTTTGTGCGGTCAAACTATCGCGTTTGAATTTCGAAAAGCGGTGGGGATACTGCTGATTGGCTCGTTTTGGCCGATACACTGTGTAACGAATCGGTCGCGTGCGGTCGAGCGTAGCGCGCCAACTGAGCTTTTTTCAAATAAGAAACTCGAGTTCGTATGTTCCATTCTTATTTCGGATTTCAAATAGCATTGGTCTATATTAAATTGGTGTTTCCTAAAAAAATGTTTGCTGCGAAAAGTATCGGTGAAGACTAAAATCTAGTGTCAGTGTTTTGATAAACTTTTACAAAATCTTTGTAAAAATGTCGTCGGTGCACTCTGATGATGATCAAGAGGAGATCAACGTGGACTCTGACAGCCGACTATCGGGCCATTGCGACAGAAGCATAGCATCAGAGGATCGAGATTCAGAACACAGTTACCACGACAGATACCGTGATTCGCCGAATCAGCATATGACTGACACCCAACCGAGGGTGAACCTACCTTTCAGCATATCTCGGCTTTTAGGGAAACAATTCGAGGATATAGATAAGCGTCGAAATTCCGGGGAAAGTGACGACAGAAGTGATCAGGACACTGAATCAGAGAGTGCTAAAGATGACGGGAAGGACAATTCTGGTTTGCCTTTGAACTTTTCGCATACGCAAGGTTTATATCCAAATTCGGGACTATTATTGAGACCTGGGTTGGGTATCGGTGGCGGGTATGGGTTCTCGAGTAACCCTGGGGTTGTTAGAGTGCCTGCTCATAGGGCTCTGGGCGCGTTGGGTGCCTGGGGGGTTTCAATGGACCCGATGCGACAAGCAGCAGCGGCGGCATTCGCACATCAAATTGTTAAGGACAGATTGAACGGTAAGATTTTAGACTTTATTTAAAAAAAAAAAACAATTTAAAAAAACACTGAAAATTGTTCTTGTTGTTGACAGTTTTGACACATTTCTATTGAGGTACTAAGCCACAATTAATTTGAATGAAAATTCTAAGAACATTTAAAATTAAGGTCAGGTACGGTAAAATTAATAGCAATATCTTGTCTGTTTAATGATCCTAAGATATCTGATTGACGTAACATTAGCGTTAATTAATTATAATCTATGATAGACAAAATGGCAAATGTCAGATCAGTTAAAAGGGTTAATGAGACTGATAAGAAATTAATTGAAATGTCGCATATATTCCTTGTAATATATATGTTGTAATAAATATTAGATTCTTAGTTAATTAATATGCTGTAGTGTATCAATATTGTTGACCTAGATCGATTAATTTCTGCCGTTAGTTATTCTTGCCAATTATTAGTCCTCATTATATAATTAACCGAAACACATTTCTTTAAGTTCGGTAATTGGCTACTCATTAGTAGCATATAACTTTGTTTATCCTTTAGCGTTTCCGATGTTGCGTGATCTGGTGTCAAAAAGTGATTATTTTTTGCTTTCTTGGTAGGTATACTATACTTATTATGTTTTTCAAACATGCCGTATACATACAACTTATGAAGAAGTCAAAAGAAAACAGCTACAAGTACAAACCTATCGTTTTCTCCGACTAAACAAAATAAAAAAATCCCAAAAAAGAAAACAAATACGCATCGCAAATTGTAATATTTGAGACGTATCTTTTTCCTTCTTTGTTTTATAAAAAAGGGTCCAAATCGGGTGCCAACGGCCTCCGAGCCAATTACTCTCGCGTGCGAACCGATGACACACCTAGAGAACTATTTCTTTTTTCCCTTTTTTTTGGCCCTTCGAGGCGAGATTGAAGGCGCCCCGTTCTGTAATTTGTCGCGTCGGCCGCCGGTCAGGTTGGGGACATTGTTTTTTTTGTTATGTTACTCATCCTGACAGAAAATTGGTTGTTAAGTTGCACGTTTGGTGTCTCTGTAATTGGAGTTGGGAACTTTTTCTTATTGAGCCGGATGCTTTGGTGATTTGATTTTTTATGCGAGTGAATTGGGATTACGATAAAGTTACTCATGTTTGTCGTTTTAGTTTGTTGGCTTAGTGATATAAAATAAATTTCATTGAAAGTAGGTAGTTACACTTCAAACTCGTTGTTTCCTAGGTTGTGGAAAAACAAATGCAAATTCAAAATACTTAATTGCACATAAACCTACATGGGCACATAAACACAAACGTTATCAATCGAATCAGAATCAGAAACCAAGATTCCCAGTTTCAATTAGTCGTTCTCACCCCACAGTTACTCTTTTAAAAATAAAATACAACAATATCTGCTGCAACGGATAAAACCAAGCTATAACACCACTTTCATTTTTTTCACCTCGTCTTGGTCAATTCGCTCAAAACAAATTCACAAAAAACCGATCCACAGCCCGACGCGTGCAGGACCCTCGGGTTTTTGCGACCACCGGCAAAGAGGAAGCGGTTACGGGGATACACTGTATAATTGAGACAATAGCTACTCGGAATCCTTAGATCCGTACGTGCATCGGAAATACTTAAGGAGTGATAAAAAAATAAAAAAAACCGTCGGCGCCGATGACTTTTTTTTTTATTACACTATTAAGGTTTTTATGACTTTTTAAAACACTGAAACACTTTTTTCGTTACACCATTTGAGTATTATAGGGTCGTTAAACGTAGATTAACATAATCTTTGATCTGTATAGGTAAATAGTTTGCGGTCGATTAATCAGTGATCTAGATTAGCATTTGAAAATGTCCTGTAGAGCGATTTTCTGTCTATTCTAGTTGTCAAAGAGTTTAATTTACAGTGAAGCGAATTCAGGAAAATGGTAATTAGAACTATAAAAATGTTTTTAGTTTTCGTGTTAAAAGTTATATTTGCAGTTATTAAGTTGTTTTAGAAATAATAAGGCTATTCAGAGGCTAATATAATACGTACTTACATTAAAAACCTTGACAAAACAAAACTGACTGCTGTTTTTGGAACAATTTGCACAATTATAAAGATTTTCTAAAAAAATATCACACCATTTTAGGCCTGGTTGTAACACAAATCGCTAAAATATTACTAACGATTTACTCATTTATGGTGCTAGCGGAAGTTATACTCTTTTTTTATATATTTTAAGCTCAAAGTTAAATGATTTGTTTTAAAATAATATGGAAATCTTTCCTCGTAGCATGACTGGTGGGTATTTATCTATTTAATAAACATTTTTGGCCTGAAGAAAACATTTTTTTCTTTACGTAACTCATGCTGATCCTTTTCCATAAACGGCGTTAATATTTCATTCATAAAATGCTGTACTTATTGTAACTGTAGGCGTGATTATGTCATGGTTATGTACTCAGTAACATAGCTGTATAATAGTTGTATAACCGAACTATTTGAAGCGTGTCGTCTGGAACAGTTTCCGTCGATTTGCGGTTATTACGCTTTGCTTACCGACGGCGCGCGGGGATTTGATGTAGCCTTTTTTATACTCTTTTCTTGAGAGTTTTTTTTTTTTAATATTTCTTCTACTACTAATATCTAATAACTATCGATTCAATAAAAAATCAAAAATATTCTATTTGTGGGCCATTTTGTTAAGTACCTAAAGTAAGGCCATTTTAATAGGTAACATTTGACTTATGTCAGTCTAGTGAAAGCAAATCGTAAAATTACTCATATCGGTCATTATTACAATAAATATGTAATCGTAATTGAAAAAAGTTAAGCAATTGTGCAGTTCTAACAAAACGAAAAAATATACTTATTATTTTATGCCCGCCGTTACAGGGTTACGTTGTTGAATTTTGATGAATTGTCAAATGTTACCTATTAAAATGGCCTTACTTTAGTACTTGTTGACAGGCCTACACTGCCCTCCCATACCTATTAACACTGAAATTTGAAAATATTGTAAAAACCATTTATTTTTAAAAGAACAACCGTCTAGTTTCTTGCTGGCTCTTCTCCATAGGAAACGACCAATGGGAACCGTGAACTTATCTTCTGATGTTTCATAATTGCCCATGTTTATGTGAAATAAAATATTTTGAATTATTGGGTAAAACTGTTCCTGAAAAATATTTAAACTTTGTTTATTTTTTTAACCCCAACGGGGAAGCTCTTGGCCTGCACCTGTTGGTAAGTGAGGATCAGGGTGAAGGTGGAAGTGAGCTTCACCCGGAATTCGCCCTTAACCACAGAGGAACTAGCTATCTTACCTCTAACTGCCGAAACACAACAATACTGTTAACATTGTTGAGGGGACAGACTTAGATAAGATGGTGGTTAGATAGAGGTCAGACTTAGATAAGCTAGCCAGGTAAGTCCGCCTGGCTAGCTTATCTTTTTACTCGAATTGGTAGTAAGATGTTAGTTGATAAGGTAAGCATTAGCATTGGCATTGTATTGTATTTACCCATCATTATTTATTTATCAAGCAACTATATTTTAAAGGGGGAAAATGACATTTAAAAGAGGATTTTCTAAGCTCTTTCGAGTGATATCTAACTAATTATAGACGTCACAGACCAATAATTGGGTTATTTTTCGCAACCTAAGCCCGTGACGAGTTAAACCCTTACGCTAGCTGATGCTAGAAGTCGATTTCTATTCATCAATATCTAGTAGGTAGGTAACTACTTACTTAGTTACACCGGATAGGACACAAAATCTGAAATCTCCAGCTTCAAGCAATTTTTTTTATTTATTCGTTTATAGGGGCTTTTACGCATAGCGTATATCAGTCCCATCGTATCCTAAGCAATTGTACTTTCACAAAACATGGGCCATGAATTTGAACAACCTTTTCGCATCGTCGCCATTTGGTTGGGATAGAATTGTATGGAACATGCCTACATCAGTTTTGTTCAAATTTAGGGACCTTACTAAATTAGCTTCAAGCAATTTAAAAACCTTGCCATCAAAACGCTGCGTAACCGACCAAAAACAGTTGAACAAAGGTTATTTAACGGCATTATTACACAAAAAAAAAGCGTTTTTTTTTTCTGAAGCAACAACCTTAGTTGATTGTTAACCGTTTAGAAAGGCAAACCAGTTACCTTAACAAAAACAGTGATGGCTTTGCGAAATCAATAGAGAGAGTAATCAGTCTCACCTCGGTCTTTCTAGTAATGGTACCTATTTCCGCTACGGTTCTCATTATTTTACCGCACAGTTTTACCTAATCCAACTTTTTGCATCTATTAGTGACCATCGAGCTGTTTTATTACAGCTTTTTATATTTACCAACCGTTTTGCCTATTCCTTGCAATACTTTCAGTTTTTTTGTTTGTTTTTGGGGTAATTGTTGGCGAAGGAAAAGTTGGAAGGAGTTGGCTATAAGTGATGGCCGGGCCATACTGAAAATTTTGCTGATTGCAACCACAAATTACATTAAAAATATGCTGTTTTGCAGAGCCTTAAGACAGTATTAAGGACATTTGATAACTGTACATTTTTTAATCAAGGATTTTATAAATAAGCTTATTAGTTTTTTAACTCAGTACAGTCGTGCCATTAAAGTTGAGACTTGAAGCACCACGTGGTTTGACTTGCCACTTGACTACTTGCAGTAGACGATTTATGGGTCTCTTTACCGGTATGAGGTCCCCGCCGGGGTATCAGGGGGGCGGCTGGAGGCGCGGTCAAGTCTGAACTTTACCTTGCACGAATTGTACCTACTTCTGTTTAAAAATGTCGTATTTAGTCCCACTACTTATATGAAAAGCATAATATTTTTTTTACCATTGAGGACTTATAGAAATTCGTGTAGATTTTATTACATTGCTGATTTCCGTCGCACATGACTTTTGGGTCTTAAATGGTTTTATATTTAACTAGCTTCTGCCCGCGACTTCGTCCGTGAGCCTATTGAACATGATAAAATTGGACTACCCAATGCAAATAGAATTTTACAAATCCGACTGGTAGTTTCGGAGAAGACCATCTACAAACAAACAAATTTTACCTCTTTATAATATTATTATAATTATAATTATTAATAAGTATTTCATAACGATGCCAAAAAAAGAAAAAAAACGGCCAAGTACGAGTCGGACTCGCGCACGAAGGGTTCCGTACCAGTAACTACAAAAACGGCAAAAAAAACATGTCTGTTGTGTGGGAGCCCCCCTTAAATATTTATTTTATTATTATTTTTAGTATTTGTTGTTATAGCGGCAATAGAAATACATCATCTGTGAAAATTTCAACTGTCTAACTATCACGGTTCATGAGATACAACCTGGTGACAGACGGACAGACAGACAGACGGACAGCGGAGTCTTAGTAATAGGGTTCCGTTTCACCCTTTGGGTACGGAACCCTAAAAGGCTCTCAGAGAAGCACACGTAGAAAATTAATAAAACAGTTAAACATAATCTAACCAAGTTAATCGTTGATAGAACTGGTTTTATTAATCTTATCTAAGATTATGGAGGTGAGCTTACTCTTAAATATCAATCTACTGATAGTCTAGCTAACCAACGTTACTTGTAAGTTGTAACATAGGTACTTATATCCTGAGAAGCTGCGGAACCCGTTAGTTTGGGTTCAAAACATCTGGGAAAAGGATTATAAAGTTGTATGTTGATGTTGAAACGATTAAGATTAAACTGAGAAAATCGATAGTTAAAATGATCGAAGTAGCAAAATTTTTCGTTGTAAACACTTATTTTGGTACTATTACAATCACACTAATATTATAAAGGCGAAATTTTGTGAGTGTGTATGTTTGTCTCTTCTTCACGCTAAAACTACTGAACGGATTTGGATAAAATTTGGCACACTGATAGTTTATAACCTGGATTAACACATAGGACACTTTTTATCCCGATATTCCCACGAGATCGAAACTTATGCGGGTGAAACCGTGGGGCGCAGCTATTAACATATAAAGATAAAGATACGAGTCAACGAAATATTTTTTATTCGACAAAATAACTGTCACTTAAAAAAAATATATAATTGCTATCAAATCTAATAAATATTATTATGAACTTATATAATATGCGTTTCTATATGTCTCTCCATAAAACTTAATTTTACAGCAAAAAAATAGATAAACTTTTACCCTACTCCTATACGAAAGACATCAACGACCGCTTCCGTGATTTTTTTCTTTAGGCCGCACACGCACTTTTCCTGTACATTTTCTTGATTTTAACAAAAAAATGTTTAATATCAATCGATTTATGTAAAAGAGGTCGAAAATCAATCACTTAATTAGACGTTGGGCACAATCTAATTAAGTGAGTCTGGTGATCGATTTTGCGTTACACAACGACAATTGTTTTCATGGCGTATGTTTTAAAATCCGTGTATCAGGATATCTGACGCAGTATAAGTCGTTTTGAACTGTCAAAATGAAAGAGATTATCATTAGCACTGTAAAGTTTTGTTTTCCTAAGAAAACGGTGAAAGGTCACAACCAAATCTAGGCTGTCCAAATACAGAGCGCCACCAATGTCAAATACTGATGAAAATGGCAAAAGCGTCAGGGTAGCTCGCAAAATTAAATTTTTCTTACTTTCTTTGCGAGTCACAGGTCAGTATCAGGTTGTATGTTGATCTAAATATTTACACGCACACATTCTTGTACTGGACTTTTATTTGTTCAAAATTCAGTTAGTAATAATTATGTAACAGTCTAAGAATTACTCTTGTCCTATTTTCGGGAAATGAGGTCTGATTGTCCTTAATACAGGCTACTAAGTAACCTAGCTAGGACATCAGATCGTAAAGTTGTATTGTTACTTACTCATCTCAGATGTAAACTATTCCCAAGTTGTCATCCTACTTTGTAACAGACTGTACCACTTTTTTATGAAATAAATTACAAAAATTACAAATTACAAATATGATTCGCGACCGTATCAAATGTTTATTTATGGAACTATAATCATAAAAGTCATCAATAAAACTCTCTATGTTCATGTGATCTATGTTCATGACATCATGACATTTAAAGGATTATGCTAACTTAAGGAGTTGTATAGCTGATTCTATAATTATAATTCTGTAAAGCCATATTTGTTACGGTCGCGAAGCATATTTTAATCAACATACAACCTGATACATACTTGCAAATAGGAAAAAACTAAAGAAAATTTCAATTTCAATTTTGCGGGCTACCGTAGTGCATTCCCCTTGATGTCAAATACTGGTGAACATTACAGATTTTTACGACGACGGCCGTTTAATATAAATACCACTGCTCATCTACGATTTCTCCTCCCCCCGAACCTTTTTTTTTTGTTTTGGAAATCGTCAAATGACTTCTCCCGCTCTGGGTGGAGCGGGAGGGCGTGTCAGACTCTTACTGACTAAAACCCACCCGTGTTCCTTCTGCTGCCTGTGCAATGCCAGGGGGCCACGGTATACCTTTCGGACTTTCTCGCAACCCCGGCAGACAATGGTCACATCGGACCTCTTCACTTGCTGACATCTCTTTGAGGCGCGCGTGGAACACAACGCGCCGTCGACCCGGGCTTGGTCCTTACCGGATGGCGAGCTACCCATTGCTAACCGTCCGTTCCCCCGACCCTTGCTCGTTGATGCGCCAGCCCGCGTCGATGCTGAGCCAGTAGCTTTAAATTCCCCGTTTAATAATCATGAACTATCCTTGATCCAGCCTGTCCCAACTTGCTGTCCTACCGCCAGCGACGCCCTAAGTCGACGAGGCCCGTACCCTACAGGGGGTGCCCTTAGCGAGCGCTCGCCTAGTTTTTATTAGAATAGTTTTTGCCCCTGGAGGCTTTGACTGTAGTAGCTTAAGGCAGCCACAGGAAAGCTCGGTTAAGTACTCATGACCTCAGAGGTCAGCTACGAGATGCCCTAGACAAAAACCCAAAAAAAAATAGATTTCTCCCTTTCTAATTACGCCGCCGCGCCGCCGTCCTTGAAAACAGTAAAAACTATGCTAAACTATAATCGCGATGATTCAGATTCTAGTTTTAACCAACGGACACTAAACCACAGACTCAACCTTCCAAAAGTCTAAAACATTAATTCATAGTAATTTTGCCCAGTTGTTGTGTCGGCACGAAGTTACTTGATTCCATTATTTTGTTTAATGAATGCTGTGCCTTAAATTAGGCCAAGGCGCCTAAAGTGATTGCTGAGATGATGGGATGATGATTCGTCATTATTTTATAAGATTATTATGTAAGTAACTAGTTACTTGAAGCCGTGAGAATGAAGTCTTTTTAGTTTCAGTAGTTAGATATGAATTATATATCTTTGATATGAATTATTTCGCATAGGGTCCCAGCATTATGTTGACTGATGGCCGTTTTGCGTGGATGTGACGCATATTCATTCCCCCAAATTGATATTTTCGTGTTTTTTTATTTTTCTTTTTCTTAAAGGTATTTTTTTCTTTTCTGTCTTTCTATGAGGATTTTTTGTTAAATTGAAAATAATAACTGTCTCGTTGGTCTAGTGGTCACAAGTGCTACTGCTGAGCGTGAGGTTCTGGGTTCGATTCCCAGGTTGGGTAAAGTGTTATTGGGTTTTTCCATCAGGCATTTTTCAGTAACAGCCCGAAGTCTTGATTTTTGCCCGGTTGATATGGCAATAGGCTCGCCTCTATTACATGGGACTTAAACATAACTGGCGAAATGTGGGTGTACTATAAGTACACCTCTGCTTAACTCTTCGGGAATTGCAGGTGTGATGTTATGTAAAAATAATAATAAAGCACATTAGATTAAGTTATAGCTGACTAGTCGGTCTAGTGGTCGCAAGCGCTACTAATGAGCATAACGTCATGGGCTCGATTCCCTGTTTGGGCAATGTATTATTGTGTTTGTCCATATGGAATTTCTCAGTAGAAGCCCGGTTGATGGCAATAGGATCGCCCTCAATTACATGGAACTTTAAACATAAGTGGCTTGCTTCAAAAACGGTGAAGGAAAAGATCGTGTGGAAGCCGGCATGCCTGAGAGATATTTCTCGAGGGCATGTGAAGCCAAGTCAGAGGCCCGTGGGTGGCTTTAAAACTCTGACACCAGGTTAGTCACTAGCCACACGAAAATACCCCTACATCGAGTCACAAATACTAACAGTAGTCTGTTTGTTTAGCATCTTACCTATGAGTACCATTCTCAAGAGTAAATGGGTAAAGTCAAGAGTACCTAAATGAGTAAGTAATAAAGGCATTTTAAACATATTTTTATCTTGATATCCAAGAAGCAAAGATAAGTCTGTGTTTATCGAGGTATAAAAAACAATAAATCTTCAGCTAAGTGGACGACGTGGATGTTTGTCAATGTTTTTAGTTTTATAGCTGTGTTTATTACTTAATTTTAATTGTGAATTAGGTAATATTATGTTAACAGTTTATTTGTGGGAAAACATGCGAGGTTCTAGTTTATTTTAAGTGGCATTTTTTTACTGAGAATTTCAATTAATAATCATGCGGATATGGGTGCTTTTAATATTTGCCAGTTGAAATAAAGATTAAAAAATAAATGCCGATTTAAAAAATTATGGCCGTAGGTTCATTAACATTTAAACGTGTTCAAAGCTGTGTTTCTATGTAAAGGCTTAAGGATTTCTATAACTGTACCCAAATCGTAGGTAGGTAAAAACCTATAAATATAAAGTTTTACAAAGTGACCGATAACTTATGTAATATCCTACAATTCAGTTATCTACTAACATAAAAAAAACACCTCACTGTTGCACTTACAATTTACCTAGAACATAACATTTGACGACACGTCACCACAATTTTATTTCGTCGTCACTCCAACGAATTTTATCGCACCTTTCTTCCTTTCAAACGTGCCACAAAATCATCGATACACTAATACACATGTCTAATATCCCCCAACCTCCCCTCGCAAGCCTCTTCGCCCGCATTTCCCGCGGGGAGACGCGGGATCGTTGGCGTTATGAAAATTTGACGTCAACCAATATGCGATGATACGTTCAGGGGTTACGTTTCGTATATTATTTTACATGTGTGAAATTGCCCAAACTCCCCTAGAGGGTGAGATGGGGTTTTCTTAATCGGTTGGCTTTAGTTCAGTAATTGTTTATGGTGCGTTGAAATTATGCGGTTGGTAAGGATATCATATCGCTTTGCATATTAATTTGGGCTTAACTGATGTAATACCTGTAAGGAATTTACTATAATTGACTAGGTACTTTAAAAGAAATAAAAATTACAAATATGTATAAAGAAAAGAAAAAAAGAAAGAAAAATAGTTTTATTTGTCACAGAAACACCTGCATACAAAAAGGTAAAGTTACTAAATCTCACGTTTTTGGTATAATCGAGTCATATTATCTTCTAGCAAAGTAGGTATTTGCGATTAAACGTAATTAAGAGGCAAAAACATTCAACAGTTTTCCAACAACTCAAATTATTTTTATGTAAATTTTTCTAATTAAATTCAAGATCTTTCGAGTAAAAGATTAAAATAATAACCATTCATTTCCTGATCAACACAAGACTTTTCCATAAACTTAGTAAAACACCAAAAAAGGCCGTACAAGATCCATAAGCTTAAGTATACCTAAGTAAGCCTCAAGTTGATATGTTTTATCGCCAATCCATAACGCGCGATGCTATAAACCCGGCCATATTTCAAATGTGTAAATATATGTGAGCGAAGTCCCCGCGCCTCCCTCCGAGACGTGGACCCGAGTACATAAAATATTATATTGCCATTTATATTTTTCGCTTCAGAAAGATTAGAAGAATCCCCGTTTATGTTAAGTGGTATTGCATGTATGTTTATGTGTTTTCGCAATGTTTTTATGTTTCTTTAATCAATCATCGTCATGACGAATCGGTCTGGAACTTCTTTTATCAAGATTACAGAACAATAGACTACATTTTAGGCACTACAGTCATCTGTCTCTGCTACAGATAGTGCAATCCACGACGACGCGCCCCACTCCGCGATTACTGTTCTGTAAGCTGTACTTTAGTACGGAGCGGAGCGGAGTGGGGCCCGTCATCGTGGATTGCTCTATCTATGGTATTGTTCTAATTTCCTTGATCACCACTCTTAAAAAAGGTTTTAGAAATTATCTAATGAAATTATGTATGTAAGTTGAGCTCCTTAAGTACTGAGTTGAGCTCCACGACAATGCTTGCACTGACAGGACAGGTCCACTCAAATCTGTGTGGTTCTCTTCTCAAAAGACCATTTCAGACTAATCTACATGGTCCTCATATGGCCTGACCAAGATTATGTCTGGACTTTAAAAGAGACTGTGACCTCTGAGTTTGTTTCGGCCTTTCTTCTCTGAGTAGTCAGATAGGAAACGCCGAACTCATCTAGCAATTTTTTTAAGATGACGTGTAAAAGTGATTCCAATATCCTATTTACAGAATAAACAATTTCATTTCATTTCATTGTACTGCTATCTTTCCTCTCGACCTGCTTGAAGTTGCTTTGTCGCCTTACAGATCAGTAGTGGTCCAGTCCTAAGAGCCCTGACTTAAGTGTCGTATCGTAAGTCGTGGGTTCAAACCAAAGCAGGCAATTTACTTTGTGTCATTTATTTCATCACCACTGCTCTCAAAACGGTAAAGGAAAACATAGGGAGGAAACAGTCATGTCCTAGAATCGACAATTAGAAGACATGTGTTATCCACCAACCCGGATTATGGCCCACTTTCTGTCACAGAGAGTAGGCCTAAATCCCAGGAGTAGGAACAGTATAAGCTAAGTATGTACTGTTTTATAATATTGCTGCTATGTTTTCTCTTGACCTCTCTCAAGTTGCTTTGTCGAATGACAGAAACAAGGTATATATCTGCCTTGCCTTTTCCCAACTAATTTAGGGTCAGCTTCCAGTCTAACCGGATGTCAAAACGGTGAAGGGAAACATTGTGAAGGAACCGGTATGTCCTAGAACCAAAAATTCGAAGACATTGACATCTACCAACCCGCACTGGGGTACGTGATGGCCCAGTCCCTCTCACAGAAACAGTAGGCAAATATTATAGGCGGATTATGCAGCAAGTCTTCTTCTTTCAAACATCTTTTAGCTATCATCTCAGTATTCACTCCCGTTCTCAGCAATTTACTCATTCAATCGGCCTAGCCTTTTTCCAACTATGTTTGGGTCAGCTTCCAGTCTAACCGGATGCAGCTGAATACCAGTATTTCACATGGAGCGACTGCCTATCTGACCTCCACAACCCAGTTACTGGGTAATACGATACCCCTTGGTAAGACTGGTAGTCAGACTTTCGGGCTTCTGACGACCCGTAACGACTGTCAAAGATCCAAAAATGACAGCCGGGACCAACGGCTTAACGTGTTTTCCGAGGCACGGAGGAGTCTCGATATATAAAGATGGTCACCCATCAACGGACCAATCCCGGCAACCGTAGCTTAACCTGATGGATTGGGCCATGTGGCTGTTATTACATAGTCACGAACTTCTCTTACAACAAGATAGCAAAGCTCTTTGTAAAGGAGCTCACCTACTGCCCAGGCCCAAAAATGTAGAGCCTGCCCTAGCCGCTAACCAAAGCTCGCTAAGGATTTCGAAATTTTCGAAAGAAAAATATGGGGCGAGCCTATTGCCATCGACCGGGCACACAACCAGACTTCGGACTGCTACCCAATAACACTTTGACCGACCTTGGAATCAAGCTCAGGACCTCACGCTCTGCAGTAGCGCTTGCAACCACTGGACCAACGTTGGACGTTAACAACGTGAACGTTGGACCAACGAGACAGTCAAATAAAAGTGGATAATTTCAGCTTTCAGCCAACCCTGTTTCTGAGCCTGTCCTGTTTACACCGTCTGGCTATGGCCCTGCTACTACGAGTACCACCATACTTATTCTGCCGCTAAGCACCGTTGTATTGCTGTGCAAAACGGAACTTGAAACGTATACAAGCCGCGTAATTACAGGTTTATAATTCGTCCTTATGTTTGAGGAATGGCAACTGACCGACCATCAATTTTTTAGGGGAAGGGGTAGTTTATTATTATTATCCAATTTCTATCTTGCTAAGTACCTGATACTTGTTGATAGGCCTACACTGTCCTCTCATGCCTATTAACACTGTAATTTGAAAACGTTGTAAATACAATTTACTTTTAAAAGAGTAACCGTGGAGTTTCTTACCGGCTCTTCTCCATAGGAAACGACCAATTGGAACCGTGCACCTAGCTTCTGACGCTTCATAAGTGCCCTTGTATGTTTATGTGAAATAAAATATATTGAATTTAGAATTAATCATTTGAATCAGAAAAAAAATACATTTTATACATTGTTTGTAAATATTACTTACTACTAACTATGTATGTTAGTAAATGATTCATTATTTATTGATTATTATTATTTACAATTGCACTATTTAATATTATATGGGGCACCTCCAGATCCGTGAACGGTGTTCCAGTGCCTCAAAACCGGGCAATAAACCCATCCAAATATCGTATTCAGAAGGCTGGTGCTGCCTCGCACGCGGCGCATCAAGCAGGCCACTCTTTTCCTTACTATTTGCCCTAAAGCAGTCCGTGCTGGCCTTAGCAATCATCCCTGATCCACTACAAAAGCGAGGCAACCCCAACAGCATCCTAAAACCATTAGTATACAGGACCCGTAGTAGGGCACTGAAAGATCTATGCGTATTAACGGACCCACAGGCTGCAGGTATAAAATCGGGGCATTTGGCCGAGAGAGCTCAATTTGGTGTGAAGAATAAATGTGGTGACTGTATCTGTGGGAAGAGAAAAATAAAGTATCAGTATCTAGATTTAGTGAGCTTTATTACATCGGCACAGGAGCCATTTCAGCTTTGTCTTTGCAATAGCAAGGCACCTGTGTAATGCTTCTGGTTTTGCAAATGCTCATACGCGGCGCCGGCGACGACCACTTACCATCGGGTGAGCCGCCCGGTTGTTTACCTCCTCAAAGTTGTTGAGCTCCTTAAGTTTTGAGTTGAGTTACACGATTACTGACAAATGCGTGTACTGGTTGGACAGGTCCTCAAAAGAGCTTCTCAGACACTAATGTCTGGACTTTAAAAGAATCTGACCACTCTGAGAAGAAACTGGGATACACTGACCTCACCTTATTAAAAAGGAGGGTTATTATTTTGACCAGTATGTATATGTACGTATATATGTACTGTACTGTACTGGTTCACACCCATTCTACGTTGGAATGCTAATTCGGCTTTAAAATCCTGGACGCGTCGTCAGTTTCTCCCTCTAACCGTAGTTTTATGATAAAGGTAGATAGATATCGTAAATTTAATAGGATTTATGGTTTATTCAGCATTTATTTCACGGATTTATTTGAAAATAATATCACATCGCCCCTGTTTTCCCAAAAGGGTTAGACAGAGGTGTACCTACATTTCGCCAGTGCTAGAATGACACATGTAAAAATATATTAGCCGCTCAGCTGCCAAGAGTTTGTCTGCTAAAATTAATTTTAAATTGCCACTTCTGCAGTTTATTTCAGTGCAAAACTAACAATTTACTTGTTTTATGTCAAGCACTGCCGAACCAACAATATCTTTTTTTACATAAACTGTAGTTAAAGTTACTGCACACCACATGGAATTAACCTACGAAATGACTTCTTCAACAGCTTAGAAAATTATGTCAAAAACACATCATGTCGTTTGTGTGTCCAAATAAATATTATTCTTTCTTTCTTTCTTTTTCTTTCATGTCGAGCAAACGTTCACAAGCTTTTAATGCGTTTACAGCCCGAATCACAAATTACTTTATACATATATTTCGCAGGCAGATTGTATAATTCGTCATTACACAAAGGCGCCGTCCGTAAACAAACGCTCGCAGTTTTGCCGCGGCATTTTATAAAGGGCGTTTTAATTGTTGATATAATGTTGTGGCAATTTACATTTTGCCCTCGACATTTTGCATAACTGCGAGAAAAAAAACGGATGGCGCCCTTTGTATAGTGACGAATCTTACAATTCGCCTGCGGCACATACATAGTTAACCAAGAATCAATTCTTTATGATGAGTAATATTAACGTTAAATTAAAGAATACTTCTTCGGAACAATCGAGCCCGTAAATTGCCAGATTAGGTATCATTTCAATTTCTGACATTCGATAAATACAATCGATAAATAAAATCATTTGGGACAGAATGAAACATTAATTTGTTACCAGCCGTTCATTATCTTAGGCTTCATGTACATGACGTTGGAGCTGCACCGGCGCCGCCGGACCGCAAGTTTGTGTACTATACGAATGAATATCGTACATGCGCCGCACCGGCAACGGCACCGCACCGAACCGTGTGTACACTGGCATTGATGCCGAGTAAGCGGTCCGGCGCGTCTCCGGCATCATATACCGTAAGGGCCTATTTTCATAAATGGGATAAGATCATTGATCGCTTGTTCACTGTCTTTTAACAATTTAATTACGTTAAATTTGGCTTATGTGTATCTTGGAATGTAAGTAGGTACTTACTACATCATCCCAATTATCTTTTAGGGATGTTGGGCTTTAACTCATTGGAGGTGAGAAGAGGCCTTGATCAACTCACTGTAGCCTGTAAGACCTTACGGGGACGTATCGACAGCCCAGAGCTCCATGGTCTTTTCTGCCGAATATTTGTGCCCGATAAATATATCAGACACCGTCAGAGCCGCCGCCGGCACGATCTGCGCAACTGCCAGCCAAAACTGTAGCCAGAGCCGAATCCCCAGTCTTCGTACTCTAAATGTGCTGAATGCCCTCCTGGCTGCCAACCCTGAATGTGATGTGTTTGCAAATGAATGGATTAAAATGATGCGTACCTTTATGTCTGTTGTTCTGTGAGAGAATGTATGCAAGGAAGTCCATTGTTCCACTGTTAGTTTTAAATTATATTTTTGTCAACGTAATTATTGTCTCTATGTTAATTAATGTAATTAGTGTTGTACCGTTTAATTAACTATAAATAAATAAATCTTTCTGGTCTCACCTCAACTAATCATGACATTTTTCTTCCATATCTACGTCTCTTTCAGCTGTCATCTCAGTATTCACTACTAACCAATATTTCCATTTTGTCTACTATCCAAAATTTTCTTTTGTTTTCTTGGTCTTCCCCATTTCCAACTCTATCCATTCGCATAACTCACATCCGTCTCACATCGTCATTCAAAAGTCAGTTGTATGTATACCTAATTGCCTTTCATGACCAGTATTACCAAATTACCTTATGATATCAAAAAATCAATTTTGACTACCATGACCTTTAGCATTAATTTGATCGTACCACATTTCCTCTACCGAAATTCAAGTCTAAAATTCCCATTCCCCGACCAACGGATGCTAGATTATCCGCAATTAGGCTGTGACACGTAACCCCAGTGGTCCAACCGACGACAGCGGAGACAAAATTTTAATGAGCAAAATGAGTGAGCGTGCGTGTAATCACACAGTGGGCTATGTGACTGTCCCACGAACGTGGGAGCATTTTTCGAGGTATTTCCTTGTGTTACAAATCATAGTGAGGTCGTGGAAAAAATAAGGCCGCTATGAAAATATATTGACGTGCTTTTGTTTTTTGTAAGAGATGAGATAACACTAGATATCGGTGAAGAGTTGTTTATTTTTTTATCGCTTTCTTGTCGATTCCTCTTAGTATGTTGTATGTTCTGGTTTGTGACGTGTTCACTGGCGAATGGAAGACGATCATATCAGTATGTCTGGAGTTCTGTATTGGTGTAAATCATCTCATCGTCTGACCAATGCAGTTTAAGTTTTCACTCGCCGACTTCTTTGCGAAACATTTAGTAGGGATTCCTTATTTCACAAGCCTACCATAGAATCTCAAATCTTAAAAGAGGGAAATGGAGATTAATAGGATATAAACAAGAAAGATTTAGTTTCCAGAGTAAAATTCGGCGATTTAGGTTTACCTCACTGAGAAACAGATTCTTGCTAGACTGAGTCGCAGTTTATCGCGATTTATATTTATTATTCTTTCAATTAATTTTAAATTAAAGCCTTAACAAAACTTGCTTGCCTATGGTTACTTTTATAAAACGCACATTAGAATATATACATATTTATAGACCCTACCAAACTCAACCATTACCATAAACGAACCAAGCAACCATTATACCAACTAATTCATCAGATGAAAGCCTGACAGGGTCCACAATGATGATGTCTTTGAAAAACCTACCACCTAAGTTCACATTGAGGAATGGAAATTAGTATTGACTATTGCATTATAATAAAAATAGTAATACCAGCCTGTTACTGTCCCACTGCAGGGCAAAGGCCTCTTCTCATACAGAGAAGGCACGAGCATTGATCACCACGCTTGCTCAAGACGGGTTGGCGATTTCAGACTTATATTAACTATAAGTCCAGGTTTCCTCACAATGTTTTTCTTCACCGTTGCCAGTAATGTCCAAGATAAACTCAGAAAGTACATATGAAATGAAATATTCATATTGGTACTTGGCCGGATTTGAACCCTTGTGCATGAGAGGCGAGGCCTTAACCACGACACGACACGACATGTTGCTGTGCATTATAATTATGCAATTTATAATATCGCCCATACCTAGTGTGAAGATAACTTTGCATATCTTGATGCTTGTAAGATGATAATATTATGATTAAATAAGATATTATTTGCATTGAAATCGTAATGCAGTTTGAGCAATAATAATATAATATAACTGTAGAACCAATTTACGCTAATAACATAGAGGGATTTTCCGCAAATATATATAAAATTAGTTGAATTATACCTATCATTGTTGGTACTTTACGATAATGTGTAACTGCATACAATATGTTCAATGATTTTATCTATGCAACATTTCTAACCAATTATTTACTAGTTTATTTATTTAGGATTTCTAACATAAGGTAAACAGACAGACACATAAATACTTAACATTAAAATGTTTTAAAATGCTTAATAATTTCATTGACAGTGACTTTGAAAAATGTATCATTTTATAAATGACACTCCTGCTTTGAACGGTTAGACGACCTCACAAAACATCGAGATTTCATTAAATATGTAAGTTTAATATAAATTTCATATACACATAATATCTCCCGGAATAAATTCTCAAAGTTATGGTAAAAATCGAATCAAAATCCATTAAGTAGTTTAGAAGAACAACGCGGTCACAGACTCACACGAAAAATGACTTCAATTTATAATATGTATACCTAGATATAGATACTAGATTTAACTATATGAAAAACGTCTAACATAAAATGACCAACCATTCAGACCACTACAAAAAAAACCTGCACAAAAACAATGTTCTAAACACATCGAACACGTATCGTACATGGAATACGACACACGAACAAAGGCACTAAAAACAACATCATAAAGCCTGCCTTTTGTTCCGAACGAGTGCAACGTTTGAAAATGCAACCTAAACCTGCTTTCCTGTATCCCGATTGCATTTCAACCCATGAATATTCCATGAGGTCGTACCTCCCCGATTCCCCGTTCGTAACAACGTAACTAGTGGGAATTGGTATTCGCTTGCTGCGTACAATATATATGAGATTTTGTCCACCAATTTTTTTCGTTTCGCACCACTGTCCGGTGTAATTGAGATATGTTTTACTCCCAGCAGTCTCGGTGCACATTGTCGGTGCTGCAGTGGACCGGATAATTGCATATTTATGATCGCAGCGCAAATTGATTTGCAAAAAATTGCCGAAAAATTTGAGCATTTTATTTTTTTCGTTCCACTAGTTACATTTGGTATGCAGATGGCGGGAACATTTCAATCAGTAAATATTGGATGCTGTTAAATTTTTTGTTGTCTACTTGAATTTTTGGTGCGTTAAAATGGTGGAGGCGCGGACAAATGCGAGTGTAGGAGTGATGGAGCGACTCCATGTAATCCCCCGTGACGGCTGCGTCCAATTAGACGTCAGGCATTCGTCTTCCCGTCCTGACTTTTTCACTTCCCTCACTTGGGGGCGGATTTGTAGGAAAATATGAGAGAGAATTTGTCTCCGTTTAAATGAAAGAAACGCTCTGAGGTGTTGTGTATTATAAACATTGACATTGTTGAATATAACATACAAAATGACATTACTTTGTAAAGTATTATATTATTACATTTTTTCTTTTTTTTGTTCTTTCTCAGTTAGTTTTAATGATGGTCTGGCAGTTTGAGTAGTTTATGCGGCCTAACCAAATGTCCTTTCTTTGGTATTGTTGAGCTCCTTAAGTTCTGAGTTGAGCTCCACGATTACTGACAAATGCTTGCACTGACAGGACAGGCCTACTCAAATCTGTGTGGTTCTTTTCCCAAAAGACCATTTCAGACTAATCAACGTTATCCTCATATGGCCTGACCAAGATTACCTATGTCTGGACTTTAATAGAGACTGTGACCTCTGAGTTTGTTTCGGCCTTTCTTCTTAGAGTAGTCAGATAGGAAACGACGAACTCATATAGCAATTTTTTTTTTAAGATGACGTGTAAATGTGGTTCCAATATCCTATTTACAGAATAAACAATTTCATTTCATTTCAGTAGGTATGTATTTACATACATCTTAAAAGCAATGTTATCCTCAGAATATGGATGACAATATTAGGTAAATAATATACAGAAATCTTAGGCACAAGGGTAGGCTAGGTACACTCCGTAGTGGACTTCAATAAGCCAGGCAAGGTTATGGACTGCCGGGGTTGCGGGAAAGTCCGAAAGGGATACCGCGGTCCCCTGGCATTGCACAGGCAACAGAAGGAACACGGGTGGGTTTTAGTCAGTAAGAGCACGCTAATATTATCATACAGTATGGTAACTCGGCCGTATCTTGGAAATAAATGCCTACAGCCGCGTGGTACTTAAACATGCGATAGGGCTGCCCGCTTCCAGCATTTTAAATTTGCCTACTTTGTGTTTCCATTTAGTTTTGTGATTGTAAATATACTTTTTTATATAAACAAATAAAATAGGTGTTTTATGTAAACAAATAAAAATGCGTGTTGTTTTTTGATTGGTAGATTTAATTGAAATCGGTCTCATAAATTTGCGACCGAAAAATATTTGTGCCTCGACTGAGACGTACGAAATGCTTTATTATTAAAGATATTAATCTGAAATACTTAATCTGAGAAAATTTCAACTATCTAGTGACTGACAGACGGTCAAATTTATTTTTTCTAGTAATATTCATACACACAGTACAATAAACAACTATTACTCGTAATAATAAAATACCACGTCTTTACTTTGAATTATACAAACTAACAAAACAAAACACACATGCCCCGAGGTTTTAACACAAGCGTACCTACAGTATCATTGATTCATATCATCATCCGCCTATAACTACCTATTTCACTCGTGTCAATCACTTTCCTTTTCTCTATTTACTTTATTTATTAATCCAGACATCTTTTTTCTCGGGAGATAAAAGGAAATACTTATCCATTAAAAAGACACACATTATGTACCTACCTACTAGTAAGTACCTAACATTATTTTATAGTCTTACCTTTCAGTTTCCAGGTAATCTAAAAAAAGTTATCTCTGGATGCGTTATTGACGAATACATGCAACCAAAAACAGCACAATATATCCTACTCGTCATATTAAATATGTACTTGAACTTATTTTTAGTGAAAAAATCGCGCGGTTATTGTTAAAAAAACAACACACCGTCCGTTCGTCACTGCGGCACAGTCGCGACTGTCTGCATGCCGAACGGGTGCCAATATCGAGGCGCGTAGGCATAGCTCGCGCTTCGTCCGTTTGTATGAACTTGGAATACTGTATGATAATATTACTGTGGTAAGAGCACCCAGAGCGGGAGAAGTCATTTGATGATTTCCCACACAAAAAAAAAAAAGGCAAGGTTATGGAAGTAAAGCAATACCTACAAAGTGTCAAGCCAATTAACCAATATCGATCATAATATCTTTTCTCAATATTATGTTAGGTTAGGTTTGCCGTCTGACCTTTCAACCTAACTGATTACCTAAGTATTCTATTAGCCAGGCTTAAATATTAAAAAATATTATTAAACCTAGAATATAAAAGTTTCAAATAGGTACCTTTTTCACTTAACATCTGTAACAAAACTGAAGGTTTCAATAAACAAATGTGATTCACGGTGAGTGGGCTGCCCGGCGCGCGTAGGGTTGGATAACACGGTTATATCATAAAGGGTTCGCCCCAGACGGTTAAACCCTTCAATGTTAATTTGTTTGTTAATTTTTCTCTGCCTTTATAACTGACGTAATTAGGGTTTTCGTTTTAAAATTAAGGGGTATGATTTTTTTATTGTTTTGTCGTGATGAGGAAAATTATTGTGGAAATCTTTATGGTTGTGAAAAACGTTCTTCAATTTTCTTTAAACATTTATTCTTTGAGAAATAGGAGGAAGCTTGCAAAACACATTTCTACTTAGTTTGCATTTCTCTTTATGCACAATGAAACTGTTTGCTTGGATACCGCAGTTATTGTTACAGCGTGTTTAGCTAGTATGTAGCATTATATGTAGATATGCATATCTTTGCAATGCGGTTATCTGGTAAAACAGTAGAGGGGCCATCTGTGGACAGGAGATTCTACAAGGTTCAACAAAAAAAGAGCCGGAGTAAAACGAAAACTTTTATTGTAGTAAAATAAGCAAACTGTTTGTATACGAGTACTACTACCATACATAGGTAAAACTTTTCCATTCTGAAATGACGCGGCCCATTACCGCATTCTACGCACACGGTAATGCGGTAATGCGGTTGTAGGGCGCGTCATTTCAGAGTGGACAAGCTATACCTACATATCACTTACTCACTATGAAGAAAAACATAGTGAGGAAACATGGGAATAATTATTCGAAATCGCCATTACGCAATGAGGAAGAGTGATTATCAATTTGTGCACTTAAGACGTCGTCTTTGCCCTGTTCCCTTAACACGACTCATAAATTAATATATGCGTTACGGTCACTGTAATCGTGCCCGGTGTCGTATTTGGCTAAAAATTATGTACAGAAAATAGTAGTTAGTAATTATGAGTGCATGACACTTTCTTTGACGCAAATTATCGAGTTTTACGAAGACTAGCTGGCTATCGAAAAACACGTTATTATAGCATATAAGCATAATGAGCCTATAAGGGCGCGTTCCCACTATGTCGTGACGATTAATTTATCGTTGGAAAATTATAGACGAAAGTCGTGGACGACAGTTAATCGTGTCGTCCTGTTGTGAACAAGTCCATTTAATTACACAAGCCACGTCTCTTTAAAAGACACGATAATCTGTCGTCACGACATAGTGGGAACGCGCCCTAACGTTCCTGCTGCTACGAGTACGACACAGATCTCTAGGTGAGAGGGAGTGGCCGTAATCCAGCACGCGGGCCCAGTGCGGGTTGGTAGATGTCACATGTCTTCGAATTTTTGGTTCTAGGACATGCCGGTTTCCTCACGATGTTTTCGTTCACAGTTTTGAGAGGTGAAATAAATTACGCAAAGTACCTAATGCGCCTGCGTGGGTTCGAACCTAAAACTCGTAAATCGGGGCGGTTACCACTGAGCCACCACTGCTCGAAAACACGTTACTATAAATTCAAAATGATTTAAATTAGGTTGAGAATCTGCACTTTTTGAACGTCAAAATTACTTAAAAATGCAGTGCTATTCTGTAACCATCTCACCGTGAAAACATAGGTGAAGTGAGCTCGGAGTGAGCTGTCAGTCCCTACTTAGCAGCAGCCGATCTATTCTGTAAAAATCTCACCGTGAAAACTTAGGTGCAGTGAGCGTGAAGTGAGCTGTCATTCCACCTGCTGCTAGGGACTGATAGCTCACTCCGAGCTCACTTCACCTATGTTTGTTTTTTTCACTAATTTGACAGCTATTTGCGACGTTGCGTTGCCAACTTTTAGGATAAGCCTATGTATTACATTATTGATTAAACTGACAGTTGACACACCAATGCATTAGCAATTTGTATTGCGTAGGAGTCGACAGCTAGGTATAATAACTTGGAGTTTATTGAAATACGTTGTCAAAACGACAGTAATGACAGTTAAAACGTGATGAAATTATACTAATACCTAGATTTTATTTCAATGCCTAATGTAATGTCACATGGTATAATAAAATGTATTATACAGGGTGTTTGGCGCATGGACCGACACAATTTTTTCAGGGATTTGGGAGGTCATTAGCTAGGTTCTAGCTAAGTTCAAAATAGCTTTTAGTTTTTTTTATAATTAATTTAGAAGTTGTAAAATTTCATTCATTAAATACAAAAATTAACTTTGGAAGCTTGTAAGGAATTTTCTTGAAACCAGTTGTATAAAACAAAGATGTTTTTAGATTTAAAGGACTTTGGAGAATGCAACAAAATTTGTTTTGTGCCACTACACCCACAAACAAAAAAGTTATTTCAAATTAAAGGACACATTTTGGGAATTTTTTTCATTTAAAAAAAATAATCATATGTAACCAACCGTGACATTTGGGACAAAGGGTGTATGGGTAGATCCTAGCTAATGACCTCCCAAATCCCTGAAAAAATTGTGTCGGTCCATGCGCCAAACACCCTGTATAGCTATGAATAATCTTTCTTATAAATAAAAGATTATTCAACCATACATAAACTACTTATTTGTAGTTACTAATATTATACTATTATTTTTACCTATGGCTTACTTTCTGACTCAGTAAAACCTGCGTTTCTGAAGTTAGAGTTTTTCAGTTTTCTGTAAAGACAGGATAATTTACTACGTGAACGATGTGGGTATCAGTTATTTTTTGAGAAAAGAAACTTAAGCTTTAAACCCAAATTGAAGTTGTAGATCTGGTGCAATAATACCTAATAACGAGTTTAGAATGTAGGTAAATGAAAAAAAAGGACAGCGAAATAAACCAAACAAAAGAAACTAGAAAGTTACAGTCATAATAATGTACAGAGCTACAAAGTTATTGTGACGAGTGCCCAAATTCAGAACTAATGCCGCCATGTTGTTTGTTGAATACATTTAACGTTTCACAAAACAATTGCACATTTTTTTTTGTCTATGACATTCGAGCGCCACAAGATCCTTGTAGCACTGTAAACATAATGACACGAGCACAGACTTTAAAAACCAATAAAAATGTGAACCTAACATTTTTTTTAAACGCTACAAATGTGTACCCACCTCAAAACGTCCTTATTCTGCAACTCTCACGTAACACAAACCACGCCATTTCGGGCGCACGCATGAATCATACCACCCTTAACCGGATTACGACCCGCGGAATCTTGTTACCGCACCCTTTTCCACCCTGATACCAACGGACGGGAAATTCGTTTTACTATGTAGCTAATCGTTTTTATATAGTTGTGTGGCGGCTGTGGGTCATATTGTTAGGTTGTGCTGAATATTGAAGGCGATTTTAAGATGGATGGTGTTTTTAATGGTATTGGCAGAGTGCTACGAGATCCCTGCTATGTGTTTTTAAAATATCTACGCACACAACATTGACTATTTATTTGTTATTTAGTTAACTTGCTAAGATAGTGTCTGAAACATTGATCTATATTTACTATCTTTATGGTATGAAATAACAAATAAAAAACCTAACAACACCTACAAAAATACGTTCTTCAATTCAAAACGTAGGCACAAGTACTTCGTGCAATGGGAAATGTATAAACCGAAAGCCTTACCTTTAAACTTAAATTGCAGGGGGAACAAAAGTCACTAACAATCTTAAACTACGACCAAGTTACTCCCCAGCAATTGCTACATAATTTGCGGTCACGTGAGGCGGCCATTACGCTGTCGGCCGACCAATGAGAGCGCGCCGTTTAATACGTTTCCATATTTGAAAAGAATTTATGAATGTATTTTTAATTCAGAATAGGGCAGTAGTGATGTAGTGCTTAGTGCAATGAATTTATCGCGGTGTGTATGTCGCTAGGTGTTTAATTGCCACAAAAAAGTGTTAAACCCTTGACAGGGCTCAATTTAATGGCCAATTAATTAAAGGTCAGTAAAGAGTATATAATTCTTAGAAAAAAAAAGCGTTGATAACCTGAAATAAATGGGCACTAATACGTTTTAGGATGTCCCAATACTTTATTAGTCACACTCAAGCCTGTATTTTTTGTACGAATAATTTAACAGCAACTCAAATTCAACTAATGCTCGAAATTAAACTTGTTTTTTTATGATAAATGCCCAGCTTATTTACGGTCTAGTAAATAGACAGACAGATAGATTGCTACGAAATTATAGAAGTAAATGGACATAAATACGCTATTACGTTGATTGTACTATAATATGGATATGACATTGAAAACAATATAGTTATGAACAACATGATCTCATCTCATGGATCATTTAATGCAAATCGATCTATTACGAAAAACACCGGCTATTACCGACCGCCCGACCAATAGCAACGCGCCATTTAAATAGTAATTTATTGAGTTTCGAATTTTTAAAACGTGATTACGCCCGCCATCTTGGATGTAATTTTGAAAAGAGAACGTGCAACAGCTACTTTGAAACGATTTGTAACGATTACCGCTTCCTTTTTTAAAAGTAATATAGCTTGCGGTTTGTGTATGGTCAATCTTTTAAGGTGTGTTTCCCTGAATGATCATGAACATGTGTAATTTTACTTTGATTATGCGATGTAATCATAACTTAATACATACTTTATAGACCTCCTCGTATGAATGTGTATTTTAATGAGATTTTTATTTATTCATAACATTTGTTTTTTCATAATTCTCGATCTGTATTGTTCATAAGGATTAAATCGTGATTTCAATTATAAAGATAAGATGTAAATGTACGTTAAGAGTCGTAATCGGTGTAATTGCTTGATGGTTTCAGTCTGATATAAACGTTACGTAGCAGAATTTGAATAAAACCTATTATGGAAGCAGTTTAACCTAGTTCTTGAGGTTTAGTTTTTAATAAACATTGAGTCATAAAAGGAGTAATAATAGGCTTCTCAAATTACTTTTCATTCATTTGATTTTTATTGTTTCATTATAAAGATGATTCATGGACGAAGCCATGAATATCCTCATTACCTATTTTAGATTTTGATTGATTATTTCTTTAAATAAGCCTCTGCTGTATTTAAGTTCCGAATAAAACCAAACCAAATCAAATCATTTATTTGCTTGAATATGGGTACATGAGGTGATACATACATCAAAAGTTCTTTAAACCAACCATTTAGTTTCAATAATAAAATATACTATATTCAGGATAGGCTAGGTATTTTTCAGGAATTTTCATATTTCTTAAAGTATGACAAACCCCAGTCATCACTTTACTTCTGGAAAAAGTAATAATTAATTTATTTAATGCTTAATATTAAATGATCTTTCTGATTTTAATAATACATACTGAAAAAAAAAATACTTAAAAATATATGGTATTAGATGTCAGCGCAATCAGACCTTAAAAACTCCGACATCAATTTCATTCATCAATTAATCACTAATGCCAATCCAACCTCTCTTTCCAGCATCATTCCCAATAACGAGGCGGATTGGTCATCCCTACCAGAACCGAACACCTCCGAAGCGGAAGAAGCCCCGAACATCCTTCACTCGGTTGCAAATCGCCGAGCTGGAGAAACGGTTCCACAAACAGAAGTACCTGGCGTCTGCTGAGAGAGCAAGCCTGGCGAAGACCTTGAAGATGACTGACGCGCAGGTCAAGACCTGGTTCCAGAATAGACGGACGAAGTGGAGGTGAGTTAGATGATGCTCTAATGTTTAACTCTGATCTTCAATAGGGAGAGTGCTGTCAGTGATGCTCATCTGTTTGAAGAGGAAACAGTTAAGAAGTCGGTCTTCTTTTTTAGTGAGTGAAGAGCAATCTATACTGTACAGAATAAATTAAGGTCTAGGAATATAGACAGCCACGACGAACTATATTAGATAGGTATGGTTTATCGTTTTTTTTCTTTCACTATATCATATGGCTTTTCGCCAGTCTGCCATTTTTGTCAAACTCAAACTCAAAGCATTTATTTCAATTAAACAATTTACAGGCACTTTTGAATTGTCAAAGAGTCAGTCAGTTCGTCAGAAATTTGAAGCTAGTTGCCCATTCCAAAACGTAGATCTCTATGGAGAAGAACGGGCCATAAACTCCAAGGACACTCTTTTATATACAGGGTGTTTGGCGCATGGACCGACACAATTTTTTCAGGGATTTGGGAGGTCATTAGCTAGGTTCTAGCTAAGTTCAAAATAGCTTTTAGTTTTTTTAATAATTAATTTAGAAGTTGTAAAATTTCATTCATTAAATACAAAAATTAACTTTGGAAGCTTGTAAGGAATTTTCTTGAAACCAGTTGTATAAAACAAAGATGTTTTTAGATTTAAAGGACTTTGGAGAATGCAACAAAATTTGTTTTGTGCCACTACACCCACAAACAAAAAAGTTATTTTAAATTAAAGGACACATTTTGGGAATTTTTTTCATTTAAAAAAAATAATCATAATTATGTAACCAACCGTGACATTTGGGACAAAGGGTGTATGGGTAGAACCTAGCTAATGACCTCCCAAATCCCTGAAAAAATTGTGTCGGTCCATGCGCCAAACACCCTGTATAGAAATTACAAAATCCTGGGTACATGACTCTTGTTGATTCTATATGTGAGAACAATGTAAAAAAAAATAACAAAAACGATTAAAAATAAGCCCTGGCAGATAAGAGATGACCAGTCTCAACTGACGGCGCTCGTTCACGAACATTACGCGTGGATCAGCACCATCCAGCTCAACAATTTTGTAGGGAACCGAATGATCCAACACACTCGCCACCATCAGCGAGACATTAAGTGAGCATGACATACTCTCAACTACCCTGCTCTTTCAAGTCAAAATCAACATAATAACATAGTAAACGACTCCATGGTACTCACATTTACAAAAATTGAAAATAAAAATGCGTCTAAGTTATAAAAAACTATAGTTTGCAATGATATTGTTTTGGTAAACAAATATTTCTACTGATTTCGTAGACTACCTTTGTGGTATTTTTAGACTGCCTACAAATAACAACCGCGTGGGGTGAAACTGTCCAGCCCAGTCCTGTTTAAACTTGAAGAAGTAATAATTGCTTTTACATTTTTCCATCATTTTCTCCTAAAATGGTATATTCTAGTGTCATACTTGATGAAAGCCCTATGCGACTTAAGGCTAAAGCAGACAGGCATAATGATAAATCGGAACGATGTATTTAAACAAATCTATCAAATATAAATAAGTAAGTATCTATCTTTGTTATCAAAATAAGTTACAGTTACATAAGTTTAATTCAATTTATCGAAACTTCCAATAAATTCTAGTCATTTACATGAAAATAGCTTCATTTTCCCTAAAGTGCATGTTATCAACATTAATTCGAACGATTTAGTTGATAATAAAATACATGTACAGTCGGTTACAATATTTATCCACGCTTAAAATACTTAAATAATTATTTTAGTGGAGGCGTCAACATTCTTAGCTTGCTTGTCCTCATTACGATAAGCAAAGAAATGTATCTTCCCAACAACGTGACCCCCGGTTTCCTACATAACCTTAACATTTGGGGGTCTTTAAAAACTGGTGTTTTCTTTCACCCTAATAGTGTTGGATAGTGAAATGGTAAGTATAAGAGTATGATACTATCAGTTGAGTACCTATTTGTTTTAATTACAAATCGTAAAACTGAATGGCATGTTTAACGTCAAATGTTACTTTATTTTAACGAGAGTCATATAAATAAGGAAGTGTTTCATGAAGACAAATTGGCAATAGGTACAGACGCCAGCACACTACTACATTCTGTCAAATTTATTTAATAGATTTTCAACTTTATCACTAAAGTATAAGGTTCAAAGATGATTGGGAAAATTTGACAGTTTCAGGTAAGTTGACGTGCTGGCGTCTTTACAAAAATTCAAATTAGCGTTACTTTCTTAAACTATTTATCTTTTCGATTAAAAGAAAACATAGTTGTTAACGCACCTAGACACAGCAGGTACTGTTAATTAATTAAATAATTAGGTACATACGCCTGCATTTCAATTACTTGAACAAAACTTAATTCTTTAATTTCCCATTTTATTAAGACGCTGGCTGTGCCTACATAAAAAATTTTTAGAAGAGATTTTTTCTTCTGGTGTTGTTTATAGCATGCAGCCAATAATAAGTAAAACAGTTCTACTGGTAGTAGTACTCGCAACCGGCAGCGGCGGCGGGCGTGCGAGCATGGCCCGATGTATGCGTAAATGAAGCAAAAGGTGTATGTATGGATCGCAGGTGCGGTTCTGTCGGGGCTTGACTCCGATGCCACGAGAAATCGCGGCACAGCGGACAAAGCTCCGGCGGGATCTCATGGCGTCATGGAGAGAGCGATTGTCGCAACCCAGTGCTGGGCACTCCAATATTGCGGCGATAAGTCCCCTCTTTCAGGAGTGGGTGGAGAGGCGCCACGGCGTCCTCACCTTCCACCTGACGCAGGTCCTCACCGGACATGGCTGTTTCGGGAGGTTCCAGTTCGGTATCAGGCGGGAGGAAACGCCCAGGTGTCATCACTACGTGGATCGCCCGGAGGACACGGTGGAGGTCTGCCCGTCTTGGGCAAAGCACCGCCGTGTCCTCGTGGAGGCGATCGGTGACGGGGATCTCTAGCGTCCGGCCCTGGTCCAAGCCATGGTACGGAGCGAGAGGGCATGGGAGGCCGTCACCTTCTTCTGCAAAGCAGTAATGCTCGCAAAGGAGGAGCCGGAACGCGTGAGAGAGGCAAAATTTGCGCCCTCACGCCCCTAGCCGCCGCAGGAGGAGACGTCCTGGGCGTCGGGAATCGATAGCCGATTCCCGGCCACCGTAGGCGCGGGCTTGCGGACGGTGAGCAATGGGTAGCTCGCCGACCGGTAAGGACCAGGCCCGGGTCGACGGCGCGTTGTGTTCCACGCGCGCCTCAAAGAGATGTCAGCAATTGAAGGGATCCGATGGGACCGATGCCTGCCGGGGTTGCGGGAAAGTCCAAAAGGGATATCGTGGCCCCCTGGCATTGCACAGGCAACAGAAGGAACACGGGTGGGTTTTAGTCAGTAAGAGTCTGACACGCCCTCCCGCTCCACCCAGAGCGGGAGAAGTCATTTGATGATTTCCCACATAAAAAAAAAGGTTTTTGAGTGCGGTTCTGTAGTTTCTAACTACTCCCATTTGATGAAAGTGTGAGGTAATCTACCACGCGGGGCCATTATAATCTTCAATAACCTACAACCGTCATTTACTACGAGTATAATCTGGTTACAAGTAGGAAACAAGTCTCTAACGATAATTTTAATCAAATCCCATGCCATATTATATTGAAATCGACGATAAACATAAATTAATTAAAACCATTCAATCAATAGAAGTACACGTGATTTGTAAGTGCTTTTAGCTAGCAACATCGTCATTTTATTTATGGCAACATTAGGTTGACCATAAATTTTGAAGTCATCTTTTACCATAGGTAAATACATAGATAATGTTGAGAATCTTGTTTGAATATTGACCGATTAAAGCTCGATTTAAATAAAGAATTGTGTTAGGTACCTACTGACGCCAGCACATCAACCTACCCGAAACTGTCAAACTTTCTCAACCAACTTTGAACCTTATATTCTAGTATTAAAGTTGAAAATCTATTAAAGAAATTTGACAGTTTGTAGAAGGTGGACGTGCTGGTGTCTGTACTTGAACGTTGGACCAAACTTCAGTATTAGCATTAAACATAACATCACGCCTATGTGATGAGAAGAGTGTACGAGTATACAGAGTGTCTGTTAAAGAATGGATTGAAATAGTCTCATGTAATAGGAGGTGAGACTGTTGCCAGTTCCAGGCTCAAACATAAATCCTTGGTTATTACTGAGAAATCTCTAATGGAAAACCGAGTAACACTTTGACCGATTTGATTTTGAAGTCATGCGATGCACAGGAGCCTTATCATGAAGTATTAATGCCATCATTATTCCACTGCGAAAACAGGATGGTGCTAGTGGCCTTGTATAACTCCGTCTCTCACTCACACTCGAATAATGGTGGCCATAAAACGTAATAATACGGCCCCAGGTCGGGTAAAGTGTTACTCGCACGACTGCTGAGAAGGTGGGGTCTTGAGACCTCACCCTCTCAGCAATCGTGCTTGCGATCACTAGAACAAAAACTAGCTTTCAATAACTCTTATATTTTATTATAAAATTAAATAATTGAAACTTATTCTGTAGTAATACTTAGTTCCAACTGTTTAATTTGATTAATACACAAAGTACAGATAACCCGTTATGTTCATAATAAAATGTAAAGGCATTAGAGCATGAAATTATTCCTACCACAAACATAAACACTTATTTGTTAGTGCTTGAATGTAGTCTAGAAAATAGACTCATGTTCGACCACAATATGCCTAAAGCCGCAGTCGAAGCGCACTTACAATACAGCTGCTGAATCATGGCTGGTCTGAACACAGGCTCTCCAAACTTTCACGCATGCCTCTCACACACTCTCGTCTCACCAATATTTTTTTACAAACCAAATGGAGACATTTCGTTCCTAAAAAAATATTTCATTGCGCAGCCTCCTGATAGAAAAATTTCCGATATTCATAGTTTAAATACCAGGCTGGAATAAAGACAACCTTGCTGTACATCGCACTCGTCTCCACAGAGTAGGCAACTCGTTCATGGGTCAATGTATACCCTTTTGCAACAAACTTCCCATTGACATTAGAAACTCACCCATTAAACGATTTAAAAGCTGTATTAAAACCAACTATGTAAAGAAGAGTACTATAAAATTTCAGATTATTTAGAAGATAAAAAGGCTTGGGATTGAGCTGCTCGCTCTGCTAAGCCTTGTGATAAAACCATAAAACTTGACATTATAATTATTCAGTAAAATCAACAAAATATACCAGTATTATATAGACATTAACATTGTTGAATAATAATATAAAATACAAAATGACATTACTTTGTAAAGTATATTAATATTTTAATTTTTACACATCAAAAAGAAGTTTGCGATCAGTTTGAAAAATCGAAATATGTTTTGTTACGGTGGGCTATTTTATAATTTCATCTTCTTTTTAGATTATTTACTTTAAATATAGAATCAGAATATTAAAATAAAAACAAGTTCAATTGTTTTTCCATATAAAAAGAAATTCAATCCAAGGTGACGCTCATTTGGAAATCTGACTTAATCCATTTTCACGTATTTATAATCTTATTATTTCGAGGAAAGTTGTTATTGATAAAATGCCAAGAGGATTATCACAAGTTTTACGAGCAAGAATTGTAACTTTGAGGGAAGAAGGATATTCCACGAGAGAAATTGCATACAGAGTTGCTGTATCCTAATTCTGTGTCGTGGTCACGTTTCAGAGGTACCACGGCATGGATAATTTAACTGACCGACCCCGCAGTGGTCACCCAAACTGTCCTGACTGCTGCTCAGAAGCGCTATATCAGATTGTTGGCAGCCCGTGACCCAAAAATCGACGCCACTACAATAAAAGCAGAAGTGCGGGCCGCCTCTGGGCGTGAAGTGCTTACTTCACGTCCAGAGGCGGCCCGCACTTCTGCTGCTTCTTCTTGAGTACTTACTTAGACCATTCGGAATTGCTTACACCAGGCTGGAAAAGTGCACAGAGGTCTTGGCGAGCACCTCTGAATTAACGGCAACGTCAGCGATGGAGATTGCACTGGGCTAGGCTCCGGCAAAATGAAGAAGATGAGGAGGAAAACATTTGGCAAAACTGTATTTTCGTTGACGAATCGCGAATCAGTACTCATCCAGATAATCGACGTGTCCGTGTCTAGAGAAGACTTAAATATTCTGAAAGGCAAAGAACTGCCACTGGCACCGTTCAGCAAGGCGGGAAATCAATTTCCTTTTGGGGTGGAATTATGATTGGAGCTAGAATCCCGTATCGAGGCTCCATGAGGTAGATAGGTCCAATCAGTCGCTATTGATGGAATTGTCAGACCATGCCGAGTAAACAATTCATACCTACTGGTCGATGATAATGCGCCTGCACATCGAGCTCAACGAGTCAATGCTGCTCTCCGAGAATAAGTCAACACAAGGTTAGACTGGCCAGCCGACTCGCCTGACTTAAACCCAATAGAGCACGCGTGGGATGCTCTTAAACGAGCAGTTTGGAACCGTCAGCCACTTTCCCAGACAGTACCAGAGATCAGGGAATCCGCTATTCAAGAATGGGATAGGTTACCGCAAGAAATGCTGGATAACTTGATCCTCAGCATACCCAGGAGGATCTCCGCATGTGTGCGAGCCAGGGGAGGAGTTATTGTATTAAAACCTTCTATTAATAAATTGTTGTATAAGTTTGGTTAAAATATCTTTTTCCTTCCATCAAATTTCTGTTACAATTACATTAGAATTGAATTAGTCAATTTTGTTATTAAAATATTTAAAAAGTTTTATTTTGTAAACACTTTTTCTTGATAAAGTTAAATTTATAAATATAGTTATCATCGGCTTTTGCTAGTGATCACAAACTTTTTTTTTTCTTTAATAATGTTTTTCTTTCTCAGTTAGTTTGAATGATGGTCGGGCAGTTTGAGTAGTTTATGCGGCCTACACAAATGTCCTTTCTTTGGTATTGTTCGTCGAGTTGAGCTCCTTAAAATCTGAGTTGAGCTTCACGATTACTGACAAATGCTTGCACTGACTGGACAGGTCCACTCAAATCTGTGTGGTTCTTTTCTCATAAGGCCTGACCAAGATTATGTCTGGACTTAAAAAGAGACTGTGATCTCTGAGTTTGTTTCGGCCTTTCTTCTCAGAGTAGTCAGATAGAAAACGCCGAACTCATCTAGCTATTTTAATATTTTTTTAATATGACGTTTAAAAGTAATTTCCATAAGGATATTGGAATCACTTTTAAAATAAAATCCTCTAGCCATTTAGCTGATAAGTAATTTAAATTTATTTAACTTAAAACTGCTAATAAAGTAACTATACAATTAAGAACTCGCCCAATAATGTAATTTTTATTCTACTTTACAAATCAATTAACATTTGAATCGTTTTTGCATTCCATAAAACACTCAGTGATTATCACAAAACTCTTACTTTTATAAAATAGTACTCTGCCTCATTTTTTTCAGGCCAAAAATGCTTTCCTATCGGCCCATAAGTTAACCCTAACCCAGTTTAAAAATATATTGAGAGAGAGCCTCATAATAAATTGAACGTACTTTATCCTAATCTTTTAAATGAGTCTTTTATTTCAAATGTCCGTTCGAAAACACGGTAAAGTGCGGCTGAACCCAAAATTCCTCTGCCCAGTTTACATCGTATTTATGTGTTGGTATTTTAAAACGATATCTTTTCTCTGTGGTATTATTTCAAATATTTTAGAACACTACATTCCTTTTTCGAATTCGAGACTTTACAATAAGATTTATTTGAATACATGTCATACTTAACGATAGTAAGATGTTTTACATTATGTAAATACGTCTTAAAATGTAATTTATTACAAAAGACCAGAACAGGACCGCGTCAGTAAAAAGATTTTTTCATTTAAATTCAGCTGCAAAACTAGTTCAAATCTTTTGAATAATTCTGTTAAGCAGACGCCATAAATTACTTAAAACGTAGCTCTTTTAACTTTATCATTATTTATGTTTAAAATTGCTTTTTACTAAATCCGTCGGTAACTTACTCTGTCAAAAACATTAGGTGGTAAATGAATCAAGTAAACTGGAAACAAATACTATCATCATTGGTCCTCCTAGCCACGTCGCCCCTCGTTAGCAGATAACCCGACTTTTAATAATACACAACAGGACAAAAACAAGGAGCTAGAGATAAGAGACCATTAACTTAGCCGGTTAATACAAAGAGACGTCGGCTAAATCGACCGAATCCGAATACTAATGACCTTTGTACGACAGATTTCAAAATAGTAATGGATTAATCCGTTCTTTTTAGGCGCCATCTTCAGAGCGTGTTCGAATTTCAAAAGCTCCGAGAACTGCCTCAAAAAATGTGAAACCCGAGAAGTAAGAACCTTATAAAAGTTCTACTAATTAAAACCTAGGTTGGTTTCGGCATGCGGATATTATTTTTAGCCACAAAAAGGGATTTCAGCTACGCACGTTGTAGCTTTGAAAGAAATACTTAGGACCAATGATATTAGAAGTAAAAAGACGTAGATAGGTTACCTACCTAACATTCTATCTTCAAAAACGGCACTATGTCACACTAATAGATGACACGTGGAAGTAGGATGGTATGTCGTAATTATCGGGAGCGAAAAAGAGACAAAACGAAGAAAATGTGGCTAATTAGCCAACTTTTGACGTGCCACTTGCGGAACGTTTATAACCTATCTACCTCTTTTTACATATAATATCATTGCTTAGGACAGTTTAACTCATTTATTTGTTACCTATTTTTGAATATTAATTTACCATTATATGAAACCATCTAATTCTGTAGGGGAGACCCTTTCCTGTACGATGTTATAAGTATAGGAGTAACTAACACCTTTGTTGCCTACATTCAATCTTTAGTTTTATCTAGCTTGATAGCCTTTATTCGAAATTCAAACCAACAATACTAACGCTACCGACTTAACAAACATACATACGTTCCGAAACACAATCAAAGTTCGATTACAAAGGCAAAATAAAATCCTGTATCAGACAGTAGATCACGAACATCGGCCGTGAGTGCCTGGCCAATAGTCTTTTTTGTTTTATTATAATAAAATCAGTGGCATGGCGCCGCGCGTATCGAGCATGCGTTATCAGTATCGAACACAAACACCGCTTGTCCATTAGAACGTAATCGGTTGTGATGCCACCAACACAACTTCGGAACGCACCTCGTGCATTGTCTCGCAGTTTTGAATATCGAATTTCTTGTTTTGTGCCTGTGTTTATTGTTATAAAAGGATTTGTGGAATGAGTTTAGATAAATTCGATATTGTAGTAGCATAATTATCTCCTATGGTTCACTATGATGGTCTATGAATGCAATTTAGTTCGTCCTGTACAAATCTTTATGTTCAGGGAAATGGTTATTACTGCATAGGCGTCGCTTTAAAAATTGTTTTATTTGTTGCTATTTCTCTTCTGTTTAGCAATAAGATTAACTTAAGTAGAAACTATTTATTTGTACGATACTTAATGTAGGGTTCTCCATACGAAAATCTTTTTAGTTACTAAAAATAAGGTCCATAGATGCCTTCTGTCTATATTTAGAGAAGTATGAGACTTAACGATGCTCTTAGATCATCAAAATCACTATAAGTTCAACTTAATATCCTTATTACTGATATAAGAGACATAAATTAAATGAAGTGGCATTTTATCTATGACAAATGGGTTTGTATTATCTGAAGTCCGACGGAGGATTTTGATCGTTAATACAAATATTGGGCTACCGTACAGAATCCCATAATAATTAGTTATTATTTGACAATGATTAAAGATTAAACCTGAAAAGTTTCTTTATTATCGTTCCTAAGTAAGTAAGTTCCTTTTTATCTGGTCCCTGTAAAAAATAGGCCTATAAGATTCCTACAAGAACTTTAATTGAACATTTAAATAAATTCTTAAGCGCTGTATCGTTTAAGAATCTGTTACGTTTTTTGCTTTATTGCGTTGATGACATCTGTGAAATTACAAATTCAAATATTCGACAGCAAGAAAATGTCAGTAATTTCCCCCAAGACATTCTGAAACCTCGATGACAAATAACATTTTAATTTCACCGATTCATAAACTGAGCGCTAAATAAAATGTGAAATCATTCATATGCATGCAATCAGCGTTCAACTGTCAACAATGAAAACAATACATGAATGAAACACAATAAATTACACCTCTCGCGTAAGTAATAGTTTAAGCTCGTCCATAAACAATGGCTCCATGCATTATGATCTGTGCCTTCATTGATTATCTGTGTACACAGATAAGGATGTGACAAACGAATATATTTAAACTATCGATTTTATTGACGTCGATTCTGGTGTAACGGTTTCTATAGTTGAAATTAATTGTAGTTGTATAGTCGTGTAGGTTTTTTTCAATAAATGAATAATGTATCAGTTTGAATTATCGATACATAATAGAGTTTTGGAATTGTAATTTGTCATTCTTTGTAAAGTGTAGAAAGCGTTGTTTATTTAAAAAAGAATAACCTATCACGCATTAATATTATAATATTGATTTATAGTGTGAAGAAACTCATTTTAATATCACATATTTCGAAAACACAAAAAATGATTATTTTTTTAATTGTGTCAATTCACACATTTAATAATTAGAAGTTTAAAAAAAATGATTTGCTAATTAAAATCACGTTATACCACATCCAACTCCACTTAAATAATAAATTACAAGTGTAACAATATATCCCCGCGTACACCCAATCAATTCGTTCCCCAAACCGATCCAAATTGCTATAACAAAGGTTAGAAAGAAGCAGTTAAGTGGACGTACTAACTATACATATGCTATGTACACAACATCAAGCAGGCGGTAACATGGGGTAGCTAGGGACATACATTTTGTATGAGCAACACAACTCGGCAGTTTGAGGCATCAATTATTAACTGCGGTGGAAAAGACGAACACTCGACTTTTTACATGTATTGTACCCGTTTGTTTGGTTTATAGCCTATTTTTGTGACTTTTACCGGCATTTTAACGTTATTTTTATGCGCAACTCGTCTTTGATAAGCGAGTACTACTAGCAATTTTACAATTAATGATGCCGCGTAGCTTTTTAATTAGTTTTTCATGGATTTTTGTCCTGTTTACAGTTCGTGTTAAGTAGTTCTATGGAGATGTAATGGCATATCAACATAGTTTGCAACAGTATTCATGAATATTGATTGTAATGACGAAGCATACAATTTTAATCACATATGAAAGTAAATTATTTCCCTGTTGTGAACTACTTTACAGCCACTTAATATGGTGTTTTAAATGTTCAATATATTTGTAGCTTTTGTCAATATTTTATGACGGTATCTATAATTTGCGAGTACAGCACTAAAGTTAATTTTAGTTCTCAGCATTCAAAAGTCTATTGCAATTGGAACCTTATTACTAGTTAAGCATAGTAAGCCAATTTCCTCAAACTATTTACACATTCTTAAGGTCGATGGTCATTTCCCTGGAATCGTGTTCGACTATCGACAAATCGAATTGGAATCGTTGCACGATCTAACACGTAATGTTACCCACGTACCAACATGGCCGCCCTAGGCGTCTCGTTTTCTTTATTTATTTACTCACCCTGTTTCATTTTCTTCCTGTAATTCTTTTCCCTTGTATAAGTGAATATTAAAACTCCCCGAATTAGGGTGTTTAGACCTGTTTCTTGAAATAACGTCTTATCTCAAGCGCTAAGAGTATGTTTTCCTATAAGATTATACTCTGCGATTTAATTTCGCGAATACATTATTTGCAAAGGATAATGGGGTCTATTTTTCTTCGCATACAGTTCTAAATGGCTTGTTTCGTGTGCGTTTCTTCGAAGCTATGTCGGTTGTCTCTTGTATAATTGCTGCTTGTAGGTTGTCTCCTTAGGAATTAGGAAACAAATCCGTTTGCCGATTGATACGAGGGTTCTAAGATGGGGAGTGATCTGTTCCACAGTCAGTCATTAATTTTTATTGCACATCGTCTTTTCTTATATCCTCGTACGATTAGGGGAAATAGAAGATGTATTGATGCTGTCAAATGATGCAAATGACTGTCACCTGCTAAACATGCAAGCGGTTATTATAATGTGCTCGTATTTTGTTGCTATATTTCAATGACAGACCAGTTATCCTAACTATTCTAACTATATAATATAATAAAAGCGAAAGTGAGTTAGTTTGTTTATTCGTTTGTTACGCTTTCACGCTAAAGCGGCTGAACGGATTTGAATGAAATTTGGCACATAGGTCGACCACGGTTACCAGGTTACCCCGGGATCGAGAATGATGCGGGTAAAACCGCGGGGCGCAGCTAGTTAGTAATGCGTTAATTAACGAGTAACAACATGTAATGCTAACCACAAATCATTATCTTACCTGCCAGATGCAATAACTAATCGACATAAAAAACTATGAAGTCATCTATGTAATGTAAGTCTTATGAATAATATTATTAGGTCTGATAATGATAATATATTTTCTTAGGCATATTTTATTTATCAACCGACTTCAAAAAGGAGGAGGTTCTCAATTCGGTTGTATTTTTTTTTTGTATGTTTGTTACGCGATTACTCCGCCAATTATGATTTGATTTTGATGATTCTTTTTTTGTTTGGTAGGGCATACTTCAGAAGTGGTCCCATATAATTTTGGTCATGATCTGATGAGGGGTTTTTGAGTTAGCTTCAATAATACGTATTTTTCCCATCTAGTATATGTGGATGATATTCTAATAGTTTCTATCACTGTAATTTACATAGCAGGTAATGGGTATTCAAATGTTTGTGAGGGTTTTGTGTAGGTACCACAACTAAAAAGTGAAAAATAAAAACTTTTTCACAAAAAATAAAACCGACTTCCAAACAAAAACACTACAAAGTGAGAAATAACTTTGATTTCGGAAGTCGGTGGCAAAAAAACGAAAATAAAAAACCAAAGACACCGACTTCCGAAATCAAAGTTATTTCTCACTTTGTAGTGTTTTTGTTTGGAAGTCGGTTTTATTTTTTGTGAAAAAGTTTTTATGTTTATTGCAAATGTAGTAAAGGTATTTACGATGCTGATACACATAGTTTTCTTACTTCATACAAATCCTAAGTTAGTAAACTTAACAAAGTCACTTCCATCTGCTAAAAACCATGATCGCGATCCAAAGAATTTAAGGAACGAAATAATAACAAATTCAAAAGCCTATACATTATGCAAGGTGTTTTTACGAGAACATCTTGAAGTTTTAAAACGCTCCCTGGATTTATTTGACTGTTTTGATAACTGCTGAGGGCAAAGTTGTAAACTTTTATCGTTAGAACATTTTTATTGTTCGTGTGTTTTGAGTTTAGAGAATTTTGGAGCCATGTTTTGACGTAAAGAAAATTTGTAAGTGATTTTATTAAATTGAAGTACGCCTTTATATTTGAATCTTAGCTTGTTTTAAAGTAAAACGTTTTTGTTACAACAGACGATTCAGCAAGTAACTTGTAATGTGTGAATAAAGAGAATGTTTAATTAATGGATGGAACTTTGACACATAATGCACAAAATAAATAGATTGTGAATATCTTAGTTTATCGACTGCTATTAAGAATCATTACGTAAGATATCCTTTCCTATAATAATGATAATTATTACAATTGTTGTAATAAGTAAAGCGGCGTTCAAGTATCTTGTGATCTACGTGATTCAACAGAACTCATAAAATTATTGATAAAACGTAGCGCCTAAACCGCGGTCATAAAACTACTCTTCAGTTACCGTAAAAAAAAAACACCTAAAAAGTAACGTCAAATCAGCTTAACCCCAAAAATTCTAAACAGATTATTGAACACGATTTTGGGAGAGAAAAAAGAAAAACTGCAGAGAGTTGGCCAAAGTAATTAATAAAGCAGATCTTAATTAGCTAGCATAAATTTGTTAGAACCGACCGCGCTGGCGGGATGAGGGAACACCGATGTTGCGGTGAAACTGGAAGCGCTTTTAGAGAGTAAAACATCTACGTTTTATATCAGAGGGGTAATTTCCGTAATTTTTAAGAACGTGATGCTATTCGCATCTCATTCGCAATCTGTCAAAAATACAATCAATTTACCAACATTTTTGACCAGTTTGATAGATTACGACTTGAATGTGAACGTTTTTCAAGTACGAGAATTAGCCTTCTTTTTATTTGTGTAACTATTCTAGTATGTGATCCTGATCGTTGTAGTGTTTAGTAAGCTATTTTTGCAGTAGTTGCTAGCATAAGAGCTTGTTGCTTAAATAAGAGAAAATGTAAGTCTGCTAGTTTTTTAAACGTATAGACTTCATACTGAACGCATACTTTTAAAAAAAACCCGCTATTTAAACATTCATGGGCTGATATTATGACATCGATGATATTTGACCTTGTATATAGCAATGCTTCTTTTGAACACATCATCATCATCATAATTTCAGCCAAAAGACGTACACTGCTGGACATAGGCCTCCCTATATTTGAAGTGACAGTGCTTTAGCACTGTCACGTCAACCGGTTCTGTGCTTCTCGCATCCAGCGGGTTCCTGTCCTGCGGCTTTCACCAAGTCATCGGTCTACCTTGTGGGGAGCCTTCCAAAGCTACGTCTTCCAGTACGCGGTCGCCACTCCAGAACCTTTCAGCCCCTGCGATCATCTGCTCTGCGAGAAATGTGCCTTGTCCACACATCTATTTGAACATACCTATTTTTATTTTCCAAACGCACACACAACTATTACATAGGTACCATTTCCATTGCCGCATCCAGCAAATGTACAGTCCTTGTTATACTTATAAAATAATCAGTCTGAAAATGCTAATTGCTTCCCTCCACGTTTGGCTTATTTAAGGGAAGTTTAATTGTTACCCGCTTTATCTAATTATAAAGACACGGACTCAACTCGAGGCGCGGTAACTAGTGGTGTGCCGTGTCGATAAAATTTAACTCAATAATATTAATTGCGATATTGTGCCGTTTTAATTACTTTTTAATTGTTATTATTTTATCTTTGTGATTAATGCAGAATGGAAAAGTGTTGTTTGAATTAAATTAATTGGTTGTTTCTTTTTTAAATGGAAAGATAAATAGAAAAGAATGCACCAATTATTTTCTGTTTTTTGTAAAGCAATTACGGTTTTACTTTTTACGCATTATCGATTTTACGAAATACAATTGCAAGGGTTGTCTAATGAAAATAATGGGCCCAGGTTTTTTTTAATAATAATAATTGTTGTATCTTTATCAGCATAATACATTACTCAATCGAACCTTCACAAAAACATCGACAAAACTTATTGATATCGCAGCACCTCCCTTCACCTCGTACATTAACCGTTCTAATAAAGTTCTTGCAACGTTATAATAGACTTAACGCTTTGTTCAATCATTCATTATCGTGCTACACACAGACCAGGATAATTTGAACCCTCCAAACATCCCAGATCTCCCCTTTTCTCATTAGAAACTTCATAACTGAAGGCGGTGGGGGAGATCTGGCAAAATTGGCTGTTTGAGGTTCCACTTCAGGGTGGTCATATATCAGTCTAAACTTTGAATTCAACGAATGAATTAACTTTATATTCATTTGAACGTCAGTTTTAATGAAACGTGAATTATTGTGGAACTTTCTTCGCTTATAAGTTAATGTGGTTTCGTATGTGTTTGAAATGTACGAGTAGTGTATTTTATAATTTTTGGTAATTAAACACCTCCATTAATCAGCTTATTAATCCTAATGTAGGCTACTTACCAAGGGGAATCGTGGTACCCAGTAACTGGGTTCCGTGTAAAATACTGGTATTTAGCTCCATCCGGTTATACTGGCTGAAGCCGACCTCAAAAATAATTGGGAAAAGACCTTTTTATGATCGACAAGAGAAAGAGATTTTAGTGGCAGATGAGAATTTATAACATCAAAAATTTTTTTTTTAAATATTTTAAATTTAAATCCACTGTCAGCTCAACCTTGGTCAATACGAGCATTTTCCTAACTATTTTGGGGTCGGCTTCCAGTCTAACCGGATGTAGCTGAATACCAGTATTTTACATGAAGCGACTGCAGCATCTGACGTCCGTAACCCAGTTACTGGGTAACACGATACCCCTGGGTAAGCCTGGTTGTCAGACGTTTGTGCTTTTGACTATCCGTAACGACTGTCAAAGATCTACAAATGCCAGCTCAATCATGGTCTAAAACAATAACAGGGCAGGTTGAGTTACTTGATCAAACTATACACATGACATGTTGCTTGTTTCAAAATACCACTGAACGTGGTTATTCTGAGTAAAAAAAAATCCTGGCCAGACCATGAAAAATAAAAAAAATTGGGCGCCAAGAACATTCCTAAACTTGGATGGCCAAGTAGTCACCTATTTAGGTCATTACAGATAGTGCAATCCACGGGCACGTCGACGCGCCCCACTCCGCGATGACTGTACTGTAAGCTGTACTTTAGTACGGAGCGGAGCGGAGTGGGGCGCGGCGTCGTGGATTGCACTATCTATAAGTCTGAATTGGCAAAAGTTAAGTTAGTAGCAAAGGTCTCCTTGAAAAGCTCTTTCAATTGGGGTATATCTTGTTTCTTGTTTCGTGTTTAAAAGGTCTGGCCGGGAATTTTTTAACAACGCGATACATTTTCTATCATACTAAATTTGATTTAAAATACTTTTCATCCATTAAACAGCCATCTGTTTAATGGATGAAAAGTATTTTAAACATATATTAGATATTTTTAGGATCCACAGAGGAACGGCCTGCACCCATTGCCCGCCTTTTTATGTGGATCCTATGCTATATGAACATAATTATTACAGTTATGCTAACTTTGGCGTGATGGCCTCTCATGCTCATGAATTTTCAATTCATATGTACTTTCTGAGTTTATCTTGGACAGTACTGACATCGGTGAAGGAAAACATCGTGAGGAAACCTGGACTTATAGTTAAATTAGTCTGAAATCACCAACCCGTCTTGAGCAAGCGTGGTGATCAATGTTTGAGCCTTCTCTGTATGAGAAAAGGCCATTAACCCTGCAGTAGGACAGCAATAGGCTGGTATTATTATTATATTAACTTTGAATTAGACTAGCATTACCTACACTACCATAAAGAATTCCTCATAAGCCTCTGAAACTATAGTCAAAATTCTATGCCCTCCTGCAAGAAACACAAGAGTCCGCGCCACCTCTGAAGTCCGGCGGAAAATTGTCGAACTACATTTTTCAAGAGCGTACCGACCATTTACGTTTGTCTTTGTCTTTATCTTTACGTGTAAAGAGTAAAGAAAATAACCACACTTTTGTACTTTTTCAATGCTTTTCGTTGTTTTTTTCATCATATTGCTCATATTACTCATCATATTCCATCACTCAATGCAGCTTGGCATTAGACATTGTATGGTATATTTTTAAATTGTTAGTGAAGGTATTGCTTTTGGTGTGTTTGAAGATTTTTTTGAAGCATTAATGTATGTTTAATTATGATTTGAGTTCCATCACTGTATTAAAATAAGACTTGAAAATATCATTCCTTTTTTTTATCAAAATTATTTATGGTTAAAGATACACTGCTTTAAAAAACCAACTTTTTGACCGTTTTCAAGAAATCTTCGCCTTAAATGCAATTAGATGCAATGTCATTGACACTAGCGCTGCGTCTATCGGACTTGAGAGGTGGCGCAGACTACAAGATGTGTTCCCAATTTTACCCTGCTCGTTATTAGAGAAGATATAAATTTGATACTGGCCACCACTAAATAAGCACCAACCTCCTTGTATCGACTAATTAAGATACCATTAAACTTTTCCAATGCGCCCAACATTAATTTGCATGTAAAGGAGCCAAGTAACACAAACACCAAACATGTACTTTAATACAAAGACGATAAAGTACATTTTCATTTGGATACTTGAGAAGGGTACATTTTATAGATGAATAAAGCTTTTAAGCGGAATCCACACGATATCGCGAACGCTGTTAAGTTAAGAGTCTCAATTATGTAAGGGCTTTATCGTAATTGTAAATTTTTTGTCTCGATATTCTTGTCTGTGTACTTAATAATGATGAAGTTTTAAGTGTTCATTAGTGTGCACCAGGCTTTATGTTATGGTTGAATGGTTAGCCAGCGTTTTTAAGAGTATTTAATGTTCTGTGCATAAGTAAAATGAAGATTAAGGTAATCGGAATCGTCAGGTCGCGAGTTAGCTTGAAAGAGTCATAATCATAAGCGAATCTTCTTTAGAAGTGTTTTTTTGCATTTCAAATATTTTTAAGAAATTCGATACGGTATTTTCTTATCGAAATCTTATAAATACCATTGAATTCGGTAGCACCGGAAAAAGATTTTGAACAAGTTTCGTTTAAATAAAATCTTTATTGTTAAGACTCTTAGGTTTAAAATCGAGAGATTCCCTTTTCGAAAAATTATTAATTTCATCAAATGCTGATTTAACTCACTTAATTGACTAATATCATTTTGATATCAGACTAAATTGCTACCCTATTTGTTGTGTTTCTTAAAAAATATTACATAGGCGAAAATCAATCTGCCTAGCCTGTTCCCAACTATGTATGTTGGGGTCAGCTTCCAGTCTAACCGGATGCGACTACATATCAGTATTTAAATGGAGCGACTGTCTATAAGACCTCCACAATGCAGTTACTGGGTAATACGATACCCCTTGGTAAGACTGGTTGTCAGACTTTCGGGCTTCTGACGACCCGTAGCGACTGTCAAAGATCTACGAATGACAGCCGGGACCAATGGGTCCGTGCCTCGGAAAGCACATTAAGCCTCTCTGTATGTAAAGATGTTCACCCATCCATGGACCAACCTCGGCAAGCGTAGCGTAACCTGATCGATCGAACCTTGCAGCTGTTACTATTTATCCTTGATCCCCTACAGACATACGCAAAAATGACGTCAAAACCCAGTAGATATTTCAATATAATATGTAGTCAGTAAGAATATTTTCTATTTGAGTGAGGAGCTCGTGGCTAAGTAATAACTGCCGCACGGGTCGATCCATCAGGTTAAGCTATGCTTGCCGGGGTTGGCCTGTGGATGGGTGACCATCTTTACATAACGAGACTCCTCCGTGCCTCGGAAAGCACGTTAAGCCGTTGGTCCCGGCTGTCATTCGTGGATCTTTGACAGTCGTTACGGGTCGTCAGAAGCTCGAAAATCTGACAACCAGTCTTACCAAGGGGTATCGTATTACCCAGTTACTGGGTTGTGGAGGTCAGATAGGCAGTCGCTCCATGTAAAATGCTGGTATTCAGCTGCATCCGATTAGACTGGAAGCCGACCCCAATATAGTTGGGAAAAGGCTGGGCAGATTGAGTAAGAATATTTTCTATTTCCAGTTAGGATTTCTTTATGCCTGTTTCTGACTGCTTCATATATACTCATGATTAAAACCGCCAAACTCTCAAGTTCAAGAAGTCTCACACTCAGCCTTGTAAATATTTTAAAAGCGTCGTATCGTTAACGCTAAAGTATGTTCACCCCTTTTAAGTAAACGCCGCTAAGAGTTAAGTTGTGGCTGTATTATCTAAGTACTTGTCTACTTATTACCACCGATATTGTTTCATGGAAACGGTAGAAGCGCAGCTGCGGGGAAGATTTTGTGCAGTTAAAACATATGTGCGTAGTTTCACAAAAACTTCGGGAAAATTCGTCATAGTGTTTATCATAAATTACTACTAAAGTTGATCTTTGAACACAGGTTTTAATTGTTTGGATTGATAAAAAACCTTAGGAAGGTCAATCTTTTCATTTCCAATCTGTCAAAGTTGACAGTCTAACAGTGTTATACAATCCTATAATGTACTATTTGGCTTATCTAGGATCATTATTCCGAGCACCTTATTTCTACTGTTATTAGTGTAATTTAAAGCTTTGTATATTTCAGTTCGTTTCTATTAGATACATAATGATAGATGATAAGTATGAAAACGATAATCGGTTGTTGATCAATTCACTCAAGCTACTTAATTCGCTGAAAGAAGACAAAGACATTTGATACGCAGAAAATGTTATAATAACGACAAAAACACTAAACTTTACCCTCAGCACAGTACCTAAATAACAACAAAAGCTATGTCGTTTCCAGCAAATCTTAATCTCTCGATATTCTAATATTACGACGACCCGATGGGTTGCGCAACCCATCCAAGTTTGGGTTGTGGTCGCAGACTGCGGTGGTATCCGTCATTACTGGCTGGTTCAAGGAGAAAATATGGCGACCGTAGTTGTTTTTTAAACAAATGAATGTGATAGTGTTGAGGTCGTAATGTACTTGGGATGATGCTGTGCTTTATCAAAAGTTTCAAAAATATTGGTTACTTTGTGTGGGTTGTTGATTGAAAACTTCAAAAAAACGCTATATCATCAACAGTAATTGTAAACCATATCATATTAATAGTAAAAACTATGATATTGAAAAATTGGCTCCATATGAAATACCACGAATTTAGGACAGATCAATTCTTTTTCTTAGTATGCAATGACCCTAGCTCATCCCTTCCTATTTCTCGCTTAACAGACAACCCAGATGTCATGTTAGTTCAAATTATAGTATGAAATCTGCAGATATCTTTAGTAACTCAAAAGCCCCAGCTAGTTTCAAATCTCCTTACAAAATGAAACCATAATAATCACAATCAATAACTACAGGATCCGACTAATCGTCCAACTAGTCGCCAAAGCAAATCCCACGACTAGTCGCCCTAACAAATCTAGCGACAAGTCGACGAATAAATTATGCAAATGCAAGGCTTCGTGTTAAGAGGGTTGGCTCGGAAGTTATCAGACGGTGTACTTGACTCTGGAGATCAACTGCTCACTCAGAGAGCTCAGTGAAGCCGTTGGAACTGCTAATGAGATTGTATGCGACTTGCTGAAGATATGAGCTGAGTTATTTGAATAAGGCAAATGTGTAGGCGTGGTGAAGCATGGACTGTTTGATTTCCTGCTAACGATTGTGATTTTACTTGGAACTGAAGTGTATCTTTGTAAATCGTTGTTTTCAGACTAATTTCGATACTTATTTCACAAGGTTTTTAGATAGATGTCTTATGGTGTAAACCTAATTCATCATAAGTACTTAGTTGTGAATCCCAGTAAAAGTTTCAGTTCATAGACTAATAAAAAAACAGTTTTAGGACTTCCACTCGATCATCATCAGCCTATTATAGTAGTCCATTGCTGAATGTAGTCCTCTCCTCTCCTTTTCAGCAAAATCTGTGTAGGACGCTCTTAGCGCCGATCTCCGCGTAGATAATAGGCATAATAGGTATAGGTAGTTCAATCCACGACGACGCGCCCCACTCCGCTCCGCTCCGTACTAAAGTACAGCTTACAGTACAATCATCGCGGAGTGGGACGCGTCGTCGTGGATTGCACTATCTGTATATAAGAGTTATCGAATATTATACTTTAAACAAAAGAGCATCTGTTATAAATGGACTTGATAAAGATCAATTGCGCGCTCAGCGAGCTCACTGAACCGCTGGAACTGCTAATGAAATTGTATGCGACTTGCTGAAGATTGCTCCAGTTATTTGAAGGAGGCAAATGTGTAGTCGTGTGGTGAAGCATGGACTGTTTGATTTCCTGCAATTGATTGTGATTTTACTTAGAACTTTACTAGAGGATATTTTAAATTGTTATTTGTATTATATTTGTCGTTAAATCTGGTTATTTTGTTTCCGTTACTTTTTAAAGTCGACCATCATTGAACGTAGATTGATTTCGACATGTTAAGTAACCGTGCCTAGACCGATAAAAAACTCGAAGGAGTGATTTTTATCTACATGATAAGCATCCTATACCAGTCTACTGCTGGACATAGGATACGGACATATAAAATCTATCCTTGTCTATATTTATTACAACAAAAAGCAAAATTATTCTGGCACACAAATGACACTCAAAGCGCGGTTCACCAAGGTCTGCGAAGCGGTTGTGTGATACCAAAACAAAGGCTTAATTCGACTCAAGACTCATGAGCTTTCATACGGTAAATTTTCATGATTAAAATTATGTTGGAGTAACCGTAAATGCCACGTAGATAAAGAGTAGGTAACCTCTACAATACGGTTTGTAGTAACTAAAGGGGAATTACTGATTTGAGGAAAACCTGAAAACTATATCACGGATGCTTGACAATTAATTAATTACTATTTTCTGACGTTAGAGTTTCAAAATAGGAACATACAGAGGTCCATTACTATGTTCGTTTTAGAGGGCTGCATAGGAGGTCCTTTCAACTGGGCACCGAAAAGTTTTTGGTCCTTCCAGTACCGTAACCTAACATCGCGCCTGTTACCCTCGAAGGGTTAGGCAGTGGTCCACACATTTCGCCAGTTATATGTCCGCGTAGATCTTTATAAAGAGTAGGTAACCTCTACAATACGGTTTGTAGTAACTAAAGGGGCATTACTGATTTGAGGAAAACCTGAAAACTATAATCACGGATGCTTGACAATTAATTAATTACTCTTTTCTGACGTTAGAGTTTCAAAATAGGAACATACAGAGGTCCATTACTATGTTCGTTCAAGAGGGCTGCATAGGAGGTCCTTTCAACAGGGCACCGAAAAGTTTTTGGTCCTTCCAGTACCGTAACCTAACATCGCGCCTGTTACCCTCGAAGGGTTAGGCAGTGGTCCACACATTTCGCCAGTTATGTGTCCGCGTAGATCTTTATAAAGAGTAGGTAACCTCTACAATACGGTTTGTAGTAACTAAAGGGGCATTACTGATTTGAGGAAAACCTGAAAACTATATCACGGATGCTTGACAATTAATTAATTACTATTTTCTGACGTTAGAGTTTCAAAATAGGAACATACAGAGGTCTATTACTATGTTCGTTCTAGAGGGCTGCATAGGAGGTCCTTTCAACTGGGCACCGAAAGGTTTATGGTCCTTCCAGTACCTTAACCTAACATCGCGTCTGTTACCCTCGAAGGGTTAGGCAGTGGTCCACACATTTCGCCAGTTATGTGTCCTTCCAGTACCTCAGAACAAAAGGCCACTTATGTCCGATGGTTTAGTTAAATGGACTTTACTTACCTATTTAAACCCTTTAAAGTTAAACCTACATCTATTTCATGTAGGTACTCTACTCTAAACTAAACCCGCCCACTAACTTACGCGTAAAACTAATTCGCCTGTCGCCATTTAGATAGTCGTATTTAATTGACAGCGCTGACGTCACGGCGCTCGTCGTCAGATCTAACTCATGTATTATGTACGTGGGCGCTGAAAGCTGTGGGCGGTGATCATAATTAGTTGTGTCGGCGTATTTTGTGTCTATGTATTTAATTAATTCCGAGAATTGATTTTATAATAACCCTGGTGAATTGTGTCTGTACTATAGGTGCACATCTGCCTAACTCTTCGGGGAATACAGGTGTGATGTTATGTTATGTACCAACCCGCACTGGGCCCACGATGTGGGTTACACACTCCTTGCCAGTAGTTTATAGGCTGATTATGGTATGGTGTGGTATGATTATGTTATTTATAATTACCCCAAAATATGCATTTTCTGGGTCCGCTCTCTCCATTGTAGATCTCACCTTTAAGCGATAAGACCGCCCATTGAGTCACCCTAAAATTTATAAATTTATGTCTGTAATTTTTATGGTGTACAATAAAGAATATTCTATCTATCTATCATACATCGCTTTCCGTCGGATGAAATCGTGGTCAAGAACGGACTCAGACTCAGGCCCGTATTACAGAACCTCACTCAAGACTCAAGCATTACTTAAAACTAGTTTCAACCAATCAAAAGGCTTTTATCGAGTTTTAAGTAATGCTTGAGTTTTGAGTGATGTTCTGTAATACGGGCCTCAGTGTGCGTCCTGAGTGATGGCGCACCGCGTATACTATAGCGGAATGCGGAGCGGATTTACACAATGCGCCGTGAAATGGGCACACCCAGACAAGATCAAACTTGTCAAACATTTGTTTAATTTAACGCGCCGTTCATTCCGCCTGTGCGGTGCGCCCCGTCACTCGGAGTCAGGTCGTAAGCCATTCATTAAGAAAAGAAAAATGCTTTACTAGGTATTTCATTTCAAAAATTCATCAAAAGTCATTTATTCAAACTAGGCTGAGAATCAGCACTTTTCGAACGTCAAAGTTACATAAGACAGTCCCACAAAACGCCCACCCTTCACCACTTCCTAGTGCTTTAGCTGGGAAGAAGAAGTGGCGCAACAAACTCCACAGCTCCCCATTTGTTGTTAGTACCATAACTATTTACATAACCTATTTTCCAGCCTACGGCGACGGCAATAGAGAAAAAACAAACATTCATCACTAAACATTCATTGCTAGAAAAAAAATAAAGAAAAAAGCAAATCTTTATTTTTATCACTATCTTTTATCATTTCAAACTCGGATCTTATTACTGTGATGTTTTTTACGTTAGAACTGTGAGTTCTGACGTCATCACAATAGATAAACTAGGTATATCAATCTGCCTAGCCTTTTCCCAATTATGTTGGGGTCGAGTTCTAGTCTAAACGGACGCAGCTAAATACTAGTATTTTACATGAACTATCTGACCTCCACAACCCAGTTACTGGGTAACACGGAATCTCTTGGTCGACAGGTTGTCAGACGTTTGGGCTTCTGTGACAACCCGTAACGACTGTCAAAGATCTACGAATGACAGCCGGGACAATTGACTTAACGTGGTTTCTAGTAAAACTAAGAGTATCGTATAAGAGACCTACCTATCTATCTAAGTGTGACAGGCGGCCCGACCAGATTTTATCCATTTATATGCCTAAACTCTGGCCAACAAGACATAACCAATATTCATATTCAACCATAAATCATGCAAAACAATAACAATAAATCCAATACATAATTCTCAACATTCAAACAATACAAAACAGTTATTAGCCTATCATAACTACACGGATCTTATTATCGCAGTCATATATTATTTAATATATACTATAGTAAGCTGCACTGAATCGTGATTCGTGAATTATTCTGCCTGTCCATTAGTGTGCTGTCTATTGACCGAGCTGGGCTGTTAACATGTGGTACGGCTGTAATTAATGTGACTTATTCATGGTATGGGTAAAAATAGTTAATTTTATTACGTAATACGAGAGCTCGAGAGTGATGTGAAATCGGGTAGAATCTGGCGATTTGATTATAAGTTGAAATTTGCTTCTTCTGCGGAACTTTTGTATAGTTCGCGCGCGACTTCTAGTCACCACCTGAGGTATGTGAGCGGTGAGACGGGGGAGGGCGCCATTGACAAAATTGGCAGACTGAGTTAGCTTGGGCTTTGTCTACCTCCCCCGTCTCACCGCTCACATACCTCAGGTGGTAACTAGCAGTCGCGCGTGGACTACACTTTTTAGAGAATTTAATATAACTCTAATATAGGAGTATTTTTATTTTAGTAGTATATTAATTATTTGTACTTTGACAGTGTTGCCACAGTGATATTTCACGTTTCACGTTTTGTTTGTTCACGGGAGTCAACACACCCGTGACCCAAGGGCTGGTTTTTACCTTGGCCAGAGGCTAAGCATTGCCATACAACGTGGCAATGCGGCCAGTCTCTTGGGTACACTACCAGTCGACAGCGATGCGGATGCATTTTTAGATGCTATATTTTAGTTTGTATTAATAGTTTTAGTTAGGTTAATATGTTATATTTTTAGTTTTGGAAGTAACGTAGTATTTTCCTTCTTACTTATTTCTATTATAAGCTTTCTTGGTTGAGATTTTGCTAAGCTTTTGTCATTGAGACCAAGAAAGCTCGATCGAATGATGGGAGTCCATCAATGACGACGATATTCATGCTGAGATAGGAGTCTTTTGGTCCCGTGTACTTTCTGCTTTTATTTCTTGTTTACATTTTTGTATGATCTATGAGTGTCTTTAGATAGATAGAATACTCTTTATTGTACACCATAAAAATTACAGACATAAATTTAGAAATTTTACATAGGGTGACACAATGGGCGGTCTTATCGCTTAAAGCGATCTTTTACAGACAACCTTTGGATGGATTAAAGGTATTATTATTGTTTGGATGGATTAGTTCTAGTTTTGTGATTAGATTTGTGATCTTCCTGTGCGAGTCGCAATAAATACTTTTTAAGTAGTTCTTTATATTGACATTGTATCAAACCTACAGTCCGCGGCACCACTGAAGTCACCGCGGAAATTTGTGGAACTATTAAAAAAAAAAAAGGAAATTGATGCAATGACATCCATTTCATTGCATTACTGAAGACCTTTTGACGCGGCGCTAGTGTCTTCATTGGTGGCCCTTGCTCTATTTTTAAGATCTTGTATTCCTACATAAATAATAATGACCATTTACCTAAATTAATTTTCAACCTGTAGTTACACTTACCAACAAAACCCGTAACCCAAAATCTCTTGTTACAGACGCCAAACAGCAGAAGAGCGTGAGGCAGAACGACAAGCAGCGAACCGCTTGATGCTCTCCCTTCAAGCCGAGGCTCTAAGCAAGGGCTACATGCCCGAAGGACCACCGAGTTCAGCGCAACTTTCCGCTTTACACTACCAGAACTCAGCAAATGCAGCGCAAGGACAGCCGTCAAATACCGCTTTAAGCGCTTTACAAAACCTCCAGCCATGGGCAGGCAATCAAAGTAACTTTATGAATGCGCAAGCGGCGACCGCCCCGCCCCCTCACCCCCCACCAGTCGCCTCGCCTATATGTTGATCGGAATTAGATTAGATTTTTTGTGAAGGAATTATGTACTAGGAGTGTAAAGTGCTTTTTGTACTAGAAATGTTAAATGCGGTGTTGAATATTGTATTGTAAGCTTGCTAAAGCATCTGCAAGCTTATTGATCTAAAAAAATATTTTTCTTTTCTTTTGTAATTCATAAACCAGTTGTCCATCTTATTTCGCTTGGAATATATAATATAAATAACAGGTCGAAATAAAGTACAGTAGGTACAGGCATTCAAAAAATATAGTGCAGTACAGGCGCTGCTAAAAGTGTAATTGAAATAAAAAATTTAAATATGGTACATATTCTAAACCTTTTCCGTTCTCCCACTGAAATTTATTATAATCAACCTTGAAACTTCATGACAACTGAATACATGCAATACATCAATTATTATGATTTAATGAGCTTGCTATTCAAAGTCTGTCTTGGAACTAATTTTGCAAGATGATAAGCATCAAATGTAATAAAATTATCATACCAATAAATTCTTGTAGTACCTAACCTATACTCGTATCTACTCAATTTATTATTGAAATTCGCCTCTAGTCCATATTAATTACAATAATAATAAAAATACCGAACTACTGATATTCGAAGCTCTTTTGTAATATGTTAAATTAAGTAGCAATAAATAAATATAATTCTTTGTAAATAAACTTTATCAGTATTATAACTATAGTAATCTCTATAATAAATATTGTGTAATAGAATATATTCTTTAAGTCTGCTTATTTGAAATGTAGCAAAGAATTTGTAAATTAGTAATAGATTTACAACAATGCATAATCAAATAGTAAATGAAGTTTTGTAATACATTACACTAATTTAATAAGATTAATTTTAAATACGGAATTTAAGAGTTTTTAAATTCCGTATTTAAATGACGCATTTAAAATACAATAAAATATTTTAAACCATGCAGTTTTGAAAATGGTTATTTGTCGTGTAAATTGTGTGCACCACTCTGTACTTAAACTAATAATAATTGTGCAAAAAGTTTGTAAAAATGACATTATTTAAGTAATTTTCAGTCATCATATCTGAATTTATTCTGCATTCTTTTGTGAAATATGATAATCCCTCAGTCAGTTCCATATTTTATGAATAATAAAAAAGTAACATTGTAAAAATATTGTAAATATTTAAGTAAGTTTATACATACAAAATACTTTTCGTATTTTATTTAAATTTTTCGCTCGGATCTCAATATCTAACTTTTGCAATAAAAATTAAAAGTAAGAAAATGTGTACTCCATAAAAAAAAGTTTCATCAAATAATTACGACGCCTTATTTCATAATATTATTTGTATTTTACACCTTTTTACAAACATCTCTCGTTTTAAAATACGGTTTTTAAATTTAAGAAAATTAACGGCTTTTAAATGTAAGTTAAAATGTGCATTCCAAGTAGACACTTGTAAATATTAAAATGTAATATTAATAAAATAAGTGATAGTTTGTAAAGTAGCTCAATTCACTGTGAAATCTGTCTTAAATTGCGTTAATGTATTAGAAATGTAAATTATTGTATAATTGTCGAATTTCCATTGCATTGGCTACATACACAAGGTGGACGTTTTAATAAAATATTGAGATATCCATAAGTTTTTTGTTTGATTTTATATTCTTCCTTGAAGTGCCGTCAAATCTAATCAGTCAATCTAGAAAGGTTTTCGCGAAGCAGTTTGCTGCGACGTACCTCGCGCGCAAAATTACAGCATAGTATTCAAACTCAAACTCAAAGCATTTATTTCAATTTAACCATTTACAGGCACTTTTGAATTGTCAAGGAGTCAGTCAGTCAGAAATATGAAGCTAGTTGCCCATTCCAAAGCGTAGGTTCCTATGGAGAAGAACGGGCAAGAAACTCCACGGACACTCTTTAAAAAAAATTATATTCTTACAAAATATTGTTTACATAATTCATGTTGAAATTATACATGTGAGAACAATGCAGAAAGACGTGTACGTAAAAAGCGTCCGTAATAAAAAAAATTAAACAAATCAAAAATTAAAATAAGCCGTGGCAGATAAGAGATGACCAGTCCCTACTGATGGCGCCCGTTCACGAACATGACGCATGGATCAGCACCGTTTAGCTCAACCATTTTGAAGGGAACTCAACGATCCAACACATAATCATAGCATCAGTATAACATAATCAGCCTATAATTACAGCATAGCATAACCAGCCGATAATGTACCCACTACTAGGACACAGGCCTCCTCTCGGTGAGATGGAGTGGGTCGTAATCCACCACGCGGGCCGTGCAGTGCGGGTGGATGTCACATATCTTCGAATTTTCGGTTCTAGGACATGCCGGTTTCCTCCCGATGTTTTACTTCACCGTTTTGAGAGCACTGGTGATGAAAGAATTTACACAAAGTACTATTCGTAAGTCGGGGCCGTTACCTCTGGGCCACCCCCACTCTAAAAATTACAGTATGTACCTAAGTATAAATATATTATTTTAAAAAGACAATATTAAAGATGTCCTGTTACAGATAGTGCCATCCACAAAGACGCGCCCCACTCCGCGATTAGTGTACTGTAAGCTGTACTTTAGTACGGAGCGGAGTGGAGTGGGGCGCGTCGTCGTGGATTTCACTATCTTTATACGTGGGGCTAGCACGAACACGCGGAGTAAACGTAACGTTAGGTACCTAATTAGATTTTTAATAAATTGAATATAATAGTTTTGGACAAACTTCTTACTGTTAAACCTTTATTCATATCTATGGGTAATTGAGCTTGTCGCAAAAAAATTAACCAAAATGCTATTGATAGTTGTATTTCCGATTCAAAAACCGTACGCAATTACGTTACGTTTACGTCGCGCGCCTACCTAGTAGTAAGTATACCTAACTACAACTCCCAAATCAGAAATATAAATTGTAGCAGAACACCACAATAATCACTTCTCTAATAGTACGACCTCCTCTTGTCTATCGAGAGAGTTCTTTTTTTAAATAATACAAAAGAAAAATGAAAAATGGCTACACTTAATTTTTTAAATGGGCAAATGCAATTATTATAATAATTAAATTATAATTTTTCAAACAAATTGTACCAGATGTGATATTTTTTTTTAACTTCCTAACATTTTTTTGTCAAATGCAGCGTAAATTAGTCAATCAAATGAGATCCGTAGCTCGGTCCGCCATATTGGAAATGTCAAACATTTTTTCCGTTACCGGTTTGTAAGTACTTACGTGTGCCTGAGTGTGCCTCGATTTAAGTAGTGAAATTAAGTGATATCTACTGTTAAAACTAATTAATTCGCGGTGAAAGATGGGAAAAATCTTAGAAGAAGTATGGGAGATGTTTGATGGTGATGTAGTATGATGGCTATCAAGCCAAAAAATCTGTGGGAAGACCAAAGGACCACCGAGAAAAGAAAAAGAAAAGATTGTTGAGCGATTATAGGATGTAGGGTTGTCATTTTTCAGTTTTTTCATGTGATTTCTAATAAATACAATAGTTGACTTTTGTGTTTCAATGTGTTCGACAACCTAATTTGGGCGTACGCAAACGAACATATTTAAAATATCTAGGGATAAAACTTGACCGAAAACTCACATGGAAAGCTCATATTCAAGCTAAGAGAGTTCAACTTAACATATGTAACACAAAAGTCTACACTGACTCCTGGGTAAAAACTCCACATAGGTAACAAGTTGCTCCTGTACAATGCTATACCAAAGCCAATTTGGACATATGGGGTCCAGCTTTGGGGCACAGCAAGTGTCTTATGATTTATCAGAAAATCAGAGTTATACGACATTCTAAAATGAACACTGTGCAAAAGGAGATAAAATCTATTGCTGCACTATATAAAACAAGAATTGAGAAGGTTTACCCTCCTCTGTGGTCTAGTGGTCAGACCACCTGTCTGAGATCCAGAGGTCCCGGGTTCGATTCCCAGAGGGGCAAAATTCTGCTCGGTTTGGTTGGTGGTAGGGCTTGTTCTAAGTCCGCCTGGCTAGCTACCACCATCTTATCTAAGTCTGTCGCCATAACAACAATGTTAACAGCATTATTGTGTTTCGGCAGTTAGAGGTAAGATAGCCAGTTCCTCTGTGGTTGAGGATTCTGGGTGAAGCTCGCTACCACCTTCGGCCTGATCATCACTTACCATCAGGTGAGATGCAGGTAAAAAAAAAGCAGTTGCACTAACCAAGTCTGACCACAAACGAAGACTTAAAAGGCTTGAAATAACAGACCTATCAAGCTGGACTATGCCTTACAAGTCTAATACAAATGAAGAGGAGTCTTAATGAAAAAAATACTCTGCAAAGCTCTACATACTTACTGCACATCTGCTCATAGTTGATTGACTGATAGCAAATCAAATAGTGAAGAAATTAAAAATTGCTTTTCATTCAGTACTTTTCATTCGAACTGAAACGTCCTGAACACGAAATTTATCTTGAGTGAAAAATTAATTAATTAGTAAACCGATCCAACGAGGGATGGATTTGGCATTTGGCATCTATCACTCGCCTACAGAATAATCGAAAATGAAATGACAGAAGCGGATGAACCGTTCATTCCTATATAACTTTGTCGGTGTTGTGTGAACGTGGAATGAAACAAAAATTTACCTTCACTCTTGTGAACCATTCTTTTGAGTAAAGCGTGTGGTATCGGCATTAGGACGAGATGACAATTCAACATGAAAGCAACATATTATAGAGCCTCATCATTTCAGCGAACCCACAATTTGATAATATACAGGCTGAATTTTTAGTCACCGTCCAAATTTTTCCTAGGCATTAGGTATGATTTACTAACTCCATTTTTGAAAAAAAATCGATATGTAAAATTTGCATATTAAATCATTTTCTCGAAAGAATTATCCACTCTGTGTGGTATATGATAACTTTGTGATGTGATATCTCAATATTTTTGTATTGAGTGATACTAAAAGAAAAAAAAACACGTATTCAATGATTTTCGCCAAAGATTAAAATTTGGACGGTGACTAGAAATTATCTATCGCTCTGTAAAGAAAAGCCACATGGCCACATTCGCCAAGAGATCGCTTGAGTAATCCTACTTGTTGTCACAAAATAAATCAAAGGACCTCAATATCAATAGTTTCCTCATACTCGTAGTAAAATAGCTGTAATCATAGAATCATTGCCAGACTTAAAAGAAACCGACCCATCAAACAAAATACAGTAGGTAGATCTGCTCGTCATATTTGAAGTATAAAAAAGCGGCGCTCCACCAAATTACACACTGCAGACGGAAAACAATTGTCCACAAAACTACTAAACGAAATCGATTTTAAACAAAAAATACCCACATTTCCGTCCTCAAACGAACGATTTAACGACAATTAGACCTCCATTTTGAAAAATTTAATACAATTTTAATACCAAGAAGGTTTTATATAATAACGAAACATTATATGGAACGTGACTCCTGTGCTGTTATTATGACGTTTTGTTTTATGAAGCGTAAAAAAAACTAAACTGATTGTTTTTGTTAGCCCTAATATTCTTTTACCACGAAACAGTCAACGTTTAGTAATTTTAAAATGGTTCGTTATTCATTGACGCTTCAGAATCAACGCATATCATACTGCCCTCAACATAACCGGCAATGATTCTCGTAAAATTCGGAACAGCAGTACAAATTGATGAGTAACAAAGTATTGGGTGCATATCAAGGTTAGTCCAAATGATATTTTAAAGGATGTATCCACATAATCGATGTTTAGCGATGAAAATGATTCGGCGTCGTTTATAAGTCACCTTATTGTCGATATGATGTATCATTATTTTCATTAAATCTTGTACGATTACCTTTGAAGATATTGATATCCTAACTATAATATTATAAATGCAAAGGTGAGTTTGTTTGTTTGTTTGTTGCGCTTTCACGCTAAAACGACTGAACAGAATTAGATCAAATTTGGTACTTAGGTAGACCATGATCTGGATAAGGACAAAAGATACTTTTAATCCCGATATTCCTACGGGGTCGAGACTTATGTGGGTGAAACCGCGGGGCTTAGCTACTAAATAATAATTCACCACAGACCCACAGTTTAATGTATGTTAGTGCGGCATAGAATAATTATCTATAAGAAGGTTTGATTACCTAAAAATTTGTTCATCTACTGCTTTTAAGACCTGAAGGTGTTGTACATTTCTTTTGGATGCAATAACGTTGAACGTTTTATTTGGTACTGGCGCCTCCACCAGGCCCTACCTGTGAAATCAACGTATATTATATTGCCCTAACTGTGAAATCAAGATATTATATTTACTACTAGCAGCGTCCCGCGGTTTCACCCTCATAACTCTTGATCCCGTGATAATATCGGGATAAAAAGTATTCTTTGTGTTAATCCAGGTTATAAACTATCTGTGTGCCAATTTTCAACCAGATCCGTTCAGTAGTTTTTGCGTGAAAGAGTAACAAACATCCATCCAGCCTCAGAAACTTTCGCGTTTATAATGTTAGTAGGAAATAAGATTTGGTTCATTGCTTGCTACTTCGGCTTATTTATTATCAAACAAGTGTAATTATATCGGTGTACCTTATATGACCAGTTAACAAACCTCTTATTTCCGTACAAACAGACTCGATCTCCTGCAGGCATCATTGTATTAATAACACAAAAATCTCGAACAGCAGTCAAGTTCTACAATTTTGTCTCCAAATACAAATTGCTGGTATCCATCAAAATAAGCCGTATTAAAATAATGGGCCCTCAAAAAGCTTTAAACTGTTTTTTTTCTCTCCATCGCGTGACTTTTTGTCTCAAATTAGTTTACAAAAGTCGCAAGGGCATGGCTGACGGGAATCGAAGCAGGGATAATAGGTGTAGCGTGCAAACTGTGCTACTAGAGAATGTAGTGACAGTGGCTTGTATTGGCATATTTTAAGCTTTGTTTCTTTTATTTAAAGTTTGAAATACGAATTAATCAAATGAAAATTGTTGTACTATCATGTCTTGCGCTTAAAAACTTGGAGGCTAAGTGCGGATCTCACCAATGAAAATTGCACGCGTTCAGCACATCTAAACGCGTCCATGAGTGATTTTGACACTGACAGCTCTTGAACGCGTTTTAGAAATGATCAGCATTTCGCGTTCAGTTTCATTGGTGAAATCAGCCCCTAGTAAGACTGCGCGGTAATTGTGGAACGCACTTACAGTGGTAAGGCCACCGTAAGTGCCATTTTGACAATTCAACAACATTCATTGCGTCGTTTACGTTGCCCAGCAGGCCAATTTTTCAAACATATGAAGCGATGGATAAGCGATTTCCTTGAAAATCCTTCGGATTCTGATTGAAGGTGCTGGTGTTGTTTACTGCTTGTGTAAACTGAGGGACATAATAGTTTTTGGGCTATTCCAAAAACCAACCTAATCGCGGTAATCACGTTCTGAGCCGTTGCAGAACCAAAACCTTTAGTTTGCGACCTCATTACTCAGCTAACTCATTTTCATTTTTGAAAAATTAATTAGAGTCGTAGGTACCTACAAACTTTTGAATGTGATTATTCATTATGCTAGTATAATAATTATATTTTTGTTCATTATTCCTAAATAATTCCTAATTCTTAAATAAATTAAACGTTAAAATATAAATGTTGTGAATCAATATGCAACAATCCACAACATCCCTACTAAATGAATGCTACAGTTTGACATGCGCTTCTTTGCGAGTCGCAGCTAATTCGATGTCATATTGTAACGCGACAACATAATTTGACTAGTTCGACTAACTACCGATAGTTGGTTCTATTAAGTTTTTTTTAAAGGAGTTGGAATAAGCTGTCGTGTGCATGTTAGATGAGATTGATAGGAGGCCCGATGGATCAGGGTGGTAACTGATGTAGTTACTGGAAAACGTTCTTAGGTGACTTGAAGCATTATGGCGTAAACCATCGTTTTTTGGAGACGCTAAAAACTATTGTTTACGCCAAAAACTATAGAAACGTAATAATACTATTACTGTCCTACTGCAGGGCAAAGGCCTCTTCTCATACAGAGAAGGCACGAGCACTGATCACCACGCTTTGCTCAAGACGGGTTGGTGATTTCAGACTTTTAATAAAAATAAGTCCAGGTACGGTACATTGTTGATGTTAAAATATATTTTCACGGAATATGTTTTGTGATCTCTTTGAAGTGACTTTAAATTTCTTTGTGACCGGGCAGTTGCCCGCCAGACAGCCGTCTTCCCTTTTCCAATTTTAGGGGTATGAGGAAAAGGGTGTAAAGTTCACTCAACCACCATAGAAAAGGGAGGATCCTCCGAACAGACGGGTGTTGTGTCTGGCGGGCAACTGCCCGATCGTTGATGTCGGATAGTCTTATATATGTCGTTCGCGCGGTAAACTCTAATTGCGCGATGCAGGATTTGTGTGAAGTCATATCTTTGATGCGTAGTTCTTATGTGGTGGTGTAACCGCTACATATCTTCCCGGAAAACCTAAAAAGATGAAGAAAGATGAGAAGGGAGATCTAGTGGCTACCCCGTTATGAGATCTTAGGTTCAATTACCGGGTCGGGCATAGTGTTATTGGGTTTTCCCATCTGGGACTTCTCAGTACCAGCCAGGAGTCTGTATTTGTGCCCGGTTGATGGCAATAGGCTCGCCCCCTTTTACATGGGACTTAAACATAACTCGCAAAATTTGGCTGTACCTACTATAGGTACACGTACACCTCTGCCTTTACCATTGTGGAATACAGGCGTGATGTTATGTTAAGAAGAAAGAAATTGTCGTAAGTACGCAAAAACCCCTAATTTCCACGACGACCAAATCAACCCAAACCAACTAAAACATTACAAAATAAATCCTTTCAAAAGCTTACTTATTACCGTACTTACATAAGTAGCCGAGTGCTTGTGCTCACATATTTAGTAATTTAGCACAATAGTGGAAAGCAATTAGCCGGTAAGTGAGACTGATTAGGACTGCATCAAATATAATCTCGGGCTGGCGTGCAATTTGAGGTGAGGGGGACATGGAGCTAGTATTGGATTAGAGTTGGTATTTTAGGACTAATTATATGGAGAAGGCTAAGCTACGCTTGACGCGGTCGGTTCGTGGATGGTGAACATCCATTACATATCGAGACCACTCCGCGCCTTAAGTCGTTGGTTTTGGCAGTCATATTTGACAGTCGTTAAGGGTTATTAGAACCCCTCTGACAACCAGTCTTACCAAGGGGTATCGTGTTAACTAGTACCTGGGTTATGCGGGTCATATTGGCAGTCGAAGTTGTTTTGTGTTCAGGAAGGCTTAGTAGAAAACGTTTGGATTTTGTTGTTAGCCGATGCATTGTATTACATGTGCCTACAGATGCACTCAGGAACACAGCAACAACGATTGGATTTTAATATCTTTAGCTGATTTATTACACTAGGAGAAGAGAAGCTGCCATGTTGCCTTTGATTTGCATCGTCTAATAGCTTGCTATGATGGTTTGGAAGTTGGCGATATGATACCCCCGTGCCTCTGAAATCACGTTAAGCCGTTGGTCCTGCGCCTGATCTCTCTCCGGTCGTTCTGGGTTGCTGCCGTCCCATCGGACTATGTGAGTGAGGGAAGAGAAAGTACACCTGTGTCTGCGCACACACATGTGCACTATGATATCTCCCGCGCCGAAGGCTAGTCTTCGTTGAGATTGGCCGCCGTGGCCGAAATACGGTCTGGAGGACTATATATATGATGGTTTGTTTATCCATGTCATGTAGTATTTTATAATTAGATTTGACATGTAAAGTTGATGTTGTTGGTCGGGCAAAGTTATGGGTTTTCCCAGTAATAAATCCTTAGTAGTGTCGGTACCTGGATTTGTGTCCGGTTGGTGGCAATAGACTCCTTTTCTATAACCTATATGGGCAACATCGTGAGCAAACCGGATGCCTGAGAGATAATTCTCGACTGCATGTGAAGCCAAGTCAGAGGCCGATAGGCGGCATAAAAACTTTGACACCAGGTTAGTCACTAACCACACGTCAAAGAAGCAGAACCTAAATATCATTGCCAAAATGTGTGTGTACCTACTCCTACAACCTATAGTCGTAATCTTTATGTTAACTACCCCTTCTCAAAATATAAATTAACCAAAATTTGTTTAAAACTCGCTCCTTCTATATCCCTTCGTAGTTCCGCACACAATTTGTCGCTTGACATGAGCTCATTAACAAACCACAGTGCACAACCTTCCACTGTGTGACCGACGCTGTTAATTCATATGCAACCCTGAAATACAATCAATTTAGAACGAATGTAGGTAATGAGAACTGTGTTGTGGAGAGTAAAATATGTAGGTGATTAATATTGATTTTAATATGTGTTTTTGTCGTATCTACGTATGAGAGGGACCTAAATAATTCTCATTTTATCGACAATGACGAAGAAATTGAGATAGCACCTCTTAAGTATTGCTAGTTAACTCTGCAATTGGCATTTTGTTATGTTTTTGTTGTCATTTCCCAATGACGCATCAGTAATAGGGATGTTGACAGGGACAAAGGAGCTATTTAGTCCGTCAGTCAGTTAATAAAAAAATATTAGACACGTATTTTTTGCCTTATCATATTAATAAAAAATGGTTTAGATACAACACATTAAAGTTGGGAAGTGGGGGCTCGCTACGTCATATATAAAATCTACCGGAGAGCGACGTCATGCCACATTTTAAATCAATGTATTGCTGTAATCTTTTGATTACGTAAAAAAAGATAAAATACGTGTCCAATATTTTTTAACAACACACCTGACGGGCAAAAACAAAATTTAGTCTTATTATTGTCTTTGGATCGTGGCCTTGACATCAACTAATGAATAACATAGTCAAACTTTTATTGGTTGAATGCGAGGCTTTTGGCTACTTTTTGTAACTGTTTGTATTTTATGCCTTTTTTTAAATGTGCGTTTTGTTTGTGCAGAATAAACAATTTTTCTCTGTCTCTCAGACTTACGAGTTAAACCCAGTCACGTCGAACCCAGGCATGCTTTATTTTATGGTTTTTTTTTCGTTTTTCTCAAAACGATAAAGGAAAACATCGTGAGGAAATATGACACGAGGCATGTTCTAGAACCAAAAAAAAACCGGCATGTTCTAAAACCAAAAATTCGAAGACATGTGACCTCGACCAACCTACACTGGGCCCGCGTGGTGGATTATGGGAAGCCTGAGTCCCAGTAGTGGGAACATGCTTATGATGACTATGCTTATGCTTAGAGAAGTAGGGACAAAACACTCAAAGAAACCATTCATTACATTAATAATATAATCGAAGGCTGAAATCACATAAAAACAGAACAGACATACAAAGCCCAGACTCACAGCAAAGTACAGTCAAAACGAAAACCATTTAATATTTCATCAGGCATCTTTTCAATGTTAAAAATTCTACGTCCCCCCTATTATTTTCAACACCCTTACTCGATAACGCTTTTATGTTCCCCCTGAAAGAAAAAAATGAAATAAAGAGTAAATTTTAAGTTAAAATGGACTTTGACGGATGATGGCTGACCCGCACCGTCTTGTGCTACAATATTCACGACGTGTCAACGGTGATAGAGTTCGGTACACTTGTGGACGCGACTGTACTTACCTTAAGATTTAAGGGCTCAGATGCATCCTCCATTTTTGTCGGTAGGTTGTTGAATTTATTGCAATACTTTATAATGGGTTTTAAGAAGCCGATAAGGTTTTTCAGCAGACATACAGTTACAATTACCATAACCCTACAGCACCTGAAAATTGACAAGATTGGTAACTTGACCTTTTAAATAACACTCAATAGTCATAAATTATGGAAGGGTGAAGACGACAACTCATTCGTCTTGTGCGGCCCGTCCACTGCTAGATTTGGACCACTCCAGCCAATCACACGTCATTTAACTTGATCTCTATTTCATTTGAAATGTCCGACTAAACGCTCTTTTGGACGTCAAGTCGAACGTGTATATGACCCTAAAGGTTATCACTGTTTATACCTACATGTTCTGCCTTAACAGTATCTGTGTCGTTAGAAAGTTGTATTTGTGGCACTTGTAAAGAGAAGGTGAAAAGGTTAATGATGTATATGTTATTTGTTTTATTGCCGGATATGTTATTACTTGGACTCATCTCGGAATCGGTACTTACCTACTTTTTCTTTGACAATATTTTTTTACTTTTATTCTGGTATTTTTGTTCACAGATAATGTTTTGATTTTTTTCGGACATGCATCATGACATCCTAGTAAATGAATACTTAAAAAAAAATATATACGAATCGAGGTAGCTCTGGAAAAGGATGCCTGAAACTTGGAAGGATTTGGGGAAGACCTTTTCTCAGCATTGGGACAGTGTACGCTAACTAAAAAAAAAAAAAATATTTAATAACAAATTATAGTCTCACAATTACGTACTCTAACTTCCAACAGATTCCGATCAAACAAAAAGACTATACCAAAATAACATTTGACCCTAAATAACATCAGAAAATGTCCTCTCATTTATTTAATCGTGTAATCGCAAACCCGTGCGAATTCAACTAGCCGAACCCAAATTGTCCAGTACAAGATGACCCCTTCCTTTGTAACAATCAACCCTAACATTCCTCTTAATGCAGGAGAAGGGAAGGGCGAAGTAGATCAAGTTATGGGGGACAAAACAGCCCCAACTAATGATATTCTCAAGAGAGAAGTTATAAATGTTTGGAGATCGTCACACGAATTTGATACAGTCCCACGCTTCAGTGATGATAGTGATCTTATATTTGATGGACATGATATTTAGTGACAGATTAATGAAACTTTAAATGTATAGGATGTGCTAAATGGATTTGAAAAAGCTGATAATGTCTGTGTGATTGTAAATTGACGTTCTACTCAGCTTGTAATTGTCAATGTAGATTGTTGTATTATTGATTTGATTCTTGCTTCGGATGACACATTTGCTGAGCCGACAATGTAACAGCCACCGTTAATAATCTTTATGTTACCAGATGCAGCTGATAATATCAATAACATTCCGTTTTAAAGGATAATAAGAAACAAGCTTCAAATACAAAGCGAATCTAGCAGCAATAGAGGGAATTTATATTAATAAATAAATAGCAACAAAAAATCAATAAACCAATCAAATAACATTCAAATCATCCAGAAACATCAAACAAAGCACTCCCGTTTATCACTCAAACGTTAGATAAGAGAATCACAATTCAGACACCAATTTCCACCCACTTTTTATTAACGCATAAAATCTCCCAGCCCTCCATATAAAACAATAACACGGTTTTTGTAATTCCCTTGGCTAACAAGTGCGCCTTCATAAACTTTCCATCTGTACCCCGCAAAGCTTTGGGGTTTGTTGTACCCCATGGGGATTAGCCGTGTTAACTGGCATTTGATATTGATATAGCAAAACATTCTAAAACAGACCTTAACACTGTGGAAATAGAATTTGAAATTGGACGCATTGCAGATTTGATTTATGATGTTTGATATTTGGTTGAAGTAATTGCTCTAACACGTTTTATTTTCAATGTAAATTCAACTTTGAATCTCTCCTATCAAAACACAAATTCGGATACGACAGTTGTAGGTCCTAAAGTTGTTTTAACATTGATATCAAGACGTGATTCTCATAATATGTAATGCGTTAGTGCAGTAGCGAATTTTGCACTTGACTCTTGTTCAGAATGTATGGATAACATCTTGTTCACCATACAAAGGGTGATGGCTATGGTCCCATAGCGTCAACTCCTCTGATGTCTGTATCATATTTGTGAATTTCTCACGGTACATTAATTTTGTTAGATTAAAAGTTAATGCGTCGTGAAATTTCATTTGGTTTGGTGGAGTTTATTACGTATCTGCTTACAATTTAAACTTTTGCAATTGGTGCTATAAATCTTAGGTAATTGAAATTCAAACAGGGTGATATTTTAGTAACGGAGGTTACTTGCACCTTTTAAATGACGGACAGAATCATACGCCTTCTGATTTAGTATCAGAAGATATCTAAGTATAATTGATCATCTACCAGAGTTAGCAATATCAAAATACTAGTATGGAAGTCTTCTTTGTCTTCGTCTTGGAAAATACTATGATTGCCAAAATATGGAATGGGAAGATATATTCAGATTGTATATTATTAAGTTGCGTTAATTTATACACATTTATCTTTAGTTCCTAATTGAAAGTTCTTTTTTTTTCTGCAGTTTTTGTACTAATTAGTCTCCACCTCCCATTCAATCTGCAACAAACAATTATACCAGCACAACATTTCACTCAACATTTTTGACAACTCTACCACAAATAGGTACCTATATTATACCTAGTCTTGCCATAAATATTGTCACAAAGTTTATTTTTATTGTAAATAATATTTTGTAGCGGTTACACCGCCACATACGAACTACGCATCAAAGACATGACGTCACACAAATCATGCATCGCGCAATTAGAGTTTACCGCGCGAACGACATAGATAAGACTATCCGAAATCAACAGTCGGGCAGTCGGCCCGCCAGACACAACACCCGTCTGGTTGGAGGATCCTCCCTTTTCTATGGTGGATGAGTGAACTTTACACCCTGTTCCTCATACCCCTAAATTGGTGACCCCGACGTGATGAACGTCAACGCAGCCTTCGTGCAACTACTTTAGCGTGACGTCATCATCATCATCACTCCCGCAAGCTTTCGTGAGGCGAGTCACACAGACAGCCAGCACCCTCGGCTTCAACGGGTATCTTGACCACCAGCATGCAGCGAACGCGCATTCCTGGTCATCACCCTCAGCCACATCAGCAACCTTGGCACAGCACCTGCACCTTCGGCCGGTCTCACAAGCAGAGCCCATTCTACCCTCTCCTGGTCGACGCTAGCAGTCAGCCACAACCCGGTGCTATACCACATCCGACTCACTGGATCGTGACGCAGCGCCACCCCGACTCACTGGGGAATCACCGCAGACAGTTCCGACTCACCGCGAACTATGCGGCACCCGGTTCCGACTCACTGGAACCTCCACTGGTACTGTGAAGCATCGCAAGATACAAGACTCAGCCCACTATCGACCTCCGGTCTCCGGAGGGGAGTGATGTAGCGGTTACACCGCCACATACGAATTACGCATCAAAGACATGACGTCACACAAATCATGCATCGCGCAATTAGAGTTTACCGCGCGAACGACATAGATAAGACTATCCGAAATCAACAGTCGGGCAGTCGGCCCGCCAGACACAACACCCGTCTGGTTGGAGGATCCTTCCTTTTCTATGGTGGATGAGTGAACTTTACACCCTGTTCCTCATGCCACTAAAATTTATTACTTTTACAGTGTGTTAGTTTAATACATAAATATAAAACAATTTAAAATATCAAAAGCTTATTCGAAGTGGTCTCCATTGGCTGCAATACAGTCCTTTAAACGTTGAGGCCTGTTATCAATAGAAGCACGCACTCTTTCCTTGGGGAAATTCATCACTGCCAATCGTATGGATTGTTTTAAGGACTCCAAATTATCATGGCGTTTAGAACAAGCCGTACTCTCTAAAACTGACCATAAATCATAATCCAGCGGATTAAGATCGGGACTAGACGACGGCCAGTCTTCAGCTCTGATGAAGTCCGAAACGTTCACTTCCAACCAAGACTGCGTGGACCGAGCTTTATGACCCGGCGCCGAGTCTTGTTCGAAGGACCATACTTGGTTATTGAATAGGGTGTTGTTAAGGGGCTTAACTACCTTCTCAAGAATGGTATCTTGATACACTTGTACCGATGTTTTGATACCCTTTTCACAAAAATATGGCTCTGTCACTCCTTCATAGCTAACACCCCACCAAACCATCACTGAAGTCGGATAATGCCCACGTTGCACTCTGTCGACTAATTGGGAAGCTTCCTTAGAGCTTTGAGCATAAATACGGTCATTTTGTTTGTTAAAATGTTGCTCAATTGTAAAGATTTTCTCATCCGTAAACAAAAAAATTCTGTGACCTCCCTTTGCGTACCGCTTCAGTAGTTGTTTCGATTTTACCACCCTATTCTTTTTTAAATTATTTTTTCTCTTATAGGCTGCAAGTCCTAAGTCATCTTTTAAAATACGCGACATGATTCTGGGTGCTATCTTCATCTCCCGAGATAAAATCTTTTGCTTTCGGACAGGATTTCTTTGAATTCTTTCCCTTACTGCTTTGACCACCTTTTTCGTACGAACACTACGTGGGCGGCCAGATCTTTTTCTGTCACAAACAGAGGAGGTCTCATTGTACCTATTAATAGCCCAGTACACAAACATTTGACTAATACCAAGCGTATGGAGAGTTTTAAAAATTGCATTTGGCTCCATACCAACTTTGTGTATTTATGGCCAGACTAAGTATACTGTGCCACAACACCACACACACAACACCTTAAAGCAACAACACCAAAACAAACTAATCAATAACGCGTAAATAATAAATATAATAAAATTCTGGTACTACCCTCACAATGATATCAGATGGTCCTTGCATATCGCGCCTATTATATAATGGGATAATTTGATCACTGCGCTCAGTGCGCTCACGGCACATGCCCCTTCGCCGTTTTTATTGTCGCGGCTATGAGTGGTGTAGGGCGATGCTGGGTGGCAGGGCTGTACGGAGCGGATAAATGGTTTATTTTATTTTTAATATGGGATATGGTTTTTCTTAGCGGGTAATTATGACTTGTCATATGTGTACAGTTAACTAACCTATCATTAAAAAACAATATTGATGAGGTTCAAAAAACATTGCTCAACGGTGGTTGTACAGACGCCAGCACATCAACTTACCCGAAACTGTTAAATTTTCCCAATCAACTCTGAACCTTATGCTTTAGGAATAAAGTTGAAAATCTATTAAAGAAATTTGACAGATTGTAGCAGGTTGATGTGCTGGCGTCTGTACTATTTCTAACTTATACTTTCCTAACAATTATAATTAAATATGTATTACACCTACATAACATACGTAATACATATTAAACGTAGGTACGTAGGTGTAACACATACTTTAACATAATAATTATTTGGAAAAAGCTTTATTATTGTTTTATATTTACAAATTACGGTATAACTAACGCGCCATCTCCATGGGAGAAAAATCGTGGCGGGCGAATAGTCTCGCCGCGTGCCATCAAATTCAATAGATACTCTATGAAACAATCTCCACACGATAAATTATCGTCGCGATGATGTTCGCGGCGATAATTTGAGGGCACAGCGTGACCATCGACGCGATTCCCTCGTCCGTGGATACGGTGTCTTACAGGTTTGGCTTCCAACAAATTTCTTGATAAGTGAATATCGTTTCAAGAAATTCTTTGAAAGCCAAAACTTATGTCCTTAACTAAATGGCGATTCAAAATCATTACAGTTGCTTGGTTTTTAAAAGCTTTTACTCATTGCAGCTTTAATTATACATACTTTGAAGTTTCCTTTCCAACTTAAACATACTTACACAAGTCTCTTATTGTCTTCTAAATAACCCCATAAAGATTTAAGTCTCCCTATACATTCGCGCGTGCACATTTGCTGGATAAAGTATAGGTTTTGTTTTTACTAGTTAGACTGATCTCATTCTTAATTTGATTCTGTTTAGTTTTTATTTATTTTGTGTTTTCTTTTTACGTACTTTGATAATTAAGCATACAATTAATGTAAAACATCTGCACATTATTTATCCATATTTGCAAATAAATAAATTTGAATTTGGATTTGAATTTGAGCACCCCTACGGGCTTACTTTTTTATTTCATCACACAGCGACAGACAGGCAGTTACTGTTGTTTGTTTAGACAACAGATTGTTTTACAAGCAAGTGCTTTAACTATTCGCTGTGTTCACGTCTCATTGATTTACAAATAAATATTAAAAAGAAACGCCATTGTTGTTAATATTTTTTGTTGTAACATAATAAAATAACACATTGTGTTTTTATATTTGAGTGGTTGCGAAAAATAAGAATGAAATTAAATGTTACTTAAAATGATCGAATTGAATGAAACGACAATATTGTGGGGAAAAAAGCAGAAAAAGTAAAACACTAATAATCTAAAAATGAGACTGTCACATCTGTAATTAGTTATGATTGAAAAGTGATATAATAAACTTTTAAAATATTTAACCCGTTTTTACTATTGGGTTGCAATTGATTGTAGTTGATTAGGTCAATTCGACCACACCACAATGTATTACTGGTACCTACATAAGAGTCAAAATGTGTTTTTATTACACACCAAACTGAATCAAACTAAAACTATTTTTATCACTATTTCATAACATTACTTCATAAGACCCCACTCATTAATAAAATATTAAATAAATCTAATTATAAAATGATTATTTTCCAGAGCAATCACTTAACAATAAACCGCAATCATTCCAACTAAGATGCTTATCCTTTGATCGATTATAATCCAATCACAAACAAATAAATTTTATCCCCATCACTATTTTACTTTGACCTCTCACTATTAAAGGCTCTCAAAGAAAAAGTTCGGGTATTATGGTTCGGGATAAAGTGGGCACGTTATTTAACCCTCAAAAGCGCGTTAAAACTCAATAGAGCGGTATCTGACAGTGTCTGTCTATAAAGTTGGGATTAACTGTAAATTAACAGAGGGTGCGAAAGGCAAAATACTATTCAGTAAAATTGGACAACTGCACATCTTTGAATTTGAATGATATTTTTCTACACAAACTAATATTATAATGAGAAAAGATTTGTATTTTAATTTGTAATTAATAAGCTCAAAACCTACTGGACCGAATTACAATAAAATATTTCTTAATAGATTTTTAAATAAATATAAAAGATTTCACGCTGTCGAAGCCGGTGGCGAAAGCAAGTTTTTTAATATTGTGTTGTGACTTAATTTTTTTTAACACTAACTACAGTAACAAATAGGTACAGTAGGTTTGTACATTACTTTTTTTCTTCGTGTCTTATTTAATTTTTTGTGCAAATTAATGGCTGAATAAATAAATAGTATTGTAATGTAGACTTCAGACAACGTAATCATTGGTAAAATCCAAAAAAATACGAAAAGTTTTCACAGTGAAACCGCATTCATATTTTAACAATTTCGCGAAGGCAAAATCAACATAGTTCCTACAAAAGGCTGTCACATCTGTAGGTACCAAACTTACTCTCCATTTAACCCCCCAAGTGTTGCAATAAGTTAATTGTTAGCAAAGGGGCGAGGGTTACGACCATCCCGTTATATTGTTATCGGGATATCGTTAAGTACGGTTTTGTTTTAGTGTCCCACTTATTACGGTTATTGCGACCGGGTGCTGCATTTGCAGGGTTATGGCTTATAGATTATAGTTGTATGATTATTTTATGATGAGCTGTATTCAATGTTGGTGGAAGTTTCAGGGGTAAATTCCTTATTTTAGTAGTAATAGATAATCTACCGCTGTCTTAGGCACTGATTCTTTAGTTCAGTAATTTTTAGTACTTAATATTGACAGTGCCCAAATGCGAGATTTGTATGATATGTTCCCACAGACAAAACATGAAAACGGTTTTAAGTACGGGCATAGTTTTGAGTACAACACATATAATAACCAGCCTGCAATGTTCTGTGGGTTGAGAGATGTCACATGTCTTCGAATTTTTGGCCCAGGAGTCTAGGACATTTCCTCACGATGTTTTCCTTCACCGTTTTGAGAGCAGTGGTGATGAAATAATTTATACAAAGTGAAGTGCCGATATCACTAGGCCAACACAACATTACATAACATCACGCCTTGTTTCGAAGGCCAAGGCAGAGGTGTAGGTAAGTAAGTACCTAATATAGGTAGACTAGCTGCGCCCCGCGGTTTCACCCACATAAGTTTCGATCCCGTGGAAATATCCGGATAAAAAGTATTCTATGTGTTAATCCAGGTTATAAACTATCTGTGTGCCAAATTTTATCCAAATCCGTTCAGTCGTTTTAGCGTGAAGAAGAGACAAACATACACACTCACAAACTTTCGCCTTTATAATATTAGTATGATAAGATAACCACATTTCACCGGTTATAATGATTGTTTTAAAGTAAAACTATACTGTAAACCCTTTAGAAATAACGAAATAATCGCTGGGGACTGCAAACTACCTACCTACTGAACATATCTGCTACCATTGAGAACTAACACAACACTTTTGTTCCTATTCAAAGAATACAAATCCAATAAAAAAACTAACAGACCCACAGATAATTTTAACTCGTCCACCTCCCTAGTGACATTGCGACAAAAAAATCGCATCGGTAATTGAGTTAATACTGCGAGGGAGGGGGCGAGTTTATCGCTGTCTGACTTATGTTTGACGAATTAAAATGGGGCTGGACATGAGTGTCTGGCTGTGAGAGATTGGTCGTGTGGCCTCTGTGTTAGATTCCACTTTGTACGTGTGGAAAGGCTGTGCAGTGGATGAATTCATTTTGTATTGTTATTGTTCACAAAGTCATTATCATTCCAGTGCCCATAACTCAATGTACTTATTTCAGGTCGTCGCAGCATGTTTTCTTCTTCCATTATATTTTTTTATCCTCAGTGGGTAAACTCTTGACCTGCATCTCACCTGATGGTAAGTGATGATCAGGGATATATATTATGAAGTATAAATTCCATCATTATTCCACTGCGAAAAAAAATGGTGCTATCTATGGTCTATTTGGCAACGCACTTTTACACTTTTTATTTTGTATTCTATCCTTTTATTTTATTTTTTTTCTTTTTACTTGTGTGCCTTTTAGTTTGTGCCAAATAAATGTATTTTCTTTCTTTTATTTTTCTATCGGCCTTGTATAGCTACAAGCGTTGCTATACAATGCTTGTTGTTGTTGTATACGTAGCTTGTATACACGTTACAGAAACTTCTGTAATATTTTACTCTGGAAACTTAAAATAGCCTTTGACAAAAGTGAACTTGAAAAATCAAAACAATATCCCAAAGCTCTTTGGAAAACCATACAAGAAATCACTAATACTCGTAAAGTACGCACCAGTCCTGATGAATTGTTAAAACTGGGTGATAATCCTCTCTCTTCTCACTCACACTGGAAAAATGGTGGCATTAATACGTCATAATCGGGATTCAGGCCGAAGTTGGAAGCGAGGTTCACCCGCAATCCTTAATCACAGAGGAACTGGCTAACTGGCAACAGGTTCTTTTTTTCCAACCCGATGGAATAAAATGCGCTTATCCTGACTTTATCAATACTAAGATATGTAATTAATTACAAACAATTCATACAAAACTATAAATATTATAAATCATCTTTGATACAGTCCATCCATCGTTTCTTTGGTCTTCTACTGTGGGCAAAGTATGGCCAAAGCCAACCAGCCAGCCAGCCAGCCAGCCAGCCAGCCAGCCAGCCAGCCAAGCAGCCAGCCAGCCAGCCAGCCAGCCAGCCAGGCAGCCAGCCAGCCAGCCAGCCAGCCAGGGCCAGCTAGCCTTATTTTGGCCATACTTTGCCTTTGTGATAGGTTTTTAACAGCGTGATTTGACGTCACCTGCCATAGCCGTTTGAGGGGTTCCGTTCCCGATCCGGATGCGAAACGGAACCCTATTACTAAACCTCCGCTGTCAGTCCGTCTGTCTTTCAGCGGGCGACAGTTGAAATTTTCACATATTGTGTATTTCTATTGCCGCTATAATTACTAGTCATAAAAAAGTTAAAAATTAAAGAGGGTTCCCATAAAAGAAACGTGTTTTTTTAAACTGAAGTATTTTTAAATAATTACGTAGTGTTAAATATTGTACGGAACCCTTTGTGTGCGTGTTTGGCTCGCACTTGGCCGGTTTTTTTTTACTTTTCAATTTTGAACGTAGTCGAGGATTAGGTAAGTTAAATGTCATGCAATTGGAGAAATCCAGCTGAAATTATGATGTCCATTACAGCATTAGACTGTAGACTTAAGTAAATAGATAGATTTTTTACCAATGTGTACGATTGGTCGCATAAGTGCGCTGGATTGGAGGGTGGAAATTCAACAGGACACTATAGTCACCGTGAACATGGACGGTGGACCACGGTGGAAGTACCTACTTAAATAAAAATACTATATTCTTCTATCAAAAGTAGCGAGTACTGAAGTCTACTCAGCCGACTGTCTTGTAAAATATCAGAATCGAAACTAACTTTATTTGAACAAGCAAGGCCTTTTTATATGCCCCAGTAGTGTCAGTTTTACCTTACGATATCCCAGTTATTGGGTCACCAAAAAAAAAAAATCGTTGAACGTCACCAATTAATATTAATCAACCTTTACAAATATCTACGGCAAAATAAATTATTATCTATTCTCATACCGTTTCATATTCAAATTGTTATACAACCCTTCGATAGAAAGACGTATCTAACACGCGTCTAAATCGAGATGAATATTTAATTCTGTCCAATATCCACTTTGCCCAATTATCGAGTTTAGCCGGCGATCGCTCGCAAATAGCTCAACAGCCCTACAGGGTAACTGTAAGACAAAGTTCATTAATCGATAGTTAGTGGTGACAGTTCAGATGAGTCTATTTCTAGATTTTCGTTTAGAAACTGAAATACCTGGCTGGTTGTTGTGTAGTTCGGTGGTATGAAAATTTATAAGTAGATATAGATAGTGCTATCCACGACGACGCGCCCCGCTCCGCTCCGCTCCGTACTAAAGTACAGCTTACAGTACAGTAATCGCGGAATGGGGCGCGTCGTCGTGGATTGCACTATCTGTACGTAGACTGCCTCGTTAGTCTAGTAGTTGCAAGCGCTACTGCTGGGCATAAAGTCCTGGATTCCCAGGTCAGGCAAAGTGTTATTGGGGTTTTCCATCAGGAATTTCTTTGGTAGCAGCCTGGAGTCTGGATTAGTGCCCAGTTCATGGCAATAGGCTTGCTCCCTATTACATGGGACTTAAACATAACTGGCGAAATGTGAGTGTACTACACCCAGAGGTGTAGTACGCCCACATTTCTCGAAGGGTTAGGCATACCTAACCACTTCGTCGGGTTGGTGTGATCTTGCAGCTGGCGTCCCTCAGGGCGGTATATTATATCCTCTTTTGCTCTCCATTTTTATTAATCTCAATACCACTGAACTTCAGACTGCGTATCATGTTTATGCTGACGATTTGCAGCTTTATTGCCAGGCAAGTGTGGACAACATATCCGATGCGAATGAGGAGCTAAACCGGGATTTAAGTGTGGTTAAAACCTGGTCTGATCGTTTTGGGCTGGCGGTTAATCCTACCAAGTGTCAAGCTATCATTGTAGGGAGCACCCACAGTATGAGGAAGTTGAATGGCTTAACTGTGCCACCTGTAATGTTTGACAACTCAGTCATCCCGTTTGGCTCCGATGTTAAGGATCTTGGTCTGCATGTTGACACATGTCTTGACTGGCGAAAGCAGGTCACGACTGTAAGTAAAAAAGTCACCGGAACGCTGCGGTCACTCTATCGGTTGAAAAACCTTCTTCCATCACACATAAAGGCAATGCTTGTACAGTCCCTAATCTTTCCCATAATAGACTATGGTGATGTGTGTCATTATGACCTGAATGCGGCTCCTCAATAAACTTGACCGCCTTCTAAATAACTGCATTCGATTCATTTTATTTTCAATCTTCGTAAATATGACCATGTGTCTGCGCATCGATTGCTTTTAAAATGGCTACCCATACGTCAGCGCAGAGAGTTGAGAGCTCTGTCAATGTTGTATTCTATACTCGACAAACCCACTTCTCCTTCTTATCTGACTTCCCATGTTCAATACCTGTGCTCTGCCCATAGCAAAAATCTTCGTTCTACAAACAATCGTCTTCCACGATGTCCTTCTCACCGCTCTGGTTTTATTCACTCTTCTTTCTTTGTCCAGGCGGTATTTCTTTGGAATGCGCTTCCTCTGAACGTTAGGATGGCAACCAGTCGGTTATCCTTCAAGTTGAAGGCACGTGAACATATTCGTGAAAAGTTGGCAGAATCTTTGCAGCGCTGATTTGCTGGATTTGTTTTCTCCTCTACCAATCGTTATTTCTCCTGACAAAGTTTATTCGGTTTATATGTATGTATCTATGTATTAGTAGGTACTAATTTTAAGATATCTATCACTTATGTTGCACCTGCCATGTTTTGTCTCTGCACCACCCTAAGGTTGACTGGTAGAAAATGCCTCAGGCGTGAAGTCCGCCTTTGTACAGTATTTTTTTACCTGTGCATAAAGTTTTAATAAATAAACATAATTTAAATTATAAATTAATAGCCATATAACAGCTAGCACACGCCAATATACCAACCAAAAACATCGAGAACTATACTCAAGCAGAAATAAAAATAACTAAACGTAAACAATATTTAAAAAAGAAAATAAAGCCTAGGCCAAATTTACGGCTACCCTAGCGCTTTCGCCTTAATAGATAACTTAAAAATATATACGAGTACCTACACTGCAATGTCCACATAATGTTAAACTCTCACAAACGCTTAAAACTATTAAAATAACGTCACATAAATAATTCTGTTCACACCACGACCGACAGACAGGTTATCAGCTCATTATGCGACAGATGAAGCGATTAATTAGTCGCACGCTATCGATGCCGTGTTTGACGATTGTATCGATTAATCGATTGCGTGGCGATTGACGGCTTACATGTGTGTTTGAGATTTATACAGGAACGGTTATTTTTAATACGAAAATTACCTATTTAATCAACTGTTTGACATGAGTATTTAGTCGTGAGAGCTACGGGAGATTCCATTGATAGCCATATTTTCTCATGAAAACTATAATATCTTGTCTCATGTCAGTATCAGAATATGTCTGCTAGGATGAGCACCTAGCAGGCATATTATGATAGTGTCAATTTCGATAAAGGATCATATTAGTAATACCAATATCATAGTTTAGTGTGACGTAATATCACATCGCTTCGGAACTATTCTGTCGCGATCTACGGCGTAGCCGCGTAGTACTAATTGCTACGAGATGCTACGCGCGTAGAACTTTCTAAAACATGAGTTTATTTATGCACATCTAGAGGGTTATGTAGTAAAACTGTCCTGTTAGTCGGTTTTTCCATTAGGAATTTCTTAGTAATAGCCCGGAGTTTGGAAGTTGGCGGTGTGATACCCCCGTGCCTCGGAAAGCACGTTAAGTCGTTGGTCCTGCGCCTAATCTCTCTCCGGTCATGTCGGATTGCCGTCCCATCGGACTATGAGAGTGAGGGAAGAGAGAGTGGCTCCTGTGTCTGCGCACACACTTGTGCACTATAAATGTCCCGCGCCGAAGGCTAGTCTCCGTTGAGATTGGCCGCCGTGGCCGAAATACGGTCTGGAGGACTATATTATATGTAGTAAAAAAAACATTGAAATATATTTCTACACGTCTTTTAGGATACACAATTGTAGAAAAACACACTTAATAAATAAATAAATTAAAAAAAAACAAAAACGTTTATTTCAGAACCAGTTACAAAACTAGTGTTGTAAAATTATAAACGCTGCGTGGGCTGCGTGAGGCACGCCAATCCCGGGAAATGCCTACTTGACTGCGTGCAGTCGTATCCACCGCCCCAAGATCGGAGAGTGCCACCAGTCAGCCAACGCTCTAAGAATGGTATTGGCATCCAAAACCATTCTTATTAACCATTATTGGCATCCAAAATGATTTTCTCTTAAGCCTCATTTACACGATCCAATTTTCTTGCTTGTGGCAGAAATTAAAATTAAAGCAACAAATGAAGAAGCTTTGACTTACGGTACACTGTATAATTAGGCTTTAGGCAACAAAACCTACTTTTTTGTACAAAATTTGCTCTATTCTAGCGCCTTTTAACGAACTACAAAACCAAAACAATTCATCGTCTTAAGAGTCCTATTACATTTTTGACGTTTATTCATGATTTTTGACGTTGTAATTTTCAGCAGCAGTAAGATATTTGAATTATTTGATTATGAATAACGATAGTGCCATTCTCTTTATTGTAAGTTGGAGTTGCACATTTTAACTTTTCTTTTCGTGTAATTTACTATGAATATTTTACGAACTCAGTTTACAAGAAAAACGTCGGCAATGGAACTTTGACGCTCAAATTCACATTGTTTCATTCAGTTCTAATAAAAGCGAAAGTTACTAAACGATAACTTGAATATTTTACTTGTTTATTGGAGTTCTAGAATTTCTTTAAATTCCTTGAGTTTTCAGGGAAAAATCGTAAAGAAAACCAATAAATGTCTTGATTTTCATGTCCATTATATTCCAAATAAACACAATTAAATCAAATAAACTAATATAATATAAAACTTCGATCTACAGTGAATACGTTTCATTAGTTTTTGTTTCTCTATATAATAAGACAAAATTACAATAAATTAAATTAAAGTACTATATATTCCGCGTCAATTCAGCAAATTACACGAAAATAATGTGTAACTCCAACTTACAAGAAAGAGAATGGCACTGTAGTTATTATAATCAAATAATTAAAATATCTTACTGCTGCTGAAAATTACATGGTCAAAAATCATGAATTTCCGTAAAAAAATGTAATAGGACTCTTAAAGGATTGACTTGAAAATCAATAATACTGCAACAGTTAATCTCGTTAGGTGTAGTCCGGACCGGCGCCGGCGCCGCCGGCGGTTGTACCGCTATTGTGCGGCACGCGCCAAATTGTGCGGTAATTGTGTTCGGATCATGTGACGTTGTTAGCTAGATGAGTGCGCTGTATAGGTGGGCGAATTTGGTTTGAGCACGTCGGAGGTGACTGGAAATAAAAAATACTGTTGTCACAGTTTGTTGAGTTTGAGATACTAGCTTTGAAAATGAAGTGCATAAATCATAACTAAGCAAACTAGCTAAACCTAGTTGTTATTATTTATTGGAAATGTGTGAAAATACAGTCTACTGAAGTAGTTGAAATAATATAATTTGTGTACAAACGCACCTCCTTGACGATGCACTGTCAGGGAAGCTAGCATTATAGTAGGTATTCTACCGCACCAGTTTTAACTTGCCAGACAGTCCAAGGCATCCAACAGTAATAATATTGTTGTTCTTTACTTAATTTCAATCAGATACCGTAATGCAGCAAATTAGGCGCAAATAAACGTATCTGCTATCTTTTAAAAAACGTGAAAGAGCTCTAGTTGGCACCAAACAGTCACTCATGAAAGCCACAAGTCCCTGAATACAACATATTCAATTAACATAACATAACATAACATCACGCCTTGTTTCCCCGAAGGGTTGGGCAGAGGTGTACCTGTAGTACACCCACATTTCGCCAGTTATGTTTTTTAAGTCCCATGTAATAGGGGGCGAGCCTATTGCCATCAATCAACCGGGCACATTTCCAGACTCCGGGCTACTACTGAGAAATTCCTGTTGGAAAAACCCAATAATACTTTGCCCGACTTGGGAATCGAACCCAGGACCTCATGCTCAGCAGTAGCGCTTGCGACCACTAGACTAACGAGGCAGTCAATAAAATATTCAATTAAATAGCAATAAAAAGCTATCCATCATCAAGTTGTAGTTGGAAATCGTCAATTGCTAGGCAAAAGCCGTCTCCAAAATCCGTTAAGTAAATAATCATTACCTTTAGCTACAAAACAAGCCCAAAAAGACTTACCAACTTACCAACATAAATTAACAAAAGTACCTACATTCTACCATATATTTTTAGCACACCACTACCAATTCGGGCAGCGTCGTACGTGATGCTGTTCAGTAATACAGCTAAATTTAATACTGCTATTAATAGAAACCACTATAGTTAATTACTTAACGGGACATTGGACATTGGTATTGTATCATCGAATAGCCCGCAGTTTGGCAAGCTATTGCATTAACTGTTTGAGGATATTTGGGTCATTATTATGGTATTAGGTGATATTAAATATGGAATGAGGTTTTTGTTTGAATTTGAATAAAATATTATGATGATTATTATATTATTATTTTCTATTAAACATATTAAGGTGTTTACTAGGCAGATGTTAGTGGAAACGCCGGGAGGGATGCCCTAGGAGGACATAATATAGTGACCTTATCGGTGATGTTCTTCAGAAAGGTGCGCAGTACTCGCAACTGGCGTGCGTGTATGACCAGATGTATGAACGAAACGAGGCAAAAGGAGTATGTAAGAAGCATTGCAGGTGGCGTTCTATAGCTCCTGCCTACCCCCATGGGAAGGAGGCGTGAGTTTATGTATATAATTATGTCTATTATAAACGAAAAGTGGGTTTAGTGGCAGCAATCGTGACTGCTGAAGAACCAATTCCTACATTCGATTCCCAGGGCGCAGAAACGTGTCATTCAGTTTTTCCATTAGGAAATTCTTATTAGCAGCCCAGAGTTAAATCGCTCCCTCTATTACCTACATAATTATGGCTTAAACATATCAGTACCCTAATTACGTAAAACACGATCAATCGGAATTTGAATCGTTTTGACACAAATTGCTAATCCATTGCTTAATAAGTTCTAAAAAAAACTGCTCAACAACGTAAATAACGCAATGAATGTTGTTGAACTGTCAAAATGAAACAAATTTTTCGTAATCCTTTACGAAAATGTGTTGCGTAATGTTAATATGGTAGTATAAAAGAGAATCAGCATGCAGAAAATAATCCCATTTATGAAGGATATTTGGTTCGACTTCGTAGAAAACAGTTTGTTCTTTTTCATCCTTTTTCATCATCATCTCATAAACGTGCTTGCGTACCCATTGTTTTTGCTACAATCATATCTGCGGTTATCGTGTGGCTATTTTTATATCGATGGGCCGTGAAAACATAAAATCCTTGGTCTTGATAATAACAGCTTTGAAGGGCTTTCAGGCAGGCTCCCATTTTGAAGCATTTTGTGAAGAGGATGGTCAATACAGAAACTTTTACCTTACTTGGTTATCTTCTGTGCAGAATGCTTCAAACTCAAATAATAATAATACTTAGAAACCCTAACTATAACGTATTACTAACATTATGAATTAGTATAATTTAGACAATAGTCATAATAGTTTTAACACGTTTCGTTTTGTTAGTCCTAAATACCTAAAATGTGGATCAGTCTGTTTTATTATTTAAAAAAAACGGGCCAAGTGCGAGTCGGACTCGCGCAAGAAGGGTTCCGTACTATAAAAAAATAATACTATCTATAAAAACGGCAAAAAAATCATGTCTTTTGTATCGGAGCCCCACTAAAATATTTATTTTATTCTGTTTTTAGTCATCTGTGAAAATTTCAACTGTCTAACTATCACGGTTCATGAGATACAGCCTGGTGACAGACGGACAGACAGACGGATAGTAATAGAGTCCCGTTTCACCCTTTGGGTACGGAACCCTAAAAAAACATAACCCTGTTTTTCCGACGCGCAGTCCGGTAGAAAGTAGGTACCTTTTAAATATTAAATACACAAAAATAGCTAAGAATTATATCATGATTGTCACGTTAACTTCAATTCAACAGTAAAGATTCCGAAGTAATTTCTTGAAAAGAAATTCGATAAACATAACAGAACTTTAATACCAATATTCAATTCCTCCCAAACACGAAGACATCTCAAAGATATCCCAGCAAAGAATAAATTTGTCTGACCAAATAAAATTTGAAATAACATCATTTTCTTATAACTCCCACACCAGACGATGGTCATATAAAATCAGGGTTCCAATAAAATGCAGGAAAAACCCCTCGGTCGCTGGCACGTACGGAACCAATCGAAATCACTGCATCGCGATGTTCTCATCAATATTTCATACAACGGACCTGCAACTGAATATCAATTCGTGTATTAGTATTCTATTCCAGAATATTTAGTGTAACTGTCTGTGGACGATATTTGATGGAATTGGTGGAATAAATAGGATTAGAAACAAAATGGCGGATTTCGATCTGAACTTACTGCAAACATAATAATAAAAAGGTTGTAATTATTATCTTTTGATTGTAATATTCGAGGCCTGCTAACAGGATTAGCTAGTTTTGAACTGGAAACCTAATAGCTCTTCTTTGATAAAAACATTTTGCTCTGAACTTACAGGCAAACCCAATAATTTAGCTATCACCGCAAAAATATATGTTAGCTATCCTCGGAAATGCAAATATATATGAAACTTTAAGTTACCATCACTTTCATGATAGAGAATCAATCATCGTCATATTTTATATTTACACAGTCACTGGATAATGAGAAGATTGCTGAAGAAAAAGCATAATTAAAATAGAATTGAACAGTAATGTTATTCAAATAAAACCACAAAAAAATATACAGCGAAAAACTTTCTTACAAACCGTACTCACCAGCTTCTGTAACTTCGAAAGGCATGTGAGTACATATATCGCATAAGGAATGGTTACCGCAGAGCCGTAAACGTCCCTGACAAATTACATAACAATAACAGCAGCACACGCGATCCGGATACGGTGCCGTTTGCAAACCGGTCACGTTCCTATTGCGTTTCGGATGATCTTCGTACGCTGAGCGGTTTTGATACTTGCTGAATTTGTGTGTCGAAGCATCCAAAATAAGGGTGACACAATAGGCGGTCTTATCGCTTACATAAAGCGATCTTTTACAGACAATCTTTGGATGGATTAAAGGTCCCACGATGGAGAGAGCGTACCCAGAAAATGCATATTTTGGGGTAATTATAAAAAACATAACATAACCATACCACACCATACCATAATCAGCCTATAACGTTCCCACTACTTGGACACAGGCCTCCTATCTGCGAGAGGGAGCCGGCCATAATCCAAATAAACTGTGGCCTTAATCAATGGACACGTGAAATCGAGAAAATTAGCACTTTGAAAAAAGGCGAATATCTTTTTAGTTTAACCCTTTTTCTACCCATTTGGGTAAAAATGGGTTGGAGCAAATACTTTGAGTTCCAGTATATTATTTAATGTCGATTATCATAATGTTGATGATATGTCAAGCAGAGAAAAATAAGTAAATCAGATTCGAGTTAGATTTAGACTTGTGACCAATGCTCTTAAACAAGAATCGTGAGAATTTCTGATTTCTTCCGACAAAAACATCTGGCTAAAGCAGGAACATAGATAACAGTAAAAACAAAAAATGGTCTTTAAAGCCTAATGTGTCAAACTGCCAAAGTTACCAGCAATTCCGAAAAAGTATCAAAACCTAGGCGTCCTCATAAAAAGAAAGATGAGAGATCTCATAAAAATTATATCGAAGTGGGCACCGCGTTTAGGTACGAGTGTCATATCGATATTGAGCACAGCACTTCGCTATTCTGTACAATTGCTTCGGTATACCAAGCATAGAGTCGCAAAATTTTATCGATAAAATCTTGTTGGCAGAAAAGTAATGGTATCTAGTATTATAATATGCATTTATAAATACGTAGTCAATAATGAAGAAATCACATCAAAGAAGAGCTTTTAGGATTTCAAAATAACTATTGGAAAAACAACTTATAAGTAAAACAACAGTCATTAGAGAGAATGAAATAAAGGTAGGTACAACAATGATCAAATATTTTATATGCCCTACAATTATTTTCCCTCCTTTTTTATATACTTGTACATATTATTTTTATTATTTTAAGATTTGTGTTAGGAAAACAAAATCCTAAATGGCTGATCAAGATGAGATTTAATTAATTTCCTAAAAACTCATAAAACAATTGACACGCACGTAAATCATAAAGAACATAAAATCTACTAATCTAACGACAAAAAAATGATTATATTTAATATGTTCAATTAATTACAAGTTTATAACAATTTTATCAATCCTCGTATCCAACTTAAAAGGTTTTAAAACATTCAATATGTGAGGCATGCACTCACAAATCACTTGGATCGTTGAGAATGTATTAAGTGCACACGGCAGTATGGGTTCTGTAGTGAATAATTTAGACAGAATCTTTAGTTTTGATTGAGAAATTGGTCGTGATTTTGGTATTGATGCAAATTTGATAAGTTAATGGACATAATAGATTTAATAATGTCATGATGGCCTCGCCTCTCATGCATGAGGGTTCAAATCCGAGTAAGTACCAATGTCACTTTTTCAATATGTACTTTCTGAGTTTACCTTGGACATTATTGACATCGGTGAAGGAAAACATCGTAAGGAAACATGGACTTATAGTGAATATAAGTCTGAAATCACCAACCCGTCTTGAGCAAGCGTGCTGATCAGTGTTCGTGCCTTCTCTGTATGAGAAGAGGCCTTTGCCCTGCAGTGGGTAATAGGCTGGTATTTTTTTTTACCTCATATATACTTAAATAATTATAGTCGTATTCATTCAAATAATAGAACTAGATCAGAAGAATCATTAATAAACGATAGATATGAAAATCTAAAAGATTTTTTTAACTATAGCAATAGATTAAGAAAGGGTACCAAATTTCTCAAGAGTATTATAGTATCCTTTGAGTACATATATTAGTACTATTGAAAATATGAAAACTCATGAGATGAAGACGCATTACATTCCTAAAAACTTAATAATAAACAATATTTTCACCAAAGAAAAATCTTTGTTTGCACACACAGCAAGATAGGCACCTATCAACTCTTCCACCGCTGAATCCCAAGATTTTCAGATCAAATCCCAACAACCCATATCTAAGATTCCGAAACCCTTTCAAACCGAAAAAATTCTCGCCGAATTCCCGCTTGCAAACAAACAATGTTCCTTTTTTTTCGCCACAGATCCCAAAACACGGCATAAAAAAATAAAAGAAGGCACAGATAAAGAGGCAGAAAGGTAAACATTGAACACGTAGGAGACTAAATATAAATGTCTCGAGAGAACATTAAGATAGCGAGTGGAATGTTAAAAGCTATTTAATATTATGTTCTGTTCGAACTTCATTATGGACTTTTTGGTCGGGTTGTGGAAAGTACTGTGTATTCAAAAAAAATTTGAGAATTTGTGGATGATGGTGACGTCATAGATAGTCCTTTCACAGATATTTTACCTCTGATTTTGCACGTCTGTCAAAATCACAGTGATCTTTATACTCGTTAGAATAAGGTTACTGTTGGGTCGCTGCTGTCAGAAGTAAACTAACTGTGAAAGATTTGATTTGGCTACAATGATATCATTAAAAGTCTCTTGTCCTATGGCTAACAGGTACAATGCGCTCGGACAAATTGAACGAAAATAATGATATTTTCGTTCAATTTGTATTTAATAACATTCTTAAACCATTGTAACATACATAACATAACGTTTGTCACACGCTTACAATAGCTTTTCATTTTGACAGTTCAACAACATTCATTGCGTTTTTAACGTAGTTGAGTAAACGAATTTTTCAAACGTATGAAGCAATCGATTAGGAATTGGGGTGCTGGTTATAAAAGAACACAAAATTCTTACCGTTACCACGTTTATTGTGGCACGTTGATTGTTCATTGTACCTATTAGTTGTTCGGAGCATTATATTCAGCAATTAAATAGATGACTGCGATTAGATAATAACGTATGCTTAGTCCACTTTTAATATAAACTATTTCTAGTTCTTCTTCTGAGGTTCAACCTTCACAATATTCTGTTTTATATGTTTTCCCGCATGTGTCAGTTTCTCAATTTTAAGGTACTGTGTTGTGTCTTGCTTTTCAAAATCCGGAGATTTTTCTAACGGGGACCCTCGACTCCCAATGGTAACATGGGTATATACGAGTACCTATTGCTTTTAGGAACCTATCCTCTTGGGTCTGAGTTTCTTGTTTCCACGCCCTGTTTTTTTTTAAAACTGTTACACCTATTTATCGCCTTGCTTCTTTTACTTTATGAACTCTATTTAAATCTCCATCAATCAAAAATGAGGTTTTATGTATTTCCATAAATATTTAATCAGCATAGTACTTTCGTCCAGCCATGCAGTGGATCGTCTCTTACAAGTCGAAGGCATTTAAATGAAAGCGCGATAACCAGGCCCGGTATTAATGAATGTGCTTTGAGCACCACGCCTACACTAGCATATTATGCCGAAGTACTGCACTTTATGAAACTTTATGTATGTATTTAAGTTATACTGAACTACATGATAGTCACTTTTAATGTGGAAAACAATTCATAAAATAGGTAATTGGTGATAGGTCGTTTGCGTGGGTGTGACGCATATTTTCCCTAAACTTGTTTCTTTTTTTATTTTGTGTTCTTTTTTTGCGTCATGTTTACCGCAAACTAACGTATTTTTATGTGTGTGTATGTTTTTTTGTATATGTATATCCCATAACTCTAGGCTTAAGTTTGTTCTTGGGATAAATTCATCCCAACTACGGAACCTTTGTTAGGGTTCCGTACCAAAATGGTAAAGAGGAACCTTTATGGTTCGACTCAGTCTGTCTGTCCGTCCGTCTGTCACAGCTGGCTATCCCAAGAACTACTAATGCTATCAACATGAAAGGAATAATAGTTTTAGATGAAGTTTGCCCAACAATTTTGCAAATAAGAAAGATTTTTTTTATTTAATATTTGCAAAAGCGACTGAATGGGTCTTACAAAATCGGAGTGGGGCTACTAGAGCATGTGGGGTATCATATAAAAGAGCGCTATTTGCACATTCTCAAACATTTTTCTTTTTTTTAGGCCGCATAGTTTTCGACTTATGAAGAAAAAAAAAATCTGTTTCCCGCCCTTATCTCCGAAGTTTGCATAGACAAAACTCTGAAATTATTGTATGTGATAGAAGTTTATGAAAAGATTGTCTCTATTTAGAGACATCGTTTAATTTTTCCTGTAATGCACACTTTTTCAGAAATCATCAACAAAAATTATATTAGTTCCACTATCGGTCAAGAGATGGCGCTGACCTAAAATGGCAATATTCTACACCGCAGTGTTAAAATTCTGTGACAAATGTAGGCCTCGCCAATGAAAATTTAAAAACATTTCACGGTTCACAATCAAAATGTCTTCCTTCCTACCTACTCGCAGGTTGCTTTAGGTGAAGCACAGTTGTAGTTTTTTTCTGGGCACAGACCTATTTAGATACCTATACGAATGAAGCTCTTAATGGGCTCTCGGTAATTTATTTACTAATATAAACAATTTGCAATGTAGAGTGGCTGAAATATTTTTCAGTCACTATAAACAGTTGTGGCTAAGCTGGCTTGTAAATTAACAATAAAGATATAATAGAAAAGTACTGTCCGCACGCTCGCCCTTCCACCTGTCCACCTGTCCGCCCATTCACCTGTCCGCCTGTCCATCTATCCTACTTTTGAAGGACTTTACGTAAAGTAACACATCCAAAATATTTATATATGATGGTACGGAACCCTCAGTGCGCGAGTCCGACTCGCTCTTGACCTGTTTTTTTTAAGATAACTTTTTTTAAACTAACAAGTCTCTCGATGTGTGTTAGATACACAGTTTCATTTATAAGTACGAGTAAATAATTTTCATTTAATCAATAATTCATATTATTTAAAGCTAAGAAAATGCGAAGTTGTCATATTTTCTTTTTATGAACAAAAATAGTCTGAATTAAATGTTTTTTATTTATTTATTATATTTCAACTAAAGTTTTTTTTACATAAATAGTCGTGACTTTGTTGAAAGTATTCATTTTAAAATCGGTTGATAGGCAACCGATTTTAAAATGAATACTTTTATCAAAGTTACCAGGACCACATAGTTTTTGCAACTGCTGTATCAATTTTATTTTATCATTTGCGTAGCCGGCATATTGTTATTCTTAATTTAGTCGTTGTATTTGTATATGCAAAGCGCGTACCCACATCCGATATCCACAGGAGAAATTCTTATCATGGACCAAGAGTACCTAAAATAAAAATAACTTTAGTAAAATAAAAATAAGACAATAGCAAATAAGGAAGAATTTACACGAACTACAAAATTCAATATCATCGGAGGACCTCATAGAGATTGCTTTCAAAACCCAACTCAATCTGAATCCTACACGTTCAATTTCAGATTAGCTATCTGCGACATCCGACAGTAAATCGCACGGCTCGTCGCAGAATAAAGTCGTCACTATATCGTATCGGTATCGCTGCGCCCACGACTCACGGACGACTGGTATACGAGGTACGGGTATTCCGTGTTAGGTCTGTGCTGTACTGGGGTACCTAATAATGCAACTTTTTTACTGGTTATATTAAAGGGACTACGTCTTAAACGTAGCGTGGTGAATTTTTCTTATGCAAAAATCAAGTTTTCCGTTATCTCTTTGCGTCATAAAAATATTATATTTCCATTTCACATCAGATGATAATCGTAAAACGCACAGAAAGGTAAAAAATCTATCTATTAGACAAAGAGAAAGAAAAAAGAATTGGTACCTATGTAAGATAATAATGTAAGGTGACAACTTAACAGCTTTTACTTTTCACAACGGTCGGCTGAGTGAATTACTTTAGCAGCACTAGTGCCGCAAGCACAAGGTTAAATTCAGCATAGAATAAAAGATTCGGATAACCTACCGGATTCGGATATAGCAGTTTGAAATGAAATTTTTGTTTGCTTTTAAAAACCTCCTCAGAGGATTTCTCCAAGCAAATTCCAAGTATTAAATTCAAGTACAAATTCCAGCAAATTCAAATAAACTTGTTGTTACGAAACTGATTACTTCTTTCTTTGTGTGCATGAGATTATAAACCACCTACATTCGTATGAAAAACTTTTGTCACCCTCAACCAGTGTTCCACCAACCTAACCCCTCAACGTCTGTATTCAAGTTATCCGTTGTGGTAAGTTAGGCGCAAGTTCACGGCGACGCTTATCTCACCAAAATAAATTGCGCAAGTAATCAAATGTTAGAGAGAATTGTTAGGTATGTCTTGCGTTTCGTTAATTTTTGTCCCTATTCGCTATTGTTCAAGTGACATTCTTGTACCTTTAAGATGATATTCAAGTTAAGGATAAGTAGGAGTTAAAAGCTTTTTATTTTTTCTGTTTTTATCGTAGCATAAAAATAATCTGCCTAATCAGCCTATTATGTGTCCACTCCTGGACAGCGTCTGAGTCTCCTTTCTTGGAGAGGGAGTGGACTGTAATTCACCACGCGGGCCCATTGAGGGTTGGTGGATGTCACATTTCTTCGAATTGTTGGTTCTAGGACATGCCGGTTTCCTCACGATATTCTCCTTCACAAAGTAAAGCACCTGCTTGGGTTTGAACCTACGAACCTACCAAATCTCATAAGTCTTTGAATTCCGATACCATTGGGCTACCTCTGTTTTCGTAAGTGAAGTGAAAAACCAGGGCCTGAATAGGTAATTTACTTACAAGAATTAGAGCATAGTCTTCGAAGGTCTTTTAAAAGTAATTGCATCACTTACCGAGTAGCTCACCCTTATTTTAGAAAGCTCAACAACCCGTCACATTAAAAATTACAATTCGAAGATATCGTTGGTCCCAAACTAGGCACAGACTGTATTGACTTGTGACTACAAATGCTGCAGTCTTGCTAATATGTAAATGATGATCTTAATTTCCGAAAGTTACATAATTCCATCATATAGGTAGCAGTCCACTGCTGCACATAAGCTTATCCTTGACTACTCTAGTCCAGCTGCTACCAACAACCCTGCCATAATAGTCGCTTCATCTACATATATCCAAATCTTAAAGTGACAACACATACGTACAGAAAAAGAAAAATAGAAAGAATACTCTGCAAAAACAAAACGCACTTACAGAAAAAACACAAAATACACACATACAAAAGTAGCCAAAAGCCTCGTATTCAAATAACAATTATACGTTTGAAAATGTTGTTCATCGGTTGATGTCAAGGCCACGGACCAAAGACAATATTGCACAGCTCCCTAATTGCGTAACACACTTTCACTCATAATCTGAATCATTTTGAATGACATTGCTAATCCATTGCTTCATATGTTTGAAAAATTTGTCTGCTCAACAAAAAACACTGTCAAAATAAAAGCCATCATGCTACTGTCATCATGTTAGTATGGTACAGATAGTGCAATCCACGACGACGCGCCCCACTCCGCGATTACTGTACTGTAAGCTGTACTTCAGTACGGAGCGGAGCGGAGTGGGGCGCGTCGTCGTGTATTGTACTATCTATAGGATGCAAATATCCCGCAGTTTACGGTGGTTAATATGGACCTGGTTTATAAAAGGGATTGTAATGTTTCCGAAATACGTGTCTATGTACCATCAAGGAAATTAATTGTTTAAATTTGAAAAAAACCGTCATTCAGTTGCAATTCGAATATAGATACGTTCCATTTTAGTAGGTAGTCGATTAATTTCTTTGACTGTATACATCGACAAATTTGCCAACAATATCCCTAGTAGCTTCCATTTAACGCATCAACCTCAATGTTACCAGTGACAGTCACCGTAAGTGGCCTAATAGACGGCCCGTAACGGCCACCGACCGGCCACCAAATTACCGAATGTCGTGCGGACAAGGTGTCAGCATAAACGCTACTATCACTGTATCATTAACAGAGTCAATAGTATCGATCTGAACGGGGCTTTATGTGGCTGTTATAATTTCAGCACCGACTTTTTTTCCAAGTTTTATCATCATTGGAATTTCGACGATTTTAAAAGTTGTCTAACTCTAATCATCATAGTAAGGTACCGTTCCGTAACTGACGTCAGGAGGCAACTGCAGACGACGTGTCGCCGCGACACGACTGGTTTCTATTAAATACCTTCCATAGCTAGCGACACGTCGCGGTCGTCGTCGCTGGCAGCTACGGTCGAGTCACAGGCGACACGTGCAGCCCGAACGCAGACCAGTAGAGCCGCCAACGCTCGAGCGTATATCACGTTTTTCTATCTACTATCTACTGGAATACGGGCTGCTGTCGCCTGCGGTCGGGTTCGGAATTGACGGCAGCGACATGGCGCCGCGACGTTGTGCAGTTGCTGCCTGCGGTCGGGTAGGGACCCTTTACTTTGGACTTAACTTCATAAGAACATATAATTATGAGCTATTTCAAAATCCTTCAAAACAATTAGATTTGGCAATCCGCCCCTTACCAACTGCCGATAAATTGCTTTGCAGTTTGGCAGATACTATATATAAGTATAACTTTGTAATGTACCTATGTATACGCTTTTACAACCAACTTCCTATTGACATTCGTAACTTACCTGATAAACGATTTAAAAACTGTATTAAAACCAATCTTTGTAAAAAAGGGTTCTATAAAATTTGTGATTATTTAGAAGATAAAAAAGCTTGGGATTGAGCTGCTCGCTCTGCTAAGCCTTGTGCTATAATCATAAAACTTGACATTTTAATTATTATGTAAAATCATCAAAATATACCACTTTTATATACACATTGACATTGTTGAATATTATATATAAAAATAAATGATTACTTTGTAAAATATTATATTATTTTAATTATTGTGAATGTGAGGACTATGTGGATATTTTCTTTCTCAGTTAGTTTTAATGATGATCTCGTAGTTTGAGTAGTTTATGCAGCCTACCCAAAAATGTCCTTTCTTTGGTATTGTTCGTCGAGCTGGGCTCCTTAATTTCTGAGTTGATCTCCACCATTACCTACTGACAAATGATTGCACTGACAGGACAGGTCCACTCAAATATGTGTGGTTCTTTCCTCAAAAGACCATTTCAGACACAAATATACATGGTCCTCATATAGCCTGACCTAGATTATGTCTGGACTTTAAGAGATTACGACCTCTGAGTTTGTTCCGGCTTTTCTTCTCAGAGTAGTAAGATAGGAAACGCCGAACTCATCTACCTAATTTTTTATATTTTTTAATATGCCGTGTGTAAAAGTGATTAAGATATCCTATTTACAGAATAAACAATTTCATTTCAATAGAAAATAAAAAATTGGTAAACATTGCTTCAAGTTAAGTAATGATTTAAGTCTGCTTAAATATATTTTTTGGGTTTTAACGTCTTGCTTAACTCCTTGTTAGTTAATAAAATATGTCTGAACTATAAAACTTAACGTAACTTTTATGAAAATTGAAAATGCCAAATGAAGAGTAATTAAGTTCTAAGTAGAGACTTTTAGTTCAATACCTAATAACTTACGTTAATCTAACTAAGATTGACAAAATCAATTCCCTTCGTCAAGAATTAAATATTCATGAATACCGGTACCTATACCGTGCCGTTTATTCTGTAAATAGAATTTGATGTCACAGAAAAGTGCCTAAAAGAAATAAAACCCTTTATGAAATATTTCCAGCTTCAATTTCAATCACTGCACTGTAAAATTAGATAGGTAAATTGACAGGAAAATGACGATACACTTACACCGCTGAAACGGAACAGTGAAAAATTATTTCAACGTTGGATACGTTGCATTAAATCTACCAAATTAGATATCAAAATAACTGGCAACACAATATCTATAAATAAAAAAAGAACAACGAATTTAAAAAATAACGTGGAAAATCAAAAGTCATTAATGTCCAATAAGTTAAAAAGTTGAGAGACGGCTATAATAAATCATTTTGTATTACATCTCTGTACCAATTTTTCCTAGTCTTTTTTCATCAATTTAACACGAGCAAAAAGTGGCACTCAATTGTAAGGTTTACGCTGCGATACATTTTTTTTTCTTTTTTATTATGAGCAACCCGTTTAATATTTTCGGCCAATCAGCGGCGGCGATTGGTGGCCGCGCAACGCCCTCCGCGCTCGCGATTGGTCGGTGAGCGGTACAGATTGTGCGATGGCGGGAAACGGATTTAAGTCTATGGCATCTCATTCTTACAATCGACAGGGCAGTGCGGCAGATTCAGTATCGATATATATTTGTTTAATCGTGTTAATACTCGGATTCCATAAGTTACGACGGATTGCTTGGCCAGTCTTCCCCTTCTGTGCGTAATACTGAATGGTTTTACAATGCTTCCAATATTTAAAAAAAAATGTTTTTTGTTTTTGAAGTATGAAAATAAAGGAATAAAATTGAGGCTTACTACATTCAGTAAATATTCCAGTTGTGAGTTTAAAGAGATATTGCATTGCAATCTTTTGCAGATTAAAACACGCCTCTAAAAGTTTATTCCAAGTTATTTTGTGCAAATTAACAAAAATGAATAATAACAATAAATAAACGTAGTTTGATCCGAAATGTGTAAGTATGTAAAATCATGTTTATTCCAATCACGAGAAAGTCCAGGCAACTGATCCGATGTTGACTACCAGCGTCAAACGCATAATTAAAGATAAGCTTCATCTCTGTCATGAATAAAGCGAACCTCAAGCTGTCAAAATAAATACAAACAAATTGTATTCATTATTTAAACTAGTTTTCCTACTACTGGTCGATTCCTTGACACTACAAAAGTACCTGTAAATGGTTTCATTGAAATAAATGCTTTGAGTTTTAGTATTTTATCGATACCTCCCCATCACTAGTGAACTAAACGTCTCGAGCGAAGTCTTCACGCAGACGACCAATTTCATCAGCTATACATTGTAGCCGTCATCATTACTGCTCGTTGAGACCGAATCGTCGTAATTTACTTGTAATCACGCATAACATCGAACAACGTAATTGGATCTCAAGTAATTATGGTTTAAGTAGTTTTATACTAAATAGGTTTTGATGATAGGTTTTTATACATACTTACATATAAGTAGGGTTTTTATATCTACATATTATTATTTACTTCTTGATCCAGTATGTTCGGTGGACCAAGATTTTGATTTTTATTTATCACTAAATTGTAATGGAAATGAGTTCATTAGCGGTTCCACGATCTTTTCATAATTAGATGTTAGCCGAACATTAAATAAATAGATATAGTAGGTAGGTAAATAAAGCTGGCTTTAATGTTAGTTGACCAGTTTGAATATTGCAATACTTTTTTAGAATGTTTATCTTAAACATAACTGGCGAAATGAGGGTGTAGGTACTATTAGTAGGTACACCTATGCCTCTGCCAAGTCCTTCGGTAATTACAGGCCTGATGTTATGTTATGTTTTGTTACTTTATTAAAATTTTACGATAAATTTAAAGGCGAAGTACAGCTACCTCATATTTATTCAGTTATGGAAAACAATATTTAATATATTATTTTAATTATTGTGAATGTGTGGACTATGTGGTTATTTTTTCCTCTTCATTATTTTTTTCTTTCTCACTTAGTTTTAATGATGGTCTGGCAGTTTGAGTAGTTTATGCGGCCTACCCAAATGTCCTTTCTTTGGTATTGTTCGTCGAGTTGAGCTCCTTAAGTTCTGAGTTGAGCTCCACGATTACTGACAAATGCTTGCACTGACTGGACAGGTCCACTCAAATCTGTGTGATTCTTTCCTCAAAAGACCATCTCAGACACTAATCTACATGGTCCTCATATGGCCTGACCAAGATTATGTCTGGACTTTAATAGAGACTGTGACCTAGTTTGTTTCGGCCTTTCTTCTCAGAGTAGTCAGATAGGAAACGCCGAACTCATCGTGTAAAATTGATTGCAATATCCTACTTACAGAATAAACAATTTCATTTCATTTCAATACACTGTAAATGATGAAACTTAAATCATGAATATGATAATCACAATAATATTATAAAGACGAAAGTTTGTGAGTGTGTATGTTTACTGTCTCTTCTTCACGCTAAAACTACTGAAGGAATTTGGATAAAATTTGGCACACAGATAGATGTAAAGTTCACTCATCCACCATAGAAAAGGGAGGATCCTCCAACCAGACGGGTGTTATGTCTGGTGGGCCGACTGCCCAACTGTTGATGTCGGATAGTCTTATATAATATGTCGTTCGCGCGGTAAACTCTAATTGCGCGATGCAGGATTTGTGTGACGTCATGTCTTTGATGCGTAGTTCGTATGTGGCGGTTTAAGAGGGAACAGGGCCCGCGATTCTCCATACAAACGTATTCCCCGTTTTTCTTCCTGAATAATGCCTCTAGGGCTGTAATTTCATGGCATGTCCCTGTCAATTCCTTTTTTTCAGCAATTAATAAGTAAGGAAACTATGACCCTCCAAAAATTACAAAAATGCCCCATTTTTACCGCCGTGATTAGAGGACTACCAGACTAATTCGGAAAAGTTTTTAGCATACCTATAAGAAAATAATAGGAACCTAGACATACTCTTTCTTAATTTTTTTATGTAATAAATTATTAAATCGGCTTAGTTTTCGAGGAGAAAAAAGAAGAATACCAAACGTCGTTTTCGTCAACATTTTTTTGATATAATCGGTCTGAGCTGCAGTTGTCGCTATCGCACTTTACGGGGTTTAACTCGGTTTTTCGGGCGCAACACGACGGCAATAGTTTCTTCAAATACCTATTTTAAAATTTCTTGCAGCCCCTGTTCCCTCTTAACCGCTACAAGTTTATAACCTGGATTAACACATAGAATACTTTTATCCCGATATTCCCATGGGATCGAAACTTATGCGGATGAAACCGCGGGGCGCTAGTAGGTAATAAGAACGCTTTCCACATATTTTTCAAAAAAAAAACCTAGTTATTATTTTTATATCACTATGGCACAGTCAGCAACATAAGTCAACTAACACTGTAACTTTTACACAATATTAGGTATCATGTAAATTAATAGAAAATGATTTATTGCTTTTTCTGCATTTCATAATAGAATACTAGTCAAGTGTTAATAGTGTTAAAACCTATCTACGCTTTTAACTCAGTTGTTACACGCTTTTTATGAATATTTTGCTCAATAAAAATCGTTTGTTTGTTGATTTGGTTTAAAAAAACGGAAGAGTTAATTAACTTTTGTTGCTGACCGTACCTACCTAACAAAAGTACAAAAATCTAACAATGTAGCCCATATTGTTAGATTTTTGCTAACTGTTTGTGTGTGTCTGTGTGTGTTTTGTTACTGTTTTTTTTTACCACTTAATATCATTATAATTATGTGTCATACTTACCTTTATGTACTTAAATCTACCTACATACGAAAAAGGAAGACCATTAAGTACCTACGATGAACGTTAGTTCAAGTTAATTCACTTTTAAATGGCTCTATACACAAGTTGTAGCCCACTAAAGTCTAATGATGCTTGTTACGAATGATAAATGTAGCACACATTAGCTATTGAAGTGTCACACGATATTAAACTTTAAAGCGGTTCAGTTTAAGGCTTTTATTGAAAGAAAATTCCTTTACCGTTACAATACATGTCTTAATAAAATTAGTTAGATGCAAAAGCACCCGTCTTATTGCAAGACATTTTTTCTCCATAATTATTGCAATTTTAGCAGTACTATTTACAGCGAAGCATAAACATCCTGCAAACATAACATTTTGAATTTAAACGTATATTTACCATCTAGCGTCGAGTAGCAAAACTAAGATACCAGTGGTGCAGTAACGTTTGAAGAAGTATTGCTATTATTTACTAGATGGCGCTTTTATAAAGTTACAAATATTTAGTTCTATTTTGTGTAAACAGAGGGCGCTAAATTTGTTTGTTTCACCAGTTTTCGCTTTGAATACTAGATGGCGCTTTCTGTAATCCACTTTACATTTGCTAGTATCACTGTCTTGCATATTTTGCAAAATTACTAATTTATAACGAGGATGTTACCAGTCTGAAAGTTAGTAACATAACATCACACCTATGCCTCAAAGCAGTAGGTGGAGCTGTAATAGTGCACCCTGATTTCACCATTTAGTTATATACAATATTCAACCTCGTAATTGCTTTACCACTTTCGAGTATTTGACAAAAACATTCAGTAAAATAAATTCCAATAAGATTAAAACTGTCATATTGATCTTAAAACTTACATTCTGCCAGTTATGTTTATGTTTTAGTTGCAAAAAGAAATTATAGCATTATTTAAACAGGCTGACTGTTATTATTAGATATTGATTTTATACTGAAGATCATATCTAAATGAGTAGGTAGTGGTAATGATTTGGCAAAAATATATGTTAAATAAAAGCCTTTTCTTAATAACTTAGTCTGTGAATATTTTAGATTATACGAGTATTTATATTACATAGTGTAAATAATATATAAAGTTTTGTATAACGCGGATCAAAACTGAGTATCAAAAGCTATCAAGCGTATTTTTTTGAAACCTTCACCATTTTAATGATAATTTAAATATTTATCTTTTAGTATACGTGTTTTATTAAAATACTTATTGATTTATGTATAATAAATTAATAATGCGTCTTATTTGGGACAGCGCTAATTGGGCTGGTCGTACGACGCGTTGCGTGAGCTCAGCACAGAACACGTAAGCAACTCAAGGCCGCTGGCATATTATATGCCGGTGTTAATTATTACGCTGGCTATATTCTGTCATCATCACTAATCATGAAGCATAGGTATAAACTACTGAGACTTTATAGAATTAAACTTCGTGTAGACTGGCGCGACGCGTCACCCGTAATTGTTGTTCTAACGCAAAGTTTTCTTAGAAATTGTTTTGTTAGAGTAGCGTCGCGCTGTCGCGTCGCGCCAGTCTGCACGAGGCTTTAAGTTGCATTTGAAAGTCATCCCTAACGAGCTATGTAGAAAAGGATCGACGTAATTGCAATACCTAGGTACCTACCTCAGAATGTCGAACACATACTTTTTAAAGTCGGTTTAAAAATAAACAGTAAGTACAGCATTTCACATTTTTATTTTCAATATAAGTTACACAATACAATATTGTTGTCAACATTTTAACATCATTATACACTATGGTTTTATTTTTTTATTAGGACTGCACCTTGAAATAGCACAAATTACAATAATTAAATAGTAAGCCAAATAGGTAGGTATATCGAAATCACTATACATACATGTAAATGGTTAATACTAATTTACATTATTTTATTTTGAATAGGTACCTACTTAACAGAAATCTCAGAAAAAATAAAATAAAAATAATTACAAAAAGGTTTTGTAATAAAATGAAAAAAAAAAAAAAAAACCTACACAAATTGTCTTTGGTTTAGCAATGCATCAATCCAGCCATGAAAGCATTACTTAAAAATAATTTCTTACGCGGACGTAATTAACATTACTACAACAATAACATCTATCAATATGGTCCTTGTATCACTTATAAAATTAAATAATAAATAATCTCATACTATTCTGTTGGCACATTATTAAATTAAAATTAATATATTTTCAATAATAAGCATCCATGAATGCGTTGAGGTTTCTTTCTGTGAGTGTTCGTGGAGATTCTTCGGTGTCTAAGATGTCACAGGGCAGCATTAGCTAGAAATAAAATTAACTAGTTAGATTTATTTAGGAAATAGGTACTTCATAAGGTCTATTTCTGCTTGCAGCGCTCGGCGGCTATAGAACCGGGGCGGTAACAGATGTGGTCATCGTGTTCACGGGATTATGTTTTGAAAAAGTCGGTGTCTTTGGTTTAGTATTTTTGTTTTTTTGCCACCGACTTCCGAAATCAAAGTTATTTTTCACTTTGTAGTGTTTTTTTTTTTTGGAAGTCCGTTTTATTTTTTGTAAAAAAAGTTTTTATTTTTCACTTTTTATTTGTGGTACCTAGACCTACGCAAACCCTCCACAAAAATTTGAATACAACTACCTGCTATGTAAATTACAGTGACAGAAACTATTAGAACATCATCCACATATACTAGGTAGGAGAAATACGTATTATTGAAGCTAACTCAAAAACCCCTCATCAGATCTTGACCAAACTTACATGGGACCACTTCTGAACTATGCTCTACCAAAAACAAAAGAAATCATCAAAATCAATTCATAATTGGCGGAGTAATCGCGTAACAAAAATACAAAAAAAAAAAAAAACATACAATTGAATTGAGAACCTCCTCCTTTTTGAAGTCGGTTGAAAATAGAATTAATTCTATTTCTAATTATATCTTGCATACGATGCAAACTCCATAGTTAGAAAAATTAGGTTATTCCTTCCATCATAACGGAAAACTGTGCATTATTTCAGATTTCTAGGTCCAAGGGCTTGGGCTTGACGTTAGTGGGTCAATCAGTGAGTGAGTCAGAACTTGTCTTTTTATATGTAAGTACTGCTCAAGAAGTAGGTAAACATGAAAGTTTCGACTTTTAGGTACGTGGATAGGTTCGTTTCAGGTTGTAACGTCAGTCATTTTCCGAGAGTAAAAGTAGAATAATTTTCACCATTTTCATCCTCTCTGTTTGGTTTCTACAGTTGCTTACGTACATCGTATATGCATGCCAGCTAGCTAAGTAGATTGTATGTTATTCTTAGATACATCAGTGTAGAAAATTGTGGCACCTTAGGTGCGGGCCACACAGAAGGAACGTTAGACGAAAACGGGACGCGAGACGAGGACGGGACGTGAGACGAGGACGGGACGCAGATGCGACGTCACTTTCACATATCTTATGGGGGGATGGGGGATGCGCCAGGGTAGCCCGCGAAATTCAAATTTTCTTTAGTGTTTTGCTATTGGTAGGTCAGTGTCTTACGGTTGTGAACTTTGACAGTTACATTTTGAGTTCGACGCGACATATCTTCTTCAGAAGACGAAGATGTGCTAGCGCTAGTGTTCAGAGGTCCAGATTCAGAGGACAAGACGTAACTGGATACATCCAGTGTGGCAAAGCATAGGAACTAAGTTACGGTGCTGTCACTTTCAAGACTTAAATGGTTTTGCAAATGGTAAAATTATGGTAAAACCCAAGGAATAAGTCCAGGTCTAAGGCCGACTTGCAATACAAATCATTGAACGCATTTAACACTCAAATAATTTAAAAGACCATTCTATTTCCAACAATCGTTTGAAGTTGGCAGAGACAGAAATATGTTTTAAATAACATAACATCACGCCTTGTTTCTCCGAAGGGTTGGGCAGAGGTGTACCTAGTACACCCACAAGACATTTTACATGTAATAGGCGGGCGAGCCTATTGCCATCAACCGGGCTGCTACTTAGAAATTCTAGATTTAAAAACCCAATAACATTTTGCCCGACCTGGGAATCGAACAACTGACCACATGCTCAGCAATAGCGCTTGCGACCACTAGACCAACGAGGCAGTTAAAGTTAGTTATGTTAATAAGTTTAACGCTAATTAAAGGTGCAAGGATATTTTGGCGTCTGAATGGCATTGTCAAGTGGGCGTTGTTGGTAAACATTTGTGAAATTATCACAGAAATTGTTTTGACAAAACAAGATGACAGCGTTAGTTCAGATTTTGACCACGCCAAAAGATCCTTGTACCGTTTTATTTGGTGATTTGTGGTGCAACTGCGCCTTAGGACCACTCTACTCCAAGAATGACTCAATACCAACCCTCTCAGTGACCGGCTTTCCTTCTAAGAGAACCTTCAGCTTGGTTTTCTGGCACGGTGAAAGAATCTTTTCCAGATTGTTGATGAAATCCTTGAGTTCAGGCCTCATATTGTGGCCGTCCCTCTTGCCGTTCGTCCAGCCGCGGGAGTATTGGAAGGTCTGCGCTGTTACTGAGGCCAGGGTCACGAAGATGAGGAGTATGGTCACATTGGTTGTCATTGTGGTGGCTAGAACAAAGAAATGGCTTTTCAGAATTGATCAACAAATTGAGTCAGTTAAAACGTTGCCGTAAAATAAAGACCGTATCTAGAAATCGTAGTGAAAACTTTTGAGGACGTATTACTACGATTTCTTTACACCTAATATTGTTTAGAAGTTTAAAATAAAATAGTACGGCTATTAACAATGTTCTGAAAGGAAATTCCACTTTTTCCCAGATCTCATAGCGACCAACTCTGCGTTCGTATTCAATAAATAAGGAAAGAGTTATAATGGCAACCAATGCAGGATGTCCTACAGTAAAAAAGGTTTATCGCTTAAAACGACATACCGGTTATTACGACGAAATTTTGAGGTCCCAGCATTTCTGTTTAGATAACTAACATAGTTTTTGGTTATAACGATTATCGGCAATAACAGTCCCTTCGAAGTCGTTATAAACGGTTTTGACTGTGTATCGAATCCTACTCTTATTTAAATAAATTTAAATTGACTGATGCAAACGATTGGGAAAATGCTGCAGACTGGGTAGAAAATGCCTAAGCATCAAGGCCGCCTCGGTAATTTTTACTTGTACAGAATATTTTAATAAATAACGTTATTAAAATATTCGTAAGAGAAGAAGAACTATGGAAACATGATATGTAGGTACTCTCTTTGCAAATTTATTGTTTTTATCATATGTATTCACCCTAGACATTAAATAAATACACTCATCGCAGTACATTTTTCTGCTTACTCTGTAACCAACTTTAGGCCAACGATACGCGTCATAATTTAGCATAATCTTCTTATTTTCGTGTGGTTAGTGACTAACCTGGTGTCAGAGTTTTAAATCCGCCCATGGGCCTCTGACTTGGCTTCACATGCCGTCGAGAAATATCTCTCAGGCATGCCGGTTTCCTCACGATGTTTTCCTTCACCGTTTTCACCGTTTTTCAAGCTAGTGATAATTATACAATACGCACATGTATCCGAAAAGTCAGAGGTGCGTGCCTTGGGTTCGAACTCGAGACCTGTGAATTGGCAGTCCGACGGTCACACCACTAGGCTATCACTGCTTAATAACATAATAATAAAATAACAAAATAACATTTAATAGCATAATAAAATAACATGACTAACGAATCTAATTATAGTGAACTTATTTAAATGCCGATCTACTTTATTTGATCGAAATTTGGGGCAGCGCTGCAAAAACAAAACTGAGAACAGAAAACAGAAACAAAGAACTTAGAACTATCCAAAATAAACTCATAAAAATACTGTTCAACTATCCGTATTTAACATCAACCAATACAATTTATAGATATTAAGCAACTATATATTTACAATACATGTATTATCATCAGAAAAATTCTCACTAAGAGTATTCACACAAACATAACACTCACTCAATACAAAGATGTCAGTCAACGTAGCACACAGCGAGCTAGCTTGCTAGTTTTACCAAAACTAGAACAAACTGTGCCAAAAAAATGCTTACTTTTGAAGGAGCACATCTTTATAATAGAATACCCTCTAGTATAAGAAATCTACACTCCTTCTATGTATTCAAAACTAAACTTAGTCAGTATTATAATCGCGGATCAATCACTTCTAGAGAAATGAAGGCATTGTATTGTATAACTGACGACACATAAGATGACAAACTTTGTGTAATACTCGTATGTGTATGTTTTGTGAATGGGTCCGATGAGACCATTGCCTGCCGGGGTTGCGGGAAAGTCCGAAAGGGATACCGTGGCCCCCTGGCATTGCACAGGCAACAGAAGGAACACGGGTGGGTTTTAGTCAGTAAGAGTCTGACACGCCCTCCCGCTCCACCCAGAGCGGGAGAAGTAATTTGATGATTTCCAACCCAAAAAAATAAAATAAATATATGTGTATGTTTTAGTATGGTGTAACTGATGACGACCGACCTTTTGTAATTTATGTTTATTTGTTCCAGTATTGTTCTCAAGTGAGTGACATGTATGTCTTTATTGAGAATAAAGTTTCTTTAAACCTACTCGTAACTGTGTAGCTATCAACAACTGAGAGAAATAATCACCTTCCATTCTAATACAATTTAGGTACTCTTAACTTAGCTACTTAGTGCATCTTAGTGGAATGTGTTTCTCTTTATTAACTGAACTTACAAACCTTCACGACAAATCAGTGTACGGATTTAACTACTACAACCCGTACAAAATCCCTTTCCTACAACTTCACTGCACAAGCCACTCGGCAATTTAATAGTACAGCTGCAAACTGATTTTATGGAAGCCATTTTAAATGTGATCAATTCGTTTTATTGAACGTTTTTAATGAATGGTCTTGTTTAATTGAAGTGCCAGTGGGCTAATTGCTGGTCACAATTTCAGTCCTCGGACCGAAACTTCAGAATAGAAACAAAAGTTGGATAACATTGTTTTGCAATCTGCAACATGGTTTTGTGTTGCAGAAAACATATCATGTTGCATTCATGGTAATCAAAAAATCGCAGAAGACCGCAGGAATCCGCTGCATGCATGCAGCACAGGACCGGTCGATGTGGCAACGCTTGGGAGAGAACCACAGGCCTCCACGACATCGGATACGACTGGGTGCTGCGCGCCGACCTCCCCAGCGGCGTCAGCGCCGTTTGTAACGCTGACGACACGTCGGTCCTGGCGCAGGGGAGGTCGCACCAGGTGGCGGCTGATCTAGTGACACACGGGGTTGCGACAATCGTAGACAGAATCCGGCAGTTGGGACTCGAGGTACCCTGCACAAGTCCGAGGCCATGTGTTTACATGGTCCTCGGAGCGCGACATCGTTGGTTTCCCAAATAACGGTAGGAGGGGTTCACATCGGCGTCGAGTCAACAATGAAGTACCTAGGACTCGTCCTCGACAGCCGGTGGAACTTCGTGGTGCATTTCCGACGTTTGGCTCCCAGACTGAAGCGAGCCGGGGCTGCCTTGAAGCGGCTCCTGCCCAATCTTGGGGGTCCAAACGCCTCCTGCCGGAGGCTATACGCGGGGGTCGTGCGGTCCATGGCCCTTTACGGGGCACCGGTGTGGGCGCGTCGTTGAGGTGGCGGCCGGCCAGCCGGTTGAACGCGTCCCAGAGGTTCATGGCCAACCGGCTGGTCCGGGGATACCTCACGGTCTCCAGTGAGGTGCCGAACCTCCTTGCCAGATTGCCGCCATGGGATCTGGAGGCAAAAGTCCTCGCGCACAATTGAGTGGCGCGAGGAGGCGAAACGCCGGGGCTTGACTCCGATGCCGTGAGAAATCACGGCACAGCGGACAGAGCTCGGGCGGGATCTCATGGCGTCATGGAGAGTGCGATTGTCACAACCCAGTGCTGGGCATGCCACTATTGCGGCGATAAGTCCCCTCTTTGAGGAGTGGCTAGAGAGGCGCCACAGCGTCCTCACCTTCCGCCTGACGCAGGTCCTCACCAGACACGGTTGTTTTGGGAGGTTCCTGTTCCATATCAGGCGGGAGGAAACGCCCGGGTGTCATCACTGCGTGGATCGCCCGGAGGACACGGTGGAGCATACGGCGGAGGTATGCCCGGCTTGGGCAGAGCACCGCCGTGTCCTCGTAGAGGCGATCGGTGGCGGGGATCTCGTGGCCGGCCCTGATCCAGGCCATGGTACGGAGCGAGAGGGCTTGGGAGGCCGTCACCTCCTTCTGCGAAGCAGTAATTCTCACGAAGGAGGAGGCGGAACGCGTGAGGGAAAGGCTTATTTCGCGCCCTCACGGCCCTAGCCGCCACAGGAGGAGACGCCCTGGGCGTCGGGAATCGCAGACCGATCCCCGGCCACCGTAGGCGCGGGCTTGCGGACGGTGAGCAATTGGGTTTGCGGGAAAGTCCGAAAGGGATACCGTGGCCCCTGGCAATGAAAAGGCAACTGAAGGAACACGGGTGGGGTTTAGTCAGGAAGAGTCTGACACGCCCTCCCGCTCCTGACAAGTCATTTGATGATTTCCCACCCAAAAAAAATGTGATGTATCAAAGTTGTGTAACATTTGATGTTGCAGGAATTCAGTAATGTTTTGGAACTGTTTCTAAACTTTTGTTTACACACACAACTTTGTGATACGCTAGTTTTATTGGACCAGAATACAACCCCAACTTTACGCTCTACAGCACAGTGTCAGTTTCCAAAGTAATTTATGAAAGAAAAAGATTCTTTCAGCGATGATTCCTCAATTATTTTTTTATCCGGTTTGAAGACTACATCCGTAGCTGTTACAAAGAAGATCGCACAATGCGATACGAACAGGAAGTACGATTTTAAAATCCTTGACTACACCAAAATTAAAAGTGACCTAATTCAAAATACATCATATCACGCCTGTATTCCCCAAAGGGGAGGGCAGAGGTGTAAAGGTACAAATAGAGGGCGAGCCTATTTTCATCAGCAGGCTACCAAAACTAATCTTGCTCAGGTCTGTTACTGAAAATTCCTAATGCAAAACCTAATGACACTTTCCCCGACCTGGGGATCGACCCCAGTCTAGCTATTCACAACCATTCAACAGGCTGTATTGTCGAAAATGACACATATTATTTCAGTTACCTGATTTACCTTGCCCCCGACAGCAAATAGTTGTCGAAAGAATAGCGGTCTGCCTCGTTGGTCTAGCGGTTGCAAGTACTACTGCTGAGCATGAGGTCCTGGGTTTGATTCCCAGGTCGGGCAAAGTGTTATTGGGTTTTTCCATCAAGAATTTCTCAGTATCAGATTTGTGCCCGGTTGATAGCAATAGGCTCGCCCCCTATTAAATGGGACTTAAACATAACTGGCGTTTGGGTTTAAATCTGTAGATACACCTCTGCCTAACCCTTCTTACAGGCGTGATGTTACGTTATGAAGAATACCGGTCGTCTATTTGATTCACACGACCAAAAATATCGAGCTCGAATTTGTAAACATGATGTTCGATTCGGCACAGAAGCGTATCGAATCTTTGTGAACAGTTATGCAGGACCTTATCTTCAGCAGTTGGACTACGGCCACTAGACTCACAGCACGGTCAATGACATGATAAATGAAACTTTTATCTCACACTCTATCTTAGGAAGTCACCCAAGTAATTGCAAACATGACAAGCCTGCATGAACAATCATTTTGTCCAAGTGTGCTTGAGCCACTGTATTATGACTTTGTGCAAGCGGCATAAAGATTGATAGAATTTTCATTACCAACGCTGCTTGAGAAAGCCGCGCTTGTGCAAGCATGATTAAACGTGTGTATGTAGGATAAGCTTGCGCAATCATAAGCATGCCAGTTTCACGCGTCGTCGTCGTCCATCGCTCAACTAAAAACTGATGGTGGTCCAGCTTGCTTGTACAGTGTGCCTTTAGGGAAGTTGTGCACGCTTGCACATAATAATTGTTCATGCAGGCTTGTCATACTTACAGTTACGTGTTTACCGCACGGATATTATAGCAGCTCTATAAAATAACTAAAGAATTGAACCGACAACATTGAGGGCTATTCAACGCATAAAGTAGAATATCTATTGTATGCTATTTCACAGACCATAGACACAGCACTAGCTGGGAAATCATCTAGGGCATAAAGGTAAAGTGCATATATCCTCGATACTTGATAATGTATTTGAAACCTTGATGCAGGAAGAAAAGGTTGAAAATGCAATGATTGAGTTTTCCGATTTGATAGATGGTTTGTTGTTACTAGAGTTTTTTTGTGACTGGCATTTAAGACGGTTGTAGAGACTTGGGACAAGACATTTAATTATGTATTATCTTTTAAAGTTAACCTAATGACGTTGGAATCTAAATGTGGAACCGTACAGTACTTAGGTGTAATATAATGTTACCATCTTTCTTTTGCGTAGGCAACATAGATCCAAGTTATTTTGTAGACCGTAACAAGTGTACTTATGCACTATTCTACACGAAATCTTGAGAAGAGGCTGCACGAAACAACACAGATTTTGGGATATTTCAAATCTAAGATACTGCACAGTTTTATTTGTCTATCAGGAATGGGCAAATGATGGAACGAGCGTGGTCAGAAGAAGGGAATTAAACCGGTCCCCATATACAAGAAACGTGTTTTTCGGCATTTTCAGAAGATGCCTGTTCCCTCTTGATTTGAAGATTGACCGAGCTATGGCAGAGATACGCTGCTCCCTTTTTTTATCAACACAAATATTTCTATTTACTACGCCTGGATTATAGCGTTTCTTTTAGAAGGATTATGGTTTTTCTACGAGTTATTTGCACGTTGCCACCTGATCTAAGGTGTCACTCTTGAATTTACTCTTAATTCAATTTACATGAAAAGTAGGACGCAATTTTCTTGATAAAACATATCATAAGATCGTGCCAGTATTACCTGCAGGGCTAAACAGAGGTAGTGTTCGTTTCACTGGCTGTGTTGCAAGTTCAATAAAATACTTAGGGGAAAGCCTTTCTCCATTAGGGAACGTATCTTACTCCGGGCTGCTACTGAAAACTCCTAAGACATCTCACAATTTCAATCTCACTTTGCATGACCCTCAACGCTGAACAGTCACGCTTTCGACGTCTAGAGCAACGAAGTGTTCTATCTCAGTGTAAATAATTATCTAAACCAAAATAATAAAACCAAATGAAAAAGTTTTTGATTTATTTCCAATGTTTCACATGTTCGTATTCCTTTGGGGGCAGAACTAATTTGATTAATGAAACAATATAAGGTATAAAACAATTGAATGATCCTACATATTTTAAGGCTTAATTTAGAAAGTTACCTCAGTACTTGTGGTGACTTCTAGATTTAGCCCCCTTATTAATAAACGTAGGGTAAAGTTACCAGTATAAACTTCAGTTTAATTATACATTTTTAGGGTTTCGTTCCCGAGGTGTGCCAAACGGAACCCTATTACTAAGCCTCGGCTGTACGTCTGTCTATCAGCGGGCTGTATCTCATGAACCGTAATAGGTAGACAGAAGAAATTTTCACCGATGTGTATTTCTATTGCCGCTATAATAACTAACCATAAAAATTAAAGGGGGCTCCATACAAGAAACGTGTTCTTTGCTAAATATTGTACAGTTGTACGGAACTCTACGTGTGCGAGTCCAACTCGCACTTCACCGGTTTTAAAGTTATAAAGTATGGCATAACTTTAACTCTGCGTTTATTAATTTCTAGTGGTTAGAAGCGCAGTGGAGGTGTCCTGGGCCCGATCCGCAGATTGGGCAAAATGCTTCTGAGTTTTTCTATAAGCCCAGATACGTACAGCGATTTTTTAACGTGATGATTTTTTATCACGCACTGCATTTTCAACTCTCGGTTTTGAGCCGAGCATTGAGAATCCAACAAACTGCATCCCAGTGCGTCAAAAAAACACTGATTTCAACTCACGGTGCTAAGCAGTACCAGGTAAATCCAGTGCGCGATAATAAATCACCCGTGGGTACGAGGTCTTAGAATTTTTGTAACAGCAGCCTGGAGTCTACGGAATAAATGCGTACACACTTTACAGTAGCAATGGCTTTAATTTCGACAGTTCAACAACATTCATTGCGTTATTGACGTTGCTGAGCAGACAAATTTTTCGAACATAATATATATAAAGTGTGTTACGGAATTAGGGTGCTGGTTTTGTTTCGGTTGTAGGCTTGCTCTTTATGTATTATATGGTAAACAATTATTTATTTACTACCAACACAAACTAGTATTTGTGTGTACAATACATGTCCATCTACCCCTTTAGGGTCAGTTCACACCGAGACGCAGCGCGACGTCGCGAGGCGCATGGTGAAGACGCTGGCAGCCCCACGCCTCGCTGCTTCGTGATGCGTCGCGCTACGCCGCGAGGCATCTCGGGGCGCAGCGCAACGCCGCGAGGCATTTTCGAATTATCTCAATTAAATGTGTATCTTTTTGGGTAGTAAATAAAGTGATATTTGGTATCACTATCTTAAAAAGTGCGCGCAGCGTCGCTTCGCGTCACGTCACGGTGTGAACTGACAATTAGTATTTTAAAATGTTGATGTTATGTTAGTGTCTATAAAACGAACGTGTATCGTTACGTACATGTATAGCAGCTTAAGGTATAACCTGTGGCATCTTCATCGCCACATACAAACTACGCATCACACCGACGTCACGCAAAATCCTGCATCGTGCAATAATAGTAATAGTTTTTTTTGACTAAAAAAAAAAAAAAAAACATCTCGGCATCTCGTAGCTCACCTCTGAGGTGATGACTACTTAACCGGACAATCCTGCGGCTGCCTTAAGCTACTAACTCAAAGCCTACAGCCAGGGGCAAAACTATTCTAATTAAAACTAGGCGAGCGCTCGCTAAGGGCACCCCCTGTGGGGTACGGACCTCGACTTAGGGCGTCGCTGGGGGGAGGACAGCAAGTTGGGACAGGCTGGATCAAAGATAATTTATTACTATTAATCGGGGAATTTAAAGCTACTGGCTCAGCATCGACGCGGGCTGGCGCATCAACGGGCAAGGGTCGGGAGTATTATTTACTCGGGCGGGTCGCGATCGCGGAGGATCTCGGCGGCGAGGTCGGTATGCGGGTCGGTGTCTGTGTTTGTGCACTGTACTTGTGGCCCTATTGCTCTCCTGGAGGAGGGTTATGGGGTCGTCTGGGTCGGTAAGGATAAGCATAGTTTACCGCGCGATTAGCATATATACAACTTCCCGACATCAATCGTCGGGCCAACAGACACAACACCAATCTGGTCGGTGAATACAGCCTTTTCTATGGAGGATGAGTGAACATTACACCCTGTTCCTCATGCCTCTAAATACCTAGCTACTCAATTATCAAAGTCACGGCTAAAAATATAGGGAAGCCAATAAATTGCTAATCGATTCGTTAATTGTTGTAACGTAACTAAATGAAGCTTGAACCTTAACTACTTATTGGTACCTTGGCAGACCAACAAATACACTACCTTATACCGTTGACAAAAAAAACTGTAGTAATATTATCTCATGTTGACGAAAATATGATCTGCTTAATCCCCTTTCCACATTAGTTGCAGAGTAATGTATCACTATTCGGAAATTAGAGGTTCCAATCAACGGTCAAACTCGGAAAGTCCTAATATTATTCTGTAGGGCTCTGTAGAATGCTATAGCTTGATACATCAATGATACTTCGTTATTTTGAGAGTTGAGTGGCTAGGAAAACTTTCCGAACATAATAAAGCCTTATATACACTGGTTATAATTTGCCTGCTTATATGTCTAGAAGAATTTCCTCTTGTAGTTGTCTTGACTCATTTTAAACTTGAATAGGTGCTTCGTCATGTAAAACGTGAAAGGTCACAATTAAGGGTTAAATCTTAGCTATTCACGCTTTTTAGAGCAGAGGTGATGAAATAAATTGTACAAAGTGAAATATAAGTCTGGGTTCGAACTCAGGACCACTGCTCACGACTACAGCTGCTCACAATCGGAATGCGGAAAGTTAAATTGTTCAGTACTAAACAGACAGACTAAATACGACTTCGTGCGATACTAGAGATTCTCTCATCAAGGATTTCAGCACTACAACGGTTGTGGGAGGACACCTCGCAAAAGCCCGAGCTGATATTGTGGGACAGTTGTGGAAGCCAGTCGACAGACCTTTTAGTTTTTAGGGTTCCGTACCTAAAGCGTCCCAAACGAAACCCTATTACAAGCCTCCGCTGTCCGTCCGTCCGTCTGTCTGTCAGCGGGCTGAATCTCATGAACCGTAATAGGTAAACAGTTGAAATTTTCACAGACTGTGTATTTCTATATACAAATAATAATAATAGAATAAAGTTATAATTAAATATATAAGAAACGTGTTTTTTTTCGTCGATTTTTGCTAAATATTGTACGGTGGTACAGACGCCAGCAGGTCAACCTACCCGAAACTGTCAAACTTTTCCAATCAACTTTGAACCTTATGCTTTAGTAACAAAGTTGAAAGTCTATTAAAGAAATTTGACAGATTGTAGTAGGCTGATGTGCTGGCGTCTGTACATTACTATTTTTGATAAATATTGTACGGTGCTAAATATGTTTCGTACACACGAATCGAATCCGACTCGCACTTGACCGGGTTTTGGAATTTGTACAAAAGATTTTCTGATTTTGGAAATATTTTGTTATAGATATACACACATAGAATAACATAACATCATGCCTGTTTTCCCTAAAGGGGTAGGCAGAGGTCTTCTTCTTGTTTTCGAGTTGATGGCAAAAGTAAAAATATATTATTAGGTTCGATGGGCCCAGGAGGTAATAGAGTTAGAGTAGTAGGTTTTTAATAGTTTAAGTAAATCCAGTTTTTTAATATTTATGATTCTAACAGTAAAGTGCATAAGAGATAAGCTTAATATACCAAACAACTTGCAGTAAACGCATCGTACAACGCAAATGAAGCAAAGTGAATCTCTGAAACCAATGAACCTAGTTCGAATTCTATGCGATACTCATATAAAAGAATAGTGTGCCAGCTAGATGGACCGAGGTAGCTGGGACAGACCGGATGATGGGAGAGTCCTATGTCCAATAGAGGACTGTGATAAGCTGAGTAGATTGATTGATAGATCAAACACGTGAACAACATTGACTTATTGTTTCAAAATAAACTTCGTCACGTTATACCTTACGCAACTAACCACTAAAATCTAATTGATGTTTACTCAGTTATATAACGAGAAACTACAACTTTGTGTCACGATAAAAATACGTCACTATAATATACCCTAAATATTTACTTACGCCTAGCTTTTGCCTGAGACTACGTCCGCGTCAAATTGATTTGTTTTAATATGAAATATAACGGCAGTACTTTAGCTTGCCATTGCATATTCAGCCTATAATTATCCCACTACTGGGCCACAGGTCTCCTCGCTGTGAGAGGGAGTGGGCTATAATCCACCACGGGGGTCCAGTGCGGGTTGGTAGATGTCACATGTCTTCGAATTTTTGGTTCTAGGACATGCCGGTTTCCTCACGATGTTTTCCTTCACCGTTTTGAGAGCAGTGGTGATGAAATTAAATACACAAAGTGAAGTGCCTGTTTGGGTTCGAACTCACGACCTATAACTCGTAAGTCGTGGTCATACCACTAGGCTACCACTGCTCTCTGTCATTAGTAAATTTTTTTTGTTTAATAATGTTTAGATATCGATACCCGTAACTTCTGCGGAGTCTCGCTAGCTATTTTAATGAGACCCTGTATAGAGAAGCCAATAAATTACTTATCGAGTTTTAGGGGCATGAGGAACAGGGTGTAAAGTTCACTCATCCACCATAGAAAAGGGAGGATCCTCCGACCAGACGGGTGTTGTGTCTGGCGGGCCGACTGCCCGACTGTTGATGTCGGATAGTCTTATATAATATGTCGTTCGTGCGGTAAACTCTAATTGCGCGATGCAGGATTTGTGATCATGTCTTTGATGCGTAGTTCGTATGTGGTTGTGTAACCGCTACAGCGTTATTAAAATTTATTTTTTGCCATGAAATATAACGGCCATACTTAGCTTTCCAATAGTGAAAGAATTTTCGGAATCGTATCAATAGTTCCGAAGATTACCCCTTACAAACAAACTCACAATTTTTTCCTCTTTATAATAATTGTATTAGTATAGATTGAGTTCGGTTTCTGGTTCAGCAAAAGAACGACTGAAAATCAATCTTCGTATTGTATTCAAGTCAATGCATTACGGTTTCATCTCGGTTGGTCTTTTGGCTGCAAAGCCTGTCGACCTTACGACTTGTCGAGCCTATGACATGTCGCAAACGTGTTGATCGAACTAATGACATGCTCGTACACTCGTCACAATGGCTTTTGCGGTAGACATCGGAAAGAATTTCCAATTTGTTTTGTGAGAATACTTCGATTTTAATCAGGACAACGCACAGAGCCTATTTTATAAATAACATAAACATAACAGCGAGCCAGCATTCCCCGAAGGGTTAGGCAGAGGTGTAGTACCTATAGTATACCCACATTTCGCCAGTTATATTTCAGTCTCATGTAATAGGGAGCGAGCCTATTGCCATCAACCGGGCACAAATCCAGACTCCGGGCTGCTGAGAAATTCCTGATGGAAAAATAACCCAGTTTTATAAGTGGACTGTTATAATGCTGCAACAACCTATATCAAGTAGGTACTCTTCGGAAATGGTGATGAGGCAAATAAGGCATTATTATTGATCTAGTGAAAAATATTCGTACCTACTTAATTTACGTGGGAGCACTCCGAATCACATCTAAGATTACCAAACCCTTTGGCTTACGACAATTGCTTGCTTACACCAATATATGGCCAACACTTATTTAGTACATTGTTATGATGGGTGGATGTACTACAAATAGTCATGGCTATGACCTAGATGAGACTTGCACAGACCAGAGAAGCATGGTGCAAAAAGGAGTAGGCCTATATTTACTCATCAGTGGATGCCAGAAGGCCTGCCAATGTTGATGATGGAGTAAAGAATAAATGTTGTAAACCTGTCAACTTCATATTACCTGTTTGAACTGAATTAACGATAATGAGGACAGACAATCAGAAAATAGACAATTAAACAAGACAATAGATACTACACAATTACAGGAAGACAGAACGGGTGCAGACGAATACAATTGATATCTAAGGTACCGAAGATTTTCATTAGGCTAACTAAGCTGAGTAGAACAGTTACTACTACAACTAGAAGGTTGTTGCATAATTATGTATCAAAAAAAGAAGAGGGTTTTCAGTTCATTCGGTCGTATGTTTTTTTTTTTTTTTTTGTATGTTTTTACGCGATCTCTCCGCCAATTATGAATTGATTTTGATGATTCTTTTTGTTTTTGGTAGGGCATAGTTCAGAAATGGTCCCAAATAAGTTTGGTCAAGATCTGATGAGGGGTTTTTGAGTTAGCTTCAATAATACGTATTTTTCCCACCTAGTATATGTGGACGATGTTCTAATAGTTCCTGTATTAAATTTTTTGTGGGGAGTTTGTGTAGGTACCACAACTAAAAAGTGAAAAATAAAAACTTTTTTTTACAAAAAATAAAACCGACTTCCAAAAAAAAATACTACAAAGTGAAAAATAACTTTGATTCGGTGGCAAAAAAACGAAAATACAAAACCAAAGACACCGACTTCCGAAATTAAAGTTATTTTTCACTTTGTAGTATTTTTTTTTGGAAGACGGTTTTATTTTTTGTAAATAAAAGTTTTTTGTCATACATGGGATATTGTCTACATACATAAAATTTTATGGCATCCCATTTTTCTGGTAAAAATATTGTAGGTTGAATTTCGACTTAATGCTTCACCAGTTCATCACACCACTGAAACTGATAATTCAATGATTTCGAGACTATTATTAGCATCATCACAAACAAAGAAATGAATGAATGAAAAGCCTTCTGTTTTAATCCTGTCATCACCATCATCTGGCAAAGTAATCCATAGATTTCCAAATAATAATATAACAAATGCAAAAGTAACTACAGAGTTACTTTTCATTTTTTTTTTTTTTTTTTTCATTTTCGTTAAATACGTTTAAGTAACAGACAGCTGTCTGTCTGTTACTTAAACGTATTTAACGACAATGACCTGGGTTAGAATATAGGATACTTTTAATCCCGGTAGTAAGTTCCCAGATAATTTCTGACCGGGGAAGCCACTGGAAAAAGCTAATATTTAATTAAATAGTGAATCAATTTTAGCAAGAGGCTTTTTTTATGAGGTTGCCACACTGACAAATTTTGCCTAGACTGACCCTTCAGACATCGAGTGGCCAGATGGATCCACAATTATTTCTTCCGGACATCCAAGTACCTGAAGTGATCATATTTCTAACCGGGAAACGGACCGGCTTCGTTATTGCGAACACTATAGATGTTGTATAGCTCTTTATTATTAGCTCCGGCAATCCTAGCCCCTAATGTGCTTTAAGGAATGTGGAGTTTAGTTGAATATGTCGTGGTCGGTGATGTGACGTCAAAAAGGCAGTTTTTTTACGTAATTCAGTTTTTGGTTATTTGTTCCCCTACTCAGTAGGACTTAATAAATTTAAATATAAATCATTTATTTTCTTACAGATAAGATGTATTTTTAATAAATAATTAATTTTATTAAATTTTTATATATTTTGAAAGGTTAAACGTATAAAAGATTACATCGACTAATGCCCGTTTTCATCTATAGTTTCAGCGATACTTAAATGAATCCCTAAATAAAAGTTCACTGTTGGATTTTCAACTCTCAGCGCTGAACCTAGCGTTGAAAATCCTACAGTGCACTTTTATTTAGGGATTCATTGAAAACGGGCATAAGTACGACTGCTAGTGGGAGAGGCTGTTTCGACAACCGAAAAAAATAAAGCCATAATTGAATTTGCCTTAGATAAACTATCAAACAGATTATGATGGGCAGAGAGGTAGCCTAAAAAGGACAAAAATAACGCGGGTACGCAGCTTCTACAACATAGTAATTACACACAGTGTACTCACAGTAATTTGTCCTAAGTCTGGGCAGGGTAGGTACTAACTAACTCTTATAAATGACCACTCTAATCTAAACATAACTTGCAAGTAGTGATGTACACGAATATTAGATTTAGTGCTAATGCTAAAAGTTGTCTCTGTATTTAGAGTACAGTTAGCTATGACAAGATGTATGAACATTGAGTAAGCAAAAGGAGTATGTAAGGATAGAACTTTGTATTCAGTGATAGCCAAGTGGTGTGACCGTCGGACTGCCAAGTCTTGAGCCCAACGCACCTCGGACTTTTCGGATTCAAGTGCGTATTGTATAATTATTACTTGCTTCAAAAACGGTGAAGTAAAACATCATGAGGAAACATGCCTGAGAGATATTTCTCGACGGCATGTGAAGCCAAGTCAGAGGCCCATGGGCGGCTTTAAAACTCTGACACCAGGCAACAGATAGTGCAATCCACGACGACGCGCCCCACTCCGCGATGACTGTACTGTAAGCTGTACTTTTGTAAGGAGCGGAGCGGAGTGGGGCGCGTCGTCGTGTCACTATAGTCACTAACCGCACGAAAAGAACAAGTTACTGGCTGCAAACAAAGTGTCGCTTATACGTACCTATTTGTTTTTGAAAGACGGTAATGCACTATAGTGCTTAAATTACATGCTGTTATTTATTGATTTCTCAGTTTGTTTTGTCTTTGATATGTTGTGATGCAAAATAAATGCTAATATTTAAATCAATTTAAATAAATCAATGCGAATGCAAATAATTAAATTAGTTATGTTATATTTGGATGTAATGTATTTTTTTGCAGATGTATCGCTTTACAAATAACATAAAATCACGCCTGTATTATCCGAAGGGTCAGGCAGAAGTGAACCTATAGTATGTACACCCACATTTCGCTAGTTATGTTTAGTCTCATGTAATAGGGGGTGAGCCTATTGCAACAATATTTATGTTCCACAATAATGTATTATCATGATTATAAATATGTTTTACTATGCTAAGCGATGTTAATTGTTGTATTCGAATGCACAATTGCACTATTCAGTGGATGCAACTCGATTATTTTCATTTACATACATAATTTAGCTGCATTTTGTAATTTACAGTGAAACTAAAAGTTATGCGCAATTAATCGATTTTCGTTTTTCATGACTAAATTTTAATTGAATCGACCGGAAGCCAAAGAATTAATAATAAAAGAAAACAATGTAAAAAAAAAACAAAAACCCGCCAATCAGTGCATAAAATAGTTCTTTCGAACTACAAAATACGAAAAAAAAGAACAACTCACCGTTTAATTACGGGTGACCAATTAAAAACGTCGACGTCACAAACTCCACAGAATGGAATGTAATTTAAAAACAAATGGCGTTCCAAAATCAAAATGATTTCGGTGATTCCTTCTCTTAGACCGTTCGATTCCTTGGAAGGTATGGCTTGACTGTGATCCTCAGTACTCCGCGCCCCCTTTTATATGAACGGAGCTGTTATACAATGAACGTAGGTTGGCAGCATTATGAGCATTAAATTTTGGCCGTGAATGTTTTACACGTTTCATGTTTATGACTTTAGTTGGGTTGTCTATGGTTTATTGAAAGGGTGTTAAAATGTATGATTGTTTTATTAGATAATAGCTTCCGCATGCGGCTTCGCCCGTGTGATATCTTCATGTTACTCAGTGACAATAATAATATAGCAATCTACTGGTGAAGAATTTTTAAAAACGGTTCAGTATATTTTGAGTTTACCTATTCTTTACTAGGTTTTGCCCGGGGCAAAACAACTCTTTAAACTAATATTTTTTGGGTGTTCCTAAACATCATGTTCTTCGACTTCGACTTAGCTGCCATAGTATAAATTAAATAATACCCCAAAAGCTTTCACATGGCATAAGTTTCATCAGTGTTGAGAGTTGGGTCCTAAATGACGCATGGTCCTTTCATCCAAATCTGTATAGTCGTTTTTGCTCCAATCCGGAGCATACAAATAGACAAAAAATCTAAAAACTATATTTGCGGCATCAGACTCGTACCCACACCTCGTAGCAATTAACCTAACCTAACTTAAGAGGGAACAGGGGCTGCGAGGAATTTGAAAAATAGGTATTTGAAGAAACTACTGCCGTCGCGCTGCGCCCGAAAAACCGAGTTAAACCCCGTAAAGTGCGATAGGGACAACTGCAGCTCAGACCGATTATATCACAAATTTTATGACGAAAACGACGTTTGGCATTCTCCTTTTTTCTCCTCGAAAACTAAGCCGATTTAATAATTTTTTACATTAAAATTTAGAAAAAGAGTATGTCGAGGTTCCTATTATTTTCTTTTATGCTAAAAACTTTTCCGAATTAGTCTGGTAGTCCTCTAATCACGGCGGTAAAAATGAAATGGGGCATTTTTGTAATTTTTGGAGGCTCATAGTTTCCTTACTTATTAATTGCTGAAAAAAAGGAAATGACAGGGACATACTTATAGAGACCCTGATTTTATACAAAAAAAAATGACAGCTCTAGAGGCATTATTCAGGAAGAAAAACGGGGAATACGTTTGTATGGAGAATCGCGGGCCCTGTTCCCTCTTAACATACTATAGAGTAGGGAACGTCGCGGCGGCGTCCAAAAGTTCGCGTATCGCATTTTTATACTCGTGATAACTTCGAAATTTAATGTACGATTCGAATGAATTAAAAAGTATTTTACTGCTACATAAATACCCTTGTAGATAAAACTATATATTATTTGAATATGAATTACCTAATACTAAGATACGAATTTAACCAGCTTTTGTATCTACCGGCGATCTAATTCCATTTTAGAACACAAAAGCTGCTATTGTGACTTAACTATGATAGTTAGATAGATTCCATCCAAAGTTTTTTGTAGGTATATTTAGTTTAATCATGTAGTACATCATTTTTATGTATCATCAATAGATTTCTCTGCGCACGCGCAGTAATTTTTATGAAAATTTATTGTAAACTATGTTACTTCCTGATAATTTATCTTTCTATTAGTGAAAAAATGGTTAAAATCGGTGCAGTAGTTTCTGAGCTTATTCGGTACAAACAAACAAACAATTTTTTTTTCCTATTTATATATTAATAAAATAAATATATATAGGCATATAATATAAATAATATATTTATTGATTTATTTTATTATTTATGTACACACAGAAAAATAGATACAGATATGACATAATCATAATTATGAGTACAAAGGTACTGCTTATTTCTTAAGAAATTAATATGTATTTATTACTACCACTTTGCCCGCGGCTTCGCTCCCGTGGTCTTTCCCGCGGGACCCGTTATTTCTCCCGGGATAAAAGGTGGCCTATGCTACTCCCTGAAAACTATGCTTTCTAATGGCAATAGATTTTTTCAAATCGGTCCAGTAGTTTCGAAGCCTATTCAATACAAACAAACAAATAAACAATCAAATCTTTCCTCTTTATAATATTATAAGTAAGTATAGATTATTATTAGTATAGACAAACAAAAATACAAATCGTTTCTCTTTTTAACGTTATTATAGTGTAGATTTCATTTTACTTCGAGCTATTTTATGTTTTTAATTAACACTTATGATTTTCCAACTTTTCCTTAGTGTTTTCCTCATTTTTCGTAGAAGTGTTTATAGGAAAAATACAGGATCAGAAAACAGTAAGCATCAAGTATAAATTGCAAGTTGCAACTGACTTTAGAAAACACACGAATTTAATAAGGGGGAAAATGTTATCATATTATTATAACATGTTCTTATTATATTAACGTCTAAGTTTTTTCCAAGATAAGGAAAGTTGGGATGTGATTGATTTAGGAGCACAAATTCTCAACAGTTGCCCATCATAAATAGATATGTACATACGTAGGGTAAAGGACGAACGTTGAAATGATAATATTATTTCTTAATCTTCCGAATAGCAGTCAGTATCTACGTTATCCTATTAAAGACTGCCTGTATTCGACCACACTTTTTTTAAACCTGCATATTTTAGATTATAGAGTAGTCACAGTTCACTACCTCGAGGCGTTTGGCTACTTTTGTATTTGTGTATTTTGTGTTTTTCCTATACATGTGCGTTTTGTTTGTGCAGAATAAATATACTTCTTTCTTTCTTTTCTTTCTTTTCTTTCTTTTCTTTCTTTCTTTTCTTTTCTTTTCTTTTTCTTTATTTTCTTTCTTTTCTGTCTGTTCTTTCTTATATGTACTTATATGTAGCGTTAGTTTTCTATGTGTACTGTGTGCAGGTAGTTCCTGACCCTCTATAGGTCAATGCTATACTTTACTATAAAATTGTAATTAGGTAACGGTAAATAGCTCAGCTTTGCAATAGTCCACAAATTGTAAATTTTCCCTTGTCCACTAGGACAACGAAACGAATTACTTAAAGCATTTTAATTTAATTAAATCAGTCAAGTGATGCAGCAATAATTTTTAATGACTTCATTTTCTAAACGATCATAACTTATTTTATGGCAGTGTTCTTGAACTTGCCAACCTACATGGAAACTTCTTTTTAGTTTAATATTACGATGACCTAATTACACCATTGCTATTCTATAACCATCTCACCGTGCAATCTTAGGTGAAGTTAGTTTGAAGTGAGCTGTCGTTCTACTTGCCGGTCTTTTCCGTTAATATCTCACGGTGAAAACATAAGTGAAGTGAGCTGTCATTCCATCTGATGCAAGGGATTGCCACTATTGAGAGCTCACTTCACACTGACGTCAAATAAGTTTTAAAGGTAAGATAATTACAGAATAGATCGGCTGCTAATAGGGATTGACAATGTTGACTCTACTTAAGTCCAGTTCAGGTAAGATTTTTACAGAACAGACTACCAGGTTTAAAATTTTACTTTCCATTCTCTCTTTTAGAATAGTAATGAAATTAGGGAAACTGGTAAACATTTTAGCTTTCCTTAATATTAACAGCTACAAAAAATCTTGTTCTTCTCACATAATGGCAGTTAAACTAATCCCAACCGACGACGTGTGATATAGAAAAAGTTCATTCTAAAATAATATTCGCTCGTTTTATGACACCATTGTAGAACGCGTCGCGTGTACGCGGTTTACTTCGTACCGCGCGCCCAAACGTGAAATAATAACGTATTAAAGACTGATTCAACCCTTTCCACACTCAATTTGGAAAGAAGGAAAGCGGAAAGATTTTCTTTCCGTAAACTTGTCGTTGCAGGTTAAACTCCGTAAATCTGAGTAGATATAAATACATACATTTTCGTCTAACGTGGTGTGCGATGTCCGATATCTACCACTAAAAACCAAAAAATAGGTACCTACCTAATCAAATAAAAATAAAATTTTACAGAATTTAAAAATTCATTTAATTCTCGGTCAATATCTTAGGCTGTCAAAAGTACCTCCTACTTACATGTTACATCAAAATACTGTCTTTATATTAAGCGAAGGTTGACAAGAAATTAATACCCCGAGTAAAAAAACTGCGTTTAATTTCGTTCCCATAATGCATTTTTGTTTCAGATCAAACGAAAGAGGGAAGGAAACAAAATATCCTCCCGCTACGCCGTCGGGAACCTTCGGGGGCTCTTAAATTTAATCCTTTAATTTTACGTCTTAAAACTGACAGTTGAATGAACGGAATGATTAACATATTTCGTTGAACGAAAGATATACAACATACGAATAAACCTCGATGTTACGCTCCATAATCAGGTAATTTTCCGCATATTATCACGGTTTGATCTGTGAATAACCACTACCTATAAACGCATCTTTTACAACAGAAAATAGATTCCACATAGAAAAGGCATAGCCTCATCTCTTTCTACTACCTTCAACTTCCACTGCTGTAAGTCAAGAGTGACCTAGGGCGGGCCCTATACCATAAAACTTTGCAATTACAATTATGCCGCTTTAAAAAATGCAAAAGAATTGTAAACAGTAAATTGAAACTAATACAAATTAAAAAATTACAAAATCTAATAATTTTCTATACGAGGTAATATTTTTTTTTTTTTTTTTGTTGTTGTAATAATTATTTCTGTGCTACGCAATTTTTTCTACAATTTAACAATTTTGTAGAATTGTAGACTTGTAAACTTTTCTGTTATAGGGTCCTTATTAAGTAGGTAGGTTGATTATTAATGAAGTTTATTGTCATCTTTACAAGACTCCCACAAATAAGTGCTCCAGAAGCGGGTTTCTTAAACCTTTTCAACTCATATAGAATCGAAAATATTCAATTTATTAGCATAAATAGATGGTTTAAGTGATAATTATGCACTTGTTTACTTCTTCTGTCCGAGTATGTAGTGGGCAGTTAATCAAGTAATTTATATTCGTAGCTCCAAAACAATTTCAGTTTATAAGAAACTACCTCAATTTTTTTTAAATATTAATAGTACTTTTTTATTCGTTTTTTTTTTTGTATTGATCTATTTCTACACTAATTACCAAATTAAATAACTAACTATACAATTTGATTATTATATAGGAAAATCGGTGAAGGAAAACTTAGTGAGGAAACCTGGACTATAGTCTGAAATCGCCAAACCGTCTTCAGCAGACGTAGTGAGCAATGCCCTGCAGCTTTGAGACAACAATAGGCTGGTATTTTATATGAATAACGCATGAAAACCTTCTTGCATCTATACATTACAAAGTATTTTTAGAATTCCTACACTAATGAGAAACAAAAAGATGCCCTTTCGACTTTCTAATATTTGAACATTTACATAATCACGGGAAATTGGTCCCTGTCCCAGTCAAAAATTAGGGGTAAGTTCAACAATGATTGTACGCACAATTTCTGAAATGAACCCTTGAGTTTTTTTTTTTTTTCAGTTTGATGTGACGCATATTTTCGCAATCTTTATTTTATTTTCTTGTGTTTTATTTTTACGGGTCATGCATCTTTTCTTTCATATTTGAAGATTGCTCCTGACAAATGAGTGGGTATGTCTAACATATTATCTATATAACATCACGCCTGTAGGTAATCCACGAAGGGATTCCAACATAAGAAAAAAAACATTGTTTTAATTTTAAACATTGTTTTTCGGCTAATCTCTGAAACGGCTGGACCGATTTTGACGGGACTTTCACTGGCAGATAGCTGATGTTATAAGGAGTAGCTTAGTTATATTTTAGAAGAAAAAAATATCGGTACACGCGGGCGTAGCCACGGGCAGCAGCTAGTAGTTAATATACGAGTAAGTCTGAAATCACCAACCGGTCTTGAGCAAGCGTGATCAATGATCGTGCTTTCTGTGTACATATGAAAAGAGGCCTTTGCAGTGGGTCACAAAAAGGTTGATATTATTATTATTTTCAGTCATAGTAATATCTATGTTAACTGCTTCATTTGTAAAGTGGATTTAATCAAATCGTGAAAAACCCAAAACGTATTCATTATAGAATCACTTTCCAGTTTTTAATGAGGAAACAAAAATGTTTGTGTTTTTTGTGATTATATGCCAAAGAGACGCTTGACAATATTCAATACGAGGCATTCATCAATCCTAGAGGATATTTACCTGCTATTTGCCTATTTAAATTTAATTTTAAAAAGTCAGCTAGAGTCAATATGTAAGCTTGCTCTAAGGCGCAGGCCACACCGTAAGCTAAGCTATCCTAATTTACCTTTATTGATTTAGGAAAAATAGGACGATATTATTACTATCATTCATGTATACAGAAATCAATCGAGAATCCGCAGGAATCCGCTGAATGCGGGAAGCATAGAACCGGTCGAAGAGGCGGTGTTTGGAGAGAGGCCTATGGCCAAGTGGACGTCTTTCGACTGAGATGATGATGAAGATTTATAAAGAATGATTAAAAACTATACATCACAAAATCGTTTAGCCATTTAGCTTAGTCTACCTTAGCTCATAGCTTTCCTGGACGACGGAATCTACACTTTAAACGCACGCTGTAAGTACCATTCAATATTATGGAAGAATAAAGCTACGGTTTCCTAGAAGAGCGGTGGGCGCCACTAACGGTCGCAGTGACGGCTGTCATGAAAATGACGGCAGTGGCAAAGATTTAAATCGTTGGATTCGCCCTACCGCGTCAAAATATTGTCGCATTTCTGACACCTCTGACACACAATGATGCAGTGACTATAATTAATTGTCATGGAATCGCTATATAATGATGTGTGAGCTCACTCTGTTCGGTATGAACACTTTTGTGGTGATGGCAAATCTAACGATTTAAATCTTTGGGTAGCTAAATGTCAAATACTGGTGAAAATGACAGGTTTTCATGGTGGCTGTTATAATATGATGGAACCGCTCTCTTAGGAAACCAAAGCTTTAGTTAGCTTAGCTTACAGTGAGGACCTTTGCTTTACTACGTGATTAAAATCAAAATCACGTCCACTCATTGTTTTTGTTTAATTTAGAGGTTACATTTTTTTCTTTTAGATTAGGTACCTGTTATAAAGTAAACCAAAACAGATGTTTAGGTTTAAGGCCCGTATTACAGAACGTCACTCAAAACTCAAGCATTACTTAAAACTCGTTTAAAGCCTTTTGATTGGTTGAAACTAGTTTTAAGTAATGCTTGAGTCTTGAGTGACGTTCTGTAATACGGGCCTAAGTGTCGATGCCTGAACAGCTTTTGTTTATGGAAAAAAATATGTAAGTACTGAATGGAACTTTTTATCTCAAAAAGATATCAAAGAAAAATATGACATACAAAAACAAACACAAGTTGTTAACTAAATTCAGTATAGTTTGACTAATTAATTATTGCAATAAACATCGAACTTGAGTGGGGAACAAGATGCAAGTGTGTGGAGTTAATTATCACCTGTTTCCAGAAGAAACCTCACAATGCTGTGCACCAATTATCGAGTTGGGGACGCAAACATAAATTACGTAGTTAGAAACATTTGGACTTATAAGAGCCATCGGGTATGTTTCATTGCAGTTACTATGATGTAAGTTCTTTTGGTGGTTGCAATTTGAATTTAAGATTGATGCTAGGAAAAATGTTTGTTTTATAATCGGCCATAAAAAGATATGGAATCTAGTTCTCGGTTAACCCGCACGTAGGTATGTAGGTACTGTTTTTTTTATAAATAATAAAATGCTATTGTGCTGCCTCGTTGGTCTAGTGGTCGCAAGCGTTACTGCTGAACATGAGGTTCTGGGTTCGATTCCCAGGTCGGGCAAATTGTCACTGGGTTTTTCTTTGTGTAATTTCTCAGTAGCAGCCCGGAGTCTGGATTTGTGCCCAGTTGATGGCAATAGGCTGGCCCCCTATTACATGGGACTTAAACATAACTGGCGAAATGTAGGTGTACTACAGGTACACCTCCGCCCAACCCTTCGGGGAAACAAGGCGTGATGTTATGTTATGCTATTGTAGTACTCTATATAAAGGGTGGTGAATTAGTCACCAGCATCCGTCAAGGGGATTCTACCTATCATACTAACAACTTTTTCTATGAATATTATAAGCGATTCTTAAAAAAAACTTATCTTACATGCATCGAAATAGCCTGTCTACTGTTGTTTAGTAGAAATATTCGATATATTTTTTCAATAAATTGCCAACCTGTATTAGAATTATCTAGTTAAAAAGATACCAGGCTTATCTTATTTATTACGGCCGTGTGTAATGTCATGAAATAAGCTGCTGCATAAAATTACAACTAGATTGCAGTCTTCGACAGATAACATCGCTCGCTCAGATCCTGGATCGTCGTGGGTTTACCTTTTCAAATTCAAATAATTTATTTGCTTGAATATGGGTAGGTAAATGTGGTGATACATACAACAGAAGATCTTTAAACCATATCCTACCTTAACAGGTATGCAAATGTCTATTACAATAAAAAATAATACTTAAAATGTATCATACATTTATTTATAGCAAATGAAAAACTTTTTTTTTTCTTTTGTGTTTTGAGGCAATCAAGTACTGGTCGATTTACCGAGACCCCTCCGCTCCGTGCCTCGGAAAGCACATTATTCGTTGATCTTTGACAGTCGTTACGGGTCGTCAGATGGCCAAAAGTCTGACAATCAGTCTTACCAAGGCGTCCCGTGTTACCCAGTAACTGGGCTGTGGAGGTCAGATAAAATATTGGTTTTCGGCTGCATCCGGTTAGACTGGAAGCCGACCCCAACATAGTTGGGAAAAAACTAGGCAGACTGATTGATTTAACTGCTCGGGCCTTATTCATAAAACCGACATGCGAAAATCCGTCAATTCGAAAACTTTACAAGTGTCTTTAACTTTTCATAGTTTACCTGTTGTGAAAATGTAACTTTGTGAATCTGTCGTGAGAATGTCGCACTGACAGTTATAATAAATAGGGCCCAGGGAGCCTGCCACCACCCCTTGAAGCAGTATTATTTAACCTCACTATATGTTTTCGTACCATGACGTCCTTAAAACAAGTTTACTAACTCAAACTCAAAGCATTTATTTCAATTAAACCATTTACAGGCACTTTTGAATTGTCAAGGGGTCGGTCAGTCAAAAATATGAAGCTAGTTGCCCATTCCAAAGCGTAGTAGGTACCTATGGAGAAGAACGGGCAAGAAACTCCACGGACACTCTTTTAAATAAAATAAAAAATTGATACAAAATATTGGTTACATCATTCATTTTGAAATTATGCATGTGAGAACAATGTAATAAGACGTGCACGTTCGTAAAAGCGTCCGTAATAAAAAGAAGAAAAAAAGAATCATTCAAAAACTTAAAATAAATTAAAATAAGCCATGGCAGCTAAGAGATGACCAGTCCCAACTGACGGCGCCCGTTCACGAACATGACGCATGGATCAATCAGCACCATTCAGCTCAACCATTTTGAAGGGAGCTAAATGATCCAACACACACGCCACCATCAGCGAGACATTTGAGTGAGCATGACATACTCACAACTGCCAAGGCACATTCAAGTCAATGAAATACTACTACATTCCAGCAAGAAGATTGTTTTTGTAATATTTTATCGATAGTACATAGGACACTTCCTACGAAACTAATATAATTAATTTGTTGACACAAATGATCTGCTGACGTCAGCCACACATTTATAATTAGTTAACGTCATCAATGTGATCCAAATTAATACACTCACAGCGAACTACTCCGCCTTATAATTATTTATTCTCATGAAATTGATAATTACATAGATGTTATAATTATGACTGTTTCTAGGATATGTAAAAGCATGACACAGATATTGAGATAAAACTAAATCAGACAAGGATAGTTTTACTCTTCTCTTCTTCTTAGTGTCTAGATGGTAATTTTTAGGGTCGCAGCATTATGCAGAGCGATGGCCATTTTGCGTGGATGTGACGCATATTTGTTTCTTTTGTTATTTTTTGTTCTTTTTTTGCGTCATGTTTACCGTTCAAACATATTTTCTTTCTTTTTTTTTATAGTCGGCCCAGAATTTGGTCTTGATTTTGGCACCTTAAGTAGCGTCCATTAGCTCCAGCATCGTGCAGACAACAGGACACGCTGAACACGATATTAAGTGCCCCATTGTTTAAGACACAGAACCACATTTACACTTCTACTGGGCGTAATCATCTGTGAATCTCCACCTGAGCAGGTTTCCTTGCTTCGACCGACCTAGGTCCGGAGTCTATACTTCCATGTAAGCCAAGGCAACTCATGTCCAGGTGGAACACACACATTTACATTGATGGGGCCTATTGTTAATAGTTTTCAGTATGGTTTGGAAATTATAAAGGGTGTAAAAAGATGCTTAACGAAGCCAATCAATCTGCCTAGCCTTTTCCCAACTACGTTGGGGTCGGCTTCCAGTCTAACCGGATGCCGCTGAATACCAGTATTTTACATGGAGCGACTGCCTATCTGACCTCCACAACCCAGTAACTGAGTAATACGATACCCCTTGGTAAGACTGGTTGTCAGACTTTCGGGCTTCTGACGACCCGTAACGACTGTCAAAGATCCACGAATGACAACCGGGACCAACGGCTTAACGTGCTTTTCGAGGCACGGAGGAGTCTCGGTATGTAAAGATGGTCACCCATCCACAGACCAACCCCGGCAAGCGTAGCTTAACCTGACGGATCGACCCGTGCGGCAGTTACTACTTAGCCACGAGCTTCTCAGATGCTTAACGAAGCCAAAAGACACTAATACTTCCCGACATTTTGATAATTGTTATGTCGTGAACCCGACCCGGAAACCTGGACACGGAGATATTGATGGTCGAAATTCGAACGTTTTATTTTTCTCGAATACAAGTTCACGAATACAAGGGGCTCGTGACTAAAATATAATAACAGCCACACGGGTCGATCTTCAAGGTTAAGCAATGCTTGCCGAGGTCGGTCCATTACATACCGAGACCCCTCCATGGCTCGGAAAGCACGTTAAGCCGTTGGTCCCGGCTGTCATTCGTAGATAAGGGCAGTCGTTACGGGTCGTCAAAAGCCCGTGTATCGTGGTGTTACGATGTGACTGGGTTGTAGAGGTGTTGTTCAATGTTTTGAGCCCGTTACATTTTGCGATGTCGTAAACAGCGATTTTTCACACCAAAAATAAAAGTCGATGCCTAGAAATAATTTTTACTCAATTTTAAGTAGTTTGGTGTACAGAATGCTTAGGTAGCGGCTAAGTGATGGGCCTTTTTACACCCTGCAAAATCATACCGATATTAATTAAATAGAAAAAGTTGACTGTGCTACGCCGCACATAGCTCTACGCTCGACGTTACTACGCCAAGCCTACGCCAGGCCTACGCGGCTACGACTGCGCCTACGTAATTTTGGTCCACCTACTCACGAAACGCATGATTAGAAACGATGAAGAAAAGCTGTATTTGTTTACAATTCTTATATTTTCAGCATTAAGGTCAAAGGTGTGATAATGAATGAATTTTTCTTGAAGTACTAAATATTTTCTTAAGGCAAGGTAGTTTTTGGTTCTACGTAAAGCCTGCTCTGGGGAATCAACTTACGGTTTATGAAAAAATTCACTGGCTTTCTTATAATCCTGAAAAATGTCTATAAAACTGTGTAAAATAATATATATTTGACATAAAGAAAGTACATAGATACATAGGGTAAGACTTAACTTAAGATTACAAATAGTCTGGTACAAAATAAATTATCAATGACATGCACAACATATTATTATATTTGCTTAGCATAAAGGCTAGGAAAATATAAATTTATGTTATAAAAGTTACAAATGAATAATGTGCACTTTTGTAAAAATAAACTAGACTTCTACAACACATTTTGAGGATCAGAAAAATGGGGAAGAAAGTAGAAGGGGTTAAAATTAATTGGAAATAAGGAAAAGAGAATATCTATCTATTTTAGTTATATATGTATTATATTTGTGTGAGTGTAGGAAAATGACAGCAATCTGATTATTTTGACAACACAGATTGTCAAACAGAACTTGGAAATGTCGCTACAATCAAATGCACTCGTACCCGTTCTAGAAAATCATCTACATCAATATGAAGAGATTGTTAATGATCTACAGGGTTAACTTCTAATCTTCTTATCATTCCGTGGGGTATAATTAGTGACATTGTACGCGTTATATTAATTAATAACTGTGGTGGGGTTGATATCCCTACAGAGAGTACGTAAGAAAGTGGGAATTACTTTAAAGTGGTAGTAGGTACCATCTTACATAGTGTGGTAGGTATAAGTTTTGGGTGCATGTAATTTAATGAGTGTTTAAATGTGAGTGGCCCATTTAGTAGATACCTAAATGTTACTCATATTAGGTCGGTGGTAGCATAAATTAAACTGTATTTGTAAGTGCTATACTGTCTGTTCTTCATCATCTTCTCACTTATTGATACAAGCTACGTTGATTAAGCTTATGAGAATATAATAAAATAATACATATTGGAGGGGTTGTGGGTGTGGAAATAGTTATTGATGTGCTTTCAAACAAAAATTCTATGAAATATATAATATACAATTACACTGCTTACCTACCGTCACCGTCGAAAGGTCGTCAACGAGAACCGAACGTGATGTCCCGGGGCGGTGGACACGCGGCCATTCTTAGTAATGGTTGTATCGCTACTTCGGTGCCGTCATCTCGTTTTCGTTGACGTCCCGTTGACGGTAGACAAACGGCCTTAGGCAGAATAGCTAGTCAGCTTATTGGCAAAACCCATGGTTGGCCCATCACTCACTACTATTTAGATGGTTCTAAAAAATATATTTTTAATTTTCGAATTAGCTATTTGTTGGATTCATTTTTTATTTTCGTAAAATTTGAACAAAATTAGTAGCTCTTTGGTTGAGGATTCAGAGTGAAGATCACTTCCACCTTCGGCCTGGTCACTGATGTATTTACCATCAGGTGAGATGCAGGCCAAGAGATTTGTTTAAAAAAAAGCCTCCGCTCAGTGTAACAAAGATTTAAAAAATGTTTTCAAACAACTATTTTATCAACTCCACTCACTAGAAAGATAAGCTAAAAAGAAAGATGAACTTTTCAACAGCGCAAAGAAATATTTTGGTCCACCGGAAAAGTGTTTTGTGGGAGGAACGTTTCTTCAAAAGAATTTCAGAGGCTTCGACATTTAAGTAACCTATCATTTCCCTAATTACTTCCTTTGGCTAAAAAATAATTGACAAATCGTTGCTTTCGAAATCTTTCATCCGCAAACCGTTTTGTAACCATGAATTAACTCTTTTATGACTCTTTAATGTTTATTTAACTTTGGCATAATTAGTGTATTTTTAGTATCGGATTAAATGACGTGCGACTGGAGTCATTGGAGAGGCCCTATGCCCAGCAGTGGACTTACTTAGTCTGGCCATAAATACTGTTACTGATATGAATGGGTGATAAAGAGAACCGAATCGCTGTGATTGCAATATACATAGTTGGTATGGAGGCAAATGCAATTTTTAAAAATCTCCATACGCTTGTTATTAGTCAAATGTTTGTGTACCGGGCTAATAGGTACAATGAGACCTCTGTTTGTGACAAAAAAATATCTGGCCGTCCACGTAGTGTTCGTACGAAAAAGGTGGTCAAAGCAGTAAGGGAAAGAATTCGAAGAAATCCTGTCCGAAAGCAAAAGATTTTATCTCGGGAGATGAAGATAGCACCCAGAACCATATCGCGTATTTTAAAAGATGACTTAGGACTTGCAGCCTATAAGAGACGCACTGGTCATTTTTTAACTGATAATTTAAAAAAGAATAGGGTGGTAAAATTGAAACAACTACTTAAGCTGTACGCAAAGGGCGGTCACAGATTTTTTTGTTTACGGATGAGAAAATCTTTACAATTGAGCAACATTTTAACAAACAAAATGACCGTATTTATGCTCAAAGCTCTAAGGAAGCTTCCCAATTAGTCGACAGAGTGCAACGTGGGCATTATCCGACTTCAGTGATGGTTTAGTGGGGTGTTAGCTATGAAGGAGTGGCAGAGCCATATTTTTGTGAAAAAGGTATCAAAACATTGGCACAAGTGTATCAAGATACCATTCTTGAGAAGGTAGTTAAGCCCCTTAACAACACCATATGTAATAACCAAGTATGGTCCTTCCAACAAGACTCGGCGCCGGGTCATAAAGATCGGTCCACGCAGTCTTGGTTGGAAGTGAACGTTTCGGACTTCATCAAAGCTGAAGACTGGCCGTCGTCTAGTCCCGATCTTAATCCGCTGAATTATGAGTTATGGTCAGTTTTAGAGAGTACGGCTTGCTCTAAACGCCATGATAATTTGGAGTCCCTAAAACAATCCATACGATTGGCAGTGAAGAATTTTCCCATGGAAAGAGTGCTTGCTTCTATTGATAACTGGCCTCAACGTTTAAAGGACTGTATTGCAGCCAATGGAGACCACTTCGAATAAGCTTTTTATATTTTAAATTTTTATATATTGATGTATTAAACTAACACACTGTAAAAGGAATAAATATTATTTGCAATAAAAATTAAAAAAATCTTCGTATTCAATATTTATGGCAAGACTAGGTATAATATGATAATGATGATGATGATCCAGTGCCTGTAGCATAACCATAATGGGAAATTCTCATTATGGCATAAATAATCAATGATATGAAATTGAAAAAAATAAATAAAAACCCTTTATGAATTGTCATAATAATGGGATTTTCAGGGATCTTTTCAGATTTTAGACCAAAAAGCAAACAATACACATTACATAAGACATGATGCAATTTATAAATTGCAAGAACCAAAACCATAGGTTACACCATGCTAGAAAGACAGAAAAGAAAGAAAGACAATAGATATTCAAGGTCAAAATAAATTAGCTAGCAAAACTGCAGACATAATGGGTACCGATTTCTTGAGGTTAAAAAAAAGTGTCACAACTGTGAAGCTCTTGGCTTGCATCTCATCTGATGGTAAGTGATGATCAGGCCGAAGGTGGAAATGAGCTTCACCCGGAATCCTCGAGGATGTATGTGGAGGATGTAGTATAGTTACTTGAAATGTTAGTTTTTTTTTGTATAAACTTTACAGACGTATTGGGTAAAATGTAGTAAATGGTAAGACATAAATATCAAAAGACGAAACAAATAAAAAAAAAGATTTTCTCAACACATACCTACAAAAAAAATATTTTTATTTTATCATGTTCATCAAATATCGATACCTATGATACCGATAAATTAGCTAGCTAATTTAAATTGACTCTGTATTTAACACAGACTAAAAGACACACATACACTACATGCCTACTCAGGGATACCACCTTGCAGACTGGTCAATATTTATTTATTTGGGATCTCCAACAAAGAAAGAAAAAAAATACATTTATTTGACTGAGGTTAAGGCACACAAAAAAAAAGGCAGTATATAGTGTAATAGTGGCCCTGCCTCGACCCGGATTAAGTGCCGTAAGCATTGCATTGTCAGTGTCACTGTCACTGAGTAACTGTCACTTGTTATTTTATTGGATTGTTGAGGTTGGTTCGCTGTAAAACACCACATTCCTAAAACATTACATTCTCTTGTGCCTAAACAGACCCTGGTACTCGCCTGTGGTTGTGTGGTCACAGTTCTAACCTAACCTAACCTACCTTTCAACCTTTCATTTTATTTTTCGTAATTTCAGTAATTGGTGTGACTTTTGGTATAGGTAATTATCTAAAAAAAATACGATCAATCAATTCAAAGGGCGGCGAACTAACCTCAAGAATCAAACAAAATAACAGTGACAGTGACAATGCAATGCTTACGGCACTTTAGCCGGGCCGAGGCCACGCCACTGTTATGCCGCAAATAGCGGCACTTTATCCCTATCGGATAAAGTGTTGCAAGTTGTTGGGGGCAAAGAGTTTTAGGTCATCCATGTAGAGGAGGTGAGATATAACCTGACCACCTCTCCTCAGCCGATAGCCTAGTCCTGAATACTCCAGCAGTGTTCTAAGAGGATTCAGGGCTAAGCAGAACCAAAGTGGACTTAAACTATCGCCCTGAAATATACCTCGCTCGATCCTTAGCGGCACTCTATATACTTCCAGAAATAAAAATAACTTAGAATAATACTGTGTGCTCACAAAGGATAGGTACACATATACAATAAAAATTACAATAAAAAAAACGGTTATTTTACGTGTGCTCCTTCAATTACAGGAGACCACAGCATGCATATATAACTAACAGGATAAAAGTAAAACAACGAAAAAAAAAAAAACATTCGAGATTGTGCATTCATATTACAATTGTTTATATTCTTACCAAGCAACTCTTATACAGTTCATTGAGCCACATTAATATCCCCACGAGCGCATACACAAAAAGTAGTTACCTACAACTTCGCTAATGATAACCTTAAACACAACTCCTTACTAAAAACTTCTCCATTTAAGAACCCGAGGGAAACAGAAGTTCGCGAGCATTCCAGTAATTTAATTCCATTTAAGGTGGGCGTAGAGCTACGTGAAATTTGCATTTAAAAAAAGTTAAAATGAGTAGATAAATAATCTTCGTTCTCTAGTGAATTATACGGTAATTCGTCGATCAATTTACATTGAAATTCGGCTCATTCCCTTAACTGTTATTGTTGTTTTAATCCTTAAGGGGTGGATCGTCACTTTGTGGGACGCAAAAGGTCTGCCCTCTTAATATTCATAATTATTCCTGGAATATTTATTTGACGTCTTATAGTACCTACCTAGTAGAAAAATGTTTGCTAAGTATAATTCAATATAAGTCGTTTCAGGAAGCAATGGACTGCGATGTTGTGAGACATGCCTAATTCTTATTTTGTAGTTTTGGTGTGACCTCATTTGGAGTCATTTAACCCTAGCTCACTAACCTTAATTTCGACTAACGTTATCACTAACCATTCGTAAATTATACGACGGATTAAAACATAAATATTTATTTAATTAACTTCATATCAGACACAAAAAGATCTTAATTAGCAGTCTTAGTTTTCTTTTTATCCAATAACATCAACCTGTTTTAGAAAAACCTACATTGAACAAAGATTGCTCATAGACACAATATGCTCCCTGCAAATTGCTTTTTTCAGCCCTTACAGAAGTTCGTGGTTATAAGACGTTTTTTTTACAGCTGCAAGTTTTGCGAGTTCTGGAAACGTTTTGACTAGGACCTTCGTGATCTAGTCTACAATTTTCAGAATCTCCGCGATGATTTACCTACTTCAAATTTCGTTGCAAAATTAGTCTGAAATTTTACGACTATCATACGATATATCCCGTTCTAAAAAACGTGCATCCGTAATGAGTCATTGCGGGTCACTAATGATGTGAATCAGGAAGGTATTAGAAGCGGCAATGGTGGCGGAAGTCGGAATCTAATCAAAACATTAAATGTGCAACGTACGCGTCGTCTATTTTACGAATGGTTAGTGATCCAGGGTTAAGAGGCCCAATGTCCAGCAGTAGACTGCTACCCACGTGATGATGATGATGATCGAGTGCCTTTAGCATAAGAACCATAATGGGAATATTCGTTTAGCTAGTAAGTGGATTGTGGAGGTCAGATTGGCAGTCGCTCAATGAAAAATACTGGTTTCCAGCTGCATCCTGTTCGACTGGAAGCCGACCCTAACATAGTTGGGAAAAGGGTAGACAATTTTTTTTTTATTGTTAAGACATCAATCGCACACCACCAAACACCCCAATTAGAATATTAATGTTAATAATCTTATTACATACACTGAATTTTTATAATTACGTATAAAACATTGTTTATTTATAAAATTAGATAGATAGATAGATAGAATACTCTTTATTGTACACCATCAAAATTACAGACATAAATTTAGAAATTTTCTATAAGGTGACAATGGGCGGTCTTCGCTTAAAGCGATCTTTTACAGACAACCTTTGGATGGATTAAAGGTAACAGGAGAGACAATACTGCGGGTAGTCAGTGGTGTACCATTTACATATACAATAAATACATGCATAAACTTATCCATATAAATATATATATACAGGGTGGAAGGGACATCGACGCGATAATACCTTGGATTCAAACATGATGCTGAACCCCCCTCCGTTGAAATTTTTCGGTAATTCGGTTTTTGGTATTGAACTTTTCAATGAAACAGCTGTTTTTTTTTTAAATAACCGACGAAAAATTTCAATGGAGGGGGGTTCAGAATCATGTACTGAATCCATGGTATCAGTTTTCGCGTCGATGTCCCTTCCACCCTGTATACATAGACATATATAAAATTATAAACATGAAACAAGAGCAAGTAATGATAGGAGAGACGAAGTGTTTTTTCACCAGAATTTTAAAAGTGGACAAAGATTGAGCACGCCTTATCGACACGGGCAATGCTTTCCATAACCGTACTGCTTGAACTGTAAAAAACTTGTCATAAAAGCTGATAGTTATACTAATTTGTGGTCACATTACAAATCTACACACGCGCACTATCGCGTGCGTATAAATGTCTAGCGAAGTTCCTACACTTCCCCTCTTCTTTGTGCGTTTTTTTTTTAACTGTACAGTGAAAATGTGACTGTCATTTACGCAGTTTTAATTATTATTGGGATAAAAATGACTTATTTTTAAAATGCCAGAAATCGTTTTTTTTTTTTAACTTTGTCCTACACTAGGAATTTCTCCTGTATCGTGGGTGCGTTAACAAACATTTAAACTCACATACACAAACAGCCAGACCCGGAACAACTACTTGAAGGTCATACAAATATTTGTTCTGTGCGGGAATCGAACTCGCGACACGCAGTGCAGCAGTCTATCGCTTTACCACTGCGCCAACTGTGCCGATTCAGTAAGCGATTATGAACAAACAATTTTATTATTGTTTATCAATTTAGTTACACATTGTAGTAAAACATACTTACATAATGAAGCAAAAATAATACCTAACAACATAATTACCTACACAAACGAAGAATAGGAAAATTAACTATGACTAAAAACATACTTTTAGGTACCTATACAATCTGTATCAATTTCAAACACATTCCTCCACCACTTTTGGTTTAGGTAAGGACGACGCGACGGTCAGATCGGTCACCGATGTTCATTTGTTAGCAATTGATAAGTAAATATATAGGTATACAATCTTTGTTGTCGATTCACGTTAATTAAGAACTTGTGTTATTTCTCTAAACTATGTGATCAATGATTTTGGTGCACGGTAAAACTCCAATCAGTGTTTGTTTGCATTAAGTTAAATGTATAAATTGAATTGACTAATAATTCTAAATTGAACTGAATAAAGTAATCCGTGACCAAACACCATTACAACTCCTCACACAGTCTTACACACCCACCCTCACACTCCTACACACCTGGTTGGGTGTGTAGGAGTGTGTGGGTGGGGGTGTGCACTGCATACTTAGATATGATTAGAAGGTGCTAGCATGACATCCTGTTTGCTTCCGATGCATATAATAAGTATAGTTATTAAATTGTAAATCCGTAATTGGCTGTAAGATTAGTTTATTTCTAAGTGAAATTGTTAAAGAGCTGTTGACTTCGTGAATAAATAAATTTACGTTTACTACTGAATGCTAAAATAAAAAAAAACTGTATGCTTATTACTCAGTAACGTGTAAAACAGGGAATAGTAATTCACTATTACTTAATAAAAGGTATACATGTATGTACAGGTACATTACATATCTAGCCAAAAGGTACCTACATATCTAGCTAGAATTCTTAGAATCTAAAATTTGAAAAATAAAATCAAAAGGAACACTTTTAAGTGAGAGCAGTCCGCCAATAATTAATTATTAGCGCAAATCAGACGACGAAAAACAAAACAAAGTGAATTATCTACCTACTTACTTATAGGAATGTTTTGTTTGATGCTCTCCAAAAATAGCATCGTTTTAGGCTAGTCAAAGGAAAACAACTATTCGGCAATAAAAGAGAAACAAAGACGATGACAAACGAGAGAAATAATCTATTTGAAATAGATACCGCTGTAACGTTCAAAGGGAGCACCAAATATCAATGCTTGGCATTGGTTGAATCTGTTGTCATTATTTTGGCGTCTACCACCTACGATATAGTAAATATCTAGTTGCAGACAACACACGGGCTATAAGACCGTAGAACATTGTAGATTTAGACCAACATTCACAATTGCATAATATTTTAAGATCAAAATTCATTATTTGCAAAATATATTAGATTTAACCATAGTGATGGAGGGACTGAAACTAACAACATAAAGAGGGCTGGGTGGAAGGATATAAGCACAGTACTAGAACAAAATAGAATTTTCATCAAACCATATTTTCCCAATGCGTGTTAAAAACACATTCGCATAATGCAAACGACACCTACACGTTGGATGTGTAGGAGTAGTAAAATGTCACCAAATAAAGATGTCCCTATACGGTGATCATAAACACTCTGCCCCTTTTTAAAAAGAATCCATCGAATTGCTGTTTGTACTCCCACTGATCATTGGTAATGAATGACGTTAGTAAAGTTTTGAATAGGATAAACACAGCATCGAATATCATGATGATACTTTTTTAATTAATATTTTAATGGGACTTGAACATAACTGGTGAAATGTGGGTGTAGATTAGGTACATCTACACCCACATTTTGTCAGATTAAAGTACCTTACTGTAGGTGCCCTTCGGGGCATGCAGACGAAATGTTATAATGATATGTTATGTGTGGGTATGTTGTTATTACCAATCCGGAGGAAAACCTTAGCGAATAAATATGATGAAATTCCGATCCATCTAATTAGAATAGAAGCCACCCTTCTTTCACATGGCAAACAAGGCTATGCCAAAGGCTAGGCTATATACTACGAAATCACCTCACCCAAAAGCCTTCTTGTCACAGTCATGACGTGTAGCTGCGGACTATTTCTATTATGTTTATATAATATTAATATTTACATTATCGATCTATTTTGTTTTCTGCTTATATACTCGTGTTTTTGTACGCACGTGTTTCTGTGACAAATTAACCTATTTTTCGTTCTTTCTTTTAAATATTAGGCGTAGACTACAGACGTCGCTTCTGGGTTTAAGTATCATTTTTACTGATTTTTATTTCAATTGATATAAGTAACAAAAGCTTCAACTTTTGACACCTACGTATATTTTTTATAACAGCCGCACGGGTCGATCCATCAGGTTAAGCTACACTTGCCGGGGTTGGTCCTTGAATGGGTGACCATCTTTACATATCGAGACTCCTTCGGGTTCGGAAAACACGTTAGCCGTTGGTCCCGGCTGTCATTCTTGGATCTTTGGCAGTCTACGGTTCATCAGAAGCCCGAAAGTTTGAAAACCAGGGTTATTTGTAATACCCAGTTACTGGGTTGTGGAGGTCAGATAGGCAGACGCTCCATGTAAAATACTGGTATTCAGTTGCATCCGGTTAGACTGGAAGCCGAGCCCAACATACTCGAGAAAAGGCTTAGCACATTGACCTACGTATTTTTTTTTGTAAATAGAATGATTTTGGCTTCTGTAAAATATTGCGACGGCAACAATTTTTTTTTTAAATCATTACTATACTTAGAAATCGACAATCTTCATCCTTTCCTTCAAAACCGAAACTTTTTAGAAGGATTTATTTCCCATCGGCTAAAACTACGAATTTTCATAGAAGCTTTCATCCCCCTTTCATTTTTGAACATTTATGTATAAACCATGCTAACCCATAAACGGATAAGGTTAACTAGGTTTAACCCCTATACAGGATGAATGTTCAAAAATCCTTCCTTAGTGCTCCGTTGCTTACCTTCGATATATATGGAACTCTTGCGCAAGATATCATGCTACTCGACCCCGAGATTTAGGCTATGCGTTGCCTATCAATGAATTGATTAATTTAAGACTTTTTTAAGCTTCGCTGTCTTTTCTTTATTTTGAATTTTACATTAGTTTTATATTTTAATTTAATTTAATATAGGGAAGTAATAAATGAAAATTAATTATTAAGTATTACTGAAACTCAATAGCAAAGAAACTGTATTATATTGACCCTTTTCCATAATTTAAGTTAACATCACGTGTTAAATGAAACTTGGTCTCGAAAGACAGAGAGAATGTGTCTTCAGTAATAAGAAACTCTAAGTACCTAATTAGTGCAATTACCTACCTAGCTCAGTGCTTTGTTAATCTGGTCCTTGGGTACAAAATAATGCTTCTTACAAGTTCTAAGAATTAACTTATCTAAGGACTAGCGACCCACTCACCCGTTTCGCACGGTATTTGGTTGGTTTGTAGGTTTGGTTTGGTAGGTTTGTATTTGACCAAAATAGCGACCCGCTCACCCGTTTCGCACGGTATGATTTGACCAAAAGTCGTGATTTCTTTATTATTGTTATGCTAGTTTGATACTACTGTATTATACACCGTTCGGAATAAATTCTCTATATTATGATTGTTCTACACAAGGGCGTCTCCAAGGGGGGGCAAGGGGCAACTCCCCAGCGAGATTCCATTTTTTTTTTAAATGTTAATGTAATGAAACTACAATCTATAAAGCCAATTTTGTTTAGGTATTTGGACGACTTTTCTTTGGTTTTTTAAAGTTCCATATTTCCTAAACGGGGTCTAATCCGGAGTCCGTAGGCGTAATATTCGTATGTATGTATTGGTGTTAAGCCCAGTCATAATACCTATTAGGTTTCAGCTTTACAATTCTGAATAATTTTAGGAAAAACGACCCGACATACAGGTCCGTTTCCAATCCATACATTGAAACCTTTTTTTTTATTCCTTTCGGTACTTCCGAGTTGAAACTGATTTGTCAGCGATTTTGGCCCCATTGTGCGCCGCCATAGAGGTAAGACCCGCACTACAAGTGTAAAGCTGCATGTGCTCTTGACTCTTGAATGTACCTCCAAAGCATACTTTTCGCTTCCTAAATATATCAACTTGCCCCCCACCTGGGCCATCAGCTGGCGACGCCCTTGGTTCTACATGGGTGTTACGTTGTTAAGAAGAGTAACGCAATCACACAGACACGAAAAGCGACTTTGAATTTGTTAAAGATGTGAAATTAGCACGAAACTAAGAAGCATTTTCTCGCACAGCTGCTGTTTTTGGGCATCATGTTTTAGATAGTTAGATAGAATACTCTTTATTGTACACCAAAAAAACTACAGACATAAATTTAGAAATTTTACATAGGGTGACACAATGGGCGGTCTTATCGCTTAAAGCGATCTTTTACAGACAACCTTTGGATGGATTAAAGGTAACAGGAGAGACCATACTGCAGGTAGTCATCGGTGTCACACACACCGATGACTACCTGCAGTATGGTATGGTAGTCATCGGTGTGTGTGTGTATTATAATAAATCTTCTTAAAAACTACAACCACATGTTACATCTTCTAAGACTAACTAACACAAACTAATGATACACCGTGAACTTGACTCAGTGGGTGTATTATTAGCGTAACTCCGGAGCCTACGGTAGTCCTTTGAGAGAAAAACTGAATGATGTGCGACCGTAAACTCCTCGCTCAGTCTAAGATTCAAACTCAAACTCAAAGCATTTATTTCAAATAAACAAATTACAGGCACTTGAATTGTCAAGGGATCGGTCAGTCAGAAAGATGAAACTAGTTGCTACCGTAGTTGCAAAGCGTAGTAGGTACTAAGTACCTATGGAGAAGAACGGGCAAGAAACTCCACGGACACTTATAAATCAAAATATGGTTACAAAATATTGGTAACATCATTCATGTCATGTTGAAGTTATACACGTAAGAACGATGCAAAACATTAAAAGCGTCCGTAATAAACGCAAAAAAAAATATATATATATACCTATACCGTGGCAGCTATGAGATGACCATAAATGTTTATGTTCATTTAACTAGTCATAGTTATTGTAGTAGGTACCTACCTACTTAAAAGGGTCAATCAGTCGACCTACATTCTTAAAGAAATAGGTACACAAAAAAAAGTAGGTATTTGGTAGATCTATCCTGAACAAATACTTTAGGATAAGGGTAGGAGGGTAACCATTAATGATCTGATATTTAGGTAGTAGGTATCTATTTACAGTATTTACGCAGAGAAAGTTACTGTAGAGATTTTAACCTGTATTGTTTTCTCATCCCACCCTCCAGTAATATCTTAGAAGTTAGCTTTTATACCGTTTTATACAGAATGTGGGCAACGTTGCAAATAGCGGTCAAATATTTCGCTGCTTTGATTAATTTAGCAATATTCGTTTATAGAAATAAGAAATATACATAACTAAGTAACTAGTGAACAAAAATATTGATTATCAAATGCAATATCGTAACACTGAGTATTTAGTCTAAGACGTAAAAAAGTATTTGGAAATTTACCAAATGCCTTTTTTTGATGTACATCAAATTCAGTGTTTATTTATTTAATCCTTCAAGCACAGAAATGTACAGAGGTGGACTTAATGCCATAGGCATTTTCTACCAGTCAACCTTTGGGTAATGCAGAGACAAACAGTGGTAGGTGCAATTACAAGAAATTAAGGAATATTTTTTTAAGTAATAAAGATACACATACACCTATAACAAACTATAATTATAATATACATATGTACTTAATTATTTATAAATAGAAGCATAAATAAATATACATAAATACACGAATATACTAAATCAAATAAAACAAACAATGGGAAAACATTAACATTGTGATGATACTGCCAGCTTCTTACGAATGTGCTCGCGACCTTTAACTTTAAAGGATAATCGATTGGTTGCCATCCCGATTTCCTGGGGGAGCGCATTCCACAGGGAGATAGACACAGTGTTATAATTGCAACTCATTATTAATATTCTAGTTCACTAGTTAGCCATATTTCTTATTTCTATACCAAATTAATCAAAACAGGTAAATATTTGACAGCTATTTGTGACATTGCCAACTTTTTGGATGAACGCTTTTATGACATAGGATAGAATAAAATCAATTTTTATTTTGCAAACGGAATTTATAATTAGAAGGGAAAAAGAAAGAATAGACAGTCAGATCGGAGAGGTGACAGCGTCTGTCTGGAAGGCATTTAATACTAACCTACGTCAGTTAACCAGCGACCATACAACGCAATACTCTCTTTGGAAAGCGACAAAGTCACACAAAAGGCTATAAGCAAAAAGCTCTAAGATTTGCAGATCACTTAGAAGAAACCTTTCAGTCAAATAGCGCCTCTGTTGACAACCTACAGTTTGCTAATATTCTGCAAGATCAAAGAATTAAACTTATGACCCCGAAAGAAGTTTCCACGGAAATTCAGAACATTACCCTGAAAAAATCCCCAGGATATGACCTTATTACGGGGGAAATCCTAAAACATCTCCGACGTTAACCCTACACGTAAAACTTACCAGACTTATCAACGCTGCATTCCTGTTAAAGCATGTAGGTACCTGAGCCGTGGAAAGTTGCTGAAGTGATTATGATTGCAAAGCCAGGTAAACCTCCTCACGAAGCATCATCATACAGACCCATTTCACTGTTGCCTATACTATCAAAGTTGTTTGAAAATTTGTTTCTAAAACGCCTAAAACCTATTATAAACGAGAGAAACCTAATGCCTGACCATCAGTTTGGATTCAGAGAGAAACACTCCACAATAGACCAAGTACATAGAATTACCAACATCATTGAGAGAACGCTTGAAGATAAAAATGTCTGCTCCACCGTATTTTTAGATGTGGCACAAGCTTTTGATAGATTTTGGCATAAGGGTTTAATATACAAGCTAAGACTAGTGCTGCCCAATGATTTTGCCGATATTTTAGAATCATACATTTCTGATAGAATGTTTCGAGTAAGGCACGAGGATGCCTATTCCGAGTTGAAAATTATTAAAGATGGTGTTCCTCAAGGTAGTGTGCTGGGTCCAGTCCTCTGCCTGTTGTACATGTATGATATACCAGAGCTGGAAAATAATACAATTGCAACCTTTGCTGACGACACTGCCATTATGGCTATAGGGTCATGCCACAAGAAAGCAGTAAAAAAGATGCAAATCGCTGTAAATAAAGTTCATGAATGGGCACAAATATGGAAAATTAAATTAAAAGAATCCAAGTCACTTCACATTGATTTCACCAACAAGAATTGTGATTACCACCCTATCTTCATAAATGGCCAACATGTGCCATATGCAAACACTGCCAAATATCTTTGCATAATGCTTGACGCGAAACTGCGCTGGAAAGCGCAAGTCAAAAAGATAAAAACTAGACATGCGTTTCAAAAACATGTATTGGTTGATTGGGCGGAATTCATGCCTATCGATACTTATCAAAATATTATTATATGAGCATATTCTCATGCCAATATGGACTTATGGAATCCAACTGTGGGGCTGTACTAAACCGACCAACATCAAAATTATACAGACATTCACTTGACTTGCATTAAACGCACACTATGTAGACAAGCATACTATAAGTTGGATGATTATATCGTAGATAAAAATGCTTGGCTAAATGCTGGTCCTGCTCCACTCAGTCAGTGAGCCACTTGGGCTCACTAGTTAAAAATGAAAATATTGGTAGAGTTGCTTCCCTTTTTTTATTTTTTCTGACTACTAAAGTACGAACATAATGTTTATTTTGTTTTTTTTATGTAACCAAGTTTTAATTATTGAATACTCCAATAGATAATATTGATTTTCTTTCTTTTGGTGGTAAAATTCTTTAAATACATTGCAAACTATAGTTTTGTATAACTTAGACGCATTTTTATTTTAAATTTTTGTAAATGTGAGTACCATGGAGTCGTTTACTGTGTTGTATTTTGACTTGAAAGAGCAGGGTAGTTGAGAGTATGTCATGCTCACTTAATGTCTCGCTGATGGTGGCGAGTGTGTTGGATCATTCGGTTCCCTACAAAATGATTGAGCTGGGTGGTGCTGATCCACGCGTCATGTTCGTGAACGGGCGCCGTCAGTTGAGACTGGTCATCTCTTATATGCCAGGGCTTATTTTTAATCGTTTTTTTTTTATTTATTTTTTTACATTGTTTTCACATATAGAATCAACAAGAGTAATGTACCCAGGATTTTGTAATTTCTATATTTAAAAGAGTGTCTTTGGAGTTTCTTGCCCGTTCTTCTCCATCGAGATCTACGTTTTGGAATGGGCAACTAGCTTCAACTTTCTGACTAACTGACTCTTTGACAATTCAAAAGTGTTTAATTGAAATAAATGCTTTGAGTTTGAGTTTTGAGTTTATTCCAAAATAAGGTACTTAGTTGGTATATAAGAAATGACGACCTCCATCGTGACTTAAAAATGGAACCCGTCACCAACATAATCAGACTCCACCGACATGTGAAGCGTCGAGGCAATTCAGCTGTTAGACAGTACATTACGCGAAGACTAAAACGAACAAAACCCTTTGAGTTAGTATAGTGTAAAAAGTGTGATAAATAATAGTGACAATGACACACATACAACACATGAACAAAGTGTTTTTATTATTATATAGACTCTAAGAAAGTGAAACGGACTTGTGTAAAGTGCAATAAACACTACTCTAAGTTTTTAATTATCACGTAAAAAATTAAGTTAGATTAAATTGCTTATTAGTCTTAAAGGGTAGATTATAATTGATTAGTAGGAACCTGGTTCTCGCTATTAAAGAATAATGAAATAAAAAAAACTTAAATTTAAGATTGAACTGTCTATTTTGAAAATATAAAAGGTTTATTTGCATCCTTTTGCGACTTTAGTTGCTATAGAGCCTCAACGACTGCGTAGGTTCGGGCGTAGCACGGTCTACGAAACATGCTTAAAATATTTTAACTTTTTTTTCAGGTACTTTGATTAAATGTACTTTCTCAGGGATTCATTTCTTTGAGATTTGGTCTGCCATTTATAGACTGCCAGTCCTCAAGTCATCTTTTAAAATACGCGACATGGTTCTGGGTGCTATCTTCATCTCCCGAGATAAAATCTTTTGCTTTCGGACAGGATTTCTTCGAATTCTTTCCCTTACTGCTTTGACCACCTTTTTCGTGGACGGCCAGATCTTTTTCTGTCACAAACAGAGAAGGTCTCATTGTACCTATTAATAGCCCGGTACACAAACATTTGACTAATACCAAGCGTATGCAGAGTTTTAAAAATTGTATTTGGCTCCATACCAACTTTGTGTAATGCAATCACACCGATTCGGTTCTCTTTATCACCCACTCCATTTTAATATCGCAAAATATTGTACAATGTATTGGCGCCAAAATTAGAAAACCCAATGAACAATCGTATAAAAATGACAGAGTCCAAATTCAAATCTTTCTTATTTTTAATTGTAACAGTATTTATGGCCAGACTAAGTATAATATGTATATGTGTATGAATAAAGTAAGGTATTTATGACCGCGCTTGTAGGGCGCTTGGACCACCGTGCAATGCACAAAAATAGCATTCCTTGTGAATTCACCCAGAGAACAACAGAATAAGTCCGTCTCACTCGCTGTGAAACCTCACAGCGAGTGAGACGAGCGTGCGGAGAGCACGCGTCAGCGGCGCCACTTTTAAAAGGTTGGCCCGACCACGCGGTTCCTCCCCAACGAACAGTTTGGCTTTCGAGCCCAGCACTCTAGCGTGCATCAGGTCCACCGTATCGTCGAATTTATCGGCGGCGGCTTCTTCCGAGGCATGTCGACAGGTGCGGTCTTCTTCGACATAGCGAAAGCATTCGACAAGGTCTGGCACAACGGCTTAATCTTTAAGCTCTACAAACTCGGAGTGCCCGATCGTCTCGTGCTCATCTTACGGGACTACTTGTCGAATCGCACATTCTGCTATCGCATCGAGGGAGCCCTATCCTGTCACCGCCAAATCCACGCCGGAGTCCCTCAAGGCTCCGTGCTCGCCCCGCTCATGTTCTCGCTTTTCACAAGTGACATCCCCAAAAGCAATACGGCACAGTTGGCTCTGTTCGCAGACGATACGGCCATATATTGCAGGGGCTATAGTCAGAACCAGATCCGCATATACCTACAACGGGCTGTCAATAACCTTGGCGCCTGGTTTAGGAAATGGAGAATCGAGGTGAACCCCGACAAAAGTCAGGCGGTTTTATTTATTAAACCGCGATCTAGACCCCCTCACATTCCCCGACCACTCACCTTGTTAGGCAAGCCTATCCCTTGGGAGAAGCGAGCCAAGTACTTGGGAGTCATCCTTGACCACTATCTCAACTTTTCAGAGCACATAAAGTCGGTTCGCTCGCGGGCCGCTTTCGCTCTCAGTAGATTATATTACATCGTTAATGCACGCAGCAAGTTGTCACTCAAGTGCAAATTGCGCATCTACACAGCGTGCATCCGCCCCATCATGACCTATGCGGGTGCTGTCTTTGCACACACATCCCCCAGAAACATCCATAGGATACAGATGATCCAAAACAGATTCCTCAGAAAAGCCACGGGCGCTCCCTGGTATGTCAGAAACATAAACCTCCACCTCGACCTTAAAATCCCCACAATCCATCAGTTCCTAAAACGCATGTCCAAGCGTCACTTTGATTCCGCCGCCAATCACCGCAACCCCCTGGTTGTTGAAGCGGCCAATTATACCCCCTCACGTATTAGTCGATTTCGCCGTCCTATGCATGTCCTCTCCGACCCAGATGATCCCACCACACTCCTCCAGGAGAGCAGTAGGGCCACCAGTACAGTGCACAAAAACACCCGACACCCGTCGTACCGACCTCGCCGCCGAGGTCCTCCGCGATCGCGACCCTCACGAGTAAATAATACTCCCCCCCGACCCTTGTCCGATGAAGCGCCAGCCCGCGCCGCAGCTGAGCGCGTAGCTTTAAATTCCCCTCATAATAATAATGATATATCCTTGATCCAGCCTGTCCCATCTTGCTGTCCCCTCAGCGACGCCCTAAGCCGAGGTTCGTACCCCACAGGGGGTGCCCTTAGCGAGCGTTCGCCTAATTTTAATTTAGAATAGTTTTGCTCCTGGCTGGAGGCTTTGAGTGTAGTAGCTTAAGGCAGCCACAGGATTGTTCGGTTGAGCAGTAAATACCTTAGTGGTATACCTGCGAGATGCCACAGTTAAAAAAATAAAAAAACGCGGTTCCACTAGCAGTCGTGGCTGCCGTTGCCGCCACACGTACCTGTCCGGAACACACATACTCACGGCCTAAAATAACTGCATTATGCCCCTTCCCTCATCGTAATTTATATATTTGCCTAAAAACACGGTATAAAAAAATGGTAAAAGTACAATTTAGAAGAAAACATGTTTTGCCAATATAATAATCAGCATGCAAATTTTTCAGAGGTAGGTAACTTACATTATGTAGGTAACATTGTTTGTCAATGCAATCTTTAACACTATAGTAGCTCGCTAGCTAACATTTTTGGCCTATCCCAAAATGACAGATATGGTAGGTATTTTTGCATCTTCCTACATTTTAGGACTAAAAAAGTAAGAAGTAAAAGAAAAGAAAAAAAAGAAAGAAGGTTGCGGTAAAATATGACGCAAGCAAAGAAAAAAAACCAAATAAACACGAAAATAACAAATTGGAGGAAAATATGCGTAACATCTACGCAAAAACGGCCATCGCTCAGCATAATGCTGGGACCCTATGCGAGACAAAGCTGGTTTTCAGCGACAACCGGCGTTGACGTGATGACGTCAACCGGTGCAGCATATAGAGAAATAACAAAATAAGACAAATAAAAAAATACAATTTCCACAATAGTTCTATAAAACTATAATATTTTTTTTTTAAAAAAAACATCGTCATTAATTATTAATCCGTCATGAAAGCTACTAGTTATTTCATATTGCATGAACGTTTTTAAGCTGTCTCAAGAGCCGTAGGTTTCTATTTTTGGAGTTGCAAAATGGTCGGTGCGCAAAAGTCGGACCATGTCCCTATGTAGTCCGACTCACAGACTACATAGGGACATGGACCGACTTTTGATTTAATTTAGATTTTTAACACATTTTTTTTAAGTTATTCAACTTCAAACAACATCACGCCTGTTTTCTCTAAAGGGTTGCGCAGAGATGTATACCTACCTAATAGTAGGTACAACTAACTGCACTGTATTACTAGTTTTATCTTAGCAAAGGTAAAGAATTTTCAATTAATCTGATGAAGACATAATGTTACATAAGATTAAAACTTCTAACCTAACGATATATATACAGGTGAAGAAAAACATTGTGAGGATATCGTGTGCCTGAGAGATACCTATGTTATGTTTAGGTATATGTTTATATTGTTGTTATTTTTGTATGCACGTGTTTCTGTGACAAATAAACCTATTTTTCTCGACGGTACCTATGTGAAGCCAAGTCAGGGGCGGTGGCATAGAAACTCGTCATCTAACCACGTGAAAAAGAAAGAAAGATTGAAATAATTCTATTATTATATTTTTCTATCCCGGTAACTTTATGTTCAATCGTACCTAGGTATTATACTCTCGTGGCTGTCGTGAGAACTATAAACAGGCTATACGGTGAGGAAACATTCATACTGTATCATTACATTGCATACAACCTCTATCGCTTCGTTCATTGACACGATCACAGATGGCGCTACAAGGAGATATCAGTGGGTTATGTTATGGAACTTCTACCCATTTATGGGGCTTTACGGACTTTATAACTGCTTATTTTCGGATGAATTATATTTTTATGGTTTGCTACAGACCTACATTTACCAAATAATCATAGTTCTGTCTCCAATATGTAGACCACTTAAGGTCATTGTAAGTAGGTACTACGAAACGACGAAAACCACCCTTACTTACATACTACTACGAAATAAAGGAGCTGGCCATAGTGGCGATGTAAAATTCTAACCAGACGTGCGGTTGACTATACCGTGCTACGAGTGCTTCCCATGATACCAAACAGACAATAAGGCCCGGATTCCACCATAGGAGATGTGTGGAGATGCCCGAAGCGGAGACGAGAAGAGCCAGCCAGTACAGTACGCATCACCGCAGACTCCGCACAGCTTCGGTATCATCCACCGACACGCGCTAGACGCTAGACTGGAGCGGAGATGTGTGCTAACTAGAGCGGAACTGAGCTGCGTGCGGCAAGCATTGGATGTTGACCGCTCACTACACGCGATCAACATCCAATACTTGCCGCAGTTGCCGCACTCACATCTCTTCTCGCCACCGCTGAGCGCCGCCCAGCTCAATCTCAGCTCCGCTTCGATCGCGTCATACAAAATGATACATCTCCGCTCAGTGGTAATCACTGAAGCTAAGTAAAGACTACTGGCTGGAAACGAGATGTGTGAATAACGACATTCTATTGGTTGTTTAAAACACATCTCCTCTCCTCTCGTCTCGTCTCATCTCCGCTTTGGTGGAGTCCGGGCCCAACACAGATGCACTTCCAAGTTTTCTTTTATTCGGTATGTACCTATTTCCATTAACTTTAGTTCAACTTCCAACTAATGTTCGTTTTTTAATCACATTTAAAATTATCGTTGTTTGTTTTTTCAATTTAGTGTGACATTTTCATTTGTCAAACAGAATAAAAATACTACCGCGTCGGGATTAAAAAAAACGAACATTATAGAACTTATTTTACTTAGTGTTAAGGTAATTTTAAGAACGGGGGCTTGTATCACTCAGACAGATGGTAGATACTTTTATACAAGCGCTGTATTAATAATCGAACCTAAGTCGCTGAATAATGTAAAAACTAAACAATTCAGACCAATCGATGGCAAATATTTATGAAGAACTCCAAATAAGCGCAAATACAAAAAAAAATGCAATGTTGTATTTCCCGCGTTTTAGATCTTATTCATTCTGTCATTCATCACCACAGCTGATAAATTTTTAATCGAAGCGAATGAATGTAAATGGTTATAGTTTCTAGTTCGTCGACTAAGTTTATTACTTAAATTTATCTGCATTTTATTTATGCTTGTTCAGAAATCTTGTGGTATCTTAAAAAATAAGTTTAGTGTAACCTCTTGAAAGAGAAGTGTACGAATAATAAATTGCTGATCGTCACTGTGTTTCAAAAGTTTGGCGCAAACGTATAAATGCTTTTAGGGAGATAGGTAGGAAACAAAAAGTCAAAAGCAAAAGGTTATAAAAATTACAAACTTCTTTTGAAATAAACTATCAACAAAAATTGCAGTTATTTTACAAGGTGGTCGATTGTAAAACCAAACGTATTTACGAAAAAGTAAAACGATTTCTACAATGGAGAATCGCTAATCGTATTGAAATTACTAAACGGGTATAGTATAATTTGTAGCGTACAACACTATTAGTTAATTCATTCTATGATGTATCTCTAAGTAGTCTGTGATTCATTCGCTTTGCCCATAGTTTCGTCATGTCATTCACTCCGTAACGTGAACGGAACGCGGTTAGTGGCAACATGTCTGCCGTTTGTGTTATTTGACGTAAATATTGACGAAAATCAAGTTTCTGTTTTCATTTGCGTAGTGATTATTGGTGCTATTTCATTGTTATAATGTGTGTGGATGTGCAGTGATCCGTTCATATGAGGCTGCTATACAAGACAGGTCCAATGGAGTCACTAAGAAAGTGGTTCTATAAACCGAAGGTACGTCAACCGCATATTTCGTTAATATTCCTTTTAGCTGAGCTATATTACTTGATAACTTTAACTCTGACCTGCTTTTATGTATATTTAATGATATGAAGACGGTGAATATCTGTTTTGTAGGCGTGATATTTATGAATCGCGTTGTAGAAGTTGTCATTCTTTGTTGGCATGTATTGGGATGATTCAGTCAATGTTTCTGTTTGATTTTCCTAGTACCTACCATTGTTCTGATTGTTAAAGCCTTCAGTACTATTTCCTATTACTCTAGTGGTCATATTAAATCACTAGGGTACGATTGTAGGTCCTTACGTCACTTTACTCTAAGTTTTGCATTGTCTGGCCAGAACGACTTCGCAGATCAGTGTACAATAGTAAATATGTTAGTATGAAAATGTTATGTAGTGAGCGCCTTGGTGGCCGCGCATAATGTGATGCTGAAGCAAACGCAGTTGTTATGTTAAATAGTTGCTTAGATTAGCTTGCCATACTGGTTTGTTTTGCGACGTCTGTTTTGATCTTCACACTCATAAAGACGTAGTCGTCAATTATTTACGTTCCTTTTTTGTGTAATGTTTGCCATTCGTCCGGTTTTTGATTTGTGTCAGTCATAAGCATTAAGTTTTGATGTTATTCTTTTAATCCATATCAGAATACTACAAATCAAGGTCATTTGCTGTATGATAATGTTTAATAGCAATTCATCGGTCAATAATTGATAATGTAAGCATGTGTTGTAAAATGTGATTAAAATTTATATTCATGAGTTCAATCAATACTTGATAGTCAATATAAAAATAATTAAAACACATAGACTTGCTTGGTCATAACAAAACTTACTCATATTAGTATTTGTATTGGAGCCTAGCACTATTGCTGTCTCATATTATTTGATATGAAAAACAGACCTTATAACCTCTTATGGCGAGGGGGGTAATGGCTGATCTTTGCGTTAAGCTCGTGAACGGGTGCTGCTTGTGGTGACTGGTCGTCTTGCTGATCATGGTTTTGTTATTGTTATTAGTAATTAACTGTTTATTTATTTTACCTCGATGGTCCTAGTTTATCAATTATAACTCTAGTTACAGCTATATGTAAGCGGGCACGCCCTTTATGCCTGGAGGCTTTATTTTCTTTTTAGATATTCTTTACGTTTAGTTATTTTTATTTCTGCTTGAGTATAGATCTCGATGTTTTTGGTTGGTATATTGGCGTGTGCTAGCTGTCATATGGCTGATAATTTATAATTTAATGTTTTGTGTTGTGATAAGTAAATTATTTTGCATAAGTATTATTGTATAGAATCATTTTATTTTTCCTAATTGAACAGACAGCTGTGCTGCTGGGGAGTTTGTTGCGCCACTTCTTCTTCCCAGCGAAAGCACTAGGAAGTGGTGAAGGGTGGGCGTTTTGTGGGACTGTCTTATGTAACTTTGACGTTCGAAAAGTGCTGATTCTCAGCCTAATTTGAATAAATGACTTTTGAATTTTGAATTTTTGAATCTTACCTCAGTGGTCGAAATCAGGTAACAGAAATATCGAGAACATCTCTTGAAACGAAACGCGAGCTTAAATATGCATCAGACGGTAGAGTAGTCAAATATGGTGTTCCACAGGGTAGCGTTCTTGGGCCACCTCTATTTCTGCTCTATATCAATGATTTGCCACGTCAAATCATCAACATCCTATGGTGCTATTTGCGGATGATAATACGGTGATAGTAAAATGTAATGACATTAAAGATTATGAAGATGATATCAATACAGCATTGGAAAACATTATTGACTGGCTTGACATAAATAACTTAGTAATAAATCTTAAAAAACAAAAATTATGCATTTTTACCAAAGGACTTGCCCTCTTAATGTTAACATTGGTCATAATGGACAAAATGTTGAAACAACAAATATTGCTAAATTCCTAGGTATCTTAATTGACAGCAATCTTATTTGGAAACCTCATGCTGAAGACGTTTGTTGTAAACTTAGCAAGTCAGCCTATGTGCTGCATAATCTATCGCATAAAGTAAGCAATAATATACTCGTAATAGCTTACCACGGTATAGTGGCGCCAATTTTAAGATTCGGAGTAATATTCTGGGGCAATTGCAGTGAGAGGGAACAGATTTTTAGAGCCCAAAAACGTTGCATAAGATCTATGTTTAATCTGAAAACTACAGACAGCTGTGTACCTGTGTTTTAAGTCGCTGAAAGTACTGACCTTCCCATCACTGTATATTTTAGAGGTCGCAATTTTTGTTAAAACTAATTTAGATTTATTTCCATCACTAGCCGATATTAGAATGCGGTCAGGTCCAATGAGACTACAATATACAAACTTATTACATACAGGCAATTACAGAACAGCACTACTAAGGAAAAATATTATGTCGATGGGACCTATCATATACAATAATATTCCGCACAGTTTCAAAGAACACCCTATTCGAACATTTAAATCTAAGCTCACTGCATTATTATTGGATAAATGTTATTATTGTATCAATGACTTTTTAAATGATAAAGAAATTTGACAATAAAATTTGCAAATGACATTATGTTTGTAAAATAATATTTCACTTAATTCTAATTCCAAGATAATGAAATTCATTTTATTGACAAGATTTATTTATGTGCAATTGACTATTTGATGATTATTATTATTTTATTACTATTTCCTTTTTTTTATGTTTGTTAGTGTTAATTAGAATGACATATTAGTTGTTAATTTATAATAATATTGTATGTAATCTATTAGTTTCTATGAATTTGCATGCCGTAAGGTAGAATGTAGCGGTAACCTTCACCTATTTGTATCATCTTAAACTTGTACCTACATTGATGGCAAATAAATAAATCTGAATCAGAGACAGAGAGAGTGAGGTATATTGACATGCATACATTACAGTTTATACTAAACTTGTCAAGTTTTGCAGAATAACGCAAAGTAAAAAACTTACTTTTAAATTCAAAACTAAACTTGGCAGCCTGTTGTTGTATACTACTGACTTAGGTATCTTAAGTACAGACACCAGCAAATCAACCTACCCGAAACTGACAAATTTTCCCAATCAACTTTGAACCTTATGCTGTATTGATAAAGTTGAAAATCTATTAAAGAAATTTGACAGATTGCAGTAGGTTGATGTGCTGGTGTCTGTACTTTAGGATTCCAGAATGGTGGCGTAAATATTAAAAATGTTATAAAATATTTTTCTATGTCTAGAATCAGCAATCTTTTGGTATTTCCTTATGATTTTCCTCGTAATGTGTAAATACTTCACGTATTGCTGTAATGATTAAAATACCAAAGAATTATTATGATTTAGTAAGTAGAAAACCCAATGTTGCTGTTATTATAGTATGGAGGTATCGAAAGTAGTCTTAGGAAAGTCCAATTGTTAAGTCTCTTCGGGGAAAGAAGGAGTGATTTTATGTTAGTTAGATCTTATATGAAGTTGCTCTCAGTTGTTCAGTACTATACTCCACTGTATTTCATACAAAATGTATTTTATTCATAGTTACAAAAATATACAGTACTTTAAATATTAAATTATACAGCAAACAATCATAAAAAAGTACTAAACCACAATTAGTACGACCTTTGAGCTCTGAGTAACAAAATGAGTGAGGTATAAATTATTATTAATATTATTTATTCATCATTACTCCTGTAGTTTAATATGTTATTGTTTTACATGTTAAGTATCTGGTAGTGTGCTGTTATCAATCATTTTGAATGCAAAATTATGGAACAAAAGGTTACCTCTGTATCTATACATTTATAAATTTGAGGCAATTTTCTTGTCTGTCTGTGTGACCACATTGTTCCTCTAAGATATGCAACAGGATTTGATGCGGTTTTCCATCTATTATTCTAGAAAGTACATTAATATTAAAGTTACATATAATAATATACCGGGTGATTGGAAGATGGGTGCAAAGCTTTAAGGCGAAGATAGTACAGACCATTTGGAACCATTTAAGCCATGGTTGTCTCAGACAAGTCTTACCAATTTTTTTAACCTAATATTTGATATTTTTTTCGGAAATTCCCAAAATTTTATGTAAACTGCATAATTATGGCCAAATTGAATGATAAATGAGTTCATTTTTTATTTATTTAATCAAAGTAATGTGTAAGCAATCAAGCAAAACATTTTTAGGCTTCTGTGAACATTAGACATTTTTACAGACATTTAAAGTTCAGAAAATTTGTATCAATACGTTTTTTAAACCTTACAAAAAAAAAAAAAAAAAAAATTGGTAAGACTTCGTCTAAGACAACCATGGCTTAAATGGTTCTAAATTGTCTGTACTATCTTCGCCTTAAAGCTTTGCACCCATCTTCCAATCACCCTGTATAATAAATCTTGATGTTTGGTCAAGTTGTAAAAACCGTGCAAAGCAGAGGCGGGTTGCTGGTAGAGGTTATGAATTATTATTAATATTATTTATTAATTATTATTACTCATGTAATATGTTATTGTTATAGGTACATATTATGAATCAGGTAGTGTGCCGTTATCACTCATAAATTATAAAACAAATGGCTGGTTTACCTTAAAAGGATAATTTTAAATCCACTATCGCATATAAATTGTTGCAGATTATATAGTGTGTTACTGAGTTTTATTTATTTACCAGCTTTTACCTGCGGTTTCGCCTTCATGGATGTTGGAAGTATCCCTCGGGAACGTACTACCAGGATTAAAAGTATCATATGTGTTAATCCAGGTTATAAACTGTGTGCCAAATGTCATCCAAATTTGTTCAGCGGTTTTTGCGTGATTGAGTAACAAACATCCAAACACACCAACATCCAAACTGTCACATTGATAATATTATTAGGATTAGGTATAGTAGAATTTATTTAGGTGTTTTTGCAGTCAGATAAAAACTGTTTTGTATACTTATATTTACTTATTATACATATACATGCAGTTTATTTATTATAAGAGGAAGTAGGCCTGGAACTTAGTGAAGTATATTTTTTTGACCAGAATTCTGCTGTTGAAACTTTTTTATGTTGTGTGTACTTAATTGGTAAACAGGTAATTAACTTAGAAGACTATGTTATATTTAAAAGTAAGTACTTAATTAGTAAACACACAAACTGTTTTCCAAGACAGTACTTATTTGGAAATTTTACTAATAGTCACATTAACATTACTTATTGTTGCCAAAACAAAGTAAGTACTTAATTAGTAAACACACAAACTGTTTTCCAAGACAGTACTTATTTGGAAATTTTACTAATAGTCACATTAACATTACTTATTGTTGCCAAAACAAAGTAAGTACTTAATTGGTAAACAGGTAATTAACATAGACGACTATCTTATCATTATCATAGTCTTCTATGTTAATTGCTTATTTACCAATTACGTACTTAAGTACTTTGTTTTGGCAACAATAAGTAATATGTTAATGTGACTAAATTGTAAAAATTTAATCCATTTGTTAGACATCCAAAGATACTATTCAAAGCAGAGGTACCTTTTTAGGTCGTCGAACACTTGCACCCCTGCTTAAATATATTGAATTTTTGCAAATTCATCAACTTCAAATGTGTGTTTGACAGCTGGTACAGGGCTCGCTTTGAAAGATTTTTTCTAATTGTAGTGAAGCATATAGAAAGAAAAACTAAAAAAAAAAACTAGAAAAAAGTTAGGAAGCCCGAAATTAACTTGGATGAAGTAAAAATTTACTTGAGCCAAGAAAATTTTCATAACTGCTTTGTTTTTAGATTTTATTTTTTTCTGTGCACTATAATATCCCTAGTTATTTTCGTAATTATAATATTATTACCTAGCGGGTACTAATATTATAATTACGAAAATAACTTAGAACACAAAACCGTAGTAGTAAGGTCGGTCTGTTTATATTATTACGTTTTCACGTAAAAACTAAGCAACGAATCTTCATGATCTTTTGCACAGATAAAGTTGGAGGTATTTACAGCGGAAAAATATTTTACACAATGTAAAAACTTAAACGCAGAGAAAATAAAAACGTTACTTATAAAGACAACGTTACAGATAATCTGTGTTTATTTATATATTTTATGACAGTATTATGTAAGTAAAAACCTACTTATGTCATCTGTGTATAAATATGGATTATTCCATTCATGGAAAGACAAAATTAAAGTAAACTTGCTTAAATTATGTCCACTATTGTGGACCCCCATTTTTTCCACCATTGACATGGACCCCTTGCAGCTCGTCGTAGGAATCACTGATACAACCTACCTCCACCTTTACACTGCATTTTTTTTTTTTTTTTATAAATTTTGGTTATTTTCGGGCAACTGAGCTAAAATAAATCTCTTTGCAAATAGCATCGTTCATGATTGTCCACTTTAACAGAAGTTAAACATGTATCTAAAACTTCATTTTACTTGAATTGTCATGTGTGTTGTCTTTATCTTTACTTCTGATAAGTTATCATTCAAATGATTCATTATGTCGTCATAAGTTAATTTCCATTTCTAAATGATGGTGATTTGTAGAATTTTGTCTTTGTTTAGATTACTTATTTAAAATATAATAAAGAAAGAGATTTTGAATAGTGCCACTAAGGTACTGACTGATAGGAATTATGATGTCCGTTTTCACTACGCGGCACCAAAAAGTACCTACTAAATGCCTTAGAGCGCACTGTTACTGTTGAAGTTTAAACTCTCGGCGCTGAGCCTACCGTTGAAAATCCAACAGAGCGCTTTTACTAGGGTAAGTATTAATTTAGGTGTCGCGTAGTGTTAGTGAAAACGGGCATTAAATCCGGCCGAGTGCCTTAGTGCTTATTTTAGGCGGCTATCGTTTTGACGCAAACGCGTGATTTAGTCTGTCTAGACTGCTATGAGCAATTTGACACTGAGGCTTAATTAGTGTAACTACGAGAAGGTCGATATCATAATCCGTGCGCTTCAATCAAATTTTTGAGCCCAACCAAAGTGATGGACTATCGTTGTCCCAAACTTCTCCTATTTGAAACTGCTATCATGGATATAGCATGAAATCGGTTAGATTGTCACTAATATTATAGGGAACAAAAAAACCGACCTTCTCAGATCACCTAATATTAGGTGCCTTCGTTACCTTTTTGACCGGCGGTAGAGTCTCTTATTTAAGAGACTCTACCGCCGGTCAAAAAGGTGACTTTTTGTGTCTCTGTCATCTTCAAACGATTTACAGAAACAGAGCGATGTTTGAATATGCTTAGCGTTGAGGGAACAGGGCCAGCGAGGAATTTGAAAATTAGGTATTTGAAGAAACTTGCCGTCGTGTTACCTCAAGTCTGCCTCCGTATAGTGCGATAGGGACAGCTGCAGCTCAGACCGATAAATTGACGAGATCGACGTTTCGAAATCCCTTTTCTCCTCGAAAACTGAGCCGATTCAATTTTTTATATTAAAATTTTAAGAAAGAGTAGGTATGTCAAGGTTCCTATCATTTTCTTTAACGTTAAATTTTTTCGAAATTGTGTGGTAGTCCTCTAATCACGGCGGTAAAAATGGGGCATTTTTGTAATTTTTGGAGGATCATATTTTCTTTACCAATAGGTTGCTGAAAAAAAGGAAATAACAGGGACGTGTCTACAGCAGACCTTGATTTTGTGAAAGAAAATGATTTCTCTAGAGGCATTATTCAGGAAGAAAACAGGGGAATACATTTGTATGGAGAATCGCAGGCCCTGTTCCCTCTTAAACACAGTTAGTGATTTGTGGTGCAATTCGGTACAAGAAAAACCGGGAGTTCCACTCCCGAAACCGCATGCTGTATGCATTTCCACCTGTTGAATAGTTTGGATGACTTAATTGATCAAAAAGGTGCCATAATAGCTTCTTAATTTCTGTTGGCAAACCACTGAATCATTGTTATCGACTCCAATCTACCTAATATTATACAGAGGTTAATATCTGAAAGTACTGATTCGATAACAAAAATTCTCTCACCGATGGAACTGCCATAGATGTTTCTTCTACGAGGACGAAGACTTGGGCAGAAAGTAGTATTTTATGACAGTTATGTTCCGCCTCTTTTAGTATCGACGAATGGCTCCGTGCACAAAGGCCTTTGTCCCACCGTGACACAATTATAGTACAATTAGATGACGAATACGGATTAGTGGACCGATTCACACCGGTACCATTCAAGCAGTTTGTGAGTTTTGGTTCTATGACGTCATTTCATAGGTGATAGAGGACAAACATACCTACTTACTACCTCTAAGCTTGTGTATACCTACCCTAGTCAATTAAAATCGAATCATCATTATCGACAACCTTTTTGTCCTATCGCTTGCCGTAAGCCACCTTCCTTTACCGCCAATCTTGTAATCGAATTGAAATGACCACCTTCTACATGCTTAGAATTTGGCCTAATTTAATAAGTTTATTTCATAGAAATGTTGTTATCTACAATGCCGGATTACAAAAGGAATCGCAGTGCGACCTTAGATGGACATCACGAGATAAGACAGACATTGTATTGTAGTGTCGAACATAAGGAAGTCTAAGAGAAGAGGTGCATGCAATATCTAGAAATAAAATAAACGTCCAATAACAATGTAAATGTTTCTACGGAGAACAGCAGGCAATAAAGATGAGAGACTGCATCATTCAATTGAACAAATCATTTCATAACAGCTTATCGCAGACTCCAAGAACTCCACAGTTATCAATAAACAACAATTTTGCAAGCATACACAATTTTATTCACGATCAATTTATTATAATATTGACATCCATAATCCGCGTTATCGGTTTGTGACGTCACACCTTGCGTCTCGTTTTAACAAAGCTAATTTATTCGTTTGTCTCGCTTGCACACTTTCACTTTTTTTCCACCGCTTTCCCAATGGCGAAACTCGGTCGTCTTTGCCAAATGTTTCGAGAATGGATGCAGTCTGCTGGCCATTCAACGATTAAAGTTTGTGGCCGTCTAATGAACGGATTTGTGTTGGCATTGTTTTGACTTTTTTAGGACCATTGTTCTTGATCGTGACAACCGTTAAGCCTATTGTGTTGTTGGTAAACAGCTCATTTTTGGCACAAAACTATTTACCGTAAGCTAATTTTTGACACTGTTCAACTAGGACGGTGACTTTATTTTGATTTTTCTCCAGCTTTGCTAAGTAGAACTCAGTATTTATTAAAATATTTCCGAGTCACGTTTTTTCGCTATCCTCAAGATACTATGACGCTGCTGCAAACCGTTCTATTGCCATTAAACTGTATAATTGGTAAAGTAGTAAATCGTCAATCTAATAAAATCCTTGTAAATGGCATGGCCTGTTCTGGTATGGCCATTACGGTTATCAGCTCGAGAGATAACTGACGTCAACCACACACCCGCTGACCGTGGGTCATCGCATTACACTCTAGCTAGAAACTCAACTTAAATAGTCAGATAGAATTAACGAAAAAATCTTGAAAAGTCCATGAAATTCCTATTGAACCGTTTTTTTTTTGTGAAGATTCAAGTGTCAGGAATTGATTCCAATAAAATTTATAGGTGAATAGAGGGAGGCACGGTGCCAAAAAAAATGGTAAAAATGGTTAAAACCAGTATTTCAGCTTAGAAAAAAAATAATTAAAGTAACAAATGTGCGCAATAAAAAAACAAAGAGAATGAACCCCGGTAGAGCAAAATCGGTCCAGAGGATCGTCCGCAATTCGCAAAAAAACGTGTTTTTTTGTTGTTGCATATCTTGTAAATTTAAAAACTCGCGTTCCGGAAGTGATAGAGAGCTGAAATTTTGATATGATGTCAGTTTTGTGGCCCTCTAACTACAATTAAATTTTCAGATCAAAATGTTGCAAGCTATTTGCAAACCGTCGACTTTTGCAAAAAGGGACCTTTTTTAAATCGACTGGGAGGGTATTTTAATTTTCGAAAAATGTAATAATTTCCGTTCTTGTGCATTAAGGAGGTGTTGAAAACCCAAAAAGCTAATTTTATCTGACTAAACTGCTTTTTGTAAACATTGCTAATACGGTCATACTTTTCTATTCAGTAAACTGCGTCATAACATTTAGCTCTTAAGTCTGCCTGTTACAAGATGAACAACTTTCTAACTGTAATTCATCATTATCATCATAATAGGACACTTCACATAGATTTCCACAAGGGACAATAATGGGACCACTTGCGAGTTCCCGACCTTTACTTACCATGTCGTGTGTCCATCAGCTCAAGTCGCTTCAAATACCTAACAAACAATAGTACCTACCTACTTATGATACCTGCACTCGTAGTATGACCACAATAGAAACGGGTTTTGTCAACAGAAGAATAGACAAAAAAAAGCAGGTAATCAATCACAATCTGTCATTTTGTCTATTCTTCAGTCGACAAAACCCCTGGAAAACCCGTTTCTATGGTTGTCATCCTACGAGTGCAGTACAATTTACAGTAAAAGAAGAAATAAAAGAAAATAACAAAATAATATATTATTTCGGTTAGTCCCGCTATGGTATGGTCCCGGTATGGCACCCTCTTAAAATACCTATCAAAAAGTCCCGCTATGGTACCCATCTTTTAGATCTACGTTAGACAATAGAAGGTACAACTGAAAAGAAAAGTGTATCTATAAATAAATACTTTTAGGAGTGTATCAATAAAACGTCTGTTTGCGATATTAAATCAGTCTTTTATTAATTCAAAATATTTATAAAAAAATATCAAACAGTAAAACGAAATATTAATTGCAATGTAATTTTTAAAATAATCAACAATATTAATTACCAATAATCAACAATAAAAAAAATATAAAAAATCCACATCTCAGAAAAGTATTACTGTAAATATTATAAACTACAAATAAAAACAACATCCAGACATAAATATTAGTTACAAATAATCAACATTGAGAAAAGGCAGTAATTGTAAATTTATATAAACTACAAAAATAATCAACAACCAACTAGACAAATATATTAATTACAAATAATCAACATGGAGAAAAAGGCGCAAATTGTAAACATAAACTACAAAAAATAATCAACATCGAGAAAAAGTATTAAACATTTTAATAGGCTAAAAACAAAATTAAAATAAACTATTTTTTTAAATGTTCTGATCGAAATGTTGACTTTGATATGTTAATCAGAAAATCACCAATGGAGATAGCTTTATTTTCGTAACTTTTTGTTAGCTTTTGAATCTGGCGGTCGATTTCTATACTTGTTCTTTTTCTTGAATTTATAGGTGATCTTTTTAGTCGAAAGCTATAACAAAAATCATCAGTTATTTAAGTTAAGCTATATTTTTTTCAGTAACCGTCTGTAATAGAAGGCGACAACCAATAATATCTACCAAAATAAATAAAATCAAATCCATTTTCAAATTCTTCTATGTACTCGTATTATGTAAAAAAATATATATCTGCTTTTAAAAATATTATATCTGCTTAAAAATATTGTCTAAAAAATACAACTTACTTGGCTTGTTTTATATCAAAGTGACATGTGTCGTTGCCAATTGTTTGCAGAAACAATAATAAACTGGGTTTTTTTCCAATAATTTTGTTGAATCTGCCATTCCATGATTCCGCCAAGTTAGTTGTTCTATGGCGTTCATTATGGCAACACCAAATGAGGTCTGGATATTCAAGCCACTGAGTGACAAAATAGTCATTGAATTTGGTCATAGCTTCATCGTCGAAACTGAAAAAAATACTTATTAAACGTTCGTACTTGTAAAGCAATGAAATTAACAGGTCCTTACTGATATTGTTGTTCTTTACTTTTTTGCCATATAATTAGAGTTAAGTACTCAAACATCATTTTGGAAAGTAACCAAGATATTATACCTATTTTCCATTATATGCAGCCAGCCGTCTTCAATATCTTGTTTTGGCAAAAACGCCAAGCCTATGCATTGCTTAACATGGTTCGAGGACTCTTCGTGTTCCATGAGATTTAAAGATTTCGCTTTTTTGATAACGTTCTTTTGAAAATGTACGTTACATCCATTTATTTTGATATCAGGAAAAATCTTCGCTGCTGCATTTATTACTCCTATTTCATAATCGAAGGTAAATTTCGATGGACGCCATTCAGGCAAAGTTTGTTTAATCAATTCGAAAACTTTTTCATAAGTTTTCCCTTCTTTGTTTTTTAACAGAATATAAAATAATGGTGCTACATTCGTGGATAACTCAGTGCTTCCCATGTCTCCATGAATGACATAAACTTGTTCGAATGGGTTTGGGCAGCCGTCGAAAGTGCCATCACCAAAGTAATGCGTTACACATTTTATATATTCCTTTACTTCTGTCGAGGAAAATATAATTATTCGATTACAGTCTTCATTACAATAATCAGCCAATACATACTTATTAAATTCTTCTGGTATTATAATTTCTTCCACATTCTTAAATTGTGTTTTTGGTACGTTCAACGACTTATTTCGGTGTCTGTATAATACTGTTTTTAATTTTTTATAGTCAGGAACATTTCCTGTAAGGTGTAACCCTTTGTCTTTTAAGTTACCCATGTGTTTTTCGAAAATTTTCTGTACTGATCCGTAATTTGAATTTACTTCTTTTTTGCACTCACTTATAGCCATTTGAACTTCATTGTCTTCAAAATGTGGCACGCACTGATCACTGTGTTTATAATCTTTAATTATTGTATTATTGGTATTCTCAATAGTTATATATCCACTACATTTAATACTATTTCTCCTATTTACACAATGCCAAGTACTTGAATTTTTATTTTCTCTGCGTTTAATATATTTATGTCCGGCACGTAATAAAGTTTTTCCACCGCGTCGACTGTCAATAATTATTAAATTTACACCACGTGAACTACTTGACCCAGACATTGCAATAGATAAACTAACAAGCTATCCTAATTACTCATATCGCAAAAGTACAGCTGCAAATAGCAAACTAAACCCGGAATAATACTGTCTCTCTCTATTTTCATAAAAACAAAAGGGAAGAGCTAGATACGAATTCGAGGAAGGGCTCGTCTCTATTTTTTTACGAAAAAACCGGTTGGTCAGGTAACTACCTGAAGTGAAACGACAATTACCGAGCGTGATTTGTTTAAAAAATAGTATTAATAAATATTATCTTGCTTAACTATAATAGTTAAGAAAAGATATTTTTTATTTATACTATTTTTTTCTTAACGCATTGTATAACTTTTCTTTACAACAGTACCAAAAACTGAAGGGTACCATAGCGGGACTTTTTGATAGGTATTTTAAGAGGGTGCCATACCGGGACCATACCATAGCGGGACTAACCCTATTATTTTTGGGTTATTTACCCATCACAGAAACAAGTACATACAAAAAGATAAGATAATAATAAAGAAAATTGATGCAGTGCAGTGCTTCTTCTTCTCTCGTTTCGGCACCAATAACAAAAGTGTCTCTCTCTCGTCGTCTAATGAATCAGCAAGGTGGTCTTCTTCTTTTCGTGTGGTTAGTGACTAACCTGGTGCCAGAGTTTTAAAGCCGCCCATGGGCCTCCGACTTGGCTTCAGATGACGTCGAGAAATAATTATCTCTCAAGCATGCCGGTTTCCTCACGATGTTTTCCTTCACCGTTTTTGAAACAAGTGATAATTATACAATACGTCAGAGGTGCGTGCCTTGGGTTCGAACTCGAGACCTATGACTTGGCAGTCTGACAATCACACCTCTAGACTACACCACTACAAGCAAACAATGTGGTATCTTTAGTGCTGATTTGATTAGATTTATGAATAGGATTTTTTAAATTATATTTCCACATTTAACTTTTATCAACGTTTCCAAACATCAAAATTTCACGACTACATGGTCCGACACGCAATTTTATAGTTTTATTATAGAAAAGTTTATTCCTAGACACACATTGACATGATCTATTCATACAAGGTCGTTATTTCAGCTGCTCTACTTCGTAAAAGTTCGCAAAACTATGGAAAGGTCACTGGGCCCGTCTGGTAGACAGGCAACAAGCCGGCAACTTGTCACGCATGAACTTCGTGCCATCATTTTGTTACGGACTTGCAAATAAGTCTGTTCATGACTTATTATTCATACATCTTTTAGGAAAGGGAAGTTTAATGAAACTTAGAACAGCTCAATAACTGCTCCATTACTGACATATTATGTAAAAACATCGTGAGAAATCCGCGTTGAGCAAGCGTGGTGGTCAATGCAGCCTTCTCTGTACTTATGAGAAGGTCAATACAATAAAGGTCTATTATGTCCATGACCCACCAAGACTCTACTAGTTACCATCAATGTTTGTTGTATGTAGTAGTTCCATGAATCAAAGAGGACAAAAAAAAAAGGTTTAAATAAATAAAATCATTTTAATTCGGACAACTAAGAGATCCATAAATTGTTAGTAACAGGTTTGCACTTAAAACACTATTGTTAGTAACTTAAACTAAAGACGAATTCATGAGAAGACCTCCCATCAACTAGACAACGAAAAATGGAAAGTATGTAATTTAAGCTTAGGCCAAAATTACATCCTTTTTGTAATGAGACGGAGTGAGACTTCCATCCATTCTAGACGTCCTGCAAAATATTTAGAATCTTCTTAACGACCTAGATTTCAATCATATCTTATCAGTTTCCTGGGGCAACTAGTTCCGCATGTTCTTAGAATTTTAGTTTTTAATCGATTTGGCCTAGAATTGGCTACAGGTTTATTATTTTAATTTAAGACCAAATATGTTGTGTCTCTTAGCGTTTAAAATAAAACCACAAACTTTTAATATTTATTCAATAAAAATACAATGTGACTACATATTTATCCTTATCTTATTAAAAACCTCTGAATAAAACCTCAAATACCTATCCTAATTATCAACATAGCATTTGCATTGACAAAACAAGAATATGCGTGACTTGACTATGGATGGTTGACCATAGACATCCGTTTGTAATGTTGATAAGATAATATTGTTTTCTTTGAATACAAATGTACTGTCCCTAATAATGTTCTAAGTTCATTTGCCTTTAATCGTGTAGGTACCGAAATACTTGGCACGAGTGTTGTTTATATTTTAGTTTGAAAGTATTTAGACATCGGGGTTAGTCGATCTAAGTTGATAGTCTTTCATTCAGAAACCTTGCCACGGTTTCTGAAAACAGCTGAAAATTTAATGAAATAATCTTATGCCGACTATAAATATGACAGAAGGGTGGGAATGTCTCTTTCGTTATTATCAGGCATATTTTAACCAGGGACTTGAATTTCGTTCCGTTACACTAAATGTTATCTTATAACGTTACAAAATTTTTAACGTTACTAGAAAAAATATATTCAATAACGATAAAAAATATATTGAATACTTATACTAACCATTTTTGTAGAACAAAATTTTAAGTAACGTTATACAGTATCAGTAACATTATGCTTAAATCCGGTTGTAATAACGTTACAGATTCATTTTGTAACGTTGTGGTCAAAACGTTGGTTATTGCGAAATAGAAAAACCGTTTGCAGTTCCGATCAAATTATAATTTACGATCACATTCATTACACTAATTTCCCACACTGTAGGTACACGATAACACGACACAAATATTCGAAACGCGCGACAGTTTCTAAACGTCTTAACTTTGCAACTCTGCTTAGCTCCGGCCGGTCCGAGCGTTACGTTGCAGACTGCTAGGCGGCGCTGGCGCTCCGATTAGTCAACTTAGTAACGTATTTCTGACAATTCTATCATAATCATTGATTGGTTATCGGTAAAATTGTTGGAAAAGCCGCAAAAGCTTCTTTTAAAGCGTGTCCTCCCACTCACTGGCGAACAGGGGCCTTATTATGAAGTATTAATGCCATCATTATTCCACTGTGAAAAAAGGATGGTGCTAGCGGCCTCATATAGCTCCGTCTCTCACTCACACTGGAATAATGGTGGCATTAATACGTCATAATAGGGCCCCATTCCTTAGACTGTTCGCCAGTGAGCTATGGCTGTGGCGAGATAGTGCTTCTCTACCCAACATATGCGTTCCACCTGCTGAAAATCTCCCACTCGGACATGAGTTCCATTGGCTTACCAGGAAGTCCTTCAAATTGACTCCGGACCCAGGTAGGCCAAAGCAAGGAAAACCTGCTCAGATGGAGATTCACAGATGACTCCGCCCTGGGGTGTAAACCTGGTGCTGTTCCACAAACAATAGGGCACTTAATATCGTCCAGCATATCCTGTTGCTTGCCCGTTACAGGAACTGATAGTCAAAATCGGAGCCAAATTCAGGACTGACTTTATCTAGATTGCCATCAATACGCTAAGAAGAAGAGATCGATTGGTTGATTAAATGTGCATCGACCAATCATAATTATGACTTTCCATGAGATTTGAAAACAACGAAATTGAATAGCCTTTCAAAAACACCTGCAGGCTATCGTGTGTCTAGACAAAACCATTGAAAAAGACAATTGCCTGAAGGTAATGGCAATGTGGCCCAGTGGTGGCGGCCCCGACTTACGAACAGTAAGTCGTGGGTTCGAACCCAGACAAGCGCATTACTTTGTGTAAATTATTTCATCACCACTGCTCTCAAAACGGTGAAGGAAAACATCGTGAGGAAACCGGCATGTCCTAGAACCAAAAATTCGAAGACTTGTGACATCTACCAATCCGCACTGGGCACGCGTGGTGGATTATAGCCCACTCCCTCTTATTGAGAGGAGGCCGTGTCCCTGCAGTGGGAGCGTTATAGGCTGATGATGATGATGATGAAATGGCTATATTACTACCCATCTTCTCGCTAGATATACTTTTAGCGGTTGTTCAGGTCAATCACCAAACAATAATAAGATGTCAGCGTAATCGCGACACCGCGCTCTATGCCTTGAATATTTGACGTACCTATTACCTAAGTAAAATAGTCGGTAGGTACGCTTTCGGACAGCATATCGCGACTCAATCTCATCTCTTTCATCTCATTAGTTATAATCGTTATCCCATTTGTATTACTGAAATATAGCTATCTTTATAATCTTAGTTTATCTTAATCTCACCCCAACCCCGAACATTGGTCCTTCGAGCCATCGGAGCGGGACCATTACGCGTGTATCTATCTATTAACGGTATAATATAATAATTGCTCTGTTTTACTACTTAGCCACACTCGAATGTCACGAGTGTCAGCTTATAAATAATTTACAGTTTCTATGGAGCTTAGCTTAGCCCGTGTGAATAAACAACTCTAATTTGAGAACACCTCTTTTAAGTGTGAATTAATTAGATGCTCTGAAAAGCCACATGATTAACGACGGTAAGAAATTCAGACAGCATTTAAATTTTGACGGCTCTGAGATTCAAGGTGCTGAAGCACCAAGTTCTTGTAATGTGGCTGGTAGCAGCTGGATGGGACTTGCCGAGAATCGAGTTGAATGGCGTGCAATTGGAGAGGCTGATGGTGGTGATGTTGAATACAGTCTTTAGATTGCATTCATAATGAATAGTTGTGCCAGGAATCAACACAATCAAAAGTTTCGAATTGTACAATCTGATTCAGATTAGAATCTCCGAGAATGCCCCGAGATGAAGTCATTGTAAACTAACCAATTATTTACTTTCTGTATCAAGTTTCTTATTTATAGTGCGATAAGATTCTGCATCGTATACCATGTTCATTGAATGCCTTGCCTAGCGGTACAGTTATTTGCTTCAATGCTAGTCGTTGTGGTGTGGGTAATAAAGGAATGCCACAGTTGACACACGCATCCAATGCGCCTATTATGTCACTGACTCATAAGTAATAGTCGGAAATTTAATTTAATTCTACGTTTATCATAATGTTTTTATACGTACTGCTATACCTCTATATTATTGCAATATCGCAACTCCTTATGGGTGGAAATGGTTAACCATTAGATTAGGTACCATTTTCCTAAACATCGTACTTCCAAAACGGTTTTCGTATCGATACTATAGGGATAAATATCCATAATAATCAAATTACCTACTGACAATAATGGTGGAAATACACAATTATAGATATTTTGGTTATATTAAAATCTTGACGACACGAATCACTATTCTTCAGGTCCCAAGATTGGTTTACGGTAAATAATTTGGTACTAAATAAAAAACAAATTCATTACATTTAAATTACCTAATGTCAGAAGTAGCGAATGTGACATCATATTGAATGGAGAAAAACTGGAATTCATTAATCAAACAGTTTTCCTAGGAATCACGCTAGACGAAAAATTACAATGGGGACTTCGTTCGTATAACATCTCTTGCGGGACGGCTAAGCTCGGCCGCTTATGCTGTTAGAAAGATAAGACAGTTATCAGATGTAGAAATCGCGCGTTTTTTCTATTTTAGCTACTTCCACAGCATCATGTCTTATGGCATTTTACTGTGGGGTCGTCGGGCGGCTGACATTGAATGAATCCATCTTTATTTTGCAAAAGAGAGCTGTCAGAGCCATTTCTAATCTACGTCGCCGCGAATCTCTCACTATTTTAAAGGATTAATGAAAAATGAAAATGAAAAATGAAAAATGTTTATTAGTATTAACAAGTTTACTTACATTACTAGGTAGTGATTGGAGCCTCCTTTTAAGCTAATAAAGCCTGTATTAGGAGACTCCGCTCTTCCATACATTGTTGGTATTAACTATAAACTTGCTTATTTAAAACAATAATAATAAAAAATATAATAAAGGAATCTAATCTATGAAAACTATGGATATAAGTTAGGCTAATAAGTGCTTTCAGAATTCAAATTGTTAGTGATAGTGTAGTTGTGTGTGATAGTGTGATTGTGTGTGATTGGGTTGTTGTAATCAGTGTTGTGTTTGAATGTGTGGTATGTGTGTGTTATGTCATTATGTGTGTGGGTGGGTTAGTACCTATATCATGAGCGAATGAGGTTGAGCCTTAGGATACTGTTAGCATATTAATATTATGACGGTACCTTGCCAATTAATTTATGAACATTATGTAGGTATGTAAGAAAAAATCTACATCTTTTTAATAAAATAAGTGATCGACATCATTTTAATACTAGAAACAGAGATAAAATAGATCTTCCATTTTTCAGATTATATAAAGTACACACACATCGTTAATGTGTACTGTGTTAAATGTTACAGCAAAATACCTTGTAACATAAATATTGCAATTAAATGAAAGAAAATTTAAAATTCATATTAAACAAGCATAATTATTACAAATTAGAGGATTATATTCAAGATTATAGTAATTTACTTATTAGCTAGCTTGGCTAGATTGTAATGTGAATAAAGTAATGTTACTTTATAAAAAGGAAAAAAAAAACAAGATAAATGATGCTTGGAAACATGCTGGTCCTGCTCCATAGGATCATCTAGCTAGAATCTAGACAAAATCAAACTGGTTGCTAATTTAATTGTATTTTTTATATTATGACATTGATTTTGCGTTTTGTGATTACTTCCTCACACACTGACTTATTTATTGTAAAAAAATTAGGAAAATCGTCTACTTTTACAATGTTTGTAAATATGTGAGCACCATGTATATATCATAAAATTAAAGTATCTGTCGTTGCTTAATTTATTATTCGTTTTACTTATTGTGGTATAGTAATTTTATTCTAGGTGCATCGTCTTCGCATATAATTATATGTATAACTAATGTACCTTACAACATTTTGTAAAACATTTTAAAAGAGTAACGGTTGTTTCTTGCCTATTCTTACGAAAACTACCTTTTGGAAGGGGCGACTAGAATCATTTCTATTTTTTTGTAAACTTTGACGTTCAAAAGTGCCCTCCAAAAGCCTATTTGAAATAAATGATTTGGCTTTGCTTTTGAAGGCATCAAGAAAGAGAGTATCCTAGTTTGGGTGTTCCAAGGATTCATCGGTGTTCTATGGATTTACTGAATTTGACTTCTAGAGACTTGGAAAACACTTGACAGTCATTTTCGTCAAGTTTTGTTGAACGATGCGTAATTTGGCTGCAGTGCATTCAGATGACGTTTAACGACCACTATCATTCTTCCACACCTTTTGTGTCTAGGAGTAATGCCCTAACATTGTCCTGATGTGTCATTGCTTTCATAAAGACTTTGTCGATAGAGAGATATTGACAATTGAGACGTATGACGTCGGCACTCCGTTCCATGTAACCTCGATGATATTATTTAGATGTAATTTTCCGTTTCCGATGTTTTATGATCTCCAAGAGCATCTAATTGATGAGTCGGGTAGATACTTATTAGAATCTAATTGCCGGAAGAATTAATCTTCAATACAGATTGTCGGCCGTTGCCCACTACATATTTGCGTTTCGTCAAGGTCTTCGTTCGGAGCCGAACCGTCATGTCATGTGATCTTATTTTATTAAGATAAGATGTGCATGTCAGTTTGTGTTTCGTAAATAGCTGGAAACGAGGACGATGTTTCACTGTTGTCAAAAATTGTGGTCGTGTCTTACGAAGCTCAGCCCCCCTAGCCAAGTTGCAAACGATAAACGTGAACGCTTAGTAATCTCCAATAGATTTTCAACTTTATACTTAAGAGCATAAAGTTGAAAATCTATTAAAGACTACTGAGCGTTAGCGACCGGAACGAACGAAAACACTATGTAATCTTCAATAGATTTTCAACTTTATATCCAATAACATAAAGTTGAAAATCTATTAAAGACTACTGAGAGTTTACGTTTATCGTTTGTGACTTGGCTAGGGGGGCTGATAGATTTCAATGCCGCTGAATGGCGTTGAAAGTATTAAATGTTTTATAAATGATAAATCTTATAACAATAATATTGTTTCCTTTATTCATGGCTCCATATAATAAGCATGCATCAATATGTTAAGGTATAAATAACGTTGAATATAGGTAAGTGTAAGCAGAGGTGGACCTTAGAAGTGTTCTTTAAACTACGTTAAATATTAGTTTAAACCCACTATTACACCCGTTTGTATTATCTCATTCTTCTTCTATAGATAGTGAAATCGCTCCAATCTAAGTTTCGAAAGTACCTACCTAGGTTACTGTGTCAGAATCAATATATTGATGACGAGACATGACATTTAGAATTTCTTCAATATAGAATTCGTCTGAGACGTAGGTATAAAAACGTTCTTTGTATTGCTAGGTAACGTACACTAAACCGTGGCTATAGAAATACGTTATATTTTACAGAAAAGACAAATGTAGTAAGGTTTAGATTTTATATATATGATTTTTTATAATATATATAGGTACCCTTAGAAATCACGTATACTTTGTATTAAAATACACGTACCTATTTGGACATTATGATAACCCTGTAATATGAGGCCTAGCATAAGAAATATTCTTCCCTCATAGGTATTTTGATTCGATACAGTTATAGTTATAACTCAAAACTCAAAGCATATATTTCAAATAAACCAATTACAGGTACTTTTGAATTGTCAAGGGGTCGGTTAGTCAGAAAGATGAAGCTAGTTGCCCCCAAAGCGTGGTAGGTTCCTATGGAGAAGAACGGGCAAGAAACTCCACGGACACTTTTAAATCAGATTATTGTTACAAAATATTGGTTACATCATTCATGTTGAAATTATACATGTGAGAACAACGTGTAAGTACGTTAAAAGCGTCCGTACAAAAAATATAAAAACAAAAATAATTTCAAAATTAAAATACCTAAGCCATGGCAGCTAAGAGATGACCAGTCCCCACTGACGGCGCCCGTTCACGAACATGACGCATGGATCAGCATCATTTACCTCAACCATTTTGAAGGGAACTTAATGATCCAACACATACGCCACCGCCACCGCCAGCGAGACATTTGAGTGAGCATGACATACTCAGCAGCCGCCAAGACACATTCAAGTCAATGAAAGATGTACTCAGTAAATGTTAGCTTTAAAGTAGGTAAATAGTGCTCACACATGTGCAATGCAATTGTATAATACTAAGAGATTGAATTAATACAATGTAAAGATAGTTTTTTCATCTTCAGCAGCTCCAACAGTATTCTCGAATGCTAATCAATTCCTACTTAGTTTAAGCGCCCTTGTGGAGCTGGACCAGCGTTGAGCCAAGCAGTATATTTTATTTTGTTCTCTTATGGATCACTATTCAGTTTCCCGGAGACTTTATAGATACTACTTACTTACATAATATGTAGGATCCAGGCTAGCCTCGTGACCTGATTTTCCATATCAGTAACTGAACCAATATTTCATTCTGTTGATTACGTTCTTATGCGGTTTCATGGACTGTTGTTTGAAATTTGTCTTAAATTAACCTCATTACCCAAACCATACTATTCACTGGCCCGCCAAAGATGAATTTAGAATATACATTATGCCTAGCCGAGTTGTCTGTAATCGATTGAATTAAATGATGACTCACTGTATGTTTGTCTGAGTAGATATGATTATAAAAAAAAACTGTTTTCGAAACGAATGTAGGTGCTTTGAATGTGAATGCCAATGTCGAGGCCGATTAGTTCTAGGAGTTCTATACTTTACTAGCTGTTGCCCGCGATTCCATCTGCGTGTAGGTAAGTACCTACCCGTCTTACTTTTCAAACAAACGCTCGTACGTGATTGATTGTAGTGTCGTAACACATCTTTCTTTGAAATTTTGGAACTAATAGGTATCTTGTACACTATATCTAGGTTTCTAAGAAAGCAAAAAATAAAAATTTGTAGAAACAAATAAACTTTTTTTTTTTTTTTTTTTTCCGATGGGTTTGCTCTTGGCTCTAGTGTAGGTCAGAGGTGACAGAGACAAAGTCGACGGTGGAGTGAGCTTACCCAGAAGAAGCCTGTTCACACTTACTTTGAATAGATTCGGGTTGTATGCGTTCGGAAACACAGACGCAGGCAGAGAGTTCCACTCCTTTGCTGTGCGCATTATAAAAGCTGTTTGAAAACGCTTAGTGCGAGTTGGTGGAATATCAACTAGGTAGGGATGGTAACCTGCAGTGTCTAGATGTCCGATGGTAGAAGGGGGCCGGTGGAATGAGGTCGTGGAGTTCATAGGCACAGTCGCCGAAGTACAATCTGTAGAAGACCGACAAGCAGGCAACCTTGCGGCGATGAGCCAAGCTGTGAAGCTTTGCATCCAACAATTTAACGTCGCCAATGAGCCTCTTAGCTCTGCGTTCCACCGAATCAAGCGCAGCAAGTCGGTACTTAGCTGAGCCGTCCCAAAGGTGGCTGCAATACTCCATGCAGGATCGGACTTGTGCTTCGTAAAGGGTTAAATGCTGTCCAGGTGTAAAGCATCGCTTAACTCTATTTAGGACGCCCAGTTTCTTGGCCGCAGTTTTAGCTTTGTACTCGATGGTGGAGCCGAAGTTGAGACCAGCCTTTCTATTCTGTAATAATCTCACGGTGAGAACTTAGGTGAAGTGAGCTTGGAGTGAGCTGTCTTTCCACCTGCTGTTAGAGACTAACAGCTCACTCCGAGCTCACTTCACCTAAGTTTTCACGGTGAGATGGTTACAGAATAGCCCTGCTGACGCAACTCCATGCCTAGCAGCTCGAGCCGATCAGTTACAGGAACAGATGTACCCCGAAAAGTAGAAGTTTGGTCAAAACGACTCCTTTTGGCGGTAAAAAGACACGTTTGTGTTTTGGTGGCGTTAAAAGAGACCAGATTGTCATCACTCCACCGGGAGACAAGGCTCAAGGTCAAATCTGTCCGCTCTACCATGGCCTCTCCATTCTCCATTATACTCATAAGCCACCAAAAATCTGTTATTTTTGCACAAATGTTACCTCAAATTTGGCAGTTCATAATGTACTCATAAATTCTAAACGTAAAGAAAGCATCTTCTCGTAGACACCTCGCACATGTAATTAAGATTCTAAATGACTAATATTTATTTCACAAACTTCTAAGGCTTACTCAAAAAGACGTATTTCCTGAAAGTTTTATGACGTTTCCGTACACTATTTTTTGTACAATGTTTATTTATTTATTTACTATTACCACTTACATTTGTTTTTACAGGTTTTACAGCAATGTAGTCATCATTTCCACACTCAGAGACGTCACCCAAAAACCGATTAGACACCACCACCAGCACCAACTAAAATGAAGTCTTTTTAAACTGTCCTATTTTGACTGACAGGGTCCAAATTTATATCTATCGATTAACGTGGATAGTCAATTAACAAGTCCCAAGTAACGACTCTGAGTACCGGCACTATTTACATAAAGAGGACAATATGCTAGTGTCACCCTCTGTAATTCTGCCAGTGAGCATGTAAAGATATCCACTTGCAAAGAGACGCGGTTATGTATCTATCGCATTCTCACTTGCTTATTAGTTGTTATCACTTGCGCTGGATATAACAAGCTTTTCGACCATGCTCGTGTTGACGATAGACGGGCCGGGAAGGGCCCTCTTAATATTTCATGATTAGTACCCTATGTCCCAATATCTATCAAACTTCATCAGAAGATAGATCGGTTCAGTGTTATAGACTATTATTGATCGAAGGTTATAGACGTGAAAAAGTAATAGAAAAGACAATGATTTTCGCATTCATAATAGGTATAATTTAAGGACCCGAATCACACCACATCGCAACGACACAATGTGAGCTAGCAGTGGTTACGTGTGGATAGTGTCGCTGCAGCTTCTTGCAGTTGCGTTGTCGCTTGTAGTTGCGATGTGGTTACGTGTGGATAGTGTCGCTGCAGCTTCTAGCAGTTGCGTTGTCGCTTGTAGTTGCGATGTGGTTACGTGTGGATAGTGTCGCTGCAGCTTCTTGCAGTTGCGTTGTCGCTTGTAGTTGCGATGTGGTTACGTGTGGATAGTGTCGCTGCAGCTTCTTGCAGTTGCGTTGTCGCTTGTAGTTGCGATTTGGTTACGTGTGGATAGTGTCGCTGCAGCTTCTTGCAGTTGCGTTGTCGCTTGTAGTTGCGATGTGGTTACGTGTGGATAGTGTCGCTGCAGCTTCTTGCAGTTGCGTTGTCGCTTGTAGTTGCGATGTGGTTACGTGTGGATAGTGTCGCTGCAGCTTCTTGCAGTTGCGTTGTCGCTTGTAGTTGCGATGTGGTTACGTTACGGCTTGGACGTGGCATTGATGTGGTAGGTGGATTTAGACGGCTAAATGTGTTCCGTGTGAATAAAGCCTCGTTCAGACCAGCGCGACGCGACTTGAACATTATAAATGGCACGAAAACTTCACTGTATAACAATAGCCGGTGTCGCGTCGCGCTGTCGCGTCGCGCTAGTCTGCACGAAGCTTAAACTGGGCCTCAAGTCTGCTATTATAATAGTGTCAGAATGATCTATCATTGATTTCATACGAGTAATTATTGATTTTGACAAGTTTGGTAATCTACTAATATATTGGCGTCATTATGACTTTCCAATGGTCAGCCGCTGACATTCCATTGATAGAAATGGCATCTATTGGTAAACTCGTACATAATGACAAATGAATGACTGACTTAGGCGGTAAACTGCTAAAATTTTGACAGTTCCTTTGATCAGTGACCTACCATTAGAACGCCAATGTATTGTGCAGTCATTGCGTTTAATTTGGACTTGGCGGTAATCTGCTAAAATTTTGACAGTTCCTTTGATCAGTGACCTACCATTAGAACGCCAATGTGCAGTCATTGCGTTTAAAGCTTCGTTCAGACTAGCGCGACGCGACACCGGCTATTGTTATACCGTGAAGTTTTCTTAGAAATTGTATTGTTCGAGTCGCGTCGCGCTGGTCTGCGCGAGCCTTAAGGCGCAGCATTCTGAAAACGGGGTTTTTTAAAGCAGTGTCATCTCATAAACCGTAAATAATTTTGACCAAAAAAAAAAAGAATGATATTTTCAAGTCTTATTTTAATACAGGGATGGAACTCAAATCATAATTAAACATACAATAATGCTTCAAAAAAATCTTTCATCTTCACCTCTTAATTGTCTTTAAAAGCAGTTTATACCTTCACTAACAATTATAATTATAGTTAAAAATATACCTTAAAATGTCTAATGCCAAGCTGCTTTGAGTGATGGATTAAGATGAGTAATATGAGCAATATGATGAAAAAAACAACGAAAAGCATTGAAAAAGTACAAAAGTTTGGTTATTTTCTTTACTCTTCACACGTAAAGAAAAAGATAGAGACAAAGGCAAATGGTCGGTAGGCCCTTAATTCGTTACGAGTATCGTGTTTGTGGAATACAATGATCAACCAATAATCGACCATTATAAATTTAGCAGATTACGAACTTTTAGCAAAATGGCAATGGGATCGTGTTGGAATGACGAATTTATAAAAATATCATACTTGTTACCCTTGTTACCCTTACCCTGTTCATTTTCATACAAATAAGCGCCCGTCCACGTGATTTATATGTGGTGTGGTTGTGGTACGTGTTATCGAGCTTTTAGTAGGAACGGATAATTTTTCGGCTTATGTTCAATAGGTTCCATTCATTTTGAAGCCAAATAAAGACTGATTGGGCGTAGGTTTTAGTGGTTAGACAGCGTTGAATAATGCAGATTTATTTACTTACTTTTATGGATAATAAATACGAACTTGCTATGTTTTTACGAAACAATTCTACGAATACATTTTTAATACCAAAACTCATAAATTTTTCGAATCCACTATTTGGCTCATAGTTTATTATTATGCTCTTTCAAACATTTAATGTCGGCGTTTATCTCTATACCTCAGTTCACTTGGATGGGGGAATCCCAAGAGTTTTCCTCATCGCTATAATATCATGCCACTTCGTTCATTATCATAAATCTACCTATTTAGAACCAAAATGCAATACGAGTACGTCCAGAATGTTTAGGTTGCCAACAAACTTTCCCATAAACAAAATACGTGTTCATGATCAATAGTTTTCTCACAATTTGAATAGGCTAACATTTTCAAGAGCAAGGAAGTTTTTGGTGGTTTATTGGAACTAAAGTCATCATCTGCCGCCTTTCCCTAACCTCCACAACCCAGTTACCGAGTAATTTAATTACGATATCCCTTGGTAAGATTGTTCGACAGACGTTCGGGCCTCTGGCGACCCGTAAAAACTGTCAAAGATCCACGACGGATAAACGGGAGAAACGGCTTAACAGACACGGAGAGGGTCTTGGTATGAAAAGATCCATCCATGGCCCAACAGCGACAAGCGGCTGTTATTACTTATCCACAATCCCGTCTTGGCAACTATAAAGTACTAGACTGAAAAAAAAAAATGCGTCTTTCTAGCTACCCAACAAACTGATTGCATTTACGTTGCATTGTAACTCATGCATCCAGCCACTCTCGAACCCCAACCAACGTCCGAGCTACGTCACAAATTGGTAAATTGCAATGAATTTAATAGACACAAATCACAATAAGTAGAGCTATCTGCAGCTACAACTGAGGGGCTGCATGATTCGAGGTGTCGCTGTTAATTGCATATCGGAAAATTGCTCTGATACACGTCCAGCGGAATGAGAAAAAGGCCGTGAGAAAAGTTGTGAGTGTGAATATGGATGGCTATAAGAGCAGGGGAAGACCAAAGAAACTTCCAGTCTAACCGTATGCAGATGAATACCAGTATTTTACATGGAGCGACTGCCTATTTGACCTCCACAACCCGGTTACTGGGTAACACAATATCCTTTTTTAAGTCGGGTAGTCAGATGTTCTGGTTGTTCTGTGACTGTATCTTCTACGTAATTATTTACTTTGTCCACTACACAATTACTTTTTAAGTTTACCCTCAACTACGCCGAAACAATATTCTGTGACACGGTAAACGGTTACCATTCACAGTAAAGTGAAGCCAGTTACAGTAAAATCTGATTGTTTACAGCACGCAACAAAACCATGACCCATTTTCAGTATTAGAGTTGCGCAAGAGCTCGTCAAATTGTTGCGCCTGCGCAGGATGATAAGCAGTCGAATGTTTCTTTCAATCCTATTGACTATTTCAGCTTGAAAAATTCTTCGACTAATGTGTTTACTGATCTTCTCAATGCCAAACTCAATTATGGACAACCTACCATATTTGCAAGATTTCACTCAACAAAAACCCGTCCGCTAGCAGATGTCAGTTTCAACAAGCTGGCTCGGCCTGCGTGTTTCGACACCAATGTATGTATGTATGTTTACAACTGAAATGAGTCATACCAATGAATCGCCACAGATACTGATGCCGATGATTTGCTCTAATTCATACCTATATAATTGACTCTAATTAAATCCGTTTCGCGGTCAATTTAATCTGAAATATTTGTTTGGTGCAGTTCGGACTACGTATTCGATTTTCTCAATTTCCCTAAGCTGGCTCGCTTGGCCACGGTCCAATTGACTTGACCTATTACGGAACCCTTGTCGAATGATGCTCGATAACTGATAATATATCTTCATATTTATGATCGAATCGAGTTTCGATCTCGAGATTTAAACATTCGATCTATTGAAATTTGAAAACTGCATTCGCATTTCGTAGCTGATCTGATAGAAGAGTTGTGTATAAATACACATAGATAAGTATTTATTTTCTCGTTTTTTGTATAATATATCATTGTGTGGACATGCTTTAGGTAGGTACATATTGCGCGCATTATATTTCCATTGTAATTTTTAATTGTGAATCAAACGAGCTTACCTGTTAAGCGAAGTCTTGATTCTAATTTTACGAGCGGCGATCTGAAATATAATTTATTAAACAAGGTAGTATTTCCCTACATACGCTTATAACATCGCGATCTTTTAGTTCAGTAATATATATATATATATTTTTTTTTTTAATTATTTCGCCGTATCTTCTATGTGTTGGCAACCCAGTGTGTCACTTGTTTTAGAGATCATAGGATAAGGAACTGCTCTGTTTCCAATAGAGAGTAGTTCCGCACACTTACATTCACTAGGTTTTCCTGAAAGGAGAAGTGAATTAGGTAGACTAATTATTGCAGCTTTAGGGCTATTAGTTAGTGGTGGGTGGGTAATTATATTTCAGATCGCCGCTCGTAAAATTAGAATCAAGACTTCGCTTAACAGGTAAGCTCGTTTGATTCACAATTTTACTTCGCGGCGATCTGAAATATAATTTATTAAACAAGGTAGATGTTTAGAGTTGTCTGCAATAATTATGTTAGTTAATAAATTACAAGTTGTCCTGGTTTATTAGGTATTTTATTATTCATAATCAACAGTAAGACATAATTGGCAATGGGTCACAATCAACTATGAGGCATAATTAGACATAATCAATGATGAGGCTTAATGAGGCACAACAATAAGGCCTAATCCACATCATATGTTGAGGTATACCTACCACAAGGTAGGCAATAAGGTTCCCTTTATTATTTGTTGTTAAGTACAGATAATGCAAAGTTTTCTGAGGATGTGCCTTCACATAGTGGTAAGTTATAGTACTTAGCAAACGTTTTTGAGTTACTTGTCCATCCAGCTGCCTTTCTTATAATGTCGATGTTGGTACCAGCTCTTTTGGCAGATGAAGTTGCTGTGTGCCTTGTGCTATGGGAAGTGAATTGCAAAGTGTCAATGCCGCTTTCTGTCATTATATTTTTAATCCATCTACTGATGGTTTGGCTGGTGGCTCTTTTGTGTGGTTTTTTAAAAGTTATCCAGAGGTAGGGTTCCTGGTTTCTTAGAGTTTCAGTAATTGAGATGTAGTCTGTTAATGTTTTTGCTGGACAGATTTTCGGGTTTTGTGTGAAGAAAGGCAGGTGGATTTTTGGCTGGATCTTATTTATAATAGAAGTTTTTATGAGGTCAGTTATTTCAATAACTATTTTGTCATCAGTTATAACAATGTTTGGTAACTTGATTAGGGACAATGTTTGAGTCCGCTGAGCAGACGTTAGGGCTAGGAGGATAGCCAGCTTCTTTGTCAGTTTTTCAAGGGTTAGGTCAGTATTATTGGGCCAGGAGGATAGCAGATTGAATATGTTTGAGGGGTCCCATGAATGGGAGTACCGGGGTAACGCTGGTCTGAGTCTGTATACCCCTTTGAGAAATCTTGTAACTCTATCGTCGTTACCAATCTTTGAGCTAATAAGGGTTGATAAGGCCGACCTATCTGAGTTAAGGCTGCTGTAACCTATGTTGGTTTCGAATCTCTCAGTAAGGAATTGTATTACTTGGGGTACGGATGCTGTGTAAACACTTAATGCATGAGTTTTACAGTAACCCCACCAAGCTCTGTATGTAACATTGTATTGCTTAATCGTACCTGTTGAGAGTGAGGCTAACATTATGTTTAGTGACTTAGTTGGCATTCCTCTTTGTTGGAATGCTTTCCGCAAAAGGTTGCTGCAGCCAGGGTAAGTGTCGAGCTCAGTGGGTGTGTCGTCCTGAAAGGTGATAGTAGAAGATTAGCGTCAGGGTAGAATATAACGGGGTCAGATATTTCTAGGGATTTAGCTAGGGGGTACCATGGCTGTGATGTCCATAGTGGGTAAACTAGTATACCTTTGGCTTTATCATTTTTTATCTTTTGCAAGCACCTTGTGATAAGGGCAAACGGAGGAAAAGCATAGAAGAAGGATTTGGACCAGTTTAGGGTGAAAGCATCTATATTGAATGCATACGGATCTTTCCTCCATGAGACATATTTTTTGCATTTATAGTTTATTCTGCTAGCAAATAGGTCAATCTTTGGTTGACCGAGTTTAGAGCAGATCAGACTGAATGCGGTGGGTGACAGTTCCCATTCTGTATCAATGTTAGTGTTTCTGGATTCCTGATCCGCTATAGAGTTTTCTTTGGATTTTACATATGATGCATATACATATATATCTCTCTCCTGACACCATGTCCATATGTCACGAGCTACATCATTTAAATGAGGGAATTGTATACTTCCCATCTTATTGATGCATGCGATGGCGGTCGTATTGTCGATTCTTAATATGATTGATGTGTTTTGCACTTGGTTAGCGAATGATTTTAAAGCAAAGTATGCTGCAGTTATTTCAAGTTGGTTTATATGATAAACTTGTTCTTGTTCTGACCATAATCCACCAATGCGCTCGCCATCACAGTGCCCCCCCCACCCAGTTAGGGAAGCATCTGAAAAGATTTCTAATGAAAAAAGTGGTTTTTGTAGTTTTCTAGACTTTTTTAAATTCTCTAACCACCATTGTAGATCTGGAAGTGATTTTCGTGATAATTCCATTTTGGTGTTATAATCATCATTAGAATCTATAAGGGCTAAGTACTTCTGTCTTTCTAGAATTTTAGTATGCATCATTCCATAAGGGACAGCTGGGCAGGCTGCTATTAGGGTACCCAGTAATTTAGCTAGGTCTTTGATGTAGCATCTTTTAAGTTTTAAGAACTTTTGAATAAGGTCAGTTATGGACACTTTCTTTTCAATGGGTAGCTCCAGGCACATTTTTTGAGTATTAATAATAAAACCTAAAAATTTACATTGTTTACTCGGGGTCAGTTCACTCTTTTCAAAGTTAATAATTAGTCCCAAACATTTGAATAAGCTAATAGTAGCATTTATGTTTTCCAGACATTCTTGGTAACTTTTACCAATGCAGAGGCAATCGTCGAGGTATATGGTTGATATGAGGCCTTGTTTCCTTAGGTGAGCTACTACAGGTTTGAGTAATTTGGTAAATGCACCAGGGGCTGTGGATAAGCCATAAGGCATAGCAGTGAACTCGTAAAGTTGATAGAGGTAAATGAAACGTAAATATTTTCTGTGTTTTTTGCTAATGGGTACTAAAAAATATGCCTCCTTGAGATCAATTGAGCCCATATAGTAGTCTCTATCCACAAGTCTAATGGCGGTTCTGATATCTTCCATTTTAAAGTGTTTGGCTGATATAAATTTATTTAGTGGTTTAAGGTTCAGGATGAATCTAAGTTTGCCATTTTGCTTAGGTCTGAGAAAGATTTTACTGATAAATTCGCCATTAGTGTGTTGGCAGGGAGCTATGGCACCTAGTTTCAGTAGGTCTGCAATAGATTCTCCCATTTGTATAGTTTCCAACTGTGATAGATTAGAAATTGGAATATTGAACTGCAAAGGTGTAGTATCAAAGGGTATCTCGTACCCTTGTACCCACTGTAAGATTACAGGATCCTCAGTAATATGTCTCCAGCAGTTAATGTAATTAAGTAAATTGCCAGCGTGTACCTGGTTTGTCAATGTTTGGTTGGAGCATTCCGGTATCGGCCTTGCTGGTGAGTTGCTCTCTCGGAGTGGTGCTGCCAGCGGGGTTGTCGTTGACTGGTTGGCCGAGTCGTCTTGCGTGGCCCACCACGTGCATTTGTTTTGGGTTTCGGTGGTGGGCCATTCATGTTTCCCTGAGTGGGTCGCTGGGTGTTGTTACTGTTCAGTCTGTTGTTCGATGGTACAACAGGGGGAGGTCTCTTTAATTGCGCTGCAGCTTGTTGCATCTGTTTCACGTTTCTCAGGAGGTCGGGTAGGTTCTCTCCATATAGGAAGGTGTCTCTTGTTGTTTTAGACAGTATTTGGTTGAAGTTCTTGTCTAGTAAGGGATAAATTAGCTTTATTCTAGTTTGTGTTTGATTATAGTGGATGTTGGTGAGAATTTTGGTTGCGTCGGCCAAGTTTGTTAGCAATTTGTGTTTGTCTATTTCTTCCATTACTATAACGTCAGTCATAGTTTTTGCTATGATGGAGGTAGCCAGTCCGAGATGTTTTTGTGACATTTCGATCCCATGGTCCCTTAGTTTGGCGGACTCTGTGAGCACAGCTTTTACCTCTGGGTTAATTAGGGGAGCATCAAGTAATGTACAGTTGTCTGGCATAGCGTGCTTTTTAGTTATAGTTTCCCTTTCCTCCTTTGTTAGGCCTTTTGTTAGAATATGATTAAATCTTATGTCCTTGTGAATTTGTCCCATGTATGGCTGTGGCTCCTCATAGTCCATACCTAGTGCCTCTTTATATGGGTTGAGCGCCTCCATTTCTGTTATATCTAAAAAGCAAAGGATAGTAATCGCATATGAAGCATTTAGTTTCAGCCATTGCAACACAACATTATGTTAACGAAAGTATCTCGTACTTTGCGTCAAGAAGGTTAGACCACCTAGTGCTTACATAAGGCACTGTGAGTATCTCGTACTCAGTGATCTGTTAGGGGGCATGCTCACGCCAGGGCAAATGCGTACCAGCTAACAACATGGAGTTAATGTTGTTAAAAGTATCTCGTACTTCTGGTAGCCTACCGTTTAGCAACTTACTGTTAGCGCACATTCACAGGTTAGGTAAAGTAAAAAGCTTTAAAAACACACACGCAATATGCGAGGTTAAACCTAGGCCAACCCGAGGCTTTTATTTCCATAGGCTTTCCAAGGATCAGAGGCACACCGAAACCACGTTTTTTCCAAATTCCTAACCTAAATAATGAAAACGGAACTTACCTGTGTTAGAGTTGGAGGGGGGTTCCGGGTTTACCTCTGGTCTGTGATCAGGGCTGGGAGTCCTGCTTTTCGGGTCATCTGGTGTATAAGATGTTAGTGCCATTGATAAGCTTCGTTGTCGAGGGCTGCGCGAGCGTGACTTGCTCTTGCCGCTTCGACGTCGATGTCGCCGTCGTTTACTCTTCCGGTTTTCATCTAATGCACTTATGAGGCGTTTTATGAGTTTCTTGTTATTTGGCATTTCGTTAAACACAGTTTATAGTCGAAATGAAATTTAGTTTGACACGAGGGAGTTTTTCCGTGCGATGTATTCGAGCGCGCGAAAGAAAAGTGACACACTGGGTTGCCAACACATAGAAGATACGGCGAAATAATTAAAAAAAAAAAAATATATATATATATTACTGAACTAAAAGATCGCGATGTTATAAGCGTATGTAGGGAAATACTACCTTGTTTAATAAATTATATTTCAGATCGCCGCGAAGTAAAATTATATTCTACATTGTTTTGTCATACCTATACTCCATTTGAAATAAGATTATACATTTAAACAGAGCTTTTTTACAGTCCGTGCAACCGATTTTGACTTCTATACCGTAGGCTTAAGGATGTCAAAAAAGTGATTACAATACCAACAGTTTACTGCACCTGTCATATTATTATGTCATCCCTCCAACGGCAACGCAATATAAGTCAAAATCCGTTGAAGGGACTGTAAACAATGTAGATTTATTTAAATGTCTAATCTTATTTCAAATGGATTACGTTTTCAAAACAGTCATAAAAATAAGACAATGATAAAAACGTGACAAGAATTTCCACTATGATTGTCATGTTCATATCAATGATGATGCTGATTCTATCAGATTTTCGTTATCGTCTGTATACAGTTTGAAATAAACGAATCTAATCAGATACCATTTCGACGACTATTATTGCATTTTTTTTTTTTTTCTTAATAAAATACAAAGCTTGTATCAAAGAGACTATTAAAATGAAACAAGTTTGTTTATTTGCACGGTTTTTTTTTTATTGAAGTTAATTTGCGTTTACAAAACATCAAATCAAAACATAGATTTTGTTTATTTTTGGGACTTTATTACAAGGAGGTAAGGTTGACATTGGCACAAGTTTCGGTTACATACATCGAGTTGATGAAAGTGAAGGAGGCGACAAACCCAGCTTGGTGTGACGTCTGTCACCTTGATCTCATGCCATTCACTTAATCCTAGGCTTTGGTTTATATAAACAGAAATATTTTCACTTAAAATTAAAAGAGACTAGACAGCTAATTGAGATAATGTGGTTAGATAACTTGACATCTTCTGTTTACGTAACAGACTCGCGCTAGGCAGCAAAAACGTCAATTAATGTGATTATAAGTGTTGGTCTCAGAATTTATAACTTACATCCGTGAAAACTGCGATTATACATATCCTACTATGTTGATATTATTTACTGTCCAGATGTATGATGAAGACAGAGAAGGGGCTTGTTGACAAGTAGTAACAGCCGCACGGGTCGATCGATCAGGTTAAGTTACGCTCTCCGTGGTTGGTCCGTGGATGAGTGACCATTTCTACATACCAAGACCTCCGAGCCACGTTAAGCCGTTGGTCCCGGCACTCCCGGCTGTCATTCGTGGATATTTGGCAGTATCGTTACGGGCCGTCAAAGTCCGAAAGTCTGACAGCTGGTCTTACCAAAGGGTATCGTATTACCCAGTAAATGGGTTCTGGAGGTCAGATAGGCAGTGGCTCCATGGTATTCAGCTGCATCCGGTTAGACTGGAAGCCGACCCCAACATTGTTGGGAAAAGAATAGGGAAACAATTAGACTAATTAAAATAATGTGTTAAATTGTTTGTTGCAGTCAATATTTTCGACAATTTTGTACCAATAATATTCCGCGCCGAGCACCAGATTCCATGGACACCTCTTTTTTTTTGATGGGCAATAATCATCAAATAACTTCTTCCGCTCTGGGCGGAGCGGGAGGGCGTGTCAGACTCTTACTCGACTAAATCCCACCCGTGTTCCTTCGGTTGCCTTTACGTTGTCAGGGGTCACGGTATCCCTTTCGGACTTTCCCGCAACCTCGGCAGGCATCGGTCCCATCGGACCCCTTCACCTGCCGACATCTCTTTGAGGCACGCATGGAACACAACGCGCCGTCGACCCAGGATTGGTCCTTACCGGAAGGCGAGCTACCCATTGCTCACCGTCCGCAAGCCCGCGCCTACGATGGCCGGGAATCGGCCTGCGATTCCCAACGCTCAGGGCGTCTCCTCCTGCGGCGGCTAGGGGCGTGAGGGTGCGAATTTTGCCTCTCCCTCACGCGTTCCGCCTCCTGCTTCGCGAGGATTATTGTTTGGTAGAAGGAGGTGACGGCCTCCCATGCCCTCTCGCTCCGCACCATGATCTGAACCAGGGCCGGACGCGAGAGATCCCCGCCACCGATCGCCTCCACGAGGACACGGCGGTGCTCTGGAACATACGCATTGTTCCATGGTGTGTTTTGGGCGATTCATGCAGTGATGACATCCGGGCATTTCCTCCCGCCTTATCCGAAACAGGAACCTCCTGAAACAACCGTGTCCGGTGAGGATCTGCGTCAGACGGAAGGTGAGGACGCCGTGGCCTCTCTAGCCACTCCTCAAAGAGGGGACTTATCGCCGCAATAGTGGCGTGCCCAGACTAGTGTACCCTTAAGGGCCGATTTTGCCAACGCTATATCTTTACCCGAAGATTTTTTTTTTCTGACCTTTTTTTTCTTGCCGAAAACTGTCAAAAGTCAATTTTATTCCGCGGATAAAAGATATTATCTGACATTGGAAAAAAACCCTAAGACCCCGAAACCAGTCTCCAAAACGTAATAATATGCCATTTATTTTTTTACTAGCGACTAGCGAGTCGCTACCGAGCGAAGCAGGAGCGCCTGCTTCGCTCGGTTTTTACGACTTGATAACACAAGGATATTTCTTTATTACTTATATGTAAGTTTAATATTAATTTATTATAGGTATACATAAACCTTCCGGAATAAATGATCTAATTGATAGTGTTTAGAAGTTTAGAAGAATAACGCGATTACACAGACAAACACTAAAAATGACTAATTATTTATAATAATACCCATGTACCTATAGATTAGAACTACTAAACGTTGCTATGATTTAAGGCTCGTGCACACCAGCGCGACGCGACTAGAACAATACAAATTCTAAGAAAACTTCACGGTATAACAATAGCCGGTGTCGCGTCGCGCTAGTCTGAACGAAGCTTTATTTAATACTTACCTACTTAATTCCATTTGCAAAAACTGCTGTTCCAAAATTTCGGAGATGTCACATTGGAAGTCGTTCGACTAAGGTAAATGTCTGTTTACATCAGAATCAGACTGTTCGCAAAATTTTCTAAAAGCATTCATATTTTATTACTTGTAATGATTCATCTGGTACTATCGTCATAGAGGTAAATAAATGTTTGTATTATATGATTTTTTTAATTGGGATTTACCTAGTTTGTTTTATACCATTTTAATGAACCGGGTAGTCGTAACGTAGAAGGTAGCTTGCATGGCATGGCGTCATAATAATTTAATTTCATAATGTTCTCAAGGAAAAATCCGCATATGGCCGCAGCTTGTAGTACTTATAGAACATGAATAATGTTTACTTAATTGACCTTTGTAATTATTTAGAAAAATATAATTTATTTATTATGATAATATTTTAATCCATAATGCATTCAAATGGGTAGGTCGAGTGCTACAAAGAATCTTTTGGCGCCTGAATGACATTGACAGGAAGGCGTTGTTGGTAAACATTTCTGTAATTGTCACTGTCATTGTTGACTGACAAAACATGATGGCGTCGCGTCGTTAGTTCCAAATTTGGCCACGCGCCAAAATAACCTTCTTGAGCTCGTCCAAGCTGAAATGGGGCGCGTCATTTCATCTTAGACGAGCTCTAGCGTTGTACTTATTATTTTAAGATTTAATTCTATGTCCGCAATTTAGATCTTCACTTAGATCTCAAAATGCCCACCGTCCAGCAGTTCATGAAACGCCTTTTAAAAGCGTTTCTTCGACTACGCTATAAAACACCCCAATCTCCTGATTGCGGCAGCCGCCGTTACACTCCGCTGGATAGGATTCGCCGACTAAGGCATACACTCACTATCCCAGACGACCCTACAAGCCTCTTCCAGGAGCAAACCAGTACTTAAGCACACAAAAAGAAAACCGACTGCCGCGCGACGTCCTTCCGTCCTCGCCGCCGAGGCCTGCCGCGACGTCCCCGTCCATCCACGTCCCGTCCCCCGACCTTTGCTCGTGCCAGCCCACGCCGCTGAGCCTGCAGCTTTAAATTCCCCTTATTAATCCGATCCAGCCTGTCGCTTGCTGTCCTCCCCAGAAACGCCCTTAGCTGAGGTCCGTACCCCATAGGGGGGGGGGCGCCCATAACGTGTAGTCGCTTAGTTTCTAAGTTTCATGCCCTGGGTGGAGGCCTTAATTTATTGAGGCAGCCACAGGAAAGTCCGGCTAAGCAGCCGACCTCCTAGGTTGACCTGCGAGATACCATTAAAAAGTCAGCTGAGACGTCTAAATGAATTAGAACCTGGGGTTCTTGGACTGAGGCGCGAATGTCCTAGCTTTGTCCTGCCAAAGACCTGTTTCAAGTTTTTAATAAAACCAACTGGTATGGTGTTGTTTTATTATTATGTATAACGCCATACTTGTTTTACTTTTTTATTATGCGATCATAATACTGTGGCCACTAAAGTTGCCGAAGCAGCCTTTGTCGTATGATCCTCTGTTGCTCAAGTTTAAGTATGTTGTATTTTCTGCTGCTCCCGCTCGTTCCAGAACTTCTTCTCCTCTTAGTTGCACATTCACGGTCAAATTTCAATGACGTTAAACCATTATTAACTATAACCCATACCACCAACCATAACCATTATTAAGTCATTGCAATGTAACTCATCTCATTGTAATAAAGTATTAGAATGATTGCCGTGAGTTTGATAAAAACTCTTGGCATTCATTCGAATTTATACCTTAACTTCAATCGAGATAAGAGTTACATTGCAATGACTTAATAATGGTTTAACGTCGATCGTTAATGTCCTACCTTAGGCCATAGGCTAAAACACACAGGCGCGACGCGATCTTTGTGACGCAACTTGTCAAACATTAAAGTCTATCAACCTTAGTGAAGTTCCAACCATGTGGTCGACTATACTTACATAAGGTTTAGGAGTCGAAAATGTTTGACTCCTTCATTTTATGTACGCTTTGAAGCTATAAACGTACCATGACTTTTAAGTTTAACACAATGACTGGCCAACGTAAACACCTGGCTCCTAAGACTATAATTTAGCTGTCAACTCATTCATTTATTACTACACATTGTTGTCACTACACTAAAGTTAGTTATAGTGCTAATTTACATGTATGGTGCTTTAATGACGTGATGCGAACCATGGATTATGTGTTCATTGTTAATAAATCTTCTGACATGTCTTGAAAGATTAACATCGCATCGCAGAATCGACACTTTGTACTTCCACGATGAGTGTATGTTTCTGCAGTTGCAATACCGCAATGATGAGATAATACCATTGTCTGTCATTAATCAAATAATTAATTAACTTGCAAAACAATAAACATATTATAACGTAACGTAACATAATATTTTAAGTTTTAGCTTTGATGTTCTCTTTTTCTTCTTTTTTTGTGGACAGTGCTGTGTTGTTCCCTGTTCTGTTTTTGAAACTGAAAATTTGTAAGCCCACGTTCGCACAGACGTAAAAATATCGCGACGGGATTATATCGCGCACTGGATTTTCAGTGTCAACAACTCTCGGTGTTGAGCCGAGCGTTGAACATCCAGTGCACGGTTTTATTACGCCCGTGCGTTCGTGGGCTAACTGACTGGCAGTTACACTTACCTACTATTTTTATTCTGTTTTATTTAGCTATACTTAAAGCCTCGTGCAGGCTAGCGCGACGCGACGGCGCGATGCGACTCGAACAATAGAATTTCTAAGAAATCTTCACGGTATAACAATAACCGGTGTCGCGCCGCGCTGCCGCTGTCGCGTCGTGCTAGTCTGCACGAAGCTTAAGTCTTTCAAATAACCGAAATAAACAAACACATAACCTCCCTTTTTTGGCTTCGCTGCTGTGGTGTAATAAGTAATTTTCAAGACCAAGTGTTGGCGTGATAGTCATGCAACGTTTACAGTCAAATAGTTACACAAGTATTCATTAGTGCACGTGATAAGTACCTAATTAAAAACGTGTTTGTATTCCCCTGGTAAAAAAAAAGAGCTTCTACTGCTTACTCATTTATCGTTTGCCCACTGGCCTATAAATTGGGAACTTAACTTATGCTGACATGTAGGATGCTAAGGCTGCGTTCAGATGTCTAGCGCTTATCGCGCGTGTTGCTGATAGCCAGAATATCTAAAATTTTCCTTAGGACTGACTGCTCAAGCTCCCAAAGGGAGTGACCACATGACGTGACGTGTGTTGACGTAGAATTGGCTTGAGACGATCATGTATAATCATCACACTTGTCGCATTAAGTACGAAGCGGTGTCGAATCGCGTCGTCCGAACCGAAACGAGGCGAATGACTTTTATTGCATGGACGCAATAAAAACAAAAAAGAAATCATATAATCACAACGCTCTTTCTGCCCGGCTCCGCCAAGCCGATTCCGCGTCTATTAGTGTGGTTACTCACTCCCTAATGCACCTCAATGATACCTACGTCATCATTGATTTGATTGATTGAAAAATTCTAATAAAATTATTTTCTCTTGTTACAGAGGGACGACCGGTCGCTTCTAGCGCAGTTCTTCTTCGCCGACGACGCACTAAACATGGTCGCGGCCGAGTTGGACTCGTTTGACGGTCGGAAAGACCCGGAGAGGTGCTCCACGCTCGTGAACCAGCTTAGACATGCACAGGTTTGTTCATTATTGTAGTTTATTTGCCACTCTTCCCAAACAGTGTAAAACCTCTAAGAGCCTCCATCAAAGTTGTGGTTGTACGAGTTAAGCCTCGTTCAGACCAGCGTGACGCGACGGCGCGACGCGACTCGAACAATACATTTTCTAAGAAAACTTCACGGTATAACAATAGCCGGTGTCGCGTCGCGCTAGTCTGCACGAAGCTTAATTTGTACAGACCTACTTACTATAGGTAATAGGTACATATTTTATTTAAAAAAATATGGAACTGCCCGAATGTCCGATCCATATAGGCGCTCCCATTACATATGCTGATTATCTGCCTTCACTGCGGGGGTCCATACATTACTTATGTTATCCAAAACATAATTGACCTTGGATATTTTAGCTTAACTCGTAGGTACTCGTAGTTATGTCATAATATTATGTAGGTACCTATCTGCTACCATTTCGGTACAACCAGTGTTTATTTTCGTTCACTGGGTACAACTGATAACGAAGCAAAATTCATTATTATGTAGGTACTCAAAATGATCACTTTATTTGATTAATTTATTATCTTGAATTGGTTCACTTATTCCTACCGAGTTTAAAATCAACATTGTTAATGAGTTTATTATGTAAGATATATCACTGTATGAATTTGAGCTCCTTGGCTACCAATTTTTATTGTAATTGTGATGGGCTATGTCCGCGACTCGTATGAAGTTAATTAATTATTATTATTAATAGGTACCTTCTTATTATGTTCGTGAAATCTACGTACAGACGACGCCAGCTGCCACATCAACCTACCCGAAACTGTCAACTTTTCCTTATCAATTTTGAACCTTATAATGTAGTAATAAAGTTGAAAATCTATTCAATAAATTTTACAGATTGTAGTAGGTTGACGTACTGGCGTCTGTAGTACATACTTGCTAGCTGTCATAAGAGCAAACTGATCAATATAATTGCTGGTACCTATATTGAAAATTTTGTGTCATATCATATTGCAGGCGCGTTTTAAAACGCGCGATGAGTTTCATTCGCCTATGTGAACGAAGCCTTAGAATTAAGATGTTCATAATTTAATTATGTCATTAATTCATCATTGAACAGCTGATTTTTGTTGTGAGCTGTCATTCCACCTGATGCTAGGGCCTTATGTAATCATAAGTATTTCTATGAAGGCGACACGTCGTTAGCTACGGAAGGAAGGTCTGTATTTCATAGAAATTCATAGAAACCAGTCGCCGCCTGCGCCGGCTACGGAATGGGACCTTAAGTTTCACGGTGAGATTTTTACAGAATACCTACATAGTCTGGTTTTTTTCGATGTGATATTGATAGAGTTTATATGAATCAGGAGTAGTTTACCATTGCCCCTTAAAATATTTTACAATATCCATCGCCAGGCCTTGGGACCGCGCCTTTACATGGGACTTAAACATAAAGCTTCGTGCAGACTAGCGCGACGCGACACCGGTTATTGTTATACCGTGAAGTTATTGTTAGAAATTGTATTGTTCGAGTCGCGTAGCGCCATCGCGTCGCGCTGGTCTGCACGAGCCTTAACTTGTGAAATGTTGGTGTACTATAGGTAGTACGCCTCTGCCCAACCCTTCGGGGAATACATTCGCGATGTTATGTTATATTTTACTTCCCCACCCGGTAGTGGATATCATAACAAGTGTGACGTAAAAATAAAATGTCCATAATTGATCATTATTAAAATAAGCATTGTGCCGTGACGTAATAGTAATAAACAGTTATTATAATAAAAAACAGTCATTAACCCAGAAAATAAAACGGTGGCAAGTAATAAATTTAATTTTCGTACCAACTTCGAGTATCATTTTATTTCATTACATAAATAAATGTGTTTGTGATTTAAGTACATACATAATACTTTGCTTATGTGCGTTTGTAATACTAATAGATTTCAAGGACAAATTATTACGAGTATGTCGAGTTGCTTTTATTAATTAATTTTTCATAATTTTAAAGGCTCGTGCAAACCAGCGCGACCCGACGGCGCGACGCGTCTCGAACAATACAATTTCTAAGAAAACTTCACGGTATAACAGTAACCGTTGTCGCGTCGCTCTAGTCTGCACGAAGCTTAATACGAATGACTTAAGCTTCGTGCAGACCAACGCAACGCGACGCCGGCTATTGTTATACTGTTAAGTTTTTTTTAGAAATTGTATTGTTCGAGTCGCGCTGGTCTGCACGAGCCTTTACACTTGTTACAGTTGGGTATTTTATAAATGCACAGGTACCTACTCATCACGTTTATCACATATAATGTTGATATACAAAATTTATATATACAAAATTTAAATTGATTAGGTATAATAGGTATACCCACGTATCCACATCAAGGAAAACAAAAAGTTTATTATTAGACTAGCACTTTGTTCGCGGCTTCGCTCCCGTGGTCTTTCCCGCGGGACCCGTTATTTTTCCCGGGATAAAAAGTAGCCTATGTTACTCTCTGAAAACCAAGCTTTCTATTGGTAAAATAATTGATCAAATCGGTGCAGTAGTTTCGGTGCCTATTCAATAAAAACAAACAATCAAATCTTTCCTCTTTATAATTTTAGTATAGATGGACGGCTGTGAAATGTGAATGGAATACCTACCTACGTACGTTTTTCCATAGGCCATATCATTACAAGTTAGTTGTAACTACTTGTACACGATGTCAATGAGTCAGTCTGAAAATATATTCCGATCTAGGAACTTGCCGCTGGGTCTAGAAGCATAAAATGTTGCACAAGAGTTCTTTATATTATTATGTGCAACGAAAGTAAGTAGGTACTAAGGAAGGATTTTTGAAAATTCAAAGTAAGCGATTTTTGAAAATTCACAGTAAGCACTAAGGAAGGATTTTTGAAAATTCACACTAAATGGGTTACATAGGGAAATTTAGAATAAGGAAAATTTTTGTTGATGGGAAATCCCATCGGCAAAAATCCCACGGCTTGTCTAAAGCCGCGGTCCCGCGGCCTGTCGAGGACTGTCGTGGCCTGGCGCACGGCCTCGCCTTTCGAAGCCTGTCGCGGCCCGTGCCGACAATTTTATTCCCACCACAAGCCTCATCGGATCATCGGATCCCAAGGCCTTTGAGCCCATACCTACAAATCCGTCTTCAAGTTGAGGGATTTTACAATTATTCATTTCATTATCAGACGAATAATGCACTATTTAATAATTACAATTCTAACGCTGAAATAATTATTTCCTGTTAATGATTTGAAATAAACCAATCATTTTCCAAGTCGTGAACCAATACGCATCAAATTCAGAGAACCCGGTACCTCAGTCAATTGCCATAAATTGTTGCAATTAATAAAATTACGCTACGGTGTGTGATACGCAATCCGTTTATACCTTGAGCGCTCCGAGTGGGGTTTTGCGTAGTTTTTATTGTGCGCATGAATCATGACTCACGCGCACCGGGTATGGAGGCCTTTAATAGCGTCATTGTTGTACGCAATGCCATGAGGATACCACGATATTTGTGCAAAACGAAACTTAAACTTTTAAGTGGTGGTAATACGTTTTCTTCTAATTATCTCGGTTTCAGATAGGTAATTAAAATATTCCACCAGTTTGTACCTTATTTATGAGGATTCCACGATATTTCTGCAAAAAGATACTTAAAATTTTAAGTGGTGGCTTTTTCCTCATATTATCTCGCCACAAGTTTGTCCCTTATACTCAGCACGATCAATACATAACGTTCATGACCCATAACATAACTGATATTCAATGAGCCTCTTAAGTTAAAACCAGTGTTTCTACAACCTAAATTTGTTATCAAACGAATTCCATAAGGTGGTTGTACACTCCTGTCCGAGTGCTGTCGCTAGGTCTCGAGTAAAAGTCTCGGGCGAGTGGCTTCAGCTCGATTGCGGTCGTGTACAGTACACTCTCGCCTAGTTCAGTTGAAGTTGTGAAAACCGAGAGGATGGATGCAGTCATTGATCGTCTTCTCTGTCAATCGGCGCAAGTAACACTGGAGACACGAGAGTGTACACACATCTACATCAAGCTATACATATATTTCCAGTATAAGCTGACCTCTCATTTTACTGAAATAATATACAATGCGAGATCAGCTTATACTCGAAATGTATAGCTTGATATGTAGTCGTGTGTACAGCGACGCAATCGCAACTGCCGCGAGATCCTTTGACTCACAAGAACTAAGAAGCCTACACGGGACGGAGAGCGAGCGAGGAACGCCGAGAGAGACACACCGAGGTGGGCCGAGCGCTCTCATCTACATTCTCGCACTTGGCCTGTCTCGGTGTGCCTCGGCGAGGGTACAGCCGCCATTAGAAATTGCTACGAGGTGTAGGAACGAGTCTGATACCAAAAATATATGTATAGTTTGTAATCTAGATTAACACATAAGGTACTTTTACTCCCGGTAGTACCTACGTTCCCATGGGATATTTTACAACATACACGCGGGCAAAGCCGCGGTAAACACAAATGCCCAGTCTGCCAAAACTTTCCCTCCCAACAGGAAAAGTTTGGCAACTATTAACACTTTTAGAGGCATGACGAACAGGCTGTAAAGTTCACTCATCCACCATAAAAAAGGGAGGATCCTCCAACCAGACGGGTGTTGTGTCTGGCGGGCAGACTGCCCGACTGTTGATTTCGGATAGTCTGATATATTATGTCGTTCGCGCGGTAAACTCTAATTGCGCGATGCAGGATTTGTGTGACATCATGTCTTTGATGCGTAGTTCGTATGTGGCGGTGTAACCGCTACACACTATTTGGTTTTTCGGTCCAAATATTTTCTAATGTCGATATTCCTACTGACAATATCTGTGGCTTTATAGAAATGAGAGCTGACGACCCCGACTAGTAAGTTTATTTCATCACCACTGTTCTCAAAACATCGGATCGTGAGGCGGGGAAACATTTCGTACCTACTTAGAACCAGAAAATAGAAGACATCAACCAACATGCACTGTGTCCGCGTGGTGGATTATGGTACACTCCCTCTCACAGAGGAGGCCTGTGTCCCAGTCCCAGCAGTGGGAACATTATTATATCTAGGCTGATATGCTATCAGAATGAGAGCTCTTGGGTGCAGAGGCCCTACATGTTTCTTTTAACCATCTCGACTTTAACCATCGACCGCGTTCGGCGCTCCGATTGGGTAAAGTCGAGAATTCGAGATGGTTTAAAGCTTTGTGCAGACTAGCGCGACGCGACATCGGCTATTGTTATACCGCGAAGTTTTCTTAGAAATTGTATTGTTCGAGTCGCGTCGCGTCGCGCCGTCGCATCGCGCTGGTCTGCACGAGCCTTTAAAGGAACTAGGGCCTCAAATTTATATCAAGATTTATTATCAACTCAAGTATTATTTATATCGGTTCGGAATCATTGTTTTGTTTTAGTAACATTGTTTGGGTGAATTTTAATGAGCGTCTGCTCAATTGAATTCAGTTTTTTGTAGCCTTGAACTAGTATTACCATTACCTTTGATTATGTAGAGCGTTTTTAGTTCATTGTACATTCGCTACTGAACGAACTTTACCTGGTTTTCCAAGGTGTTATCTCTCAATTTATCCTGTTTCACAATATTTTGTTAGACGTGTCATGGTAAAATTTTATTTTAGATAATACTTATTTTAAAGAAACGTCTGCATGTAACAACCTCAGAGCAAATAAAAACCAAGACAGCGCTGCGAACAATACAGTGATGAAGCATGCCAAAACTACACCTCCGTTGCATACACGCTCACACGCACACATTTATAACAGTTTACAATCAAACTACACCTCACTAAGTGCAAACATGTTTACGAAACCGGCCTCACGCCACTGTGGACAGCGTTATGTATTGGTTTTTTATTTGGTCTGAGGTAACAACATTTTAGTTTCTACGAAGTAAATTATTCTTTCGAGATAACAATAGTCATGTGACTCATTTGAAGTTCAGTTTTTTCTTCAGTTCATCTTTCTGCGGTCTCGATGCAAGTATGATTCATTCAAGGACAACAAACAATTAAATTATGATGAACGTCTGCTGACCCAAATAACTCATTCATGAATGAGTTCGGTAATGGTACTACTTACACCTAACAAGAAATATTGACGTAGACCCTTTGTACTTACAGGCTGTAAAATATTTAACCTAGCCTATAAAATAAATAAATTCTGTTATGGTATCTAACTTACCTACTTGTTGTAAAAGGTGGTTAGTTTTAGAATCCCATTAAAATTAAGATATTATTAAAAAGTACAGACGCCAGCACATCAACCTACTACAATCTGTCAAATTTATTTAATAGATTTTCAACTTTATCACTAAAGCATAAGGTTCAAAGTTGGTTGGGAAAGGAGATGTTTCAAATCCGGCCCAGTATGTGTACAGTACCTCGAAAAATCGAGAAAAATCTATGGAATTCGGGAAAAATACAGATAAATTGCTTAAATGCATACTTTTCTTGTAATAATTTGATATTTATCAATTATTTTTATCGACTTTCAACATGGCGTCTCGCATACTCTGTGGTTAAAAACAATGACAGTAAACCATAGATCGGTATCATATATATCATATCATAGATCGTGATCTGTCTACTGTCACTTCGTCGCTTTCAGTTTGATGTTCGTTTTGTTTGTTTTTCTCGAGTCTACAAAAGTACAAAACTCTGAACGAAATGTAGTGATTTGACAACTAGGACAAATAAACATGTCAAACGTTATTTAACAATCAACATGACAGCTTACCGCCATGACATGACGGGTTTTTGTTGTGTTGCAATTTCAAGTGTTCATTCTTGTGTTTTACTACCAAACAAAGCCAACTTAAAGTATTTGGATGATTGAAAACTGTTTTAATTGTGTTTCCCCATTTTTTAGTATGGTGTACAAAGAGGTGGCCGGGGCTTCATACATTTTGAAACACCCCCTTTGACAGTTTCGGGTAGGTTGACGTGCTGGCGTCTGTGCAATCAGTAAAATTGTTAGGGATACAGGCAAAAAATACCATACTAGGGTATCTACTGTCTCAATAATTATTGTTAATGCATAGGCCTCAGGGATGGCACGATGTAGCTCGCCGTCCGGCAAGGACCAAGCCAAGCCCGGGTCGACGGCGCGTTGTGTTCCACGCGCGCCTCAAAGAGTGTCAGTGAATGAAGGGGTCCGATGAGACCATTGCCTGCCGGGGTTGCGGGAAAGTCCGAAAGGGATACCGTGGCCCCCTGGCATTGCACAGGCAACAGAAGGAACACGGGTGGGTTTTAGTCAGTAAGAGTCTGACACGCCCTCCCGCTCCACCCAGAGCGGGAGAAGTCATTTGATGATTTCCAACCCAAAAAAAAAAAAAAAAGGGATGGCACGATTAAATCATGATTTAAATCACGACTTACTTCAAATGATTTTTGCAATAAAAACCAATGAAATAAAATGTGTTAAATTTTACTTTCTTTCACAGAAATCAACAGAAAAACAGATTTAGAAATTATGTCTTCTGTTTATGTTTTACATCTGAAAAATCCAAAATCAATATCATTATTCTTCGTGCAGACTAGCGCGACGCGACACCGGTTATTGTTTAGTTTTCCAGCCTTTTCAGTTACGAGTCCAGTTTCTTAATTTACTATGGTAATTGCATGCGTAGTTTATAAAACACTGCGCGGGGATTCCCCTTTTCTCTGCCACCCAAGGGCGTTCCGTTTTACGAAGAAATATAGATAAACTGTATGATAAGATTAAAAAATATCGTAATTAATTAGGATTTTTTCAAACATCGTGCTTTATTCGTTTTTTTAAATCATTATTTTTCCAACCCTGCTAGACCTACGTGATAACTTTTCTGCCTTTGCATGTTTTTTAAACACGACTAAGAGCGAATTTCACCTACTGAACGCGGTGAGCACATCTAAACCGCGTTCAAGAGCTGTCAGTGTCATCATTGTCGGAGAATATTGACACTGACAGCACGGAATAAATAATATCGCCCTGCACACGTAAAGTTCGGACCCCGGGAAACAGCACGCGCCGTTCCATCCCTCGCCGTTCCATCCGTCGCGTCGCTCCGAACTGTACGTGTAGATGTGCGGGTCTAACTAACAGTCCGATCTGACATATCGACGCGAGCGCATCTCACAGTTCTACGCGCGCATCACGTATAAACGTAAATTACAAACAATGGCGGTTTGGAGCGTCGAAACTATCACAGAGTTCATTCGTTTGTTCCGTGAACATCCGTGTCTCTGGAAGATAAAAAGTAAGGAGTATAGTAACAGGAATAAGTATAGAAACAAAACATATGACGAGCTCGTTGATTTTTGCAAGTCAGTAGGTTTTGTTTCAGCTGATCGCGATTTCGACCCACACTGTCGTTTTTTTCGGCTGTTTAAACTAATTACAAATCCAGCTAACGCGATGACCAAACGATCGTCCATTTTTCTTACTACTGCGTAAAAACTTTTAAAAGTTATAATGTTCCACGCGCCAGTCCAAACTTTTGAAAATCAAATTTACACGCACAGTTCGGAACGTTTGTCTAGATATGTAAGTTTCGTCGGCAATCCAAACCGTGAATGTATTTTTAATCGTAATTAGCACAACAGTTTGATCTGCAGTCCAAACTGTACAGATCTAACTGCGGTTTGGAACGCAGTCCAAAATGCGCGGTCCGAACTTTACGTGTGCAGGGCGCTAATAGTACTAACTCTGAATGCTCATGAACGCAGTGCCGATGCCGCGGCAGCGGCCAGCGAGCCCTACTTCCAAGTTGCTCGCAGCTAGGCAGGCCAATAATATTACAGCAAGGTGCTACGTCGCATGCAAGTTTGAAACCAGTTCACAATTTGCCGGTATTATTTCCGTTAGATTATAAACTATCAAAAAATAATGCGTTAGGTACATTGTAAATTGTTTGTTGCAGTCAATTATTTTGACAATTTTGTAACAATAATATTCCGCAGGAAGGACTCCTGCCGAGCACCAGATTCCATGGACACCTTACGTTTTTCATGTGCTGGATAACTAAAAACTTCAATTTGCCGCTTCATTTTGTAAACGGCGCGGTTTGAATTGTCCATAAAATGTTGTGGGATATTATAAAGTTACTAGGCAGGCAATTTACATATTTTTTCCTTAGGCATTTGGCAAAACCGCCAGCGTTTGTACGCGTCCGCTTACAAACGCTGGCGGTTTTGCCAAATTTGTAAAATGATGAATCTTACAATCTGCCTGCGACATAGGTTATCTATTAATACTAAAGTTTATTTTCATTTTAATCCATTTTGTAACCGGGATATATTTTAACGAAACCGCCCAAGTACGAACATTTTAATTGCTTGACTGCAAGCTACGGAAACCTGTTGTAATTACTCGGAGTTGGTAGGTATCTAAGTGCAAAATTATTTGCAACTACCTACCCATTAATATTCGTAAATAAGTAAACTGGCTCTTTATGTAATAAGGCTACAAAAATTTATAAATTCATTAGTTTAAACCACCGAACGATAAGCAGTTCTCAAGCACTCCTATAAGGACGAACTGCTATTTAACTCCGAATCTCTAACGAGCATGCCCAGCATTACTTAATAACAATCCTGGCAATTAAATACCTATCTCAACAAGTACGTATAGCTACATTATAGGTATGCAACATTAAAGGATTATAGTCCTTATACCTCGTACCGGAAAGTCTAGTTCCTTGAGCAATTCATTCAGTGGATTGCAGTTCGGTCACTAGGACATCGAGATTCCATTAACGGATTATAGACGCTAGGACTACTGATGCAATACATAGGGATATTGCGATTGTCACAACCGTAACCTGTCACAACCGTACACAGTCTACCCTACGTCACACCAAAAAGGGGGTCACGCAAATATGTGACAAGTGCATCCACCTTGTGACAAGGATGGGGGGAGGTCCAAAAATCATGAAATTTGCAAGATGGGAAAATAATTTTCCGAACGATTTCCCCGTGTTTACAGCCTTTATGATCTTGCGGAATGAAAATAAGATGTTGTTGCACATGCCCATCATTTAGTATTCTTGCTTGATTAAAGTGAGACATTTGATTTTATCAGACGCCATGTTTTTTTCTAAACGTGGTTTGCAAAGAGGCACCTGACCTTCATCTATTTAGTGCAATAAGGTATTTAATCAGGCATTTGATCTTAACTCTTTCAAAACGATGTTACTAACCTCTAGCTAGGCTATGCCATCTCTGTATGTACTTGGATTCAATTAGCAATTATTGCTAAAATATTTATAGCGCAGATCTTTTTTCTAATTCCAGGTGTAGGCTTAGCAATTGTAGGGTTAACTAAACTACAATTATTATATTATATGTATAGACTTGTCTTTTTGCGCCACTTTCGACGGCGACAAATAGACCACTGCCTCTTGTGTATCAGCTTTCTGGTTGGTAGAGCATAGAGAAGAGACAGAAGTCAAAGAAGGCCTAGAGGATACGACAATGAAGCAGGGCTCGGAAACGTTACTTAAAATGGTTTTTAAAAACGTTTCTAACGGTTCTTTGTACAACCAGTATACTTAAATTTTATTCTGAACGAAAACAAAATGAGGACGTTTTCAAAAAACGGTTTATTCTGCAGGAAGCAGCCGTGCACGGGGCATGCGCCTACAACTATGAACTTGTTTAGATAAATTGTACCTTATCTTTATTTCATTACATCGAGTTTCCTATCGATCAAGCCAAAAATGGTTAAAAACGTTTTATTAACCGTGAACATTTAAATTTTGTTCTTCTTTAAAAACGTTTTTATTAACGTTCAGTTCGAACACGGTAACCGAAACAAATCGTTTATTAGATTTTTAAGAGCCCATACTACCTCAGCTTAAATTCACTTTTTATCTCGCTTGCACCATACTGCTCGCGGACTGAGTGAGAGCGAGACGGAGTGGGGCACTGGCGGCTCCAAGGCGCCAGTAGTTTAGGTCATTGCTTTTTACGGTAAAAATAATGTTTTTTAGATCTAGATCCTGTTAGGGCTTTAAAAGAGCGTTCAAAGATTGCACCTATCAAGTCAAATGATTGCGTAGAGAATTTTTTCATTGTGCTGCAAAGTAGGTAGGAACTGCTGACAGAAATCCATTCCCCAATCGTGAAAAAATAATTTATTTTTCGAGCTGTTTAGAATGATTGATTCAGAGAAAGCATCATTTTTTCGTTTTGTTGACTCCAGTTTGCACGGAGTAGATCTTCTGCTCTTTTCATTTAAGTCGTAACGATTCCGAGTACTTACCTACTAGCCTTCCTTGTGTAGAAAGTTCATTATTTCATTCTGGTCTTGCCCTTTCTAACAGCTTGGACTACCTATATCGAACTTCTTTATACCTACATACCGCCAGGTTGTTGTTGCGAATATTGGCATTTTGGCAAGTATGTCAATATTTGAAGGCTGTCAACCATTATAACTTTTCTAATGCTCATTATCAGATTATTATAATAACATAACTTCACGCCTGTAATCTCCTAAGGGTTGGGTAGAGATTTACCTAAAGTACACCCACATTTCGCCAGTTATGTTTAAGTTCCGTGTACATATTTAGTAATAACTGTCCGCCAGACCGAATTTCGGCCATGGCGAATGTCTCAGCGGAGACTAGCCTTCGGCGCGGGAGATGTTATAGTGCACAAGTGTGTGCGCAGACACAGGTGCACTCTCTCCTCTCACTCTCATAGTCCGATGGGACGGCAATCCGACACGACCGGACAGGGTTCAGGCGCGGGGGGTCTACTACCAAAGCAAAATCCGTAGTTTCGGTCGAATTTACGGGCGCTACGTTCTTGTCTCTCTTACGGACATACGGTAAGAAAGACGGAGATCGAAGCGCCTGTAACTTCGGTCGAAACTACGTATTTTGCTTAGGGACTAAACCCCCAGGGCCGAGTTACGTGGGTAGGTATCACACCGCCAACTTCGAAACTTCTGGATGTTAATAAGAAATTGCTAATGGAAAAGCCCAATAACTCTAAACAAACCATCCCCATGTTTCATGGGGCGAGCCTATTGCCATCAACCGATTATTATTAAAAGTAACTAGCTGCGCCCCGCGGTTTCACCCGCGTAAGTCTCGATCCCGTGGCCATATCGGGATAAAAAGTATCCTATGTCCTTCTCCAGGTGATATGACACTACGGAGCAGCAGCACAGTGACCGTGTCTTGTCATAATTTAATTAAGGACTAACATTTTCACTATTGTTCGCAACGAACAGAAATTAATAATTATTTATATAGTCTCAGTCTTTTAAAAATTAAATTCAGTGTAACCCCAAATCGGGGTTCATCCGTACCGGATTTAACATTTATCACCGCCGCGCGCCGCCGCCGCCGCTGCGAGGGCTTTGGCTGGACTACCCTACGAGCTGCCCTTGGTGCCATTGGAAGACCGAACCACCTATCTAGCTGCCACCAGTCACCTACGTGTTGGGAACTACCAGGATAGTGGTTTTCTTAAGGCGGGCTAGAATTTAACACGCGCTCGATATTGAGAACTCACGCTCTTTATAATATACAACCTGTACTCTCTGTTTTGTTTTATTTAATTTACCTGCCCTAGCAGGGACGTTACAGTCTACCCATGTTCGGCTGAACGGATTCAGCCGGTTTAGCTTGAAAGCATAATCAACAAACTCACTTTCGCATTTATAATATTAGTTAGGATTCATTCAACCCTGTGGTGGTTTATTAAAGGCTCGTGCAGACTAGCGCGACACCGGTAATTGTTCAACAGTGAAGTTTACTCAGAAATTGTTTTGTTAGAGTCGCGTTGCGCCGTTCTGCTACTAGGGCTTTATACTTTAACTTGAGAAACAGTTTCTAGGACAGATTCTTACCAAAGTAAGGACGTACAACTTAGTTAGGTACTTATCTAATTAAGGCCTAGACAAACATCTCGACCTTAACTGATTTCCTCTCATAATTTATTTGCCACTGTTCCTCCTAATATTGTGAGAAGTGTTAGAAAACATAAATACCTAGTTTACTTACGAAAAATCATAGAAATATTAAAAACTTCTTTAATAAATATCTATGCGAAAAATAAACTGTTTAGTTTACACTTCATTTTACTGTCAGTTTTGACACTATTTAGATTTAACTTACTGACACGTTTAAGAGGGAACAGGGCCTGCGAGGAATTTGAAAAATAGGTAAGTTGAATAAACGATTGCCATCGTCCAACCTAAAGTCTGCCTCCGTAGAGTACGATATGGACAGCTGCAGCTCAGACCTATTATATCACGAAAAAAATCTCCTCAAATAATGAGCCAATTCAATTATTCTTTACATATTTTTTTTAAGAAAGAGTATGTCTAGGTTCCTATAATTTTCTTTTATGTTAAAAACTTTTCTAAGGACATTGGGCACAAATGTATGAACTCTGGTCCTGGACCCAATAGTTATTTAAAATAGTATATCGTTAGAAAGGTATATTCTCATAGAGCACGAATAGGTATGGCGCTTGTCCTGATATGTTGTCCGATCGGATTACGCGTACCTTGAAAATAATAAATAATCATAATATAGGGGTGATACAGGAGATGAAAGTTTTTATGGGAAACCTAGCATTTCTTAAGTTAGGCAATAGGCATGTGAAAATTCTAATTTATGCTTTTGGTAAGATATAAGGAATTATGTCTAGTGGCGTTTTTGTAAAATCAACCCCTAAAGGGGAAAAATAGGGGATGATTTTAAAATTAAGATATTTTTATATACTTCAACACACAAGGACACATACAAACAACACAAGGGACATACAAGGGATGGGAAATAATGTCACACACAGTCCGTATCTCGAGAAACATTTAAGTCTTTATTTAATTAAAATCGGTCCACTGGATCAAAAGTTATTACAATTTATTAGCTGTCTGTCTGTTACCTTTTCACTCCTTAACGGCTGAACGGATTCGAATGAAAAGAAAGAAAGAAAGAAAAGAAAGAAACATATTTTATTTGGGACACGCACAGGAAATACAAACAGTAAAAGTATAAGTAAGTAAAAGCATATATGGAAGCTTGGATAGGCCATGATTTGGGTTAGGAAATAGGATACTTTTATCCCGGAACGTACTACGTTCCCGTGGGACCATAATAATATCCTACATCCACACGGGCGAATCCGCGGGCAAAAATCTAGTTTTAAATATGTTGGAAGCTTATTACTAAATATTTAAATTATTTCCTCTTTTTTTCAACAGTATTAGTTATTATCGCTCATTTATTTATTCTCTGATTATAATTTATGAGTAGGTTATCTATTTAATTATTTTTTGTATTAAATTATATAATATTATTATTGTGAAGAACCTTGAAGAAACATTTATTTTATTAGTTAAATGGTAAAGAGGTCGAAAGGTGTATTTACTTGTCTATTTTTGTATAGGTTATGGTTCACTTCCGTTGTTATGACGTCATGACTCATGGCACTTAGAGATTGTAACGTAAATCACACAGAAATATACTACTGGAATTTGTATCGGTAATTTTAAACTTTTTAACAGTTGTTTATAACTTGTTACCTTGTTGTTTTGGGGCTTGTGATCTAACGAGGAAGTCCATTAAGTACTAAATTATGCATACACAGTTTAGGTTAATGATAATATAATCGCAGGAAGTGATAATTAAACCATTATATGAATTACTTATAACAAAAACAACAACATCTAGCCCAAATCATCCTAACTAATATTTTAAATACGATAGTGAGTTTTGTTTGTTACGCTTTCACGCTAAAACGGCTGAACGAATTTGGATGATATTTGGTACATGACCCGTTGAAGGACATAGGCTACTTTTCGTACTGGATCGCAGACGATGTCGCGGGCAACAGCTAGTAATTTTATAAACACAATGGTGCCGATTCTCTTGTCACAAATGCCTCTAAACTAAACTAAAAATCAAACGATGATTTCCCATTCTGAAATAGACTAAAGTGGCACAACTTAACTATATATTTTAGTTTGACAGCACTCAGATGGTAGGTACTGAGATTTTAATTTAGTGAAAATTACAATTTTGCTATTCTAAATTTGACGTCTTTCACCTAAAATTTTAACTGTCTAATTCAATCTGACCATTTTTATTCGCGATTAAAAATGGTGTGGAATAATAGTAGTTGTCATGAACTAAAATTCACACGAACACATCGACTTCGGATGCAAAAACAGTACTGTATTGGATTTTTTTCTTTTCTTTTGCATATATCTCGAAAATGGTGTGTCCTATCGCAAAAATAATAAAAATTTCGACCCCCTTTACACCCCTAATACTCAACACGTAGTTTTTTTTTCCATACAAATAGTGAAAAATTCCTTATAAAACACGTCGAGGCTGCACCCTGCGAGCATCCGGCTCTAAAAAAATTCACGGGGTAGGGCATACAAGATGTACCACGAGGAGTTACAATTATCAAATTCGATTTTAGATGTGGCAAAATAATTTATAAATTTAGAGACCTTTTATTGCAGAATAGCTTTAAGATTCTCATAGCCAAAAGTAAGTAATTTTAGTGATAGTTTAGTTCGGTGTACAAGAGAATCGGCAAATGTCGGTCAAGTAAATGTGCATGCGTAACGGGCGGGTTCAGGCCTAATTAGTTGTTACGAAAACCGATCGAATAGCAACGTGACCACGGTGGAGCGTCACCAAATAGATTGACACAGAAGGACTGTTTGAGCACGGGCTCTAGTACAGATGGGTCACTCCGCAAAATCATTTAAATAAAATCCGGCCTAGTGCGTGTCGGCCCACGCACAATGAAAGGTTCCGTAGATCTATGGGATGAATTTATCCCAAGAACAAACTTAACATTGTAGTTGAAAAACGTGTTTTCCCATACGGAATGTATGTTTTTCCATACGGGGGGGAGAACTGAAAATGTAAGTTGGTCGATTATTACTTTGTTAACTTGTAGAGCCTAATACTTGCTGTGGTAGTTTTCCTTTTAATTTCGTAATATGTACTCCTGCTGTGAATTGACTTTAAGAAAAAATCGCACATTAAAGCTTAATATTTCCCAAACGGATAATTCCTGAATCCAAAAATGGTTTTCCCAAACCCTCAATATGTCGACCTTTCCAACGACACCCGTCAAGGGACAGACGAGAAAATAAAACACTACGTGTAGGTAAAAACCCACTATCGGCGTGATTAATATGGATACCCATGCCAAATTCCAACTTTCTAGTAATAACAGTCAGAGCTAAGCCGCGTACAGACAGATATGGCGAAACTATAAGGGTTCCTTGTTGACTACGGAACCCTAAAAAAGCGACTTGCTACGACACAACAAAGTACAATTCAGGTCGCACAGCGCTAATTACCTACAGTTATATTCACCTAGAAGTTGCCTCTCTTTCTATCGTGTAACTCTTAAAACTTCTGACCACGTTACGCCCACTGAATTCGACAAGTCGAGTCCGACGCGCCGCGTACCTACTTGTAGCTTCATACCTAAAATGCGGAGTGACCGATCTGTATTCATCTGTGACAATGCGTGGGAGTACTGTCGTGGATAGAAAAGCTTACCTAGTCAAAATTATACCCCTGCAGTTTCACCGGTACAATACTTGCCGCCGATATAGCTTGGCAGGTCTGAACACAGGCACTACGAACTTTCGCGCATATTCTCTCACTCACACTAGCCTCATGTCGCCATTTGGTTCCTAAAAAAAGTTATTGCGCAGCCTTCTGTGCGAAGTTCGGAAATGCCAAGTTATATCGGCCGTATTGCAGTACTGATCCAATGAAGCTGTGATGATGGGCAGTTGTTTGAGAAAGCTGGCTTTGCAGCCGATCAACCGATCCAGTTGCCTTATGCTGAAGTTGCTGGCTTAAGGCAATACCTCTGTGACACACGCTCCTTATTGGAAAGACGACGTCGATGGGAAAACCCCTTACCTACAGAGTAAAATCTTTGCCATCTCCAGCACATATTGAGGTTGAGTTGAGGCTCGAGGATTACCATTGTTAGGGTCTGTTCAGACGTTGATGCGGGTCCTGTGCGTGGCATGGGCTTGAGCGGTTGTCGTCTGAACAAGGCCTTATTCTTCTTTCGTATCGACTATATGAGAACAGCTTATATTCTCTATTAAAGAACTTAGCCAGTCAGTGGCTGTTGGAGCACTTGGAACGTTCTTCTTCGTGTCGCTGGCACGACAGTATTTTAAATCTTCTTGGGCCAAAACTTCGCCACTCCGTCCTCTGTGGCAGCGCAGAGATCACTATGACTGCGTGTTTTGGGACACAGACGGCAGGATAGGAGGTCTTCAAGTAGGGTGTAACCATCCGTGGTCCACTTGAAACTCCGTGAACCGCCTTCGGACCCAAGTGTATAACTCCAACCTGGTAATTTAGCGTCGGAACGGCGGCAGGGTATGGAGGTCGCAAACCATGCTCCACCTCTTTCCTGTCCTGCCATCTGTGTCCCAGAACGTTGAAGTTTATTTACTCCAAGACTTCTTGAATAGCTATATCGAGTACGTTACAGAATGAAACTTCTTTCCCCCCTTTGTTTTGTGTTACTGACTATGCCACTGTGTTACTATGTTTAGCTTTAATTGCTGCCACTCAATTTAAATATGGAGATCGTTTTGATTTGCAAGGTAATTAACTAGCAGGACATTTTATGGGACTTGGTGAAGTGGAGTTATAAATGAAATACCTTCGTTTTCGAAAAGTCCTCCTTTTGTGCTTCTCAAGTAGGGGTTTATTTCAAAACCTGGTTAACCAAAATAAATAGTAATAATTTAAGGGCATGCAAAAATATTTTAATAATCTAAATAACCTTTGATCTTTGACATTTTTATCCGACCGATATTCTTTTAGGGTGCTCATTTAATCATTTTAATGTAGGGACTGAATTACCGAAAAATTAAGGTACCTTTAAATTTCAGTATGACGTCATACCGTTAAATAAAGGTTACCGAAATATTTCGATACCGTTAATTTTTTCAGTAGCGGAATTTTGAGGTTGGATATGCATACCGGTATATTTCGGTAGAAGTACTATAACCTTTATAAATGCTTCGGTAGCAGTACCTAAACCTCAATAAATAGGGGTTTTCTTTGACACACCACCTCGCTACTCTGTCTGTCGTTCACTTGCCGATTGTTACAAAATAGGTACACAAGTTCTAAAGTGTTCGACGCCGCGCCGTCTCGCATGTTTTTGATACCGAAATCGTGTAAAGGTTAAAGAACGGTTTAGCCCAACCTTTATTTTTAAAGGTATCGGTATAGCTCAACCTGTATTTTAAACCGGTACATTTTTGAGGTATCTTAACCTTTAACCATAACCGCTTTCAGTCCCTGTTTTAATGTGCGCTTTTATAATTTCTAACGTAACGATATCATCATGGACGTCCACGTCCACGTTCATGAAAATGTGTGGAAATACGTGCACGTTATAACGTATCGTGGACGGAAGCGTTTAAAAGCGTCTTCATATAATATATTTTCATTCATTTTACTTCCCTGAGTTATCGTGTTGCCGTGATGTGGACGTGTAGGACCACGATAATATCGTCACGTAAGAAATTATAAAAGCACACATTCTGTTTGCAAAAATTGCAATACGCGGGTGTCGAGACGAAATGGTTTTCTCTTTCATTCAGATTTCATTTCTCCCCTGTCAGTAAGAGTGAGGCTTATTTATCGAAACAAAAAAACAGGTTTTTAAAACATGGAACAGATATCTCAAAACCGAAAAAACTGTTCCTGCTTGTTTCGCCGGTTCCACACGTTCCACAACCTACTACAACAGACCAAATTAAAACTTTGCCGAGATTGCCTTAACTGGTGTGTGTATCTATGGTAACATATCAAGCTCTTCTCTGTCTAGCTTATGGATGTTAACCTTGTTAGAAAGAGATACAAAAACGAAAATGACCTGGGACAGTTTAGAACAAGCTCTTTTCTCTTCTGACTTATTGTAATAGAAAGAGATGGCATCTGTTCTCTGCTTGTCACCCTATTGGATCTTTTGCAATCAAAGTCTTTGGTTCTAATGTAACAGGCTGTTATTTTGGAACAGGATTTTGGACCTGTTATTCCCTGGAACTGGAACAGGTGAAACAGGTTTCTAATTTGACCTGTTACAGACCACCTCTACCTGCCTTCACGGTATCATTCAGTCGTTTCTTCCTAATCACACGAACCATCAATTTTCCTTGTTTACCTTTCCACTCCATATCTATTGTTGAAAAATTAATGATTTCATACATTTCTTCTATTCTCAAACTTATTTTCGCTGAGTTAAACAGTTTAACTAACAAAAGGCGTTCCCGTTAACCCGCAATAGTATAACTTCCATACATGCTAAAACAAATATTTACTTAATATATTTTATACTCTGGTATATATTTATTTAACATTTCGCTAACGGATCCCTGATTTTTTTTCTTTCTTTTCTAATCATGATTTTATTTTACCACTTTGTCGGAGTGAATAACCACTCCGTACATGCATCGCCTTGTCGCACTTGGTTTCTTTTAAGTATCAATTTAATATTTTTTGTGAATATTTTAAAACTTAATAAAAAAAAATGTTTTTTGTTAACGGGAACGCCCTCTGTTAGTTAACATACTGTATAGTTACTAGCCGGTTACTATAACTTCGAAGCATACGGGTACAATCTGAACTGTCGTTCAGCTTGCTAATTGCCTTGTTTACATCGATTTGTAGTTATGTACGTACACAAATATCCTGTTCCTCGACCCACTGTTACAAAGAATTTTAATGTTTGTACTAGTTTGTCTTAATGTTATAACTAGTTATAACGGTTAAAAGTTGTTTCTGTATTTTAATTGGGACAATAAAATAGCAGTGACTGCCAAGTCACAGGTCTCGAGTTGGAACCCAAGGCACGCACCTCTGATGTGCTTATTGTATAATTATTATCTTGAGGAAACCGGCATGCATGCCTGAGATATATTTCTTGACTGCATGTGAAGCCAAGTTAAGGCTCGTGCAGACTAGCGCGACGCGACTCTAACAACATACACAATTTCTAAGAAAACTTCACGGTAGAACAATTACCGGTGTCGCGTCGGGCGATACCTATATCGCGCTAGTCTGCACGAGCCTTTAAGCTTCGTTCAGACTAGCGCGACGCGACACCGGCTATTGTTATACCGTGAAGTTTTCTTAGAAATTGTATTGTTCGAGTCAATTCGTGCCGTCGCGTCGCGCTGGTCTGCACGAGCCTTTAGAGGCTCATGGGCGGTATTAAAACTGACACCAGTTAGTTAGTCACTAACCACACGAAAAAGAAAGAAGGGACAATAAATTTGTGTTTGTCGGTAGAAGTATAATAATCGATCTAAGGCAAGTGAACGAAAATCGTTCACTGATCTAAGGCAATTATTATTTTTGAATTAAAAAAGATTAGAAATACAAATCATATTATTTAGATACCGTTTGGAGAAAAACTTCTTATGACCACTGAAAACTTGGCATATTTTCATTTATATTAGTCTAGATAGATGCTGCATTCCACATGTATATTTCACTGTTTTACCTGGTAAGTCTAAGGACTCGCCTAAGGGTGATTCTCGTTCAGTTATTCTCATTTTAAATCAGCGACTAGACTCAAACACTAATTCCATTATTCTATAAAATTATTAGAAACTGCGGTTAGAACTTAGATCACGAACAGAATAGCCAAATGAAGTTATTTGCGTGATTAGCAGCACTTACGATCTGGAACACTCACCCGACTCGCTATCTGCACGTTAAAATAAATTACAAAGGCTATTTACACTATATCAGACAATAATTTTATCACCGAACAGACGAACGTGGAAAATACCGCTGCATTTTAGGCAAAACAAATACAACGTTAATCAGTACAGCTGTTATCGGCGACCACGTGTGTTCTAGCTTCTAATTACTATGCATGTGTCATGTGGGTACTTACTGTAGACAAATTGGAATGCAGGCAGCTTGCTACAACCAGTTTTAGACGAAGGCACCTGTCCTACGCTGAGGTAGGAACTAAGAACGTGTTGACGAGGAACTAGCAGCGAGTGCGATGGCGACAAGCGGTTACTCAAACGTGAGTCTAATGTTCTGTCCGCATAGCGAGCGTCGCTGACCGAGTAGGTAGGTACTCTTTTTGATAGCGACAGATGAGTACGTACTCGCCGCCTGTGTGAACAATCAGCGATCAACTAATAATAATAATGTATAGTCTCTTCTATTTGCATGGGAGAGAGAAAAGATTGTGGGGTCACAATCTTTTGTACGTTTCTTGAGCGAGTAAATCGTTGATAGCTTGTCGCTTCGTCATCGGCGCCGCGGCTGTGGGATAGGTGCCTTAGTTGTAGGTATCTACGCTTGTTTATCTAGTTGCTTTTTATGTGTGGCACATGCCTTTTTTTATCGTGTGGAAATCCTCATGGATGTCCTCCACCCTGGGTCGGGTGGAGGGTATTCTGTCAGACTCCTACTACCACACGGTGTCCTGCTGCTACCTTTAGCCGGGGTGCTGGAGTGCTTGCGCATTGCATCACGCTCCCCCGGCTAGGTGTTAACCCGCATGAATTCATGTGGACCCCTTCACCCTCAGCGGCCACATAAGGTCGCAATTCCTCCAGAGAGAGGCGCGCGCGGAACACGACGCGCCGCCGCGCGCCGTCTCGGGCCTTTGACTGCTTAGGCAACAAACTCCCCAAGTCTGTTGCCTGCAGACCTCACCCTAAGGTGGCCGGAGATCGTTCCGCGCCCTCCGGCGCCCGGTGCGTTTGCAGCGGATTGGAAGAGAGGTTGTATCCTCCCTCTCCTTTTCCGCCGCCTCCTTCGCGACCATCACTTCCTCGCAGAAGGAGGTGACGTGGCACATGCCTAGTGACCAGTCTCTGTCATCACTAGTGTTCGTCTCATGTTTAAAAAAAATATATTACTAAAGAGCGATATCGCTGTCTTGGTCGGTAGCGACACACTGGCCCACGTTCACACGGACGTAAAAATATCGCGGCGGGGTTTTATCACGCACTGGATTTTCAACTCTAGGTGTTGAGCCGAGCGTTGAGAATCCAACGCGTGGGAGGCGCTCGTCGCGCGCGTCGAAAAACTATTAGATTTTTAACTCTCGGCGTGGCGGCGCTAAGCCGTGTTGAAAATCCAATAGGTACACGAAAAAAAATCGCTGCAATTTTATTACGTCCGTGCGTACGTGGGCTAACCAGAATGCGGAACAGTATCTCTACCGAGCGAGACAGCGATATCGCTTACATTGAATAGGCCTTTTTATATTAATAAATACCTACTGATGCTTGACGCAAGTAATTAATATTTAAATGCACTGTCTGCCTGCATAACAATCAAATTAGCTTTCTGTCTTCTTCATGTATCTTTAGCATCTTTTTCATGTCTGAAGCACACTGTTGTTATCTATGCAATTATAATATTAAGTAGGTAACTGGTGTCCACGTGTGTACTTAACATTTAGATGGTACTTTATGCCGTTGAACGTACCCCGGAAAGGACAAAACATAATAATATTAGTTAGGGCTTGGTGTTATGTTCGTTTTATCGACTGTTACTAATCCGTTTGCGTCGGACAGGGCTTTAAAGTAGGTATTCTGTGTAGGATTCGGTTCACAAAACACGTGTGTCTATGACTATTGTAGTGTTTGCATGTGTATAGTATGTTGTGCATATTAATTTCACTTCCTTGGTTATGTCAGTCATTAGTTCGATTTCTTTGTGTTTTATTCATTTTCCTGATTATTTTCCTTAGAACAGCGGGCGCAATGTACAGACTCCAGCACATCAACCTACTACAACCTGTCAAATTTCTTTAATAGGTTTTCAACTTTACCACTGAAACATAAGATTCAAAGTTGATTGGGAAAATTTGACAGTTTCGGGTAGGTTGCGCTTCGTTTCAGTTCAGAATAAAAATAATAAGGTGCTAGTAAAAAGTAACCAACGTTTTAATTCCTTGACTGTATAATGGTGTAAATACAAACAGTTGCGTTGAACCATTGCTCTATTTTTAGGGTTCCGTACCCAAAGGGTGAAACGGGACTCTATTACTAAGACTCCGCTGTCCGTCTGTCACCAGGCTGTATCTCATGAACCGTGATAGTTAGACAGTTGACATTTTCACAGATGATGTAGGATTTCTATTGCTGCTATAACAACAAATACTAAAAACAGAATAAAATAAATATTTAAGGGGGTTCCCATACAACAGGCATGATTTTTTTGCCGGAACCCTTCGTGCGCGAGTCCGACTCGCACTTGGCCAGTTTTTTTATTATGACTAATGTGTCATAGGATTTATCCAACAATTTTTCCACACTAACCTAGTGTGGTTGCAGGATACAGTTGTGCAATCGACGCGCTACTGTACTGTAAGCTGTAGGTACGTATGGAGCAGAGCGGAGTGGGGCGCGTCGTCGTGGATTGCACTATAAAATTCTTACATTTTAAAACACGGCAGGTAATCTTCAAGTAAAATATCCTAACCTTAGTCTATGGTGTGTACGTATCTCATTTGACAGTTCCTTCCCCTCCCGCCTTCCGCACTTCTGTCCGAATGACGCCATGTTTGTTGGTCTGTCAATATTTCAAAACAAACTTTTGAAATTTATTACCGTTTCAAAGTTGCACGTTACTTTATTTCCGTAACTTATCCTCTCAATTTATGAAGCTGTAATCGTGCAACATGCACTACAAGTGCTGTGTTGTGACCTGTGCTAGTAGACGAAAGGACGTCAGTTTTCATATGTTTCCAAAAAGTGAGATAGGACTCAAAAAATGGTTACAGTGCATTAACTGTGAAAGACTGCGAAGCTTCCAAAAACATCGCAAACGTTTTATGTGTCGAAATCACTTCGAGAAGAGGTTTCTTCATAGACTACTATATATATACTAGGGTTTCTTTCAACAACGCGCGATAGGGTTCGTCTTTGCCCCGACGCCTATCCAACGTTGTTTACTGCTCGCGAGATATCCAGTGGTATTCCTCAAACCGATGCATTAATACTCGACAAGTCTGGTACGTACCTATTTGAATATTATCACTTAGTCAATTTGTATTTCATTTATGTTTTACTCCTACACTACATGCAAACTTGTACAGTTTATTAGTGTAGACACTTCGTTCTCAACAAGAAGCATGCCCTCAGTTCTGTTGAAGCAGTTATAATTAATGATAAAAGTATTTAAAACATTCATGACAGTCAACCATACCCAATTTATGTTTGATTGTTATTACATCTATAGGCGTTCACTTTCACAGAAAGTGTTTAGGGAGGTTGCATTACCTATTACAGTGATGTATTCCAAGTAAGATTTACTTACCGTCTTAAACTTTTAATACATTTTCGTAGCACAGACCCTTGTTATTGGTAGATATATTAAAAGATTATTTCCGATAGCTGGAGAACAGCAGCAAAAGAAATGTATAGTTTCGTGAAATATTCAAATCTCTGGAATACTTCACGAAACTACACACTTCTTTTGCCGCTGCTTCATAATATGAGTTTTTTTGTGTATATTGATATAATAATAAGAGACATGTTTTTCAGTGTCAAAACAAATCATGACTACATTAAAAAAAGGAAGAAATGTGGATCACACCTACTGGAAACCAGAAGTTGTGGACAAACACTCAATAACTGACAACATTTTTGGTAAGTTTCCATTGAAAAGGCAAAAATATACATATTTTTTTCTGTAAGTCATTTGTCTTTCATATTGATGAGCAAGGAAATAGGTCATGTAATCATGTTGTCAGTATATATCTTGGTAGCGGGATAAATTGTGCAGGGTGCAATGGACTGTAATTTAAATATTATTGTTCTTTAGAGCTCCTTCAATGCACCTTGTTTAGTTTATATTATTATTAATTAATATAAGCATAAATTTTCATTTTAGAAATGGAAGTAGATGGAATTTCTTCATCACAGCATTTGCCTTCTACATCTGGATGTGGACATGAAGTCAGGGACCAATAGCAGGTAAGAAATAAAAATTGTTTAAATATTAGATATGGGAAGTAACTACCCATTCATAAGTATATTTGCAACAACTGACGATCCATATATATTCAATCAATTATTAAAAAATCAGCAAACTTAGTGAATTTTAAGTTATATAACCCAAAATGTCATAAACTGCTCAGTTTTGTAAGTTACTATACTGATTTTTGGTTTAAGAATTTTGTTTATGACCTTAGTATTGACTAACTATTATTTTATTTGTTGTAGCTCATTATGCAGATGGAACGAAAGTAAGCTCTACAATAAATAACACTGCAAAACTTGTCTCATTTTATGACGACCTGTTTGATTCAGTCAATTGTGAAGAGGATTCAGGTAAACAGATATTAAAATGAAAATCACTTTTTAATAAAGAACAAACTAACTCAGAAACAGCAAGTTTTTCACTCTGAATTACGTTGTTCTCCTGAGTCCTCTGAGCTATCGAACTGGGTTGAAAGTGAAAGCGTTCAAAACACAGCAAGGCCACTCACGTGCATTTACAACTGGGTGGGTCATAAGAAAAAATATTACAAAAAATAAAATGTCAGCATTGCGAAGAAAATTTAACTTGTAGGAATCCAATTATGATTAAAAATACTGTAAATAATTGGATTTCTTTTAGAGAGTTCAAGAGCATCAAAGAAAAGAAATTGACCTACCCTTCAGAAAATGCTGTGAGATTTTTGGGAATCATCATAGAAGAAGCAAACAAATACTTAGAAAATCAATCTGAACAGAATCCTATTATAAAAAGTATTTAAAATCATATCAAACCTAAGTATTTGATTGACTTCATAAATTGTGAAATGCATTTAATAAGAATGCTTTCTTGCATTGACTTTAAGATTAGCAGTATTTAATTGGTGCAATGTTATTAATAAAATATTAAAAAGCACAGATGTCTTCACTAAAAAGTAAACCTTTGTTGCCTCAGATGCAACTAAAAGCTTTAAATAAAATTAAAACAAAAATAAAAATAAATGAATTTAATAAGAACAGTTTTATTTTTCCCTAGCATTCCCTTTCTAACTTATTCATATAACATATTGAAACATATAAAATTTTATTGAAATATTGCAATAATTGCATAACATTGCAATTATTGCAATATTTCAATATAATGAAACTAAAATTACCAATTCCTAGCAAGAAAAACCTTTTTAGGCTGACGGCTTACCACGCCATTGCATAAGTTCCGCGCCGGAAAAATGCTACATTTAAAAAAAAAAAAACTGTCATCCATGATATGTACACTTTTAGGCCAGTCGAATTTTACTCTATGAGAGTGCCCTGTCTGATACGTAGTATCTCTAAGTAGTCTGTGTTTTAAAACTTATTTCGACCTTCGAAGTCCAAGTAAACATGGCGCCATAAGTTACTAAGTAAGAAAAGGACATTACGGCATTGCAGTTACATTGTAGGTACCTATATTGTTTATACAGCGTGTATCAGAAAACTGTGGCCATATTTAAGGGTGTGATACAGATAGACCATCAATCAAACTGAACAAGTTTCTCCATAGGATCAACATCGTAACCTCGAAAAAATTATATTAATTTATTATCAATCAATGATATTATATGTAAAAAGAGGTAGATAGGTTATAAACGTTCCGCAAGTGGCACGTCAAAAGTTGGCTAATTAGCCACATTTTCTTCGTTTTGTCTCTTTCGCTCCCGATAATTACGACATGCCCTCCTACTTCCACGTGTCATATTTAATAGTGTGACATAGTGCCGTTTTTGAAGATAGAATGTTAGGTAGGTAACCTATCTACGTCTTTTTACTTCTAATATCATTGTTATCAATAGGTACTACTCGACCCAAATGTATGGGACGGCTGATTTTTTGCCTGGTCTTTATCACATCTTTAAATTTGGCCACACCTTTCTGATACGTTACTGATGAGCATGAGGTCCTGGGTCCAATTCCCAAGTCGGACAGTGTTATTGGGTTTTTCATCAGGAATTTCTCAGCGCGGATTTGTGCCCGGTTGCAGATAGCAATAAGCTCGCCCCCTATTACATGGGACTTAAACATAACTGTAGGTATTATCGAAGAACTTCATAACCAAGCAGTTTGAAAACAACATCCCGTGACACGATGACCACGTCTGTTACCGCCCCGGTTCTATAGCGGCCGAGAGCGCTGCAAGCAGAAATATTCCTTACGGTGCATAGATATGAACTTCTTCGATGGTACACCTCTGCCTGACCCTTCGGGGATTACAGGCGTGATGTTATGTGCATAAAATGTATCGTGTGAAGTGGGAATGTACTGCTGCATGCTTTATTCTGACATTCTTGATGCTAGTCTGATTGCAACGGGTAAGATTTCGTGCTCATTAGTTCTCTCTAGTTTTCTTTAGCACCGTGTTACATGCAGATTATTTTAAAACGCTTCGTTTTTGTAATTATTTAAGGCTGAAAGTGAATTGTATAGTGTAAAATGGTAGTTAGGTAACATTTATAGGAGTATCCAATCAAATTATCCTTGGCTCATAGGTATATTATTGATCTTAAAGGAAAGTACTAAGTCTTGTACTGATCCGAATCCCATTTTTTGTTGTTGTAAATTTTGACCATAACGTGGTCCTTTGAGCGAATCTAGACGTCATTTTGCAAACTTAGGTCAGTTTGGTTCAGGCGAATTAGCATCATCATCATCATCTTTCAGCCGAAAGACGTCCACTGCTGGACACAGGCCTCCCCCAAGCACCGCCACTTCGACCGGTTCGGTGCCTCCCGCATCCAGCGGATTCCTGCGGCCTTCACAAGGTCATCGGTCCACCTTGTGGGACCTACTAACGCTACGTCTTCCGATTAGTTCCGATACGCGGTCGCCACTTCAGAAGCTTTCAGCCCTGTGTGTCCAATGTGCCCTGTCCATTGCCACTTATGTTTAGCAATTCATTGTTTATTTATTTAGGCAAACCAACTAATTACACACAAAGACATTCAAAGTAGGTACTTACCTACATACTAAGTATTTACAAACACAATAGCATTGCATGCATCTAAATTCATATAGAGATGGATATCAATGTAATTAGAACTAATATTAATAATCATTTATACTTAAAACTAACTTGAATTAAATTAAATAAGATTGAATTAAATAACAAAATTAAAACATAATAAACAACACATACAAAGGTCAAAGTCAAAGTCAAATAATTTATTTCAGGCACAAAAAGGCACTTTTGAACGTCAAACAACAAAAAATAATAATAACTGATTCTAGTCGCCCATTCCAAAAGGTCGTTTTCGTATGGAGAAGAATGGGCAAGAAACTCTACCGTTACTCTTTAAAAAAAAACATTATATCTTGTATACACTAATTATATGTGAAGACATATATGTGAAGACAATGCACCTAGAATAAGATTACTATACACACACACGATAGGTAAAAAGAATGAAAAATGAAGGAATGACAAATTAATTATGTGATAGATGCATGGTGCTCACATACTTACAAACATTGTAAAATTATACTATATTTCTAACATTATAACAATTAATACTAATAAAGCAAAGGAGCACAGTCACACTGATAAAAATGAACAAATATGTAATGTGTTGCTGTTGCAACAACCATTCACATCTCACCACACAGATACCAGTCACACGACATTCATGGAAAGTACTTTTACTCTCAGTTTCGAACATATTTTTAGAAAGGTCCCTGGTGCCACGCCAAAATGAGTTCAATGGAAAACTGTTTATCATACTGGATCAAATAACAGTTAAGCCTAAAACACATGTTCCATTCCACGTGTGACCGGCTTTGACGTCTGACCTTTACCGCGACGCCCTATCCGTGCTAATGTCGCGTGCACACTGCATGGTGGCAGGTTGTTACCCTACCACCTAGACGATGTAACCTTAGCACTTCATTTTATTTGACCGATAAACTTCACTGCTTGCGTGTCTAGTTTTTCTAAAATTTGGCGCATATTAACCTAAAATAATGTTTGTAATGACCCGTGGACGAAGAATCTTCTTTTGTTGATCTTCAGATCAAATTGTTGCAGTTCTTTATAACTTTGTTTAGTTAGTCATATCTTCTTACAAACTAAGAATTAACGCAGTATTTATCTAAAGGTTCAAATTGAATTAGCTAGCGAAACTGATAAAACAAAAAAAGTTACGTTAGTGTTAGACAAGAATAAAAACAAAACGTATGTTTGAAATTTTGACAAGATTTCTTATCTTTTGTTTAGATCCACAGATGGTCAGCAATTGTGTCGACCCTTTTTTGTTTTTTGTAGCTAAGTTCATAGAAGTGGGCATGTACCTATTTAGCTAAAAAGGATTAGTTACAAACACATTTTCTGTGTTCACCCGGTGTTTTCGACTTGGTAATAAAAGTTGAGCCGAGTGGTTTTAAATTGTTAAAATAATGTCGTCCCGAAAACGTAAGAAAAGTGATATTTGAAGATATTTAAAAAAAAAAAAGCTATTTTTTATTGAATCAAAATCATCCATTTTTTCATCAATACAAGAGCACGAATACACGTAGAGGTAAAGCACATTAAAACCCCAAACAAAACAAATTATTTTATTCCCTAGAATAACGTACTAACTGTAGTTTGAAGGTACAGTTAAGTTTATTCCTAAGTTATGGGCTTTACTTTAACCGTTCGATACTGACTATCTGACTATTGAAAAATCCAGAAACATGCTATCTATGGAATAAACGCTATTCGATTCCCTATTTGGATTGAAAAATCGGCCCTTAAACAAATATCAACCTTATGGCAGTATAAATAAAGTTGATTTTAGACTCGACTAGTTCTGTTGAAAATATCATAAAAAATATTATGAAGTTGTAGCGCAAACTGAACCTTATGTGTAGGCATTACTTAGTTGTTTTTCCTAAAACTCGTGTTTGGTTACATGTTTGGCAACTAAATTGCGAACTCAGATTACTTACGTTATATTTCATTTACTCACCGTGTGCATCTTTGGGAATCCACTGTCTTTAAAGGAAAACCGTTAGCAGATAATATATTATACCGTAAAGGTTTTTCCTGAGAGGTAGAAATGTTCGAGTCATGCTTTTATGATGTTAACTTTCCTGCCTCATATAAAGAAATAAACAAACAACCAACCGTAACTATAATGTCATACTTGTTTTGGTTCTTTTACTGAAATTCTTTTTCTATATTTCCTTGCCCGTTCTTCGTCATAGGAACCTACTTCGCTTCGGAATGGGCAACTAGCGTCATCTTTCTGACTGACCGACCCCTTGACTATTCAAAAGTGCTTTGAGTTTACTCATCCCCAAATTTCTTTTTCCGCAGGACCGCGTACTGAACATCACAAGTCAGATAATGGACCAGCTACTGGGAGACGAGCGAGTGGCGCGCGGCTTCCGAGTCAAGTTCCCCGAAGATGTGCTGCAAGACAACTTGGCGGGACAGCTGTGGTTCGGTGCTGAGGTTGGTAACTTGGTATCATGGAGGTTTTATTCATCTTTCTTTTTTAGAAAATTATGCCGATCTACAGGAGCCGAAAGGCAGGGCATAATTTAACTTGGTTTCTGAGAGTTAAAACCCGTAGGGATTTATTCTCTATGGATTTATTCCACCCAAAATATTTACTAATGTAATCTTCTTCTTTTCGTGTGGTTAGTGACTAACCTGGTGTCAGAGTTTTAAAGCCGCCCATGGGCCTCTGACTTGGCTTCACATGCCGTCGAGAAATATCTCAGGCATGCCGATTTCCTCACGATGTTTTCCATCACCGTTTTAGAAGCAAGTGATAATTATACAATACGCACATGAATCCGAAGTCAGAGGAGCGTGTCTTCGGTTCGAACTCGAGACCTATGACTTGGTAGTCCGACGGTCACACCGCTAGGCTATCACTGCTGGTAGTTAGGTAATAATTAATATTTTGACAAGCAAGCAAGTTAAACCAACCAAGCAAGCAAGTTATGACGTCTGGTTAACCAATAGTAACAGGTTAACTGATTAGGGCCTTGATGAGGCTTTACGGGAACTGTTCCAACACTTGTTTTTGGAATTTGAAGTACTTACCTACTTTGTGGATAAAAATCCATAGGTATAAATCTTTAACGACTGAAGCCTCAAACGCCACAAAATTTTAAGTGGCCGTTAAGTCTGTAACTTAACGTGTGGGTATTATAGCGACATTATCTATGTTAACGTACCCATTCAGCCTAAAAAGTGGCAGGTCAGCCATTCCATATAAGGCGGCCTCTAGTAAAATCAAATAGTCGAAAAAACAATACAAACATTAACATCAATCACATTTAGTTTCTATGCAAATATCGATTACCATTTAAGTCGCTTGCAGACTGGCGCGACACGTCACCGGTCAATGTTCTACCGTGAGGTTTTCTTAGAATCTACTTTATTAGAGTCGCGTCGCGCCTGTTTGCACGAGGCTTTATACGGACAGTAAAAATAATCCCACTGTATTGTCCCACTGCAAGACAAAGGCCTGCTTTTCCCACTCAACTATATTCTGAGCCAATATATCCCTCCTTTAGGTGTCAAGCGTCCCCCGCTATATGTACTACCGAAGAACTTCATAACCAATCAATTTGAAAACAAAATTCCGTGAGCACGATGACCACATCTGTTACCACCCCGGGTCTATAGCGGCCGAGCGCTGCAAGCAGAAATAGTCCTTACGGTGTATAGACGTGAACTTCTTCGATGGTACTGTACGCCTGGGTCTTCCTAGATGCCGTTGGACGTTTTCAGGAACCCATGTTGTGGTGGTCTTTACCCATAATGTATCCAACATGCGGCAAACATGTCCGTCCCAGTCCCATTGGAGCTTGACTGGTTTTTGGGTGACGTCGAACAATGTCGTAGAAAAATATTTCTCGTTAATGACTATTAAGTAAATAGGCATGAAATGTTTATCCAAGGCTAGATGCAATGTTGTTTCATATACTATCATATAATAACCATAACATTGATGACCCATCAACTGGAACGCTGCTTAACCTTATAGACTTCCGATTCTTACGCTGAAAGAGAATGCCGGCGTTATATGTAAATAAGTACGTTGATTTGTAGGTAAATAATATATGAGTCACGCAAGCTTCGAACGAATATTATATACGCTTAGGTATACTAACACGCAGTTATAATATTTTACATAATATGTATTTAGAACTGCCTGCTAACACGTATGGTAAGTATGGTCATCGGTCAAAGAGCGAATATAACGCCTTTTTCCTATGGGGTAGGTGGAGTGGAAACTACAGAACGCCACCTGCTACGATCAATCCTTACATACTTCTACGTGCATACAGTACCCTAATTGCGTAATGCACAGTCAATCAGAATCTGAATCGTCTCGAAACAGATTGCTAATCAATTGGTTCATACGTTCGAAAAAAAAATCTGCTTATCAACGTAAATAACGCAATGAATGTTGTTGAACTGTCAAAATGAAACAAATTTGTCGTAATCGTTTACGAAAATGTGTTGCGTAATTAGATAGCTAGTCATACCTCCGTTGCGAGTACTACGCCGACTCGCCTGAGCTGAGACAGGATTTGAATAAATTTGATTACTCAATTCCAAATATCGCAAACGATTGCGAGAAGAGTTGGCTTCATTTCGGAATCGCATTCTGAAACAAAATGTGTTACCTACCCTCATTTTAATACATCAAAGGTTACGCAATTGAATGTGTGACACGGTCATTCTCTTTCATAGCTAATCCTGGGGAGTTTGACCAGTAGGTACCTACCTATATACTGTTTTGGTAACATCATCGCTCAGAGGGCCAACCACCACCTCTTTAAGCAGTACTATTTTAATGTTACTTCAGTGCGAGAAAGAATTGGAGCTATACAGGACGTCTACCTCCATCTCTTTTCCACGCTCAAGTAAGATTAAAAGAATACTGATAAAAGAGTTGGGTGGTAGGGCCCCCAAGTTCTATATTTAAATTACTGATTTGCAATGCTGTTCTAATTCTTTGACTATATTCGACCTAATTCGACGCTAATAATTATTAGGTCAAATATCGCATAGAAAGGTTATGCAAAAGTTCTCAAAGAGCTAACCTTTGGTCATCTATTGTACTTGCCCACAATAGCTATTCTTATAATTTATGACCTGAAGGCACTAGGTTGAGAAGAAAATAAAAAAACAATGATATTTTCTATTCGCTATTGACTTTTATTTTCTCATGTTTAGGTTAGAATATGTTTTTAGGGGTATGAGGAACAGGGTGTGAAGTTCACTCATCCACCTTAGTAAAGGGAGGTCCTCCGACCAGACGGGTGTCGTGTCTGGCGGGCAACTGCCCAATGGTTGAAGTCGGGAACTTGTATGTCGATCGCGCGGTAAACTCTAATTGCGCGATGCAGGATTTGTGTGACGTGCGTCAGGATGTTGTGTGACGTCCGTCAGTATATTGTGTGACGTCAGGTCTTTTGTTGCGTAGTTCGCATGTGGCAATGTTGATGCCGCCACACGTTTATTTTTAGGACGAACGTGATTAAGTGACTCAGAGCGTTTGCAGAATATTTGCTTTGATAATATTTGACATACATAGGTACATGTGAGTAAAACTACTGTGCCTTATTCAAAAAATGTCGGCACAATGTTATCGTTAAGCCTTTTGAAAATGTTCGTAACAAGTTACTTATGCGGCTCGCTTATAACATTTCACATAATATTATGGATATGAAGCTTCAGATAATTTCTGACTACTCATCTCAGCTCACATTAAAAGTCTCGGCTATAAATACAGCCAGACTTTTCTGAAAGAAATATGACTCATGAATAAGATTTCAACTGTTTGCTCTCGCGTCCATTTTCTTTTGACATAGTTATTATATTTTAATAGTTACCTTTACCTACCTCTGTGCCCTGATTAGGGTTGCCAACTTTTTTTATATCAAACATAGTATTTTGCAAGCCATTACTGTAAAAATATAGTAGATGGCAAAAAAATAAAGTGGGTACATACATTTAAAAAAAAAAAATCTTCAAAGGCATTTTTTTACTACTATGGGTATGAACCTTTACTAACAGGTTTTTGTTGTCTTATTCATAACTATTTTTAAACTCTTAATTAAGGTTATAAAATAGAATAGAATAGAAAACATTTATTCGACACAAACAACACAACAGCAACAAACACATAAAAAAGAGAACAAAAAACATAACAATGAAATTGCAGATTTTTTTTTAAGAATACGTAAATAAATAATGTAAGTAAAAGATTTTTTTGTGTGCTACTTAGTTCAGAGTTTTTTTTTTTAATACCATTAATTCAGCTTTTATGAGATTTATACTGGTCCTATTGCGATCATTTCTCCATTTTGTATTGAGATAAAAATATAGTAGTTTCGCCTACAATATTTTTTTTTTAGAAACATAGTACCTACCTATTTAGGCCTCTAATATAGTTGCCAACCCTAAGCTAGACAGATAAATGCAATACGAATACAATATCAGGGCCCGCGATTCTCCATACAAACGTATTCCCCGTTTTTCTTCATGAATAATGCCTCTAGAGCTGTCATTTTTTTGTATAAAATCAGGGCCTCTATAGACATGTCCCTGTCATTTCCTTTTTTTCTGCAATAAATAAGTAAGGAAACTATGACCCTCCAAAAATTACAAAAATGCCCCATTTTTACCGCCGTGATTAGAGGACTACCAGACTAATTCGGAAAAGTTTTTAGCATAAAAGAAAATAATAGGAACCTAGATATATACTCTTTCTTAAAATTTTAATGTAAATAATTATTAAATCGGCTTAGTTTTCGAGGAGAAAAAAGGAGAATGCCAAACGTGGTTTTCGTAAAAAAAAATGTGAATAATCGGTCTGAGCTGCAGTTGTCCCTATCGCACTTTACGGGTTTTAACTCGGTTTTTCGGGCGCAGCGCGACGGCAATAGTTTCTTCAAATACTTATTTTTCAAATTCCTCGCAGCCCCTGTTCCCTCTTAAGGATGCTGTTGAGGCTTCCACCCTACTGAGTGCGTCAGGTATGTTCACTGATGCACACACTGACGAATATTTTGCAATAATGCGTAAGAAGGTGAACGCGCGCGCGCGCGCGCGCGCGGGAATCGTCTTGTATTGCATGGGACTTGGTGAAACTATCTGTGGTCGGTAATCGATATATTATCAATTTATCACCTTTGTTCTAAGTATAATATACATACTAACATGGTTTATAAGATAATTTAGACACTAACACAATGTGGGCCTATGTAGTCTGTAAATATTTTTTTTAATTTATTTATTATTTATAAATATTGCTTAATTATGGTTGAGTACAACGTGTCTTTTCCAATTTTTCAGTGCCTAGCCGCGGGCTCCTCGATAATGAATCGCGAGGAGGAATCGGCGGCCATGCGTCCGCTGGCAAAGGCGCTCACACGCAGCCTCGAGACTGTCCGCTCGTTGCTACGGGAGCAGTGCCTCAGACCGCGAGGCATGGCGCTGTCGCAGCACGACGACATGCTACACGAGAGCCTCCGGATATTTGACAGGTGATGACGTCAACTACTATTTAGTTCAAAGCGAAAGTGAAGCTTACAGGGGCCGTATTATGAAGTATTAATTCCATCATTATTCCACTGCGAAAAAAGAATGATGCTGTCGGCCTTGTATAGCTCCGTCTCTCACTCACACTAGAAAAATGGTGGCATTAAATACGTCATAATAGGGCCCCTGGACATATGGTTTAACGGTTGAACAAGACGCTTAACGAAACCGAGTCATTTGTTCTTCCTGTTATTATGATAATTTGATTGTACTGGAATGGTCCAGTACAATCAAATATGGAATATGGAAGGTTCCAAGGTATGGACCTAGGAACATTCTGGTTACCGTCTGGACTATATTACCTAGACCATATTAAGTATACCGTACCGTACTGACCGACCGAACCGTCTCGTTTGACCTTCCATCGGAGGTATTGAAGGTCAAATTTTTAATTTGCTTTTTTCACGAAAATAAGTTTTAACTCTAAAAAATCTCCTGTAGGAGTTGTGGGGCTCATGGGCGCGTTACATTGCGCGTTGCCTTAAACAGCGATCCCACCAAAATAACAGTCGTACGGGTCGATCGAAGGTAAAGCTACACTTGCTGCGGTCGGTTTGTGGATTGGTGACCAGTCATTACAACGGCTTAGCACGGAAGGGTCTCAACCCTTCCGTGTTAAGCCGTTGGTCTTGGCTGTCATTTGTAGATCTTTGGCAGCCGTTACGCGTAGTCATATGCCCATAAACCTGACAACCAGTCTTACCAGGGGGTATCATGTTACTCAGTTACAGCTGGCAGTCGCTCCGTGTAAAATACCGTATTCAGCTGCATGAGGTTGAGACTGGAAGCCGACCCCAACATAGTTGGGAAAAGGCTAGGCAGATTGATTAATTGTTTCTTAGTTTGATGTACCTACAGAATGCGTTGATAACGTCTATGTAATGGGTCATTTTACACCCTATATACTCATCAGTCAAATTTATGTAACCGCAGAGACAATAATTCAGTGCTGCAGAGTCGGTAATGCTGTTCCTTGTTTACTAGATATTGAGCCACCTGTCACACCGCCGATAAGGAAGCAACTATAAAGCTATCAATGATTTTGTCGCTCAAAAACATACAAAATATTGTAAGTCCGGTGTAAGTAATAGTAAATCGCTGACGGTCCAAACCGCTGGTGAGTGCTCGTTTGTCGCAGCGACAAGAGCTATCAAAGAGAGTACTCGCTCAGCGATGGCCGCACACTCCCTGAGAGATTTACGCCTGGTATGCATACGCATAACAGCGAGTAATTACGCGCTTCTCGTTAATCGCTGGCGGTGGGAAAGGTGCCTAATGCATCGCGTGTAAAGGCCTACCTTGACCACGATATGAAAATAACCTTCACACAGCGGAAAATGGAAAACACGAGCTCTGTTTTTTTGTATTTTTAATTAACCAGGAAATAAAATTTCTCAGCATAACCCGAGGCCACGGAATGAGAGATTGATCAAAAATTTGCGGCTACAACAGACCGACAAACACTTACATTCAAAGACACCACACGCTAGTTCGCTAGTCTATCTAACTGAACTAAACTCGTACATACTATTAAAAGGAGCGCAAACTCTAAGCTAGTCTAATGAATCACAAAGAAAGAAAGAAGGATTCAAAAACACCACCCTCTAGTTCGCTAGTCTATCTAACTGACTCGTACATATTATTATAAGGAGCGTAAACTCTAAGCTACTCGAATGAATCACAAAGAAAGAAAGAAGGATTCAAAAACACCACCCTCTAGTTCGCTAGTCTATCTAACTGACTCGTTCATATTATTATAAGGAGCCTAAACTCTAAGCTACTCGAATGAAACACAAAGAAAGAAAGAAGGATTCAAAAACACCATCCTCTAGTTCGCTAGTCCATCTAACTGACTCGTACATATTACTATAAGGAGCGCAAACTAAGCTACTCGAATGAATCACAAAGAAAGAAAGAAGGATTCATAAACACCACCCTCTAGTTCGCTAGTCTATCTAACTGACTCGTTCATATTATTATAAGGAGCCTAAACTAAGCACTCGAATGAAACACAAAGAAAGAAAGAAGGATTCAAAAACACCATCCTCTAGTTCGCTAGTCCATCTAACTGACTCGTACATATTATTATAAGGAGCGTAAACTCTAAACTACTCGAATGAATCACAAAGAAAGAAAGAAGGATTCAAAAACACCACCCTCTAGTTCGCTAGTCTATCTAACTGACTCGTACATATTATTATAAGGAGCGTAAACTCTAAGCTACTCGAATGAATCATAGCGAAAGAAAGAAGGATTCAAAAACACCACCCTCTAGTTCGCTAGTCTATCTAACTGACTCGTTCATATTATTATAAGGAGCCTAAACTAAGCTACTCGAATGAAACACAAAGAAAGAAAGAAGGATTCAAAAACACCACCCTCTAGTTCGCTAGTCCATCTAACTGACTCGTACATATTATTATAAGGAGCGTAAACTCTAAGCTACTCGAATGAATCACAAAGAAAGAAAGAAGGATTCAAAAACACCACCCTCTAGTTCGCTAGTCTATCTAACTGACTCGTATATATTATTATAAGGAGCGTAAACTCTAAGCTACTCGAATGAAACACAAAGAAAGAAAGAAGGATTCAAAAACACCACCCTCTAGTTCGCTAGTCTATCTAACTGACTCTTACATATTATTATAAGGAGCGTAAACTCTAAGCTACTTGAATGAATTACAAAGAAAGAAAGAAGGATTCAAAAACACCACCCTCTAGTTCGCTAGTCTATCTAACTGACTCGTACATATTAAGGAGCGTAAACTCTAAGCTACTCGAATGAAACACAAAGAAAGAACGAAAGATTCCTGAATAATTACTAAATTTGTCGCTACAACAGACCGACAAACACTTGGCATCCAAAGACACCACACCCTCTAGTTCGCTAGTCTATCCAACTGACCCATAAATACTACAAGGAGCGTAAACTCGTTAGCTACTCGAATGAAACACAAAGAAAAAAATATTCCTGAATAATTACTTTTTACATCTAGACGGGCGCTGTCTTTTGGCTAAAAAAGTAGCTAAGCTGTGGCTAAGTAAAATAGCCACACGGGTCGATTGATAAGGTTAAGCTTCGCTTGCTGCGGTTGGTCCGTGGATGGGTGACCATCTTTACATACCAAGACACCTCCGTGCCTCGGAAAGCTTGCTAAGCAGTTGGTCCCGGCTGTCATTCGTGGATCTTTGACAGTCGTTTCGGGTTGTCAGAAGCCGGAAAGGCTAGTATCAAATATGATACCCCTTTGGTAAGCCTGGTTGTCATACTTTTACACGCGATTACTGTACTGTAAGCTGTACTTTAGTACGGAGCGGAGCGGTGTGGGGCTCGTCGCCGTGGATTGCACTATCTATAGCGGGGTTGTGGAGGTCAGATAGGCAGTCGCTCCATGTACAATACTGGTATTCAGCTGCATCCTGTTAGACTGGAAGCCGACTCCAACATATTCGCGAAAAGTCTCGGCAGATGATTACGGGCGCTGTCAACTCTCTGAGCGGACTCGGTATTTATCTCTAAAACATGCCATTAGCTTCTGAAACAACCGTGGCGGTTGGTTGGCAAACCCATGGAAACTCATTTTCATCCCACCATCTCGGAAAGAGTATTTTTAATCTTCAGTATCTGAGTGGAAAAGCCGTTTTTATTCTCTAGAGGATAAAGTAAATTGAATTTAGAACATCGTGTGCACTAAGTTTGTGAATTAAAAAAAACATTAAACCTATTTACTGCTACCTCTATGGTGCCGAATATATCATACAACTTTTTTTTAATTTGTTAAAAACTCAGACTCGGAACCTTCTTGGTGTTCTTTTTTCAATTTGCTTTGTACGCGGTTCTTTACGCGGCATTTTTTCACGTCATTGTTAAACCTTAGGTATATTAAAAACAAGAAACTTGAAAACAAGTGAAAAAACTAAAATGAGTGATTCTAGCGACGAGGAAGTTTGCTTGACGCCAACAGAATTGACTGAAACTGTTAATAATGCGCAAACGTTTTTTTTTTTGCATTTAGTCATTTCCTCGCTGAGGTGGAATGAAAAGTTACGTGTTGCACTCGAGTGCAAAGATTTTTCACCTCGTGCTCTTTTGATTCCCTCGCTAACGCTCAGGATTCTAATTTTGAATCACTCGCTGCGCTCGTGATTCAATTTTAGAATCCTTCGCTTGCTCGGTCATCAAAATTGAACACGCGGTTAAAAAGCAACTTTGCACTCTTGTATAACAAATAACTATTACTTGTCCCGTCCCTAGTTTAAGTAAAGCTGCAATCTAAGCAGCTTTCCTTTAACGACTTACGACTAATCTGTTTAATTTTGACAGTTCAACAACATTCATTGCGTTATTTAGGTTGTTGAGCAGATTTTTATTTCGAACTTATGAAACAATGGATTAGCAATCTGTTTCAAAACGATTCAGATTCTGATTGATCGTGTGTTACGGAATTAGGGTATTGGTCTAACATTTAACTTATTTTTTTTCTAACTGAATAGACAGCTGTGCTGCTGGGGAGCTTCTTGCGCCACTTCTTCCCAGCTAAAGCACTAGGAAGTGATGAAGGGTGGGCGTTTTGGGGGACTGTCTTATGTAATTTTGACATTCGAAAAGTGCTGATTCTCAGCCTAGTTTGAATAAATGACTTTTGAATTTTGAAACTAACATTTGGTTTGCTTTCATTACAGGTTGTTCGCAGAGTTCGAGCTATGCTATGTCAGTGCTATGGTAAACGTGAAGACGCCGCACGAGTTCGAAGCTCAACAACTCATCTGCGTGCTGTTCTCGGAGAGTTTGTGGAGGGCGCTCAAACAGAACTTGCTCATACAGGAACAGGTTAGTCTTCTCTTGTTCGTAGTATTCAAACTAATACCTACTCGTCACAAATGTACGGGACAGCTGATTATTTTTCCGCGGTTACGATGTTGGTCCCATTGAGTAAGTAGTTCAGTTTCATGGTCAGTACCACACTCGAAAGCGCCGAAAGCGAAACCGTCAGGTTAGCCCGCAAAATTCAAATTTTCTTACGTTTTTTTGCAATTTGCAGGTCAGTAACAAGTTGTATGTTGATCTTTTAGGGGCATGAGGAACAGGGTGTAAAGTTCACTCATCCACTATAGAAAAGGGAGGATCCTCCGACCAGACGGGTGTTGTGTCTGGCGGTCAGATTGCCCGACTGTTGATGTCGGATAGTCTTATATATGTCGTTCGCGCGGTAAACTCAAATTGCGCGATGCAGGATTTGTGTGACGTCATGACTTTGATGCGTAGTTCGTATGTGGCGGAGTAATCGCTACAATCTGAGTATAATTCGCGACCGTGACAAATATGTGTATATATAATTAAAATCATCAATACAATTGAATGACTATTTCTTGAAATCATGACATTTGAGGCCAATTCTAACGTAAGAAGTTGTGATGCTAATTCTTATGCTTATAATTCTGTAAATACATATTTGTTACGGTCGCCAATCATATTTTAATCAACATTCACCCTGACACTGACAAGGGTTGGCATGATTAAATCAAGTGATTTTTTCAATAAAAATTATTGATTAAATCAAATTGTTTTACTTTCTTCCTATTTGTAATATAAATTAAAATTCTTAATTTTAGATAACGGATAGATACATATACAAACAAATGTATGTTAAAAACCACTTTGTGTTCTATCTGTTCCTGAATTTAGAATGTACAAAACTTTTTTCTATAAAAGACTACCAGATTGCATTCTTCTGTCTTCTACCAGGCATTTTAAACTATTTTATTGGTCAAAACTTGCGTTTCTTCCTATCTAATCCGAACTGAACTCAAGTGTCAAACAATACAAAGCAAGGGAAATCCTTCAACCGCCGTCAACCACAAGCGCGTTTCGTTTCAAGCACTATTTTAAGTGGATTTTAAAAGGTTCAAACAAAAAATCGATAAAATCACGACTTCTTGTTTTTTTTTCCCCAAAAATCATTTTTTTTTTGTTTTTTTTTAACCCTGACCTGCAAAAAACTAGGAAATTTGAAGGGTACCCAGGCGCATAAATATCTTCTAAACATACCCTTTGTATAATTCCAGGTGGATTCCTACGACCCGGCGCTCATGTTCGCGGTGCCGCGGCTGGCGATAGTCAGCGGGTTGCTGATATACTCCAGCGGACCGCTCAGCATTGATAAGCCACCTGGTACTTTATTATTTTTATTTATTTCTTGTTCAGGATTGTTGACGACGCGTCTCACCTGCACGATTTTCGGGATTCTGTGATTTTTTTTAGTCTAAAGAGTGTACATTCTGAATGTTGGTAAGTAACGTCACAAATTAAATAGCTGTGTTGTTTTTATTAATTTTTCAGTATTATTAAACGAAATGATAAAATATCGCTCTGCACTAAGAATACTCAAATATTGATTAGGAATTGCTATAATAACACTGAATTAGGTGTTGAAGCATTTGGAAAGTTTCCATATTATAATCATTTGTTCACACATAAATAAATATTCAGTGTTACTATATTAATGACTGCAATATGTCACGATTCCGTGCTTCTATTTCTGATATTTACCAGTTTTAAACGAATATTTTATCTTTGATGATCCACAGAAGAGATGTCGGACATGTTCCGTCCATTCCGCACGCTGCTGCACAAGATCCGCTCCCTCCTGTGGACGCTCGACCGGCGCGAGCTGATGGCTCTCGAGCGGCTCCTGTGCACCAACGAGGAAATCTCCAACCTCACGCGACACCTGCCCGCTGGTACGTAAGGAAGAAAGATAGATTGAATACAAATCATCTGTGTAGCCTTTTCCCAACTAAGTATGTTGGGGTCGACTTCTAGTCTAACCAGATGCAGCTGAATACCAGTATTTTACATGGAGCGACTGCCTATCTGACCTCTACATTTCTACAAGCAATTACTGGGTAATTCGATACCCCTTGGTAAGACTGGTTGTCAGACTTTCGGACTTCTGACGACCCGTAACGACTGTCAAAGATCTACGAATGACAGCCGGGACCAATAGCTTAACGTGCTTTCCGAGGCACGGAGGGGGTCTTGGTATGTAAAGTTGGTCACCCATCCACGAACCAACCGCGGCAAGCGTAGCTTAACCTGATCGATCGACCCGTGTGACTGTTATTACTTAACCACAAGTCCCTCATAGATTGAATACAAATAAAGAAATAAATGTTCTGCTTCGCTAGAAATGTACCACCACTGAAATGTGACTTAAGCCGACCGTTTTATTCCACTCTAGTGACATAACATTTTGTGAGATGCGGTAACTGGATTTTAAATTGTGTGCGCATCATAACTACTGCAACTGCTTATTGACAAGCCACAAGAAGTGAAAAGCAGTACCTATGTCGATAAATAGTGACCGGTCCCTGCTTCGCACGGGTGCAACGGTGACCTGTCAAAAGATCGAGATTTCTGTGCTATACCTAAGATAAATATGTAGTAATCTATCTATAAAATGCTATGCGGTTCTTTGGTAAGCGTATCACTTGAGAACGGCTAGACTGATTTGGCAATTTTTGTTTTAAAATCTTCGCAATAGTCCGAATAAGGTTTTTATGAAAAGAAAAATATGAATAGTTTCCCGGATTTGTGAACGTTTTCTTGCTATGGTATTTTGTAGTGGTCAGCTAGAGTATTCCGGTATAAAAGTTCTTAATGATCTAAAAAAGAAAGAAAATGAATTTATTTGACTCAGTTTAAACAGAAAAAAAAATATTATTTCGATCTAAGCGGTCACACAGACCCGAAAAGCGACTTTGTTTAATACCATGTATAGATTCAATGATAATGAGAGCAGCGGTGGCCCAGGGGTGGCGGCTCCGACTTACGAACAGTAAGTCGTGGGTTCGAACCCAGACAGGCGCATTACTTTGTGTAATTTATTTCATCACCACTGCTCTCAAAACGGTGAAAGAAAACATCGTGAGGAAACCGGCATGTCCTAGAACCAAAAATTCGAAGACATGTGACATCTACCAATCCGCACAGGGCCCGCGTGGTACTCGTAGATTCCAGCCCACCCCCTCTCATTGAGAGGAGGCCGTGTCCCTGCAGTGGGAACGTTATAGGCTGATGATGATGATAGATTCAATACTCCATACGAAATGTTTATTTTCAGATTTTTTTCAACGAATAATCTTAAGGTTGTTTTTATTTTCCAGACACGAATGAATCGTCAAACGGCTGGTCCTGTCCGTACCCAGACCTGGGAGAGTTTGTGTCAAGGTTCTACGCGGACCACGCCAACTGCCGGGATTTATACTCACACCAATGGTAATTAACATTAATGATTAAAAATAACTTAATCTAAAACAATAAGATCATTCAAAAATAAAAGCTTTATAAAAACTTATATGCTTGTGGGTGGGTGCAACAAGCCTGTTCAAACATTGACTTGATATTGTAAAATCAAATGTCATTTATTTAAACTAGGCTGAGAATCAACACTTTTCGAACGTCAAAATTACATAAGACAGTCCCCCAAAACGCCACCCTTCACTTCACTTCCTAGTGCTCTAGCTGGGAAGGAGAAGTGGCGCAACAAACTACGCAGCAGCAGAAAAACTTGATTCTATAAAATAGTATGCAAAATAATTTACCATTACGCAACAACTAAACATTAAACAACAACATTAACTATTTAACATTAAATTAATTATTTGCCATTATGTCAACTTACCTGGCAGATAATTACTCAGAAATCAGTTTCTTTTCTAATTAATTTAGTAATAGATAGTAAATAATGTGGACACTGATTCATATAAATACAATAACTTTTATCCTTTTACTACCGACTTTTCATTGGTCAGGGGTCGTATTATGACGTATTAATGCCACCATTATTCCAGTGTGAGTGCGAGACGGAGCTATATGAGGCCGCTAGCGCCATCCTTTTTTCACAGTGGAATAATGATGGCATGAATACTTCATAATAAGGCCCCAGATAACTTATAATAACTGAAGAAAAAAAAAAATGCCCGTTTGACATTTTTTCCGTACAAAACCTGTCAAGCCGCAATTTTTATTCTTCAGATACAAGTTACCTGAGGATTAAAAAATCAGCCCTCAGGTTAATTGATTATCTTGAAGTTAATTTGAAATTAAAGTCTTACATTTTTCTCCCCACAGTTCAACAGAGCCAGTAATAACAGACGGCGACTATCTGCCGGACAACATCGAGGTGATGACTCCGATAATAGACGGACTGCGCCGTCTGTCCGAAGGAACGGTCGACACCGAAGGCCACGAATCCGAACACGACACCATTAAGACAACCTCCCGACACTACTCCACAGACACGGCAAGCACTGACACATTCCAGACTAATGATAGCAGAGAATACATTGAAAGAGCCAGAAAAACAAGCAAAACTGAGAGTTCTGATCTTTCGTCGTTGAGAAACTTGTCAACTAACGGTTTGATGATGTTTGATCCGCTTGTCATCAACGCCTCAACAAGTGACTCAAACAGACAGATACCTGACCATGATCTAGTGACGTCATTAAACGAACAAGTCACGGAAATTGCCGATCGTCTTTCGTCTATTGCCGCTAGCGATGTGGACATCATAGATCATCAAATACACTCGTTTTCAACAAACGATGTGCCTACGTTGATATCGGCTGATGATTCGGAAGCGTACGGGTTTTCTGGACCAAGGAATGAACAATTAAGTTGTCTGCCTTCGACGAGTCACGGGTATTTGATACCCAACGCGATTAGTCACGACACTGCAGTACTATCCTCTTTATCACACAACAATTCTGCTGTCTTCAACCAAGAAGACGATGCAGGAAGCGACATTAACAGTGCAATGCTCAACTCAACAGATCTCCCGCTCATTATCCCCGACAATATTGACGCGGATATAGTAAACACTAATATATCAATAGCTAACGCCAATCTAAGCTCACTGCTACTAACCAATGAGGAATACAATAATTTAGCAGAAGAAACAGCAGACGGTGATAACACAAGTTTCCATTCGGCAAAAATGACGCTAGATAGAGTGGATGAGAGAGTTAAGTTTATGTTAGGTTATGAAAGCGAACATGAATCCGCGGTCGATTCGGGCGTCAGTACTGAAAACACTAGCTTAGATAGATCGCCCGACACCGACCAAAACAAAGACATCAAAGATATCAGAGACAATCACTTCATGCAACAAAACAGGGTACTAAAAAGTCCGGATGCAGAAACAGACGATGATAAACACACCAAAAACACTCTAGAAAGTTCCTTTTCCGATGTAAATAATGACGTTACTGTAAATATTAATTACGTAGAAGACGATAGTACGAAGAGTGAGGCGGGATCGTCGTCCGTTATGGATAAGGTTATAAATAGGTTAAGTTCTGACGAGGAAGGGTTGAATGAGGCGACCAATGTAAATAGTGAAGCGAGGCGAGTGTTGCAAGATTGGGGAGCGAATGCGGGCGATGAAGAGTACAGAACTATTGACGAAGTTATCACTGAGCTGAGAAGGCATAGAGAAGCTGATAAGAAGATTAGTTCGCTAGTTGAAGAAGACAATAACGTTAGTTCTAACGCCGATGTGGGGCCGTCGCAGTCAAGCCGGCCGAAGAAAACCCGGAAGACTAATACTAAGAGTAAAAAGAAAAAGAATAAGACATGGTCGCCTGGTATGGTGATACTCGATAATCGGTCCACGCAAAATCAGAATAGTCCGTTGAGATTGAACTTAGATCGTTTCGTTGATGAGAGGTGAGTTCGCTTTTATTTACATTTTATGTATGGCATTACATGCCAAGAATGTGTAAGTCGTTAGAAACTTTCCGTTTAGCTAATAAATTGATTGAAATCGACTTTCAGTCGAATGCAAGCGCAATAAGATTTCTCAAAACATTCAAGCAAACGTCTCCTCAAAATATTCGTGACAGTTTGGCGATAAGAGTTATATTTGGACCGCAATCACACGCCATTTTACTCGATGCTCTCATCCAACCCATTGTTAATACGATGTTATAATTATGTATGTATGTATGGTTACAGCGGAACTTCATGCGGAGCGTCGGAATGCGCGGATGACGAACAAATAGCGCTCGCGTTACAAGCGCAGGAGCTCGCGGCTAGGCAACACGCGCGCGGGAAGTTCAAGTATGTATATCAATCAACTTGTCCATACAGTCTGTATGCCAACGTCATAAAGGTCATTATTGTCAAAAATATTGAACAATGTGTTGAATTCGGGAGTCGGTGGTGACATACTCAGCATTTATAGAATTATATTCAGGTTCGTGACGAACATGACGTAAAAAAATCTCAACTATTGCTGTTATAATCAATCCAATCTCAAGAACCTCAGCCAGCTGCAGCCGATTTCTTTGTAAATATAAGAATCAGCTGCAGTTTTACTGATCAGAGACTTTTAGGACTCGAGATCGCGCCCGCCATGGGTAAAACTTAGGCCCAACTGCACCAGAAATCACTAAATACATTTAGCACTAAAGAAAAATAGTAAATCATTTCATTTCGTCGCGAATATGGCTTATATTCTAAAACTTATTGGTCGAGTTGTCTCAAGCGCTACTGCTGAGTATGAGGTCCTGGGTTCATTTTCCATGTCGGGCAAAGTGTTATTGGGTTTTTCCATCTGGAATTTCTCACAAGCAGCCCGGAGTCCGGATTTGTGCCCTGTTAATGGCAATAGGCTCACCACCCATTACACGGGACTTCAACATAACTGGTGAAATGTGGTTGTACTATAGGGACACCTCTGCCTTAACCTTCGGGGAAACAAGGCGTGATGTTATAATTTCAAACCTTTCAGATCAAGTGAAGACCTTATCCACCGCCTGTTCGTCTGCATCGCCGGCGTTGCAGACCAGCTACAGACGAACTTCGCAGCAGATCTCCGAAACATTCTGAAGTCCGTATTCCTTATGAACCAGTCCCCGGACCCACCGGAGCCAGTGGAAGACAAACCGCCTGCGATCGAGTATGAGGTGACTGAGGATCAGGTTATACAGAATGGTAAGTTGTAATTTGGCTTTCTTACATTCCTAAACCCTATTCACATGTGAAGATTGTATGCACGCGCCCCGAAGCGACGTAGCGCGGTATGTAATTTTGCTGCACGACAGACGACGCAATCTGAGGTGTATTAAGATTGCACTGTGAGGGTTTAACCTCACAGGGGGTTAGTAGCTATGAATTAAAATATGCGGAGGTACTTTAAGAGGTCCAGAGGACCGCTGTATTTCATACTCTCAAGTAATTACAATATATCGAAGCACGACTTGGAGCCCTAAACCGATCTGTCACGGAACAAATGCTAGACACGTAAATATTCAAAAGTAATTCTATATTTCAATGTTAGAATGTCGGCCAGTCATACATACTGCCAGCCATTAAACCTCTACAGCACCGAGCTTGTTTTTACAAACAAACATGTTTTTATTAAGATTGTTCTTGTTCGTCGTGTTTATTTATTTATTTAAAAATATAAAAATTGCTTGCTGCACTTAACCTTTTAAATGTCTTAAGTCTTAAGTTTTTAGCTAAATATTATGTTGGTGGCTTGCTGCACGCTTTAGGGTAAGCTTTAAGAGGGAACAGGGCCTGCGATTCTCCATACAAATGTGTTCCCCTTTTTTTCTTCTTGAATAATGCCTTTAGAGCAATTAGTTTTTCATAAAATCAAGGTCTGCTGTATACACGGCCCTGTCATTTACTTTTTTCAGCAACTTAATGGTAAAGAAAATATAACCCTCCAAAAATGATAAAAATGCCCCATTTTTACCCGCGCTGTGATTAGAAGATTACCACACAAAATAAAAATAAAATTAACATAAAAGAAAATAATAGGAACTGAAACATACCCTTTCTTAAAAATTTTATGATTGAATCGGCTTAGTTTTCGAGGAGAAAAAAGGAGAATAGGAAACGTTGATTTCGGCAATTTTCTTTGTGTAATAATCGGTTTGAGCTGTAGCTGTCCCTATCGCACTCTACGGAGGCAGACTTGAGGTAAGACGATGGCAATACTTTCTTCAAATACCTACTTTTCAAATTCTTCGCCGGCCCTGTTCCCTCTTAAAGCTTACCCTAAAGCGTGCAGCAAGCCACCAACATAATATTTAGCTAAAAACTTCATGCAAACATTAAGCATAAATTTACTGCTATACATAAATATGTCCACATATTAAATTTAAAATTAGTGCATAATAAAATTAAAATAATAATAATATGCGATGAAAGTATTCAAACCTCCACGTAAAAGTGAATAGTGGTCCTCAAAATCGATATAACATTTCCAGGCAGCTCATTCGACAGCGTGTATTCGGCAGAGGAAGTGTACGCGGACAGTACTTCGGACTCCACATCAGACGGGTCCACGCGGCTGGCGAGGCGCAACACTGTGAACGCACGCGACCAGCCCGGCGCGACTGAGGCGCGGCGCAAGGCGCACGACGCGCCCGGCCTGCAGGCGTCCGTGTCCACTGGGGACCTCACCTACAGGTATGTTGTACTATGCGTACATGTTGGAAGAATAATAATTAATCAAAATTATTTAATCAGCACTTTATTAATGTCAAAAGTTACACAATTTTCACTTACTTTATAGTCTGTTCCAAAAGTATAAGATGAAATTGTAAACAAACCCTGTTCATGTTAGTTTCTGACGCAATCACTCACTAAAGGGAATTAGTAACACATTCATCTTTATTTGACTGCCTCGTTGGTCTAGTGGTCGCAAGCGCTACTGCTGAGCATGAAGTCCTGGGTTCGATTCCCGAGTCGGGCATAGTGTTATTGGGTTTTTTTATCTGGAATTGCTCAGTAGCAGTCCGGAGTCTGAATTTGTGCCCGGTTGATGGCAATAGGCTCGTCCCCTATTACATGGGACTTATATTACTGGCGAAATGTGGGTGTACTATAGGTACACCTCTGCCTAACCCTTCGGGGAATACAGGTCTGATGTTATGTTGTCATCTTTATTTAGAAGGCTTCAACTTTGTTTGCTGATTTTGTTTACATTTTCGACAGAAACTTTTGCAACAGATCATACTTACGCATATACTTGCTGGTGTATTCTGTAAAAATCTCATCGTGGAAACTTAGGTGAAGTGAGCTTGAAATGAACTGTCATTGTACGATGTTAAGAGATTGACAGAAAGAGAGAATGAAAATACGTTTATTTGTGGTGAACATGACGCAAAGAAAGAACATAAAAAATGCGTCACATCCACGCAAAACGGCCATCGCTCAGCATAATTTTGCGACCCTATAAGATCCCAGCGCTGTCGCTGGTGACAGCTCCTTTCACGTTAGTTATCACGGTGAGATTTTTAGAGAAGTGAAGTACTGCTGTGTGGAGTAACCCTTCCCCCCCGCAGCGGGCCGGAGCGCGCGCCCGACTGGCTGCCCGACGTGGCGGCGCCCGCCTGCATGCGCTGCGCCGCGCACTTCACGGCCTTCCGGCGCCGCCACCACTGCCGCAACTGTGGTGCGTACGGCAGGCACGCCGCCGCGCCCCGCTCCGTACTAGAGTACAGTCGTCGCGGAGTGGGGCGCGGCGGCGTGGATTGCACTATCTGTACTGAGACATACCCGGCGGGCGGGGGACCCCCGGCGGGAACTAACTTACAGTGTGTCCCTGGATAAAGTGCACAAACGAAAATGGGTGAAACTAGACCATTATTCATCGACAAAAACATTGGAAAAAAAAAGTCTAAAAAAATTCAAAAATATAAATAAAATACTAAAAAGAGATGTATTGAAAAAATCAAACAAATATTTCATTTTTTTTCGGGCTTTTTGAACGAGTCTTACATTTGCAACAGCAATATTTTTAACTTTGGCTAGGTATCACAGCAATTAACATAGCCAGGTAGAGAATCATGTCTTTTTCACGGGATACAGCCAAATCAGCAATGGCTAATAAAATCGATAAATTACTACAACAATACCTTGCGTCGTCCCTCTCAATAAAGAACATGTAACACCAGAAATAAATACATATATTTAAATAAGAGACTGATTATAAATTAAAATACAGGTAACGAATTATTTTGGTTACTTCTAGGACAGGTTACCGCTATCTGGGTAACCAAGAACAAGAAACATGTTACTTACCTCTATTTAGGTTACCGTTTTAATACCGGTAACATACAGGCGCGCATGCCCTTTGACTAATGCCGACGGCACGATGTATTCAATTTAAGGTAACCTTTAAAAATACCTATAAAACATATGCATATTGTAACCGTAAAAATACCCATATTAATCATACCGGTTTCGGTCCCAAATTTAAATAGATTGATGTGCCTAAAGAGAAACAACAATGGTTTGGCCTGGCAATGTGTTCGATGTCAGAGCCATCGTCCGGAAAATCAAAACACCATGAATGTTTCACTTTGAATACTAGGACGACCCATACTGAAAATATTGTTAGCTATCTCACCACAGTAATAAATACAGTTTACAAACACCTTCATACGTACAGATTGTTCATATCATCTGTGCCCGCGGCACTATGTGTGGGTAAGGCGATAAGGACACGTGTTGCTCGGACGACGACTGCCACGTCACTGCCACACAAATTACAAGCGCACGCACACATGGTGCCGCGCGCACAGATGAGTCGAACTATCTGTAACAACTAACAACCAAATTAACACCAAATATTTACTTTCCAGGCAAATTATTCTGTGCATCATGCAGCTCAAACTCGATCCCACTGCCGCGCTACGGCCAGCTGAAACCCGTACGTGTTTGTGACGAGTGCTTCCGTTCTATTGCCACCCACTGTCGCCAGCCACAGACCTCGCAACAACACCGGTGAAACTTTGTACTATACTCGCTTGCCCTATGGAAACTTACTTGTGAGTGTCGTTAAAGAGTAGAAACGTCAATGTATGTGATCATCGTTACTTTGCACGAATTTTGGCTTAGTGTTTTTCAACTCACTGTTGCACCATTAAACTACAAGCGCAAGATAGAGAAGGGTACACGTTTAAAGGCACACATGAACTCGGAAAGGGATCGTCACCGTATCGCCGCGGGTCGTGAGCTTGTCCCGAGGCGAGGCGATTACGTTACGATCCCGATTAGTGTGCGTTGCAGTAGGGAGTTTTATACAAAGAATACTGAGTGGCTCGAGTTGATACGGTGACGATCCCTTTCCGAGTTGATATGTGTGCTATTTCCTATACACGTCCTAAGTAACGTTGATTAATTTCTGACTGTAATTCATAACAATGTACCAGATAGTAACCTATATAAGTCCAGGATTCGATGATCAGGTCGGCCAAAGTGATATTGGGTTTCTCATTGATAGAAATTTCTCAATAGCAGCACAGAATAGTACAGAAGCCGCACTGCGCAAGGGCTCGTCTTGTCGGGCCAATTCAGTGAGCGTACCGTAGTCAGAAGATATAAGAATTATGCGATAGAAAACGAGGCAACTTCTTGGTGAATATAAATACGTGAGTATGTAATTAGCGCTGTGCGACCTGAATTGCACTTTATTGTGTCGCAGCAAGACTCGCTTTTTATGTATATGATTTTGCGGAGTGAATCTTCTGTACTATTCTGTGGTAGCAGCCCATTGTTTGAATTGTGCCCGGTTGTTCGCAAGAGAGTCGCTTCTATTTACATGGAACATGAACATAACTGGCGAAATGCTGGTAGAATTTACAAATATACACCTCTCCTCGGGGAAGACAGATGAGTTGAAAAATAAAGCAATAAAGAAAATGTAAATCTCACAATTGACGTTTATACTCTATAACGCTCACAGTAAGTAACTTCGTTTAGGGTAGCTGGAGTTGATTTGTACAGTAATCTTTTACTATAGTATAGACTGACTTGCTGTATGTGCACTGTGCAGCATTAATGGAGTAAGACATGATAAAAACAACGCTTTAATTATGATTTGAGCCAGAAAAGGTCGAATTCGAGTCAGATTTTAGAATAAAATACCCGCTATTTGAAAGCCTGTTAAAAAACAAAAACTTCAAATTTCATGTCAAGTAAGATTGGCTGGTATTATTTAACTTGAGATTTGATATTTATTGGCCTTTCAGAAACTGGTATTTCTAAAGGCGTGTTCTAATGTGTATGTCTTGCTCGAACCTTCGTTCCATAGCTGCATCCAGCGAGTCTATGAACATACTATAGTAACACAAATTGTTATCACAATACTTAGTCAGCACGCGTAGCATGACCACCGTAGAAACGGGTTTTGTCGACGGAAGAATAGACAAAATGACAGATTGTGGCCGCTTTCCGAATTAGAATATAATCGCTCACAGCGCTGACATCGTTAATTGGCGTTCCGATTAAGATATCACGAGTATGACAGCTGAGGGCTGTCAACAATTCGGAACGCTCGTGAACGCGCTGACAGAACTCGCTCAACGTCAAAATTGCATATCATATTTCTTTGTGTATCTACCACACATTTCTTCTTCTTTGGTTAGGTGGTGAACGGTAGTCAGAAACACAATTTCGAAAATTCCACGTTTAAAGATAAGATGCGAGTCAAAACAAAACAGCACAACTGTCATTTTTGACAGCGCTTACGGTGATATTAGTAAAAGGCATGGTCGGCGTTATCGCAAGATGGCGTATGTCATGACGTCATCTATGACGATTCAAGACACAACGTTATCGCGCCCACGTTAATGCGGAACGGTTGTTAGCGCGCTCAAATCGATTACAGCGTAACTCGGAATGCGGGGTGTGTTTGTTTAACTGTCATTTTGTCTATTCTTCTATCGACAATACTCGCTTCTACTGTGGTCATGTTACGAGCGATGGTGTTAACTTCGTCGTATACGGACATGGCAAGTATGTATATAGTCGATACGGAGTATTACGTCAGACCGCGTAAGAGGACGTTGCCACACTGAAGTGGAGACAAACGGAGATATGCAGGAATCGACCAATCTACCATTAAGGTTTAAATTGCTATTAATTTGTTGACAATTTTTCTATGTTTTTTTTTAATATGAATAATATTTTCTAATTTTAATTTTATTTTATTGTAAGTATTCTTTTATAATATATATGTACATCTAATACTTATATTTCATGCTGGATTATATTGGAATGTAATATGAAGTGTTACTGAATAAAGACATTGAAATTGAATCACAATGGTTGAAATCCACATCGCGTCATTTTCCCCGGTCCGCTTCTCGTTAGTAGAAACCGCGCAATGTTTTTAAGTATTTTATTTTGCCGGATGCCACTCTTCCATCAACTCTGTCCATTATAAAAACGAAGTTAACACCAGAAATTTCGATATTCTTACGTATAAAGGTGAACTTCCTCGTCTGATTTGTTTTTTTAATTATAGCAGTTAATTTATCAGACAAAATGTGTTATTGTCTTCGAAGTATATAATGACATTAACATTCAACCCTTTATATTCAATTTTTCGTCCATTATAGTGTATTTTTATAATCAACGTGTTATATTTGAAATGTTATTCTAAAATACACTTTATAACTTTCGTAAAAGGTTTATACCTATTTGAATAGAAGTTAGCTTGGATAATTTTGTTTATTATCCTGTTACAGTACCCATATTTTGCCAAGTAAACAATTTTTTACTGTTTTTGGGATATAAACATAATTTAAAATGGCTCTGAATTCAAATATACATTGCGTACATACCCCAAACTTGTTAATAGCGGTGTTATATAAAAATATGTATGGTTTGTTTCATATTGACTGATATAAATTTTCGTGTAAGGAATTTCCATATTTTGTTAGGTAGCTCTCTAAATATTAATGTTGTTGCTACATGTTTTATTGTAACATGTTGTAATGCTTGCAGACGCCATTATGAATAAAAATACTAGTTTTTTGTCTGTGTCGGTAGTCAGTAGTTATGTCATCGAAGAATCTGTCTTCCATTCGCAGAATACGACTCGATTTAACAAAATATGAGTTTTAAAAATGTTTGCCTTTTTATACAAAGAATTCAGAGGCCTTTAATCGTCTGTTACCACCACGTCGCATCAAAAATATGTGCTTCTGAGTTTAAAAATATGTGCTTCTGAGTTTAAAAATATGTGCTTCTGAGTTTAAAAATATGTGCTTCTGAGTTTAAAAATATGTGCTTCTGAGTTTAAAAAATCATTGTCTTCCTAATTCCTCATACTTTTTAAAAATCTTGACCATCACAATCCGCCTCGTCCATGATATTATCATAGTTGTTGAATGAACATGGCAATTTTAATACTAATATAAAATAATTGCGTCATTAGAATAAAGTTATTGGCATCTGCAAGCAAAACTTCGACGCCCCAAAATAAATAATGGAAATTGTTTTGTTTATAGATTAGTTAAGGACATTCGAAAAGTATATTTTTAAGAATACTATTGTCTGATTGAATTTTTAGGTCATTACTTTATTGAGTATGGCGTAGCGTTGTGACAGAAATGTAGTCTATGACACTGGCAATTCGCTGCCTTGTCTATACCACATCCCTGTCCCCACCCTACGGTCTACGATCTTAATATTAATCTATGACTTTAAATAAAAAATAAAACTTTAAAAAGATTCCATAATTTTTATATCCAACACTTTAGATTTTTAAGCATTCTTTTAATGTTAAGGTATAACGTTGAATGTTTGTAAATTTTGTAAAGGTAATGAGTGTACCCACATACCCATAGATTTTGTATATTGCAAATGGTGAATTATGATAGCTATTTTCAAAAAATGTTATAAGTGATAGGTATATCATATTTTAACGTGTAAATAAATTTCGTTATTAGCTATCAATCGTTTTTTTTTTCAATAGCAGCGCCCCTCGGTTTCACCCGCATAAGTCTCAATCCCGTTGGAACATCAGGATAATAAGTAACTATGTGTTAATTCAGGTTATAAACTATTTGTGTGCCAAATTTCATCCAAATCCGTTCAGTCGTTTTTGCGTGCAAGAATAGCAAACAAACATCCATCCATCCATCTTTACAAACTTTCGCGTTTAAATATTATATAAATATATAGTAGGACTCATGGTCCTAAGCTAAGTAGGTACCTTAGCTTAGGACCATGAGTCCTCAAGAGTCCCCAAAAAAACAGGATAGGTTAGAATTACCACCCAGGCCGGAGCCGAGTTAGTCGCCGTGACTAAGCTAAGGAAACTCTTACCAAATACACTCGAGAGCAATGAATCCGGGTCACTTAAAGAATGTTAAAAATCTCGGAAACTAAAAATGATAGGTTAATGCAATAAATTGTATTTAATAGACAATGTAATACTCCTTAAATGAAAGTAAAAAAAATATGAGTCACCATACATTTTATTAACACAAAATTACGAAAAAATAATATTTAAGAAAATAATTAAGAAAAAATCTGCTGATCTCTCCTTAAAACAAAAATAGGAAACATGAAATTTTTGAACTTTATTACGATTTTCTTGAATTTTAATACTTCGTATTGCCTCCTCGTGCTTCCATTATTGCGTTTACGCGGTTTGGCATGCTGTACACCAAGTTCCTTATACGATTTTGGGGAATATTCTCCCATTCCTCTGTGAGAGCAATTTTGAGCTCACGAAGCGTGATTGGGGGAGGGTTTCGTTGTTTTACGCATCTGCCTAGCTCGTCCCAAGCATGCTCGATCGGGTTGATATCCGGGCTGCGCGCTGGCCACTCCATACGAGTAATGTTCATCTCTTGAAGGTAGTCATTCACAATCCTACCTGTATGAGGTCGGGCATTGTCATGCATAAATATAGCATCCTCACCTAAATTGACCATAAATGGACCAACGTGATCATTGAGGATTTCTTCCACATATCTTTCGCTAGTTAAAGAGCCGTTTTCTATGATCACCAGCTCTGTGCGACTTTCAGAAGAAATTCCGGCCCACACAAGTACAGACCCACCACCGTAGGCTACTTTTTCTTCGATGCATGCTTGCTTGAATCTTTCCCCTGGTCTTCGATACACTCTGTGTCTTCCATCGTGCTTGTAGAGCATAAATTTTGATTCGTCGGAGAACATAACTTTTGACCAATCTTCAATACTCCAATTTACGTGGCTCTGGGCATATCTTAGTCTTGAAATACGATGCCCACGCTCCAGTTTAGGGCCGTTTGCAGGTCTAAGGGGTTTTAAGTTAGATTCAGCAAGCCGACGTCTTACTGTCCATGCACTTGGGTTACTTCCTCCGAGGCGTCGAAACTGATTTGTGAGTTCAGTTCCTGTAAGAAAGCGATTTCGAAGCATGGTGTTCACCAAGTATCGGTCTTCTCGTGCTGTGGTACACCTGGTTCTGCCCGTTCCTGGTCTGCGTAGGTTAGAACCAGTTTCTTCGTAACGTCGGAGAACTCTTTGTACTGTTGACAGCGACACACCGACAGTCCTGGCTGTATCGCGCTGACTCCGGCCGGTTTCCAGCATTGTAAGTATTCTGGTGCATTCTTCAGGCGTAAGCGACATAATTTCAGCTTGAATAATGAATATAGAGCACTATCAACATGGTTTATGTACCCACATAATGACAGATTACAAACAAAAGCAAAACCAAATGCTGTAATTTCGTAGTTCCATCTTCGAAAGTGGCCCTTTTTCAAATTTGATTTTTTTATGATATAACTTTACAATAACTAAGAAGTTTTAATACCTTCATTTAAGGAGTATTACATTGTCTATTAAATACAATTTATTGCATTAACCTAGCATTTTTAGTTTCCGAGATTTTTAGGATTCTTTAAGTGACCCGGATTCATTGCTCTCGAGTGTAGGTTAGGTTAAGTTAGAACTGTGAACAACTGCGCGAGCGGCGCCGGGGCACCGGGCACTACATTGAGTTGGTCGCAGTTACTTAGACTTTTTAGTATTTTCAGGACCCCAAAATATAGATTATTTGAGGTTCACAAAAATATGATGTCGTGATAAAATATAATCGTGTCGACTGACGTCATTTGCATGGTGACCAATAAACGACTAGGGCTATTGAGATTATAATGTAGATAATATATCTCCGTATCAGATACAGAGGTGATAATAGAGTGGCAACAACTTTAGTAAATAATAAGCCACAGTAAACGATAGTCGCCCGCATCATGCCGATAGTTATTCACAAAACTGATGTCAGTCCCCCAGCCCGAGCAACATTAATGCTTGTAGAACTACTTGGGCTTGAAGTCGAAACTCGGGAAGTGAACCTACCTAGTCGAGATCAATTCAAACCTGAATATTTGGAGAAAAACCCACTACACTCCGTACCGTTGTTAGAAGACAACGGCTTGATCCTTTCTGACAGCCATGCAATCATCATGTACTTGGTATCAAAATATGGAGAAGCACAACAGACTTTGTACCCTAAGGATGTGACTGCACGAGCGATAGTCGATCAACGCTTATTCTTCGACGCGACAATACTCTTTCCGAGATTAAGGTCTGTTATTTACAGTGTAGTGAAATTCAGAGCGCCAGGACCTACAGATGAGCAAGTTACTGATATTATAGAATGCTATGATGTAGCTGAGAAGTATCTAGGAAAGGAGTATATAGCTGGTGATGAACTGACCCTAGCAGATGTATCGTGTGTGGCAACTCTGTCTTCTTTAGACTGTATTATTCCCATTGATAAAAAATATGTGAAGCTTCTTAAGTGGTGGGCTCGACTTAAGAGACAAAGTTGGTACCAGAAGGTTAACGAACCCGGCCTGAAAATATTTGATAGTTTCATGAAACAGTTTTTGAGCTAGAGTTTCATTTATAGTGTGTCTAGTGAAAGTGTATTTTAATACAGTCAATAAAAAACTCATTTTAATCAATGATGATTGTATTTTTGATTTAAAATTAATAGGTATTTATCTGTCTTTAATCTATTGTGCCGTGACCGTGTCTGTGTTGAGTGAAGTGGCGGAGTAAACCTGTTAGGGGCCTGGGCGAAAAAAACTGGTATTTTAAATTAAAATCGGTGAATTAATTCAAAATATATGTCAAATGCACTTTAAAATACACCATGTATACCTTATGTACATGATCGTTGTGGTAAGAGTATGCCAATACAAGCGAGCGGTCCTCCTTTTTAGCACCCTGCCTCAAAAAGGCTAGGTTTTCTTTTTACCATTCATACACTCATCAAAAGTGTCTAGGGATCAAGTACGTTTTATTAGAGTATCGCCGCAATTGAGGATTATTATTTTAACTTTTTTGGATCGTTATTGATTCGTTTTTAGTGAATTTCACTATTTGAATAAATAATTTTCATTAAATTTTGATTAAAAATAGAACAATAACTGTCAATCCGGATAAAAGTATGTAACAGCGTTTTTACAAAACCATTACAATTTCTGCATCGGAACTGAAAAAAATTGCATCGACATGGAGCGACGACATCATTTGACATGAGAAGATATGATGAGAGCCGTCAGAATGTTGCAAGCTGGTTCCAGGCATCGTACTGTGGTTTTCGCTCATGGCACTACACAGAGCATCATAAGACGCCTCGGGACACGCTATCGTATCACTGGCAGCGTGACGATCTTGCATCACCACTCGCAGACAGGACCCGTACATCCAAAATACTGCTCCACGGAATCGTACCATAACAGCCATGATGTTGGCTACGAGGCTCCACAGCTCTTCAGGCTTGCTGATAAGCGACCAAACCATCCGAAATCGTTTATGTGAAGTGGGTCTGCGTTCCCGAAGGCCGCCGTGAGGTCAACCTCAAGCACCCCGCAATCGTAGAACCCGTTTATAATGGTTCAACGTTATTTCTGTGTTCGCGAGGAACACAGAAATTGGGAGGAAGAAGACTGGCGTTGTGTTTGCTTTCCGATGAATCTCATTTCGGTATGAGCCCGGATACAAGACATAATAGGTACTCGAGTTTGGAGGAGCTCTGAAATTTTGTCAGGAAGTTCATTCATATGGAGGGGGAACAATAATGCTTTGGGCCGGTATTTGGGTCGGTGCGGTGGAAGAATCGATCTCATTTGGATCAGGGGAAACCTCAATGCTCAGATTTATTCGGAGAGGATTGTTTCAGGCGTGATCATCCCTTTGCGAAGCTGGTTGGGTAATTCGTTTCGACTAATGCACGACAATGCACGTCCACACACGGCTAGAGTCATAACACGCACTCTTGCCGATGCTCGCATTAACTTTCTGCCGTGGCCTGCTCAATCGCCAGACCTCAACCCAATTGAGCACGCATGGGATATGCTCCAAAGAAGAGCTCTGCCGAGTATGGATGCTGTGTATACCCTACAACAACTACATATTTGATGTCCGTGACTGCCGCCGGACCACTAACGCCAATGGCTTCCACATTTGGTTAATAATTAGTACTCAATTGGTGTTAATTAGTACTCGAACAACAAAATTGGTACCTTAGTAGTTTTCGAGAAAATCTACTTTTAAGGTGATCACGCTCCCTTCAGCAGGACCACCATGAGCGCCGAAAAAGGGGCATGCTACAGCTATTATAAGTAGGTACCTATACAAATAATGAATACCCTTAAATGTGATTCATTTCGTAAAAAACAGAACTCAAACATTTGTATTTACCGAGAAATCAGTTCAGCAGGACAACGACTTTGAATTTTGATTCCAAGTTTGAGGAGCTTTTTCGCTTTTCTCAAACCTACATAGAAAATTAGTACCCTGCAAGATATAATTAGTGCCAAAAATTCAGTACTCCAGTAGTTTACGAGATATACCATGGGGGGTGGCGGTAGTCACGGTGTTAAATTTTAATTTCAAGATTCCCTATTAAAAACTGTTTTCTTCCCAAATACAAAAAAATTGTGTTCCTAAAGAAGTTATAGTGACCAAAAACCAAATTCAGATTCCTATGTTTTGGTTTTTGAACCCCCCCAAATCAAGATGTTGTTGTATTGAGCTGATTAGGAGATGAACACTCGTGCATTTAATTTGGTCGGATTATACGCGGAGATTTTGTATGGAAAAGTAATTTAAAAAATCTCTTCCTCATTTTTGCCATTTAATTGACGAGGTTAATTTCCCACAATTTGCAAAAATTACAATGTTCTTAATTTTTACAAAATATAGGGATTATTTATTTAATTAATGTAAGAAGCCAGTCTGGAAGACTAGATTTGGTGAATAGTAATTGGATCGTTTTTTATAGTTAAAAATGTACTTGATCCTTAGACACTTTTGATGTGTGTATATTTATAGGAGTTATCTATGTACTTTGTCGGCTAGAACATGCGTAGGGGGCCTCCAACTACAAACTGCCTTTTAATTACTGAACATATTTAGGTCTTGTGATTTGACTACAAAGTATTTCTCGACATTAGGCGCCCCCCCCAGGACCGGGGCGGACTGTTTTGCTCAATAAAATCGTGAGTACATAAAGCAGATTGACTTTTATTAATTACTCTGCCTACCCCACTACTACACACACCCCAACCACTATATATTTGCTTAACTTTGCATTACTGGAACACTGATATCTGATAGCTTTATCATTACCTAAATGTAATAATATAAGAGATTTGTCGCCCCAACACACCAAAGTAGCTAACAAATAAAAAATTGAAATATGTTTGGTAGATAATCACTTCATTCTGTGGTTGACTGCACTGTTAAATTGAGTATAGAAATATTTCTTCAGTACATTTTTATGTGACTGTGCCGGCATTATCAGAAAAAGTCATGCTGTATAAACGTTTCACATACTTCGTCCTATGGTTAGTGAGCTCTAAAGTTAAGTATTATTTGAGTTTATGAATTAGAACTTAGTTATCAACGTTTTAATATTTTAAAATATCCTTACTCTGTGGCCACGAGCTACATGCTCAAGTGAAACGCGTCTTGCCATCGTGGCTGCGCAGAAAACAAATGAATGAAGTTGTTTAGGCTACGAGTCGCCGAGACACGACCGAGGCGTGACTTGCGGAGCGATGACGGACGGACGGGTGACGGTACGCTCCCCGCGAGTCGCTTGACGCAATTTAAGTCTCGTCGCAAGTAAACCAATAGCTTAGCAGCTTGTAATGAGTTAAATGGTGGGCAATTGGAGAGTGAACTGCCAAAGGCTGATGATGAAACCAATATCTTGAGTTAGCCCAAGTTTAAGTACCTACCTAGCTAGTTCAACAGAACTACCTACAGAACACTGTAGGTACCATCAGTAATAGCATATACCATTCCATGAAGATTAGCGAGTTCGGCCTATACCAGCTCCATTTTATTATATTAACACGCTTTTATTTTTAACATATTTTTACTAATGTACAGTTTGTTTGTGTGGTCGAAGAATAACAAACGGAATGGTCGTTGAAAACGGAAAAAATTATATGGTAAGTTGGAAGTTGTACCTACCTACGTATTTTATTTTGGGATCATAAAAGGTTTCGTCTTTGTTTCGTTTTTCTGGTTTGTAAAGTTTATGGAGTTCTGAAATGTCTTCTAATACCTATTTGGGCATGATTACAGCTTAAGGTCTTATTTAGAAATTGTTTTCTTTTTTAATCTTATTAGGTAATTGCTACAACTAATCATCTGGAATTTCTCAGTGGCAGCCCGGTATGATTTGTAACCGGTTGATGGCAATAGGCTCGCCCCCTATTACATGGGATTGATTGGTGTAGGTACTATGTACAGTGGACACCTCTGCCTAACCCTTCGGGGGAAAACGGGCGAGATTTTATACAATACCTATATTCGACTCCTAGCTTGTTAGAGTCCGACAGTTTCATAATTATTTAACATGTTAACATGTACCTCCTCGTTATAATTATTTTATTCTTATGTCCGTATCTTAAATTATTTGTGGTCGTCGCAACATGTCCCTTTCTTCCATACTTCTCTATTAGTCATCTTGGCAGTCACCCCCTTTCTAGCCATAACTTCTATCACACAGTCCATCCACCGTTTCTTTGGTTTTCCCCTACTCTTATAGCCATCCATGTTGATACTCAAAACTTTCCTCACGATTATTCCTCACTCCTCATTTCGACACAACTTTTCAGTGACCGGGGTGCCACTTTCAGGCTTCTTCTTATAAACTAACTTCTTATTCTATCCATTCGTGTAACACCACACATCTCTCTTAGCATTCTCATCTTAGCTGCATCCAATTGCCTTTCATTCATCCCTTTTGTGGCCCTACATTCTGATCCATACAAGACAGCAGGTTTAACCATTGTTTTATACAGGTGTACCTCCTCAACTCGCCTTATTCTAAAAATCAACCAAATGCTTGGTTATGTGGTGGAGTCCTAGTTTCTACGAGACATGTCCTTACGTCAGCAGCGTGTTTGACTGAGGTCAGCCACATATATGTTATAGCTGGGTACAAAAAGTACGTCAGTGGCGATAGAATTCTGGATGACCAGTGTACTTGGACGAGGAAACAAAGAATTGTCAAGATTGTTATTCCAAAAGGTGAGCACATAATTTATTTGCTGCTCATTATAATATATGTCCTCGCCCCTGCTTCCCTCGGGTCCAATGGCGACATGTCAAAACATTGAACTGTGCTTGTGCTAAATCTTAATTAAATAGCTGTAGTTATTACCGCAGTGTCACAAGAGGAAAGTCTTTGAACAGTGCGTATTGCCAGTGATGACCTATGCCACTGAAACGTGGTCGCTCACAATGGGCCTTATTAGAATGTTAAAAGTCACCCAAAGGGCAATGGAGAGGGCTATGCTTGGAGTTTCCCTACGTGATCGAATCAGAAATGAAGAGATCTGTAGGAGAACCATGGTAACCGACATAGCTTGAAGAATTGTCAAACTTAAGTGGCAGTGGGTAGAGCATATTGGTCGCAGAGCAGATGGCCGATGGGGCCGAAAGGCTCTGGAGTGGCGACCGCGTACCGGAAGACATAGCGTTCGAAGACCTCCCACAAGGTGAACCGATAACCTTGTGAAGACCGCAGAAATGCGCTGGATACGGGAAGCATAGAACCGGTTGAAGTGCCGGTGCTTGGGGGAGGCCTATGATCGGCTGAAACGAAGTTGTATTAAACACATACCAGTGAGACCTGTTCAGTTTTTTAAACAGCGCAGGTGACATGCGCTAAATTAAGACGCACAGACGCACCTGCACTGATCACTGCGCATACCCCTCCGGTGGACCGTAGCGTATTTGGCTTACATTATTTTGGTACGTCTTTATCAAAATAACATCATTTTGTTCACAGCGTACAATCAATCAACGTGGATGCAATATGACGTCGGCATTGGGGTTGTAGAGAAGCCATATAACTTCTCTGACTTATCTTACCGTACAGTTTGCTCCTATGAACCGAAGGCTATTTCAATTAATTATAATCCAAGAATTGAAGCACCTATTTCTTATGTCGTAGCTCTTGGTTGGGGGGCAGCTAAAGCTCGTAAAGTAAGTTTTTTTTAATGGGTGGCAAAACAGCCTGAGGCCCATCTGTTAACCACTTCTCGTACATAAAAAAGTTCAAATTCAGGTCGCTATCTGATCTCAGCATTTTTTAGGATTCCGTAGTCAACAAGGAACCCTTATAAGCAAAACAAGACAACATTTAAGCAAAACTGTACTAATTCTTATGCCTTGTAATTTTTTAAATAATATATTATTATAGTTTTGCCATGTCCGTCTGTCTGTCTTTATATCTGCGGCTTAGCTCAGAGACTCTTAGTACTAGAAAGCTGTAATTTGGCATGGATAAACAAATTAATCACGCCGACAAAGTGGTAAAATAAAAGCCCAATTCTCGATTAGGACTTAAGGTTACTTAATATCACGCTAGGGCCCTTACTAGCAACAAAAAAAAAATGTTGTAGTGCGGGCAGGCGATGCGATGCAATGCGACGGGTTGGGTCGGGGGGACAAATAAATTCACGCCGACGAACTCGCGGGAAGACGCTAGTACGTTTATAAAATAGGTACGGTAATCGCCCCTGATTCTCTGCGAACACTGCGATCTAAAATGCATAATAAAAAATTCTGAAACACGCATAATTATTATGAATTAAAAGTAAGTTTTAATATTTACAGCCCGGAATGGTCGCGGACATAAATTCAAAATATCTAATGCAAGCGCAAGCAATAATAACGAATACTTCATATTGCCGAAAACAATTTCCAGAAAATTATGAATATTTATTTTTGTGCACCCACGGGCTCAATGACGTTGTTAAAATTAGAGTTGTAAAGAAAGAAAGAGGAATTATTCATTCATCAGCTACATCAAAGGATCAAAGAATAAATATTTCATGGAGAACTTCGTCAACCGGAAAACCGGTACCATCTATTAAGGGAATGTTGACTGGGTGGAGATGTGGTGGCAACGGTGACAAGCAAAGTTCTTCAATAGAAACACGCGCCGAGGTCAGTAAAAAAAAACAGCCCACTTTTGCCCGTGGTTTTAATCGCAAGGAGGTCGGTAAAATTTAAAGAAGTCCCAGGGTAACCGGGATGAAAAAGTAACTGCTGTCCTAATCCAGGCCATGGTCTATTCGTGTGCATCAAATGCCCAACTTCATCTAAATTCGTTTAGCCTTGAAGCGGTGAAGGCTTATTAAAACTCCAAACTCACAAACATCCAAACATTCACATTAAATTTATAATAATTATTAGGATCATGTTCTTTTGATTTTGTTCTTGTCACTGCCTCGTTTGTCCAGTGGTCGCACGCGCTACTGCTGAGCATGAGGTCCTAGGTTCGATCCCCAGGTGGTGTAAAGTGTTATTGGGTTTTTCGATCAGAAATTTCTCAGCCCAGTCTGGATTTGTGCCCGTTTGATGGCAATAGGCTAGCCCCCTATTTCATGGGAAATGTGGGTGTACTATTGGTTCACCTCTGCCTAATCCCTTTGGGGAATACAGGCGTTATACTAGGTTATGTTATGTTATTTTGATCAACCTACTAAGCTACAGATAAAACTGCTAACTGAATTCGATTCCAGTGTGTGGACATGGATAGCGCCGAATTTTCAATTAGCTGGGAAGCTTTGCACTTGAATGGCTCTGATATGTCCTTAGACGAGATTAATGATAATAATAAAACGTTTACTAGGAATAAATTGGATATACGTGATTCAAGGAGAAAACAAGGAGTACCAGGGAAGTATTTTGGAGGCATATGTCAGGTAAGATTTGTTTTAGGTAGTTATTTGTGCTCAATATTACTTGGTGAGATGAATAGTAGTCGGCCATACGCTTAAATGTACGAGTATCTCCCAGGCCCCTGACTTGACTGTGGTGGTGGTGGAAGTGGGTTTTAGTCGGTAGAAATCCGATATCATCCTCCAATCTCCCCAGAAGACGGTTTCCATTAGGATTTCCCTACAGTAAAAAAATTAGCAGATTTTGGCCTGATCTTTTGCACCTTACATTTGTTTTTACTGCAGAATTTTAACATTGCAGAATGACCATGGTGGACCCTTAATTGCATTTGCAGGCGAGGCAGAAGTCGTTGTAGGAGTCGCTTTAAACAGCGTTTATGATAAAAAATACGAATGTGAAGGCCCTTTCTTGTACCTCAGCACGGCTCGATCCGGAAATCTCATCAAATGTTTACTTACTTCCGATAAGGAAAAGTATGTGCAAGATTTTTTTTTAAACCGAAAACAGAATAATTTGTTGCTATTTACCAACCAACAATAACCAGTAACCAGTTATACCATGGTGTATCGTGTTACCCAGTAACCGGGTTGTGAAGGTCATTGCAGTTTCTCCATATAACATACTGGTTCATCTGGCTACCTAGCTGCGTCTGGTGAGACAGGAAGCCTAAAAGACGTCGTAATATTATGACTAGATAATACTGAAAAGCTTTACCACATTTTATACTTAAAATTACCATACAAGGAGAGATAAAACTGGACGACTGAAGCTGATCCGATCGGATGCGTGAGCATAATACCTGTTTAGTTTCAATGATTTGCTTCTAATAGTAATCGCCCATCATAGGCAAGTGGTAGACATTGAGCCCACTATAACTACTCACACATGTCTCCATGCTTCCCCTATTAAAGTGAAAACACGTGTAACCACTCACTGCACGAGATCGGTATCACCTCATGTCATTGGCTCGTCGTAAAACAAGCCGATCTATTCTTTAACAAACTCACCGTGAAAACTTGTGACAGTACACTTCACCAAGTTCAGAATAAATCGGGAGGCGTCAACGTCAACCTGACGTTAGCGCCGCGGCTCGCCGTAAGCTCGGTGACCGCTGTTTACTAGCTGATCCGCGAGCGGAGGCGATGCCGTCACGACGCCTTCTATGTGTGCGTTGTAGTACGGAGTTTTATACTTTTTCGAGTTTAATCGAGCTTTGTGGTCATGTTAGGCATTAGGATAGATAGATTGATAGATATATCGTTTATTTCGTGCACACTAAATACATAGCCCAACATACAGAAACACGAAGATGACGTCAGAATTGTAGACAAATTTCGACAAATCGTGATATAGAGCGTTCTCACCATTGCATTGTCATGTTAGCCCTGCTGAACGACTCGAGTTGACGCGATGCTGATCCCGTGGAATACGTGTGCGTTGACCTTTTCCGTAAGATGATATTTTATGTGCCTTTACAGGCGCAAGAAATGCTACTCAATGAATTATGAGAGAATAGAATATTATGTCGACTGGCCGTCCGAACAAGAAACTAGTAAGCTATGAATATAGGTAAGAGTTTATGGTTTGGTATAATGTAGTGCGAATACAGGGTGTCGGGTAAAGAATGGATAACCTTGAAATTGCATATAATAGACCCTATGGCCGTCCTTAAAGACCTTTTGGTGCAGCTGATCCATAGAACGTGTACAGACCCTGAAAATATGCCTTGAATAGTGTTATCTTGACCTGGTCAGTACAGTGGGAGAATGGTACAGCTATTATTACCTCGGACCGACAATGCCCTACGCTCCCTATCAATATCTACATTATCTTTAAGGTCATCTGGTCTTTATGTGCCCCAGATATTTAAATGTATTCACTCTTTTTATGCTCAAGCCATTTTGGGTAAGATAAGGTGCATAATCTGTCTGTTTTTACATTTACTGATCTACTTGTTGTCTACAAATAGAATCTCTAACATGCTATTTTACTTTGATTGACTTAATTTTAATTTAGTTTAATTCATTGTTAATTTATTATATGAAGTATTTATGCACCTCCTAGCCTGAAGCACAGGTTCAACCTAGTTTAGGTAATTAAGCAACTGTGCTCTATTTTAATGATTAAATTACTTATTGTAAATGTGCCCCTTTTTATAAATAAACGATTTATTTATTTAATTTATTTTAATTTTATTTACTGCTTTAAAGACCATGTATTTACATTTTTTTAAATTGTACACGAGCCCATATGTAGCAGCATAGTCCTCGCATACTATCAACATCTCTGCAATGGATCCGGCAGTCAGGCCCAGCTGCACCATATAGGCCGCATAGCTGATACTGTTAAGTGTGTTTAACACCACTAACCAGACAACCGAAACGCATGCTGCTAAGCACGACAATGAGGTCAATAACATATAGGTTGAAGAGCCAGGAGATGTCAACTCCCCCTGTCTCACATCGCACTCTGACGTATTGGTTAGAGTGCGGTGTGAGAGAGTTCCAGAGAGTGTTGGACCACTTTAAATTGTTAATTTGGTTCACGTACCAATACTACAAGATTTTACGAACTTCAGCCGGTACATTCCTGTCCCCAACTTCTTCCAGAGCACATCGTATGATACAAGGTCGAAGGCTCTGGTAAGATCCAGGAAACAGACAGTTTTACGATCAGTGTAGGATCAGTGTTGCACTTTCCGTTGAAAGTTCAGGTTGAAACCTAAATGATGCAACGTGAAAGCATAGATTATTTTTCAAGCACGATGCATGCTGTCCAATATTTCAGCAATGGTCGTCGCAAGAGAGATTGGACGGTAGTTTCCCTTGTCCGAGATATCTCGGGTCCCGTTTTTGACTATCGGGACTACTATAGTTTTCATTAGTTCAGCTGGTAGGTATAATGACTAATGCACAATGAATAAAACAACGACAGGCCCCTTGGCACATGAACACCTGCATACTTAAAATGCTCAATGCTGAGTCCAACGTGTCCGGGAGATTTGTCTCTACTCATGTTTTCAATTATGGCTCTGACCTGTTTAGCCGAATAATATTACCGGTTCCACTCCCTCATGGCAGGACTCAGCACTGGTCATCGTAACTGAGGGACCAAGAGATCACCGCATTTTAAATAATATAATAGTTGAAGAAATAACAGTAGTTATTTTTATATTTATTTTTTAAATTAGTTGTATTATGTATAAAAAAAAATTAATGTCATAATTTGTAAATTAAAATTATTAACATACGTCAACACGTCATACTTATGGCTACATTATAGGGAGGTACTGATAATATTAGCATGTCGGTGACGTGAACCCATAACATTTTCCTCTACCAAAAATCGCTCAACGTGCTTAAAAAAGCTTTCACTTCAAAAAAACGTGTGCGGTCGGGGGACTCCCGACAGGACGAGGTTACTTCTCACGTATGATTTAAAACAAAAACAAAATTACCATCGGCTTTAGAACCCTCGAAAACTATAATAACGACACTCATGAGAACAAATTTGAATATTATTTGATTTTTCATTTTGACCAAATTCACACTTTTAGAAAGTGTGATTTAGAACAAAACAGTCGCAAGTATGAACGCTTTTTCGCGTGACAATTTCTGCCAGTTTACTCCTCCAGTAACGACTAACTACCGACAGCCGCGTGAAACTTCGTTAGAAAAAAAACTAACTGCTACTACAGCATGTCGGCGCGAGCATGTTGGCGACGCGAAATCATAAGTTTTCCCCCTACCAAAAATGGCCCAACGCGCCTAAAGAAATTTTCACTTCAAAAAGTGTTCGAACGTAAGAACTACAACTCGTAAGTCGCGACCGCTACTAAGTGGGCACCACTGCTTTCATGTGTGTTAAAAAGTAATTAGTAAAGAAAACAAAACAATGGTTACGTCATGTGATAGGTACTCGTCAGGAGTTTTTTTCGAGCTATGATTTAATAGTTTTGCTTTTTGTAGATACGTCGTACCTAACATAATGAATTTCCTATTCCAGAGAGGGTCAACGCACGGTACGGCCGGTGCGGCCCGTACAACTGGTACGGCCGATACTAGTACGGCCACGACCTAATTTTTATATGGGAATGCAGTACACACGACCAAATTTTTATATTGGATTGGCATACTGATTGCCAGGCACAAAGTGCCATGGGTATGATCGCGATAAGAAAACAGTTGTGTTATTTTGAAAAATTCGAAACTCTTTTGTTTATAAACCACACTTCTAGGAATCACCGCGCCGCCGCTCGGCAGCAACTAGAGACGCTATTAGGTACTAATAATTTTCGTGCCGTGTCAGTGGCAGTGTCAGAACACAGTACAGAAGTCAGAAAACAGGCCGTCATTTGCGTAAACGGTGACGCGCACTGACACGCTTGGTTTGTATGAAAAGTATATTATATCAATATCGTCTCTAGATGCGGCCGCCGAGGTGTCTCCATGCTCTGTATAATCTACTTTCACCTATCGACTCCAATCGAGATACGAAGCATTTACATTACACTGTTTAAAATTTATAGCACTGCTTATTTCGACGATTTTGTTATTATTGTCAATATCATTATTTTATTTAAAATAATATTTTCTATTAAATGTTTTAAAAACGATTGTTAAATCTTTTATTATTGTTTCTTTTGGAATAACAGTCGTAATTATGTACAAAAGAAGAATGCCAATTTAGGTTTCTATTAGGTATCTCCGACAAAATGAATTGATAAACATCTCTAATGACTACACGGCAACATAAATGTGTTCGTGAGTTCGTGGATTCTTTGTTAAACATCACCCTATAGTAGGTAGTCCACTGTTGAACATAAGCCTCTCCTATTGTAAGTCATGAATTCTATCACATGCTACTTCCATCAGTTGCTAGCAGCCAACCTGTGAAGCTCGTCGCTCAGTAAGTTTTCTGATGTTGGTAACACTTGGGGTTTTTAGTCTTTTTAGATACAAGAGTTTAAAATAAATATAATGTACAAATTATTTTATTAAAAAAAAAAAAAAAAACATAATAGTTAATCCCTCGATGCTTGCAGATCTTCAAAGCATTTAGACAAAATATGCATGCAGCTCATTCCACTGCAAGTTAGCCAAATTAATGAATATCTAAATAATCTCATTACATTATTCAATCTTTTTACGGTTTAATACAATAAATTTCATTTTAACGCTTTAAATAAAACGTTGTTTATGTTAAGTTTTATGTTTAGAAAACCGTTTTCTAAACATAATTATTATATTTAATTTTATCTATAATCAAAATCATATATAAAAAAACTTAAACACTACACAAAAGAAAACAAGTTTATGATTAAATGGTTCTTTAGTTTTAATAATCTCGATATTCTAAAGGCACCTGATTACGCACCTGGACATCATTTCTGAAAAAGAAACGTATTTTACTTATAATCAAGTGAAATGTAGAGTTTAGCAAAAATATATTTACATATATTTGTAATTTTGTGGAACTTAATGCATCCATTCAATAAAATTGCATCGGATCAGGCTAATGTTTATTCTTAAAAATAGTACTTACTGTGGTTCATTTTCCGTAGGTTCATTCACTACCTTGGTGTCTGTTTGTTCAATTGGTTGGTAAAGTCGTGGCTCAGATTCTTGATCTTGAGGTCCCTCAGGTCTCCCATCATGAAGATTTCTATACAGTTCGTCAAAAGTTTCTTCTTTTGGTGGCGGGGCTGAGGCAGAGGGGTCAGGTCCTGCATGAAGTTGTGAAAACATTTGCTCGAATATTTGTGAGTCGCCTTGTGAAGGATTTGATAAAGGATCCTGCGGCCGGCTACGCAGCGGGTTCAGCGTGTGACCTGGATCGAATGGTTGCGCTGGAGCCTGTTCAACTGGCTGCCCTATAAGCTGCTCATGATGGGGTGACTGTGGTTGATATTTTTGACTCAAATGTGGTTGCTCAAATGGTTTATTAAGTTCTGGCTTAAATAGTTGTGACATGTCTGAATCAATGCTCGGTTGATTACGTAGTACCGCAGGCGGTGATATATAAGGTTCTCCCATTGGACGTTTAAATGCGTCTTCGTCATCTGCCATGATAATATCTAGTGGATTATATGATTCTGTCGGTTTCGTTTCAACTGATTCTATTGTTGAATGACTGTATGATGATTGTGGCTCCTTATAAGAATATTGTGATGGACTTAAAGGATCTACCTTTGATTGCAGTGCCTGCAGTGATCCTAATTCTGATTGCTTAAATGATTCTGCTTGAGGCTTCTTGAACGGTTTGGGCGGTGGTTTTTTTAATGGTGAAAATTTTAATTGATCTGTTAGTCCCTCATTAAATGATTCTGCTTGTGGTTGCTGAAATGATTCTTTTTGTGGTTGATTATATAAATGTACTTGCGATGGCATTAATGGTTCCGTTTGAGGTGATTTTGGTGGTGGTTTATTATTCATTGATCGTATTGGTTGATTTGATTTTGATTCATATTTGTTGATTGGTCGTTGAGGGTTATTTTGTGATGTCTTATGCGGTTTATTAAACGAACCCATTTGTGGTGGATATGGATTATTTGATTGTGTTTGGGGCTGATTATACGGCTCTGAATCCGTTAGACTTATTGACTCCATTTGTGGTTGATTATTATAAGAATCCATTTGTGGTTGATTATTATAGGAATCCATTTGTGGTTGATTATTATAAAAATCCATTGGTGGTTGATTATAATAAGGATCCAGTGGGGGTTGATTATATGATTCCATTTGTGGTTGATTTACAGAGTCTATGCCTGGTTGATTTTGGGATTCCATTTGTGGTTGATTAAAAGGGTCTATTTCTGGTTGACTTTGTGATTCTATTTGTTGTGGACTCATGTATCTTTGCTGTTGCTCATTAGAGGAATATTGATTTGGGTTTTCTTGTCGGTTCTTGCGTGGATTCTCTTGCAGTTTCTCATATGGGTTATCCTTTGGGTTCTCTTTTGGGTTATTTTGCTCATTTAAGGTCCTTAAATTCTTGGTTGGTCGCACATGAAGAGTACCTTCTTCTTCATTTTGTCGTCGAAACGATGGAATTTTTTGGACACTTAGGGAGGATGTTGAATTGTTTTTTATGTCTTCGGGCCATTTAATTTCTATATCGTTGACTTGATATAGTTTATCACCCATTTGGTGATTACAGGTTTTACGCCTGTGAAATGGTTTACATGTTAGCTTTCTTAACCCTCCTCTCGTTTATATTTTAAAATCTAACGGCCTGCTTTATTACTTCCTTATCATAATCAACATTAACGTCATTATTCTATAGCAGTCCACTGCTGCACAAAAGCCTCTTCGATAGCACACGTTTGTCAAACTGACGAGCAATATAAAAAAAGCCACTTGCATAGTGCCAAAAATCAAAATATCTCCAAAAACCACACAACTTAGCTACATGAAGTAAAAAAAACTTGAAAACAGGTTTATAGGTGTTGAAACGCTAATATACTTGAATGTTGCATTTAACTTCAAAAAGCTATCTTGCGTGATTTTGGATATATTTCATTATAAGTTAGTGGCTTTTTGATATGCTCGTCTGTGTAGTTTAACATTGCCTTGTTGAATAGCAATGCTAATTCATTGGCTGAAATATAGGCCAGCCCTCAGGTCACGTGAGGAATCGATCAATCACTTAATAGAAAAAAAATCTGAATAAACCCAACCTTGTATCGTTAGTTTCCAGTAGGCATTTGATTATTTGGGCTGTTGCTGCTGTGCTGACATAAATACGGGGACCCACGCAGTCAAAGTTTGGGTTACAAATGCCGTTCAGCGCCACTCCTAAGATCATCTCTTGGTTGCCCACCCACGAGACGAGAGGCCCTCCATGATCATTCTTAAAAATATTGAGCTAATATTAGCTATCAGTACCTGGTCGACCAAGCTCTGTTTGGGTGGAAATAGAGAAAACGATTTTATCCAGAAATGAGACGTCCCCGTAAACCCCTATATTGCAACTTTCATCGAAATCGTTAGAGCCGTTTTCGAGAACGTGATACAAATATATACAGGGTGGAAGGGACATCGACGCGTAAACTGATACCATGGATTCAGTACATGATTCTGAACCCCCCTCCGTTGAAATTTTTAGTCGGTCGATGTCCCTTCCACTCTGTATACAACATGAAAAAAAAACCCTGTACGATCCGTGAGGATGTTTTTTGGTATCGTACTGAGTCTATTTATGTTGTAATTTTCAATATCGACAAAAAATCATCTCATTTTTTTCTATGGGGAATTTTATCGGGTACATGGGGCGCGGGCGGCCGTTTTTTAGCGGGTGTAAATCATTCATAACTTATGACCCCTGTTGAAAATTTGGTAATTATTAACGATTTTGGGGTCATTCTGGTACAAAAAATGAGAATTTTAAATAGCAATACCTTTTTATTTTCAGTAATACATGATTGGATTTTTATTATTTTTAGGTAATGTTATTGCAGTACCTATGAGCTCCTTACGGATCGGCCAGGGTTTAACAAAAAAAAAAAATGTATAAAAAATTATTGCTCATTTAATAGTATAGGATAGGATGTGGGGAATCTTTGAAGAAGAAACAAAAAAAAAAACCATACACTTTGATTTGTCTCAATCAGATTGACCAAATTGAACTGATGACCACCTGAGGATCTCCTATGATTGAAAAGTTGTCAGAGAAAATCAATATGAATACGAAATATACTGGGTGGCTTTAAAAACAGCTTTGGCTTTACGGCACGGTTGGCCCAGCGGTAAAGGGATTGTTGACTGCTGCACTGCGTGTTGCGGGTTCGATTCCCGCACGGAGCAAATATTTGTATGACCTACAAGTAGTTGTTCCGGGTATGGCTGTTTGTGTATGTGAGTTTAAATGATTGTGCCCACAATATAGTAGAAATTCCTAGTTTTAACGTTTAAAAAAAAAAAAACTTGCAATATCTTGAGCGGATGAATTGTGTATAAACTATGATGCATGAGAGCAGTGTGGTGGCCCAGAGGTAACGGACGCGAATTACGAGTTGTAGGTCGTAGATCCGAACCGTGACAGCCTCTTTACTTTGTGTAAGTTATTTATCGCCACTGCTCTCAAAACGGTGAAGGAAAACATCGTGAGGAAACCGGCATGTCCTAGAACCAAAAATTCGAAGACATGTGACATCTACCAACCCGCACTGGGCATACGTGGTGGATTACGGCCCACTCCCTTTCACTGAGAGGAGGCCTGTGTCCCAGTAGTAGCTGATTATGCTCATGATTATTATGTTATTATGCTCATGCTTATATTATGCTCATGATTATTATGTTATTATGCTAATGCTTATATGCTCATGATTATTATGTTATTATGCTCATGCTTATATTATGCTCATGATTAATATGTTATTATGCACATGCTTATATGATGCATATTGTATATAAATATATCGACTTTTACTTTTATTTACCTGACATGTTTCTACCAATGCTGACTTTCTTGAACTCATCTCATCACTTTTGTTAATGTTTTCTGTAGCATTGTTTAGGGAAATACTGCTATTGGTTGACTGCTTTTCCAAAATGGGGTCCAATATAGTTTCTTCACCGTCTTCTCCCAAAAAACCATTCCCAGATGCACACAGTAGATATTTATTTACGATTTCTTTCGATCCATTTTTTGGCACAAGATTGGCACAAAATGTTTTTCCGATAACAGTCGTGGTTGCTTCTTGAAGTAATTTCCGGTTGAGTGTCTCTTCTGGTAACTCCTTGAGCTGGGAGATTTACATAGTATGAGAAATAAAAAAATCATTACAAAAATTGCAACTTCCTCGCATGATAACAATATAACAGTAATATCGTTGTAATGTAGTGAAAATTATTCATTCGATACATTTCAGGCTGCTACATATATTCATACTATTGTAACCAGATAAAGACATCTAAAATATGTAGTTGATGTATGTAGAAGTATTTGCGATTTGGAGTATAAATAATATTTTTGAAAATTTGGTGCTTATTATACACCCACCCTTTATAGACATGTACCTGGGCTGGCAACTGTGTCTGCGCACATACTTGTGCACTATAATACCTCCCGCGCCGAAGGTTAGTCTCCGTTGAGATTGGCCGCCGTCGTGGCCGAAATACGGTCTGGAGGTCTATACCTGGGCTGCAGTTTCTTGCCCATTCTGCTCCATACGAAAACTACCTTTTGGAAGGGGCGACTAAAATCATTTTTTTTTTTGTTAATTTGGACGTCCATACGTGCCATATATTGGCCTATTTGAAATAAATTATTAGACTTTGACTTTGAGGAGCTCGTGGCTAAGTAATAACAGCCGCACGGATCGATCCATCAGGTTAAGCTACGCTTTCCGGGGTTGATCTGTGGATGAGTGACCATCTTTACATACCGAGACTCCTCCGTGCCTCGGAAAGCACATAAAGCCGTAGTAGTTAAGGGTCGTCAGAAGTCTGACAACCAGTGTTACGAAGGAGTATCGTATTACCCAGTTACTGGGTTGTGGAGGTCAGATAGGCAGTCGCTCCATGTAAAATACTGGTATTCAGCTGTATCCGGTTAGACTGGAAACCAACCCCAATATAGCTGGAAAAAGGCTAGGCAGATTGATTTTTATTTGATTTTGGCTCCAAATTAGGTTGAAGGACCTATATATATATATAGGATGATCCATATTAGTGTACGCCTTTCCTGAAAAGAAATAACATAGTTTCCTTACGCCTTTAACTTTCTTTCCTCCCCATCCTAACGCTATGGCACGGGTATTCTCTAATTCATTATTTTTATCGTAATTTATTGTAATGCTTTCCGGCACGTAAGAACAATGACTGAGATATGAATGGTCATTGAAATCGTATGGTTCCTGAACAGTCGCTACACCAATATCTACATTCATCCATTCCAGCTCCTTCTTGGTAGATGTTGCGTATTCTGTAACAAATACGTTTAATATTATACATTTAGTAGCTTCTGCCCGTGAGTTTATTCGCGTGGAAGCCGTAAGATACCACTATATACCAAAATAACAGTGAAATTATTCGCCCGCATTACTTGGTTTTCACTTAGCGTTCTTTCAGATTTTTCGTCTTTTCTATCTTCTTTTTTTCTTTTGACTCAGGTCGTAAGGGTTGTAGCGTGATGTTAGATAGCCTACATATATAACACACCTCGAAAATTGGGCTATCAAATGCAAAAAAAAAAATTCAAACCGACTGGTAGTTCTAGAGATAATCGCGTTCGAACAAACTCTTCAGCTTCATTATAATTACAGCCTTACTAATAAAAATAAGTTAAACATCTGTTTTACGAGGTAGTCTTAGAACAGTATGACCTGCAGCTTTCAGAAGTTCATCAATCGTGTATATTTTTTCTGATTGGGTCGTATTAATCAACCTCAAGAGTTCGGCTTTGATCATCGTGGGAGAAAATGGCACGTTATGATTTTGCAACCAGTTCTGCATATTAATTTTCATACTGGACATAGTCGGTTTCTTCTCAACTTGCACACAATGATAGGCAGCATTATCCATAACTATGACATTTTTTTTAACACGTCCATTACGTTCATTTTATTTACAAAACTACTGATTTTGCGTTCTTTTACGAATTAAAAAAAATATATATTATTAATTCACTAATGATGCATGCATTAGGTTAAGAACGCAACTGTAAAAGCTGTTAAAGTCAATCTTGAACGTCAAAAAATCTCAAAGCAAATTCAGTACGATGGAAATTATAAAACTATGAAGATATTTTTTTTCTACAATATTAAATGGCTGAAACTAATGACATTTAACTAATTCAACAATTTTTCTTACATATAGTTTGTGTTAGTTTAGTTCACTCGAAACTCATTTTCTTGCAAACAGAAAGGATCGTAACGATTTTTATTATAACATTTTCTTTTATGATTGTCAATTTCATCTAAAATATCCAAATATTGTAAATAATCCATGGTTTTCATTCTCAATACGTCAAAAGCAACTAGTTATTATAGGTTATACGTTCGCTACACAAGGTCCAAGGGCTGAATAACGGTTGTACAAATTTTCTTTGTTTAAAGACATCTGTTACACCAGATAGATGTATACAACTGAAACGTCAAATATCGTTTATTGGTAACGTTGATGTTATAACCCTGATATACGTCGTGCTTAAATATAAAAGTTTATTGGTAAGGTATATAGATTTGTCTTCACTCAGAAAAACGGTCAGAAAAGATTTTGAAATAATGACAATTAGGTATTGTCATTATTTCAAAATCTGTTTCTGTTAATGGCACACCGAGTTCTCGAAAAAGTGGTGATTTGCAAAGCCTCCGTGTTACCTTCCTAAAAAATGTTTAACTGAACGAATGTACTTTTTGAGAGTAATTTGTTCAGAATCGCTTATTGAATCAATTTATGTCACTTTTTTTTAGTTTTTTTTTTCCCAAAAATAATTTTAACTACGTAAATTACAGTCAAAATAAACCAAAATGGACGAAGTGCCTACTACGCTAGACCATATTACGTGAGCGACTGTGTGCGTGCATAGATATACCATATAAATCAATATGTTGCGAAAAAATCGTAGTGCGCGCTCGCTATAGTTACCTTTTGGGACAGAAATCTTGACAACTTTTTTCTTCCACATATTGGTACAATTATCATTTTCTATATCTCTGGCGTGCACATACTTCTTATAGCCAGCTATTGCATAGATTCTATTCATCTCGACAAGACACGCCGCCGCTGTCAGTATCTGCGTTGGCGTTACAATGGCGCCTGCGCATAGCCAAGCGTCGTCATCGGAATTTGAATACGGAGATTTGACAAAGTATACCTGAAAATATTACATAACATCAAGCCATGTGCCCAAGTAGGTAAGCAGAGGTGTACCGTCATCATCATTGAGGTTTAAGACGGCCACTGCTGGACATAGGCCTCCAAGTATCGCCACAGCGTCCGGTTCTGTGTTTCTCGCATCCAGTGGATTCCCGTGATCTTCACTAGTTGATCGATCTGGTTGGTATAAGTGTTTGGTGAATTTCGCCAATTCTTTTAAGGTGCAATTAATCTACGATACCATTCATCTGCCTAGCCTTTTCCCAACTATATTGGGGTCGGCTTCCAGTCTAACCGGATGCAGCTGAATACCAGTATTTTACATGGAGCGACTGCCTATCTGACCTCCACAACCCAGTAACTGGGTATTACGATACCCCTTGGTAAGACTGGTTGTCAGATTTTCGGGCTTCTGACGACCCGTAACGACTATCATAGATCCACGAATGACAGCCGGGACCAACGGTTAACGTGCTTTCCGAGGCACGGAGGAGTCTCGGTATGTAAAGATGGTCACCCATCCACAGACCAACCCCGGCAAGCGTAGCTTAACCTGATGGATCGACCCGTGCGGCAGTTATTACTTAGCCACGAGCTCCTCTAAATCTAATTAATCTACGATACTTACCAGGTATTTCTTTCCCATCACACTTTCATTCCCGAGTCCCATCCTTCGTTGACAGAAACACACTGAAGCAAACGATTCAATTTATTATCAGTTCATAAATTATATCAAAGTTTTGAGTACCCATTCATGTGTATTGCGATAGATTGAAGAGGAAGGAAAGACTAAAGAAACGGCGGATGGATTGCGTGAATGACTGACAGGCTTTAAAGGGGGTGAATACTAAGATGACGGCTAACAGATCTCTTTTATCTGTCACCTTCTCCTTCTGCACATCTGTTCAGAAGAAGCAGACATGTTGTGATGACAGGTAATAAATTGGGATAAACCTAGAAGGATAATGTAAGCTTTCGTTCCAAAACTGATAAAACAAAAGAAGGAATTATGAAAAAAAAGGAACACGGCACAGTCATTAATTATTTAAAAATAAAGACAGTACTAAACTAACACTTTAAAGCAGTTATCCAAATCAATATGTAAAAGCACTTCAGCATCGTAGCGATATTGAATCATTTTTCCATTATATAAAATATCAGGCACAATTTCGAGTGAGCCTTCAACCGTTGAATTGATTGATCGATAAATAAAGACTTGATTGCACATACGGAAAGGATTTCATAGTTAGTTATTTACTTCGCTAGCAAATCACTCAGCTACGCGTAGCTACGGCGTAGCTCAGACACTGCTACGGAGCTACGGCGTAGGTCACTTAGCGCGTGATCTCGACACTTCGTTAAGAATATTTTTGTTTTTATTTGTACTGTTCTAAGTTTGACAAATGATCATAACATTTTTTTACAGCAGCACCGTTTCAAATAATTTGCTTTTAGGCACCTTCGAGCAGATTAAAGACAGCTGGTATAAAATAAGGCAAAAAAAACAAAGGTTGTAAAAAAAAAAAAACATCAACGGGACAAAAAAAAATGTTTGACTTGACATTTACATAAGCTGGACTTGGATCGATAACAAACCCTTTATATTTTATTTTTAGGTAACCGGTTAGTAATCCTCATTGACGTCCTTCCTCCGTCCTGGGGTGGACGGAACGATCTGTCAGACTTCTACTGACTAAAACCATGCCATGTTCCGTCACTTACTGGGGGCTACGGGGGCACTTAAGCACTCTTCAACGTAGCCCCCGACTGGCACCAGCCCGCCTCCCGTAATTTCGCTACCTGGACGTCAGGTCCAGGTACCGGCGCAGCGTGATCTGCCGCTGCACCAGTGCCACACCCCGCGCCCGCGCCTCCTCTCGCCACCGATGTAGTGACGCGAGGGCTCTCACTTCCAGGTCCCACGGCGGGGGCACTTACGCAAGCCACCTCGTAGGATCGATAATAACCCTTGCCTTACCTAAAAGGATTATGAAAAGTAGCACCAGAGCATAATTAATAGCTTCATGAGTTCTTAACGTTCGAAAAGTTTAGATGTATGAGGAACAGGGTGTAAACTTCATCAGGGTGTTCACTCGTCGTCTATAGTGGACGAGTGAACTTTACCGATGATCCGTCTAACGTCGTCAGACGGGTGTCATATCAGGCGGGCAACTGCCTAGCGATTTATGTCGGGGAAGTTATATACATGCTGATCGTGTGGTAAACTCTGCCCGATACAGGATTTTGTGTGACGTCAGGTCTTTGATGCGTAGTTCGCATGTGGCGATATAGATGCCACCACATCACTCCCCTCCGGAGACCGGAGGTCAATAGTGAATCTTGCATCTAGAATCTTGTATCTTGCGATGCGTCGCAGTGCCAGTTAGTCAGAACCGCATAGTTCGCATTGAGTCGGAACTGTCCGCGGTGATTCTCCAGTGAGTCGGGGTGGTGCTGCGTTATGATCCAGTGGGTCAGATGCGACAGCGCCGGGTTGTAGCTGACTACTGGCGACGACCCGGAGAGGATAAAAAGGGCTCTGCTTGTGAGACCGGCCGAAAGTGCAGTGTACTGTGCCAAGGTTGCTGATGAGGCTGAGGGTAATAACCAGGAATGCGCATCCGCTGCATGCTGGTGGTCAGAATACCCGTTGAAGCCGTGGGTGCTGGCTGGTTGTGGAACTCGCCTCACGAAAGCTTGCGGGAGTGGTGATTATGACGTCACGCTGAATTAGTTGCACGAAGGCTGCGATGACGTTCATACTTGGAGTCACCAATTTAGAGGTATGAGGAACAGGGTGTAAAAATACTCATCCTATAGAAAAGGGAGGGTCTTCGGACTAGACGGGTGTCGTGACTGGTGGGCAACTGCCTAACTATTGATGTCGGGGAAGTTATATATATGATGTTCGCGCGGTAAACTCTAATTGCGCGATGCAGGATTTTTGTGACGTCAGGATTTTGTGTGTCGTCAGGTCTTTTATGCGTAGTTAGTATGTGGCGATGTAGATGCCGCCATAAAAGCCCTAGAAGATTCTTAAACACATTAACCTATTTTAAAAAATACGTCAAAAAATAGCAAAGACAGAAAACATTCAAGATTTGTTCTCAGTAAATGCTAGAAAATAATGAAAATACACAATAAAAAATAATCGTCTAGCTGCAATTTAATTATTCTGAAACATACCGTCACATTGTTAGCTACACTCTTCCTCAATCATGACCAAGGTTTAAAATGTTTGCAATAAAATCAGTAACAGTGTTTTTATTTGTGATTATTTCTGGTAAGTAATAAAACTTAGTTAATCCCTTAGAGGTGACCACTTAACCCGAGACAAAGCGAGCATTTATAATTTCTGATGACCATTAAAAATTTAATTGGATTGTTCTACGTTGTGCCAAAGATTTTTCAAATCTTTCGTAGTGTACAGTTAGTAAATAAAATTAGTTTATGTAAATAATTGTGTACTATTAACATGAAATTGCTGAGTATGCAAATAAATCTTGATAATCAACTGCATCCGGAGATACTGGGAGCCGATCCCAATATAGTTGAAAAGGCGAGACAGATTGAATTATTATTTAAATATTTTGTTATTTTAGTATGTTATTGCCAAAGAAGAATAAAAGATGGTTTAGAAGTAACAAAAGACAGGAAATACATGGTAAGAAACCAACTTAATAATATGAAAAAAATGTATATATATTCCACAAGAAGAGAACCATTGAAAAAAAAAATGGCCGCCTACTTCATTGCGCTTGCAAAATATTACCTAACAATCTTATTTGACAACAATCCTACTTCTGTAAATAATATTTTCAGGTATATTTAGTCAAAGCGCCCAAGTCAGATGTAGAATATGACTCCTGGCTGTGTGGAGGTGTGATTGTCACTTTTGAGTTTGTCGTAACATCTTCAGCATGCACGCAGGATGTGGAGTACATCTACGTCATAGCTGGATACAAGAAGTATATTACTGACAGTGAAATCGAAATAGATGGCTGTACCAAAGAAATGAAAAAGAAAGCCATTTATACTTGTTCCCCTAAGGGTAAGTACTATACACAAACATAATGCTTGTGTTCCTCGAAGAGGTTGGGTAGAGGTGTATTACACCCATATTTTGCCTGGTTAAGTCCTATGTTAAAAGGGGTTGACATGCGAGCGTATTGCTGCCAACCGGACACAACCCGGACTATGGGCCCTAAGCAATGTTCAATGGAAAAACAAAATAGCACTTTACCGACTTGGGGTTCGAATCCAGAACTCAAAGTTCAGCAGTTGCAGTTGTGACCACAAAATTCACGAAGTAGCTGAAGTGATAACAACAAAATCCGCTTTCCCTAACATTGATTTTTTTTCAGGTTACGAACTAAAGTATGGCGAAATAGATTACTGGTCATACATAGACATATCTTTGGTCAAAGTGGATACAGCTTTTGACTTCGAAGACGAACGATACGAAAAATTATGTTCGTACAAGCCTGCTACGATAGCAATTAACTACGACGAGAAATATGAAGAGCCCGGTACTGATGCATTGGTGCTAGGATGGGGTCACAAGACAGGTTGGCGTTCGGTAAGAATATTTAAATGTCCCAGTAGACGAGCAAGAGAACAAGTACACACATAAAACTAGAGATGGGTAACTAACGGAACTTTCAATAGCTCAGCTAGCCGGCGATTTGTGGTTGAATGGCTCTCCCTCGTTATCATAGTACGTACCTCTTAATTTATATTATTTTATTTTAATTATCATATTTTATTTTGACTTAATATTTGCACAACCGTAAGGTTGAATATAGTGTAACAAACAAACTGTATATCATCTAATGTACATCCTATATTCTAGCAAATAAAGATATCATTCATTCATTCATTCATAATATCAATCAAATAAAAAACTGTCGAAAATCTATCGAAATAGAGTTCACGGTGATCGCGCGTTCCGCGGCTTAACGGCTAACTAAACATAGCTGCTGCAGCTACCCCGGCTACCCACTGTGCCGTTAACTTGTCGGATATTCTAGCTAGCCAATAGCTAGCTATCGCGTGTTCACGAATATTATAGCCGTAGCTCAACTTTGGCTAGTTATTAGAATAGTTACCCATCTCTGCTTAAAGCTGTGACCTTTTTCGCCCATGTTTCATCCCGTACAAGGCCCGTGGCCAAGAGTTACATGCTCAAGTGACACGCGCCTCGCGACAGCGACTGCGGAGAAAACAAATGTAAGTTGTTTAGAGCTTGAGGCGATCGTCGCGCGAATACGCAATAGAAAATAGTAATAATTTTAAAAACGGGGCAGGAGCACTAATCAGCCGGATTTCGGTCTTCCATCCCCCCGGTTCGCAGAGAGCTTCGGGGTCGTGAAGAAATTACGCCACGACTCTTCCATCGCGACGCCCGTGCAGAGGATCGATTCCAGATAATCCATACTACCGAAATTTTAACTGTTCTTTCTTTATCTTAATTCGAATTCATACAGTTCAACTTAGCGCCATACTTTAGGCCATATTAACCTAGTATCTAACTTAAACGTTCTTTCGCACTGGTTGCAATCATAATCTGAGGGGCGCCGCGTCACCAATACTAGCCCGAAATCTTTACAGAGCTCACGCGCACAAGTTTTACTCGTACAGTTTTTGTGTTTTTTACATATAGATCTAATAGATAACTTGAAATGTTCGATGTTTCCAGCCAGGCGATACTACAAATTACAATGAAGGTACATTAAAATATGCTCCAACGCTGTTACTAAATAAAAAAACTTGCATTGAGCATTATCGAGATTACAAGAACATGAGTACGGTAATCCAAAGTTACATGATTTGCTCGCTAGGCAATGGAAATATAAATGACGCTGGCGAAACTATACTGTCGAGTCTACCAATACAAAATGGATGTACCACACCACAACAAAAGATATTAGGCTTTGAAGGTGTTTCAGTAAGTATTGCTTTTGTAGTCATGTTTTACCCACGCTAAATTAAAATAATCGTTATCGGAAGCCATCATTAAAATATCTTGTTCTAGTAAACAGACAGGCGTCTATTCCAAGTAACAGGTTTTACTAAGGGACTTTGCACACAAATAAATAACGTGAACAAATAAATATCATAACGGTTCGTGAAACACAAAAAACAAATAAAATTTAAAAATAAGATAATGTGGTAACCGTGTGGCGGCCACAAACACGACTAGCCGCACGACCGGCCGCAGTAGAAAATTTGGCCGTACGACCGGCCGTCCCAGATGCCTAGTTGGGTACTTTATGTATTAACGTCCGCTATCTTGGCCTAAGCTCCTGCGACATTTTTGTGGCCGCGTAGTGCGTGAGTTCCCTGAATTATTATATTATATACAATGCCGCCCATAAGCATGAGGCCACCCGTATTTTTCAGATTATTCATGAAAAATTAACTTTAAAAAGCATCTGATTTTTTGGACTTGGAAAATAAATAGTTTTTTTTTAATGTGTTCGCCTCCGTTTTCTTTTCATAGTCGACATATTTTAATAAAAAAATAACTCATAAGCTTTAGAAATAATAAACAGGATCCAAATCGACCCAATAGCATCGGAGATATGGCAAACGCTACTCAAAAGTTAAAAATAATGAAAAACAAAAAATATTAAAGATTTTTAAAGTTGTTCGTTAACTTTTCATGAATATTCAGAAAAATACGGGCGTCACATGCCCATAGGCGACATTGTATATATTACTTAGTGAGTTATTATCTATTTACCTCTTCCTTCTGTGAACACAAAAATAAAATATAAAATAATATTTACCCCCTTTTAGTGTGAACAGCGGAGTTCAGAAGAAAGCTATGATGACGATGAAACGAGGAGACACAACAGGGGGTCTAACAAAACGAATAAGGTTTCTGACAGTGACTTCAATGAGACACGGGCGAGAAGAAACGGTATTTGCCAGGTAGGTAATCCGGTATAATGACAAACACTTACATATTATTAATGACTAGCTTTTGTTTACTTATTTATTTAGATGTAAGTATAAAAATTATGTATTAGGCATGTTGAAACTGTTTGTACTCCCCGTCACTATTCAATTATAGGGGTTCATTAGAAAACCAGCGTCAGACAGCATTTGTCGGGCATTAATGCTGAAATGAATCTTTTGGCGCAGCTGTGAGGCACACACTATTGCTCTATGATTATTTTACCTTTTTACTTTGTTATTGTGTTTCACGTACTGTGTCCAAATAAATATTATTCATTCTTTCTTTTGCCAGCGGTTTCGCTTGCGTGGGGTTTGGAAATTATCCCACGGGAATTTACTGCCGGGAAAAAGTTATCCTATGTGTTAACCCAGGTTATAAACAATCGGTTGTCAAATTTCATCCAAACCCGTTCAGTCGTTTTGCAAAACAAAATTAATAGACGTATTTTACAACATAGTATTATGTACAAAAACAATTTTTAGTAAACGAGCTAGCGCGGCTTCGCTTGCTAGCAATGCTTAGTCCAGCCGTTTAGGTGAGACAAGGTAAAATACAGACAAAAAAACAATTACTTTCGTATTTTAATATTAGTATGGATTATTAAAAGAAAGAAAGAAAGAAAGAAAGAATAATATTTATTTGGACACAGGTCGTGGAACACAATAAACAAAATAATAAAATGAAAATAATCTTAAAGCAATAATAGTAATAGTGTATATGTGTGCCTCACGGCTGCGCCAAAAAGGTTCATTTCAGCATTAATGCCAGACAGATGCTGTCTGACGCTGGTTTTCTAATGAACCCTCATGGACAAGTGACGGGGAGCACCAACAGCCTCAACATACCTAATAAATATTTTTATGCATCTAAATAAATAAATAAACTACATAAGGTCTAATTAAATAATTGTTTCCAATTGATGTTATTTCCACTTAAATAAACATTAACTTTAAGCTAGTGTAAATAAAAATTGATTTTAGACTGACTAGTACCGTTGAAAAAGTCATAAAAAATATGAAATTGTACCGGAAAACATAACCCCATGTGTAAGCATTACAGTTGTTGTATTAGGATTTTGGATGCATGCGAAATTATAATACATCGTTATTAATCCGAGTGTGTAAGATTTTTATCTGCCGTTGTGTATAACTCAATCAGGCAAATTAATAACCTAATTGTTATACCGTTAAAGCCTCACTATGTACACTGTACATGCAAAATGCCGTATAATCAAATCACTACTGTTATTCTTTGTCAGTTGTATGAAATGGCTACAACACGGCAAATTGACTTAGGGTGTCAATTAGCTAAATAGTTAATTTCCATGACTGCATTTAAATAAAAATGAACGAATTTTGATAAAATGAACTAAGTGTTGATTGTTGCCCGGGTTTTGAAGTTCCTACCCCACTCCGCGATTACTGTACTGTAAGCTGTACTTTAGTAAGGAGCGGAGCGGAGTGGGGCGCGTCGTCGTGGATTGCACTATCTACACCAATGACGGTAGTGAAAATGTCGGCATCAGCTAGTTTATCATTTTCTATCACATAGTCAAAAGATAATGAAGTAACCGTGTCTTTCCAGTTTCAGTTATTATTTCATGTAATTTTTTTTTTTACGGCATTTGTGAACAGCTGTAGTGGCCCAATGGTAACGGCCGTGACGTGCGAGTTGAAGGTGCTTTCCAGCAGTGGGAACATTATTGCATGTCTGATTATATTCTTTTTTAACATCACATACCGAGACTCGGAAAGCACGGGGGTCGTCAGATGCCCGACGTCCATATCAAGAACCCTCCCTGCCACGGAAAGCACGTCAAGTCGTTGGTCCCGGCTGTCATTCATAGATCTTTGACAATCGTTACGGGTAGTCAGAAGCCCAAAAGTCTGACAACCAGTCTTACCAAGGGGTATAACCTATAGCTGGGTATAGCTGGGTTGTGGAAGTCACTCCATGTAAAATACTGGTATTCAGGTGCATCTGGTTAGACTGGTAAAGGCTAGGCAGACGATAATGATGATGATTCTTTTTAACATCTTTAGAACGACCACGGTGGGCCGCTTGTCACGTGGGTTGGTGCTCGTGAGGTCCTTATCGGGGTTGCATCCGTATTCAAAGTGTCAGATGAGTATGAATGCATGGGACCATACTTGTATACAAGCACCGTATGCACGGGTTTGTTTTTGGATTGCATTTTGAACCTGGGGGAATTTCCGACACGCAGGCGAGTTGTGTTTTGTTTCTATTCCCTTTCTGTTTAAGGGTGGGTATTGTTTATGACGGCCATACACGGTACGGTCTATTGAAGAGGTTTAACTGCGCAGATGTGCCTGCACAGGCAGACCAGAGCGTGTGTTGGAACAGACCTGTGCTTTTTTTTGGATCATACGACACGCCGGTTGACCTACGGAGGCACAACTGCACAGGTAGACCGTACTGTTATGTAATTCCATGTAAACATTGTTTGAAAATAAGGGTAAGCCAATAAAAAAAATCGTGTCTTTTAAGTCCGTTTAAAAAAACACTTTGAAATACACGAAACGAAATGGTTTAATTTGGGGTTTGACCTTGTTTTCGGCTAACACTAAGTGAAACTGGTAGACATAACGATAAACGGAGATGGTAGAGGTTCGGTGATCAGGACGAGACTGGCGCGCTGCGGGAGTCGGATGACAACACAATTTCCAGGAAGTCTATGTAATCGATTATTATTGATCATAAGGGTTTTCTTTAGCATTGGGAAACTGCAACAGTTACCTACATAGTGTATAGCCTACATTAGGGCACGGTTGACATAAGAATTCAAATCGTAAATCATAGATTCTTAATTTTTGCACGCTGTACAGTGTGACATAAAAGGGCTTACTGTGAAGGTCACAAGTGTATTTTTTTATAATTTTAAAATAAAAGGTTTTAAAGTTATTTAAAAAAATATATGAAAATTTACCTTTAAAAAATAAAAGGCCTTATCTCCTACTGAGCCTAAAATGTTGAAAAAAAAATCAGAATATAGTTCTATACTTATAGATTACAGGAAAACTTATAGAAAGTCTATGGTCTTAAAATAACATGGAAAATCTTCCAATATTGTGCGTATAAACTTACATTTGCAGTTGGAATATATGAGAGAATATATTTTCAACTACAATATTAAGTTTGTTCTTGGGATAAAAAGCATAGTAGATAACATATTTATCGTACGGAACCCTTACCACACGAGTACAACTTGCACTTGTCTGGTTTTTAAGTTACACACATTAAAACCTATGATTTTATTCAACAGAGCGGATCTATGTGAAGGTCCAGCAAATGAAAGAGGCTATGATCTTATCGAACGGACAATATCGTGGAAGGATTATCCTGCCGGGTAGTAAAAATACATAATATAGTATCTATATAACTACACTTTTATGCTACTGCTGAACTAATAAAAAATAAATTTTACAGACCTGCAAAGGATGAAAATATCGAAAGGATGCCTGAAGAAAAAATTTCAGCAGGTCTAAAGTACTTAACCAATAATAATCAACCACCGCAACGGAGTTCTGCGAAAAATATAATGAATGTAGAAAATGCAAAAAGTCAAGACGAAACGAAATATGGTTCTAATAACATGTATTCAGGTGATACTAATCCAGAAATAATAAGTAACGAACCGAAAGAAAGGTTTAAAATAAACGAATGGTATCCAGAAAATAAAAGAGTACGTGACGAAAATGACCCAGTAAGTAACGGGCATCAAGAACAATCAAAATATGAATCAAATAAAATGGATCAAGCTGCTAAAAGTCCAGCAATTGTTAGTTATGCAACTAAAGAAAGGTTTAAAATAAAGGAAAGGTATCCAGAAAATAACAGAGTACCTAGCGAAAATGACCCAGTAAGTAACGGGCATCAAGAAGAATCAAATAAAATGGATCAAGCTGCTAAAAGTCCAGCAATTGTTAGTTATGCAACTAAAGAAAGGTTTAAAATAAAGGAAAGGTATCCAGAAAACAAAAGTATTTCAGGAATGGAAAGTTTCCCAGCAAATGACAGGTACCCAGGACAACAATTGAACCCGGGAAATGAAAGGTACCCAGCAAATGACAGGTACCCAGGAAAACAATTGAACCCGGGAAATGAAAGGTACCCAGCAAATCAAAGTCCTTCAGCAAATCAAAGGCAACCAGTAGCTGGAAGGTATCCGGTTAGTATGGGACCTCTTCAAAATCCCATGAAAGTTCCATCAAAAATTGCAGTGCGACCTCAACATCCTCTCCGAAATTGAACACTTTTATATTAAAAGTCTAATGTTATTGTTTAAGTTAAATATATAAGTTTTTACTGAATGATTCAAAGTTATTGTTCTATTATAAATAACTAATAACTAGCGACCCAGCACTGCATCGCACGGATAAACAAACAAACACTTGACAAAACATCGGCATATAAGTGCTGTAACTAATTTGTTTTTTTAACCTCCCGGAATAAATGCTCTAACTAAATGATGGTAAAAACCACATCATAGTCCACTGTGTACTTTAAGATCTAAGCGGTCACACAGTCAAACACGAAAAGCGACTTTGTTTTATACTATGTAATAAACATTAAGGACTTAAATCGCTTGAGACAACTTTGATAATAGATTATGCCGACGTCTGCTACCTGGATGCTACTGAAGAGCTATTAAACAAGCTTGAGTGCTCGCAAAACTTGTGCATTTGCTTTGTTTTCAGACTTAGAAAGTAAGACCATGTTTCCCATCTTCGCAATGAACTCAAGTGACTCCCAATCCGCCTTCGCAGGAACACTTGGATCTTATGTCTCCTCTTTAACGTCTTAAACAACTCGTCTTATCCTTCCTACCTGCGTGAGCGTTTTTCTTACGCTCGCCCTAGCGACGTACCGTGTATACCACACCTTAAATCTCATCCTCGTAAAACAAGCTACTATTCCTATTCCATACTACTATTAAGACTTCGTATATTTATATTATTTTTTCTCTTCTTGTACATTTCTTCCTCATTTCTCCTGTCGCAGGACTGCTGGAAGAAATTTCTTAAGAAATAAGCAGTACCTTTGTACTCATAATTATGATTATGTCATAATAGTATCTATTTTTCTGTGTGTACATAAATAATAAAATAAATAAATATTATTTAGTTTATTTTCTCTGTTCCGTAAACCAACTTTCACAACGAACTTCCTAATTTATTAAAATGCGTTTTACCATTGTATGTTGGTTTTTGTTAATATCCTATTCGATTAATTATTTTCGCTCGTGGCTAAATGATAACGGCCGCACAGGTCGATCGAAGAGTTAAGCTACGATTGCCACGGCATGTTCGTGGATGGGTAGCCATCTATTGCATATCAAGACCCCTCCGTGCTTCCAAAAGCAGTTGGACCCGGCTGTCATCAAAAGTTGCAAGAAGATGATGCAACTGAAATAAAAAATCGGGTTGTAGGTTTAAATAGTTATACTATTTAAACTACAATCAATCTAGAAAGAACATTTAACACACAGCTAAACAGCATCACACCGTAAGCACCATACTATATGAGTTTATAAGAATCATAGGAAATAATGAAAACAATAAAAAAATAATTGATTTTAAATTCTATTACTCTGTTACACACCATCAAGTCACAACTTATTTTTGGTTTGGTTTGTGGTTAAATATCAAGGCCGGATTTCAAAATGTTTGCAGTAAAATTAAATCTCTTGTTGCTTTTAATGATTTGTTATGGTAAGTAGGTAATTCAGTGTTAGTGCTCTTATATCTATCTTATAAATAAATAAATATTGAAGGACAATCATCTGCGATCAGTTTTTTTGATTTTATAATACGGAATGGGGTTGCGCTTGGAAGAAAGAAAAACATATTTGTAAAACACCTGTATAATTTTTTACTCTATGTTCACAAAACTAATAAATGAATTGAATAACAAATAAAAAAAGAGGAAAATTAAAAACAAAAAAAAAAACAAATTTTTAGTCAAATTTGTTGGAATAATTAATAAGTGCTTAGAAACGTTCGAAGATTTAAAAAAAAACTTATATTTTTTGTTTTAGTGTCTTATTGCCAAAGAAGAATCGAAGGTGGCCTTAGAGTGACAGTCAATAAACCATACGTAGTAAGTGGTTTAACTGTTAAAAAATAATTGGTAATTATACCTAATTATACAGCATAAATGTACCTAACAAAAACCCTGTCCTCATGAATTTTTTTTTGTGAAAAAAAAAAGTTATTTCAAATTTACTTGTTAGTACGAGTACCAAAATTTCCCCAATTTCTTTATAAATTTGCAAATTTTCGACAGAGGTCATACGTTATGACTTTAGACACCCGCTAAATGACGACCGCCCGCGCCCCATGTAATAACCCGGTAAAATTCCCCATTGAAAAAATGCGGTGTTTTTTTTTTTTTCCAGGGAATTACCACCTTATTAGGCTCTCAGTATGATTCTTAACAACACCCTCTCGGATCGAACAGCGTTTTTGTTACACGCCGTATATTCACGATGTACATTCCTTTTTTTTAGGATCAATAGTAATACAGTTATACAGGGTTAGATTAACACGTTCACGGACGGTACCAGATGAATCTGTTTTCTAGAATGACACAATAAATTTCAATATACCTAAATAGACTAGACGTTTAAATACGTAGTGCTGCATAATATTACATTTTTCGAAGACTTTATGACAGAAACGTTTTATCACGTCATCGTTGACATACGTTTTGTCATAATTAGTACAACTAATAAGATTTATAACTTTAGTCTTTTATTTAGTTTTTATTGACTTCGGACGGTTAGTACGAAAACTAGTTTCTGACGTAACTCCACGTGGGTCGTAATCTTGATCCGATCCAAAGTCGCCATCATCGTCCTGGAAAAATCCTCATCGGATTTGTCTTGCGTTTTTCCATCTGAAACAACAGCCAGTATGACACCATTTTCATAGAGCAATATTGTTTATAATATAGTTGACAGCAAAGCAACAATAAAAACATTACATAGTTAAGATGCTTTTGTCTCTCGACGAAGTTTACTACGAATCGCTCCTGCGAAGCTAAAACGCGCTTGCACCCCACTCGTTTTTTTTTTTTTGCCTAGTTCATTTCGTAGCTGGCCTCTGAGGTCATGAGTCATGACTACTTAACCGGGCTTTCCTGTGGCTGCCTTAAGCTACTACACTCAAAGTCTCCAGCCAGGGGCAAAAACTATTCTAATTAAAACTAGGCGAGCGCTCGCTAAGGGCACCCCCTGCAGGGTACGAACCTCGGCTTTTTTTTTTTTTTTTTAATATTATTTTCAGTACAATTTTGGTTACATATTAAAATAAAACAAATTAGACCTTGTCTAAAGACCTTTAAAGGTTTATGTGACAAGGTGGAGGAAGCAAGCACGCTCACAACATATTAATTCTAACAACTTTCAAAAGTGATTTCCTCCTCCTGTGTTGATTGTAATTTTGTGTTATTACGAACATAGTTAGTATATTGGAACCCATACTATTAAGGAAAAGGAATATTTTAAAGTTGAAATCTTAATTCCCCGAGTAAACCGCCTTTGCATTTCGCCACGCCCTTACATATTATTGCTCGCGACTGTACAGACGCCAGCAGGTCAAGTTATCCGAAACTGTCAACTTTTCCCTATCAAAGGAGAAAGCTTAGGGTGTCGCTGGGGGGAGGACAGCAAGATGGGACAGGCAGGATCAAAGCACCGCACTCGTGACACGGTCGGAGTAAATGTAGGGACGCAGGAGGCGTGCGGGACGTATAAACAAGAACACATTTTTGAAATGGTCTAAAACCTATTCTATATGACAGTGTGTCACAACATATCAAATACTCTGAACATTTAGAGTATTTGATAATGTGACACAAGGTCCACATCAAAGATTTTATTTGAAAGTTCATCGGAAATGAACGTTCCGTGCCCCTGGCTGGAGGCTTTAAGTTAGTAGCTTAAGGCATCCACAGGATAGTCCGGTTAAGCAGCTGCGACCTCAATCTGAGAGTCAACTGCGAGATGCCATATCAAAAAAAAAAAAAAAATGAACGTTCCGCCGTACCTGATCTTTTTTTTTAACGTCATGATACGTTGTGTTATATCAAAATCATACATTAAGACGTACAATCACGTACCGTCCGTGAACATGTTAAATTACTTAGCAAAACTCCGCAGACGTAATGGGTATCAATATCTAAAGATGAGAAAGCAAAAGGAAAAGGCTTTTTTTATCACATCTATTAAAAAACAGCTAATTTATTCTCCGTGAACAGGGACTACAATAGCTTTTCAATCCCTAGGGAGTAAAAGTGATTTGAATTTGGAATGTGGACAATGTTAGTAAAAGTTCCAATCACCAAAGAGATCAGTCACGAACATTGTATGAACAAGTAACAGGCTGGCAATAGAGAGATAAAAAGTGTGAACTTGGTCAAAATGAAAATCCAAGATGGCGGCTACGAAAATTTTCAAGTTTTTCGTCATGGGTGTCGTTTTCATAGTTTTCGAGGGTGTTAAAGCCGATAGTGAGATCAAAATGTAAATCCAAAATGGAGACTGCGAAAATTTACAAGTTTTTGTCATGGGTGTCGTTTTCATAGTTTTCGAGGGTGCTAAAGTCGATAGTGAGATCAGAATGTAAATCCAAAATGGAGACTGCGAAAATTTTCAAGTTTTTCGTCATGGGTGTCGTTTTAATAGTTTTCGAGGGTGCTAAAGCCGATAGTAAAGTCAAAATGTAAATCCAAGATGGCGGCTGCGAAAATTTTGTTTTGGTTTTAAATCATACGTGAGAGATGTAGGTCAGACCGCACACTTTTTTTTTCTCGTAGAGGTTGATAAAAAGTAGAGTGTTCACCTCGGGAGCAAGACTATTTTAAGCTCGAGAGACGTACTTCGAATCCCTCGTTGCGCTCTACTCGTAGATTCAAAGAAACACTCGCCTTAAAAATAGTTGTTTCCTCCCTAGGCAAACAGTCTACTATTTTGGAGTCATCAACCGCAGTGTAGTTGAAATATCTGTTAAAAAATATCTGAAAACGATAAAACAAAAATAAAATGATTTATAAACTCATACTTCAAATAAAAACATTTGGAGGAGGAGTTCGTGGCTAAGTAATAACAGCTGCATGGATCGATCCATCAGGTTAAGCTACGCTTCCCCGGCAAGCGTAGCTTGGTCCGTGGATAGGTGTCCATCTTTTCATACCGAGACTCCTCCGTGCTTCGGAAAGCACTTTAAGCCGTTGGTCTCGGCTGTCCTTCGTGGATCTTTGACAGTCGTTACGGGTCGTCAGACACCCGAAAGTCTGACAGCCAGTCTTAACAAGGGGTATCGTAAATTATATATAATATCGATACCGATCATGTCATCATCGTCTGATGAGTTTCGCTAGCTATTTTAATTTGATCCTGCATTATAAATTCAAACTCATTAGGTAAGTACAATACGGGCGATATAACTTGGCGGTTCCGAACTTTACGCAGAAGGCTGCGCAATAAATTTTTTAGGAACCAAATGGCGAGATGAGGCGAGTGTGAGTCAGTGAACATGCGTGAAAGTTCGTAGTGTCTGTGTTCAGAGGTGCCAAGTTATATTGGCTGAATTGTACAGCACGTCAGTACATCAACCTATTACAATCTGTCAAAATTATTTTATAGATTTTCAACTTTATCACTAAAGCATAAGGTTCAAAGTTGATTGGGAAAATTTTACAGTTTCAGGTAGGTTGACCTGCTGGCGTCTGTACATAGCTAGCGAAATGGCAAAAACCTCTTTTTCGGGGAATAGCGGAATGATTTTATGTTAAGCTTTAATTTTAGGTGTATTTAGTGAAAGCAACATTATCACAAAGAACTTACGACTCCTGGGTGTGTGGCGGGGCTATATTAAACAAAGACTTCGTAATCACATCGGCAGCTTGCGTTGAAGATGTGGAGTACATGTTTGTGATAGCAGGGTACAATAAATACGTCACTAACGATAAACTTGAAGAAGATCCATGTACTAGTAGAATGAAGAAGAAAGTTATATTCACTTGTGTGCCTAACTGTAAGTACGGTCAACCTAAGGTCTATTTAAATCTGTTTCCAATTGATGTTATTTCCACTTAAACAAACATCAACTTTATACAAATGAAAATAAAATTGATTTTAGACTGACTAGTACTGTAGAAAATGTCATAAATAATATGAAGTCGTAGCGCAAACTGAACCTTATGTGTAGGCATTACAGCTGTTTTTCCTAAAACTCGTGTTTGTTTCCATGTTTGGCAAATAAATTGCGAACTCAGATTACACACATTTTTTATTTGCATGTGGTTGATCAGATGTGACAGTTTTGTGTATAAAAGTGAATGGCTATAAGAGTAGGTGAACACCAAATACGTTTTGGATGGACTGGGTGAGATATTATGATACGGCTAGAAAAGGGGTGAATATACGACTAATAGAGAAACATGGAAGAAAAAGAATTGTGGTGCCAATCCCCAATGAATTGGGTTGATGGCAAGAGAACCCTCTCTTGCCATCAACCATTACTGAGATAGTTGTGCAAAAGAGAGGAAAGGGGAGAATGGGGAGGAATACAAGCTAGATATAAGATATAATATATATCTGCCTAGCCTTTTCCCAACATGTTGTGGTTCGGTTTCCAGTCTAACCGCGACGACGATGCGGCTGAATACCAGTATTTTACATGTAGCGATTGCCATCTGACCTCCACCATCTAGTGATTGGGTAATTGGTAAGACTGGTTGTCAGACTTTCTGGCTTCTGACGATCCGTAACATCTGTCAAAGATCCACGAATGACAGCCGGGACCAACGGCTAAAGGTACCATTCCGTACCCATCCGAAGGCAGCAACTGCACGCGACGTGTCGCGGCGTCATGTCGCTGCAGTCTTGATTCGGAACCCGACCGCAGGCGGCAGCAGTCCATATTCCAGTCGGTAGATAAAAGATAGAAAAACGTGTTATCGCTCGGGCGTTGGCAGCACTACTGGTCTGCGGTCGGTCTGCACGTGTCACCTGTCACTCGCCCGTAGTTGCCAACGACGTGCCGCTAGCTACGGAAGGTATCGCATAGAAAACAGTCGTGTCACGGCGACACGTCGCCTGCAGTTGCCTCCTGCGGTCGGGTACGGAATGAAACTTTTAACGTGCTTTAAGATGTTACCCATCCATGGACCAACCCTGGGAAGCGTAGCTTAACCTGATGGGTTGACCCATGCGGCTGTTATTACTTAGAAGCCTTGTGCAGGATATTTTGTAATTATTTAGGGAAACTTCAGAGAAGTGTGAGAGATGAGAGAGTGAGTAAAATTGGTAAAATTACGAATTTGAAGTTAACACATTTTCTGCTACTTAAAGATAATAGTATTTTTCTCTTTTTTGACATTATGTTTTATTATTTTCAGCCTACGACTTTGACTTTGATCGAGTTGACAAATGGTCGCAGATAGATATAGCTTTGGTCAGGGTGGAATCGTCCTATGACTTCGAGGAAGCTGATTACGAGAAATTTTGTTCATACATACCATCTAGAATAGCTATTAACCGAGATGCTAAGTATGAGATACCTGACACTGATTGTATGGTTATGGGGTGGGGACATGATCAAAAGTGGCGGCAGGTAACATTTTAAGAGACATGTAATTATTAGTTATTACTTATGTGTTCCCAGAACTGGTAGACACAGTATGACTATTTAATTAACCTCAATTTCCCTATGGAAATAATAGATAGCACACTCTTTATTGTAAACCATGTAGGTATACCTAATTTACATTATACATAATTCATTTAAAAAATCATTTTTAAGATTTTAAACGGCAACGTCTGAGTATGCACATTCTAAACGACGGTGTTCTTCGTTTAATTCTGTTTATTGTAAATTTTGACGTTCAAAAGTGCCTTTTAAGTGCCTAATTGAAAGAAATTATTTGACTTTGACGTAGGCCGTGTGATGATTTTGACTGTCATTTCGTTTGGAAAACCGGAAGGCGCCCTCTGTCGGCGCGAGGTCGCGTTCGGATGCACCGAACAAAATGAGCGCGACGACCGCATAATCACGCGAAATTACCTTATATTAGGACACGAAGTTATCTATAGTTATACCTATGATACTCTCAATGTATGCAGCATATCACCATTTAAAGCCAAAATGTTATTTTTTTCAGAAAACTGATACAAGTAATAACAATTCCGAAATATTAAAGTATACACCTACACAAGTTATTGACAAGACTAAGTGTATCGATGAATATAGATACTATCCCGAAATGAAACCGATCATAGAGCAATATATGATATGCACGTTAGGTGTGGGCGTCATAGATGATGCAGGACAGCCTAAAGAAGTGGCTTTAGATCCATCTATGTATACACTAGACGGATGTCCACCCGGAAGGAGAACGGATCAGCAAAACTCATATGTAAGTATGTTCTAAGCTTTAAAGTCGACCGCCCACTGCTACGTAGAATGTGCATGGAGAGGTGTGCCACGTTAATTGTGCGGTTCATTTGTTTGCACGAATAAAGCTAGCTGCAGCAAAGAGACAGCGGCAAAGATTTAAATCGTTAGATTCGCCCTACCGCGTCAAAAGATAGTCGCGTTTCTGTTTCGGTTTGACGCCTCTGACACACGTCATGGAAACGATAATTAATAAAGTGTGAGCTCACTCTTCTCAGTATCGAAACTTTTTCTTGTGACTGAGTACGGTGAGGGCAAATCTAGTTATTTAAATCTTTGGGGGCGGGTTTTGCTTTACGTTTCAGTTATTTTATTCGCCCGTAAATTACGGACGCTACGTGAGTGGTCACCGCTCTTCTAGGTAACCGTAGCTTTAGTGCGTAGCGTAGAAAGTCGACAGACGTGACGATCGACGGACGATCCCGCCTATATTTTCATACAAAGCGAAGCTTAACCGTGGGCTACTGTAGACGGTGTCTTTATGCAGCATACTTACAAGTTCGAAGTCACAAATACCAAGCATTATTTACAATGCTCGTGTGAAATACGCATTATTTATATTAGTACTTTTCAGTGCTATGGACAAAGCAATGGAAATCAAAATACAGACTATAATATGAATGCCAGAAGAGAGGTTCCAAAGACTAATAGAACTTATTACAATCATACAACGCGTGAATCTATAAAAAAAGCTACTCGTGAAAGAATTTCTCACCGAACACGAAGGAACGGGATTTGTCAGGTAGGTTTTTTGAAGTGAAAACTTCTTTAGCGGCGTTGTGCACTTTTTTTGGGTTGGGTAAAAAATGTTAAACTCGCGTCAGGACACCTGACCTGATCGAAAATTCGTAAGACGGAAAAATGCACGTTTCACTTCTGCGGTCCCGGAGTGCAACACGTTGTTTTTTTCTTTCTTTCTTTATAGAGCTCCGGGCACTATAAAGAAAGAAAAAACTCGTTTAGCCTTGGGGTTTCTTACGAAAGTGGTTCCATCATATTATAACGGCCGTCATGAAAATCTGTCATGTTCTCCAGTATTTGACATTACGGTGTCAAAAAACGCTCTGTATTTGGACAGAAGCCGATCTATTCTGTAAACATCTCGCCGTGAAAACTTAGGTAAAGTGAGCGTGAAGTGTGCTGTCATTCTACTGATGCTAGGGATGTATTTACACTATTGACCGCTCACTTCACCTAAGTTTTCACCGTGAGATTTTTACAGAATAGCACTGCCGGTCGATTCTGTAAAAATCTCACCGTGAAAACTTAGGTGAAGTGAGTTTGTCTTTGTTTGGAATTTACACTATTGACAGCTCACTCCGAGCTCACTTCACCTAAGTTTTCACGGTGAGATGGTTACAGAATCGACCGGCAGTGCTATTCTGTAAAAATCTGCTGTTATTGTGTGATCGTTCACCGTGTTTTTAGGAAAATCGAAGCCATCTACCAACCCGCACTGCACCCGCGTGGTGCTTTCCAGCCCACTCCCTCTCACGGAGAGGAGGCTTGTGTCCCAGGAGTGGGAACATGTAGTCTAAAGAGACTCACAAAAGCAAGAGCGATATACACGACCTTATAATATGTATAATATTATTTATATTAATATTCTGAACTTCGCTGAAAGTGATATAAGCACCGGTATAAATAAAATAAAACTCAACAGTGCTATTGGTCCTGATAATATTCCTCCGTGGTTCTTAAAAGAGGGTAAGGAATTTCTCATTTGGCCCCTACACCACATTTTTAACTTAGCACTAAAATATGGTGGATAGACCACCAACTTGGAAGATATCACGCGTGACTCCCATATCGAAATCTTCAAATAAATCTTCAGTCGATGAATATGATACTATCTTCTCCCGCGAAAGTTTCCGAAAATGTCCTACATCAAGGAACTTACAAGCAAGTGAAGCAGTACCTGTACAATGAGCAGCATGGCTTTCGCGAAAAAAGATCCGTCAATACTAACTTACTTACGCTAGTTAATTATATTTCTACTAGTCTTGATCGCAAACGCTAGGTAGACGTTCTTTACTTTGATGTTTAAAAGGCGTTCGACAGAGTCAACAATGACTGTTTGCTGTCAAAGCTCAATGCGATAGGTGTTGCTCCAGGGCTTCTACGGCTTCTTGCAGATTATTTGCAGGACCGACAACAATTTGACAGATTATGTTTGTACGAATCACTCCCATACCACACTCGCTTGGGTGTGAGTCAAGGTTCGGTAGTCGGCCCTCTCCTTTTAATTTTGGTGATTATTTGATTAATGACCTCCCTGGTGTGCTCGTAGTTGCGAATGCCAGGTCCTTCTTAAATGCTGATGACTTAAAACTATTTTATGAAATAAAATCTGAGCGCGATTGCCAAGCTCAGCAATCAGACATTGATTCAGTATATGTATAAGTCGAGTTTAGAAAATAGAATTGAATTTTTTTTGGTCGAATGTGGTGCCCAGTTAACTTTCTATACAAACTGAATGGAGATACAATTACAAGAACTGATTCCATGAAAGACCTTTTGTTTTTTTTTTTTTTTTTTTTTTTTGGTTGGGAAATCATCAAATGACGTCTCCCGCTCTGGGTGGAGTGGGAGGGCGTGTCAGACTCTTACTGACTAAAACCCACCCGTGTTCCTTCTGTTGCCTGTGCAATGCCAGGGGGCCACGGTATCCCTTTCGGACTAATCCCGCAACCCCGGCAGGCAATGGTCTCATCGGACCCCTTCACTTGCTGACATCTCTTTGAGGCGCGCGTGGAACACAACGCGCCGTCGACCCGGGCCTGGTCCTTACCGGACGGCGAGCTACCCATTGCTCACCGTCCGCAAGCCCGCGCCTACGGTGGCCGGGAATCGGCAATCGATTCCCGACGCCCAGGGCGTCTCCTCCTGCGGCGGCTAGGGGCGTGAGGGCGCGAAATTTGCCTCTCCCTCACGCGTTCCGCCTCCTCCTTTGCGAGCATTACTGCTTCGCAGAAGGAGGTGACGGCCTCCCATGCCCTCTCGCTCCATACCATGGCCTGGACCAGGGCCGGACGCGAGAGATCCCCGCCACCGATCGCCTCCACGAGGACACGGCGGTGCTCTGCCCAAGCCGGGCATATCTCCACCGTATGCTCCACCGTGTCCTCCGGGCGATCCACGCAGTGATGACACCCGGGCGTTTCCTCCCGCCTTATCCGAAACAGGTACCTCCCGAAACAGCCATGTCCGGTGAGGACCTGCGTCAGGCGGAAGGTGAGGACGCCGTGGCGCCTCTCCAGCCACTCCTCAAAGAGGGGACTTATCGCCGCAATAGTGGCGTGCCCAGCACTGGGTTGCGACAATCGTACTCTCCATGCCGCCATGAGATCCCGTCGGAGCTCTGTCCGCTGTGCCGCGATTTCTCGCGGCATCGGAGTCAAGCCCCGGCGTTTCGCCTCCCCGCGCCACTCCCAAATATGCGCGAGGACTTTTGCCTCCAGATCCCATGGCGGCAATCCGGCAAGGAGGCTCGCCGCCTCACCGGAGACCGTGCGGTATCCCCGGACCAGCCGGGTGGCCATGACCCTCTGGGACGCGTTCAACCGGCGGGCAGGCCGCCGCCTCAACGAATGCGCCCACACCGGTGCCCCGTACAGGGCCATGGACCGCACGATCCCCGCGTATAGCCTCCGGCAGGAGGCGTTTGGACCCCCTAGATTGGGCAGGAGCCGCTTCAAGGCAGCCCCGGCCCGGTCCAGTCTGGGAGCCAAACGTCGGAAATGCTCCACGAAGTTCCACCGACTGTCGAGGACGAGTCCCAAGTACTTCATCGTCGACTCGACGCCGATGTGAACCCCTGCTACCGTTATTTGGGAACCCGACGGTGGCGCATTCCGAGGACCATGAAAACACATGGCCTCGGACTTGTGCAAGGCCACCTCGAGTCCCAACTGCCGGATTCTGGCTACGATTGTCGCAACCCCGTGTGTCGCTAGTTCGACCGCCGCCTGGTGCGACCTCCCCTGCGCCAGGACCAACGTGTCGTCAGCGTAACAAACGACGCTGACGCCATTGGGGAGGTCGGCGCGCAGCACCCAGTCGTATCCGATGTCCCACAGATGCGGCCCCAGGACCGATCCCTGTGGGACACCGCACGACATCTCTCGCCGGTTCCACTCTCCCTGGTGACCGGGGTAGATGATGGCCCTGTCCGTCAAATAGGCCTCGACCACACGACAGAGGTAGGTCGGCATCCGGTGATACCGGAGTGCCTCCCTGATGCAACTCCAGGGCAGGGTATTGAAGGCGTTGGCGATGTCTAGAGACACCGCCAAGACGACCCCACCCCGAGCCACCGTCCATGAAAGACCTGGGAGTCATATTCGATCGTAAGGTCACTTTTCACGACCACATCACATCTACTGCTAAGGAGTCCTTCAGGCGCCTTGGCTTTGTTTTAAGAAACTGTCGTGAATTCTACAACCCCCATGTTATCAAGCTTGTTTTTGGGGCATTGGTCCGTAGAAAACTTGGGTCTGGTGCGAGCGTATGGAATCCTTTTGAGAAGCCGTATGCGTTAGCTTTAGAAAAAGTTCAAAAAGCATTCCTTAGATACCTTTACAAGCACTTGTACGAGTTTTATCCTTTCTTGTATCCCACCGAATTCCTGTTACCCAACAGGAATTACGTTGCTTACGTTTCAATTCTTTAGAATTACTTCTAAAGAATTGAAACAGACGGTCACAGACGTCAACAGACGGTCCCGTGATCAGATGATTCTAGATGATTCATAATAATAAGATTCTATTATTTAAATATCTAAGGAGGATTATTGATGTTCCTGATCTGCATAATGAAATCTGCAATATATTTGTCCCAGACAATAACTGTTGTGGCAGAAAACACCACTGCTTACTGGCTATTCCAACTTGCCGTACTGTCACACACTCCAAGTTACCTATTCCTCGGACAATTGCAGCTATTAACACTCTCCTGAACTCAAACACAGGTCTTGATATGTTTGCAAATGAATGGAAGATAACACTCTCAGAATGTCTGAATTTTTGTAAGAAGAATGCATGACTGTGATTATTAAATAAATTATATTATGTTAAAATAGTGTAATTGGCTTCAGACGTTCTATAAAAATAAAATATACAAAGCCGGTTTTTTTTCTACAACTTGATACTCCATTTTGATTTCTGTTTATTAAAGTTTAATGTGTGGATCCCCAAGGACCATGAGATAATGGTAGTCGAAATTGTTTTGGTTCAAAATTAACCAAATCATTGTATTATTGTCTGTTTTCCACATTCAAACAATACAACTGCTATGCTATGCTCTTCAACACCCTTGGTTGACGGTTGACCTTTTTACCCTTAAAGTTGCGGTTTAAATAAATAAATAACAATCATTTTGAGCTTATTTTCAGAATGACCACGGCGGGCCACTAGTCACTTGGGTGGGGACCAGCGAGGTCCTCATCGGTGTTGCTTCTGTATTCCAAATAGATGAACACTTTAACTGCGTTGGACCTTACTTACATACCAGTACGCAGAGTAATGCTGCCTTCATAGATTGTGTTTTAAATGAATGGAAAGCAAAAGGAAGGTGAGTGTGTTCTTAAAACAATAGGAGGTAAAGTGCTACAAAGATCTATTGGCGCTGGAATGACGTTGACAGGGGGCGCTGTTGGTAACATTTGTGCAATTGTTTTGTGAAATGTCATTTGAAAAGCAAGATGGTGGCGTTAGTACCGATTTAAGCCGCGCGCCAACCCTGCAGCACTATAAGTACGTGATGATCTTGAGGATAAAGGAAGGAGAAACGCTAAGCAGAGGGCCTTTTACAAGCACGAGTCTACTACTACAAATCTTGTAGTAGTAGATAGTGGTACGAAGCCGAGAGTCACTTATATCTACGCCCCGTAATAGTCTTTGTTTTGTAATGGACCTATGTTCTATGTTATGGGGTTTGGTTTCCGCACTCAGTCCGTCAGGTGGACCATTGTGCGTGGGCCATAGCGTCGCAGGGTGATGCCATCATTGGCTTTCGTTTAATCACATCCTCCTTTATGCGTGTGTGCTTAAGGTTCCCGATAAATGGAGCCTGAAGGCGGCCAGGGCCGCTTCCTCCCGTACGATTAGGTGCAGAGGCGGCAGCCCTACCATTGCCTGTAGGGCAGCGGTCGGTGTAGTTCTCATATAGCTAGTGATTGCGACACAAGCAAACCGCTGCAGTTTCTCGAGATATCTCTGGGTTGTGGTCAGGTCTGTCCTGGACCACCAGACCAGTGAGCCATATGTGATATTTGGTCGGATGACTGTTGTTTATAGCCATTAGGTGACTTTGGGGCTGATCCCCCAATTCCTGCCAAGCCGTCGCTTGCACTGCAACAGGGATATGCTGGCTTTTGTAATAGTATAGTTCGTGTGTTTTGCCCAGTTCAGTTGTTTGTCCAAATAGATGTTTGTATTTGGTTTCAGTTGAGAGGCTTAGGGTTGTTCCAAAGAATCGTGGTAATTGTAGATTGCATAGGGTGTTTTCGTGGCTCCCGTTGATTATTATGTCATCGGCGTAGCCTACGGTGAAATAATCTTTGTCATTGAGTATTTTGATGATGCTGTCTACTACTAGGTTCCATAGAAGTGGCGAGAGGACGCCCCCTTGCGGGCAGTCTTTCGCAACGATGGCTCTCTTAGTGTCATCAACTGTGACTCGTACAGCCCTTCGCTTGAGCATGTTGGTGATCCAGCCACTCAGGGTCGGGTCTACGTTGTGTCTGTCGAGAGCCATATTTATACTGTTGAACATTGTTTTGTCAAAGGCGCCCTCGATGTCGATGAAGGCAGTCAGTGCTGAGCCTTTGTGGTCCACTGCACATTCGATCTTAGAAACCACGCTGTGCAGCGCTGATTCCGTCGTTTTGCCTGTGGAGTACGCATGTTGTTGTTTATGAAGTGATTTTACCCGGAGAAGTCCGTCTCGGATGTGCCTGTCACAGTCTCTCTAGGGTTTTCAGTAGGAAGGATGTGAGGCTTATGGGTCTATAAGCCTTGGGTTGTATATAGTCAGTCTTGCCAGGTTTGGGTATGAAAATGTGTCTGAGTGCTATACAGGTTAGGTAAATCTCCACCAGCCATGATGTCAGACATTCTACCCCCCACTGCAGTATATCACACACTGCAGAATCGTTTGGCCTCGGACCGTGACCCAAGTGGGTTCCGAGCCGCGGTTAATAATGTTAAGATTACTGGAGAATACATTTTGTAATGTATTGGACCTTTTCTTTTTTTTATATTATTTTTTTTTTCTTTTCTTTCTTACTCGAACTTTTTGGTTATGGAGATATTGAAGGTCAAAGTTCGAACTATTTTTACTTTCAATGTTATAACTTCGATCTTTCCAAAGCATTCGACACTGTGTCGGTTCCCCACCTCTTCTTCTTCTTTTCGTGTTGTTAGTAAACTAACCTGGTGTCAGAGATTTAAAGCCACCCACGACTTCACCTCCACCTCACACATTCGCGGACTTATGTTTAAAAAAAACCAGGATTACCTGTGTGATAGAAGCCAATGAGTCAAAATAAATGACGTTATTAGTGACACTGAGTCATTAAGTGTCGGCGTTCCTCAGGGCTCAATTTTGAGTCCTACCCTATTCCTTATTTATATTAATAATTTATGAAATACTAAAATACTCGGAACTTGCTCGAAACTCAGTGATGGAATGACTATCAAATAATTATAAAATTAGCTAGATGATTTCAGAGGTCATAGTCTCTTTTAAAGTCCAGACAATCTTGGTCAGGCCATATGAGGACTATGTAGATTAGTCTGAAATGGTCTTTTGAGAAAAGAACCACACAGATTTGAGTCGACCTGTCCTGTCAGTCCAAGCATTTGTCACTAATCGTGGAGCTCAACTCAGAACTTAAGGAGCTCAACTCGACGAACAATACTAAAGAAAGGACATTTGGGTAGGCCGCATAAACTACTCAAACTGCCAGACCATCATTAAACCTAACTGAGAAAGAAAAAAAAAATATCCACATAGTACTCACATTTACAAAAAACAAATTAATATAATACTTTACAAAGTAATCATGTATTCAACAATGTCAATGTTTATATAATACTGGTATATTTTGATGATTTTACTGAATAATTAGGTATAATGTTATTTTTTATGATTTTATCACAAGACAGCAGAGCAAGCAGCTCAATCCCAAGCTTTTTAAGCTTCTATATAATCTATAATTTTATAGTACCCTTTTTTACAAAGTTTGGTTTTAATACAGCTTTTAAATCGTTTAATGGGTAAGTTTCGAATGTCGATGGGAAGTTTGTTGTAAAAGCGTAGGTATACATTGACCCATGAACGAGTTGCCTATTCTGTGGAGACGAGTGCGATGTACAGCAAGGTTGTGTTTATTCCTGGTATTTAAACTATGATTATCGGAAATCTTCTTAAAATTTGATATATTTTTGTGTACATACAATAGGTTTCAAAAATATATTGTGAGGTCTACAGTCAGAATATTTATTTCTTTGAATTTTTCTCGAAGAGAATCCCTCAGACCTAGGTTGTAAATGGATCATACAGCCCTTTTCTGTAGAACAAAGATAGTATTAATGTCCGAACAGGTTCCCCAGAGAAGAATTCCATATGACATGTAAATAACTAAAATAAACGATTCTGGCTGTGTCTACGTCAGTTATCTGTCTAATTTTTTTAACAGCTTAGGCGGCCAAACTTAGCCTTCCTGACAATTTTTCTGTAATTTACCGTCAATAGTGATTTATATATTTATTTTTTTTAAACAAAGGCACTCCGCGGACTACCATACCATTCAAACTGATTATTATGCCTTGTGCCAAAACATAATAAACTACTGCATCTCTGTGTGGGGTGGGACTCCCAAGACAACCTTACTGCCTCTGGAACGAGCACAGAGAGCTGTCCTCAAGGTTATGACCTCGAATCCGTTTAGATACCCCACCTCGGCTCTCTACACTGAATTTCAGGTCCTCACTGTGAGAGCTCTTTGTTCTTGGTACTATTCTGCGCAAACATCCCTCTGTGGTATAAATGCCAATTGCTGCTAAAAAACGTAGATATTTCGAAGTATACTCTACTCGCAGATGTAGAACAGCCCTTTCTCAGCGTCATTATGATATTCTGTCCAACAATTTATATAATACCATAAATAAACTATGCCCCATTGCTCCCATGTGCCTAAATGGATATAAGACCAAGGTCACAAAGTGGCTGTTGACACTGAGTTACGATAAGACTGAAGATTTACTAGATGTATCTATCGCTTAACTTGTAGTTAATAAAGTAGTTTATTATATTTATTATAATTACGAGTATAGGCGAGGACGCTGGCACCCTAAACACAAGTTAAATCTTACTTTGGGAGCCAGAGTTCATCGAAAACACTCTTTCCTTAGTTGTAATGTGTTTAGTTAAGTGTATGTACAACTGTATCGATGCATGTATGCATGCAATGTAACGCATGGAAAGTTTTCCGTGCGTTACATTGCCGTAAACAGCGATTTCACAACAAAAATAAAAGTCGTTTCAAGCAATAACTTTTGTCATTACCACAGAATAATCATTTCAATAAAAAGCGAAACTTGCTACTTCAAAATAAAGTGCAATTCAGGTCTCACAGCGCTAATTGCCTACAGTTATATTCACCTAGAACTTGCCTCTCTTTCTATAGCGTAACTCTTAGATCTTCTGACTACCTTACACTCCCTGAATTGGCCCAACAAGTCGAGCCTGCGTACTTGTAGCTTCATACAATTACCTAACATGCGGAGTGAACCATTAGTATTAATCTGATCTACTTAGTTTTATGTACAGAATGCGTAAATAACAGCTATGAAATGATTCGTTTTACACCCTGTATTTTTTTTTTGTAGGCGAAGTGCGTTATGCGACAGTCCACCAAACGTGAGGGGTTTTGATATGGTTGAGAATCAGATATCATGGAAAGACCATCCAGCGGGGTAAGTAATATTTGCTAAAGTGTTACTGGATCAGGCGGGATCTTAAGGGTAATTTTGTCAAACCATGTGAACGAATAATAACTATACCTACTCACACGGTAACCAATCAAAACACTTGATAGTAAATTAATATTATAAATACGAAAGTGAGTTTGTTTATTTGTTTAATTGTTACGCTTTCACGCTAAAAAAGCTGAACAAATTTGGAAGATGGGTAGACCATGACCTGGGTTAGGCCAAAGGATACTTTTTACCCCGATATTCCCACGGGATCGAGACTAATGCGGGTGAAACCACGGCAGCTAGTAAGTAATATAGTTATTATATTTTTTGGTAACCAGCGCAATGGCGGTCATTAGCCCACCTAATTATTTACGGATTCTAGCATTCTTCATTTCAAAAACAGAAATGAAGTCCGTTAAACCAGAAGCGATACTTATCGTTGTTGTCAAAGAACAAAAGATACATAGTTTGTCGTTCGGATTCCTGAGAAACCGGACAAAGGTCACACAATAACGGCTGTCCAATTATAGAACCTTTTTTTACACCTTAATGTCAAATACAGATGAAAATTAAAGATTTTCATGACGGGCGTTATAATATGAGGGAACCGAGTTCTAATGAAACCCGAGGTTGAAGATAACAGCTGCTATTGCTACCTTAAGTGTCATCAACTAATTAAGTTTTACTTTTCAGTCCTGCAGAAAATGAACTGCTTGAGGCACAGTTTGGACCACATTAACGAAACTCAAGCGTGATAGCGTCATGGATGTCAATAAGCTATACGGTCTATGAATACGTATCGATTATAAATGACAATACAAGTGTTAGATTTGTATAAGTTTATTGTTAAACTTAAAATAAATTGTTTAAGTGCTATAAGTAATAAAACCCTTTTTCTCTTACTTCTTGTTCAGACCTTTTACATCGGACCAATTCAGTGAGAGTAACGTAGCCAGAAGATGTAAGAGTTACGCGATAGAAAGAGAGGCAACTTCTAGGCGAATATAACTGTAGGTAATTAGTACTGTGCGACCTGAATTGCACTTTATTTTGTCGTAGCAAGAGTCGCTTTTTATTTAAATGATTATCTGTGCATATTCAAATTCAAAATTCAAAAGTCATTTATTCAAACTAGGCTGAGAATCAGCACTTTTCGAACGTCAAAATTACATAAGACAGTCCCCCAAAACGCCCACCCTTCACCACTTCCTAGTGCTTTTGCTGGGATGAAGAAGTGGCGCAACAAACTCCCCAGCAGCACAGCTGTCTGTTCAGTTAGGAAAAAAAAAATGATTATTCTATACAATCATTTATAAGATAATTTACATTACGCAAAATACAATTTAAATTATAAATTAATAGCCATATGACAGCTAGCACACGCCAATATACCAACCAAAAACATCGAGAACTATACTCAAGCAGAAATAAAAATAACTAATAACTAAACGTAAACAATATATAAAAAAAGAAAATAAAGCCTCCAGGCCTAAAGGGCGTGCCCGCTTACATAGAGCTGTAACTAGAAGCTATAATTGATAAACTAGGACCATCGAGGTAAAACAAATAATTGTCGAGGTCGCTAGCTAACCACATATTGCAATACAACTCATTAAAAAAAAACATTGTAATGAGTAGAGATTATGTCAACAATAAATAAAAATAAAATAAGTTTACATAAAAAGTAAAAATATAAAATTTTATATAAACTCATAAAACCTGTCAGTAGGTAAACTAATTCTGGAGAAAGAACATTTAAACATTGTCTTGAGTTAACTCAAGACAATGTTTTATTTTTCAATGTTTTTTTAATTTTTATTTTATAGAATAGTTGGTCGCTGTGATTAATCACAGCGACCAACTATTCTTATCATTTAAGTAGTCGTTGATAGAATAGTATGCCTTTGAACAAAGGTTGGACTTTACTTTAGTTTTAAACGCATTAAAAGGCAAATCTAGCAAACAAGAGGGTAGCTTGTTATAAAAGGTTATACCAAGCCCAACAAATGAGTTATGAACCTTATGAAGCCGGTGAAAGGAAGCACGTAGTTTATATAGATGAATAAATGAAATAAAAGTTATATTTTCTGAAAACTTCCGAGAATCAATGTCTTTTTTAATTCAGTTTTTTCAAAGGCGTACCTCATATTCAAATATTCGAAAAAAAAATATACTGTCTAGTGCTATTAAAACTAATTTCAGAATCAAGAAAAACCATTGTAGGTATAATTGTATTGTTAGTATTAAAAACTACATTCATCACAATCAGAAACATAAACACAATAAAAATATTATTCATTTACAATTTCAATACGCAGTTGCATACCGTCAAATTGAAATTTGTAGAGTTGACAATGTTTTATGATCAAGGGTAGATTTAAAAATGGTTATAATAAATTTTGATATTTTGTTATTAATAACAATTTTCCATGGTAAGTTAGTGACATTGTTTATATAAAATTGTAGAAAAAAGAAGGATGAAATAAAGTCGTAAAACTATTGTATAGTTCAACTTAATTGTAACAAAATTAAATACTAATAAAAATTAATGTTTGTGGATTGGGAAGCATTGTAGTGTCAAATTGACAAGTTTTTTTATGTAAGATTTCGTTAGTACAGTAATCTAATTTAAAATTATATCAATAAAGTAAGTTAGTCAATTTAATTTTAGTGTCTCTTTGCGAACGAAGAATAGTAGGAGGCGAACATGTAACTTCAGAAAAATCATACGTGGTAAGTGTCAGTGATATGTATGGAAAGCGCGAAGAGAAGAAAAAAAACCGGTTTGCTCGAACACTGATTTATTACTAAGTGGGGGATGAGCGCAGCGTGCGTGGCGCGCGCGCTAGCTTCATATATCACTCCTTCACACTTAGGTTTTGAAACCTGGTGACAATACGTATAATAAATATAGGTACTCATTAAAACTGATTATAATACCAAAACTGATCAGAAGACATAACAAAACCGTTAAAAATATTTCTTATAATCTACCACCTTCCTATTGCGCTTTTGACGTGAGTGTGTGGGTAATGGTGCGCTCGGTACGTTCACATTGCATTCCCCTGTACTTTGAGACTGATTGCCCTCGGACACTAGAACCTCGGATTGCACTGCCGGTGACGGCGGCGATGCTAAATTCTCAGCGGCCTCTCCGTCACTCTCAATAGCCTCACAATCGCCCCATTCCTTTCTGTAATTTACATTGATAAGGTAAAACACACATATAAATATACACATACATATAAATATACATACATATAAATATAAGTCTATATCTAACCATAAACGGATGTGTACTGGTTACACCCCTCTCTTTCTCACTACACACACCCTACACCTACACACCACATACACACTCACACACATCCTACACTTACTCACTACACACACACTCGGACCCTACATTTATTCACCTCACCACACAGTTAAACGTTTTTCATTTTCTGTTTTCTTTTACGCCATTTGCTTATTGTTGTAACGTCCCGTTCTATTATACTGTAGCTTGTCTTGTTTGCTACGGAGAATCACTGACTCCTAAGACACAGGCACATACACCTAGTTTAGGAGTCAGGGAATTAAAATTATTGTGACCTAGTTATAAGCCTTATATGCTCTTAGTTTTTAGTTCTTGTTCTGTGATGGCTTTTGGTGAAATAAAAAATTTATTATTATTATATTCCCAAATCACCATCATTTGTGACACATTCCGCATTTTGCGCAACAGGTGCGACATTAGTTTCAGTCGCCACGGGTGAACTCGTAGTCAATTGCTCGCTGTATACTGTTGGTGATGCTGTATTGTGACTTGAACTATAGTGGTACCGGTAATGTCGGGCGAATTTTGCTGATATCTGTTATCTCACTGTAATATCTGTTATCTCTGTGGGCCGATTATTTTCTGTATACTTCAGTAACTGATCTACATGCCTTATACAGTAACGATCTAAGTCCTTAATATACATTTTGTACATTTTATTATTTTATTACCTAATCTATGTTTTATTATGCCTAACTGCCATGTCTCTTTTCGTGCGCTGTACCATCGTGTCCAAACCATATCGCCAGTCAAAAATTGTCTTTTCCCGGGCTCCGAAGAAGTTCCAACATGCGTAGCATCCGTTGAAGGTACAGCTAAATCGAGACGAGATCACAGATTTCTACCAAACATTAACTTTGCTGGCGTTTCCCCAGTGGTACAATGTACGGTATTTCTATAATTAAATAAATAGCCTAACAACAATTCATTGATTTGATACAGAGATAAATTATCTTTTAAAATACATTTTAGCATTTTGTAACAGTTTTATACCGAATTTTCGGCTTGACCATTACTGGGCGGATGATAAATGGGCGTCGTCATGTATTTGATACCATTAGCAGAGCAAAATTTCTTGAACTCGTCAAAGAGGTTTGGCAACCTCTTTGACGCGCCGCCCATTCTCCAACGGTTTCGCCTGTTGTTCTGCTGGCTCCAAAAAAATTCGCCTTGTCCACAAATGAGCACTTTCTTGGCTTGAAATGGCTGTCGAGTAGTCCAACGAAGTCTGTAAAGCTCAGCGTTGCCAACTCCTTTGGAAATGCTAGGTTAAGTACTAGACGATACGTCTCCGCCGTAAGATGACACAGTAATATTCCACTCTTCACATCGTCTTTAAAACCATTCATCTTCAAAAATTGCGTTAATTTACTCTTAAATATTTGCCATTCGCTGGTTTTATGGTCAAATGAAGACAGATTTCCGAGAAACGCGGTCATTTTATCTACGCGTAGGTACTCGTTCACACACCTCGTCCTTGACCTCTACCTCCACCTCGTGTCTTGAAGGCTTGTAAGTTCGTATAGAGAAACACGATCCACTAAGATGCACTAAATATATTCCATTTGAAATAAGATTAGAAAATTAAAATAAACCTTTTTTAATCATCTGCAATAAAGCCTTTAGCATAAAGTGGCATTATTATAACATTATTTTTATGACTGCAGGTCTACTTAGTTAAAGCAACAATGTCAGATAGAGAGTACGATTCTTGGCTATGTGGTGGTGCCTTAGTCTCCAAAGACTTCATCATCACATCTGCAGCTTGTGTTGAAGACGTGCACTATATGTATGCAATAGCAGGATACAGGAAGTACGTGAATGATAAAAACCTAGAAATGGATGAATGTACCAAACAATTGAAAAAGAAAATTGTGTATACATGTGTTCCTCTCTGTAAGTATGTATTATGAGTGTTTATTCTGAAAGCGGGCAAAGTCGCAAGTAGATGTCAAATATTTTGCGGTTTTGATTAATTTGGCAATATTAGGGGTTAAAGTATGAAATTGCCGATTTGTACTGAAACATTGAAATTCGTTTTTATTTTAATTTAACATATTTATTTAATCAAAATAATTACCATTATTGTCTATACATTGCTGCCATCTAATAGGTAGGTCATTATGCCTTTCTATTTTTTTTTGATTCTTTTGATCTTTTGAGATTTGATCTAGATTCGGCAAACTGTGTGAAAGCATTTTGTACTGCCTCCTGAGAAGAAAACTTTTTATCACGTAGAAAATTGTCGAAATCACGAAAAAAATGGTAGTCCGTTAGAGCAAGGTCTGGCGAATACAGAGGGTGACGAATGGTTTCTAATTGCAGTTAAAACGGTTTCTCGTGCTGTATGAGGTCTCGCGTTATCATGGAGCAATAATGGCGAAGATCGATTCATGAGTCGGGGCTGTTTCCCTGCTAGTTTTACTATCATTGTTCGGAGTTCGGCACAGTATCTGCCGTTATTGCTTGACCAGATCGGAGAAAGCTATAGTGAATAACACCATGCTGAGACCACCAAACAGTTACCATTACCTTTTATTGGTAAGCTTTGCTTTAGGACACTGTTGCGGCGTTTGTCCTGGGGTCAGCCATTGCATTTTTCGCTTACGGTTATCGTAAAGAATCCACTTTTCATCACATGTCACAATTCGATCCAATATTCCTTTATTTCTGTATCGATTCAACAAGGCAACACAAGTTTCAACACGCGTTTCTTTCTGCAGATCAGTCAAATCATGAGGCACCCTTATCTCATATTTTTTTTATTTTATGATTTGACGCAAATGAGTCAATATTGTTGGTAAGGTAACGTTAAACTATGCCGCTAATTCCTGGGTAGTTTAGCTCGAATCGGCTTCCACCATCTCTTTCAATTCATTGTTATTCACCTGTGTGGGGGCTGTCTTCCACGTGGTTCGTTCTTCAACTCAAAGTTTCCATCACGAAAGCGTTTAAACCAAAATCGCACGGTGCGTTCATTAGCAGTCTCCTCTCCAAACGCAACATTGATATTGCGAGCTGTTTCTGTCGCGTTAGTTCCGCGTTGAAACTCGTATTCAAAAATAACTTGAATTTTCGAAGTATCCATTTTTCTTGTCTAAGCTGAATAAAGAAAAAAAAAACAACTGAAAGTCGATAATCAAATGTTGCCCATTTTTTAAAAGAAGAATTTCATAAGTACCATGTGAAAAAAGTTTCACTCAAAAATCTCAAACCATAAAGGTGCTATGTCAATTCGGTACTTCGAATTGACATAGCACCTTCATGGTTTATTGCAATAAAACGGCAATTTCATACTTTAAGTATTATTACTGTATATTAGATTGGGGATAAAGTCTTTTCGCATTATAGTATGTATGAACTTGTAATAAAATCTCTTTGGCTATCTGTATCTGGCTGGTTTTGGTATCAGTGAAAGTTAAAATTTTAAAGAACATAATTCCAAATTCAAATTAGGAAAATGTGTGATTTTCATTTGTTTTTCGTACCGTCAAGATGAGTGAATCTAATGAAGAAATTCGATACATTTTAAAATTTTACTACAAAAAAGGTAAAAAGGCAATGCAGCCGCGAAAAAAATTTGCGATGTTTATGGACCTAGTGCAGTGTCTGTGAGAGTAGCACAAATTTGGTTTAAGCGTTTTCAATCCGGAAATTTAGATGTCAAAGATGCACGTCGCTCTGGTCGCCCTATTACGGATAAAATGGATGCCATTTTTTAAAAAGTGGAGCAAGATCAGTAGTTACGACGTTGCTGAAGAACTGGGAATTGACCACAAAACAGTTTTGTCGCATTTGAAAAAAACTGGGTACACAAAAAAGCTCGATATTTGGGTACAGGCACGAGCTCACTGAATGAAACCTATTGAACCGTGTACTCATTTGTGATTCTTTATTACGACGTAATGAAACCGAACCATTTTTGAAGAAGCTGATAACTGGTGATGAAAAGTGGATCACGTACGATAAGAACGTGCGAAAAAGGTCGTGGTCAAAGGCCGGTCAGGCTTCACAGACTGTGGCGAAACCCAGGTTAACTCGCAACAAGGTAATGCTGTGTGTGTGGTGGGATTGCAAGGGCATTATTCATTATGAGCTGTTACCACCAGGCAGGACCATCGATTCTGAACTCTACGGCGAACAACTGATGAGATTAAAGCAAGAAGTGAAGGGGTGTGCTTTTTCATCATGATAACGCTAGACCTCACACATCTTTAGCCACTCAGCAAAAATTAAGAGAGTTTGGCTGGGAGGTGTTAATGCATCCGCCGTATAGTCCTGATCTTGCACCTTCAGATTTCCACCTGTTTCGGTCTCTTCAGAATTCCTTAGGCAGTGTCAGGTTAACATCACGAGAGGACTGCCAAAACCACTTGTCGTGGTATTTTGATCCAAAAGTCCTAAAATTTCTATAGCAATGGGATCATGTCCCTACCTACAAGATGGAAAAAAGTTATCGAACAAAATGGTACCTACATACTTTAGTTAAATGTAAATAAACTATACCGGTCAAGCGCGCTGGCTCCGAATGTGAGCCAATGCGCAAATGCCGTCAAGACCCGCGTGCCCGAAAAGGAGCCACCTCCCGCGCGGCATTAAACTCTATTTCTACTATGAAATAAAAGCTAATCTGGTCTGTGAATAATTTTACTCTATGGCCTGACGGATAGAATAATCGACTAAATCATTCGTACACAAAAATATTTGTGGCACGGGGGGCTCGGTTTTCTAGCGGTTTTCTAAACAAATATAAATGTTTTGATTTTCTTAAAAAATGCGAAGCAACTTTTTCCCAACCTATTAGAAATAAGAAATGTGGCTAACTAGCGAACTAGAATATTAACAATGAATTGCAATTATAACATTGAATTAGCTATTGTAACCGATTAAGTTTTAAAAAAGGCATTTGGATAGTTTTCGAATGAAGATGTAAAAAAGTGTTACAATATAATTTATTGCATTTCATAATAATTATTTTAGTTCACTGTACATTAGACAAAAAACTTTCATTCTCCTCTCATGAAATTAAAGCTAAAATGTCTAATACGTGTGCCGCTTATTACACCCACCACACCCAGGTGTGCCGGAATATAGCCACGCTTTTTGACGACAGAAATAGGCAAGGTTGTATCCTTATTTAACCCGGATGATTTCATTCACAAAGACCCAACTACTACTACTCAATTGATTAGATTCAACCGAATGCGACTGTTGGATGGCCCACACAAATTTCATGGGACCACCATCGTAACCGCAGAAGAAATATCAGCTGTCCCATACATTTGGGTCGAGTAGGTATCAAAGTGAATTCCGAGTATTTTAAATATCGAACGTTCGCGTCGCGTTATGGCGACGAAAGTATTTGAAGGGCACTTTATTCTATTTTCAGCCTATGAATTCAACTTCGATAAAATAGAAAAGTGGGCGTACATAGATATAGCATTGGCCAAAGTTGAATCACCGTACAATTTTGATGACGCTAGATACCAGCTAATGTGCTCGTACGTACCAAGTATAATACCTATAAACTATGATCGTAAACATCAGGCAACCAATGTGGATGTTATGGTATTAGGATGGGGTCATACAGATTACTGGCGGCAGGTAATATCATTTTTTATCTAATAGGTATAGCTTTGGGTCCAGGCCCTAAATCAGATTTTATTTAAACCACGTGTTTTATTTATTTTACTACTTGTAAAGAAAAAAAAAGCATTTAATTCAATTAAACAATTTACAGTCACTTTGGAATTGTCAAGGGGTCAGTCAGTCAGCTGTGTGTGAAACTAGTTGCCCATTCCAAAGCGTAGGTTCCTATGGAGAAGAACGGGCAAGAAACTCCACGGACACTAATAAATAAATAATAATAATAATAATAATATATTTATTCAAAAAATTACAAGGCATAAAAATTAGTACAGTTTTGCTTAAATGTAAGTTATATTCCTAAGACTTACGTGCCTGAACTAGGTAATCCTGTGTTTCAGGCGGGAAGAGCTTAAATAGACTTATAAAATAAATAGATAATCAAAAGGTTGACAATAGATCACTAATTATAAGTTGAGTAGTATAACTCTGAGTTTCTAAATTTGATAAATACTTAACGTAGGTGAAATTTGTACATATATTCACTGTAGCACAGTTAGTAAATTCTCTGTATCTTCGTAAGACATACTTTGGAGAGCATCCTTGAGAATTCTCTTACAATTTGTGTAGTTCAGGGAATAAATATTTGCTTTCGAATTTAGTCTATTATAGAGAAGAGGACCGAGGTATAGGTAAAATTTGGATACAAAAGCATGTTTTGTTGTATTTTGTGGACAAACTATACCTTTACTTCTTTTATTAGTATATGCAGTGCTGTAGGGTAGAGCTGTGTGTTGTTTTAATACAATACCTATTATAAATAGCTGTCTAACTGTTAATACTTTACAAGATTTGTATAGGAGGTTAGTAGGAAAAAGGAAAGGGCGGAAAGTAGACACTTTGAGGATCGCCCTTTGAGCTCTCTCAATGGTTAGTAACATTGTTTTACCCGCTCCACCCCATGAGGTAATACAGTAGGTTAATATTGATTGACACAGCGCAAAGTAAACTTGTCTAATTAGTTTTGAATCAGCAATATAGCGTAACTTTTTAAAAACAAATATCAACTTGCGAATTCTATTATTTAATGCTTGTATATGTTGTTTGAACGAAAGTGTTTCATCTATTATAACACCAAGGTATTTTGTTGTATTTACCATTTTAATTTTGGGACAAACACATTGGTTTTCTGTAGGAATTATGCAATGATGAGCATATAATGTCGATATAGTGGTTGTTGGTGTTTGCTTGCGCATCGAAAACTTAATGTAATTTGTCTTGTCTGCATTTAGTGTTAGTGAATTATGTTGAAGCCATTTATTAACAATATTGAACCCATTTTGCGCAAGCTCGTAGACATTTTTTTCTGAGTCAGCCGAAAATAGAAGGGCAGTGTCATCAGCATAAGAAACAATTTGGCCGTGATCTAGATTTAGGTTACAAAGATCGTTTATGTATATTAAAAATAGTGTAGGCCCTAAAATACTTCCTTGGGGAACTCCGAAGGACGTGTTTTTTTTACCATCGCTGAGAACATTACCAATCCGTACACATTGGGTACGATCTTCTAGATAGCTCTTAAATAGTTTCAGCTGTTTGCCTCTGATACCTATGGCTTCAAGCTTGCACAACAGAATTTGAATAGAAACCGAATCAAAAGCTTTGGCGAGGTCCAGGAAGATTCCTACTGTGTGGTTACCATTATCAAGTTCTTGTGCTAGATAGTCAGTCAGATGGTGCACGGCATCGTCTGTTGACATTTTAGGCCTAAATCCAAACTGCCGTTTAGATAAAATTGATTTATCCTCCAAGTATTTGTAAAGTCGTTTATTCATAATTTTTTCTAATATTTTAGAAATAGTAGGCAGTAAGGAAATAGGTCTATAATTTGTCACTTGATCTTTACTGCCTGATTTGTAAACGGGGACAACAACAGCCTTTTTTAGGCACTCGGGAAAAACACCTGTCGAAAAACATTTTTGGAAAATATAAGTTAGTGGCGGTCCCAAAATGTGCCTGAACTGTTTAATAATTTTATTTGATATGTTATCCCAGCCAACTGCACAGTCGTCCTTTAAACTCATAATTATCGTTTCTACCTCGGTCTCGTCAGTGTCTTGCAACACAAAGGATGATAAAATAGTGCTACATGTAAATGGTGTGCTTGTTAGATATTGTGATTGGCTCTGAACATTTTCAGCCAGACATTTACCAACATTAACAAAGAAATTATTCGCAATGTTGGCAGATGCTAACTGTGATGAGTGTGCTTGTAATAAACCTGAAGATGACTGATTTTCTTTCGAGGTATACGTTACATTTTTAATACAATTCCATAGTTTTTTACTGTTTGTACCAGCTTTTTCTAGTGCAATTTTATCGTAGTTGCTTTTTACTTTTTTTAGAATATTATTACAGAAATTACGATATCGCTTATACGACAGTTGCAAAATTAAATTATCTGGATTAGATTTAGCTTTCATATGCAGTTTATCTCTATTTTTCATACAGCGAATGAGTCCTGTCGTGATCATAATAAATCATCGATCGTGTGTAAATCATAATATTGTTACAAAATATTGGTTACATCATTCATGTTGAAATTATACATGTGAGAACAATGTAGAAAGATGTGTACGTAAAAAGCGTCCGTAATAAAAAGATACAAACGATTCAAAAATTAAAATAAGCCGAGGTAGATAAGAGTTGACCAGTCCCTACTGACGGCGCCCGTTCACGAACATGATACATGGACCAGCACCGTTTAGCTCAACCATTTTGAAGGGAACTGCAATTTAAAGCAGGATCTTCTGCAGGTGTTTTCCCTACACACAACATACACCTACCTCATGTTTCGTGTAGTGTTACTGCTTTACAGGTAGTGAAATAAATAAACTGTGTGCTTGTTTGCTGCTTTCGCGTATTTTACATGATACAACATGACCGGCCGCGCTGTCCTCTTTTTTCTTAAATTAAAGCCCACAACAGACGTAGCTATAATATATATATAATATATTATAGCAATAAATATTACGATATATTTTCCATAGTAATCTTCGAGTGACCTCAGACGGAGCTATAATACCTACGAGTATATATTTCTAGTACCTACGTACCATGAACTACATGAACTACGCAAAAAAAAAACTAAAGCAAAGTATATTAATATATTTATAGGGTGTTAAAGTAATTGCTTAGGGGTAGGTTCAGTATCGATAAAGGAAGCCAGAAAAAAAAAAAAAAACTTGGAATTGTACGTACCTACCTAGTTACCTATCCTTCACCCGGCGTTATCGAAGTCTTCGGGCGTAGGTATTTCATTGCGTTCGATAGTATGTGGGTAACTCTAGGAAATTATTAATTCGCATTTAAACAAAATAAAAACATTAATAATGAAGTAATAGAATTTTGAATTTTTGAATTTTGAATATCGCATCGCCGCACGAAGGGAAAATTCGAATTATAATTTACATACCGTCGTAGCGTTAGTTCAATTCGCGTTCGATAGTAGGTAAGTAATTAAAGCATTTAAACAAATTAAATAATTTTAATTCTAAACAATTGCTATTTTAAGTTAGTAGGTGATAATAAACCTTTTTTTTTTCTGACTTCCTTTATCGATACTGAACCTACCCCTAAGCTATGGCACGCAATTACTTTAACACCCTGTATATTAAAGCTACGTCTGTGACGGGCTTTATGCATAGTCGGACTTGTTTTGTTTTTGTTTGGTTTGTTATTGTAAAGCAAGTCTTAACATGACCCTAACATAACTTTTATCAACATCAGTACGTTACTTAGGCATACAAAATCTAGGGGGCAGCTGCCCTCCCCTGCCCCCCATGGGAACGCCAATGTAAATATATGATAGTTTTAATGTAGTTGGAAGAAGGTACGGGAATACCAAATAAACAGTGGGTGGACTGTGTGAAAGATGATACGGTTAAAAAGGGAGTGACTACTGATATGATGGCTAGAGAAGTATGGAAGAGACAGATATGCTGCGCTGAAGTAAAAGAAATTGGTGTTAGGGCAGGAGAATCATGATGATGATAACAAGTTTTGGGTTGTAGCTGAATATCAGCATCAGATAGTACCAACCTTTAGCGGGAATTCCCAACCCAAAAAAAAAAAAATAGTACCAACTTAGCGTTGTCAACTGACATTATACTATTATGCTGATGGCCACCTACTCGGCTCAAACATAGTAAATAAGTCAAATCAAAGTACAATACGGCCGATATAACTTGGCAGGTCTGAGCATAAGCACTACGAACTTTCGCGCATGTTCACTGACTCACACTCGCCTCATGTCACCATTTGGTTCCTAAAAAATGTTATTGCGAAGACTTCTGCGCGAAGTTAGGAACTGCCATTGACATTAATTATGACCAAAATAAGATTATTAACACGGAACGAACCAAATTTCTAGGTATTTGGCTAGACGAAAACTAGACATGGAAAACAAACATGGACACTATGATAAAAAAAAAACTTCAATTTTGCTATGCTTTGCACAATTTGAATAAGGTTGCAAATCGTAATACTGTCCTTACTGCATATCATGCATATGTCTCCACAACTCTTCGTTACGGCATAATATTTTGGGGCAACTATACCAATAGAGAAATGGCATTTAAGGTCCAAAAACAATGTCTTCGAGCCATATGCTTGTTAAAAACCACCGAAGGTGCTGCAAACCATTTTTCGTTAGTTTAAAAATACTTACGCCATCCCTCTATATTTATGAAATTTCATCATTTGTTAAGGAGAATCTGTCTAAATTTGAAAAACTTAATACTAGACGTCACCAAAGCACACTAAAATCTAAAAAACACAATTCTGCACTTTTCTCAAAGAGTTGCCTCGGCATGGGTCCAAAAATTTACAATAAACTACCAAAAAATTTAAAAAGCATGACCAACTTATACCATTTTAAATCGCATATTAAAAAAATCTTGATTGAAAAGGCTTACTCAATAAGTTTTTAGATGAAAGAAGCATAAAATAAAAAATATCCGATCCACTTGTAAAACTGTCTTGTTTACGACGTTACTTGTTTGAAACAGTTTTATTTAGTTTGTAATTTTTTTACGCCTAATTTGTACGCCTTGCAAGGCAAAACATAGTGATACAACGCTAATTTTATACCATGGACCATATTACCTATGTTCAACAAATAAAATAATTTGACATTTGATTCGATTTGCCAAGTTATATCAGCCATATTGTACCGTCGACACGAAAAAAAATAGATTAAGCTGATCGTGGGTCCGTTCTGGAATAAGCCTTTGTTTTTATTGTCATTAGCAGTTGTAATTAAGTGAGTGCCAATTAACTTTTTTTTTCTTCACATCATCGTATTTATTTATAGAATGGTGATCACGTAAATTACAACCAGGATTATTTACGCTTTGGTTCCACAACGTTATTCGATAAAAATAAGTGCCAGCAAGCATATAATGATTATAAGGAGTTGACCAACATTATAGAGAAATATATGATATGTTCTATGGGACCTGGCCACTTGAATGATCACGGGGTGCCATATTCGATGAAGACAAAGCTGAATTTGCAGGGTGAACCCGTAAGTAATTTGTAAATAAATAAGTATTGGTTGGATAAAGCCCTTAGTTCCCTCTGTCATTCGTAGATCTTTGACAGTAGCAACTGGTAATCAGAATCAGAAGAATGCCATCTTAGCTAGGTGTATGGTGTCACCCAGTAACTGGATTGGTAGAGTTCAGATAGGCAGTCGCTCCGTGTAAAATACTGGTATTTAGCTGCATCCGGTTAGACTGGAAGCCGACCCCAACATAGTTGGCAGCACATGATGATTACCGCTAAAAATAGGGGAAAAAATTAGACTTTAATTTACACATACTTTCTGTCGTCAAGCAGTGCAGTGTTCCGGTTTAAGGGGTATGAGTGCCGGTAGTGGAAAATGAGACCAATGAGCTTTGTCTGGAGTGGCGACGTAACTGCTATATCTCCGGTATTTTGCAGTTGTCCTCAGGCGACGGTTATAATCCAGAAGTATTTCCAAAAAAAAAATGTAATGAATTCAATTCTCTGTTTAGTATAGAGCTGAACTTACTGCAGAACAACCAGAGCAAGCTCTAATGAACCACCTGGGGTACGTTGGTGATAAAACACGCAAACGCATGAGCAAAAAAAGCAACAACATAACAAACATTAATGTAAATGGAACAGGTTTTGTGAAAAGAACTGATAATGATAACGGAACTGATATTGTGCACGGAGCTGATAGTGTGAACGGAACTGATAATGATAACGGAACTGATATTCTGTACGGAACTAATAATGATAAGGGAACTGATGTTGTGGACGGAATTAATATTGTTAACGCAACTGATATTGCTAATGGAACTGACAATGTTAATGGAACTGATTCCATTGACAGAACTGATTTCATTTATAAACCTGGTTTTGGTAACATTAGTGGTTACTTTAACAGAACTTTCAGTCGAAGAAATGGAATTTGTCAAGTAAGATCTTCATTTGATATTGTTTAAATTAGGTTAGGGACACTCAGACAGACTCGGTCGAGCAAATTACAGAAATCGGCTTTCTGTAATTTCATTGAATTTAATCTGATGACAAATAAGATTCTAAGTACCTAGTTCATTTGGCGGTTTTTATTTGGAAAATCGATCACAGTACTTAACTTGGATTTGACAGCGTGTTTGTTACTTTTTGTTTCTGTTGATCAGCCACGGTGCAACGTTTTAATTATGAAAGAATAAAGTAAAATTATCTAACATCAAAATAGCACATTAGCTATTTGACATACGTATCGTTTACACAGCTAAGGCCCTAGTTATAACAGGCGCCCGAGGCATGAGTCTTGTACGCTGCGTTTTAGGTGCTCAATAAAATTGTATGAAATTCTATGTAACGAACACCATGACGCGCACCCTTGGACGGCAGCACGTGATGAAATTAGTTACATATAAATTCGTAAAAATATATTGAGTGCCCAAAACGCAGCGTACAATACTCGCGCCATATGTCATCTTTTGTGGCGCTTGAATGACGCAGACATGGGTGCTGTTGTTTTGAATTTGTGCAATTGTTTTGTGAAAGGCATTGAAATAAACAAGATTGCGGCGTAAGTTCCGATTTTGAACACGTGCCAAAACCTTGTGGCTTATACATTTTGATCTTTTCATTCTCAGAACGACCATGGAGGCCCACTTGTCACTTGGGTGGGAAAAAAAGAGGTTCTTATTGGTGTAGCTTCTGTTTTCAAAATAACAGCACAAAATAAATGCATTGGACCTTTTTTGTATACTAGTACAATGTGTAACGGAGCCTTTATAGGTTGTGTGTTAGGCGACAGAAGAGCTAATGTTCTAAGAGGGAAAGATGCGAGCGTAAGTACTAGGTGAGTCACATATTATTGAGTTCGGTTTTGTCTGATACATTGACCCGTATAGCTTTATATGAATGACTGGATAAAACTGATTATCCCGAATAGAATATTGCTTATTGTTTTATTGTTGCTATAAGTGGTCAACAAATAAAGTTGGTCAAAAGTATCTCTATAACATACCACTAGAGAGTATGTGGCGGCATCTACATCGCCACATGCGAACTACGCATCATACTGACGTCACGCAAAATTCTGCATCGCGCAAGCAGAGTTTTCCGCGCGAGTAGCATATATACAACTGACTGCCTCGTTGGTCTAGTGGTCGCAAGCGCTACTGATGAACATGAGGTCCTGGGTTCGATTCCCAGGTCGGGAAAAATGTCACTGGGCTTTTATTTCTGGAACTTCTCAGTAGCAGCCCGGGGTCTGGATTTGTGCCCGGTTGATGGCAATAGGCTCGCCCCCTATTACATGGAACTTAAACATAAGTTCTGGAGAAATGTGGGTGTACTATAGGTACACCCAGATTTTAATTTGGCAATGCCAGTGTCGCTACACTGGCATTGCCGGGCACAGGGAGAGAGAGGGAGGGATTGAAACCGGCAACTTTAAAAACCGGTATAATATTTAACAGTTGCTATTTGCGGCAATTAGGAACTAACTTAGTCATCGATTACAGCAACTGAAAACTGTTGACGATCACCGGAACTCGAAACTCGAGATGCTACGTGTGCGCAGTCCAATTGAAATATATGTAAACACCTAGTTGCCAGTTGCCAGTTGCTGCAATAATTGCTCCATTTGCAAAGCGCCCAAATGTTATCCAGGTTATAAATTATCTGTGTGCCGAATTTAATCCAAATTCGTTTAGCTGTTTTTGCGTGATTGAGGAACAAACATCAAACATACAAAGTTTTACATTTAAGTATAATATTATTATATTACATTTTTACTAGGATTAGGATTTTACTTAGTATTTGTGTAAATATCGTTTAGGTAATAGTTAAATTCGCAGTGGTGTTTTTAAAACATATAAGGCTATCATTTGTTTTTTTTTGACAGGTAGCTTACTATAAATATGTGCGAGCCTTGCAGAATGTGATTTTGTGAATCAGCCTGGTTTGGCAAGATACCATTCATAGTCATTGCATGTCGTGCTCTTACACTTATAAATTAATATTGTTACTTTACTAGCAGTGCGCTTTCATGTTTCCGGTTTTAACGAGTCTATTGTCAACTATATAACTGGGCCAGTGTCCACTGTGGCGAGTAGGCAAGTAAACTCGCACACATTCTGTTCATTCGCTTGCTTGTACGCACATTCATTTATTAATATAATTTCATTAAGCTTATTCGCATTTTATTATAAAACGCTTCATCGCTCCGCCGATTAGCACCTCGATATCTGCCTACCTACTTGCTAGTGCTCGCACGGTAAGTGGGCTAGTATAGCGTTAATCCATCGCTTACGCATACCCACTTCACACCTTTATACAAGGTTGGGCAAAGGTGATGTCATAATGTGAATTGGCTCGAACTGCGACCAAAAAAAAAAAATTGGGCCCTGTTTTCACAGAAAGATTATTTAAAGGTGTAAAATTAATGACATTAAGTAAAAAAAATTATATCGGTCAAATGACCACCTCCTGAGTTGATGCACATTTGTACTTGTTTAACGGCATTTGGAATTAATCTGGCTCCAATTTGGTGATTTCTTGTTCAATGTTGGCTTTCAAGACTTACGAGGTTTGTGGTTTATGTTGCTAAATGCGAGATTTCTAAAAAAACCCAAAGGAAGAAGTCTGACGCCGTTAAATTTGGCAATCTGGCCAGCCAGTTCAAATCGCCAAATCGAGAGATTATATGGCCCAGAAATTGGTATTTTCATTGCCTGATTTGTGTGTATAGCTCCACTGCATTGTCAATTCTCTATCTGTCTACAACATAAAGGTACCATTCAGTACTCGACCGCAGGCAGCAACTGCACGCGGCGTGTCGCGGCACCATATCGTGGCCACACGTCGCGGCATCATGTCGCTGTAGTCATGATTCCGAACCGCAGGTGGCAGCAGCCCGTATTATAGTCAGTAGATAGAAGATAGAAAAACGTGTTATCGCTCGAGCGTTGACGGCACTACTGGTCTGCGGTCGGGCTGCACGTGTCGCCTGTCGCTCGCCCGTAGCTGCCAACGACGTGTCGCTAGCTACGGAAGGTATTTTATAGAAATTCATAGAAAACAGTCATGTCACGGCGACACGTCGCCTGCAGTTGCCGCCTAAGATCGGGTACGGAATGGTATCTTAAGTGTCAAATCACAATGACATTATGACGCCAATTGCAAAAATTGTGGCATATTCACATTATGACATTATTTTTGCCCCACTCTGTACATATACAGGGTGATATTGAATCGGTTCCCTATCCATTTGCATACAATTTTAAGACCTAATATAACATGGCATACTTTTGTTTCTCCTAATTATATTTTCGCATAATATTATTTACGCATAACAGCTTACGCATATTTTTTTAAGCATAATTTCTCTAATCATAATAATGATTAAGCATAACATTCAGAAGCATAAATTCATTTACACATAATAATATTAAAACATACTTTTTAAATGCATAGCAAAAAAGCATAATTATGACTTCTAAAATACTGCATACCCCATGCATGCAAGCAAGCATGCATCATGCAACATGCAAGCCAGCATGCAGCATGCAAGCAAGCATGCATCATGCAACATGCAGCAGGCATGGTTTCTGTCACGGCTCCGGCGCTGCGGGGCTCCGGCGGTCCCACGCGAGCTTATCGTCGCAGATGTGTTTTACGCTAACCACCGCAGCTTCGGCTTGCTTAAAAATACACGGCGTTTTGTGGTGCGTGGGTAGTGCTGGCCAGCTACCGCCAGCCAACAAGCCGAAGCTTGCAGCAACTGAACGCGATCAGCACATCTAAACTGAGTTCAAGAGCTGTCATTGTCATCATTATTGGGTAATATTGACACTGCCAGCTCTTGAACTCAGTTTAGATGTGCTGATCGCGTTCAGTTTCATTGGTGAAATTGACCCTTAGTTTGAACTCATTATTGCCAGTTCATAAATACTACTACTGGACATATGTAAAGCTAACTTATAAAATTTCTGTTTCACAGTAAGGCACTGTTTTGTGACAGTCCTCCTAGCGTAAAGGGCTTTGATACAATTGAAAGTTATATATCGTGGAAGGACCATCCTGCTGGGTAAGTACTTCTAAATAAAAATAAAAAACGATCAAAGACGAATAATCTGGTATATTTTTACATATATACATACAAAAACTCACGCCTTCTTCCCATAGGGGTAGGCAGACACTACAGAACGCCACCTGCTACGATCCTCACATACAAAGAAAAAAAACATAATAATGAAATGTTTTACAGACAAACATTAATGAAAGAGTGTAGAATATAATTCATAATTCTATATATCTAATTAGCCACTGGAAGCGAGAAGCACAGATTCTGTTGAAGTGGCGGTGTTTGGGGGAGACCTATGTCCAACAGTGGTCCCAGTGTCAGTGGATCTTTCGGCTGAAATGATGATGATGATGAATTAGCCCGTAATGTTCCACTGCTGGTAAAGTGCCCCATTTATAATTATAAATGTTTACATACTTACAGGCCTGCGGATAATGAAAAGCATTTGCGTGGTCAACTAGAACGGAATCTGAAGAAAGACCGGTATGCAACAAATATAAAAGAAGATTCAAAAAAACAAGAGCAGGTTACAAACGACAGGTTTTCATTAAAACTAGGCATTCCATCAGGAATAAGGCCTCTACCAAGAAAAAGGCATCCACTAAGAAAAAGACCTCCACTAAAACGGGGGCCACCACCAAGCATTAGGTCTCGACAAGAAATGGAGCTTCCATCAATTAACAGTCCACAACCAGAACTGGCATTACAACCGATCACAAGGCCTCCACCTGAAATGAAACCGCCACCAATAATAAGGTCTCCGCCAGAAATGGGACCTTCACCGATAATAAGACATCCACCGAATATAAAGCTTGCACCCCAAATGGAGGCTCCAGCATTTGATGAAATTCTAAATTTTAAGAGTGATGAAGTATTTGTGAAGAAAAGATTCGAGAGTAAACCAAGCCCCATAGCCATCCAACGAAGCTCTGTTGTTAAGCGAACGTTACAAATACGACCTCAAAGTCCTATTCGTGGTTAATTAAGATCCGTAACCTTACCTGACGTTTATATTTGTATGAATTAAATAATAATTTTGTAATAAAAATAAACATAGTTTAATTTTTTTTTTATCTCGGGGCCGTCGTGTCCCGCTCCTTTGGTAGGCGTACGAAGGGCCAAAGACAACTCGTAGAAGCCCCTTGGACAATTTTAAATGGAATGAGGCATCAACCGACGATTATCACTGTATGCACTATACACGTGCACCCAACGACAACCCCCGTTGGTATATAGTTATGGATAGTATTGCGGAATATGGAAAGAAAATATAAAAAATAATTTAAAATATATTAATTAAATTATTGACTTCTGTAACCATCTCACCGTGAAAACTTAGGTGAAGTGAGTTGTCATTCCAACAGGGTGAGATGACACTGACAGCTCACTCCACGCTCACTTCACGTGTTTTCACGGTGAAGTGGTTACGGGAATCGACATGCTGCTCTTTCTCAACGGTGTGAAATGGCTGTAACACGGCAAAACATAGGTATAACAAGACTTTTCCCCGACTGTAAATAATCAAAATGTAATGAATAAAAAAAAATGTTATTATTTAATCTTGTTTTTGTATTTTGTGCTATGTTTTTTGTGTGCACCAAATAAACGATATATTATCTATCAATCTAAACAGCAAAATGGAAGCAAATTGTATACTTAGTTCTACCTAAAATACAAAATCTCGTTTATCAGGAAGTAAAGCAATCGTCAAAACTCAATAAAATTACAAAATTTACACGGTCCGCTAAATTAAAATTACAATTTTATAATCTCGTTGCAATAATTCAAGAACGGTTTTTAAAATGTTCGTGATAAAGTCAGATATTGTGTTGTTTTTAATTTTTATACATGGTATGTACCTACAATTTTTGAAAGCAATTTTCTTATTTATCTCACCTAGATTTGTGCGTTTGCTTATCTTCAAAACCCAAAAATAAAGAGCGCGAAGAGGCGTAGCTTGTTGAAGCTTTTCTTAAATTAATTATTATGGTTTTAGTGTGTAAGTGCGAAAGAAGAATTCAAGACGGTGCAGAAGCGAAAGCTGACAAACCCTATGTGGTAAGTTCATGAAAAATATAGTGCTTGAATCAGTAGATCTAAACACTATATTTTTTATTAAGAATTATATTTATAATAGATTTAATAAATAAAAAAACATATTAATGAAATTATTAATAATAGTTTAATTATTTTAACATCAAAGGAGACTCATTGCGCGTCTGGGTAAAGGGCTTAATTCAGAAAGCAGTACTCCTAGACACGGCATGCATCTCGAGGAGGATCCTCTCTCTAGAGCCCTGACCACCGGCAGCTTGGACTCTGTTCCTGATGCCGATGGGCCACTATTTTTTATATTTTTTTATTTCTTTTTCATAATATTCAAAAATGTAATTTATATTTAGGCAGATGTAATGAAGGAATTACAATTGAATAAGTAAAAGAAATAATTATTGAATTGATATTACCTACCTAGGCAAATTAGGTGTCCATAACAGAAAATGCGCACTAGCAAATGAGTAATGTCCAGAAACACAAAAATGTAACAAAAAAAATCGTACTTCTAAAAACAAAATAGAAAAGCAAGACTGTATAGTACCTTCTACTTAATAAAAATCTAGAATTCATTCATTCACTGGCAGGCCCCACAGCCTAAACCACTGGTTTGAGAAACATGTAATTACATATGCTCTAGAGTTTCGTATATGTATGACGAAAGTGTAAAATCCTTCCATAGTGGGAAGGATTTTTGATAATTCATCCCCCAAGGGCGTAAATAGTTTGTATGGAATTTCGTATTGTTCGATGAATAAATTATATAAAATTAAACATACCTTTTGCAGGTATACTTTGTGAAAGCACCACTATCAAAACTTGGTTACGACTACTGGTTATGTGGCGGTGCGTTAGTCACTAGTGAGTTTGTGGTTACGTCGGCCGCCTGCATCAAAGACGTTGATTACCTATATGTCATAGCAGGATATAAAAAATACGTTACTGACGATCAAATCGATCTTGACCCGTGCACCAGCAAGCATAAAAAGAAAGTGATATACACTTGTTATCCTAAAGGTTAGTACTAAAAGTTATGTGACAACAATTTTGGTCAGTAAAGTGACTGATAGTGGCCCATCACCATTTCTGGCCGAAATCAGTCACTGCTGAGTGAGCTTTTGCTATTTTCTGCCATTCTCCACGATTCCTTTTGCTTTCCTCATGTTTTGCCAGCTTTTACTTCATTTCCCGTACCCTACAAATTGGAACGCAGCTACACTCCTTAGTGATAAGATTAATTTAATAAGTAAACAAATAAAAAAACTTTTATACTACCGTAGCAACCAGGAATCGATTATACAGGTCTTAAACAAATAACAAAACTTGAATACTACCGTAGCAACCAGGAGACGAATATACAGGTCGGAAACAAATAAAAAACTTTAATACTACCGCAGCAACCAGGAGACGATTATATAGATCGTAAACAAATAACAAAACTTGATAACTACCTCAGCAACCAGGAGACGATTACATAGGTCGTAAACAAATAACAAAACTTGAATACTACCGTAGCAACACTAGCAACCAGGAGATGATTATACAGGTCGTAAACAAATAAAAAAACTTGAATACTACCGTAGCAACCAGGAGACGATTATACAGGTCGTAAACAAATAACAAAACTTGAAAACTACCTAAGCAATCAGGAGACGATTACTTTTGGTGTCCCCCAGGGCACTGTCCTGGGACCCCCACTTTTTCTCATATACGTGAATGAGCTGTGCCAGTTATCTTTACCCAACTGTAAAATTATAGCTTATGCTGACGACAGAGCTCTAATTGTTCATGGCCGGGACTGGACTAAAACTCGCTTTAACTCGGAATTTGCCTTGAGCACCGTTATGAGGTGGTTGACCACAAATCTTCTCATTCTAAATGTCAATAAGTCCAAATTTATACATTCTCTACTATGAAGTCAAGTTAGTCCCCTACACCGATTGTAATTCGTGCGCACATCTGCCCAAACTTACACGCAAACTGTGGCTGGAACCAATTAGAAAATACCCTATTATTAAATATCTTAGAGTCACTCTTGATAACAACCTGAAATGGAAGCAACATATTTTATTGCTTCGACTGTAGCGCATGTGAGAAAACTTATATATATTTTTCAAAAACTCAGGCGCGGCCGAGTTTAGCTGTTTATTAACCGTCTACTTTGCGCTCGCTCAGTCTGTTCTAGGGTATTGCCTAACGGTCTGGGGTGGTGCCGGTAAAACAGTGATTTCAATGTCCTGAGGGTGCTGGCGAGGAAACCGATCCGATATTCTACATCCTCTCTATATACCCTCTGCCACCGTTGGACGGCTATTTATCCTCCAAACTATTCTTCGTAAACACAGCCAATTTACCTTTGATCAATGCTGTTCTACAGGCCGCTTGAATAGGGTTTGTCTTAATGATTCTCATTGAACCGTAGCTGCAAGTCGTCATTATAAACACTTATGTAAAAAAATCTACAACAAATTAAATAAAAGCTTACACATCTACCCATTAACCTAGTGCAAATGCAAAATGAAACTTGACTCCTGTTTAAAATCACATAATTATGATGAAACAGAGAAACTCGTGGAAGGGTAAAATAATCATCACTCCCTCACACACCACACACATGACACAAACAACACAAGCACCCCTCGCACACCTCATTAACACTCACCATACACTCACCACATTAACTCAACGTCAAAATATGTCCCAAATCTAAAAATCTGTTTACTTTATCTTATTTTTTGTTTTTATTATTAATTAAATTAATTAACTTATTTTGCAATTGCATTTTGCATTCTGTGTCTGGAGAAGGGCGTTCTTAGCTGTGCTATAGTTTATACTTTTGCAGCTATCATCGTACTTTTTATTTATTTATTATTATTAAAAAGTTCCACTAATAAACCTGTGCGCGTCTGAACGGTGGACGCGTTAATCGAACAATTAATTGAATTAACGATAACATAGATAGGATTTTTGGACTACACGGGACGCCAGCGCTGCCTAGCGGTGCTTGACAGAGTCTAAAACATAACGCTCGAACTGGCAGGAGCTAGGCAGGATTTCATGGATGGCAAGCAATGAAGACGCTTAGAAACTGTTGCGCGTTTCGAATAGTTGTGTCATGTACCTACGGTGTGTGAAATGATAGTGTGATCGTAAATTATGATTTGATCTGAACTGCAAACCGTTTTGTATTGCGCAATAACCAACACTACTCACAGAAGTTAAAATATGGCTGATAATAACGAAAAATACACATACCCTTCTCAATCATGTAAAAATTGCCTTTTTTTGTGCCTAATTGAAATAAATTATTTGACTTTGACTTTGACTTCATATAAATTTCTTACCTACTTTCAGGATACGAACTGAGGTATGACCAATTAGATGTGTGGTCGCAAATTGATATAGGTGTAGCAAAAGTGGAATCACCGTACGATTTCGAAGATCAAACGTATAAGACGATTTGTTCTTACATACCTGGTATAATACCAATTAGTTACGATACTAAATATCAAGAGCCTGGGATCGATGCTGTTGTATTTGGATGGGGACATAAATTTGAATGGCGAAAGGTAGGATTATAATAAACTTATTTATAATCATGTATCTCAAATTGTCATGTATTGCCACACTACATAGCAACGGAAAAGTGGTTTCATCTGAAACACTATTCCAGTTCAGGCAATTTCGGACCATTTTAGGCCGAGATTTCCATTCAATTATCTACTTCATTAGCTGACAGTAAAGTCTAAGATTATCTAAGAAACCAATATTGAAAGGTGATAACCACACTGATTGTTGCTAGAATCAATCCAGCAATTACAATGACATAACTAGAAATTCAAATAAAACCAAACAATGTCAATTTCTAAACATCATGATAAGTATTTCACGTTTTCAGCAAGATGATAAAGAAAATTATAATCAACAAAATTTAAATTATGCCCCCGTGATGATAATAGACAAAACGGAGTGCAGAAGGCATTATGAAGATTATGGTAGAATGCGTGAAGTGATAGACACTTATATGATCTGTACGTTAGAAGGTGGCAACTTAGATGACTTTGGCGAGCGACACTCGGGACTGCCAGGACAAGCACCGCTAACGCTATTAGATGGATGTGCTACAAGAAAATCATCGGCTTTGAATCCAGATGAAGCTATGGAGGTATGTGATTTGTGGTAATGATAATATATAATGTTGTTTTGGACTGCATCGTTTATGTCACAGATTTTTTATAGGTATATAGACTATGACTTCGTCCGCATGTATCAACAAACATATGCTATGGAGTACCATGGGATATGTTTGTTATACGATTTGACGATAGTGTAGCATTCTATCTGTAACACAATTTTTGTAATCGGACCCGTAATGCTGGAGATTACCTTTTACAAACATATACTACATATACAATATTACATATTTCCAATATTAGATTATTAGTATAATCTTAAATCTTCTCTTCTGGCAATATTTGTGAAGTTCATTTTAAAAGTCCGTGTTTTAAGATTGTTTTTAAAGTCGCTAGATCAACCTCAAAATGAAACGACACAAATAAGAAAAAAAAAAATACATAAAAATTACATTCTGTACTTGTTTTAGGACTGTGAAGAGGATTATAAATATGACGAAACGCGTCGACAAATAAAACAATCCAACCATTCTAGTAATAACTCAATGCTTGAAATTAGAAATAAAAATAATGGTAACAAAACAAGAGCTGTACCAAATAGAACTACTGTGCCTAATATAACTGGTTTGACTAAGAGATCGGCATTGACCGATAGAACTGCTTCGTTTGATAAACCTTTTATATCTAATAAAACTGTTGTTTTTAACGAAACCGTCAGAGATACACGAAGGTATGGAATTTGTCAGGTATGTACTTTAATAGTCACTCGCATATTTGGAATTTATGTATATGTCGTAGGAAGATTTCATAATTCAAATTTTCGCGAAAACCCTAGGGATATTGCGAAAACACGGATAGTTAGACAACTGGTGAAAACATTTCTGCGAGCAACTTGTAAGTAGCGCTCGCTCGACTCGCGCGCGGATTTTCAGCACAGTTTTAGCCTAACCTTAATCTTTTTCACCTAGTTCAATATGACGAATCATACAATCTGCCTGCGACTAGATAATTAGATAGTGGTGAAAATATTTCTGCGGCATTCTGCGACTTTTTCACTATCCGTGTTTTTTTGCAATATCCGTAATAATATTCGAAAATGTGAATTATCAAATCATTCTACAACATCTATCTATCACAACTGTTTTCTGTTTAAATTGCTAATCGGTAAAACTATGGGCAGTTTTAACTTATAAATGGAGAGTACCTCGTTAATTTCACCACTCTTTCATTCGTACTGAAACTCCTATTTGTCATTCGAAATGTGGTTCAACAAAATCCTTGGTATGTTTATTATGTTTCACAGACAAGACTAAACCACGAGCTAAATCACGTTTTAAAATAATGCGACTATGATTGAAAACGAGTTCTATATTATGATACTCAAGTGTTTATGTTAACGTCTACAGAACGACCACGGAGGACCACTAGTCACTTGGGTGGGAGCTCACGAGACTCTCATTGGGGTGGCTTCTGTGTTTAAAGTCTCGGATAAGTTTAAATGCACGGGGCCCTATTTATTTACCAGCACGCAATGTAACGGTGCCTTTCTGGATTGTATATTGTCAAAAACTAATTTTGACTTTCGAAGATCATCAGACACTGGGATTGTTTTTAATAACACTAGGTGAGTTGATATTTTTATCGATTTTCTTTTCTCTCTAATGTGAGCTTTTATAATTCTACATTTACAATTCACGTTGTCGTGGACGTCGAAGTCTATGATTTTACCGTTAATATTAACGTCCACTAAGAGTATAAATGAGTTTTAATTTACATTCCGTGGACGTTTGGCGCCACTTGAGCAGAATTTCGGACAGTTTGGTGTGTTATGACACCGTCAGTGTATAACGAAAAATTTAAAATCGATGTTCGTCGATCGTCTTTAAACAACAAGTAAAAAAAACCACAAACATCTGGAATTCTGGACCAACGAAGTAGTTAACTGAATCGATTACAATATATTTTTTTTCTCTTAAACAGACGGTCGTTCTGCAGAAAATCTATAAATCATGAACGCCATCCTATGGTTGAGAGACATATATCGTGGTTATATCATCCGGCTGGGTGAGTTTATTTTTTAGAATTTATTACTTTATGCCTTTAATAAATTTTAACAAAATTGTTTAAAACATCGAAGGATACGATGTACCTCCATTATTAAATTCAATATCATTACGATTTAAACATAAAAATGGTAAATATGCAATTACTTGCAGGGCTGCAGATCGTGAAAGACATTTAAAACACGAAAAACATGGTCCTCACGCAAATGAACGAGCACCAGAAATGTATGAAGAAAATGTAAATGAAAGTGAGAGGAGTGTAAATCTAGCAAATAAGATGAATTCACCATTAAATGAAAAACAATCAGCAAATGTTAATGATGCACCGAATGAGAGATACACTGTAAATAACAAGCATGTACCAAATCGGAATAATGCTCCAAATATCAATGACAATGGTGCTCCATATAACAAGTATGTGGCAAATTACGAGTTTGCACCAGGCGTACCTATGGTAGCAAATAATAACTATAGACCATACAACATACCTGCATTAAACAGCGGATCTGCATCAAACAATGGGCCTTCACCAAACAACAAACCTGTACAAAACAACGGGCCTGCACGGATCAACAGGCCTACATTAAACTACGGATCTGACCAAATGAACTACCATGCGCCGAACAACAGTCCTGCACCAAATCACGGACCTGCACAGGAACACAGGCCTACATTAATCAATGAACCTGCACAAAACAACGAGCCTGCACCAAACAACGGGCCTGCACAGGTCAACAGGCCTACATTAAACTACAGATCTGACCAAATGAACTACCATGCGCCGAACAACAATCCTGCACCGAATCACGGACCTGCATAGAAATACAGGCCGACACTAAACAATGGACCAGCACAAAACAACGGGCCTGCACAAAATAACTGGCCTGCACCAAATTACAGGGCCGAACCAGACAATCAGTACGCAAACTAGAAAAATAGAGATTACTCAAAATAAAGAAGGAAAGCTTCGAATGCGACCGCAAATTCATAATAATATCATATCATATCTATATTTGAAAGCCATGTCTAAAGTTATCTATTATTTAAAGTCAGCTATTTTTAGTTTTATTTTTACATTTATAAAGAGTAAGTAATAAAAAATTATTTTTGTACCGGAACTGTATGTGTTTATATATTTTTTAATGACCATGTCCTATCCGTGCTACTTTTGTCAAGTGGTCAGTCTCCCTATTACAAAGTATTACATTGAGTGGTTATCATGATAGACACACAGAAAAATACTCAATTTTACAACAGTAAATTTGAAGTCATTTTTCAAAACTAGCACATCTAGTATTACCACTTGTATCTCTAATCTACGTAGAATAGATATAGCTCTTTCTAAACAAAGTGATATATCTTTTCTTTATTTTAGATATTTCGCACCGTAGTGATCATTCGTTCGGTTCGTCTTTCGTTTCTACATTTCACTTTTCTCTAGCTACGAAACACGAAAGTATGTCAAGCCATGTTCGGCGAAGTGTCCGTGTGTTATCTTACATGAACCATTTCGAGCTACTTTTATATAAAGTACAGTAAAAACGATTTATAACGACTACGAAGGGACCCCGTCGCATTACGGTTGTTATAGCCGATAGTCGATAGAACCGAAAACTACTCGTGTGTTAAGTAAACAGAAATACTGGGACTTCAAAATTTCGTCGTAATAACCGGTACGTCGTTTTAAGCGATGTCGTCATCAATGAACGGTTTTGACTGTAACTCGAAATCATCAATTAAAATCATCATATTTTTCAGGAAATTAAATACCTACATTTAAAGTTAGTGAGTCACAAGTCCAGTATAAAGGCAAAATATAACAAACCATTATTACAGTTAACCAAGAATACAATTTCTTGATTAGTTTATCAGAAAATGAAGGAAAATAATTATAAATCAATAAAAGATTTTCACCCAAGTGCAACTTCATTATTCTGTATCAGTATTCCAAGGATACCATTAAGATAAGATACAAATTATTTGGTTGTACTCGTATACTTCGTTAAAGATTTTTCAATGGTTACTATAAAGTTAGATCTTGTGTTATTTTTAAATATTTTTTATGGTGAGTATCATAATTAATCATTCAAATAAACTCAGCTAACGACTAGTAGTTGTCATTATCATTATAATTTTGTAAAAAGAAGTCCACTGCTGGATTTAGGCCTGCCTCAAGCATCGCAATAACGACTGATACTGTATCTCCTGCATCCAGCCAAGTCCCGCGACCTTCACCGAGTCGCCGGTCCCCCTTGTGATATACCCACACAAACATTTGCGATATATAATTAATTACACAGTGATATATAATTTTTATCTACGCCCATGCTATAAATCCTCTATAAAAGTTTCTGAAACATTGAAAAAAAAAACTTATTGGTTATTCGAATTAACGTCGTATCCCGCCATTTGTGTTCAATATTAATATTGCAAATTTTTTCAAGTACTTACTTTGTTTCGTTTTTTTATTTTTTTCGTTTGTTTGTCCTATACATAGTTTGTTTGTAGGTATTAGATACTCAGCAATTAATTTTTCCATGAAATTACATAGAGTTCTTACAACACTGTACAACACCCTATGGTTTCAGAACGTTTTATAGAGGATTCATAACATGGATGTAGATAAACCCACATTCGTGTTATACCCCTTATTATACAACAGTTGCATAAATAATTATAACATATTGCAATGCCTATTTATTTAAATAATATTGTGTATAACATCATCATCGGCCAATGTTCCCACTCCTGGGACAGAGGCCTCCCCTCTTCGAGACGGAGTGGGCGCCGTTATCCACCACGCGGGCCCAGTGCGGGTTGGTAGATGTCACATATCTTCAATTTTTTGGTTCTAGGACATGCCGGTTTCCTCACGATGTTTTCCTTCACCGTTTTGAGAGCAGTGGTGATGAAATTATTTACACAAAGTAAAACGCTTGCCTGCATGTACATAACTATGATATACTATGATTTTATTAATTTCAGTGTCTGATTGCGCAAGAAGAATAAAAGGTGGAGCAGCAGTGTCTACGGAAAAAAGTTATATGGTAAGAAACCTTATATTATTATTTGAATTTACGATAATCACAATAACATAAATAATTATTTAAAGAAACCGGCCAAGTGCGTGTTGGACCACGCACAATGAAGGTTCCGTAGTTGGGATGAAAATTCCAAAAACAAACTCAACATTGTAGTTGAAAAACATGTTCTCCCGTGACCGTTGCGCACGTGCTCTTTGAATGTACGGGCGTCACCCAAATCAGATCAGACACCCTCGGGTCACCCAGATCATACACAGATGTTCTAAACAAACCAGGAGACCTAGTTACCTTCTGGAGGGAGATGGGCTGGTTGGAATAACCACCAAAAGGACGGTGGCTTTGGCCCACGGACAATGGTCCACTTAACGGACTGAGTGCAAAAACCAAACCCCATAACATAGAACATAGACCATAGAACATGTACATAAATATATGCCACGTTCAATTCTCCAAATGCAAAATTAGTATGTAATTGCAAAAAAAAAAACAAACAAAACGTGATAAAAAGTAAAAAAAAAGAAATTTTCTTTTACTTGTGCTGTAAAACCTTGCTTCTTGTCAAACATGATTATAGGTCACCGGGATTAATTTATTTGCGAGTATCAAAATATATATCGCATAAATGGCCGTATTTTTATTGCGCGATTTTTTTTGAGCTCCAAGGGACCGTAGACTTAAGTATTTGATATAAATTGCAACTTGACACGTCCACGCGTTCCTAAGAAAAAGGGAAAAAGGGAGACAGACAGACAGACGGACAACGAAGTGATTCTTTAAGAGTTCCGTTTTTTTCTTTTGAGGTACGGTACCCTAAAAATACACTAATATATCCCAATAACTTAGAATTATAAACTAAAAGATAGTATCATATTTATATTCCTCGGTATTCTACAGTAAAATCTCATCTGTCCAATTCTTAAGCTTATTTTCATATAAATACCTTTTACAATAAATTCAGTATCATATTAATGCAGATGATTTTTAACACGCTTTTATTAGGTCGACCTGTATGTAACTATGTAATGGAATCTAAGGTAACTAATTTAACCATCTTCCAAGGGTCGTAGCGTAGTGAAAATTGGCAGCTGTGTGTAGTTCTGATGTCAATACAATAATATGGTACTGTCGAACTGATCTGATGATGGAGCCGGAAGATATGAACTGGAACTTCATGATGGAAAATCGTATCATAGCTGTTTTGGATTTCTAAGAAAAGTCTTGTCTTGTTTCTTAGAAACTTTGACCACGAATTTTTTGTTTTTACGTGCATTTATAAAAGCGTGTTTTTCTAGTGTTTTTTTAACTATTAATTTTTAATTGTAGGTGTATTTAGTTAAAGCACCACCGTCAGATAAAATATATGATGCCTGGGTTTGTGGTGGTGCCATAGTGAGTTCTTTCTTCATTATCACGTCAGCAGCCTGCGTAGATGATGTTGAATTTATGTACGCTATAGCAGGATACAATAGATACGTTAATGATCATGAGATTCTAACGGATGCATGTACGAGAGAAAAGAAAAAGAAAATTATATACACTTGTGTTCCTCGGCGTAAGTAACAAATTAGAGTAGTTCCGCTAAAGCCCCGCCATTTTGTAAAGTTATAACTGTCAAGCCCCGCGGTTTGACCTTGATGCGCGGGCCACGTCTCTTGGCGCGTGCATCAAGGTCAACCGTCGCTTATAAGCGACGGCTGGGGCTTAACGCTCGGGACCGTTACTGCTACTTAAAAGCGACGGTGGGGACTTTAACGGTAGTCGGTACGAACTAAACTCCATCCATTTAATTAAAAAAAACGAGCAAGCCTTACAGTAGTCGCATTCGATGTGTAACATCTGACATCTTACCTTGATAATAAGCAACATTAAGGTAAGAAGCAACTTTAAAGCCGCATCAACTCAAGCACCGCGCGCGCTCACTGGTCAAATCAAATAGCGCGCGCTTCCCCGACTTCCTGTTACACACTTCCGTCCCTTTTGACAAAATCACTCCCACAGATTTGATTATTTAGATTTTGATTTATTATTGCGGGAAAGCGAGAAGAAAGTTGTTACACATCAAAAATGGTTACTGAGTTTTCCCTTAATTTCTCAATTTGTGGCGAAATATGGGTGTTTGAACTATTAAAAATATAAGTACCATAGTGTTTACACATTTTCTTACAGAATACAACTTAGAATATGATAAACTGGAGAAATGGTCACTCATAGACATCGCTGTGGTGAAGGTAGAATCGCCGTATGATTTCAATGACGTAACGTATAAAACGATTTGTTCGTACATACCATCTTCGATACCTATTAACTACGAAGCGAGATTTCAAGAGCCAGGTACAGATGGCTTGGTACTAGGTTGGGGACATACAAACAAGTGGCGACAGGTAATAATTTAAATAATAGGGGTTAAAGTATGAAATTGCCCTTTTATTGTAATAAGTACTTCGAATTGACATAGAACCTTCACGGTTTGAGATTTTTTAGTGGTTTTTTTTTTCACATGGTACATATGCTGTTCTTCTTTTAAAAAATGTGCATCATTCAATTATCGACTGTCAGTTGTTTTTTTTATTTTATTACAAGAAAGATGGATACTACGAAAATTAGAGTTATTTTTGAATACGAGTTCCGACGCGGAACTAACGCGGCAGAAACAGCTCACAATATCAATGTTGCGTTTGGAGAGGAGATTGCTACCGTCCGATTTTGGTTTAAACGCTTTCGTGATGGAAACTTTGATTTGAAGAACGAACTACGTGGAAGACCGCCCACACAGGTGAATAACAATGGATTGAAAGAGATGGTGGAAGCGGATCCGAGCCAAACTACCCAGACTAGACTAGATCCAGAATTAGCGGCATGGTTTAACGTTACCTTACCAACAATATTGACTCATTTGCGTCAAATCAATTAAATAATAAAAATATGAGAAATGGGTGCTTTATTATTTGACTGATATGCAGAAAAAACGCGTGTTGAAACTTGTGTTGCCTTGTTGAATCGATACAGAAATGAAGGAATATTGGATAGAATTGTGACATGATAGACAGATATTGATTCCATATTTATTCTGCAAAAGAGGGCTGTTAGAGCCATCTGCAACCTCCGCAGACGCAAATTTCTAAGGGAACTGTTTAAGAAAATTAACACCATGACGGTACCTTGTCAGTAGATATATATATGAAAACATTATGTATGTTCGAAAAAATCTACATCCCTATAGTAAGATAAGTGACATGCATAATTTTAACACAAGAAATAGGAACAAATTAGATCAACCACGTTTCAGATTGTCTAAAGTACACACTTCTTTTATGGGGTACTATGTAAAATGTTATAATAAAATACCACTCGATATTCTTCAACTAAATGAGAAGAAATTTAAAACTTGCATTAAACGCACACTATGTAGACAAGCATACTATAAGTTGGATTATTATATCGTAGATAAAAATGCTTGGCTAAATGCTGGTCCTGCTCCACAGCCACTTGGGATCACTAGTTAAAAAAAAATAATGGTAGAGTTGCTTCCCCTTTTTTATTTTTTTTCTGACTACGAACATAATGTTTATTTTTTTATTTAACCATATTTTAATTATTGAATACTCCAAAAGATAATATTGATTATCTTTCTTTTGGTGGTAAAATTCTTTAAAGGTTACAAATACATTGCAAACTATAGTTTTGTATAACTTAGACGCATTTTTATTTTCAATTTTTGTAAATGTGAGTACCATGGAGTCGTTTACTGTGTTGTATTTTGACTTGAAAGAGCAGGGTAGTTGAGAGAATGTCATGCTCACTTAAATGTCTCGCTGATGGTGGCGAGTGTGTTGGATCATTCGGTTTCCTACAAAATGGTTGAGCTGGATGGTGCTGATCCACGCGTCATGTTCGTGAACGGGCGCCTTCAGTTGAGACTGGTCATCTCTTATCTGCCAGGGCTTATTTTTAATCGTTTTTGATTTTTATATTTTTTTTTACATTGTTCTCACATATAGAATCAACAAGAGTAATGTACCCAGGATTTTGTAATTTCTATATTTAAAAGAGTGTCCTTGGAGTTTCTTGCCCGTTCTTCTCCATAGAGATCTACGTTTTGGAATGGGCAACTAGCTTCAACTTTCTGACTAACTGCCTGATTCTTTGACAATTCAAAAGTGCCTGTAAAGGGTTTAATTGAAATAAATGCTTTGAGTTTGACTTCATGTGATGAAAAGTGGATTCTTTATGATAAACGTAAGCGAAAAATGCAATGGCTGACCCCAGGTCAAACGCCGCAACAGTGTCCTAAAGCAAAGCTTACCAATAAAAGGTAATGGTAACTGTTTGGTGGTCTCAGCATTGTGTTATTCACTATAGCTTTCTCCGATCTGTTCAAGCAATAACGGCAGATGTCTACTGTGCCGAACTCCGAACAATGATAGCAAAACTAGCAGTGAAACAGCCCCGACTCATGAATCTATCTTCACCATTATTGCTCCATGATAACGCGAGACCTCATACAGCACGAGAAACCGTTTTAACTCTACAGGAAATGCAATTAGAAACCATTCGTCACCATATTCGCCAGACCTTGCTCCAACGGAATACCATTTTTTTCGTGATTTGGACAATTTTCTACGTGATAAAAAGTTTTATTCTGAGGAGGCAGTACAAAATGCTTTCACACAGTTTGTCGAATCTAGATCACGAGAGTTCTATCGCAAAGGCATAAATGACCTTCCTATTAGATGGCAGCAATGTATAGATAATAATGGTAATTATTTTGATTAAATAAATATGTTAAATTAAAAAAAAATACGAATTTCCATTTTTCAGTACAAATCGACAGTTTCATACTTTAACCCCTATTATAAGTAGTTACCTTTTTGACTCTTTTTAGGCTATGCGCTACGAGCGTATTTATTTTAGGGTTTTACTTAAGTTTTAATCGCATTAAAAGGCAAATTTAGCAAAGAAGAGGGTAGGGTCCAAGCCCAACAAATGAGTTAATTATGAACTTTATGAAGCCAGTAAAAAGGAGCTCGTATTTGTCCTTATTTCTAGTGTTAACATTGTGAACCACTGTTTTAGTGAATAAGTGTATATTTTGCCTAATATATAAGATGTTGGGCGCCGTCAGTTGGGACTGGTCATCTCTTAGCTGCCATGGCTTATTTTAATTTATTTTAAGTTTTTGAATGATTCTTTTTTTCTTTTTTTACGGACGCTTTTACGAACGTGCACGTCTTATTACATTGTTCTCACATGCATAATTTCAAAATGAATGATGTAACCAATATTTTGTATCAATTTTATATTTTATTTAAAAGAGTGTCCGTGGAGTTTCTTGCCCGTTCTTCTCCATAGGTACATACCTACTACGCTTTGGAATGGGCAACTAGCTTCATATTTTTGACTGACCGACCCCTTGACAATTCAAAAGTGCCTGTAAATGGTTTAATTGAAATAAATGCTTTGAGTTTTGGGGAAGATGAATTCTGATGCCACTGTGAGGTTACCAATATCTTTTAAAAATCTCTCAGAGAAACTCTGGCACCTAGCTGGTAAATTGCTCGAACAGCTCGTTTTTGAAGGACAAATATATTTTGAATATCAGCAGCTTTGCCCCTCAGAAGAATACCTGTAATCATTTGAAATATGCAGAAAACCCGTAATTAATAACTCATTTACATTTTGATGTGAAACATAGGCGCGTTTTGAGAGTAAAACCGACTGTTATGTCATGCCGGCAAACGGCATGACGCTCTCTTATGCCGTCCATGCCGTCATGTTTCACGTCTGCCGGGCATCCCATGACAGCCACATTTTTTTTTAAATATTTCCAGCCTAATGATGCAACCAATTATAACGAAGAACTGCTGCACTATGCATCCGTTAGAATATTCGACAAAGAGATGTGCAAACAACACTATGCGAAATATCAGAATATGGACAGCGTAATTGAGAACTATATGATTTGTACTTTAGAAAAAGGTGAGCTTGATGAAAATGGGAAACTGGCCTTGGTTGGCAAGCAACCCGCCAAACTAGATGGATGTGCAGGAGGACTCCGAATGTTGAGTTACGATGATGAACTTGTAAGTAATTCCTATAAGTACGTATAATGCATATCCAGTTAAATTAGTGAAATCTTTCAGAAAACCCTATTTTCTGGTAAACTGGTAAACGTGAAAAAAATATCGTACCTACTGGACAATGACTTGCCAAACTACTTGTATAATATGTTTATTCATAACATTAGACTAAAAAGCCCTCTAATAAAGGTTAGAAATAAATAATATTCAGCAGGTATTCGACCCAGAACGAATAATGCTTTTATGAACCTTAATAACGGTCAATCAGGGTTTTTTTTTTTGTAATTGAATACTAACTGAAAAATAAACAGAATTATCTTAATAATAAACTTAACATATATACTACCCACTACATTTTCCACAGATTACAATTTAGATTTTTACAAACTGATGGCAAACGTAACTGTAATCAGAGCAAAATTAATTAAATAAACATAAGTAACTAAAAATAACAAAACATATCTCTTGTCTGTGTATTCTATACTACTACTACGGATCCTACAATAATAATAATAATTTGCTTAATATGAGCAACTGTACTGAAATGTTTCGAAAGGTATAGAATATCGTTTGAAGATTCAGCTTTGTTGGGCCAATTTTGTCTAATGCTTTATTAAATACCTACAAGATAATAAAAAATAAAACTGAAAAAGTTGTGAAAACTGTTTTTTTTTCTTGTTACTTTTATACACATTTGTGGAATCATTTTCATTATAATATAAATTGAAAATCTTCACTAGACATTCCACGAAATAATAATACATGAAAAGGTTGCAAATTGTGGTCCTAGTTTAAAATAGAAAACTTGATTATTATAATTTTTCCATTTCTATATGTTTTTATTAGTATAATTTTTTTTGTCAATGTTTTTTATTAAATTTATTCTTTTTAAAGTGCGACGAAGACCTGACACGTAGAGATGATTTGAGGTCAAACCGAACTAAGGATTTCAATATGAACAAAAATGATTCCAATATTGAAATGAAAAACAAGACTCTTCTTAACCAGACAAGCGAGTCACGCAAGAGTGGAATATGTCAGGTAGGTACATTTTGCCCAACACCAAATGCGGTGTGCGGTCGAGTGGATCAAAATCATGCAATAATCTCCGAACCGAAACAAAAGTTCGAAGACATGTAACATCCTCCAACACACAATGGACCCGCAGTGGGCCTCTCATAGAGAGCACATTATAGGTATACGCTGATTATGCTTATGTTATGTTATACCTTCGTTCGGATTTGCAGTGTCATGTGTCAAGATTCAAATAATGACCCAAGAAGGTAGGTTTTGATCTAGTCGACTGAGCACCGCCGCAGCAAGGAGAGCTGCGTATCACTCAGTTTACTTCTTAAATAAACTTTTATAAGAACCTGTAATCGTAGGAATTCATAAGAAAATTTTACAGTGCGTTGGAATAAGCCCATTTTAACGTCTTCAGAACGACCACGGAGGACCACTGGTCACTTGGTTGGGTGCAAAAGAGGTTCTCATCGGAGTTGCTTCAGTATTTCAAGTGTCGAAAGAATCAAAATGTATGGGACCCTATTTATATACGAGCACGCAATGTAATGGTGCCTTTCTAGATTGTATATTGTATAATTCAGTTTTTCTAGATAACAAAAGCAGGTGAGACATAATTTATCATTATAATTATATTTTTGCGTTTTGTTTTTGTTATAAGTGTAGAAAAAGATAAAAAAATGAGAAAGGTTGTATTTGAGGAGGAGTAAATAAATGTACAGCAACAAAAAAAAAACATCATGCAAATATGGTTGTAACCGCGATCTGACCGCGAGGCTCTTGAAAACAACAAGAGTACATAATGTACGAATAAAATAACGAGAGACCAGTCATTATTTTATAAAATCCAAATCCATATTATAATATATATTTTATAATAAAATAGTAACGAAGTCAAAACTATACACTGTATATTAAAAAAAAAAAGTGATTGTTACGAAGTGTAGGAATTAATCTGATGCCACAAATATAGTTTTTAGAATATTTGTCCGTTTGTCTGTTTGTCTGCATGTCCAATGCTCCAATCCGGAACTTGGCTGAACGGAATTGAATGAAATTTGGCACACATATTGTTTATAACGTGTATTAGCACATAGGGTACTTTTAATTCCGGTAGTACACACGGCTACACATCAAGCTATACGTTTCCAGTATAAGCTGAACTCGCATTGTACGGAAATCGTAAACAATGCGAGATCAGATTATTTATTATTTATAATAAATGTTTATCAGAGGGAGTTGTACCTAAATTGTGGAAGCATGCGTATATTGTGCCCGTTCACAAAAGTGGATCCAAACGCAGCGTTGAACACTATCGTCCCATTTCGATCCTGTCTGCCCTGTCGAAACTCTTTGAAAGGATAGTCCATAACGGAATTTATCCTGTACTCCACACTCCACAGCACGGTTTTGTCAAACCAGCGGTTGACAAATACAAATTTATTATTACTTTCTAGCTTTTTGTTTGATTGTGTACAAGTGGATCCAGTGTATATGGACTTCTGTAAGGCTTTAGACAAGGTAGACCATGAAATACTACTAAATAAAATAGCGTTCAACGGAATCCGTGGTAATCTTCTGAGGTGGTTTACCTCTAACCAATCGCAGTCGGAGGGTTGTAATCAATGGTTATCAATCTAACATCGCACAGGTGACCTCTGGTGTGCCTCAAGGCTCTGTACTCGTCCTCTTTTGTTTATTTTATATATCAATGACATCAGCCAATGCTTTTGCAATACCAAGTTTTTACTATATGCCGACGAACTCAAGGTATACAGAGCCATACGACAAACAAATGACTGCCTTCTGCTGCAACAAGATTTGGACCGATTATCTTATTATTGCCAAAAAAATAAGTTGCAACTAAGTTTACCCAAATAAAACTTCTTAAATTTTACAAAAAATAAAACAAAAATTATCTATTCATACACTTTGTGCAATGCCCCCCTACTTAAAGTGGACTTCATTCGTGATCTCGGCGTTATCCTCGTTTCTAAGCTTTGCTTAGACCTACGTTCCCGTGGGATATTTTTGGGCATAGTAGACTATAGTAGGTATGGATATATCCATAAATCCAGTAACTCTGTCTGTCTGTCTGTTACCTTTACACGCATAAATAGCTGAATGGATATCAATGATGATCTGTTTAAAAACTAAGGATACTTTTTATCCTAATACTACGTTCCCGTGGGATCCCACAATCTCCACACGTATGAAATCGCGGGCAAAAGCTAGTAAACGTATAAATCAATTCAAAATTAGCTTCACGAAATCATAGCGGCATGCATTAACCTCAGCTGCTACTAACGTCATCTGGGAACTGAATTTCAAAGTTGTGACTCAGTTGAGTCTTACAATGTCGCGTTATAAGATTGTACACAATGAGTTCATTAATAGGGGCTAATTTATGAACAGACTGGATACATACTAATAATTCAATATAACAGACGGGACATATGCGACAGTCCACCGATCCTAAGGGGCTACGATACAGTTGAGAGACACATATCTTGGAGAAATCATCCCGCAGGGTAAGTTGATACTTAGTAGACTGATAATTAGTCTATTAAGCTGAGATATCTTGATAATGGACTAATTATAGACACATACATAAGACATCTCAGATTTGTCTGTAGGGTTGCCAACTTTTTGTACAAGAAATAAAGTATAAACGGTAAGAAAATAAACAGTATCGTGGAAAAGTAAACAGTATTTTAAGTTTTATTTTTATTTTTACATAACTAATTAGGCCTACTTGCAAAAGCCACCAATCGACTATGGACCATTATTATTTTAATTAACTTTAGCACCCTCGAAAACCATGAAAACGAAAAATGTGAAATTTTTTGCAGCGTATTGCGTATTCCGCTGTGGTGTAATTTACAGATCGGTGTATTATGGTCAACGCAATCAAACGCTTTTGAGATGTCACAGAAGATTCTATGACTACTAGACTATTGATATAATATTATAATATTAAACGACGACATAAATGAACCTTGCGTGTGAGCAACACTGAAGTCTATTTACAGATATTTCACCTCTGGTTTTGCAATACTGTCAAAATCACAATGATCTTTATTCTTGTTACAATTAGGTTGCTCTTGGGTGGCTGTTATCAGAGGTAAAGTAGGTAACTGTGAAACGATTGTACCATTCAAGAGAAAACTCTACGACAGTGAGTTTAATTTATTCATTTTTAGGGCTGCTGATAATGAAGTTTTGCTCCATGAAAAAAAGCTCGTAGTCGATAGACTCAACACGAAGGGAGGACTAGCCAAAGCATTAGAACGGTTCATGGAACTTGGAAAATTTTCGGGAAATGAAACGATCGCAATTCGACCGCAGCGGCCTCTCGCAGATTATTCTGCTATATAGTTATAGATTATTCTGCTAAAAATGGAGTTTATCTTTATTATAAACTCCATTTTTGTTACTTTTAGTTGCTAATGTTCACCTGTTCAAATTAAATAAGTTTATTATTATCAGTTGGCATTTTTGTTTCTAATTGGCACTATACAGCGGTGCTTTAGTCACCTCTTTCTGTTAAGGGGTGATTCTACCCTTCATACTAAACAACCTACTCATATCCGCTTCCAATTTTAGTTACCTACTTTCATAGTAGGTATCAAGTCTTAAGGTATTTTATCTTGCTTCAGACAGTGAGTTTACTATTTTTCTGCAGAAAAGACCCATCTGAGCCATATAATAATCCCCACAAGCGATTCTCTTAGGGAAATGGTTAAGGATATTAGGTTACATCATGAAGGTACCGTGTCAATACATCTTTGAAAACATAATGTGCGTTAGAAAAAATCTACATATATTTAGTGAAAGAGGTAAAATACATAAAAAAAACAATAACTTACAGTAGTTCCATTTATACATTTAGGAATGACCCTTTAAGCAAAATAAATGCTTGTGTTAGGACATTCCGCCCTTCAACTACAGTACTGTGTCACATACCGAGTTATTGAATATGATAACGAAAGTACTAGACAAATCCTCCATTTTAAAGGAGGAGTCTTAAATTAAACAAAAGGAAAAGAAATGAAAATTGGGTAAAATAATAGTGCGCGCATAGTGATTGTGCGTATGTTCGTGTGTGTGTATTCATGAGTGTGTGTATGTGTTATTTGTGTGAGTAAGAGGCTATGAAGCAAGTGTGGGTATGCGTGATATGAGTGAGGAGAGTGGTGCGGTAGGTGTTGATGTATTTTAGAATTGATTGTACTATGGGGTGTGATAGGGATAAGAGATTGAAGTTTTAGTATGGATTTTCGAGTTAGCCCTACGACATGTCTTGGGATCGGAAGATGTTGCATGACGACATCTTCCACTAACCGTTGTTTAATACATACCTAATTATAATACTAAAATAGGGCCCTATTAGTTTAACCAGGTTTCAGCTAAAGCCAAAAGTAGAATTATCTTTAATAGAATACTGTTTTAAATGTAACAATAAAATATCTCCCCACATACTTCAACTGAATGAGACGAAATTTAGATCTTGTATAGAACGCACACTATACAGGCAGGCATATAATAAGTTAGGGGATTACATCGCTGATAAAAATGCTTGGCTCAATGCTGGTTCTACTCCTCAACCACAACTAATTGATTAAGGTTTGAAAATACTGTTGGAGTTGTTGTGTGAGTGTTGGAATATCTTTGCATTGTATAAACTCAATCTCCTTTGATATAATTACAAAGCACAGTTGTGAGTACTATAGAGCTACCATTTACTGGGTAATATCTCTTTATCTAGATGAGACTATGTCATGCTCACGCAAATGTCTCGCTGATGGTGGTGCATGTTTTGGATAATTTAGTTTCCTTCAAAATGGTTGAGCTGAATGGTGTTGGTCTTTGCATCAAGTTCGTGAACGCGGGCACCGTCAGTTGGGACTGGTCAGTGGTCATCACTTAGCTGCCACAGCTTTTTAAATTATTTTGTTTATGGATAGATTTTTTATTTATCTTTTTGCAGTTTTGCTGTTTTCCTTTAGCTTTTTAGCGTGTACGTCTTTACGTTACATTGTTCTCATTTATAATTATAAATACAACATTAATGATGTTACTATAATTTTGTAACAATTTAATTTAAAAAAGTGTCCGTGGAGTTTAATGAAAAAAAAAAACTACCTAATTGTTTAAAAGTTTATTTACCAAATATCAAAAGTAGTAATTGTGAGATAGTATTAAATCAAGAGAAATTAGAATTTGTCGATAAAACTGTTTTCCTGTGGATCACGCTCGACTCAAGGCTACAATGGGGTCCTAATTTAACATCTCTTGCAGGACGGCTAAGTTCAGCAGCATATGCTGTCAGAAAAATCTGTCAACTTACTGATGTAGATACCGCGATAAATTTTATTATTTTAATCCGTTTTCAATTACAACGTTTACACACGTCGAGGATTTTTAGATTTTTTTACTATTTTTAGAATAGGCCGGCTCCGCGGACCACGCGTAGCCGGGTTTGTTATCTAAAATATACAAACCCATAATTCTTGATTAATAATATCAAAAATAATAATTAAAAGAATTAAAATTACCAGTCAACCAAAATTCTATTATAGTATAACCAAATAATTATTGTACTTCGTTGGGCTGTACGTGATTACGTTTTATTCCATCGAAGAGCAATGATTTGAATTTGCAACGATTTATCAATTATAATAACCATTAATTATCATAGATTTAACAATGTATGCGGTAAAATTACAGCTTTTGTTATTCAATATTTTTTATGGTGGGTAACATTCTTAGACTTACTTCGATTTCCAGTATAATCTTTAAACATTCCTTTCTAAATTTTACTGACCCTATTGAAATAGCCACGAATATTTATTTTGGTGTCTGATTGCGTAAGAAAAATCAAAATGGCGATAAGGTAACTTCTAAGAAAAGTTACATGGTAAGAAACAAATAAATAATTAAGTAAAATGTAGGCGACAGTGCAACGACACCCGTCTTGAACAACGACAATGACTGCGTCTCAATTACCGCATCCAAACTCGCTTTAGGAAAAAAATGCACTCGCACATGTAAAACTGATGTGAAGAGCAGTGGTCCAATGGCAGTGGCAGTGGTGCACTGCAATGCGATTCACTAACAGACTCATCATGGATGTTAACAACGACGAGTTCAACGATGTTGCATCGTAAATATCGCTTTTAAAAACAACGTTGATAAAAACCGTATTCGCTAAGCTACATAGGCTCGTCGACGATCTGCCGAACAACGATGATGAGTAAGATGTTTACAGTGTTGCTATGTTTAATCTAGAGTATAATCGAGAAAATCTCGACTAACCTATTTTTAAGTTATTTCGTCATTTTAAATTAATACAAATGCACAACACGTATGTATGAAACACGTTATATTTATTATGCAACAAATATTTAATTAATTATATCATTTTCGACTTGGAAAATAATTATTTTTGACTATAGCAATAAAACGATTCCAAATCTTTGACATTTGTAATTGTAGATTCTGTGTTTCAAAACAAACAACTTCATCTGGTTCATCTTATCTTGATTAGTTTTTTCTATCAAAATACGAAATTCCAAAGTTCCAAGTGGTTTTAAGTGGCTAAGTGGACTTTAAAAAAATGCTGCACCCCAACCCAATGGCGTTCTACTCGTTCTGTGTTTTAGTTTGGTTCCAAACCTATCGAAAGTAAGTACACATTAACATTTCTATTTAAATATACAGCACAGTTTCTGGAACTACTATCTATGTAACCAAAATATTTATCTTTTAGTGTCTCGCAACGCAGCTCCTTCGTTAAATCAGCTGGAAAAGCTAGTAAGCTTTTTGGAAAGCAAACCATGGTTGGCTACGGGCCATGCTCGTTCTGTGAATGCTCGCATTCGCAGTCGTCAGGCATGGTCCGAAATAACAACAGCCCTGAACAGTGATGGTAGTGGGTGTACGAAAACATCGGAACAGTGGTGTAAGGTTGGTAATTATATGTATTGTGTGTAATACTGTTGCATTGAGTAGGTAGCCTTCTACGGTATATTACCCTTTTACACTGACAGCCGCTGTGTATGTTCTTTATTACTAAATTAGTATTAACTACAGGCATATACTGTAACTTTAGGCTAGGATTCTAATTTCAATTATAAAAGCATTTAAAATTGCAACAGAAAGTTAAACCAAACCGAGCAAATAGGTGTTCTATTTATTTAATACTTGCATCAAATCATATAATTCTTACTGGTGTTGCAGTACTGGAAGGACAAAAAAGGAGCAGTTAAGAGGAAGTCCAGCTTAATTGCAGCTGCGAGGCGGCGCACTGGTGGTGGCATAGAGGATTTGCCAGAACTCAGTGAAATAGAAATTAAAATCCAAACCATTATGGGAGGAGAAAGTTTTGGTTGCGGAGATCGGAGCTTAGAAATAAATCCTTTTGAGGTTTGTAATTTTCAAGGCTATATTGATTTAAATTAATAAGTAATACAATACTTTTACATTTTTAGGAACAGCCATTGGATAGAACTGTGGAAAGTGAAGAGTCTCCCAGCATTTTACTTGTAAGTTTTTTTTTGTCAGTTTAATGACAGTTAACCTATTTATAAATATAATATTATGTAAACATTCTATTTTCAGAATATTGTTCCTTCAAATGAGCAGCAGGCTGACCAAAGTGAGGTTCTTATACATGAGCCAGGCCATGAAATGCAATGGGTATAAGATTTGTTTATTCTTTTATTTTCCACTAAGCGTTAGGTACTACCTATGCTTATATCTCTCATAATAAGTAACCTCTACACTAAGGTGCATAACACCCATGTTATGTCTGTTATGTTTGATCAATACAAGTACCTATATATAATAAATAAAATAGCATCAAACCTATATTGCTAAATACTGGACATGGTATTGCTGTGAGTGTAATTTTAAATGTTATCTCGAATAATTAAAAGAACCTAACAAAACATTCTATTCCAGTCTAATCTTGCTACTTTTGATGGGGATAGTGTGCAAGACAATGTGGCACAGATACCTACAATTTCTGTATCACAGCAAGCAATTGAACCCGCACCTGATGCTCAAAGTCCTGAAGCTGAAGAAAACAGGGTATGGTTTTGGAAAATTATGATTTAAACTATTCTATAGAAAAAAATATTTTTTTAACAACTGTCATATATTTTCAGGTTTCGTTTACTGAGCCAACAAGACCTGCGTCACAGCCAAATGATGTTTTGGAAAGGGGCAGTCAAAGTAAGTTGCATTCTCTAACCAAATATTTATAACTACATATAATATAGGATAGAGACAAATAGAAAGAGGGAAAGGAGGCCTTTGCCCTGCAGTGGGACACTATGGGCTAATACAATAAGATAAGAATAACTATAATAAGTACAAAATGTTAATTGCAGCTCCTACTCAGCGTGTGCATAGAGAGACATTACACGGTCGTCGACGCATTCACCAGCTATCTCCGCGTCAATCTGCAGCGCGCCGGCGACTATTGAGAAGGTCACCTCCGTCACAACGCCGCTCTGAAATGGTTAGCATCACAGAGCGCTTCATAGCCATCGAAGAACGCCGAGCACAAGCAGAACTTTTGATTGCCCAAGCAATTAGTCGACAAGTAGAGGGCCATCAGGCTATGGCTCAGGCTCTAGATAGAATAAGTAGTGCAATTCGAGATTTAATAAATAAATAAAATGTGTGCTAAAATATTGTTTTATTTATTAATTAATTATATTAAAATGACTTTTATTAGGTACATACTATTTTGTTAGACTATATTAATGTTATCTAAGTAAAACATTATAAAAAACAACATTTAAAAAACATCCACTTAACTATATTTTATGATGAACAATATACATTACTATTTTAACATACTTACAATTTATTTTTTAATTAACAATCTGTCTTATAACCTGAATTAGTAATATCTTAAGTCTATTGTTAGTATTTACTTCTATTATTAACTATTTTGTCCACGCCACAGTCTATTAATTAGACGACTTCTAGCAAGACGTCCACTGTCCAAATCACTGATAGAGTTCTGGCTTCCTTGTTGTAGTGACTGGATCACCCTCGCTTCTTGTCTCTGTAAATGAGCTGGTAATTCTACTGGAGGAACTCCGGCTTGATTGCAAATGTTATGTAACACACAACAAGCTTTAATAATTTTTCCCACCATCTCTGGATCATAGTGAAGAACACGATGAACCAAAAGGCACCTAAAACGGCCTTTAAGTATGCCAATGGTTCGTTCTGCAGTATTTCTTGTAGTGGCATGCAGATCATTATAGTATTCTTCCCTTGATCCAGGCTCAGGGTTGTTACATGGAACCATCATGTATGGCCTAAGAGCGAAACCGGAGTCCCCTGAAATAAATAAATTAAGAATTTCATTTAATTTTAAAATAACAAAAATAACTGAATTATTTTATTATTAATATTTAAATACCCCCGAAAACAGGTACAATTTCTGATGGTAAAAGTAAAGAAACATTTTAAAATACATACCAAGCAGATACACTGTTTCTCCTGTATTATTTAGCTGCTCCAAATGCGTTTTTATGACTGAATTATTAAATATAAAGCTGTCATGTGTTGCACCTCCAAAAGTTACATCTACATGCATTATATTTAAGTCTGGATCATTCATCTTAAAAGGCAAGAATAAAAGATTAAAATATGGTTTGAAACAGATAGGTTCTACAATAAGGTTAATGAAATAATAATAAAACTTACAATAACAGCATTTCGAGCATGATACCCTTTTCTACAATAATATCTTTCTTCATGTTCTTTCGGCCGAACCATTGATACTAAGGTACCATCAACACAACCAATGGTTCCAGGCATTTTGAAGTTTTCATAAAATCTAAATAAAAGATAGACAATTTAAAAATATTATTTAAGTATGTAACATAAAAATAAATAGCTAGGATATGGTTTGATTCATGAAAGTATCTACTTAGTAAAAATAAAACATAAGTGTGAAACTTAAGAAATACTTACTTTTCTTTGAGAATTTGCCTTTCGTTTGTATTTTGAGGAAATCGTATGTATTTATTAATAATAACTGGGTGGTTGATGGCATCTACTACGGTTCTTATAGCCCTCGAGGCAGATGCTTGCGAGATAAAGGTTCTTGCATTCTCACATAATATTTTTTGGTAACTCCCACTAGCTAAAAATGCGAGAGTGCATAAAACCTGGAATGAGAGTAAGTTTTAGACATTTTTGCACATAAGTTGATTTATATTAGGTATATTGATTTAATAGTAATACCTTGGTTCGGTTGCTAATTCCTCCTCGACGTTTCGCCTTTGCTAAGAATGGGGAAATATCTTCTTCCAATTGTTTAATTAGCTCTTCAGTCAACCTGAATACCTTAATATAGTTTATATCAGTAGTAAGAAGATCCATATTACGTATCACATGTGCCTGACGTCTTTTTTCTAAATTATCTTGACGCTTAGCTTCCTCCAACAAAAAAATTATACAGGAAACACGAACTGCCATCTAAAACATTAAAAATACGCACACAGGTTTCAGGAATTAAAGTACGATAAACAAAACAATACTAAGCATTTAAATTTTAATAAAAACTTTTTTTACTTACATTTTAATGGTCTACAACCAAGGAAACATCTACAATTTACAAGCTTTACGGTTTGACAGTTAAAATCGAAGGCGTAGGCGCCGTTGTCGTCGAAGGCGAGGATGTTTTGTGTCTCTGAATACCGTTTTTCATACATTCGGAACCATATTTTAGTTCTATGTCGCGCCATCGACATCGTTGAGGCGCTACGATCGCGCAGTTTTAACTAAAGAATACCGAAATGTTTTCATCAGATGTTACAACGATGATTTCTTGGTTGTAAAGATGTTTTGCCTTAGAGAATCGCACTCCTGAACCCAGGCAAGCACTTTACTGTGTGTGATTTATTTCATAACGTTGAAGGAACAAAATGTAAGGAAACCAGCATGCGAATTACGGCCTACTCCCTCTCGCTTCAAGGAGACCTGTAACTCAAAAGTAGGACATAGACTTCAAGGAACACTTTATTTCTAGGTGTACTTGGTTAAATCATCGGAATCACTCAAACCTTTTGAAGATTGGTTGTGTGGTGGGGTCTTAGTAAATCCTTGGTTCATTATCACGGCAGAAGACTGTGTGAATGATAATGACTACATGTACGCTATGGCAGGATACGATACATATGTAACGGATTCACGGATTGAAGTAGATAACTGTACAAGAGCAAAAAAGAAGAAAGTGGTTTACTATTGTGTTCCAGAACGTAAGTAAAGAACCACCTAAGGGTTTACTCAAAGGTATAAATGCACAGCGCGACATGTACAATGTATATATTATTATTGTAAGCCTTTTTTTTTAAATACGTGTACGATTTTCACCTGTGTGGTGGGTGCATTTACAAACATTTAAACTCACATACACAAACAGTCTGTTAGGTTATATTATGTAAATATTATCTTGTTTGAAAATACAATTAATTAACTTGGCAAGAAAGTGCCTTCTCACGTATGATTTAATACAAAAACATAATTTTCACCTCACGATTGACTTTTTAGCACCTTTGAAAACTATGAATAAACATATATAATACAATCATGTTCTAAACACGACGTTTTACTGACAAGTGTTAACAAAACTTGTGGAAAACAAGTTTGTCAACTTGTATGGTTGTAAAAAAGTAGGTCTTTTCCAATATTTTCAAATAACAGTGTTAATAGTATGGGAGGACAGTTTAGGCCTTTCAACAAAATGAAAAAATGAAAATGTTAAAAATAAAAACTACAGTCCACTAAGCCTACAACGTTCTCACATTTACAAAATAGAAAAGAATCTAAGAATATAAAAGATAAATAATATTTATAATAAAAATAAAAACCTATTTATACCAAATGACATGTTTGCTTTTACAATCCCCACCGACCCTTGCTCGCAGAAGCGCCAGCCCGCGTTTTGCTGAGAAATGTAGTCTTAAATTCCCCGATTAATAATAATGAATCATCTTTGATCCAGCCTGTCCCAACTTGCTGTCCTCCCCCCAGCGACGCCCTAAGCCGAGGTCCGTACCCCACAGGGGGTGCCCTTAGCGAGCGTTCGCCTAGTTTTAATTTAGAATAGTTTTGCCCCTGGCTGGAGGCTTTGAGTTAGTAGCTTAAGGCAGCCGCAGGATTGACCGGTTAAGTAGTCATCACCTCAGAGGTGAGCTACGAGATGACCTAGACAAAAAAAAAAAAATATGCTTTTACAAAATGTACATGAACAGCTAGCAGGTTAGCTTTTTATGCAAGTTAAAACGTTATTGAATCATCATTATATTAAAAAGACAGTTATCCAGAAGAATACGACATCATTATAAGTTCGAAATAAAGGTTCGCAAGGTCCGCACAGCGAAATTGTCTTGTAGTGGAGCGACGCGTGACGTGACCAAAATCATATTTATATGAAACCGTGTCCTAATATTAGCGATCGTCGCGTTAATTTTTCTCTACTAAACTAACACAATTGCGTCGTCACTTTAAGACACGAGGTTGATACAACGCATTACGTGGCAGTAATCCTTGTACAAATGCTACATGTTCGATTATATGAAATACATACTATAAATATAAATTGATGTAAATACATTTTCGGCGAAAAGATTAAGTTATTATTGAATAATATCGATAAAATAGTAGAATATGTCAGCAGTCTGATAATTTATATTATTAGGATGTTAAATATACTGTAGCGGTTACACCGCCACATACTAACTACGCATCAAAAAAGACATGACGTCACACAAATCCTGCATAGCGCAATTAGAGTTTACCACGCGAACGACATAGATAAGACTATCCGAAATCAACAGTCGGGCAGTCGGCCCGCCAGACACAACACCCGTCTGGTCGGAGGATCCTCCCTTTTCTATGGTGGATGAGTGAACTTTACACCCTTTTCCTCAAGCCCCTAAATTGGTGACCCCGAGTATGAACGTCAACGCAGCCTTCGTGCAACTACTTCAGCGTGACGTCGTCATCATCACTCCCGCAAGCTTTCGTGAGGCGAGTCACACAGACAGCCAGCACCCTCGGCTTCATCGGGTATCCTGACCACCAGCATGCAGCGAACGCGCATTCCTGGTCATCACCCTCAGCCTCATCACCCCGACTCACTGGGAGTCACCGCAATCATCTCAATCAGCGCAATCACCGCTATCACCTCAATCACCACAATCACCGCAATCACCTCAATCACCACAACTGCCGCAATCATCGCAGACAGTTCCGACTCACCGCGAGCTTTGCGGCGCCCGGTTCCGACTCACTGGAGCCTTGGCTGGCACTGTGAAGCATCGCAAGATACAAGACTCAGCCCACTACCGACCTCCGGTCTCCGGAGGGGAGTGATGTAGCGGTTACACCGCCACATACTAACTACGCATCAAAAAAGACATGACGTCACACAAATCCTGCATCGCGCAATTAGAGTTTACCACGCGAACGACATAGATAAGACTATCCGAAATCAACAGTCGGGCAGTCGTCGGCCCGCCAGACACAACACCCGTCTGGTTGGAGGATCCTCCCTTTTCTATGGTGGATGAGTGAACTTTACACCCTGTTCCTCAATACCCCTAAAATACAATGCCGCCCACGGGCATGTTTATTTTTCTGAATATTCATGAAAAGGGGAGTCCATCTTTAATATTTTGTATGTTTATTTTTGTTTGCATTTAGTTTTGATTAGCGTGACCTTGCTTGACATTTTTTGCCATAACTCCGATGTTGTTGGCTCGATTTGGATTATGTACATTATTTCCATGGACGAATAAAGAAGTCGGATGGATTCTCGCTAACAAGAAACTGTTACTCAAGTCGGCCAACCCGCTGTACGTATGGGTAAATATTTATGTGTGAGTGTTGACGTTTGCGTGACTATTAGCTGACCAACTAATGTGTGAATGTGTGCGTGCCAGCCTGCGTACGGTAAGCTGGCCGACTTGAGTGACACAGTTTCTTGTTAGCGAGAATCTGTCCGACTTTTTTTGTTCATCCATGATTTTTTAGAGTTAAGCTTTTAAAAGCATTGTATATTATTCACGCTATAGCAGGGTACAATAGATACGTTTGGGATGATGAGATTGTTGGGATTGCTGAGATTGCTGCTGCCCTTAACTTCTTAGTGAGTCTGGATTGGTGGGCGTTTGATAGCCATAGGCTTGTAGCGGTTACACCGCCACATACGAACTACGCATCAAAGACATGACGCCACACAAATCCTGCATCGTACAATTAGAGTTTACCTCGCGAACGACATAATTATATAAAACTATCCGACATCAACAGTCGGGCAGTCGGCCCGCCAGTTCTCCCTTTTCTATGGTGGATGAGTGAGCTTTACAGCCTGTTCTTCTTGCCCCTAATGGCTCACCCCCTATTTACCTATTACATAGGCCTCTAACATAACTGGCGAAATGTGGGTGTTTGAACTTTTAAAAATAAAATCACACACCAAAATATATACATATTTACTTACAGTATATGAAAAATATCTTAAGAAGTGGTCACTCATAGACATCGCATTGGTGAAGGAAGAATCGCCGTATGATTTCAAAGACGAAACGTATAAAGAGTATTGTTCGTACATACCATCTTCGATACCTATTAACTTCGATGAGAGATTTCAAAAGCCAGGTACAGATGCCAGAAAAAAAAAAAAAAAAAAAAAAAAAAAAAAAGTACAGATGCCTTGGTAGGTACTAGGTTGGGGACATACGGAAGACTGGCAACAGGTACTTAATAATAATAATAATTATTGCTTTATTTTCAGGCGACTAAGGCCCATAGACAAAATACACAAAATAATCTTATATAATAATAAACTAATACATAATAAAAAAACATCACTACAAAAACTAGTTTCTACGTTGGGTCGGCGACGTATTGCGCTGAGTCGTGGTGTCATGTAGCCTTCCGCGAAAACGCCGATACACGACACCCGTCGGCCAAAATTCCTGCTTCATGAAAGTCTCCATGTGATGAGTCGGAACTCGCACCACAAAAGATTTGAAGTTAATCTTATGGCGCGACTCCAGCTTCTCGACTCTCAAGGTGAACTTGGTTTTCATCCTGACATACTCCAGGACCTCCTCTACCTTCGTGGTGTGATGTAGACGTGACACGTACAGATATAAATACAAGTAGTTAGGTTTATTGACCCTTTACAGGCTACATATGTTATGAACGTATTTATCCTTCTGTTAGATAGCTTAACTAGCTACGTAATAACATAATTTACTAAAGTAAGCCAGCCAGACATTAAGTTTGTTATGTATTATGGATAGATGTACCAAAGGAATGATCTCGAAAGGAACAACACTGATTGGTAGCGTGCCCCTCTAAAATTTGAAAATGGAAATTATCAACCTACCTGCGACCGTCAAAGTGAATATTAATACCTTATATAATAAGTTATCGTTAGTTTACCTTGATAATATTTTTTTTAATATTTAAAAATGTTATTATTTAAGACTACCGAATATTTACTAACGTGAGGGGCAAATTCCGATTTTTTTTTAGAACTTTCGCATTCTAATTTAATTCGCAATCTGTTAAAAATTCAATCAATTAACCAACATGTTTGACGTTTGACAGATTTCTAGACTTGATTGTGAACGTTTTTTAAGAGGGAACAGGGCCCGCTATTCTCCATACAAACGTATTCCCCGTTTTTCTTCCTGAATAATGCCTCTAGAGCTGTCATTTTTTTTATAAAATTTGGGTCTCTATAGGCATATCCCTGTCATTTCCTTTTTTTCAGCAATTAATAAGTAAGGAAACTATGACCCTCCAAAAATTACAAAAATGCCCCATTTTTACCGCCGTGATTAGAGGACTACCAGACTAATTCGGAAAAGTTTTTAGCATAAAAGAAAATAATAGGAACCTAGACATACTCTTTCTTAAAATTTTAATTTCAAAAAATATTAAAACGGCTTAGTTTTCGAGGAGAAAAAAGGAGAATGCCAAACGTCGTTTTCGTCAAAAAATTTGTGATATAATCGGTCTGAGCTGCAGTTATCGCACTTTACGGGGTTTAACTCGTTTTTCGGGCGCACCGCGACGGCAATAGTTTCTTCAGATACCTATTTTTCAAATTCCTCGCAGCCCCTGTTCCCTCTTAAGTACGAGAATTGGCCTTCTGGCTGACTTGGCTTCACAATACATGCCATCGAGAAAATATCTCTCAGGCATGACGGGTTTCCTCACGATGTTTTCCTTTACTGTTTTTGAAGCAAGTGATAATTATACAATACGCACATGAATTTGAAAAGTTAGAGGTGCGACAGAAGTAATAAATAAAGTTAATGTGCGAGTAACACTAAAAAAACTCTCCAATTTGATAGAGTGAAAGTAATTGAATCAATCGAGCCGCCATGACAGAATGCGCCGTTCTGACAATCAAATGAAAAATGAGTTTTGTTAATGTTCATAATTCGCTGAAATATTCATATGTTGAGAAAGATAAACCAACAGAAACATTACTAATTGATTTCTCAAAAACTGACAACTAGCCTATTAATACTGGAAAATAATACGTTGATGGTTGAGTCGATACAGTGTGCACTCAATATGTCTGTTTATTCTCGAGCGAGTAAATACAATCATCGGGGTTTGTTGGTGGCAAAACACGAAAATACAGAACCAGAGACTTCTGAAATTAAAGTTATTTTTCACTTTTGAATGTTTTTTTTTTGGAAGTCGGTTGTTTTATTTTGTAAACATTTTTTTGATTATTAGCTTATACTGTTCCATAGCTGAACAAAGGTCTTCCCTAAACCTGTATTTATGAGCTTAGAGAAAACAAAAACCTCTTATAGTGAATGGCCTGTAACCGTTTGGAATATTCAGAAAACCCTTAATTTATAACTCATTTATTTTTTTAATAGTTACAGCCAGGTAATAAACAGAATTATAACGAAAAATATTTGCGATATGCATCCATTAGAATAATGGAAAAAGAGACGGGCAAACAACACTATAAACAATATGCGAATATGGACATCAACATTATTGAAAATTATATGATATGTATTATGTACTTCAGAAAAAGGTGAGCTTGATGAAAATGGGAAAATTGTCGTGGTTGGCGATCCACCAGCTAAAGTAGATGGATTTGCAGGAGGACAACGATTGTTGAGCTACGATAATAATGAACCAGTAAGTATTTTTTTATGCATAGAATGCTTATCCGCTTAAATGGGTGAAATTTTTATTTAAAATTATCGGCAAACCGTAATTTCTGTTTCCTTAGTTCAACAGAAAAAAAGATTTTTACGGTCAAAAAGATAAATAGAATCTCTTTAGAAGATCGGTTTGCTGGGTCACTTTTGTCGTATCCTGTCCTATACTATTCAATGAACAATATTTTTATATAAATATATTTGTAATTACTTTTTCGAAAACGATCATTCGATCGATCCATCGAAATCGTTTTCGAAAATGTGAGACCCAGCTAGCTCGATTTTTCGCTCCCGTAAACCCTTAAGCTTCGTGCAGATTAGCGCGACGCGGCACCGGCTATTGTTATACCGTGAAGTTTTCTTAGAAATTGTATTGTTCGAGTCGCGTCGCGCTGGTCTGCTCGGCCCTTTACGGGAGCGAAAAATCGAGCTCGCTAGGTCTCATATTTGGGACAATTAGTTTTCTCCGAATTTTCACCCGAGCAGAGCTCGGTGGCCAGGTACTATTATATTAAATACACAATAGTTAAAAAAATAATTAAACCTGAATTTAGTCTCATGTAATAATTGGTGACAAAACCGAAACCGTCACTAGACAATGCACTAAATAATAATAAGTTACTACTGTTGCAAATACTTGTCCCAGTTTAAAATAAAATACCTAATTATTATATTACCATCCATTTGATAAATTTTTCTTATTTGCTAATTATTCTTTCCTACAAGTCATTTATTTAAATTTGTTCTTTTCAAAGTGCGACGAGGACCAACAACGGCGTAGGGGGGTTTTGAAGTCAAACCCAACTAATGATTCCAATATTAAAAAGAAACAAAAAACTCTTTTGAACAAGACAAATGAATCACGCAATAGTGGAATTTGTCAGGTAGGTAGAACATTTTGACCAATACAAAACGCGGTGTGCGGTCGAGCGAATCAAAATCATGCAATAATCTCCGAAGCGAACCAAAAGTTCGAAGGCATGTGACATCCACCAACCTACACTGGGCCCACCTGGTGGATTACAGCCCACTATCTCTTACAGAGAGAAGGCATATTTTCTAGCAGTGGGACATTACATGCTGATTTTGCTATAATACGCCTCATCTTATCTAGGATATGCGGTGCCATGTGTCAAAATTCAACTGATAACCTAAGTGCACCAGATTTTCAACGCACTACTTAGCGCCGAGAGTTGAAAATCCAACGGTGCATTTTTTTGACACGCTGGAATGCTCGCCGTTGTTCTCCTCAATGTTCGGCTTAACACCAAAAGTTAAAATGCAGTACGCGATAAAAAATCGTCGTGGGAAAAAATCGCCCGTGGGACTGGATGGACCGTGGGCATCGGGAATCGCAGGCCGATTCCCGGCCACCGTAGGTGTGAGCTTGCGGACGGTGAGCAATAGGTAGCTCGCCGTCCAATAAGGACCAGGCCCGGGTCAACGGCGCGTTCTGTTCCACGCGCGCCTCAAAGAGATGTCAGCAGAACTGAATGGGTCTGATGCCTACCGGGGTTGCGGGAAAGTTCGAATGAGATACCGTGGCCCCTGGCAACGTACAGGCCACTGCAAGAAAACGGGTGGGTTTTAGTCAGTAAGAGTCTGACACGCCCTCCCGCTCCACCCAGAGCGGGATAATTTATTTGATGATTTCCCACCCACACAAAAAAAAAAGTTAGAGACCGATTAATTTAAAATTTCACGCCCCTGGAAGGGCACTGCATGTCTGTTTGTTGCACACATTTCAAATGTTTTTATAGAGATTTTTGTGGAGGGGCATGCAGGTTTAAGTTTAGTTTTATTTGGCTGCACCATTGCTCAGTTTGCTTATAAAATAAACTTTTAGTACGAACCAGTAGGAACATTTTGTATGCAAAATAAGTAAAATCTTTGGATTACATAGGAACATTTTACAGTGCGTTTGAATTAACCCATTTTAACGTCTTCAGAATGACCACTGAGCACCTCTTGTCACTTGGGTGGGTGCCAAAGAGGTTCTCATCGGAGTTGCTGCCGTATTCGGAGTGTCGGGTGATTCAAAATGCATGGGACCCTATTTATTTACGAGTACGGTGTGTAATGGTGTCTTTTTAGATTGTGTAATGCCAGATAAGAGAAGAAGGTGAGACGTATTTATATTTATTATTGTATTCTTGCTTTCAGTTGTTGTTCTAATGCGCGCTCTAAACTAGCTGCGCGAACGCCGTGAAACACGAGTGCAAATGGTTTTGCGCCTTTGCGTTCGCGCTTCGCGCCATTCCCTGTTTTCGTCATCCACTATCTTCTCTTTTTCCTTTGTTTGTTATTTTTAATAGAACGATAATTGTAGTACGCTACAGCACATAGTGTTACAGTACCAGCAACAACCAAATCGTCGTCCATTTTCTTTGAGATCGCGAACGAAACTACGAAACTGCGAAACTTTGCGAGCGTGGAGGACACGTTTTTTTCACGAAGTTCACGCCGTGAACCGGGGCGTCGATGCACAGCAAGATTTGCACTCGAGTGTAGAGCGTACATAAAGCCCGCTTGCACCATAATTAACTAAATATGTTAAGTGCTAAACAAATTTAAAAGAATGTTCTGTTTGTGTCATTCGTTGGAAGATGGCGGACGCAGAATTATGTTTTAAAGCGTTTGTGGTGCAAGTGTAGAGCAAAGTCAAGTTGAGAAAGGCTTGTGTCGCGAGTTGAACATGATCAGGATACTCCGTCCAAAATAGCACAAAATGAATATCATAATGCAAAATCATGTGTTTGTAGCATACGCAGTAATTCAATTGAGTTATAAAGATATGCACGACTAGTTCATTAATAAGGACTAATTTATGGTGTATTCCCGTTGCTCCCGTTAAAGGAGACAAAGGGAATTTAATAAAATAATTAAAATTACTTCCCAATATACAACAATAAGTTAACGGGGACAGCGTACATGGACAACGGGGACAACGGAATTAATTTTAATTATGTACAGACTAGATACATACTAGTAATTCAATATAACAGACGGGACATATGCGACAGTCCACCGATCCAACGAGGCTACAATATAATTGAGAGACACATATCTTGGAAAAATCATCACGCTGGGTAAGTTGATAGCTAGTGGAATAGAATACAGGTAATTTACAGGCACATTAGACATCTCAGCTTTGTCTCTGTGATGGCAACAAACATGCGATGCCTCTGGTATTGTAGATTAAAGGTTTAAATCGTTAGAATCGCCCGACCGCGCCGCGTCTTAAGATGGACAAGTTTGTTTCGTTGACCAAGACATTTGAATAGTATTGTTTCGCTCACTCATACCGAAAATCGTATCTATTGTTCCTTGCGGGATATGCGAGCTCACTCTTATCAGTGTAGACACATTTTCACGTGATCTAAGTATGGTGAGGGCAAATCTAACGTTTTAAATCTTAGATAATTTAGGTGTCTTGTCTAATTAAATGTAGATCTATCTTGGGCGGGGATGACCACTACTAACTGTTTATGAGCCGTATGTTTGATACCTTCCCGCCAATAAAGTATCCAATAAATAAATAAACAAGCTCAATTTTGCCCCCACACACATATAGATAGTGCAATCCACGACGACGCGCCTCACTCCGCTCCGCTCCGTACTAAAGTACAACTTACAGTACAGTAATCGCGGAGTGGGGCGCGTCGTCGTGGTTTGCACTATCTGTAAGCGCTTGATAGTTGAATAATCCTCTTTTGAACTAACGTCAAGTTAAACAATTGCTAGTTAGATGATGCTTAATGTAAGGATACACCTAAAGCAACAAAAAATAATCTCACAGCAACTAAAAACAGATGATTTGTCAAGTATCTTTTGTCCCTTTTCACATCAATTTTTTTTTTTACATGATTTTTATTCTCTACTAGCTGCGCCCGCGGTTTCACCAGCGTAAGATTCGATCCCATGAGCATATCGGGATAAAGAGTTATAGGCTACCCATGAGTCAAATTTCATCCAAATCTGTCCATTCGTTTTAGCGTGATACGCTTTCACGCTAAAACGAATGAACGAATTTGGATAAAAAAAAATAAAAAAAAACTTTCGCTTTTATAATATTGTTATATTATAGATACTATACAGACGATTTATAAACGTTGTTAATAAAACTATCAACATATTAAAGTATTCTGTCAGAAGAAGAAGAAGAAGAATGAAATGCCGGTTTGATTGAGTTTGACATGGGGCACTATAAAGTCCTTTCAGTTATTTCACCTCTGATGTTGCATGATAAAATGATCTTTATTCTCGTTAAAATATGGTTACTGTTGGGTCTGTTGTCAGGGGTTAAATAACTATGGAAGGTCTTAGCCATTCTTATAAAAGAGACAGAAAAGACGAGTTTTATTTTTAAAGTTTTTTAGGCCTGCTGATAATGAAGTCAGGTTCAGTAAAAATAAGGCAGAACTACCCAAAGCATTAGAAGGGATCATAAAACTTGACGATGAAATCATCGCAGTTCGATCGATTTTACTCAAATCACCCCCTTGACGGATGCGAGTGGCTATATCGCATCAAAACTCAACCACGACACTTTTGAATTGTCGGTCAGTTAGTCCAGGAAGTTGAAGCTATGTAGTTGCCCATTCCAAAACGTAGATCTCTATGGAGAAGGACGGGCAAGAATCTTGGGTACATTATTCTTGTTGTTTCTATACCTATGTGAGAACAATGTAGGTATATAAATAAAACAATAAAAAATAAGCACTGGCAGTTAAGAGATGACCAGTCTCGTCAGACGGCGGAGGCCCGGCGGTGCCTGTTCACGAACATGACGCGTGGATCAACTCCATCCAGCTCAACCATAGGGAACCCAGTAATCCAACGCGCGTCAAAATCAGTTCAGAAGTTTAGGCGCTACGGTGGAAGAAAAATGCCATACTTCCCTGGTCTGTCCGATTCTAATACAGCCAATCTATTCAACAAAAAACTCACTGTAAAAACTTAGGTAGAAAGTGAGCGTGAAGTAAGCTGTCTATAGGTTCAATTACAACAACAGTGCAATGACAGCTCACTCTGTTTACCGGCTGGTCTTAACTTGCGGTCTTTTATAGATCATAAACCCACAATTTTTGATTAGTTATCAAAAATTATCATCTAAACAATTAAATAAAATTCCATGATATTGTAAGCAAGTAATTGTACTTCGATGGACTGTAACGTGATTGCGTTAGATTCCATCGAAATACTTTTTTTTTTTTACAAAGTTTTTGCAATGGATGCGATAAAGTTACAGATTTTGTTGTTATTAAATATGTTTTATGGTGAGTAACGTTCATAGATTTCCAGCAGTTATTCAGTTCTAAATTTGATTCAATCGACACGCTCGTTTGAGTAATTGGCGACTTGCCCCTAGAGTGTAAATGTGGCATTGTTCCACAAACGACGGGACACCTTATATCGAGTCCTGCGTGTCCTGTTGTTTGCATGTTACAGGAAATGATAGACGCTACTGAAACCACCAAACTTGTAGCCAAGTTCTGGGCCAACACTATTTAGATTTCCATCGACACTAAGAAGAAGATTGGGAAGATATTCAGCTGCATCCGGTTAGACTGGAAGCTGACCCCAACATAGTTGGGAAAAAGCTAGGCAGATCATGATGGCTCTAAGAAGATTCCACGAAGTAGAAAATCTTTGACTATTGAAATATGCCTCTAATATTTATTTTAGTGTCTGATTGCGTAAGAAGAATTCAAGGTGGCGATGAGGTGTATTCAGAAAAAAGTTACATGGTAAGAATCCGATAAATAAAACGTAGGCAACAGGCCGCGCCCTACCTCGCTTCAGGCAAAATTGCACCACAATATAGACACTCACATGTGGTGTGTGGCATGATTTGTAGAGCAGTGGTGGCCTTGACTTACTGGTTGTTGGTCGTGTCTTCGAACCCAGGCAGGTACTTTATATAACGGTGAATTAACACAGCTTGATTGTGATAAACCAGAAGATGTCCAACACCTCCTTATATATTGTATTTACAATAATTTTGAAAGGCAGCATTTGTGTAAAAAATTAAAATTAAATGCATTCGATTTAGGTACATTTCAATGTATTCTGGCTTACCCTGCAAGCAATAAAGATAAGCTTATTTATAAATTTATATTTAATAGTCTTGAGAAAATTTTGTAAGTAACTTAAATAAGGAAATGATGGGGCTGACATGACTTGTTAATGGTACAAGTCGCTAATAAATAAATAGAATTAAAAAAAAACCGCTTGAGGAAACCAGCATTTGAATTTCGGCCCACTCGCAAAGAAGAGGTTTGTGTCACAGCAGTGGTACCGTTAGGTTGATTTGTACTTGTGCTCTGTTACATGGGAAGCTCGCGAATGCCACTAGTTGCTAGCACTGACAACTGTGACTGACCGTCATATAAAGCTACACTTTATTACAGGTGTACTTGGTTAAATCACCAAAATCAGACAAACCATATGACGAATGGTTGTGTGGAGGTGCCTTAGTCACTACTTGGTTCATCATCACGGCACAAGCCTGCGTGAATGATGTTGAGTACATGTACGCTATAGCAGGGTACGATACATACGTTCCGGATGCAGAGATTGAAATAAATCTATGCACAAAAGAAAAGAAAAAGAAAGTGGTTTACTTTTGTGTTCCTGAAGGTAAGTAAAGAACCAATTCCGTGTTTACACAAAGGTATAAAACATGTACCTATATTCTACATGTTGCGTCTACTGATTTCTTATACCGTTTACACCTAAAAATCTAAATCATTTATTTGCGTAGGTAATAGCCCAGTCAATATCGACACACAAAAATGCAAACGCGCATATAGCTATGATTCTATTATATGTTGTTAGGTCTCCTGAGGGAAGTATATTCCCAACTTTGCAACCCTGAAAACCTTGTGCTACTCCCATAGTACTCGAAAACTGTGAAATTCTGGCACTTGTTTCAGTTTTTTTGAAAAATATACCTTAGGACGCGTTTTTAGGTTTTTTTTTTCCAATTAGTGGCTGCAGTTGAGTAGTAGGAAGATTTCTCTAGGACCAATATTTCAGCCGGTATTTGTCTTGCAAATGAACCTAAATCGAAAAATTTTCACCTTTTGGAAAAAATGCGAAATTTAAAAAAAAAAAAAAAAAACTTGTGTCAGAATTTCGCAATCTTTCGAGCACAATGGGACTAGCACAAGGTTTGCAGGGTTAACCAACAACATCAAACATCGCAAACGCATGCGCGTTTGATGGGCTATAAATAAGGTATAGAAAGTTATTAAAGATAGTAGACGTCGCCGAAACGTGAGATAACTATACCTTCGAATTTGTCGTGCAGTTGATTTATTGTTTCATGTGCAGTGTGGCATGGAACAAATGGAACCAATATCGGTGAGCCGTGAGATCCATATCTTCCAGTTTAGGCCGTAACAATTTGGATATCATCGAATCAAATAAGATATATTTTCCCGCTTGATAGCAATGGCTCACCCCCATTGAAATTAACATATCTGGCGAAATGTGTTGACACCGACTTCCAAAATTAAACCTTTGTAGTGTTTTTTTGGAAGTCTGATGTTTTTTTTTCGTCAAAAAGTTGTATAGTTACTCTTAAAATTCGAATTATAAACTTCAAAACGTGTTTATATTGACTAACTTTATAAAAACAATTCCGAAATTTAAAAATATAATCATAATATAACACTTTTTCTGAAACAAAATAATGCTATAAAACTTTTTTTTACCATTATGGCAGGGCAATTCCAAGAAGTTAATATCAAGGAGTTTCCAACAATGATTTTATTTGTAATAGATGAATGCGAAAGCGCCCACTTTAGCGCATGCGCGGTGATGTGCTGGGTTTTGGCGCCATTCATACGTTTTATTGTACTGAATAACGTGGGATTTTTTTATTCTTGATCTTTAACTTTGATATTTTTTTAGTAGGTTCAATAGCAATGTATGCTAGTAGATATAGTAGTGTATGAAACTGTACATAACTAGGTATTCAAAACTCGTGTGATACTATTAAAAACCTCGCCTAATACCCCTCATTATGCAACAGTTTGATAATATACCTACTACATATTATTTATCACTACTTGCTTTTTAAACAACAGTGACAGGAAGTTCTATAACATCATGACCATATACTAAGAGGATTAAATACCTACGTATTTTTTATTATTAAAACTACCCAAGTAAACTTAACGAGGTACCAAATTAAAATATTTTTTTGAAAATCCCGCATTTATTGATGAAAATATAGATGAACATACATAGGAGGAGCTCGTGGCTAAGTAATAACAGCCGCACGGTTCGATCCATCAGGTTAAGCTACGCTTGCCGAGGTTGGTCTGTGGATGGGTGACCATCTTAACATACCGAGACTCCTCCGTGCCTCAGAAAGCACGTTAAGCCGTTGGTCCCGGCTGTCATTCGTGGATCTTTGACAGTTGTTATGGGTCGTCAGAAGCCCGAAAGTCTGACAACCAGTTTTACCAAGGGGTATTGTATCACCCAGTTACTAGGTTGTGGGGGTCAGATAGGCAGTCGCTCCATGTAAAATACGGTATTCAGCTGCAAACGGTTAGACTTGAAGCCGACCCCAACATATTTGGGAATAGGCTAGGCAGATTGATTGATCGATGAACATACATGAAAAAAAATACGTACAGACGAACATAGAACATCCTATTTTTTTGAAGTAGGTTATAAATAAACATTTATTTAAAATTCACTATGTACTTTTAGGTTCTGGGATAAAATATGACAACCAGAAGTGGCTACGTATAGACATAGCTTTGGCCAAGGTTGAATCGGCGTACGATCTTAATGATATATCATTTAAAATGTTGTGTTCCTACATACCAACTGTGATACCTATTAACTACGAACCAAGATTTGAAGAACCTGGTACCGAAGGCATTGTACTGGGTTGGGGACATACGAGTAATTGGCGACAGGTAATAGATATCTGTACTTATTAATTAATATTTTAATATATTGATAATAATAACTTGACTTAGCACACGAGGTTGTCGACATGTGGGACGTGGGCTCTGCAATCATTGTACTGATAATCGTTACGGTTAATGGCCTAATAGCAGAGAGCCTCGACCAACACATCAGGGGGCTTTCATTGTGCGGCTGGGTCAAGGGTTTGATTCAGAAAGCAGTACTTCTGGACACGGCACGCATAGTCACGAGGTTCCTCTTTCTAGAGCCCTGACTACCGGCTGCTTGGACCCTGTTCCTGATGCCGATGGGCTACTATTTTTTATATTTTAAATGTTTTCAAATTATTAAAAAAAAAAAACTACGATGTATAAAAATGCAAAAAAGGAATAAAAATATTTTAAAGAGGTAAAGTTTGTATGTAGGGGGGAAATACTGATCCGATTCCAAAAATTCTTTCACTAATGGTAGATTACAGTATTGTTGAGTGTCATAGGATTTAATATACATATTTTATATTAGAACAATAAATTTTAAAGAAGTTGCGGGCAGAAGCTATTAATATAATTCGATGTTTAAAAGTAACTTTGTACAAATAGTACATGTTCGATTTTAGAATATACCAATTATAGGGGTTGGATAATGGAGAACACTGTATTTATTGTGGAACTAGGTATTTATTTAGGCACTGGTTAGGGTTATATAGTGGAGAACATTTTGTTAGAATAACTAGGTGTGCACCGGGTCGGCGTTCGGCCCTCGCGCGTACGTGTGGCGCCTTTTGTAGTGCGGACTATACTAACTAACTACAGGTGGCGCGCGGGGATCGCGCGGCACCGATTCGAGCGCTGAGGCGGGCAGAGCGACGACTCGGTTGGGGGGGTGAGCAGTAGAGGCTCGTGGCGGATGATTGTTTTTATTAATACTACGCGCTATATCCTCCCCCTCCAAGTCAGCAGAAGGCTTTGGAGCTGGCTTGGCAATTAATACCTTACGGGGTCTACCCTTCTTCCTACCATGGACGACAGCGTCCGAATCACCTACATACGGTGTGAGGTGACTGACATGATACTTCCCGCGAGGTTGGCTCTCTTTATCTACAACCTCGTAAGTGGTTCCGGAAACAACTTTACTAATGCGATAAGGGCCCTCTCGTCTCGGGGCAAACTAACTGGTGAAACCTTTCGCGGCTTGACTAAGTCGATGGCTCTCCACGAAAACGAGGTCACCCTCCTGAAACTTCGGTCCAGGACGACGGATTTTGTCCATTGCATCTTTACGAATATCCTGTTGGCGCTCGACACGCCACTTCACCTCTTGCAGGCGGTAAACAAAGTCCCGTAAATATGGCGTGATTTGAGGTACGTAGTTTTCTTGATCTACGACCGCTCGCAAGTCGTGGGCTACGTCCACCGGGGACCGGAATTCACGTGCAAACGTTAAAAAGGCGGCAGAGTGTCCCGTACCCTGGTTAGGGGCCGAATTTAAAGCGAATCGCACAGCAGGCAACACCTCCGGCCAACGACGATGTTCTGAATCTATCAGAATCGACAGCATTTGCTTCATCTCGCGATTTTTCCTTTCAGCTGGATTAGCTTCGGGATGATAGACGGGGGTTAAATTTTGATGAACACCGAGAACGTGCATTGCTTTTTGCATGACCGATGACACGAATTGCGTCGATCTTTCTTCGTAAGGTCCGTCAAAGGACGTGCTACCTCTGAAAACTGCTGTATAAATTTACGGAACCAAGAACCGGTTTGCAGGAACGTCTTCAGCTCTTTCAGGTTCGTCGGTGGCTTCATGTTCACCACCACTTCCACTTTCGTGGGATCAGGCTCGATGCCCCGTGCCAAAATGACGTGTCCCAGGTAAGTTACTCTATCCCTAGCGAAAACACACTTACTTCTGTTTGCTTTCAGGTTGAACAGGCGGAGGCGCTCGAATACCTGCTGTAGATCCCTTCCATGGGCTTCTAGATCCTCGGAAATCACCAGGATGTCATCCAAGTAAGCTACCACAGTGATATTATTCAAACCAGCTCGTAATCTATCAATAAGGCGTTGGAATGTCGACGGGGAATTCTTCAAGCCGAACGGCATACGTCGGAAACGAAACATTCCAAAGGGTGAAATAAAAGTCGTTTTGTCCCTGTCTTCAGGAGCTACTTCAATTTGCCAATAACCAGCCTTCAGATCTATGGTTGACATCACACTATTAGCCTTGGTGGACTGCAGAACCTCATCAATAACAGGTAAGGGATACTTATCCGTTTTGGTTACCTTGTTCAAGGCCCTGTAGTCTACGCAAAATCGTATTTCTCCGTTTTTCTTAGGCACCAGCACTACTGGGGATGCCCACGGCGATTCTGCTTCCTCTATAACTTCCTCTTCTAGCATTCTATCAATCTTTTTCCTTATAATCTCTTTCTTTGCCGGTGTCACCCTGTAAGGCGGCACTGAAATTGGAGCACTGTTCCCAGTGTCTATCCGATGCAAAGCAAAAGTAGTTGGTCCTCCCCCTGGTTCGAAGATATCCTTATTGGACTCCAGCAGGTTGGCCAATTTATTGCGGTCCGATGGTTGCAGGAAATGGGTAATTGTTTACCCTCGTCATCGCGGAGACAAAATGCGGAACACGCGGTTTCAGAACGCCCATCCTCATACAACATGGGATATATTACCTGTGAGCCCTTCAAAGACCAAGAATTCTTATGGAAGTCAAGTACCAAGCCAGCATCCCTAATAAAATCTATGCCGAGCAACGACTCCACAGCCCCAGGTAACACAATAAAATGGGTGGGTACAACTCTATTACAAAAATGAACATCAACCATCGCTCTCTCTACATATAACATCAGCTCGGCACCGAATCGACATCGCGACAACTCGAGCCATTCAGCATTATTTTGTGGCAGCATCAACAATGCCACATGCGAACTACGCATCACACCTGCGGGGTAATTTCGTAACACACTCACAGTACAACACCATTTATTGTGTTAAGTCGTTGAGTAGACAAATTTTTCGAACACCTAAAGCAATGTATTAGCAATATCCTTCAGAATAATTTAGATTGTGATTGATAGTGTGACGCAATTAGGGTATTAATGTCACACCGCATGATTATCATATCAGATACCCGACAACAGCTATCAGGCAGTACGCCACCAGACAACACTCGTTAGCACGCACAGAAACGGGTTTTCTACGGGTTTTTTCGACGGAAGAATAGACAAAATGACAGATTGTGATTGTTTATCTGTAATTTTGTCTATTCTTCCGTCGAAAAAACCCGTTTCTATTGTGGTCATCTACTGGTGGTAAGCGTACTGGTCGGAGGATCGCACCTTTTCTATGGAAGGTGAGGAACTTTCCACCCTGTTCCTCATGTCTATACTTCATATGAAACTCCATACTTCAACGCACACTTATCAGCTTCGTAACAAAAGATGGGCCGATTATTTGCCCACTCAATCATGAACAAATGTTGGATGAGACAATTATTTAATAGCAGATCGTTCGTTAAGTAGGTACTTGTTTGATCTTTCATCTTCTTTCATAGCGATTCAAATTCATAATTCAAAAGTCTTCTATTCAAACTAGGCTGAGAATCAGCACTTTTCGAACGTCAAAGTTACATAAGACAGACGCCAACCCTTCACCAATTCCTAGTGCTTTAGCTGATTTGAAATAAAACCAATGAGTAGTTTTTAATATATTTTATTTTTGCAGGGCAGCAGATAATGATGCCTTAGTTAATGTAAAATACGTAGGCGATTCACTAAGCAGTAAAACAAACGCGACTGCAAGCATATCCAAGGCATTTGAAGATTTAATACGGCTTGAAACATTTTGGGAACAACAAAATGTAAAATCAAGCAATTAAAGGGGATCCGCTAAGGTAGCCCATGAAATTCTTTAAATTAACTTTTTTCAATTTGCAGTTCAGAAAAAGCTGTTTGGTATTTAAAAAAAATATTTTCTGGAAAATATTGTGGTGTGTTGCGTATGCAATGAGCAATGAGCCAACGCCCATACTTCGTTGAATACACCGGCTATCGTCAGATCACCGAAGTTAAGCAACACCGGGCGTGATCAGTACTCGGATGGGTGACCGCCTGGAAACACCACGTGACGCGGCCCACAAATTGCAGGAATTAACCATAAATACACAACATCAATATAGAATTTATGGGCTTATCTAAAACAAATACAGAATAAACCAAAAAAAAAAAAAAAAAGCCTGAAGTTTATAACTAAGAATAATAAAAGTGAGAGTGATTCATTCTTCCCTTCACAGGACAACACATACAGCACCTCAACTTAGAGCTGGCATCAATCGAGAGAGGCACAATGTGGGGTTACTTGCCGTTGATTATGCTTTTATGCTGATTCCTTAATAACCTAACCTTATATGGCTAATCGGGGAAATAAAATTACCTATTCAATAAACCAGAATATTTATAATTAGATAATTTACTAACTAGCTGAATTATTGCAGACAACTCTAAACATCTACTCTGTTAATTCTCGTGTTTGGATTTTAAACGAGTACCACTTACTAAACACACCATATTATTTTCCAGACGGTTAAATAATCATCCGATATTACATATTCGTTACCATCGCTTATTAATTTTTTTATTACCAAATAACCTGACACCGAGCTGCACGTTGCAAAAAAAAAGTAACAAAAGGTTCGTTATATATAAACCAAAATCCTAGTAGCTAATAGATTCGGTTAATCAATTAGCATTTTTTTATACAAACTTTGTCACCCTATCTCCCATCGCTCATGATTTGGGGCAACCTAGGTAAGATTATGTCATTATAAGGAATCTATAGTAGATACGTTGCTTATTCGTATCGATTACTGGGTTAAAAATGACACCATCTCCTTTGAATTTCGCGAGTGACCCCAGCGCTTTCGCCTTTATAAACAATATTATATACCAAAATAATAAATATATATCTGCGATCCAACTGCAGCAGCTTCTCAAAGAATGAAAGCTCCATTTTTGTTATGTTTCTATTGTCAGATGGCGTTACCTGTTTAAATAAAATAAATTAATCCTTCCCTCTCAGTTGGCATTTTTATTTTAATTGGTGTAATATAAATTATAAAAGAGTTCATCAATGAGCTCTTGTATAATTTAAAATAATAATGTAATTATTTAAAATTATAATTAATTAATTACTTAATTTACATAAAATTTTATGTTTCTCTAAGAAAGCTTAACAAGGTGCCGAGTACAACTAACGAGCCAAAAAGAAAAAAAAAAACATTTTTTTCCCAATTTCTTTGTTACAAAATTTGTACCAAAAACTTTATTATACATAACCTTAATGTATCATAATAATAATATGAAAAGCAATCATTGTACTGATAATCGTAACGGTTAATGGCCTAATAGCGGAGAGCCTCGACCAGCACCTCAGGAGGCTCTCATTACGCGGCTGGGTCAAGGGCTTGATTCAGAAAACCGTACTCCTAGACACGGCACGCATAGTTAGAAGGGTCCTCTCTCTAGAGCCCTGATCACCGGCAGCTTGGGCCCTGTTCCTGATGCCGATGAGCCCCTATTTTTTATATTTTTATGTTATTTTATAAAATTATTTAAAAATTTAATTAATATGTATAAAAAAACAATAAGGAAATAATAATAAGAAAAGAAACAATTTCAACTTTTGTTAAAAGTTTTTCTCTCTCCATAATTGGGATAGTTCGGTTTCGCATCATTTAATTACGGTTTTACAAAACCATTTAATTTAATTTTAGAACTAATTTTAGTACGTTCTTTTCAAAGCAACGTACTCACCACATTCGGCTTACTATATTCGGTGTCAATGTTACAAGCAAGCCAAGCCATTTTTCCCACCCTGACGGTAGCTCAAGCCGTGACAGCCCGGAGCCGGGCTCTAACTAAATCTGTAACTTGTACCTATTACTGTATTAACTGCTTTACCAACACGTTACCGGTAAATTTCAGAAAACCATTATTTTCTGCCTTGTATTCTTAGTTATCAGGAATATAATGAAAACAGTAAAAAATAATCGAACGAAACGTCGGACTAAAATTTTATTATAACCATGTTCATCGAGGTGCAATTATTTTGTTTTACAATGATTCTACTATGGTTGCGATACAGTTAGATCTTTTTCTATTATTAAACACTTTTTATGGTGAGTAAAATTTGTACTCCGTATTATATTAAAAAAATTGGCTTTTCAGCATTCTTAACAGTAATTATAAATCATTAAGTAGTTACCTGACATTGCGGCAAGGATTTTTTGTTTTAAGTTCCGATTTTGGTCAAGAGCCAAAAGCGCTATAGGTATATAGCGCTAGCAAGGTTTGCTAGCGCTATATACCGAAATGTACTGGAGCGAAGTTAGTGTAGGTACGAGGAACAGGGTGTAAAGTTCACTCATCCATAGGAAAGGGAAGATCCTTCGACCAGACGGGTATCATGTCTGTGGGCAACTGCCCGACGATTGATGTTGGGATCGCGCGGTAAATCCTACTTGCACGATGTAGGATTTTGCGTGACTTCAGTGTGATGGTCGCGATGTAGATGCCGCTACAAGTGCCTATGCTTCGACTAGTTGAGGTATACCAGGCTGAGCTCCACCAGATCTTGGTGGCAGAATGGGAGAAACCGCCGGCTGTCGCTGAAAACCACCACCACCAGCGCTGGGGCTCTGTATCGCATAGGGTCGCAGCATTATGCTGAGCGATGGCCATTTTGCGTGGATGTGACGCATATTATTTTCGTGTTTTGTTCTTACGTCATTTTTACAGCAATTAAACGTATTTTCTTTCTTTTTCTTCTAAACGAATTACGCGACCCTACACAGGCCACATCGCAACAGCGGTGGTAAGACCCGTCATGAAGCAATGGCTGGGAGCCACACGATATAGCGCCCTCACCTTCCGGTTGCTTTACAGCATGGATGTTTCGGAAAGTACCAATGCCGTATAGGCCGGGAACAGACCCGTGTTTGCCACTAATGTGGTAACTGCTTTAATGGCATCCATAAGCATAATCAGCCTATAATATTAACACTGGTGGGATACAGGCCTCTTCTATATGATAGGGAGCAGGCCATCGTCCACCACGTAGGCCCAGTTCAGGCAGGCCACGGCATGGCGCAGCATAAAAAGGAAGAGTGTGCACCAAGTAGTGCATAGCAATCAATGACCACGATGTGCCGATACAGGCGAGTCGAACAAAAATGTTCTGTAAGAGCGAGGCCCCATTAGTGCGTTGCGCTGCGTTGCGTCGCGTCATCGCAAGCCGTGTTCGTCTTGGTGATCCAACATGACCTGAAGAAGGTGTAGTGGACAGAGAATCGTTTGTGGTGGCGAATCTCGGGAGAAAAATTCTGAGTTTGGATTTATTGAAAATCATGAAAATGTTCGTTTGGCGAATGAGCTGTTTTTCAAACTACGAGTGGTTATGTTATGTATATGTTTATTTATCAATTTTATTGACACTATTCAAATACTTATGCCTTCAATATTTTGTTTAAGTGTCTGATTGCGTAAGAAGAATTCAAGGTGGTGAAACGGTTCAGATAGATAAAACTTACATGGTAAGAGACAAAAATATTGAAAAGGTTTACCTAAGAAAAGTAAAAACCGGAAGTCGGTGGTTTTTTCTGTAAAAAGTTTTTTATTTTTCACTTTTTAGCTATGGTACCTACCCCACACCAATTCGTTTACCACTACTTGTTATGTAAACAACAGTGACGGGAAGTATTATAACATCCACAAGCTACACAAGTGAATTAAATACGTATTTTTGAAGATAACTCAAAAACTGCCAGCAAAGTTAATAAAATTGATATAGGACCACCGCGCAAGCTTCTTCTACTAAACGAACAATTTTCAAAGAATTTTCTTAATCCGTCCACTATTGGGTACAATATCGATGAACACACGGGAAAAAATGTACATACAGACAAATGTATAACTTAAGTACTCCTTTTTTGAAGTCGGTTAAAAATAAGAGAATCCGACAGATTCGTTTCATTCATTTTAAATGTTCTAAAACGATTTTATTCAAGTTTCCCCTATCGTGCGAAACCCAGGCGGGTCACATACTAAGAATTAATTTTGAGCTACACTATTTTCTACAGGTGTACTTAGTTCAAGCGCCAAAATCGGAAAGACGATATGATGAATGGTTGTGTGGTGGGGCCTTAGTATCTACTTTATTCATTCTGACATCAGCAGCCTGTGTGGACGATGTTGAATACATGTACGCTATAGCTGGTTACAAGAAATACGTTCCGGATGAAGAGATTGAAACTGATAAATGTACAAAAGAAATGAAAAAGAAAGTGGTTTATACCTGTGTTCCTGTTAGTAAGTAAAAGTATGTAACGAACTACCGAATAAGTATACGAAAAGTTAAGGAAATTACCTGCGAAGCAGAGTTACTACAAACTTTATTCAAATCACAACTGTTCAATTTTTGAAAATTGAATGAAATGATTACACTACAAATTGGCCTAGGGTATCAAATTCTCTGACTGTACAATCCTATCCAATCTCATCATGGGGCTTTGTTATTGTGGCATCACATTCAAAGACACAAAGGCACGGTTGGCGCCGTGGTTAAGCGATTGACTGCTGCGCTGCGTGTCGCGGGTTCGATTCCCGTACGGAACAAATATTTGTATGACCTACATGTGAGGAAAGGCGTTCGAGATGAAAGCTTAGTAATATACCCTCACATGTCAATGATCATTAAGATGTAGAACGCACGTGGCTAAACAATATCAGCTGCACGGATCGATCTTCAAGGTTAAGCAAAGCTTGCTGAAGTCGGGCCGTGGGTTGGTGATCATCCATTATATACCCTTCGTGCCTTAGAAAGCACGTTAAACTGTGCATTAGTCCCGATTGCCATTAGTAGATCTTTTACAGTCGTCACAGGTAGTAAGAAGCCTGAAAGTCTTACAACTGGTCTTAGCAAGGTCGATAGGCAGTCGCTCCGTGTAAAATAATGGCATTCAGCTGCATCCGGTTAGACTGGAAGCCGACCCCAACATAGTTGGGAGAAGGCTGGGCAGATGATAACTTAATCATATATCGTTAATGTTGAAATCTATCTAGTACCTACTCGTAAATTCTCACTGCAATAACTCGTAAATTTAGTTGTATCTGCTTGCAACAGTCTTGGTGGTGGTAAATTGAAATATAATATCCCCCTTCAATCTATTGTTGTAGAGTACGAATTAACTCATAGTAAATTGGAGAAGTGGTCACGTATAGACATAGCTTTGGCCAAGGTCGAATCAGCGTATGACCTCGAAGATAATACGTTTAAAAGGTTGTGTACATACATACCAACTGTTATATCTATTTGCTATGAAGAAAGATTTCATGACCCAGGTACCGATGCTATCGTCTTAGGATGGGGACATAAGGATATATGGCGACTGGTAAGATATATTTATGTCATTAGCCTTATAAGGCCCAATAATTATGCTTTAAAAGGAATGTACTAACCCCTACAATGATCCTTGAACTAAATTGTAAACTAGTTGATTTTTTCTACCCAACTAAGGCAAAGCCGAAGGAGGGTTATGATTTTAACAGGCTATGTATGTATTTAATCAGCTTTTATCTCATAACTCATAAACACCTCGTCATATTTTGACAAATGATGTATGATTTATATCTTAGATATTTTTTTTATATTTTAGATATAAATGATTTTCCTTGTATGTAAGTTATATGACGTCACATAAAAGGGCGGCTTATAGTGAAAAAGGTGTTACAGCAAAAAAAAAGACTCATATAACGTGTTTGGTATCTAATTTATTTATTTATTGATATGCCACTTCAACGACTTATTCACTAACGGCCGAACTCAATAATCTATCTATCACCAGTTTTAGCATACTGGAGTTTGAAAAACCTAATCTATCTATAGTTTTAACGTCCCAATAATCTGTCAGAGAATAATGAATCATACCGGCCCACACAATCTATCGAAAAAAAAAAACAATTCGATTCCTAACCAGGCAAATACAGTTTTATAAATCTAATGCAGTTTTAGTTTTCATCCTAATGGGCTCTTTCCTATAGTTCCGGAATTATTCACCCATGAATACTTAAAAAATTAACCCTGTTTCAAATGTTGAAATAACTCTGTTTGGGAGTACCTACCCGGTGATATTATTACATATTTTGCTACTTAACTTTTAATCATTACTATCAAGTGTTTGGTATTTTCAAACTTCTGAATACCGACAAATCTTCAGAAAAGGGTCATCTTCAAATTCCAATAGAACAAAAGCATTGAGTTTCGTTGATTTACAGATAAATGTAAAATTATAACTATGAAACCACATCAGATTTGCCAAGATCTCCATAAATCTGTTAGATATTTAATATCACTATCAGGACAGTACATTAATTGAGAATCATAATCATTGCGATGTACAGAACATCGATATCTTGCTAATACGAATTACTAAATTCAGAATGTTCATCATCGAGATTCTGAGCGAGTATTACGCTTTTATGTGTATTTAAGTAAGGAGAAGCTTGTGGCTAAGTAATTACAGCCGCACGGGTCGTTCCATCAGGTTAAACTACGCTTGCCAGGGTTGGTCCGTGGATGGGTGACCATCTTTACATACCGAGACTCCTCCGTGCCTCGGAAAGCACATTAAACCGTTAGTCCCGGCTGTCATTCGTGGATCTTTGACAGTCATTACAGGTCGTCAGAAGCCCGTAAATCAGACAACCAGTCTTACCAAGGGGTCGTATTACCCAGTTACTGGATTGTGGAGGATAAATAGGCATAGCTCCATGTAAAATTCTGGTATTCAGCTGCATCCGGTTAGACTGTAAGCCGACCTCAACATAGTTGGGAAAAGGCTTGGCAGATTGAGATTTTAGGGGGATAACTTAATTAAAATTTGGTAGAGGGTAAGTTAACGAGCACTATTAGGGACAATAACGCTAAAATTTCGTTCGTGACGAATGTCCTTTTTTAAAATGTCCAAATTAAATTTTTCGGATTCATCAGATTTAGTGAAAGCGTGGCGCTAAGCATCCAAATATTTTTTGTCCCTTACCCGCAGAGCGCCTATTTGAAACTTTTCAAATATTTTTTGGCGTTTTCTAATCACGTACTGAATATGCTTGATGAAGAACCCTCTGGGCCCCCACTACTACAGACTCTGACCCAATATCCAGAAGCCTCATGGTATTTTCCTGGATCTTTCGAAGGCTTTCGACACCGTTTCAGTCCCTAAATTGATTGACAAGATGGAACAAATTGGTATTCATGGCATTGCCCTCGAAATCTTTCGTAGCTACACTTCGGGGCGAAAGCAGGTGGTAAAAGTTGGATCATTCATCAGTTATGAGGAAAATTTGACTTCTGGGGTTCCTCAGGGCAGTGTCCTAGGACCAACCCTCTTCCTCATATATGTCAATGAGCTGTGTAAGTTATCTATCCCGAACACAAAAATTATTGCATATGCGGATAACACAGCTCTTTAATAACCCATGGCAAGGACTGGTCTGAGACTCGTAAGAGGGCAGAATTGGCCCTGAAAATGGTTATGATGTGGTTAGCCTCGAATCTGCTCACGCTCAATTTCTCTAAGACCAAGTTCATCTCTTTTACTCCGAGTATTATTAGTCAACCACCACTGTCGTTTAAGATCACGGCCCATGAGTGTACAGTTGCCAACGCCTGTAATTGTGCCCAAATAGAACGGTCTGACAGCATCAAATATCTTGGGGTTATATTGGACAGTCTCTTGTAGTGGAAAAAACAAGTTAACTCTGTTTTGGTTCGAATCAGGAGATTGATTTATTTATTTAAAAAGCTTCGAGCGGCTGCTAATTTCCAATCCCTAAAAATGGTTTACTTTGCCCTCGCTCAATCAATTCTCAGTTACTGTATAACTACATGGGGAGGAACCCAAAAGACAACCATGTTGCGGCTAGAGAGGGCTCAGAGAGCAGTTTTAAAAGTACTAGCAAAAAAACCTATTAGATTTCCGACCTCTGAACTGTTCTCACTTTGTGAGGTCCTCACAGTGAGACAGTTGTTCCTCCTTCAAACAGTTTTTAAGAAACACCAGCTTCTGCCTTACTACCCTCAGCCCCCAACAAACAAGCGGCGTGCCGACAGAGTTTGTAAGACTGAGCGCTGCAGGTTAGCGTTGGTTTGTCGCCACTTCAACCATACCAGCTCTAAACTTTACAATGACATAAATACATATAAGACTTATGTAATATTTACCCTATGACTAAAAATCTACTGAAGAGAAAAGTGACTGACTGGCTTAAATCCTTGTCTTATGAAGAAATTGAGCAATTTATGGTATCAGAACACGGTAAACACACACACACATCCATCCATCACCCCACCTCCACTCTACACTTATATAACATAGTAACCTCCACATAGAGTATATTCTTTGTGAAGTCTGGAACAATATCTTTATAAATATTTTTGGGTGGGGCGTCGATAGCTGTGCCACAGTATTTTACTTTTGTGGCTATCTTCGTTTTTCATTTGTAAATTGTAAACTTAAGTTGTTCCAAATAAACTTTTATTTATTTATTTTATTTAATAAAAAAAACTAAATCAATTTTTTCCCATCCTATCACATCTTCGGAGTTTTGCTAAGTAATTTAGTTTGACCCTGAATACTTATATTGTACATATTTTGCCATTTATTGCCATTGTATAATACTGATAAAGAATAACAATGACTTTGATTAGAATATACGGACAATTTAAGAGGAGGCTTCCTAAATAGCATTAATATACTAAAACAGTCATACAATCAAAATTGAACTATAGTATGTGATTTATTGAATCTTTTTCTTTCCATTTACAAGACAGTTAAGTACGTAGTTGTAACAATTTAGCTTGATTAATTTTTTATTCGAAAATCATCCTTTTCTAAAGATTATATAAATAAAATCAAGATTGCTCGGCTTTTATGTCTAAAATTCACAGTAAGAAAATATAGTTTATTATCCAGCCACAAGATATTGTTTCTCTAAATCAATTTTTACTTTAGTTATAAACGAAATAAGAATTAAGACTTACGCCATTAGTTTCATGCTAGAACACGATCAATGTGCGTACGTGATATTTAACTTTATTTCTGATGTGTTAGCGTTACGCGTCAGAAATAAAGTTGAATATCGCGTGAAGTGGCGGGGTGAATTGAGGCGGAGCTTGCGTGGAAATTGTCTTTAGAGTATCTTTTTTTTTTTTTTTTTGGTTGGTAAATCATCAAATGACGTCTCCCGCTCTGGGTGGAGCGGGAGGGCGTGTCAGACTCTTACTGACTAAAACCCACCCGTGTTCCTTCTCTTGCCTGTGCAATGCCAGGGGGCCACGGTATCCCTTTCTAACTTTCCCGCAACCCCGGCAGGCAATGGTCTCATCGGACCCCTTCACTGTCTTTAGAGTACCTGGACTTCAGATGATATTCAATTTGCAAAACAGTGATCCGTTTCTCTGATTGCCAAAAACGGAAAAAACTTATTGACCAAAAAAAACGGCCGCCATCGTGCAGTATGAGCGTCGGCAAGATACAACCAGTCCGTCGCGTCGTGGTTGCACCAAAAAGGCTCAGCGTTGTGGCTGTTTTGAAAATGCCAGAACGCGTTCTGACCACTTTTTTCACTCAGCTGAGCGTTTTCGATGTTTGAGTCTAGTATAGTAGTATAATAGTTTGAGTCTAGTAGATATACAAATATGTATCTAAAAATACAAAATTATTGGTTATTTAAAATCAATTACTTTTTTTTTTAAATTCTAGCCACAGGATACAGAAAAATACAACGAAAAAACATTGAACTATGCATCCGTTAAGATAATGGAAAAAAAGTCATGTAAAAAAGAATATTTAATGTTTACTGGTATGGATGAGGTCATTGACCGATATATGGTATGTACTTTTGGAAAAGGTCTGTTAGATGATAATGGAAAAATTGTCTATGGTCCCGAAAACCAACCAGTCAAACTAAGAGGATGTTCACATACAGAATTCTTGTCCATCCATGACATACTTGTAAGTTTATTTTTATTGATCTTATATTTACATTGATACAGTCATTTCGATCCAAGCATGGGATTAAAATATTGGATCAATGTATATCAGTTGTAGTGCGGATTTCACTAATGAAATTGAACGCGTTCAGCACGTCTAAACGCGTTCAAGAGCTGTCAGTGTACAATATTCCAGAACAATTTTGACACTGACAGCTCTTGAACGCGTTCTAAAAATGCAGATCACGTTCAGTTTCAAAATTCAACATTCAAAATTAATTTATTCAAACTAGACTAAGAATCAGCACTTTTCGAACTTCAAAGTTACATAAGACAGTCCCACAAAACGCCCACCCTTCACCACTTCCTAGTGCTTTAGCTGGGAAGAAGAAGTGGTACAACAAACTCCCTAGCAGCACAGCTGTGTTCAATAATAAAAAAAAAGATTGACCTATGCAAAATTATTTACAGTACGCAACACTAAACATAATTTAAATTATAAATTTATAGCCATATGTCAGCTAGCACACGCCAATATACCAACCAAAAATATTGAGAACTGTACTCAGGCAGAAATAAAAAAAATAAAGACTAAACGGAAACAATTTTTCATTGGTGAAATCAGCCCTTAATAGTTGCGCCACTTCTTCTTTCCAGCAAAAACACTAGGAAGTGGTGAAGGGTGGGCGTTTTGGGGGACTGTCTTATGTAATTTTGACGTTCGAAAAGTGCTGATTCTCAGCCTAGTTTGAATAAATGACTTTTGAATTTGAATTTTAATAGTAGTTTCAGCCACAGCGAAACGCTACTCTAAGCTACTCCAAACCGCCTCAGTATTACTTATTGAGCTATCGCCTAAATTGTACTTTTGCAAAAACAGTTAGTATTTGCCAAATCTATGTATACGTACTAACGTAGTTTAACGCCGTATTCGTGACTGTCAGTCGCCAGCCAGTGTGACTGCTTAGATCTTCTAAGCCTAAGCTAAGCACATCATGAATTTTGATGCGGTTTTCACCATCATTTAGAACATTTAATGTGGAAAGAAAGTAGAAAGAAAATACATTTATTTGGCACAGACTAAAAGGCACACAAGTAGAAAGAAAAAAAAAAGGAAAGAATTAAAATAAAAAGAAAGGAAGGATGGTTTAAGCGCATAAAACCGTTAATATTTAACTTAGGTAAAGTACAGAAATCTCGATGTTTTGTCATGGCCCCCTTGCACCCGTGCGTAGCACACATTTTTATTTCTTTTGAGCTTTTTCAGGGTCTGATTTCTAGCTATTTGATAAAAAAAACCGTCCAAATGAATGGAAGTCGGACTCACACCATTGTTTTTATTTTAGAAAGATGATGAAAATACGCTCGTGGTTGACTTGACACGCAAACATGGATGTTTGAGATCAAACCAAATTTCAAATGATTCTATAACTGGAATAGAAAACAGAACTCTTTTCAACATGACAAGAATAGCAAGCAATTCGCATGGAATTTGTCAAGTAGGTGGAACACTTAGCACTTTTTCATAGGACCCGGTTTCCGGAAAGCCGGTGCCGGGTACCCGGCGGCTAATTTTATGGGCATGTAGGTTAATACTTACGCGTACGTGTGAAAGATAACGTACATGCCCATACACTTACCCGCCGGGTACCCAGCACCAGAAGGCACTTTGGCGCGGTCGTCAGTACGGCCCTTTACACGGCACGATTTCTTTATGGTACGGCGTACTGATAGAAAAAACGTGTCTGTCAACAAGCTTCCATAGTGATCCAAACAACACTGACGACCGTGCCTACACACGGCGAATAATCCGTAGTTTTTCACGGCAAGGAAAACGTGTGTGTGGCTGTGTACAAAGGGCCTAAAGGAACCGTGCCGTGTACCATGGGCCTTATTCTTGTTGTTTAACCGTTGCGTGATAGTGACAGGAATAATGCTGAGTCAAAGAAAGTGCTAAGTAAGCAATGTTTATTTATTTATCTTGCCCCTAGTTGATAAAATAGAAGCAGATAGGACTCTCTGTGAAAAGTTTCATCTGGAAAAGCGCTACCAACGTAACTTTTCTACTTCATATTCACCCCACAATAGAGGTTAAGCTACACTTGCCGGGGTTGGTCCGTGGATGGCGACCATCTTTACATATAGAGATTCCCCCGTGCTTCTGAAAGCACGTTAAGCGGTTGGTACCTGATGTCATTCTTGATAGATAGATAGAATACTCTTTATTGTACACCATAAAAATTACAGACATAAATTTAGATATTGGATCTTTGACAGTCGTTACGGGTAGTCAAATGCCCGAAAATCTGACAACCAGTCTTACCAAGGGGTATCGTATTACCCAGTTACTGGGTTGTGGAGGTCAGATAGGCAGTCGCCTCATTTAAAATACTGGTACTCAGCTGCATCCGGTTAGACTGGAAGACGACCCCGACATAGTTGGGAAAAGGCAAGGCAGATTGATTGATTCAGCCCATAATGTTTCTAATAGTGATATTCAAGCATCCTATTAGTCCGTCTTAATCCATCACCCGGGCCTAGCTGCCTTGCTGGATGTATTAATCCATCACCCCGGCCTAGCTGCCTTGGTGGATGTCTTAATCCATCACCCGGGCCTAGCTGCCTTGCTGGATGTATTAATCCATCACCCCGGCCTAGCTGCCTTGGTGGATGTCTTAATCCATCACCCGGGCCTAGCTGCCTTGGTGGATGTCTTAATCCATCACCCGGGCCTAGCTGCCTTGGTGGATGTCTTAATCCATCACCCGGGCCTAGCTGCCTTGCTGGATGTTTTAATCCATCACCCGGGCCTGGCTGCATTGGTGGATGTCTTAATCCATCACCCGGGCCTAGCTGCCTTGGTGGATGTCTTAATCCATCACCCGGGCCTAGCTGCCTTGGTGGATGTCTTAATCCACCACCCGGGCATAGCTGCCTTGGTGGATGTCTTAATCCATCACCCGGGCCTAGCTGCCTTGGTGGATGTCTTAATCCATCACCCGGGCCTAGCTGCCTTGGTGGATATCATAATTAGGTCCTTCAAATTTAGTTTTGAGCTTCGTAAGGCCTAGGGCATCTTAAAATGTAAGTATTTACTTGTAAGTACGGCCCATTGGTCGTTCTTTAAAGAAATCCTAACTTAATATTATTAATGCGAAAGTGAGTTTGTTTGTTGGTTACGCTTTCATGCTAAAACGGCTGAACAGATTTGGATGAAATATCTTGTGAATTGACCATGACCTGGATTAGGATACTTTTATCCCGATATTCCTACAGGGTCGAGACTAACGCGGGTGAAACCGCCGCGGGGCGCAGCCAGTAATGAATAATGCTTGCAGCCCTGTGCCGGCGACACAAGTCGTTTCTGGCACTTTTTTTTTGTGATTTATAAATTAAAATTACGCTTTTGCCTATTTATTGAGTTTCATTTTTAGAAAAATTTGCAATAAATATGTAAAACGTTTTTATTCCAAACGTTGTTTTATGAGATAACATCAATAAAAAATGAATTGTTGGTCAAATAATACGTTACAAAAAAAAAGTTTATTGGATAATTATTTTTCACCTCAGCACCTCAAACAAGCAGGTTTTGCTGTCAAAAAACAGTGAGCAAAATTCGATTTTGCTGCGAGCGTGAGACAAAGTAACTTTTTAATTATTTTTTTTAAATGCCGTGAACAGTGTTGGGTCTACTCACGAAATTCTAAAGATTTGAACTTCAATTAGTTTTGTCACTTTCACTTCGATACGAAAAAAGCGAGAGATAGAAACCAGTCGATTCGAAGTTCGATTTCAAAATTCCTCTAGTAGGCCCAAAAATGAAACAAACAATAAAACGTTCGGATTCACTTATGGATAAGGTTTTATTTAAATTCTGTTTTTTTTTTTGGAACGAAGTTCTATTGGCGGCTTGCGGTAAGAGTGCATTGGCAGAAATCGTCACGGGAAAAGGCGTTTGCGACTGTCTTCTTCTGATTCAAAGAGAAAGAAAGACGGAGAGAGATAGTAAATGTGAATTTGGTCAAAATGCAAATCCAAGATGGCGGATGCGAACATTTTTCATACCGGGTGTCGTTTTCATAGTTTTCAAGGGTGCTAAAGCCGATCGTGAGGTGAAAATGTAAATCCAAGATGGCGGCTGCGAAAAATTTCATATTTTTCTTCATGGGTATCGTTTCTATGGTTTTCAAGGTTGCTAAAGCCAATAGTGAAGTCAAAATGTAAATCCAAGATGGCGGCTGCTAAAATTTTCACATTTTTCTTCATGGGTATCGTTTCTATGGTTTTCAGGGTTGCTTAAGCCGATAATGAAAAACGAACCCCTCAAAGTGTCAGGCCATTGTAATTGGGAGCTCACGCATGATTGGTAGGGTGACGCTTAGCTCTCTTCCTCCTCTTATTTTCAATGGTAACGTCATACCCTTTACCTCTACTGTGAAAGATCTCGGTTTGCATCTTGACTTGACGCTTGGCTGGCAACGCCAGGTCTCTAGTGTTAGTCAAAGGGTCAACGGTACTCTGCGATCTCTGTATCGTCTGAGAAACTTTTTACCTGCTAAGACGAAAACTATGCTTGTGCAGACTTTGATTTTCCCTATAATCGACTATGGTGACGTATGCTACTTTGACCTGAATTCAGTTTTGCTGGATAAGCTCGACAGACTGCTCAACAATTGTATCCGGTTCATATTCAACCTCAGGAAATATGATCATGTGTCGAGCTATAGGTCTGAGCTCAAATGGATGTCCATTCGCCAAAGAAGGAGTTTGCGCGCTTTGACCACGCTTTTCTCCCTTCTTAACTCTCCCACTCCTCCTTCTTATCTCATGTCTCACTTCCAATATCTATGTTCGTCACACACTAAGAATCTGCGTTCTTCTAACAATCTTCTCTTACTTTGTCCTTCTCATACTTCTGACTTTGTTCATTCTTCCTTTCATATTCAGTCCATTCTTCTATGGAATGCGCTTCCTCTTGATATCAGGACGGCGACCAGTCGGTATGCATTTAAGCGGAAACTACAGAGTTTTTTATCAAAATAAATAGAGTAGAGTCATCTCAACACCTCTCCCTTGAATTTGTATAATGTATATATATATAATATAGGTATATATTTTATTAAATATGTATGTATGTATGTGTGTGTAATATAATTATTTATAATGATATATTTTAATAAAAAATGATTTTTCTTAGTTCCTCTCAAACAGAGCACCTGCCATCTAATCTCTTCACTACCCTTGGTTGACTGGTAGAGAATGCCTAAGGCATTAAGTCCGCCTTTGTACTTTTATAAGTGTGAAAAGTTTAAATAAATAAATGAAGTCAAAATAAAAATCCAAGATGGCGGCTGCGAAAATTTTCACATTTTCGTCATGGGTGTCATTTTCATAGTTTTCGAGGGTACTAAAGCCGATAGTGAGGTCAAAATATAAATCCAAGAAGGTGGCTGCGAAAATATTCAAGTTTTTATCATGGGTATCGTTTTCATAGTTTTGAGAGTGCTTAAGTCGATAGTGTGGTCAACATGTAAATCCAAGATGGTGGCTGCAAAAAACGAGGTGATGAAGATGATGTAAAAAAAAACCTTGTCCGATCCGAAAAAGGCATGTGGTACTGCAGTAAAATTACAAAAGGTATTTTTTTTATTATTATTTATAGTAAAAAAGTTATTGGTATTTAAAATTCACATTTTTCCAAAATTACCCCAAATCCATAAAAAAATTGCAAAACTCGTACTACGATGGCCGCCGCCCGCACCAAACGTATAATTTGGTAAAATTCACCATTGAGAAAAAATGTGGGGATTCTTTTTTCCTGAAAATTTCCACATAAATATGCTCACAGTACGATACCTAACAACACCCTCACGGATCGGACAGATTTTTTTTACATGTTGTATGTTCTCGCTGCTGAGGTGAAAAGTTGTATGTGTTACACGAGAGCAAAGTTATTTGCATCTCGTGTCTTTGAATCCCTCGTAGCGCTCAGGATTCTAACCTTGAATCACTCGCTACGCTCGTGATTCAATTATAGAATCCTTCGCTTACTCGGGATTCAAAATCAACACTCGCAGCAAAAAACAACTTTGCTCTCTTGTTGCACAAATAACTATTGTTATGTGAAATATTTGGCAAACTTGTTGTTGTTTTAATGATGAAATAACATGTTTTTGCCAATCGTTACTGGTCAAGTGAAAATCTGTAAATTAATACTTATTACTAAAAAACTTAATACTTTTTTCTGAGTCGACCCAAAACACGAATGTCATTTTATCGTCTTCAGAATGACCACGGAGGGCCACTTGTCACTTGGGTTGGTGAATCGGAGGTCGTCATCGGAGTTGCTTCAGTATTCAAAGTTGATGCTAATTCAAGTACCTGTGAAGGACCCTATTTATTTACGAGTACATACTGTAGCGGCGCCTTTATAGATTGTATAATAAATAATTCCAGGTGAGTTCATCATAATTATTTGTATACTTAGTGGAAAAGTTTTCCAAGACTTGAGGTTTTGAGAAAAGATTTTGTCTATAATGCCAAATGTTTGGAACCCTTGCCTTTCTGATAGCCCCGATGTACCAAATTCAGTGCCCAAACGGGCAAATATTTGTTTTTAAATTAAAAAAAAACATTATTACTTAACAGCGAACTCAGACATGGTCAAATCATTTTTATTTTATTTAGTGGCCAACAGGCGAACTGTTAAGTGGCGAAAAAAAACACTTTTTAATGTCTGCTACAAAACTAAATTTATTTTAACTTGCACACCTAAATTACAAAATTTCGCAAAAACTTTAAGCGGGATTCGTGGGTTGCCTGCACTGCTTGTATATCGAGCTGTTTTTACCCGACGAAAGCAAGGCCAAAGGAGGGTTATGATTTTAACATGGTATGCATGTATGTATGTTCATCTGTTTTCTCATAACTCATGAATTCCTCGTCGTATTTTGACAAACAATTTTTTTATATTTGTTAATTTTTATATAAACATAATAATGACGCCTGTATTCCCCGAAGGGTTAGGCAGAGGTGTATCTGTAATACACCCACATGTCGCCAGTTACATATGTTTAAGTCCCAAGTAATAGGGGGCGAGCCTATTGCCATCAACCGGGCACAAATCCAGACTCCGGGCTGCTACTGAGAAATTAGAGATGGAAAAACAAAAAAGAGGGTTATTACCTATGTATACAACGTGGAGACTACAATGAAAGTAAACACAGTATTTTGAAAATATCAAATAAATTCTATCAAACTAAAAGAAAAAAGTGATTTTTAGGGTTCCGTACCTCAAATTAAAAAACCGAACCCTGTATGATCACTTCGTTGTCCGTCTGTCTGTCAGTCTGTCAAGACCCATTTTCTCACCAACGCATGGAGGTATTAATTAAATAGTATATTAAGTAAAAAAAAAACAAACTTCAAAGTCAACGCAAAAAAATAACAGCCATTTATGCGACATATTTTGATACTAAACCTAAAGGGTACTTCTCGTTGATCTAGAATCATGAAATTTGACAGGAAGCAAGGTCTCACAGCTCAAAATCAACTCAAATAATTTATTTCAAATAAACCAATTACAGGTACTTTTGAATTGTCAAGGGGTCGGTCAGTCAGAAAGATGAAGCTAGTTGCCCATTCCAAAGCGTAGTAGGTTCCTATGGAGAAAAACGGGCAAGAAACTCCATGGACACTCTTATTGTTACAAAATATTGGTTACATCATTCATGTTGAAATTATACATGTGAGAAGTAATGGAAGAGTCTGAAAATCGTTAATTTGTAGTTTTATCACATTAATTTATTGTATTGGCATGTCCACCTTGTATAGTGCATGAATTCTTAAATCAGCAATATTATAAGGTCACACAATCACGGATTAGTCTTTCCAGCGATATTACATTATCTGTATAATTGAAAAAAATAACAATACAACAGCAGACGGAGCATATGCGACAGTCCATCGATCCAACGCGGCTACGATATAGTAGAGAGACACATATCGTGGAATCATCATTCTGCTGGGTAAGTTGTTTAGAAACTTAGTAATTTGAATTAACTTGCCATTAATTTAATAGTTTTTTAAGTGGCAATGAGCATAAGTATCAATATTGTTTAACATCATGGGAAGGAGCGAGACAACCCCAACACAAGTATTATTAATTACTTATTGCGGCTGTTTCTTTAAAAATTTTGGAAATGTAATTGTTTGAGACCCAATAAACATTTTTTTTTAATGAGCAGTGTACTTTGCTCGCAGAACAGATGGCCGATGGGCCGAAATGTTCTGGGGCCCAAGTCTGCTATTTTTATAAATTCGTCATTCCAACACGATCCCATCGTCATTATGCTAAAAGTTCGTAATCTGCTAAATTCATAATGGTCGATCATTGGTTGATCATTGTATTCCACAAACACGATACTCGTAACGAATTATAAGAAATGACTGCACAATGACGTTCTCACGGTAGGTCACTGATCAATGGAACTGTCAACATTTTAGCAGATTACCGCCTAAGTCAGTCATTTTTTTTTTTTATTACGAGATTACCAATAGATGCCATTTCTTTCAATGGAGTGTCAGTGGCTGACCATTGGAAAGTCATAATGACGCCAATATGTTATTAGATTACCAAACTTGTCAAAATAAACAATTAGGAAAGCAATGATAGACCATTCTGACACTATTGTTATAGCAGACTTGAGGCCCTGGAGTGGCAACCACCTACCGGAAGACGTAGTTTTGGAAAGCCTCCCACATGGTGGACCTTGTGAAGGCCGCAGGAATACGCTGGATGCGGGAAACACAGAACCGGTTGAAGTGGCGGTCCTTGGGGGGAGGCCTGTGTCCAGCAGTCGACGTCTTTCGGCTGAAAGATGCTGATGGTGATGATTAATTTCATGACCAACCCATTCGAGCTATGTTCGTTTAAGACCAAAGCGCTATGGAACCCCGAGAAATTCAAATTATCTTAAAAATGTTGTCTGTAAAAGATCGCTTTAAGCGATAAGACCGCCCATTGTGTCACCCTATGTAAAATTTCTAAATTATGTCTGTGATTTTTATGGTGTACAATAAAGAGTATTCTATCTATCTATCTATCTATGGTTTTTTTCAATTTACAGTCAATATCAGGTTGTATGTTGATCAAAATACATATGATGCACGACCGTAATAAATGTGTATTGACAGAATTATTATCATTAACATCACCAATACCTAGGAAAATTTGAATTTCGCGGGTTACCGCAGCGCATCCCACATAGGGCCCTACGTCTAAAATAAACCGTATCTCGATGCGTGGCTTAACCCGTCATTGTGGGAACAGGGAATGTATCTCCGCGCTCGTAGCGCCACGCCAGCTCGCGGGCGATAGGAGAAGCACAAGTTCAGCCAGTTTACACCTTTGAGTGTTTTTTTTATTTATTTACCTATATTTTATTCCTAACTACTGTGTGACCACGATTCGATCACGTGACTATATATTCTTATAACTTTCCAAATAAATGGAAACTTTAAGTTTCTTCGAGGGTAATATCTATTTGTGGAAATAATGTTTTGTTTTTTTTGTAGGGCTGCAGGAAATGTAACTTTAGCTAGTGTAGGTGAACATGGTACGACGACTACCACAGAAAATTCTAAAAAACACGAACCGTATGGCAAATTAGATAAGTTTTGGACCCGTTTCCGTAACCAAGATCTCGCGAGGAAGAAAACTATTATATTATAGACCAGGAAAGTTTTCATAAAACAAAATAATGTATAACTAAAGATTTCCTACCGTTTCAAGTATTGAATATATATTAGTAGACCGTTAAAATAATAGCGTTAATAGTTATCTAAGTAGTAAGTTTATTTTTTATAAACTTACTCTTAGATAGAGATGTTATTTGTTAAAATTAAAAAAAATATTTTGTTTTATTACTTCGCATTTTTGTTTGTAAACTTTTTTTTGTTACAACCTGCTTCGATATCAGAAAATGAAAGAGTAAGAAATAATTACTCACATGAAGTTAAAGTTACAGTGACCAACCCGTGATGTATAATAGACCATTTAGACATTGCCAATCCCCGAGACAATCCACTAAGCCAATCCATCAATAGCCTCGTGTAAATAGAGACAGTCTACTGCATTGGATTGTCCTCAAACCTCAAAAACAACAAATTGGCCCCGTCTAAATGGTACATAACACCTAATTTGATTGCGGAAATTGACATTTGAGAAGTGTTTTTTTTCAGTATTCTTATAGCCAGTGTCACTCGTGGGGTCAAGACAAATCGAATGATACCTCATTTGTTAATATCTATCACACCATTTAGGTTAAAATGAAACGATTTAAAAATAACAGTGTGTGCCTCCACGGCTGCGCCGAAAAAGTCCATTTCAGCATTAATGCCATTATGGGTGCCTTAGTAAAATTAATCCTCATTTAATAGACATTTTAACTGACATATGTGTCGATAGTGGTGGACATTTAAGCCAAGGCCCATACATTTTTGCGCAATGTACTTTGATACTGTTTCGAGTTCCGTGGAGCTCAGTCTGCTTACGTCAACACATGAAACACTCAAAACCCAAGTCGGAATCTATCATCTACGCATTTTACATCAAATTAAGAAACTTTTTGAAAAAATAATTTCATGGACACGATTTTTATTTTTGGTGTGAAAATTCTCCTAATTAAAAAATTGTGCTTATGAATGTGTTACAAAGTGGATAAAAACTCAGATATCCACTTAACTATCAACTTTTGAGCGTCAGAATGGTTAGCTCATAGTTAATTATTTAATTATGTAGGTATTTTAATATCTATGAATATGGTGTGTAGGGAAAAGGATTTTAAGAAAAGCACAAATGGAGACAAGACTAGGCATTTATTTCAATTAGACTTGTCTCACTTGGCTAAAGCTAGTTATCCGTTCCAAATCTAGGTCTTCGTCGAGAAGAAGGATAAGAAACTCCACGGCAGCTTTTGAAGTATTTAACAACACATTTTTACATTAGCATTTAGTATTGTAATCACATTAATCTCTTGGAGCATTTCTCAAAGCTATAGATAGTGCAATCCACGACGACGCATCCCACTCCGCTCCGCTCCGTACTAAAGTACAGCTTAGTACAGTTCAGTAATCGCGGAGTGGGGCGCGTCGTCGTGGATTGCACTATCTGTAACAACGTTATCAATGAAAAGAAGCTTGTCCGATGAAGCGCCAGCCCCCGCCGCAGCTGAGCGCGTAGCTTTAAATTTTCCGTATAATAATAATATATCCTTGATCCAGCCTGTCCCATCTTGCTGTCCTCCCCTCAGCGACGCCCTAAGCCGAGGTTCGTACCCCACAGGGGGTGCCCTTAGCGAGCGTTCACCTAATTTTAATTTAGAATAGTTTGCTCCTGGCTGGAGGCTTTGAGTGTAGTGCTTAAGGCAGCCACAGGATTGTTCGGTTGAGCAGTAAATACCTTAGAGGTATACCTGCGAGATGCCATAGTTAAAAAAAAAAAAAAAAAAAAAATTAAAAGAAATATAATATGAATATTCCATAATTCGATTTAACACTTATGTAGCAATATTAGCCATATTTAAATACATACAGAACATCATAGTTATCAGCAATAATCAAGATATAATGACAATTCAACTTACATGAACATTGTAGTTAGTCGATCTTTCACCAGAAGTGATCTGATAATCCTTATTTCAATCCATTTTACAATAACAGCACTGAGGGGAGCAAGCAAGATGCAGCAAGATGGGACAGGCTGGATCAAGGATAAATCATTATTAGTCGTATTAGATGGGGAATTTAAAGCTACGGGCTCAGATTCGGCGCGGGCTGGCTCTTCATCGAGCAAGGGTCGGGGGGTATTACATCGGGGGCGCGGTCGCGGAGGACCTCGGCGGCAAGGTCGGTATGATGGGTATCTTTTGTATTTGTGTACTGTACTTGTGGCCCTACTGCTCTCCTGGAGGAGTGTGATGGGGTCACCTGGGTCGGAAAGAGTTTTGTCAAGTGATGTGACGTTTCTTCGAGCAACACGGTGTGCAAAGTTATCGATCTTCTGAGCAGCCGGTCATTGATTGCATTCGAGTCATTGACTTAAAAATAATCAAGAATAAAATCTGGTCTTGTCGCACTTTGTCAAACTGTGTTTATCGAAATGGAAATATCCCACTTTAAAAAGAAATGCACTTTTTAAGCAAGAAATGCACTCAGATCACGCTTACTCCTATAGTAAGCGTGATCTGACCATCGCTGTCTTATCAGTAATTAATCAAATAGTGGAGATAATGGTAGTCGGTCGTCAGGTTTGCGAATTCTTAGAGCAGAATTGTTCAAACTCAAACTCAAAGCATTTATTTCAATTAAACCATTTACAGGCACTTTTGAATTGTCAAGGGGTCATTCAGTCAGAAATATGAAGCTAATTGCCCATTCCAAAGCGTAGGTTCCTATGGAGAAGAACGGGTAAAAAACTCCATGGACACTCTTTTAAATCATAATATTCTTACAAAATATTGGTTACATCATTTATGTTGAAATTATACATATGAGAACAATGTAGAAAGACGTCCGCGTAAAAAGCGTCCGTAATAAAATGATAAAAACAATTCAAAAATTAAAGTTTCTTAGGAGATACACCACACGGTTTTAGGCGCGGTCGTAGCACAACATGAGCGCTATCACAGTTCTTGGAAGACGTGAATAGTAGTTTAGACCAGGCTCATCAGGTCCTAGCACTGTTAATCTATATATTAATACATGAAACAAAAACTTTTTAACCCTTTAAAAAAATTACGCGGACGGAGGAGTATGAAATTTGGCACATACACACAATTTGGGTTTATAAGGAGAAGGAGTGGAAATAGCTAATATTTTTATTAAATATGCATTATGCATGTGTGAGAAAAAGATTATTAGATGTACTATATTTAGAGGCATTGATATCCACTTAACTATCAACTTTTGAGTGTCAGGATGGTTCCCTATTAGTTAATTATTTAATCTTGTATGTATTTTAATATCTATGAATATGGTGTGTAGGGAAAAGGATTATAAGAAAGCACATGGAGACAAGACTAGGCATTTATTGCAATTAGACTTGTCAATAAATAGGTATTGTTAATGAGAAAGCTAGTTATCCGTTCCAAATCTAGGTCTTCGTGGAGAAGAAAGATAAGAAACTCCACGGAAGCTTGTTTTGAAGTATTTTATCAACACATTTTTACATTAGCATTAAGTTTTGTTATCACATTAATCTCTTGGACCATTTCTTAAAGCTAACAACTTTATCAATGACAAGAACTAGAATATGAATATTCCTTAATTCGATTTAACACTTATGTAGCAATATTAGCGATATTTTAATACATACAGAACATCATAGTTATCAACAATAATCAAGATATAATGACAATTTAACTTACATGATCATTGTAGTCAGTCGATCTTTCACCAGAAGTGATCTGATGATCCTTATTTCAATCCATTTTACAATAAAAGCAGAACTTCTGATAAACAACATTATTTCCTTATATTAGCTTTTAGCAACTCAATATTACTGACATGGACACCACTCAGGGTCTGTTCTTAGATGTTAACATAAGCTTTTATATTGTTACCAGTCCAGTGACACGTACAGAAAAGAGAACAAGAATTTAATAAAGTTACACGACCTTAAAAATCATTTTAAATGAGAGTTGTCTACCCTTACCTATCTAACATGAATATTGCCACAGATAAAATGAACTGAACTATTAGTACAAAACAAATACTTTTAAACTATAAACTGTAATAATGCCTTTACAAAAATATAATTTATACGTAAACTAATCTCTTAGAAATTCTTAACAAAATAATTGAATGGAACTTGTATCCTCAATCATTTAGTATTTAAATATAGGAACAACAAATAAATTAGTGTGACCCTACTACATAATTCAACCAAGATATTGGTGACAATAACACAACAGTTGAGTCAAATCAGTGTTTGACTTATAAAAAATAAGTTTGTTATAAAATTCATTTAGTAAATTAACAGAATAGAATAGAATAGAATAGATTTATTTATTTGCAATGAATGTAGGTACATATTATTAGGTGTTACAGAGTTTTGTGGTTCCTTGTACATTCTACCTTAATTGGCATGCAAATTTTAATTTTAAAAGAATTTAATTAAACTTATCATCTAAGAATTCCTGTACTGAATAATAACACTTGTGCAAAAGTAATTCTGTAACATGCTTTTTAAATTTTGTTAGTGGTTGTTCCTTGACATTATTTGGTAACTTATTATAACAAGTGGTGCCATACAAATAACACTTTTTCTTAAAAGAGCAGTCTTAAAAAGACCCGTGCTTAAAAGATTTTTATATTGGGATCTAATACTTATTGTTCTATTTCGAGTTTCTTTCAAGGTGGTAAACAGGTGTGAGTTCGTTTTAACAAATATACATAATTCCAATATGTAAAGACATGGGAAGGTTAAGAGTTTATGAGACTGAAATATAGGTAGACAACTGTCAGTTACTTTTAGGGCGAACATAGCTCTGATACAGCGTTTTTGAGCTTTAAAAATACTTTCTTTCTCGCTACAATTGCCCCAGAAAATTACACCAAACCTCAAAAGTGAAATAACTAATCCGTGGTAGGCAACCAACACGCTAGACAGGTCCACTTTTTTGGACAAATTGTGCAGCATGAAAGCCGATGTACTCAATCTCTTACAAATACTCTCTGCTTGAGGCTTCCAAGTGAGTTGGCTATCAATTAATATACCCAAAAATTTTGCAACATCCACTGTGCCTACAGCTTGACCATTGTGGTTTATATTCATGTCATTAGGGGAGATTCTTTGGAAAAAATGCATAACTTTGGTCTTTTGAAGATTTATTAATAAATTGTTATGATTTAGCCAATTTATTAGAGAACCGAGTGTGTTATTAATATCTTGTTCATAATTTTGTTTATTGGTACATTTTATTAAAGACGTACTGTCATCGGCGAATAATACCATTGGATTTGGTGTTTGGCGGGGGAGGTCGTTTATATACAGTAGAGACAACAAAGGGCCTAGGACGCTGCCCTGAGGGACGCCATATTTGATTACTCTGTATGAAGATCTGTATTTTAATTCATTTTTTGTTTTTGGACATATCCTAGATACCTCGGTACATTGTCTGCGGCCATATAAATAAGATTTTATCAAATTCAGGGCATTTCCTCGAATTCCGTATGCTTGAAGTTTTCTAAGAAGGATATCGTGATTAACATAATCAAACGCTTTAGACATATCTGCATAAATTGCACATATGGGTGTCTTAACATCTACAATAGGCAGTATTTTGAAAAGGAAATCGTAAATTGCCATATTAATATTTTTATTTTTCCTAAATCCCTTCTGTTCATCGCATAATATATCGTAACGTGTCAAAAATGAGTAAAGTCTTTCATAGATTATTTTTTCTATTAATTTTGAGAAAACAGGTATCAAGGCAATAGGTCTATAGTTTGACATATCTTCTTTGCAGTTCTTTTTAAAAATAGGTTTTACAATAACTGTTTTGAGGCTTTCCGGAAATATACCGCTGTAAATGCTAACGTTAATTATATGCGCTAGAGGAAAAGCTATGCAGTCAGAAACAAATTTAATAACTTTAATAGAAATCCCATCGTAACCAACACTTTTTTTATTTTTTAAAGATTTTACAATACGAATAACATCTTGGGGGACTATTGGTTGTATAAAAATTGAATGGGGATTGCTGTTTATAGTATTTATTACATTATTTGAAGTTGTAGGTTCTTCTATATCTGAAATTTGGTCAATAAAGTAATTGTTGAGTGACTCGGCTATTTCTTTAGGATTTGTTATACTTTTTTCTCCTTTTTTTATTTGTAATATAGGTTCACTTGTTGTTTTTGAATTATTTATAACTTGCCATGTGGTTTTACATTTATTACTAGAATTATTAATTAGGTAATTGTTTTGAGCTTTTTGAGTCAGTCTGATGATTTTTTTAAATCTTTTTGAATAGTTTTTAAATGTAGCTTTGTTTCCAAATGTAGGTTTCATTCTTTGTTGCCAGAGTAATTGACGCTGTCTTTTACTGCATATACGTATGCCCCGGGACAACCATTTTATCCTTTTATCAGATCTTATTGTGACTACTTTATAGGGGAAACATAAATCATATAGAAGTAAAAATATTTCTAGGAAATTATCGTAGGACTTATTAGGATCTTCTGTGGCGTATACATCAGAAAATGATAAACTCTGAAGATAGGATTTGAATTTCATTAGGTTATCAGCAGAAATATCACGTCTTAACGTTTTCCAATATTTAATTTGGCAAGACTTAATGACTTTCACTTTTAATATTTGGGCTGTATGGTCTGATAAGCCGAAGTCTAATACCTCCGATTGACAGTTATGTTTACAGTTGTGGGCAAAGTTGTCCAAGCAAGTATTGCTGCTGACACGAGTTGGTTGATTAATCTCTAGTTTGAGGTTGTAGCTCGTAAGAAAGCATTCGAAGTCTAACGTAATCCTATTGTTTTTTAATATGTCTATATTAAAGTCTCCGCATAATATAACTTTTAAACTTTTCTTTAAACATATCATTTTTAATACAATATCTAAATTTTCATAAAATTTGCTCAGGTTACATAACTTTGGCGGTCTATAAACACATACAACTATAACTTTTTGAAAAGGCAGTTCAATAGCACAGCACTCTACAACTCCAGGTATCGAACATCTCATTATGTCTGGCTGTTCTTTGTAAACTAAATGATTTTTAACTAAGATGCAGGCTCCGCCGCGTTTCTTATTAGGCCGAGCATAACATGCCGCTAACTTATAGTTTGGAATAAGCAATAATTCTTCTTGTCCAGACATTATGAAATGCTCGGTAATACAAAGAATATCTATAGAGATATGTTTATTTAACAGTTCCTGAATATAAATTGTGAGAAGGTCAGTTTTATTTATGAGACCGGCTATATTTTGATGTAGTACGATTATGGTATCAAAGAAAAAAATCAATAATTGAAGAACTATTTTCTGTACTAGTTATCAGGTTTTCTGAATAAGTAGTGAAGCCATTTATAATTGACAGTAGATTTTGGAAAATATTTCTCATACCATGATCGTTAATTTTCTTATTATGCTCAGAAAACATGCCAAAATCATATGACAAATCTAAATTAGAATCTAGTACTGTTACGTATTCATAAGTTTCCAAATCGAGATGCAATAAATTATTGAAAGTTTCTATGCGCCAATTGAATATTGTTGAGTAGTAGCTTAGTTTAAAAGTTGGAACACAAAGTATAACGTTTGTATGTTGTATTTTTTTAATCGTTTCTCTTAGTTCTATAACTATATTCACATAGTCTTTGGTAGTTCGGAAGTCTTCCTCTCCAATCATAATCACGCAGAAGTCTAGCATGGTGTAGTCGTCCAATTTTTTATCCAATTTATTGATAAGCTGAAGTGTTCCGCAGTTTGGAGACATATAATGACATACTTGGAAATTTCGGAATGTCTCTTCAGCTATCGATAAAATTTTATTCCTTTTATTAGTACTGACGATACATATTTTGTTTCTTTTGTGTGTGATTATTTTTCTGTTGCTATCACTTTCTTTGTGTACTTTTTGTTCCGTAGTTAAAGGTTGTGTTTTTGAGGGTGTTGCGGCAGCAGGGCTACAAATGGTTGGTTCATGTAAGTCCAGCAAGGATGGTACACTTGAATTTTTCTTCTGAGACCCTTTACAACGAGGAGTAGATATCTTAAATTTTTTATTTGGAGTGCCTATATCCTGAGTCAGTTTCCTCGTAGCTTTTTTTAGGAGCTCATGTTTGGAATCCATATCGCTTATTGTTTTTTTAAGTTTACCGTTTTCAATGGATAAACTATTAATTTCTTCGTGCGCAGAGTTTAGTTCCATGTTCAATTGTTCAATTTTTTGTTGTAGTTCCATTATTTGTAGTACATTTTCTTCTGCAGACATGTTTGGTAGGCTGTTAGAGGTGCCCTCTAGTGTCGTATTGACTAAGCTGTTCTCGTCATCGCCCGATAACTCAGTAGATTTGGTGCGTGTCTTCGGTGTCTTTCTAAACGTTATGTTTTCAAAGAAATTCATTGTAATAAATGCTCCAGACAAATTATAAAATCTCCCAAAAGAATTTCGGTAGGTGAGGATCGATCCCACGCCTACGTGAATGTTGTATTAGTAAGACCGCACCTTACCATGCTAGGCCAAATGTTCAGTTAGAATACGTTGTGAAATTTGACTTCCCTTTCTAGTATTAATAATATAAATATAAGGTAGGTCGGTTCTTCGTAATGACGCCGAGTTTGAATTGACCGTTTTTTTTCCTTCTATTGTCTTAATTATAACACAACGTATTCTTTGCACAGTTTATATAGGTTTTGATTCACTTCAGTAGGTACCGAAAGTTTTGGTTGTTTTTGATAGGTTTATTAGACCACATCACTGAAATTATGTCTTTATTGGAATTAAGTTTATTTTCAAAGAGGTGTTGCACTCATATTTTAAGACGTATATAACTTCACTGATTCTGTTTGTAATCACTGGATAACAATGTCACACAATAATTAGTGTCTGTTTTCACTTTTAAAGATAGACAATGCACTAGAAAACTACTTTAACTATTTTTACAAATAAAATAATACGGAGCTATTTGTTATTGATGACTAGCTGTCAGCTGTCACCCATTCTATCCATATAACCATAGATAATAATTACATTTATAGGTATAACAAGTATAATTACATTTATATATCATATTATTTATTTTTAGACACAATAATTACAATTATATAACACATGCATATGCAAAAAAACATTACATACACCACCATGCGTTTCACACACACTCTTGTGTTTAAGGTCAAAAATGGCTACCTTAGAATAATGACATGGCAGCATGGAATTATTTATAAATGGAATTAGTATGAAGTATCCTAAACTATCCTATCAAACTTAAAATTTTAATAAATTATGGTCGAATTTTTACCACTGGGCGACCTCTAGTTGATTATAAAAAGGCATATGATACCTTGGACCACGAGCTGCTGTTGCAGGCCATGGATATGATTATGGATCAGAGGGCCCACGAACAATAGGTGGGTCCGGAACTATTTGAGTGGCAGAACCTTACAGACCGGTGTGGCTGGTAAAGAATGCTCACTTAATGTCTCGCTGATGGTGGCGAGTGTGTTGGATCATTCGGTTCCCTACAAAATGGTTGAGCTGGATGGTGCTGATCCACGCGTCATGTTCGTGAACGGGCGCCGTCAGTTGAGACTGGTCATCTCTTATCTGCCAGGGCTTATTTTTAATCTTATATTTTTAATCGTTTTTGATTTTTATATATTTTTTACATTGTTCTCACATAAAGAATCAACAAGAGTAATGTACCCAGGATTTTGTAATTTCTATATTTAAAAGAGTGTCCTTGGAGTTTCTTGCCCGTTCTTCTCCACAGAGATCTACGTTTTGGAATGGGCAACTAGCTTCAACTTTCTGACTAACTAACTGACTCTTTGACAATTCAAAAGTGCCTGTAAAGGGTTTAATTGAAATAAATGCTTTGAGTTTGAGTTTGAGAAACTGCGGTAAACCTTGACGTTCTGACTGGTTCCGTATATGGACTAGTTGGCTATGTTATGCATGTCAATAGCGTTAGTAATGTAGTTGGGAAGTGTCGGGTTTATAATGTATGCGGATGATATGTGATTTATGTATTCCTCTAAGAGTAGTAGGTCAGGGCTGTGTTACAAGCTGATTTCGACAATATATCCCGAAGGCCCAACGCTAATGGTATCGTACTAAATCTACATAAGTAAGACAAAAGTGATGCATGAACTCTTACCGCACAACCTTATGGCAAAAAATGTCGACAGTGTGGATATAGGCATCGTGGGCCACACCTACGATTGCATGCACGTGAACTGTGTCTATCAAGGTCTATGGGTGGACCGTAACATGAACGGGAAGATACAGGATGATACAGTGTGTTCAAAGCTTAGGTCAGTGCTAATTAAGTATTATTTTCACTTAAACCTACATGGGCACTTATGAAACGTCAGAAGCTAGGTGCATGGTTTTTCACGGTCGTTTCCTATGGAGAAGAGCCAGTGTCTCTTTCCATATGCTGAGTCACCGTTGAGTAGGAAAACGCTGCGTATGATTTATTTTATACTGGCCGGGTCTTTGCTAAGCTGTGTATATATACAACTAACTAAGTATTATACAAACTAAAATATAACGTCGAAAAATTCATCAGCAATATTTATATTATATTTTTTGTTCAAGTCTTCTAAAACTGTACCTTACCCACAGCACTCCAGTTATGTTCAAGTATTTGTTTTCCAAAATTTACAACATTCTTATAATTAAAAACTGTCTTGTAAAGTAAGTTAGAAGTAGCAAGGGTATAGGGATCGTGGTGGTGGATGGTGGAGTATATAAAGTTGAGTAATAACATTTCAAACTTGTTTTCCTAAAAAAACGTCAAAAAAAGAGTGGTCTAGTAGAAAAAAAAATATAATAACGGGAAGAACAAGTGACTCTCGTCCTGGTTAAGTTTTTTTTTAATGTATATGTTACATTTTTTTTTTGAACCCTAATGGCCCGGAGCCTGGAGGGCTGGATAGACTCAAACTCCGTTACGCGAAACATGATATGTTCTATACCACAATTCACACTTCTCCAAGACATGTGTTAAGTTCCGAGTTAAGCTACGCGATTACTGACAAATGCGTGCACTAACTAGACAGGTCCGCTCAAATCTGTAAGTAAGTAAGTAATACTTTATTGCATAAAAGGTTATTTGTAGTACATAATGGTTACAATTAATTCATGATAATGGTATAATACAAATTTTTGGGTGAGCTTCTGTTCTCCTAGCTAAGTTGGTGGTTTTTCCTTAAAAGACCATCTTATCTAATCCTCATATATACTGCCCAAGATTATGTCTGGACTTTAAAAGAGTCTGTGACCTCTGAGTTTGTTTCGATCTTTCTTCTCAGGGTAGTCGGATAGGAAATACCGAACTCATCTACGTTTAAAACATATTTTATTTTTGACTTGTAAAGTTGTTTTTTGAATCAATCAACATTTTAGAAAAAAGTCTGTAACTAAGATAGTCCCTGACTAACATAAGCCCATACTTGAATAGTTTATCAGATAATGGAGAAAAATAATGAAAACAATAAAAGTAATCATTCAACAAAAATTCCATTACAGCCGTGTCACAGTCCGTCGAAGTACAATTATTTCGTTTTACAATGTTTCTACAATGGTTGCTATAAAGTTAGAGCTTTTGTGTTTTATAAATATGTTTTATGGTGAGTACCTCCTTCAGACTTAATTATGACTTGTTTAAACGTAACTAGTACAGTGACGAGACAGAGCCAAGACAGAACCACTCGGCCAGGTGTTCAAGTACTTGAACACCTTCAAGTACTCGGGAGGTAAGGCCCTACCGTATTGGATGGTACCTTTGCCTACTATATCTACCTAGCCGTATGTAAATTATGTAAGTGGATGCACTTAGACTCCGTTGTTGTTCGAAGTCCGTGCATTTCAGTCCGTTGTGCTTAGCCCTCCCTAGCCGTATAAAGAATGAAACTCTTCAATGGATGAAAGCATCAAGCGGCCCTGTTTTGATGGTCAGACACGTCTTGAAGAATGTCGGACTGATGCGGAAGGCAGAGAACCGTATTTGGTAGCCGAACTCAAAAGATCTTAGTAGCAACAAAGACATAAAGACCTTTGGTGTAGCTTTTTTTTCACAATTTTATGACATTATCAAAATATGCCTCTAATATTTTGTTTCAGTAACTGATGGCGTAAGACGAATTACAGATGGCCTTGAGGTGGTGTCGAACAAAAGCTACGTGGTAAGAGACCAATCAATGAATACAGTGAAAAACAATTGAACACACAGACAACTGTGCAAGCCTATCTGTCTGAACGATAACCTATGTTATTTTGTTTTTGTGATTCGATGTTTCTCATTTATACACTCTCGATAGCCGCTAGTGGTTGGCGATAGGCACTTTTCCTGCTTTTAATATATTTAGCGGTAGTGACTGTGTAAGTTATGTCCGATTCAAAATATGGTATGAAAACCATCAAATTATCTCTCCCCGGGATTTTGTGATTAATTACGTATGGCCTTAAGTAGGTAGGTGGTAGGTATTCCGGTATTTGAAGACGCACGCACCGCCACGTCGCAGTTACAAGTAGATAGTTTATTTTCTTATCATCATCATTCAGCCGAAAGTCGTCCACTGCTGGACATAGGCTTCCCCTAACACCGCAACTTCGACCGGTTCTGTGCTTTTCACATCCAGCAAATTCCTGCGGCCTTCACAAGGTCATCGGTACACCTTGTGGGAGGCCTTCCAACGCTACGTCTTCCGGTTACGCAGTCGCCACTCCAGAACCTTTCGATCCCATCAGCCATCTGTTCTGCCAGCACTGTGCCCTACCCATTGCCACTTAAGTTTGGCAATTGTTCGGGCTATGTCGGGTTACCTTGGTTCTCCTGCGGATCTCTTCATTTCTCATTCAATCACGTAGAGAAACTCCAAGCATAGCCCTCTCCATTGCCCTTTGGGTGTCTTTAAGCCTTCTAATAAGGCCCATTTGTTTTCCTTTGCAGGTGTATTTGGTTAAAGCACCAAATTCGAATAGAATTTACGACGAATGGTTGTGTGGCGGCGCCTTAGTATCTATGTTGTTCATAATCACATCAGCAGCATGTGTAGCTGATGTTGAATTCATGTACGCTATAGCTGGATACAAAAAATACGTCCCGGACGCCGAGATAGAAATCGATAAATGTACAAAAGCAAATAAAAAGAAAGTGGTATACACGTGTGTTCCTATGAGTAAGTAGGTAATAGACTAATAACTAGTGACTACATTGCTCTGGGAAACTGAAGTGTTTGTTTTGGTCGACTAAGTAAACTAGTACGCCTGTTCGGCTTTATGTGAGTACCACAAAATGTCAAGTACTTGGTACCCCCTAGTAATACCTGCAAGAATTTACGCTACATTTGACTAAGTCCTTTCACACCGGCTGATATTATAATCAAGAGCAGTGAGATATCGCCGGTAGTCGTTGAATGAATAAAGACTGAACTTATAAATTATTATGTTTTATTGTTTTGTAGAATACGAAGTAGATTATCTGAAAGTGGAAAAGTGGTCATTTATTGACATAGCTTTGGTCAAAGTAGAATCACCTTATAGCCCGTGGGACTATACGTTCAAAAAGTTATGTTCGTACATACCAACTGTGATAGATATTAACTACGAACAAGGATTTCAAAAACCTGGTACCGATGTCTTGATATACGGTTGGGGACATTTGGAACTTTGGCGAAAGGTAAGAATTTCTAGTATTTATTCATTTCCATTTCATCGTCATTGTACCACCCTTAATCCCAATTTATTTGGAATCAGCGCAACATGTCTTTTTCTTCCATACTTCTCTTTTAGTCGTCATCTCGATAATCACCCCCTTTCTAGCCATATCATTAGGGATACGTAATGTTTGTTTTTACGAAATAGATGCGATAAATGAGAAAGGAGATGGGAAATGGTGGGCCCAAATGTAATAAGTTCAGATATTATCTAAAAAAAATTGACATATTATTTTATTTATCTTAGAATGTCAAAAATCAGCTCAATTCTCAATCTGGAAGCTGAGAAATACGAGGAAGACCGTTTTCGTGAGATTATCAATTAATTGAGTAATCGATACACAATTACAAAAATAAAACTTTAGCACTAGGTAATTATTAACTCAAAGTAATTAAATGTACTGTAGTTTATATACAATATAGTGCATTTAATTACAGTAATATTAATAAATAAAATATTAATTAAGTACTGAAAAAACAATATAATAATTGTCAATTTCATAACCATTAAAATCAGTCTTATATTTTTCTATGGCACTGGCGTGGAATCTGACTAACATTGACACTAGACAGTTGCTGACTCCTCCTTGGACTCATTTCATGTTTTCCGGTACATTTTTAACGACCACTGCTTTGTCTTTTACGGATTCTGACCATGCCTACCTTGTACGACCCTTGCTTTCATACTGGACACCGAAAAGCGCTCACACATTTGATTTGGAATTATTATTTTGGATTTTACCGCCGTCTGAATTTGGATTAAATATTGTTGAAAGTATGGATCGCGAGGGACTGATAAGTTTAAATATATTCATTCACACCATTGTCATCTCGTTACATTTAGGCCCAAGATTGTATGTAATCGTTTCCGTCTCCTTTACTAAACATGGGCGACACATGCAAAGGACAATGGCAGACTCCCGAACTTTGTTGACATTTTTTTTGCGTCTGCCGATGATACATATGTAAAAGTACAGAGTTTGAATTCCTTACAATTTTGTATTCAGCTATAATTTTATAAGAAGTCAGGAATTAAAGATATTCCAGTTTGAAGTTCACTCGTTCTAGAGGTTATGTTTTGTCTACAGACCCTAATTGAAAAAAGAAATATAGGAATATTTACTTACCACTTAGAATATCATTGATAGACATGCATTTTTAGAGCAAAATAAACTACGGGCTACGGAATTATAAGTGTAGCCGACAGCGACGTGCGTAGGTCTGCCACATGGCCCACATGCGAGGTACCTAAGCAAATAAATTCAATCTGCCTAGCCTTTTCCCAGTTATGTTGTGGTCGGCTTCCAGTCTAAGCCAATGCAGCTGAATACCAGAATTTTATATGGAGTGAGTGCCTGTCAAACCTCCACAGCCCAGTAAATGGGTAATACGATACCCCCCGTTAAGACTGGCTGTCAGACTTTTGGGCTTCTGACGACCCCGTTATGGGTCGTCGGAAGCCCAAAGATCCACGAATGACAGATGCCAAACGTGCTTTCCGAGGCACAGAGAAGTCTCGGTGTGTAGAGATGGTGACCCATCCACGAAAAAATCCCGGCAAGCGTAGGATAACCTGATGAATGGACCCGTGCGGCTAATATTATTTAGCCACGAGCTCCTCTATAAGTAAATAATGTTCAGAAGAATATTTATTTAATACTCTTAGCCAATTATCGTTAGGACAGTTATATATATGCATATTATATATGATTAATTATGTGGTAGGGGTAGATCATAATCAAAGGTACAGATACAAAAAACAACATTTATATTTTTTTCATAATTATTCCTAATCATCATCCCTAGCCACAACGTTCACAACTTCTTCACTGCCAGAAAATTCTCTTTGCAAGTTATTATAAACTGCAGCCATTGCAAGATCTCTGCATGTCTTGCAGCCATGGTCATTTTTCAAACCTTAAAAAAAGAACCGGCCAAGTGCGAGTCGGACTCGTGCACAAAGGGTTCCGTACAATTATCTATAAAAACGGCAAAACAATCTTGTTTGTTGTATGGGAGTCCCCTTAAATATTTATTTTATTCTGTTTTTAGTATTTGTTGTTATAGCCACTAACATTTGGGCCCATCATTTCCCATCTCCCTTGATATGCTTGCCTGTAGGAACAAGGACTTGTACCACACGGACAATGAGCTCGCTGTCGTCACAGAAACTTACGAATTTTGTCACTTTCCCGGGATGCCACGCACACTAACGTTAGTTTCTGTGATGCTCAATGAACAAACATCCGTGTTTCGTCAAAGTGTCTTCAGCACAAATCGTTCCAGTAGCATAAAAATTGCAAACTAATGGAATGGATCGGCAATAGCTGTGGATTTTCGTTCTTTAATAGCTGCATTTATATAATTTTGCTGCATTTATAAATTAATATAATTTTGTTTTTTTTTTTTTAAATATTATTACTGTTTGTATTTCCTGTGCGTGCCCCAAATAAAATATTTTTCTTTCTTTCTTTTTTTCTTTCATTCACCTTACTCTCATGAATGCCGCCCGGAACAATAAGGGCAGGTTGTTGCGCTACTTTATATTAGGTATTCAAAGTGTTGGTGTTGCCAGTAAAATTAAACTGTTTTGCATTAAACGATGATTTTCACCAAACGGCTCGCATCGCATTGGATCGGAAAGGTTACGAACGGATTTGGCGACAGCCGGTCGATGCATACGATCATAGGATGTCGATGCATACGATCGGCTCCGTACCGTCGCTTACGCTATTGTATTGCGTCTTCGCATTTCGCTATCGTATTGCGCCTAGTCAAATAGTTTCAGTCCTACCGTGTAGACGAGTTCTAATTTATGAAAATGGTTGAAGTTGACGTAGTATTGTTAGATATTGCATTTGAAAAAGAAGAAAATAATCATAAAACACCGAAGAGGAAAATAAAAATTTGGATTAATACGACGACAGGCGAACGGAGCCGATCGCGCGTCGCTGCATGCTTTCAGCTATGATCGCTTGTCGCGGAAGTCGCCCACGGTCAAGCTGCTGTGCGCGGTTTGGTAATAGGTATAGACTTAAATACTGTTTTTGTATTGTCCTTTATGTAACTGGTGTTTTTAAATGAAACTTGAAGTAAGAGGTAAAACTTTGTGTCTTTATTTCATCAACCTTAACAATATACACAGGAATATATTTACGACTATTACCGACCCAATCTAGGAGCGTACTGCCGGCCTCCGAGCCGGGCGGGCGCACCAGGCGATAAACCTTATTGCTGCGTCAGCGATAATGCAACATTGTGTCACTACACTGTGTATACGATTTAATATCGTTTAACCCCTTACCGCGACGAAGCATTCATGGCTTCTAAAGTTTGTTATTTTTTACAGTTTAACTAATCATTAAATTATCGTAAAATAACAGCCATTTTGCAAAATTTTGACAGTCTGTTAACGCGACGTGGGTGGTCCCGGGCCCGACGAGACCCGGGTGATTAAAACGACGATATCTCTAAAATTACGATAGGTAGCTCTCTTCAAGTTATATTTTAGGAATCGTTATTAAATTAGCTAACAGATTATGTATAGATTAGGTCCACTTTTGTTTTCTAATAAGATGTCAATTCTAGTTAGAATCTAGTTAGTTTTTTTTTTTTTTTTTTTTACTGAAGTCGTTTTAATTACAAAATAGAACCATTATTTCATAAAGTATTTGTTTTATCTTCATAAATATACATCATTTCACATTAATAAATAAAACGATCACACCTCCTTGAACATTTTTTTCTTATCACACATGTTTACATTATCGTGACTCATTTGTTTGCCCGTGCGCGCCGAGCGATAACAAAGGGTCTATTCATTGTTCAATTCCTTTGTAACTGAACGCCTAGTGGCTTGGGTTACTATTTTAATCTATTGTTTGGTTTTAACATGCATATCACAGACGGAGTTTCGGCTGCTACAAATATTTATTTAGAATGTATCGTATACCCAACCCAACCACATGAAAAATGCCTTAATTTGGCCGTAAAAAAACTACCTCTTGAACTTAGGGTCTCAAATTACATTCGGATCCTTTTTTTTAAATACAAATTAACATTCTATATTTTGAAGATATTTATAAATCGATAAGAACAATAAAAATGCATGCTGCCTTACAAAAACATTATGGGAATCAACGACAAAAACGCCCTACGAGGAGCCCTAACAGCAACCGAATTTGGCGGCCCGAGTAGGTATTTTTCATTTCAATTTTATGCAAGTATAATACGATAATATTTAAATTAAATGCCTAATATCAATAATACGATACATATAAATAAATGGAATAGCGATAGTTTCTATCATTCACATATTTACTAATATTATTACCTCGAAATAAGTTCCGGCCGGCGCGGGATGTCACTTTGCCGCCGCAACGGGTCACTATTTTCACTAAAATCACTATTTTCTGTTGAAATCTTTATAAATTACACTTTATAGGTAGTTATAACTGTTTATTAACTACCCAGGCATGATATTATACACGGTTACACCCACTTTCACTGCACTTTCACTTTATTTATGTTTTTTTGGCGGACTTATTTGATGTTCGCGTGGTGTGCGCGCAGCGTCGACTAAGCGGCCGAACGAATAGCCACTATTACGCGTCGTCATTCATTCAATGTACTTGACAAGGACAATATAGCTTTCTGTTTTTGTCTTGTAGACTCTGTGCAAGTTTGGTCAAGATAGAAACACTTTTTGTGAACGAAATTACTGCCAAAATTATGGCGAGAATTTGGGCCGCGCGCCACCTTCACACGCGACGCTTTTTTTTTGTGGCGCGCGGCGCCAGCTTCACACAGGAAGGAGAAGTGTTTCTTCTTAAAACGAAATGTTTTTTTTTTTGTATGTGGTAAATAATCTGTGTCAAAACTATTTGCGGTTATTTCATAACGCGGCCGGCGAGTGAAGTGCAACATTTTATTGAAACGTTTATCAGTGAAAAATAATAGTAATCAAGTGACTGAGATCTTCAATAAAAAATGTTGTTTACTCTTAGAACCATCGACTACGATAATAGTAAGTTATTTTTGTAATTAGTTTTATTTTCGTTTGATTTTTGACCGGTTTTTTGCAAACTCCAAATATGGCTTGGTATGCGTTCCCGTCAAAATACTGCCCGTCAAATATGGCTTCCTATGTACTCAAGCTTCTCTACTATGCTTTTTCAGAAATGGATCCTGCACGCTTCAAGCATGTAAATCCTATACTAGATGATGGCCTTTTGAGTGAAGATAGCTTGCTTCAGATTCTGACCTGCAATACGAACCTTCTTCTTCCCGCTTACCTAAAAAGACGCACATTATCGTACCTGAGTGTGAGTGTCACTCTCAGGTACGATAATGTGCGTCTTTTATACCTTTACAGTACTTGCAGGCTGCAAAATCCGATGCTTTTTGACTCCGATGCCGCGAGAAATCGGGGCACAGCGGACAGAGCTCCGACGGGATCTCATGGCGTCATGGAGAGTGCGATTGTCGCAACCCAGTGCACGCCATTATTGCGGCGATAAGTCCCCTCTTTGAGGAGTGGCTGGAGAGGCGCCACGGCGTCCTCACCTTCCGCCTGACGCAGGTCCTCACCGGACACGGCTGTTTCGGGAGGTACCTGTTTCGGATAAGGCGGGAGGAAACGTCCGGGTGTCATCACTGCGTGGATCGCCCGGAGGACACGGTGGAGCATACGGTGGAGGTATGCCCGGCTTGGGCAGAGCACCGACGTGTCCTCGTGGAGGCGATCGGTGGCGGGGGGGGATCTCTCGCGTCCGGCCCTGGTCCAGGCCATGGTACGGAGCGAGAGGGCATGGGAGGCCGTCACCTCCTTCTGCGAAGCAGTAATGCTCGCAAAAGAGGAGGCGGAGCGCGTGAGGTAGAGGCAAATTTCGCACCCTCACGCCCCTAGCCGCCGCAGAAGGAGACGCCCTGAGCGTCGGGAATCGATTGCCGATTCCCGGCCACCGTAGGCGCGGGCTTGCGGACGGTGAGCAATGGGTAGCTCGCCGTCCGGTAAGAACCAAGCCCGGGTCGACGGCGCGTTGTGTTCCTCGCGCGCCTCAAAGAGTGTCAGCGAGTGAAGGGGTCCGATGAGACCATTGCCTGCCGGGGTTGCGGGAAAGTCCGAAAGGGATACCGTGGCCCCCTGGCATTGCACAGGCAACAGAAGGAACACGGGTGGGTTTTAGTCAGTAAGAGTCTGACACGCCCTCCCACTCCACCCAGAGCGGGAGACGTCATTTGATGATTTCCCACCCCAAAAAAAAAAAAAAAACTCTGCAAAATCGAAAGGTAAAACAGTAAAAAAAGACCCGATTGTATGGAAGAACGAAAAAATGGAGCCGTCGAAGAACATTTTAAATTCACAGGCAACACGAATTTGCCGGAAGTAATGAAACAATTGGATTCACCAGCCGACTTTTTCAGTTTTTCTTCACGATATAATTGATTCCATAGTTGAACAGTCAACAACAAAATTTACATGCCATTGTTTGATTTTGAGCTTGCAGTTTGTGAACATGCGTACAGCAGGGAAACTGTTCTCACAGGCAAAAACAACGTGGTCATCCAGCCAGCCTTCTGGGAACACCGACGATGTCTAGAGCTGGAACTCCATTGGGCCGAGCTGTCACTTCATCAAGCCGAGCTGTCACTTCATCAAGCCGAGCTGGCACTCCATCAAGTATGCCTGATTCTCCTATATCTTCAAAAAAACTCCGAAAAGCACCAGCATATGCCACTACGCAGCAACATATGACATCAAGATATGCCACTGACGTCCGTACGCACTGACAGCATTGGCCACTTTCCTGTTTGGGTAAAAAAATAATCGTCAATTGTGTCAAAACTGCTCAAAGTTATGCAGTTACACAAAAAGTGAAAAATGCGAGGTCTTCATAGGCTATAATGACAAGCAGAACTGCTTCAAAGATTTTCACAAAATGTAGCAGCTATGCATACAAAGCCAGATATGTCCTTACTTGATTTTCACTAGAATGCATACGAGGCCAGATGTGGCTCTTTCATGTAATTTCATTATTTTTTTCTTTTTTTTTTTCTTTTTACTGATTTATGTTTAATAAAGATAAATAAACACGTTTCTACGAATAAAACATTTTTTATTAACCTCCATCATAATTCATGCAGTAAGGGGTTAAAGATTGTAAAATCCGTTTCGATCCGATGCGATGCGAGCCGTTTGAAGGAAATCAACCTTTAGTTTTAAAATATATTAAATATAACACACTCATTAGGGTTCGTGGGGTCGGGTTTCTGTATCTCTCTTGGTCCGGCTCCTCATCCCAGACCTGTTCCAGATAAGTACACTACCAGTACAGGCCTGGAGTTTGGAATGCGCAATCCCCACCACGACGTCAACGTAAAGATATGGCGGTGGGGAGATCTACGGGAAAGAAATTCTACGGGGTAATGTGTAGCATCATCTTGCTCCACAACACTGTTAACCGATGGAGATGTAGGTATATCACTTCGCTCTTTTCAATTTGCCAGAGACTACTGTGGTTGCTCGCTGCAGTTTGATCATTTTTGGGCATTAAAATGGCTCGTTTACACACCCAATAATTCTCTTGATACCTACAGTATTGAACTGATTTCACCGTACACCAGACGAATCAGGTCTTCTAAAGTGGGAACTCCTCTACCAAAAGTCTCTAGTAGAGCCACCTGGCAACGGTACTCTGGTAGAGTGTCTTTATCAACTTTTAGAAGAACATCGGAGATTTTTTAAGCATGTGAATTCCCACAAAGCCGAGCTCGCATGTTGATGGTCAAGCGCAATCTATGAACTCGCAACCATAGAGCCGACCTTTTCAACGAAGCATTCACCTCGTCAGCCATAGTTCCACGCTCCACCGCATTAATTTAATTCTTGCTAATAATGTTAAAATAATAGCAAAAGATTTAAGGCAAAATAACAAGTAGGATTTAATATCAAGTGACAGTGACTATGCAATGCTTACGGCACTTTAGCTGGGCCGAGGCAGCGCTACTAATATGCCGCAAATAGAGCCACTCTATACACTTCCAATTTTTTTTAAAGTATTTCATGCATATTGGTTTTTGTGATTTTGAACTTCTTTACAATATGCTTTTTGAAGTAAATAGCAGTAAAAATATTGTGGTTATAACATTAGGTTTATTGTGCGAAAACATTTTATTTTTATAGTCTTTATCTGTTCAATATTCAGTACAGAACCTTGTTTGTTTTGTGACTCTAAAGTGCTTGTGACGGGACGTTGCAATTTCCCATTGTTTACTAGGTTTTCCTTTTTTATTGAATTAATAGGTTATTCGAACATATATATAACTTAGACATATTAGTATTACAATATGTAAAAAAAAACCGGCCAAGTGCGTGTCAGACCACGCACAATGAAGGGTTCCGTAGTTGGAATTAATGAATCGTAAGAACAAACTTAACTTTGTTATTGAAAAACATGTTCTCCCATACGAAATATATGTGAGAACATGTTTTTTGCAAATTTAAGTTGGTTAATTATTACTCGTAAACTTGTAAAGCCGACTTAAGTGTGATAGTTTTCCTTTAAACCTCGTTATATATAGGTACTACTACCGTGACATTTGAATTTCTAACTAGGGAGGCACTTGACTCTAACGAAAATTGGTACTTTAAAGCTTGATAAGTCACGAACGGTTTACTTAATCAATAAACGGTCTTCACAAGCTCGTAATATTTTTTAAAGACCTATTCAACAATATTCCACACTATGGGAAGGACGAAAAAAAAAATATCATCCCCACTTTACATGTAGGGGAGGTACTTGTGTGCCTTTGCTTGTTGTGCCAAATAAATGTATTTTCTTTACCAATTTAATAAATTTTTTTTTCAAAATTTTATTTTACTACTTTTTTGGCGTCATTAACGTGTTTATTCATACTAAATTACAACTTTCTAGTAACAATAGTTTTTGAGCCAAACCGGGGACAGACAGACGGACATGGCGAAACTATAAGGGTTCCTTGTTGACTACGGAACCCTAAAAAGAATTTAAAAAAATATCCATAGGTGATGTAAAAATAAAGAATCATTAAAAATACGAATAGTTGGGAATCGAACTAACAACCACTGGTTTGCAAATATATCGTCCAACCCCTTAGTGCTGTTGTTGAAAGCTAAAATAGCCGTTCATATATTTTATGATTGACTGCATAGCTCCATAAAGGTATAGCGTGATGATAATCATTTAAAAAGTTAAATCGGTAACCATCTGCAATATCCTAAAATTTTGGCGCTTCCTTGTACAATTTGCGGAGAAGAATACGAACATAATATAATATTGCTCATCCCCCATAACAAATAGCGTGATAGTTTAATAACTTTATTACCCTACAGTTCGACCAGACTTATATGGGAATATCTTTGGAAAATTTTAACAGATTCTGTCTAGTAGAATTTGCGTGATGCAGGAACATACATACAGAAAACAGACACATAGATAAAAATTGTAAAATCTATATTTTCGCCATTAGGATCGACTGCAGACCTCGTAGCAATATCTTTTTTTCAAAAATATGCAATGTACAGTTTTGACTTCGCTTCGATTTAATTATATGTATAGATTACTTATGACTTAATCCAGACAAGCAGTGAAAACCTCCCCCAAAAACTTAATTCGCCGTTTAGCTCGTCGATTTTCAAAAAACCCTAATACTTGTCTATATATATGTTTCATCAAAAGAATTATTACCGTTATTCGAGATAACTGGCAGCAAGTTAAAATTCTTCCGTAAAAACTTTAGCACTTTTAAATCCCTTTAAAATCAGTTCATCATTATTAGTTTTGAAAATAATTAATAATGACACTCTTTATTATTCATTTAAGAAAGTATTCGTGCTATGTCTCAAGTTTATTAAGTAAGAAATAAGATTTTCCATACAATATAATCCCCCTTTTTAAAGATGTCCAAAAACCCCTTCATTGTGCATTTTGCAAATGGCTTCCTTTTATAATGTACGGGTAAATAATAAAAGGAAGCCGTCTGCAAAATTACACATTCCTCAGCCCAGTAGTTTCGGCTGTGTGTTGATATCAGTCAGTCAGTCAGTTTCTCCTTATGTATACATAGAAGACTGATGGAACCATGGCAAAAGCTAGTCAAAAAGTGAAACATTCCGAACACTATGAGTTTTAATGAGACCACAACGCCAGATAATGGTCCTTAACGCAGTCCAAATAAATCTAGTATGAAACTCTTTACATAAACAATTATGTAGGAACCAATATTAAAATGCTTTCATGATTCCAGCCAGAAGACAACTCCAATTACAACCAACCGACGATGCGATATGCTGCCTCAAAAATAATTGACAAAACGATGTGCAAAAAATCCTATGAAACATTGGCCAATATGGGTGAATTAATAGATCAATTCATGATTTGTACTTTAAACCAAGGCGAATTTACTGATAAAGGAGAATTTGTAAAGATCAATCGACCAAAAAAAAAAGTGAAATGTAATGAAAAACTATTTCTAAATAACCCAGGGCTTATAAACGATGAAATAGTGCTGTCACCGAATACGTCCGTGACCAATGACAGTTCAATTGTAAGTGTTCTTTACAAAACGATTTGATTGAGCTTCAAAGCCAGCACGCGTAGTCTGACCAACGCGCAATGTAGACACGGAAAAAACGAAACACAATACTGATTGTAGGAAAATTCCTACGGAGCAATGTCAAATATGAAGAAAATAAATGACACGTTGGATAGAAAGAGACATGTCTATCCTTCGTAGAATAGGGGATGTGAGAGGTGGAGGTCCACCTCTCACCTCCCACCTCTTATAGCACAGTATTATTTTAATCTTACTTCAGTGTGGCCGTCTTGTAAAATCTCTAGAGAGGTGTTGGAGTTGCCAACTTTTTTTGAAAAAAATAACTTACCTATATGATAAGTATTTTTTTTTCAAAAAAAGATAAGAAGATACTAAAGATACTAGATTACTCTACTAGATACTTAATTTTTTTCCTATATAAATATAGGAAAAATATTAAGTATCTTGAAGAGAAAAGGTATTTTTGGAATTTAAGTTTGTATTCCCATAATAACATATTTTTGGGTACTTCTAGCAAACTAACAATTTTTTGTTGTATTTGATAGTTTCAAAGCTAAATTAACAACTAAAATTTAGATATAAATTACTCTTTTTGTATTAAATTTATGGACGATCTGTTTCTCTCTCCTCACCTCTTCAGATTAATTACCGAAAAAGCTCTAAGTGAAAGCTAAAGTGATGAAGATCAGCAAATAAATCAGATCCATCTTTAAGATTGCCATTTTTGTCAAGTGATTTTTCTCTGAAAATTCTTCTTTTTTGACTTATAAGAATCGACAAATATCAGTAATTACCCATGGGTAACACTCATGATGTGAGTGTTTCGTTTTACGCATCACAGTAAAAATTAGAAATGAAGTATTTTTGCATAGTTTATTTTTATGGAAAAGCATATTTATTGAAAATAAAGTAGGATACGTTATTATAAAGTATGGTTGGCAACCCTAGGTGCTGGCCACTTCTGGGGAGAAGTGATCATGTTACGCGAGCCGCTACGAGTTAAAAAAGGGAGTTGAGCAACTTACTTAATAAAAAGCATTGTACATTTGAATTTTAAGTACAAGTTCTTGAAAAGTGTCACGCAGTTTTGATACATGTACCATGTGATTATGAATACTGTTACAATTCATCAGCATCATATGGCGTGGTCCTTAGCCCTTTGGTATCCAACAACTATTGGCGTGGCATACACACGTGCTAGTGTTTTAAAATCTGTCCTTTTTCAGTGTGAATATGACGACGACGTCAGTTATCATGATACCCTGATAGATGCCACACGCAGAGATGAGGATACAAATCAAACTTCTAGTGATTCGTTACGAAACATGAACAGAACTGTTTTTAACACCAGACGGAAATATGGAATTTGTCAGGTTGGTAGTCTGTAGTTTACTTGCATGACCAGCCGTCCGACCAGTTACAGCCAAACTTTCTTCTTGGTCGGAGCTTCTACGGCCAAGACCGCGGCCGGTTGTGAGACCAATCGAGGTCGTGCCGCATAGTGCGTAAGGTCTCTTAGGTATATTAACAAATTATTATGTTTTCAAACATTAGACCTCTTTGTCAAGAATTTCATTCGGAAAAGTCCTACTACAGAAAAATATTTCGTTATTATTTAAAAAAAAACCCGCCAAGTCCGAGTCAGACTCACGCACGAAGAGTCCATACCGTATTAAGATCGAATAAAAAAAAGCCGAAAAAAAAAACAAGTTTCTTTTAAGGGGACCTCTTTTAATCATTTTATTATTTGTTGTTTGTAAGGATCGTAGCAGGATCTGTAGTTTCTGCCAGTACCATAAAGTCACGCCTTCTTCCCAAGGGGATAGGGAAGAAGGCGTGAGTTTATGGTACTCTGTGCAAAAAGTACCGGGAAAGTTATGCTGATAGTTTTCTTGGATTACCGGTGTGTGTGCACTACGAATTTCTTCCAGAGAGACAAATGGTGAATTAAGAGTATTATTTAGGCGTCATAGACCTCCACCGTGCCGAAAACGGCCAGATTTGGGGAAAGACATGTCGATGACATTCATGGATTTTGCACTATGATAATGCCATCATTGTGCAAGAGCTTTTAGCCAAAAACTCGACGAATGTTATCGACCAAGCTTCGTACTCACCTGATATCTGAGGCTAAAATTACCGGGGTTGTAACGGATGTCGTATAACGGATGAGGATGTGGATGAGCATATCGAGATATTCGGGTTTGAGGATGTGGATGAAGATACTGATATTGGAAAATTCCTTACTGAGGATGCGGATGTGGATGTCGTACAAAAACTGCTCTTGTTTTTGACACCTGACACACACAATCATACCACCACCGAAGGGGCCTACTTTGAAGGCATTAAAAAAATGATGAAGAATAAATTACTTTTTTAGTTTTTTTGAACAAGTCCCGTTACTTTTTACAAAGAATGTATGTATATGTCGCAGGCAAATTGTATGATTCGTCATTTTACAAACGGCGGCGCCGTCAGTTTACAAATCGTTCAATTGTTATTATTTCGACATTGATTGTTATTGTAGGCTGACCATCGTTAAGCACAGGTTGGACAAACCATACTTTATTCCAGCAATCAGGTACCTATTATGTTACCGTAAAATTGTGACAACCGTTAGTTTATAATTTAGCGAGCGCTACTTCCAATTTGCTCGCAGCTAGGCAGGCTATTTAGTATTGGCGCAAGGTGCGTTACGTCACATGCAAGTTTAATACCAGCAGTGCTATTCTATACAAATCTCACGGTGAAAACTTAGGTGAACTGAGCGTGTCAATAGTGTCCATCCCTAGCATCAGTGGAAGGACAGCCCACTTCACCTGAGCTATCACCGTGAGATTTTTACAGAATAGATCGGCAGTTCACAATTTGTTTTCCGTTAACTATAAAAAAAATATGCGTTAAATTGTAAATTGTTTGTTACAGTTAAAAAAATTCGTCAATTTTGTAACAATAATATTCCGCAGGAGTCCTCCAAGCACCAAATTCCATGGACACCTTTACTTTTTCACGTGCCGGATAAATAAAAACTTCAATTTTGGCGCGGCATTTGCGTTTCCGCGGCGTTTAAATTGTCTATCATATGTTGTGGCATATTATAAAGTGACAGGCAATTTACATTTTGCTTTAGGCATTTTACAAATCCGCCAGCGTTTGTAAACGGACGGTGCCGTTTGTAAAATGACGAATCATACAATCTGCCTACGACATATAAATTTGTTGTTATAGCGGCAATAGAAATACACAATCAGTGAAAATACAACTGTCTCCCTATTACGGTTCATGAGATACAGCCCACTGACAGACAAACAAACAGCGGAGGCTTAGTAACAGGGTTTTGTTTGGTAACTTTCAGGTACGGAACCTTAAAAAACAACTATTCCATACAAAAGGACGATCAAAATTTATGGAAATGCAAATTTTTTCTAACGTGTATTTTAAGTTGGTCAAAATAAAAAAAATACTTAAGTAATAATCATGTATGTTGGTAGAACTGTTCCGGATGAAACCCTTTAGAAAAAGTGTATTTGACTAATCTATTTTAACGTCTTCAGAACGACCACGGAGGGCCACTTGTCACTTGGGTTGGTGGCCGTGAGGTTCTCATCGGTATTGCTTCTGTATTCAGAGTATCTGATGAATTTAAATGCATGGGACCCTATTTATATACGAGCACACAATGTAACGGAGCCTTTTTAGATTGTATATTATCTAATTCAAATGAAGATGATCTCCACGAAGTAATACCCGAGTGAGTCATACATTTTGTCGTGTTTTTTTTCTGTTTTTTTTTTTTTTTTTCGTCCTTTAAGATCATATCCGCCTGAAACACAGGATTACCTAGTTCAGGCACGTAAGTCTTAGGAATATAATTTACATTTAAGCAAAACTATACAAAGGACATCACCCACGTTCCATATATTTTTGGACCAAATTTAAAAATGGCGGCCAAAGAAAAAAAATATGATATTATGTTAGAACCTTTTCTCCTTACATTTTTTATTACTGCACCAAAATTGTAAAACCATTGCCCTCGGTTTCATTTGAGTTCAAAATTCTTTATTTCTATGAAATTAATTTTAAAAAAAAGAACTATCCTGATATAGCATTACAATAGTTAAACATATATATATTTATTTAATTACTTAACTATACAACAACAAGTCAAAAAATTAGTCGAATAACCCGCCCCTAACTGTTCCCGGCGCAAAGGTGCCCATATCGCTTGCAGCATTACCACGTTGGATGGCAATGGCTAACCTTTGCACCAAGAACGATCCGGAGCGGGAGTCACCCGTTTTATCACGGAGCCTGTGCCCTATATCATTAATGAGCTTCTTGGCCTCAGTGCCCCAACACCCCATGGACTCAACGGCAACGGGCACAAAAAGGTAACGTTCCGCCAACAGAGCGTACTTCACCCTCTTCCTTACAGCAGCGTCTTCAGCTGCAGCCGACGGCGAGAGGACCGTGCGACCAAGGTGGCTGGCCGCAACAGTGCTGACGCAAGTTGCGTCCCATATTAGGCACTTGCCGTTGCTCCAAGGCACCAAAGTCAGCCCATCCGGCCGCTTGCCGTCAGTCCTGGACAGACCCGGCGGCTCCAGTACGCAGGGGACATCTGCCGACACGAATGCCCTCCTCACAATATCATTGAGCGCATGGTGACGCGGGAACCTCCCCGAGCAACGACGACAACTCAAAGCGTGATGGCCATCGGCCTCCACCATAGAACCGCAGGTGCATCTGTGGGGTTCACACACCTTGCAGCCCAGGCGGAGGGCCACCGCCACACGCAAAGAGTCATCATCAAGCAACGTGCCCAGGTGAGGCGAAGGAAGCGCGTGCAACCATGCTCCCGATTCTGGCTGCGATACAGCCCTGAGTGGCTAGATCAGCCCCCGAGGAACCCACCAACATCTGCTCCTGGATCAGCTTAGACGTGACGTCATCCCAAGCTCGCTGAACATGCGTTGCGTCGGGGCTTGCTGCACCCATGTTGAGGACAGACCAAGCTGACCCGGCATCCAGCATAAATGGTATGTTTGCCCCATCGCCATTGGAATGTAAAATAACGAACACGAGGTCAGCCACTCCATAAGTCGACGCCAGGAAAGCCGACAGGCCCACATCATGCACACACCGCACCCCAAGACCCCCGAGCCGGATAGGAAGAGCTGCCTGCCTCCACTGCGCATCATTAAAATACACATTCAGGATCGCCTCAACCGAAGATTTTAAAACACAGTCAAAAGAACATACCTCATCAGGGCAAAGCCAGGTGGGAGCGGTCCGCAAGAGATATGTAATCTTGGGTAAGGCAAAACACATGCGCAACAACAAAATCGCAACGTGCGCGGAGAGATCCTTGAGACGTTCCCGAGCATTGAGTAGAAGCTGTTTACGGGAGGAAATGGCTTCTGGCACTCCGTCAAGAAAAATGGGAGATCCCAAAAGGAAGAAAGAGATAGGAGAAAGTTCCTTGAGACCAGGTAAATGAGACCCAAAGCGTGAGAAGTGTGAACGAGCACCAACGCCACAGGGAAAAAATTCGCACTTAGAGGAATTCACCTCCAGACCCAGCTCCTTAAGTTGAGGAACAAGAACCTCCAGGTCCTGGCAAACTTCTTCCAGTGATCCACCAATAATGCCATCATCGAGGTACCACAGGTTCAGAGACGATTTCAACCCAGAGATGACTTTGTGGATTGCTAAACTGAACACAAGTGGCCCCAATGGATCCCCCTGCTGCGCTCCCACTTGAGACGAAATGAGACTATCACTAAAGAATAGATTAGAAGGAGAATAATATACCTGATAGAGAAAGGGGTATAGAGAAGGAATTTTATCCTTGACCTCACTCAAAAGAACGTCTCTTTCTAGGGTGTTAAAAGCATTGCGTATATCAAGTTTCAGCACCACGCAGTCCGAGTTCTCAGGATCCATGACGAACGCACGCGTCGTCGCATGGATAGCGGCCTCGCACCCCCGACGCGTCCCAAACCCTAGTTGATGCGGCTTCAAGTATTCAGACATAGCTACCCTTACGGACCGGCACGCCAGCTTAGCTGTCAACCTTCTGAACACGCTACCGATGGCTATTGGTCTCAGGCCTCCGTCTTTTTTCTTGAGTGCGCAAAGAGAAGCACCATAAAAATAAGGACAAACTATAAAAAATACTGTAATGAGAAAATACAACCTGTCTGTAGTGGTTTTTTATTGTGGTATTTTGTTTTTTGTGGTTTGTAGGATTTCCTAAAAATAAAAATAAAAAAAAATAAAAAAATGTGCCGTAATAAAAAATGTTAAGGAGAACAAGTTCTAACAGAATATTGGGTTTTCTTTCTATGGCCGTCATTTTCAAATTTGGTCCAAAATGGATGATGTCCTTTTTATGCCTTGTAATTTTTTGAATAAATATTATTATATTTATATTATTATATCTTTATGGTCATACCGTACCCTGCCGTACCTCGGAAAGTATGTTTGAGCCTTTGGGCCCAGCTGTCATTTGTAGATTTTTAATCAGTCGTCGGGGTAGTCAGAACCCTGAAAGTCTGACAAACAGTCTTACCAAGGGCTATCGTGTTACCCAATAACTGGGTTGTGGAGGTCTGATATGCAGTCGCTTCATGTAAAATACTGGTATTCAGCTGCAACCGGTTATACGGGAAGCTGACCCCAACATAGTTGGGAAAATTTTAGGCAGATAATGATGGTCAAGTGCTTGCACAATTTGAGAGGGGCGTTTGTCCAGCAGTGATTTATGAAACTAATGCCAAGTTGATCCCTACTTACTGCTTCATATTATCCATTCGTTTGAAACAGGTAGCCTCAAAATCAAAATATTTTATTTCATATAAACCTATATGGGCACTTATGAAACGTCAGAAGTTAGGTGCACGGTTACAAATTTTGGTTGTTTCCTATGGAGAACAGCTGGCAAGAAACTCCACGGTTACTCTTATAAAAATAATTGTGATTTACAGTATTTTCAAACAACACTCTCAATTGGTATGGAAGTACAGTGTAGGCCTTTCAACAATTACTACCCGTACTTGTTGAAAGGCTTTTAGTATTTTTTAGTTTAAGACTTCGCAAATTCATATTTTTCTCTTTTTGTTCTCACACAATATTGTTTATAATTCTTTCTGATTTCTCCTTTCGCGGGTCTGCTGGAAGAAATTTCTTAAGAAATAAGCAGTACCTTTGTGCTCAAATTATAATTTATGTCGTATCTCTCTGTATTTTACTGTGTGTACATAAATAAATAAATACAATCATACAAATCTATTTAAACCAAATCACATGATTGTCCTTGCCACATAGTTTTTGAAGTTTTTTTTTTAGTCTCAGTTTTACACACACGTATTTACATGATTTAAAAACTAACTGACTTAAAATAATAAGAATAATATGTACAAGTATATTTAAAAAAGGGGGATGGGGGGGATAATAATTAGCCCTACAATTATTGTAGGGCATAAAAAAATAGGCCGCATCGCTGTCAACAGGAAAAGTGACCAAAAGTCTGCGAGTATGTCATGCTCACTCAAATGTCTCGCTGGTGGTGGCGTGTGTGTTGGATCGTTGAGTTCCCTTCAAAATGGTTGAGCTAAACGGTGCTGATCCATGCGTCATGTTCGTGAACGGGCGCCATCAGTAGGGACTGGTCATCTCTTATCTGCCACGGCTTATTTTAATTTTTGAATTGTTTTTAGCTTTTTATTACGGACGCTTTTTACGTGCACGTCTTTCTACATTGTTCTCAGAATATTATTTTTTTAAAGAGTGTCCGTTGATTCTCTTGTTCGTTCTTCTCCATAGAAACCTACGCTTTGGAATGGGCAACTAGCTTCATATTTCTGACTGACTGACCCCTTGACAATTCAAAAGTGCCAGTAAATGGTTTAATTGAAATAAATGCTTTGAGTTTGAGTTTTGTCGTACCCACTGAAAATAATCTGCCAGCGCGCACCTTTCGCTTGTGGGTAGGAACTGCATAGCAGTAGTATCACCCAGCATAGTGCCTATGTTGGGTGATGGTTGCGCCTGAAGCCAGAGGCCCGACTCCCACTCACCCACAATCAGTAGGCGGGCACACTCAGCAGTATTGGTGGACGTATCAATAAGATTATTCCGTACCAACCTGCAGAGCGGCTCATCCCACTGCCTCTGGGAAAATGGGTTCACGGACCGATCTGTATTCGGGCAAGCTGCTTTCCAGGCAAGCAAGTCAAGCAAGGCACTTTAAAGTAAACCAGGCAGGGGGCTAATATGTCCCGGTCAACTTTTCAGGGCTGCGGACAGAGGACAGGAACGCGGGTAAGCTAATACTGGTAATTTTGCGGACGCCGAGGCCACCAAAATGGGTAATGTGGCTTGCAGCCACGCTCGGTCGTCCAAGGCCACATTTAAAATGGATGTTAATATGCAGAGAATAATATGGTAAATTTTGTCCAAGAGGAGTGACTGCTTCCATAAAGGGGAAGAGCTTAGAAAAAATATAAAATTTGGACCAAAACAACCGTATCCAATGAGGGTGAATGCCGAATATAAATTAATTTTGGAGAGTAGGTAGGTATGTCCGAAATGTCGTTGAAGTTTTTACATAGTTTGAGTGTAACTACAGGTATTACTGACAAAGTTCACTATTGCGAACTTGAACTATAGTTGTTCCAAGGTTTATTGGGGCCTCTAAGCCATAGTATGTCAAAAGCGTATTTTTACAACAATGACGAGTAACAGTAACCATCTGAGTGATGGGTACTGGTACTCGTTTATTTTACTTTCAACCTCTTACAAATGAAACAAAAAAACACAGTTCTATACTAATTCGATGTGTACGATTGTTTACTAAGCGTTCATTAATAAGAGGTAATTTTTATGAACACTGGATACATAATATTAATAATTTAATACATTAGATGGAACTTATTATGCGACAGTCCACCGATCCAAAGAGGCTATGATACAGTTGAGAGATACATATCTTGGGAAAACCATCCTTCTGGGTAAGTGAGTTTAAAAGTATAAAGAGAATAATCAAAATCTGCTAACCGACTTCCAAAAAAAAACACTACGAAGTGAAAAATAACTTTGATTTTGGAATACGGTGTCTTGGGTTTTTTATTTTAGTTTTTTTGCCACCGCCTTCCGAAATCAAAGTTATTTTTCACTTTGCAGTGTTTTTTTTTTTGGAAGTCGGTTTTATTTTTTGTGAAAATGTTTATATTTTTCACTTTTTAGTTGTGGTACCTACACAAAACCCCCACAAAAATTTGAATACCAAGTAAATTACAGTGACAGGAACTATTAGAATATCGTCCACATATACACTCGAGAGCAATGAATCCGGGTCACTTAAAGAATCCTAAAAATCTCGGAAACTAAAAATGCTAGGTTAATGCAATAAATTGTATTTAATAGACAATGTAATACTCCTTAAATGAAGGTATTAAAACTTCTTAGTTATTGTAAAGTTATATCATAAAAAAATCAAATTTGAAAAAGGGCCACTTTCGAAGATGGAACTACGAAATTACAGCATTTGGTTTTGCTTTTGTTTGTAATCTGTCATTTATGTGGGTACATAAACCATGTTGATAGTGCTCTATATTCATTATTCAAGCTGAAATTATGTCGCTTACGCCTGAAGAATGCATCAGAATACTTACAATGCTGGAAACCGGCCGGAGTCAGCGCGATACAGCCAGGACTGTCGGTGTGTCGCTGTCAACAGTACAAAGAGTTCTCCGACGTTACGAAGAAACTGGTTCTAACCTACGCAGACCAGGAACGGGCAGAACCAGGTGTACCACAGCACGAGAAGACCGATACTTGGTGAACACCATGCTTCGAAATCGCTTTCTTACAGGAACTGAACTCACAAATCAGTTTCGACGCCTCGGAGGAAGTAACCCAAGTGCATGGACAGTAAGACATCGGCTTGCTGAATCTAACTTAAAACCCCTTAGACCTGCAAACGGCCCTAAACTGGAGCGTGGGCATCGTATTTCAAGACTAAGATATGCCCAGAGCCACGTAAATTGGAGTATTGAAGATTGGTCAAAAGTTATGTTCTCCGACGAATCAAAATTTATGCTCTACAAGCACGATGGAAGACACAGAGTGTATCGAAGACCAGGGGAAAGATTCAAGCAAGCATGCATCGAAGAAAAAGTAGCCTACGGTGGTGGGTCTGTACTTGTGTGGGCCGGAATTTCTTCTGAAAGTCGCACAGAGCTGGTGATCATAGAAAACGGCTCTTTAACTAGCGAAAGATATGTGGAAGAAATCCTCAATGACCACGTTGGTCCATTTATGGTCAATTTAGGTGAGGATGCTATATTTATGCATGACAATGCCCGACCTCATACAGGTAGGATTGTGAATGACTACCTTCAAGAGATGAACATTACTCGTATGGAGTGGCCAGCGCGCAGCCCGGATATCAACCCGATCGAGCATGCTTGGGACGAGCTAGGCAGATGCGTAAAACAACGAAACCCTCCCCCAATCACGCTTCGTGAGCTCAAAATTGCTCTCACAGAGGAATGGGAGAATATTCCCCAAAATCGTATAAGGAACTTGGTGTACAGCATGCCAAACCGCGTAAACGCAGTAATGGAAGCACGAGGAGGCAATACGAAGTATTAAAATTCAAGAAAATCGTAATAAAGTTCAAAAATTTCATGTTTCCTATTTTTGTTTTAAGGAGAGATCAGCAGTTTTTTTCTTTATGTAATTTTGTGTTAATAAAATGTATGGTGACTCATATTTTTTTTACTTTCATTTAAGGAGTATTACATTGTCTATTAAATACAATTTATTGCATTAACCTATCATTTTTAGTTTCCGAGATTTTTAACATTCTTTAAGTGACCCGGATTCATTGCTCTCGAGTGTAGTAGGTGGGAAAAAAATGTATTATTGAGGCTAACTCAAAAACCCTTCATCAGATCTTGACCAAATTTATATGGGACCATTTCTGAAGTATGCCCTTCAAAAAAAAAAAACAGAATCATCAAAATCGATTCATAAACGACGAAGTTATCCGCGAACACACATAAAAAAAACCTCCTTTTTTAATTCGGTTAAAAATGCAGCCGAGCCAGAAAAAAAAGGCTACAAAATATGCTTCTTACAAGAATCAGAAACATTTTTTCCTTAAAGGAATGAAACGCCCTTCATTCAGCCTTTTTTTAAATTGTGCTCATCAATTATATCAAGGTGAGTAAGATGATTACATAAAACTTGTAATTTTTGCAGGACTGCAGATAATAAAAGGAATGCAACCGCAAAACATAAAAAAGAAAGAAGGGACTTGAAAAGTCCCCAGGCATTGCAAAGATTATTGCGATTTGATATGTTCGTAAAGATGGTGAAAGATCAATCCACGGCAATTTTACGACACAAGCGACAACGCGTTCAGTGAAAGTTTTATGTATTTTTTTTACATTTATTAAGCGGTATAAAAATTACTTAATTAAGTAATTATTATTATCAAATAAATTGTTTTGTTGTACTATCTCCTTCTCTCTCCTTAGTCAAAGCTATTTATTTTATAAACGAGCTTCTGCCGGCGGCTTCGTTCACGTGGAAGTCGTAATATACCACAATAAACTACAGACATAACAGCAACATTTTTATAAAACTTCCCTTTAAACTACGTACGTTTGAAGTTTTGTTCTCAGTAGCCAAACATATGCAGAGTCAGGACTGGTGACGCGGGAGCAAGTGACGTAGTTGCCTGTATGAGAAGCAGCTTGTCCTGAGGTCGACACCCGCAGATACAATCACAATCACACAATCACCCTTTTGAGGAAAGACCATTTCAGACAAGTGAACCTGTCCAGTCAGTGCAAGCATTTGTCAGTAATCCTGGAGCTCAACTCAGAATTAAATAAAACTTGATGGCAAGCGCAGTTTATGAACTCGCGACCATAGAGTCGACCTTTTCAACGAAACATTCATGCCGTCAAGCCCTAGTTCCTCGTTCCTCCCCTCAGGCAGTGTTTGCCGGAAATCGCCACTAAGCAGAACTGTGACACCACCATCAGCTTCCACTGCTTTCCTATTTGCCATAATGCATTCATCCCATACGATGAAAGCGCAATCTCTAAGCACTCGCCCCTTGTCACTCTTGCGTGACATCCCACAAACTGGCGTTTCGTTGTTCTCTAAATCCATGGGAATCTTAAACATGAAATGCGCTGTTTTGCCACCAGGAAGCAATGTGGCAGCGATTTCAGAAGACGCTACCACGATTACAATTTGGCATTACCTCCTGACCTCTGCAAAGATGCCAGTGGTAATAAATGTTTTTTCCTGTTCCACCAAGAGCATCCAAGAATTTTTTTTGGACTATGGTGTAATAAGTTGAAATACAAACCTTAATCGAAGCAACAACCGTATTCGAAGATCTACTGTTTTGACTGTGGAATATGTGGAAGAGCACCCATTCATAATGGATTATTTGGTGGAAGTCAGAAACGTCAGACAGGTATGTAAAAAAACAGCCTTACAATATATGGATATTCGTAGTTACCTACTTAGTTCTGCTTCGTTGGTCTAGTGGTCGCAAGTGCTACTGCTGAGCATGAGGTCCTGGGTTCGATTCCCAGGTCGGGCAAAGTGTTTATTGGGTTTTTCCATCAGGAATTTCTCAGGAGAAGCCCAGAGTCTGGATTTGTGCCCGGCTCGCCCCCTATTACATGAGACTTAAACATAACTGGCGAAATGTGGGTGTACTATAAGTACACCTCTGCCTAACCCTTCAAGGATTACAGGCATGATGTTATGTTATGTTAAATATGTCGTAGTTAACTTACGAGATCTAATCTTCTCAACTCAGAGCCCTTTAGAACTTTTAACTCTTACATCTCATGACGGACTGAGTTTATAGATATGCATGTCAAATAAGTTTCATTTAATTTTTTTACACTATTCTGTACTCGAAAAACAAGATTTAGTTAATGCCCGCGAGAAAAATAAAAGACTTCAATTTCAGGCTTTGGCTTTTTAACAGAATCTATCCGGTAGAATTTACGTCATACTTGGAACATACAAATACGATATAATGTAATATTGCTCATCCTCCATAGCAAATAGCGTGATATTTTATACCCTAAAGTTTGACTAGATTTATAGGAACCATCTATGCAAAATTTTAACAGATTCTGTCCGGTAGAATTTGCGTCATGCTGGAACATACATTCAGACAAACAGAAATATATCCTCAAAACTATATTTTCGGCATTAGAATCGATCCTAGACTCCGTCGCAATTACTTTTTTTTTAAATATTCAATGTACAGTTTTGCCTTCGCTATGATTTTATTAAATATAAAGATAAAATAATACTTTGAAGAAACTCGCACTTGCTACGAAACCATTTTTGAGTTCAGTATAATTTTGTTGGCACGGTTGGCGCAGTGGTTAAGCGATTGATTGCTGCACAGCGTGTCGCGGGTTCGATTCCCGCACGGAACCAATATTTGTATGACCTACAAGTAGTTGTTTCGGGTCTGGCTGTTTGTGTATGTGAATTTAAATGTTTGTAAACGCACCCACAATACAGGAGAAATTCCTAGTGTGGAGCAAAGTAAAAAAAAAAAAAACTTGTTTAAATTGGCAGAAACAAATAATTAGTTGAGAGCACTAGGCAACGATGTATGGAAGCAAGACTGTGACCTCCAAGTTTGTTTTGGTCTTTCTTCTCAGGGTAGTCGGATAGGAAAAGAAAGAAAGTAAAGAAAATACATTTATCTATCACAAACTAGAAAGCACACAATATAATATACGTATAGCAGATAAAAAATAAAAAGCAACACCGAACTCATTTAGTTTTAAAACATAATTTAAGCATTTTGGACTTGTAAAAGTTTTTTTTGAATCAATCCACGTTTTTGAAAAAACCCATAAATAAGATAGTATATAGGTACTTAAAAAGTTTATCAGAAAATGGAGAAAAATAATGAAAACAATAAAAGTAATCATTCAACAAAATTTCATTAAAACCATGTCACAGTCCACCGAAGTAAAATTATTTCGTTTTACAATGTTTCTACAATGGTTGCGATAAAGTTAGAGCTTTTATTATTTTTAAATATTTTGTATGGTGAGTACCTACTCTAGACATAATTATGACTTTTTTACAAGTAACGAGTACAGTGGCGAGACAGAGTCACTCGGCCAGGTGTTCAGGACCTCGGGAGGTAAGGCCCTACCATTTCTGATGGTACCTCTATCTACCGAATGTACCTAGAAGTATGTATATATTATCCAAGTACGCACTTAGACTCCGTTGTTGTTCGGAATCCGTGTTGTTTTGTCCGTCAGATAAAATATTGGACACTTATTTTTTCTTTTATTACGTAATCAAAGATTACGGCAATACATTGAGTTAAAATGTGGCATGACGTCACTCTCCGGTAGATTTTATACTGAATTGTGACATAGTGAGCCCCCACTCCCCAACTTTAATGCGTTTTATCGAAATCATTTTTTATTAATATGATGAAGAAAAAATACGTGTATTTTATTTTATATTATCTGACTGACAGACTAAATAGTTTTTTTTGTCCCAGTCAGTCCGTTGTGCGTAGCCCTTCCTAGCCATATAAAGAATGAAACTCTTCAATGGATGAAAGCATCAAGCGGCCCTGTTTTGATGGTGAGACACGTCTTGAAGAATGTCGGACTGATGCGGAAGGCAGAGAACCGTATTTGGTGGCCGAACTCGAAAGATCTTAGTAGTAACAAAGACATAGAAACCTTTGGTGTTGCTTTTTTTTCACAATTTTATGACACTATAGAAATGTGCCCCTATGTTTCAGTAACTGATGGCATACGACGAATTACAGATGGCAAAAAGGTGGACTCGGATAAAAGATATGTGGTAAGAGACTAATAAATTAATACAAATGTGCCACTGTGCAAGCGCATGCGTCTGAACGGTAACATCGACCATCATCATCTTGATTCGATGTTTCTAATTTAAACACTCCCGATAGCCGCAAGTGGTCGGCAATAGGCACTTTTCCTACTTTCAGTACATTTAGCGGTAGTGATTATGTAAGTTAAGTCCCATTCGAAATATTGTATGAAAACCATCAAATTATCCCCCCGCGGGATTTTGTCACTACTTACGTAGGGCCTTAAGCCAAATAACATACGAAGTGATCAAAATGTTGTACTTACCGACTGCAGGTAATCTTGACACGCGGCACTGCGACTCTGTTGGGAGGTGCGGTGTTCCTTGTGTTATTTGAAGACGCGCGCACCGCGACGGCTTTGTCGCGATGCCCGATGCGTGTCCAAGCCACCTGTCGCAGTTAGTTAGTTTGTTTTCCTAAACGAGCATTATATTTGCAGGTGTACTTGGTTAAAGCACCACATTCAAATAAAAAATACGATGAATGGTTGTGTGGTGGCGCCTTAGTATCTTCGTGGTTCATAATCACATCAGCAGCATGTGTAGCTGATGTTGAATTCATGTACGCTATAGCAGGATACAATGAATACGTCCAGGACCACGAGATAGAAACCAATAAGTGTACAAAAGACATGAAAAAGAGAGTGATATACACGTGTGTTCCTATGAGTAAGTAGGTAATATACTATTAACTGAGTACATTGCTTCGGCATACTGACGAGTGTGTTTTGGTCGACTATGTAAACTAGTAGGTTCGTTTAAAACCCAATGTTTTTGTTGATAATGTAAATGACCCGTTACATCAACTCAAAAGTAACAAAACTGTTTACTTACCGCCCCACCCTCTCCCCGTACCCAATTCCACCACCTGTTTTTGGTTGAAGTAAACTTGTACGACTGTTCGACTTTTAATGCAAATACCAAATCATTGCAAATACTTGGTACTCCCTAGTAATAATACCTTCGAGAAGTTACGATGCATCTGACCTAGTCGTTGCACACCGACTGATTTTGTTATCAAGAGCAATGAGATATATAAATATGTGACCGGTAGTCGTAGAATAAAGAGTGAAGAAAAACTGAACTTATAAATTATGTCTTATTGTTTTGTAGGATATGAATTAGATTATAATAAAGTGGAAAAGTGGTCATTTATAGACATAGCTTTGATCAAGGTAGAATCGGCGTATGACTTCAACGACTCTACGTTCAAAACGTTGTGTTCATACATACCAACTGTGATAGATATTAACTACTTGGAAAGATTTCAAAAACCTGGTACTGATACCTTAGTATACGGTTGGGGACACTCTAAATCTTGGCGAGCGGTAAGAATTACTTGTATTTATTAATTTTTAATTAAGGTTTAATATACATTTTGAAGCAGTAGTTATATTCTACTTGTTATATCAACTAACCTTGCTCTAAAACAACGAATTTAATCCTAACCTATTGTACAGGGTGTCCAGTAAATAGTACGACATATTGCAGGGGGTGATACCTTCTAAAAAAACCCAATATATGTTCAGCAATATTTTACTTTTTTATTAATTGAAAACATTCTTGTTTTTGATAGAAAAAAGACTTATCATTTATCAATGTAAAGAGTACGAATAATTTGATGTAAAAAAAAATACTATAAATTGAATTTTTCAATAAGAAATGCATTTTTTGATATTTTGGAAAATTTGGTATATCTCTAAATCCGTAACATATTGCTGAATATATACATTTTTTTTAAGTATTGTCCCAAGCTATCACCCCCTGCAATATGTCGTACTATTTACTGGACACCCTGTATATTATAAATGCGAAAATGACTTTGTATATTTGTTTGGTTGTTACGCTTTCACGCTAAAACCGCTGAACAGATTTTGGTGAAATTTAGCGCATGGGTAGACCAAAACCTGGATTAGGACATATGATACTTTTTATCGGATTATTTGGTTTAGGACAGATTCTGGTTTGGGCAGATTATTGTTATGGCAGATTCTTTTTTTAGCAGATTCGTTATACGACAGAAGTAACTTACGGGATTTAGACGTATGCGGGTGAAACCGCGGGGCGCAGCTAGTTCCGAATATCTTTAACCTCAAATTAGATACTAATCGCCAATTGGATCTTAAAGTCGTTACCCGAAAAACATAAACGATTAACTGACTATTATAACAATTTTACCATGTTTCAGAGATCTTCTTATTTTAGTTTTGTTAGAGACCAACCTGGTGTCAGAGTTTTAAAGCCGCCCATGGGCCTCTGACTCGGCTTCACATGCCGTCGAGAAATATCTCGCAGACATTTCGATGTTTTCCTTCATCGTTTTTGAAGCAAGTGATAAATAAAAAATACGCACATGAATCCGTAAAGTCAGAGGTGCGTGCCTTGGGTTCGAACTCGAGACCTATGTCTTGGCAGTCTGACGGTCACACCACTAGGCTATCACTGCTCAACTCACTGCTGTTTTAGGAATAAGAAATATAATATGAAACACTAAGATATTCAATATTCTACACATGAGATGTGATTGTATGAATCCCAACTTATATTCTACACATAATATCACTATTTGATTAATATGAATAACCAAAAAAAAAAAAACAAATAAAAACATATGGTAATCTATTAGTATATAACCTAATAGGTTAACCTATTTTACAGTAGATCTCCAACAATTCTACGCCAATGTATAATGATTAAAAATTATATTATTATTTTTAACTGACATGGACACTCGGAAGGTTCTACTCTCATGAACCCCGAAACAAGGGTATATTAAATAAATAAATAATTTTCTTTATTTACACTTCAAAGTCACAAACATCTGTGTAGTCCATATTCATACTGTCGCGCAATTTTACATTTCAAATCTTTCGGTGTTGCCAGTACAATGAAACAGTTTTGCACTAAGCTGTAAAATATATTCGATACTAATAATTGCTTTAATTATCAGCCTATAATGTTTCCACTGCTGGAACACAGGCCTTCGTCTCTGTGAGAGGGAGGCCTGTGTCCCCTGTGAATTGCTTTAATGTTGCCATTAAAAGATCCAACAAAAATGCGTAAATAAATTGAAACCTAACACCTTAAAAAGTGAAAAATTCCGAACACTGACACCACAACCCTTACTGTAAACACAGTCCAGAAATAAATAATATGTAGGAAACAATATTAAAAGGATGACGACGATTGTTTCTTGTCATGATTTCAGTCAGATGACAAGAAAAATTACAACGAACGGTTTATGCAATTTGCTGGCTCCAAAATAATACACAAACCCTTGTGTAAAACTCACTATGAAAAGTTTGCCAGTATGAGTGAATTAATAGATCAGTACATGATTTGTACTTTTAACCAAGGTGAAATTGATGATAAAGGAGAATTTATGATGCTCAAACCAGCAACATTATTAGAGGGATGTAGTAAACAAAATAAAAAAGATGACCTGATGCTTTTAAACGGTGAAATAGTGCCGTCGTCGACTACGTCCGTGACCAATGACAGTTTAGTTGTAAGTGTTCTTTACAAAACGATTTTATTGAGCTTCAAAGCCAGCACGCGTAGTCTGACCAACGCGCAACGTAGACACGGGAAAACGAATCACAATACTGATTGTAGGAAAATTCCTACGGAGCAATGTCAAATATGAAGAAAATAAATTACACGTTGATTAGAAAGAGATATGTCTATTATTCTTAGTATAGAGAACACCTACCACTACTTCTTGAAACAGTATTATTTTAATCTTACTTCAGTGTGGTCGTCCTGTAAATCTCTTGAGAGGTGCTGCCCACTTCTGGGGAGAAGTGGTCAAGCTACGCGTGCTGCTACGAGTTAAAAAAGGGAGTTGCGTACTTAATCAATCTGCCTAGCCTTTTCCCAACTATATTGGGGTCGGCTTCCAGTCTAACCGGATGCAGCTGAATACCAGTATTTTACATGGAGCGACTCCCTATCTGACCTCCACAACCCAGTAACTGGGTAATACGATACCCCTTGGTAAGACTGGTTGTCAGATTTTCGGGCTTCTGACGTCTCGTAACGACTGTCAAAGATCCACGAATGACAGCCGGGACCAACGGCTTCACGTGCTTTCCGAGGCACGGAGGAGTCTCGGTATGCAAAAATGGTCACCCATCCACAGACCAACCCCGGCAAGCATAGCTTAACCTGATGGATCGACCCGTGCGGCAGTTATTACTTAGCCACGAGCTCCTCCTCGTACTTAATACTTAACAGAAAACACGTAGGCAACATTTGAATTAGAAATTTAGACACTTGTTCTAGAAAAGTGTCACGCTATTTTGAACCATGTGTGATGTATTTATTAATACTGTTCTAATTACCTGTCTCTTAAAGGCCCGCCCCATAGCCCTTTGGGCAACAATTAGTGTCTAATAATTGACGTAACACACACATATTAGCTAGTATTATATATAAATCTGTCTTTTTTACTAAGCTTTCAGATGACGACGTCACTTATCATGATATCCTGACAGATGCCACACGCAGAGATGAGGATACAAATCAAACTTCTAGTGATTCGTTACAAAACAAGAACAGAACTGTTATTAACAGAACCACCAGACGGAAATATGGAATTTGTCAGGTTGGTAGTAGTGCACTTCAACGACCAGTAGCAGTCAAAGTTTGTTCTTAGTCGGAGCTTCTGCGACCAAGACCGCGGCCGGTCGTCAGACCGGTTGTGATCGTGGCCGTGTGACGCGCAAGGTCTCATATCTGTTGTTAAACATTAGACCTTTTTGTAAAGAATTTAATTCTGAAAAGTACTACCGCCAAACTACTTATTTTTCACTATCCACCATAAGGTAGGAAACCAGATGTAGTGTTGCTAATTGATAGAAGCGTAGAAGTTTATATCCAGCAGTCAGCTGCAAATTGTGTGGTTACCTAATGGCTTTTTTTGGCTTTCTTAAAATACACGGTGGAAAGGATATGGTATCGATTTTTTTACCATGGATTCAGTTCATAACTCAAGGCCCAACAGCCTTGAAATTTTCCGTTAGTATTTTTAAACAAACTGGCGAATTGCGTGTCGGACAGCCTACGCACAATGAAGGGTTCCGTAGTTGGGATGAATGTATCCCAAGAACAGACTTAACTTAATTTATCATGTTATTTTAAGAACTTAGATAGATTTTTCAGTAATATGTGAGTAAAAAATCAATCTCCGTATTTTTTTAATAATATATAATAATTTTATGTCTTTTTTGGAGATTAAGTTTTTTTTTGTCATTATCATAATTCTTTTATTTACGTTACACTTCCGTGTTTGGGTCACAGAAATACATAATGTGTACCAAACTTCAACTTAAGCGGTCCATCAGATTTGGAGCAAAATGACAAAAAAAAAAGAAGAAAACAGTCAGGTGACAGGTTGACAGACGGCCAGCCAGCTAGACACACGAGTGATAAAAACAACGACTATTCCATTCAAAAGTACGATAAAAAAAAAAATGGGACAGCAGATTTTTTTCTACCTTGTATTTTAAGGTTAACATAAAAAAATAGTTAAAACGTATTTAAGTTGGTAGAACTGTTTCGAATGAAACCCTTTACAAAAAGTGTATTTGACTAATCTATTTTTACGTCTTCAGAACGATCACGGAGGGCCACTTGTCACTTGGGTTGGAGGCCATGAGGTTCTCATCGGTGTTGCTTCTGTATTCAAAGTAGATGATGAATTAAATTGCAGAGGACCCTATTTATATACGAGCACACAATGTAACGGAGCCTTTTTGAGTTGTATATTAAATAATGCATCAAACAGGTGAGTCGCAAATTTTACTGTTAGGAATTTTTGGTCATACTTACCGAGACACCTGCGTGCCTCGGAAAGCATGTTTAGCCGATAGTCCCGGCTGTCATTTGAACTGTTTTTTGACCTAGGCATCATCCATATTGTGTAGCAATCACATTTTTGTTCCTATATGTCAAAAAGTTACATAATATAACATAAAATCACGCTTTAATCCCCGAAGGGTTAGGCAGAGGTCTACCTATAGAACATCTACATTTCGCCAGTTACTGGTAAGTATCATCTCTATCATTTCTGAGAAAATTTCTTAGAAATATCTAGTTCATATTATTATGCAAAATTATGATGCATATTCCGCATATTCTGATAAGACCACCATTGTACTGTCACGAACGACATAACGATTAATATCGGTCGTCGAGACGAAGCACATTTGTAAATGTGTTTTGCCAATTGTATATCAGATAGGGAGTCGCTTCATGTAAAATACTGGTGTTCCGCTGCATCCGGTTAGACTGGAAGCTGACCCCAACATAGTTGGGAAAATTCTAGGCATATAATGATGGTCAAGTGCTTGCACAATTTGAGAGGGGCGTTTGTCCAGCAGTGATTTATGAAACTAATGCCAAGTGGATCCCTACTTACTGCCTCATACTTAACAACTTATTATTTTTAAATTGTTGTATGAATCTATGAAATTCAAATCAATAATTTAGTGTGTCTACAGTAATTGTGTAATTTTTATTTTTATATTCTGATACAAATAGACGGCACGGTTGGCGCAGTGGTTAAGCAATTGACTGCTGCGCTGCGTGTCGCGGGTTCGATTCCCGCACGCAACAAATATTTGTATGACCTACAAGTAGTTGTTCGTGGTCTGGCTGTTTGTGTATGTGAGTTTATATGTTTGTAAACGCACCCACGATACAGTAGGTACTACATGATAATAATTTATACAGTAGACGAGCCATATGCAACAGTCCGCCGATCCAAAGAGGCTACGATACAGTTGAAAAATATATATCTTGGGAGCACCATCCTTCTGGGTAAGTTAGTTTGAAAACATAAAGTCAAGAGAATAGTCAAAGTTTGTTCATAATAACCAAAAGTTGCCAGGCCAGAAAAAAATACACGTGCTTTTTACAGGAGCCGTCAACTTTTTCCCCAATATAATACTTTTTTTTTAAGCTGACTTCCAAAGTTACAAGACACAAGCACAGAAAGTCCGAAACAGCCTACATTTAGCCTTTGTTTTTTTTTAAAAAAATTGACAATGTCCTGATGGCCCAGTGGTGAATTGTATTCCTCACCTATCATGCATATCATGCACGAGGTTGTGGGTTCAAATCCTGGCAAGTACCAATGTCAATTTTTCAATTCATATGTATGTACTTTCTGAGTTTATTTTGAACATTACTGACATGGATGAAGGAAAAACATCGTGAGGAAACCTGGACTTATCTAAACTAATATTATAAAGAGGAAAAAAATTTTTTTTTGTATGTTTGTTTGTTTGTAATGGATAAACTCAAAACATACGCAGCTGATTTAAAAAAATCTTCACCTATAGAAAGCTACATTATCAGCGAGTAACAAGAGCGCATTTAATTTTTCATAAAATTAGAGATCCCTGCGAAAATTGCAATAATCTAACCCAAAGTATCAACAAGTTGCCTATAAAAGTCATTATTGGGCGAGCGCTGCGAAAACTATTGATGATACATAAAATAATGTGCTACATATTTACAGATAGTGCAATCCACGACGACGCGCCCCACTCCGCGATTACTGTACTGTAAGCTGTATTTTAGTACGGAGCGGAGCGGGGTGGGGCGCGTCGTCGTGGATTGCACTATCTATATCATTACCCACAAATAAGTCCGAGATGCTATCAGTTTTATTTATAAACGCTACTTAAATTTAAATCAATTGCTAAGCAATTGATTAGCAAAATATTCTCATTCATATACGCTATTTAGCGCGAAGAGGTTGCTAAGCTAATGATTGGTAGCTGTCAAAATTAAACACCACCACTATTATGTTCAGTCACAATAACCGTTTTTGGTCAAATTAGTCAATCAAAACTCGGGTCGTATGAGAAGAGGCCTTTGGCCTGCATTGGGACAGTAATAGTATAATTTACCCCCTTACACCATGACGTACGGTGCTGAGACGTAGACACACACACACGTGGACACACGTGAACGTGTACACAGCCAAATGCGTGAGCGCAGGAGGACTTGCTTGGAGAGACTTGCACAGAGAGTGATTGAGCGTTCCATGATTGGTTGGCATAAGGCTTATAGACCGAGTCCCAAAGACTGAGTAGGTACGAAGGTTTTTGGAAAACGAATTATGGGACTCAAATGGAGTTGGGCAGGACACCAGGCAAGTGCGGTGATGACAGGTGCCAAGGGATACCAAGAGTCTCTGGTAGGGCCGTCTGACCACAGTCTTCCGGTAGTGTCTTCACCAACTTTTAGAAGAACATCGGACAATTCTTGAGCGTGTGAATTCACGCCAAGCTCAGCTCACATGTTGATGGTCAAGCGCAGTCTATAAACTCGCGACCATAGAGTCACCCTTTTCAACGAAGCATTCATGTCGTCAGCTTTAGTTCCTTGCGTCACCACAGGTACTGTTTGCCGGAAATCGCCACTAAACAAAGCTGTGACCTGTGTGTGTGTGTGTGCGGGTGTCCTGCAGGGTTCCGTTTACAGCTTCCACTGTTTTCCTACTTGCCATTATGCAATTAACCCATACGAATTCTTCGTGGTAAAGTTCAGTAATTATGTAAAATCGGTAAACGTTGTTTAGCTGTTTTCCTTAACGGAGTTATTTTGTAAAACAGCTAGCAGTTATGTAAAACAGCGGGTTCGACAATCCAATTGCAACATACATGCAACATGCATACTTTTATGAATATTATATACGACATGACATGAATTTTTACTTTGTATAGTATGAGATTACTTTAATTACCTATTGTGAATGTGACGACCAATCTGGGTATTTTTTTTTCTCTTTTCCGTCTCAGTTAGTTTAGCAGTCTAACCAAATGTATTTTCTTAGGTAAAGTTCGTCAAGTCGTTGAGCTCTTTAAGTTCTGAGTTGATAGTGTACGATTACTGACAAATGCTTGCACTGACTGGACTGGTCCACCCAAATCTGTCTGGGTCTTTCCTCAAAATACCATTTCAGGCACTAATGTACATGGTCCTCACATGATCCGACCAAGATTATGTCTGGAATTTAAAAGAACCTTTGAAATGTCGGCTTCATCTAACAATTTTTTTATTATGACGTGTAAAAGTGATTCTGATATCCTATTTACAGAATAAACAATTTCATTTGTTATACGTTAGATGATTTAAAAACTTGTAATTTTTTCAGGCCTGCAGATAATGAAAAGAATGCAAACGCAAAACATGAAAAAGAAAGAAAGGACTTAAACAGTCCCCAGGCATTGCAAAGATTATTGCGATTTAATATGTTGGTAAAGATGGCGAAAGATCAATCGACGGCAATTTTACGACAGCAGAGGCAAAGCGTCTGATGAAACATTTATACATTTTTAACTATTAGTTGTTAAGCGGTGTTAAAAACTTGTGCAAATTAATTAAGTTATGTTTATTATTAATTAAATTGTTTTATTGTATTATCTCATCCTTAATCCCAGCTATTCTATTTCGAACCAAAAACGCACTTCCTACAAATCCCTTTTTGAGTTAACTCATGATATAGCTGCGCCCGCGGTTTCACCCGCATAAGTCTCGATCGCGTGGAAATATCAGGATAAAAAGTATTCTATGTCCTAACCCAAGTCCTGGTCTACTCATTTGCAAAATTTCATCCAAATCCGTCCAGTCGTTTTAGCGTGAAAGCGTAACATACAAACAAACTCACTTTCGGATTTATAGTATTAGATAGTATTTTAGCGAAATTAAGTACCATCGTCGCTAATATAACACGTATATTGTTTGAGGTGAGAGTCGCCGAGCTATCGCAATGTGGGCCGTAGTAATAAGATCAAGAGGGTAACTTATGAGTAAACAAGTTATTTAACGCGTATTTTAGGGTTACGAAACCGTACCTTGATTGAACAATCACTTACGCTTCACGTCCACTAGTATCATGTACAGACGCCAGCAGGTCAACCTACCCGAAACCGTCAAATTTTCCCAATCAACTTTGATCCTTATAATTAAGTGATAAAGTTGAAAATATATTAAAGAAATTAGACAGATTGTAATATGTTGATGTGCTGGCGTCTGTACACCATAATCGATTTTTGATCTAGACGCAAGTTCCACCGGTCGAACTAGCCCTATTTCATTAATCAAGCTACATACTACTAAGATAAGCACATTTGGGTGGAAAATAATAAATAGAATAATGGGAATGTATGCTATGTATGGAGGAGCTCGTGGCTAAGTAATAACTGCCGCACGGGTCGATCCATCAGGTTAAGCTACGCTTGCCGGGGTTGGTCTGTGAATGGGTGACCATCTTTACATACCGAGACTCCTCCGTGCCTCGGAAAGCACGTTAAGCCGTTGGTCCCGGCTGTCATTCGTGGATCTATGATAGTCGTTACGGGTCGTCAGAAGCCCGAAAATCTGACAAAAAATCTTACCAAGGGGTATCGTATTAACCAGTTACTGGGTTGTGGAGGTCAGATAGGCAGTCGCTCCATGTAAAATACTGGTATTCAGCTGCATCCGGTTAGACTGGAAGCCGACCCCAATATAGTTGGGAAAAGGCTAGGCAGATGATGATGATGAATGGGAATGTATGCTGATCGGGAACGCGAAAGTCGAATCGAATAAAACAAAACGGTACGATGCCGGAGTACCATCCTAGGAATCTCCGCCTAGATAGGGCGTTGTACTGCGGCTGAGCCGCTGATGGCGCTGCGTAGGTTAGGAGCAGCCGAGGGTCTCTAGTGTTACGCTGAACGCTGTGCCACTGGTTGCAAGCGAGTGATGTGCTCGTACGATCTCGAGTCGTCCGGACTCCGGAACGCAAAACCGAATCTTGAAATAGGGGTTATACCTATTACAAACTCAAATGCGGGGAAGAGACAAGTAAGGTTTCAGTCAAAAGAAGAAATGGGGAATTGTACTATACGTAGGTACCCTTTCCGTGAAAACTCAAAACCTAATATAAATTTTCTATAACTAAACACTACAAACTGACGGTCGGCTAATGGCTATCGTCAGGAATGTCTGGATCGATGCTACGTACCTACGACGGTTGGTTAAACTTTGTATATATATCTTAACCAAAAGCGATCATCGTACGAATACGCGATTGTCGCGTTCACCTTGACAGAGGGCGCCTTCCGGTTTTCCGAACCATAAATAGCAATGATTTGTTCCATATGTCACTATGGACCATTTGTCATTGCTATTTATGATAGTACGTAGCGCCATCTGTTCTTTTACGAGTAAACTAGGCATCACCTTACCCCCGACTCCACTAGCACAATAGTGAATATAGCTATGGAATAAAGGCACACTGACACCAGAGTTCTTCAGAATCTTGTATGTAATAAGTACCAGTAACCACAGTAGATGGCGCTATTTTAAGATTAAAATTATTATAATTTAATAGATAACAATTAACATTACATTACGCTTAGCATGACTACAATAGAAACGGGTTTTGTTGACGGAAGAACAGACAAAATGAGAGATAAACAATCACAATCTGTCATTTTGTCTATTCTTCCGTCGACAAAACCCGTAGAAAATCCGTTTCTATGGTTGTCATTCTACGCGTGCTGTTCTCCGAAGTGGCAGCATTGGTGTACCTAGTCCACTTTTTTTTTTTTTTTTTTTAATGCACATAACACAGGTACAAGCGGCTCGCATACGCCACACACCATGTTCCAGCACTAATTGTATCGTCTCAGTATGTTCTCATGTTGATGACACAATCTAAGTAAAATTTTCCTTAGTTTGCATTCCGGTTGGGTCTCAATTTGAAATTATCAGAGCCCACAATTATATTATCTATGGGATTCAAGTCGGGACTTCTTGCAGGCCAGTTAATTACTCTTACATTATCTTGAAATGGATATTTCCTGTCGTTTTTATCCATAATCTGACCGTATTTCTAAAACAAAAAACGATACCTTATTAACATTTTTAAGAACCATTTTTTAAGAATCAGAAAATGTAAGTACCTAATAGTGGCCAAATGTATATTTACTCAATTTAAAATAATAAAACACTACCGCTCTATTAAGTTGAGACTTACAAACACAGTCACTCTTTGATTCCAACATAACCCACGTATTTTTTTATTTTTTTATTATCACTTAGTTGCTCACAATCACTTACTAACTAGTTACTTGCTTGTTGCTTAGTTGTTTCACAACTGCTTTGGTAAAAAACAAAATATTTAACTAAACGACTTGTCTTAATGTTACATCATTTATTTATTTATTTATTTATTTATAACAGCTTAAACAACCATTACAGGGGTTACCCTAATGCGACAGTTAAGAACTTAAACTAATAACCTAAGCTATGTACTTACAATAACCAAATTATACAAAAATAAAACTAACACCATTAATAAATTGAATATAGTACAAAAAATTAAGTATTATTTTGCTTGTAGCATAATATAAATAGTAATACCCATGCGAATTCACTCACACAACAATCATATAACATAACATCACGCCTTGTTTCCAAGGGTTGGGTAGAGGTGTACCTAGTATACCCACATTTTGCCAGTTATGTTTAAGTCCCATTTAATAGCCGCAATTATTTAATGGCGAGCCTATTGCCATCAACCAAGCACAAATCCAGACTCCGGACTGCTACTGATAAATGCTAAACAGAAAAACAAAATCACACTGCCCGACCTGGGAATCGAACCATAGAAGTCGAAGTTGAAGTCTTTAAGTTACTTTTCGTGATTTACGTAAAATGTATATCTATGTGGGTTGTCACTGCTATAAAATAATAAGCCCATCAAGTATGTATTGAAGTTTTGTAAGGTACAGTCGATAATTTTTTCGCTATTTCTATGTTGGTCCCATGGAAAAAAATGTTCAGATTGATGGTAGTGTACCACACTTACACTTACCTACCTTACTAGACATGTGATCTGAGTGGTCGGGAGATAAGGAACTTCCCACCCTGTTCCTCATACCTCCATACCATCACTACCTTACAGCAGATCGGATATACAGGGTGTTAAAGTAATTGCGTGCCATAGCTTAGGGGTAGGTTCACTATCGATAAAGGAAGCCAGAAAAAAAAAAGCACTTGGGATTGTACGTACCTACCTAGTTACCTATCCTTCACCCGGCGTTATCGAAGTGTTCGGGCGTAGGAATTTCATTGCGTTCGATAGTATGTAGGTAACTCTAGGAAATTATTAATTAGCATTTGAACAACGAATAATGTAATTTACATACCGTCGTAGCGTTAGTTCGATTCGCGTTCGATAGTAGGTAAGTAATTAAAAGCAAATAAAATCATTTTAATTCTAAACGATTGCTATTTTAAGTAACCAGGTGTTTTTTTTTTTTTTTTTTCGATATTAAAACTACACTTATGCTATGGCACGCAATTACTTTAACACCCTGTATAATGGTCAAACGTGAGAATATGTAAAATGACAAGAATATGTGAACAAGGTGCCGAAAAAGTCCATTTCCGTCTGCCAAAATCAATCATCAAGCTCTCGATTACGTACATACAATACTGATCCTAAATCGAGATCCAGGCGGTATAAGAATTTAACGGTCTATCTTGATCGTTTACGGACATCACTAGAATAATCATAATAGCCTTCACTCCGGGAATTCGAATCCGATCCAATTATTCAAATTAATCTTTATAGGTTCTATCGTTGAAATTCAATTCTGAAATTGAATGAGATTTACAAAAACTACTAAAAAAATTACTTTATTTATCACTAGGTTTCGCCCGGGGCTTCGCCCGCGTGGAGGTTGGAAATTCAATCAATCTGCCTAGCCTTTTCCCAACTATATTGGGGTCGGCTTCCAATCTTACCGTATGCTGTTGAATACCAGTATTTTACATGGAGCGACTGCCTATCTGACCTCCACACCCCAGTACGTAACTGGGTAATACGAGACCCCTTGGTAAGACTGGTTGTCAGACTTTCGGGCTTCTCGGAAATTATCCCACGAGAATGTAGGTACTACTGAGATAAAAAAGTATCCTATCTGTTAATCCAGGTTATAAACTATCTCTGTGCCAAATTTCATCTTAATCCGTTCAGCCGTTTTTGCGTGATTGAGTTAAAAACTATCCAAACACACAAACATACAAACTAGTAAAAGTAGGACTCTTCCGGTAAATGCAATTTTTGTGTATGTATTTTAGTACCTAATCCTTTTTTATTCTGTTTCTTCCTTACATCTCAATCAAAGTCTATGTCTTATAATAACATAGTATATCTCTCAATATTGTGTGTATAACAAACTTACATTTGCAGTTAGAATGTATGGGAGCACATGTGTTTCAACTACAATGCTAAGTTTGTTCTTGGCATAAATCCATCCCAAATGTATGCCCTTCATTGCGCGTGGTCCGACACCAACACGCATTTGGCCGGTTTTTTTTGGTGTCGGGAAAGAACCGTCTTCAAAAGCGTATTTTACTTCTTAAATTTTACTCGTGGTGACAATGAGAATTAAAGAAAGAACAGAATGAAAGCATTACGTTCAAAGTGCTTAAATACCAAGGAAAACAAGTGGATTTCGTCCCAAACTAACATGGAGTCCCAAAACATTCTAATGTTGGTTGTCTCCTTTGGGACGGAATTAGCCGGTACCTATTGATTTGTGTTGTGTGGACATCTTCGTTGGTGTAGTGGGGCGATTGCTTCTTCTCTTGACTTCTAATTTCCAGTCGCGCGGTGAAGTGAAAATTAATTAAGGTAAGGTATGTATTTAATCAAACCCCAAATAATTCCTAGGTTGTTGTCCTAAAATATTAAATAGCCAATTAACTACGACCAACTTGGATGCAGCGCTACTTACTTAACTTAACTCATTTGGGCCCCTAGCTTATTTGCTGCAACCCGCCTTGAGAAAAGACCGGAAAGTTGTTCGAGACACGTTTACTAAAAGCAAACATCAGCATCATTTACGAAGGTCGGTAATTTTTTGAGAAGCAATTAAATATTTCACTACAGGAATTATTGAAATTTTAATGATTGAAATAAGCCAAAAAAGGTAAAATAAAATGGGTATTTATTCACTAGCGATACAATAAATACATTTTGATCAGCATATTTTACTTAGAAAAGAAACAAAAAACTCTCAAAACATACTTACCTACACTAAATTAAATTTTGATTGAAATTCGAAAGATCAAAGCGTCGTCCCCTTTAAGTTTTTGATTGTTTTCTGTCAACAATTATTAATGGTCTTGTCAAAAACTTATAATTCTGCCGTCAACGTCAGTACTACGTTAACATCTGATAAGCTATTTAAGTTGCTTGCCGAAGTTATTACAGGCCTTCACAAATTCCATAGTGAAATTGATTGAAGATGGGCGCCACGTTTTATCTGAAATATTAGGCCAGAAAGATAGAACACGTTTCTTTTGTATATTTTTTGAAGCCTGGTAGTAAATTAAATAGTTTTTTACTTATCCTATCAAGGTTGACTTAGGACCTCGTCATAATTTAATTATAGGATTAAAATGGCTATCACAAAACGACGCATAATCATACGACGTAGGTACCTAATACACAAATAATTAACCATCGATCAATTGGCAACAAACGAGTTTGAGACAGTAAAAGTGATCCACTTATACTGTGTCTTCACTAATTTGGATAACAAATAAACGAAAAAAATGTATTTGCTAATTGGATTCACAAAGTTGGGTACCATGTGAGTTGGATATTAGTACAAACCATGTGGAAAGTTCGGGACCCCTGGGGTGTCCACTAACTGGACTGGAACCACGTAGGTACGTAACTTTTAACGACGTTGATACCAAAAAACGCAAAAATATTTCCGCGTTAACCTGTTTTTTCTTGCGATTAATGAATTTCCCTATAGATTTTGTTTTGTCCAGTGAAATTGTTTGTACTTCTTTTACGGTTTAGCTTTGACCATCAAAAATGTTATTTTCTTAAATTTTACCCGACTGAAAAGAATTATTGGTCGCTATAGTGAAAGTGCGGTTCACTTGGCCTCAAGATTCGTTTACTTTCATATCATACTATTATATGTATACATCATACACTTTTTAGGGTTCCGTACCTCAAAAGGAAAAAAAAACAGAACTCAGGATCATTCGTGTCTCTGTCTGTCCGTCTGTCACAGCCAATTTGCTCCGAATATAATACAATAGACCGCTTATGTACAGTTAGTACTTGTTGAAAGAGCTACACTGTCCTCCCATAGGTACCTAATAACACTGTTATTTGAAAATATTGTATAAACCAATTATTTTTAAAAGAGTAACCGTGGAATTTCTTGCTGGCTCTTCTCCATAGGAAACGACCAATTGGAACCGTGCACCTAGCTTCTGACGTTTCATAAGTGCCTATGTAGGTTTATGTGAAATAAAATATTTTGAATTTTGAATTAAGTTGAAATTTGGTACACATATTTATTTCTGTGACCCAAACACGGACGTGTAACGTAATTAAATGAAGTTTGAGTTTGGGGGTCACTTTTGGGGAGCTGATAAGAAAATTAAATAAGATAGTTTTGCAAACTGTACCATGTGATATATCAAATGAACCCGACCTACATTTTTTTTGGAATTTTAAAATAAATACTTTTCAAGATATTTATGAAAAAAATACCAGACCCTTATCTCCGAAACTACTTAGCCTAAAATTTAGAAAAAATACAGAGAATTGTTATTTACTTATAGGTTACAGGAAAACCTATAAGATCTTTAAATAACATGGTAAATCTCTCACAATTGTGCGTACAAACTTACATGTTATGTTTGTTCTTGGGATAAATTCATTGCAACTTCATTGTGCGTGGTCCGATACGCACTTGGCCGGTTTTTTATATTCAAATTCAATATAATTTATTTGCAAATATGGGTAAACAATGTGCAGATGTTTTATATTCATGAAATAATTTATATCAGTCTTGGTATCATCCTTGTTTCTTATATCTATGGTATCACCATATTTTAACTTTCGTCATGCAAAGTACGTAAAAAGATAACATAAAAAATGCAAACTTTTATATAGTTAAAGAGATTGTTGACTTAAGATTCCTAAAGAAAAGCTGCTTCGAGAAACCCAAAGTTGTTCTGAAATTACCAATCCACTATGAGCAAGCGAGGAGATCGGAGCTCCTTCGGCGTCCCTTTTCAATGAGATGAGAAGATACCTTTACATAGGAGTGGGAATAGTTATTTATGCTACAATTACGGAAAGTAGGTGATATCCGACAAGTGGCATTTTTTCAAAATTGCCACTTGTGAATAAAAATGCCACTCATCGGAAATCATCTTACGCACGTGTATCACACAACGTTTTACTAGGCGTTGTGCGAGGAAATAACAAAAACGAGCGAGCCTTACAGTAGTCGCATATGAAGTGTAACATCTGACATATGAGCTGACGTTTAAATGATATAAAAAATATTCATCGTCATCATCGTCATCGTTATTGCCATCATCAACATCATCACCATCACTATCGTTATCGCCATCGTCAGCGTCATCATTATTATCACATCATCATCAAAGTTAAAAATAATTACAACAATGCTCCAGCTGTCAGTGAACAGTGACGTGACGCCGGTTTCGTAAACATGTGTGCACTTAGTGAGGTGTAGTTTGTTTGTAAATGGTTGTAAATGTGTGCGTGTGAGCGTGTATGCACAGAGCGGAGGTGTAGTTTTGGCATGCTTTACTGTATTGTACGCAGCGCTATGTCTTGGTTTTTTTTTTGGACTGAGCCACCACTCATATTTATACTTCAACACCAGCACGGAATCAGCGCGCGATGCAGCGTCTAGAGACGGCAGTACTTACTATAATCAAATTTGTGGCGCCGAAAGCGTGTTGAGCAAACTACTTCTGGTCAACTCCCTCAGCATGAAATCCGTAGTTATGGTCGAAGTAACGGGTGTTTCCTACTCCGTATTACTCACAGACATAAGATAAGTTCGGGCCCCGAAGTAAGAATGATTGACAACACAATTTGAAAGTTGTCCCTACTCCAGAAATGTATTCGCCCGTTCGAAAATTTGAATTTGACACTTGTGTAGACGAATCTATTACTTTCGGACGGGCCATATCTTCGTTGACGGTTTAGGCGTGGGACATGCACAAGTGGCGAGGGGCGCGGGCGTGGCGATGATGCGGCGCGGGCGTTGTGTGTATGTATGTTCCGCGCAACGCCCGCACCACACCGTTGTCACGCCCGCACCGCTCACCATTTGTGTATGTCCCACGCCTTGCAGAGTCCTTGTCACGGACCGTCGTCAAAGACATCAGTTTCTAAACATAATTTTATATCATAGTGCGAGTTAACGGTGACTCACTTAGTTTGTATGAAGTGTTGATAGTTGCCGAGGCTTCTCCATATTCTGTGTTGAACACATTAAAATCAAAATATTTGAAAAATCCAAAGGTGCTCGCTAAATCGCTCATTAAAAAAAATTACCCATCATCAATATGTGTAAAATTTTTCACCTCGCAATCTTTACGTACTGTCAAAGACTATGTAGGTTTGCTTTGTTGGTTGCTACGAGTAGTCAACGGAAGGCGGCCGAAGTTGGAAATATATACAGATAATATATATTATATTATGTAGTTAGTTATTTATTAATTATAATTAATCTACTTTGAATAAAAGAGCCATTTTCAATAGGGTTCCTCGTATGGCGGAAAAGAATCTATAAAAAAAAAAAACAAGTGCGAGTCAGAATCGCACACCGAGGGTTAAGTACAAACCTGTAGTTATATAGGTAAAAGTTCACCGATCACGACACTCGAGTAATAGTTATGGTATTTTTAATGCAAAATGAAATCCATAACATTACAATATGGAAAGCTGGAGGAGCATAAATTAAAGACAAAGGTCTCTTTATCGTATCAGTAATCCTTTATTTTCAACCGACTTCAAAAAGGAGGAGGTTATCAATTCGGTTGTATGTTTTTTTTTTTTTGTATGTTTGTTACGCGATTACTCCGCCAATTATGAATTGATTTTGATGATTCTTTTTTTGTTTGGTAGGGCATACTTCAGAAGTGGTCCCATATAAATTTGGTCAAGATCTGATGAGGGGTTTTTGAGTTAGCTTCAATAATACGTATTTTTCCCATCTAGTATATGTGGACGATATTCTAATAGTTCCTGTCACTGTAATTTACATAGCAGGTAATGGGTATTCAAATTTTTGTGGGGGTTTTGTGTAGGTACCACAACTAAAAAGTGAAAAATAAAAACTTTTTCACAAAAAATAAAACCGACTTCCAAAAAAAACACTACAAAGTGAAAAATAACTTTTATTTCGGAAGTCGGTGGCAAAAAAACGAAAATAAAACCCCAAAGACACCGACTTCCGAAATCAAAGTTATTTTTCACTTTGTAGTGTTTTTTTTGGAAGTCGGTTTTATTTTTTGTGAAAAAGTTTTTTATATTAACACATATCAATTATTTCATAATATAACTGAAATATCTACACTACCCTTGCAGCAGCCTGGCAAAAGTTTGCTGATGAATGATGGTAAGTTTTTTTATCGAAGTTATATATTTACAAAGATTTTTAGTCAATATTTAAAAATCTGGTACAAAAATACTAATGTAATAAATTTGAACCTTTTTTTTTTTTTTTTTTTGGGTGGGAAATCATCAAGTGACGTCTCCCGCTCTGGGTGGAGCGAGAGGGCGTGTCAGACTCTTACTGACTAAAACCCACCCGTGTTCCTTCTGTTGCCTGTGCAATGCCAGGGGGCCACGGTATCCCTTTCGGACTTTCCCGCAACCCCGGCAGGCAATGGTCAGCGAGCTACCCATTGCTCACCGTCCGCAAGCCCGCGCCTACGGTGGCCGGGAATCGGCAACCGATTCCCGACGCCCAGGGCGTCTCCCCCTGCGGCGGCTAGGGGCGTGAGGGCGCGAAATTTGCCTCTCCCTCACGCGCTCCGCCTCCTCCTTCGCGAGCATTACTGCTTCGCAGAAGGAGGTGACGGCCTCCCATGCCCTCTCGCTCCGTACCATGGCCTGGACCAGGACCGGACGCGAGAGATCCCCGCCACCGATCGCCTCCACGAGGACACGGCGGTGCTCTGCCCAAGCCGGGCATACCTCCACCGTATGCTCCACCGTGTCCTCCGGGCGATCCACGCAGTGATGACACCCGGGCGTTTTCTCCCGCCTTATCCGAAACAGGTACCTCCCGAAACAGCCGTGTCCGGTGAGGACCTGCGTCAGGCGGAAGGTGAGGACGCCGTGGCGCCTCTCCAGCCACTCCTCAAAGAGGGGACTTATCGCCGCAATAGTGGCGTGCCCAGCACTGGGTTGCGACAATCGCACTCTCCATGACGCCATGAGATCCCGTCGGAGCTCTGTCCGCTGTGCCGCGATTTCTCGCGGCATCGGAGTCAAGCCCCGGCGTTTCGCCTCCCCGCGCCACTCCCAAATATGCGCGAGGACTTTTGCCTCCAGATCCCATGGCGGCAATCCGACAAGGAGGCTCGCCGCCTCACCGGAGACCGTGCGGTATCCCCTGACCAGCCGGGTGGCCATGACCCTCTGGGACGCGTTCAACCGGCGGGCAGGCCGCCGCCTCAACGAACGCGCCCACACCGGTGCCCCGTACAGGGCCATGGACCGCACGATCCCCGCGTATAGCCTCCGGCAATAAATTTGAACCTGATCTGTAAATGGTGACTGAAAAAGGTATGAAAAACGTAATCAATAGTTGTACTACTTCGTGTAGTGCTAGTGTTTATTAACGGAAACATGTTTATGGACGAAAAATATGTGGAAATTCCATTTTGGGGATTCATTCTAAAATCGATATTGAAGATAGAGTTAAGTCATTGCGGTAACTACAATTATGTTTATAATCACAATTTAAACTTAGATTTTGATTCCCTTGCGAGTAGTTGCGAGTTTCAAACTAATAACAGAATAAAATAAATATTTAAGGGGGGCTCCCATAGAGATGCAAAATTCGATTTTTTATAGATAATGGTACGGAACCCTTCGTGCGCGTGTCCGACTCGCACTTGGCCGGTTTTTTTCGTTTCTGCTGCATTAACATATTTTTTTTATAATTACTAAATTAATCTCAAAATTATCTATACCATTGTATATAAATTAAGTAGGTTATGTGTACTAGCAGAAGTGTAACAATAAAAATAAGTTACAGAAAGGAAGCAAAACAAATCTTTCGATCGCAAAGCACTCTCTAATGCTTCGCATTATGAGCCATGCAATAAAATCCATCAAACTTTGTGTAGATACTGGAACTGAGTTTACCTTCGAGCCTATCGGTAACGATGCCTCGGTAAAAATATACATAATAACTGATAAAATTGAGATTGAAAACAAATTCAATAAAGAAAACGATAACCCGGATGCGTGTAGATACTGAAAGAGGCATAGCAGAAATTTAGCTGTGGCTTAAAACTTTTGCTAAATTACATAGGTACTTTTCTTTTAGTCGTCATTTTGGTCGTCACCCCCTTTTTTTTTTTTTTTTTGGGTGGGAAATCATCAAATGACGTCTCCCGCTCTGGGTGGAGCGGGAGGGCGAGTCAGACTCTTACTGACTAAAACCCACCCGTGTTCCTTCTGTTGCCTGTGCAATGCCAGGGGGCCACGGTATCCCTTTCGGACTTTCCCGCAACCCCGGCAGGCAATGGTCTCATCGGACCCCTTCACTTGCTGACATCTCTTTGAGGCGCGCGTGGAACACTACGCACCGTCGACCTGGGCCAGGTCCTTACCGGACGGCGAGCTACCCATTGCTCACCGTCCGCAAGCCCGCGCCAATACGGTGGCCGGGAATCGGCAATCGATTCCCGACGCCCAGGGCGTCTCCTCCTGCGGCGGCTAGGGGCGTGAGGGCGCGAAATTTGCCTCTCCCTCACGCGCTCCGCCTCGCCTTCGCGAGAATTACTGCTTCGCAGAACGAGGTGACGGCCTCCCATGCCCTCTCGCTCCGTACCATGGCCTGGACCAGGGCCGGACGCGAGAGATCCCCGCCACCGATCGCCTCCACGAGGACACGGCGGTGCTCTGCCCATGCCGGGCATACCTCCACCGTATGCTCCACCGTGTCCTCCGGGCGATTCACGCAGTGATGACACCCGGGCGTTTCTTCCGCCTTATCCGAAACAGGTACCTCCCGAAACAGCCGTGTCCGGTGAGGACCTGCGTCAGGCGGAAGGTGAGGGCGCCGTGGCGCCTCTCCAGCCACTCCTCAAAGAGGGGGTCGTCACGCCCTGTATATCCATATCATCACTCACACATATATTGGTACACACACGCATTGTTTAAACAAATTTGGGTCGAACCAGAAAAACATATTTTATTTATGTTTAAGTTTAAACCAGACAATATTATTTTAACGAAATGCTAGAACAGTTTAAATTGGATTTGTGCCTAGGCACAAACAAAGCTGCCCCAGTTAGTCCCACTGTTTGTGTATCGGTGTGTAGTTTACTCAGCACTGATTGGACGAGAAGCCTGATGTGTTTGTTGCAAATGTTCAATATGTAACGTAAATTGTTTTATTAATTAATTAACCAGGTATAGCTGGATAATCTATTTTAGGAATAGATTGTTAACAAGAATGTAATTCTTAACATTGATCCACAATAATACGTCAGTATTATAGCTTCGCTAGACGATAATACATCAGTATTGTAGGTATGCGCAAAATAATTTACAAAGGCTTACTTACTTACGTAATGCTGTACACGTTTTCTACCAGTCTACTTTTGGGTGATACAGAGACAAAACATGGTAGATGCATTAACAAAACGAGGTAGCTAAGTAACACATTCTTGTTTATTATTTTTTACGATTTTACTCATGTGTTTGTCACGTAACTTCCTTTACTTGGTTTAAGGGGAGGTATTACGAATTTGCCTGTTTTAAAAATCAATTTTAAATGGTCAAACTATTGTATTTGGGTCCTGAAAAAAAGATAAGTCATAGATACATCCTAGTTTGAGGGAAATTAAAGGTTCAAAATACGATAAATTGTAATTTGCTCGATCGAAAAAAAAACCGAAACAGGGTCGATTTCAAAACCATTTTTCGTTTCATTTCCTAATTACAGCACAAAACAATATGAAAATTGCATGTATGATGAGGTAATCGTATTTTAGAGGTGATTTAAAGGTTAGATTTTTAAGTTTAATAGTTTTTTTTTAAAATAAACCCAAATATAGTTGTTCTGTATCGTATCCCATGATTGGACGAATTTGATAGTGAATGTCTGTGTGCGCTCGCCAAGTCGGCATGCGATTGGCTGTTCCCTACCAACGAGCTGCTGCATAGAGTCACGTGAAGGTGACTAGAGCGCCACCTGCAAGAAGCTTCGCGAGCGCGCGGGGCAGATGAATCTATCGTCCGCCATTGACCCATGAACTATCTAATATTTAGCTCCGTGAGTGAAAATTATTAAAACAAGGACAAATTGTGCATTACCGTGTGGTGTCACTCGTGCCAGTCTCCGTGGTCAATAGTCCACTCAAAAGACCGTTCAGATCTAGTGGGAGTCAGCCGCAGCCGGAGAAAAGGTGAGTCGTACTCAGTCATTTCTCTGTTGAATTTGTTCCGTGATTGGGGAGAACGGCGAACTCCGTTCGTACAGAACTACCTAGTTTTCTTTCTACAACCAGCATAATATTACAGTCCACTCCTCTATTCCACAATAGTAAATCGGGCTAAATCGGCTCGCGCTCAGTCCTGCGGGACGTCATCGGAGGTGGACCAGTGTCAATTTTTTTAAAAATACGCTATCTCTGCAGTTGTTACAAAAAATCTAATAAATGAAGAACACATTACTTGTATATATGAAATTTCGACAACTCAGATTTTTTTTTTCGTAATTTTATTATAGTTTAATTCATAACATTGTTTTCGAAAGTGAGATTATTTCTATGCGATATGATGACGTTTAATTGTCATCTTAAAATAGTGCTAGACACATTACAAATTATTATCGATATATAATTTTTTGTCGTCGTTTATGAAGAAGTCTTTTTTAGATTTTTTAATCAGATTCATCCATGTTACTATATTCACTATCTATCGAATTGTCTTTGCTAATATCATATCCTACATGAATAAACACATCATATACAATCTATCCGGTTGTCGGTTGTATATTGAATATTTCAAGCAACTATCACTCTCGCAAGAACAAAGAAAAGGAGACTGAAACGATTACATAGAATCTTGGGCCTGGTTGTAAAAAGATGAAAGTGGTGTCAATTAATAGCTTATATATTATCAGCCTTTCACTGAAAATTCTGCGGATTTTGTCAATCTGAGAACAGAGATAAAAGAGTTTATGTAAAAGTGAGGTTATGTTACAATCTTTAACTAACAGCTGATTCCTGAAGTGCAAAATATGTGCTTTTGCACTAATAGTTATTATATTTAATAGGACATATTTGATAAATCATATGAATAAACGTCAATGACTTCAGTCCTACCTACCTATGTAGGTAACAGGTATGGAGTTACGGAAAGGATGTCTAAAATAAAAAAAAAAAAAAAGTATTATAGTGTTTTATTCGTCTTCAATTATAATTGAAATGTCGTCTAGGAATTGTGCAGGTGGTGCTATATGATCGTGGTACCTAGCCCAGCTAAGATACCATATAATGCAGATTATATGAGCGCAGTAGCCTACAGTTCGTCTCCCTACAATACAATTTACAGTAATGCATTACTATAGCCTCCCTTCCTGTACGAGAGCCAGTGCCGAATCACTGACAGAATTGTTTCATCGGGTAAGGGTCGTCGACCCAGTGTATTGCAGTGATCAGTTGTTGTCCCACAATTCACACAGCGATCCATAGTTTCACTGTTTTTTCTATTCCGTGGTTTCAACAATACCCAATACACAATCCGGCGGTAAAATCCAAAATAACAATTCCAAGTCAAACGTGTGAGCCATCTTCGGTGTCCAGTGTGAAAGCAAGGGTCGTACGAGGTAGACAGGGTCGGAATCCGTAAAATACAAAGCAAAGGTCGTGAAAAATGAAGAACAATTGGGAAAGCACTCAAAACGCATCGGAAAACACGAAACGAGTAAGCAAACGAGATTATTAGAGCAGTTGGTAACCACAGACTACATAGGGATACTACGTTGGCAACTGTCTAGTGTCCGTGTCAGTCAGCTGTCATGCCAGTGACATAGACTAAAAATAGAAAACTAATTTTAATCGATATGAAATCGATAATCATTAATATTGTTTTTTCAGTAATTAATTGATATTTTATTTATTAATATGACTGTAATTATATGCACTATATTGCACATAAGTGTATAAAGTGCATTTAATTACTTTAAGTTAATTATTTAGTGCAAAGGTTTTATTTTCGTAACTGTGTAATCGATTACTCAATCGGTAATCTCACGACAACTATCTTTTCCATATTTCTCCGCTTCCAGATTGAGAATTGAGGTGATTTTTCATATTCTAAGATAGAAAAATATGACTAATTTTTTAGATCATATCTTAACTTATTACATTTAGGCCCACCGTTTTCCATCTCCTTTAAAATGAAATGGTTTTTCAAACAAAAGTGCTATACTAACATGAACAAATGTATGGAACACGATAAAAATCGTAATTATATTGTTATAAATTCAAAAATCAAATTATTTCGTCGTTGTATTTTCTCAACAAATATACTTGCACTTGTTATTATTACTAAATATTGTTTAACACTTTAAATCAATTGATCAACTGATATGAAACTGATACAGATAAAACATAACACTCTTAATCAATTGAGAAACTGATACTAAACATAATACAAATAAAATATAACAATATTTTTCGAATAGCGGAGCCAGCAAAACAATTTTTTTTCTTGAATCCGTGATTTTATCGTATCGTATAAAATACCTCCCCACATACTCCAATTGAATGAAACGAAATTTAAATCTTGCATAAAACGCACACTATGCTGCCAAGCATATTATAAGTTGGGGGATTACATCGCTGACAAAAATGCTTGGCTCAACGCTGGTCCAGCTCCACAAGGGCGCATAAACTAATTGATTAGCATTGGAAAATATTGTTGGAGCTGCTGAAGATTGAAAAACTATATTTACAGTGCATAAATTCAATCTCTTAGTATTATATAATTGCATTGCACATATGTGAGCACTGTTTACCTACTTTAAATCTACCATTTACTGAGTACGTCTTTCATTGACTTGAATGTGCCCTGGCGGCTGAGAGTATGTCATGCTCACTCAAATGTCTCACTGGTGGTGGCGTGTGTGTTGGATCATTAAGTTCCCTTCAAAATGGTTGAGCTAAATGATGCTGATCCATGCGTCATATTCGTGAATGGGTGCAGAATCGTCAGTGGAGAATGGTCATCTCTTAGCTGCCATGGCTTATTTTTTTTTTATTTAAGTTTTTATATTTTTATTATGGTCGCTTTTAACGTGCACGTTTTACTACATTGTTCTCACATGTATAATTTCAACATGAATGATGTAACCAATGTTTTGTAACACGATTTAGAATTATTAGTCAATTCGTCGCATACAGAAGTCACTAAAAGTTTCCTGATTACACCATTTTCGGTGTTAAATATATCATGATGAGAGAATTTCTTGTCAAAATTTCTTAATATCCTACCAATGACAGTATTTTGAGCGTAGTTTTTACCACTGTGCGGTACATCGAAAAGCTGCGTGTGCCTAGTCCGTCGAGACGGAGCACTCAATCTTAGAACCAGATCATTTAAAGCGGTACTCTCAATGTTCCCACTGCAGACATTATAAAGAAAAAGCATGTCGAGAATCATATGTCTGTTCTCCAATGGTAATAATTATATATGATGTTTGCATGATTGCAGATAATCATTAGACTTGAAACCAGTGCGATAGTTAATATATTTAATGAATTTGGATTGTATAAACTAAGTAGTGAGGATTCCAGATATTACTGCAGTATTCTAAGATACTGCGTATGTACGCAAAATAAAGTATTTTGATGCAGTTTATATCAGTAAATCATTTACACGTACGCATAATAAATCCGAGGTTTCTGTAGGCCTTGCCGAAGATATGGGACACATGCTCCGAAAGCAGAAGTTTTGAGTCTAGGACGACACCAAGATCTCTAATAACATTACAACGCACAACATGGCCACCACTGAGTTTATAAGTGTAGTTAATGAAATTTCGCTTCCTAGTAAAGGTTACAGTCTGACATTTAGTTATGTTCACATTCATTCTATTCATATTATAATAATTGGCTAATCTATTTAAGTCGTTTTGTAGCTTCTCACATCGTGCATATTTCCAATAGTCATAAAAATCTTGGTGTCGTCGGCATACATCAGAAACCTTGCGTCAAGAACGTGTGCTCCTATGTCGTATGTGTCTCCTATAGGTAGGCAGAGTACGACAGAGGTGCCAAAATTGAGCCCTCTGGCACCCCAGATGGTATGGTTACACAGTTTGACCTTACTCCACCCAATTTAACCATTTGAGATCGATTCCTAAGGTACGACTCAAACCATCTAAGCAAGCTGCTACGAATTCCAAGCTGATATATTTTTGCAACCTTTTATATGAATGGGAACAATATGCGCAATTTTCCATATAGTTGGGCAGTATCCCTCATGTAAACACCTGTTAAAGATATAAGCAATGGGTGAGGACAGCGATTCAGCACATTTAACGAAAAAGAGAGGGGGTATATTGTCATTTCCTGGACCTTTTGACGTATCCAGGTTCTGCAAGAGTTTCAGGATACACGCACTATCAGAGGTCAGACTGTGTAGTGTGTCACCGTATGTTTCGCAGTCAGCCGAGAAAGGAGTGTAAGCTCCGAGACTATTGCTAAAATTCTTATAGAAAAAATCACTAAAAGCATTACATAATTCGGTCTCACTAGTCAATTGATTATTATCATACGTCATGTATTTAGGATAACTACTTTTATTCTTCTTTCTAGACTTAAGAGTGCTTATCCAAAAAGTTGGCAACGTCGCAAATAGCTATCAAATATTTACCTGTTTTGATTAATTTGGCAATATTACTGTATGGAAATATGAAATGTGGCTAACTAACTATACTATAATATTGATTATGAAATGGAATAATTAATATCGTAACACCGATTATTTAGTTTTAGATGTTTAAAAAGTATTTGGAAACTTTCCAAATGCCTTTTTTACACCTAAAACCGTTACAACATCAAATTCAGTATTATAATTGCAATTAATTATTACCACCGATAGTGATTTTTGGCACATATTTTTCAATAATTATAATATTAACTACTGAGTAGAACATTCCTATTACATGATCAAGCTTTATATTATCACTAAAAACCAATCCCCAATCATACTCTAGAAGTTCGTAGTTAATGGCTTCATAATTCTCTTTCCTATAAACATGTTTTTTAAAAACCCTCAATTTCAGGGGAGGAATTAAGATATTTGTGGCGTTAATATCAATAGCAGGGTGAAACGCGTCTTCCGGTACCAGTGAACAGTTCGATTTTACAATAGTATTGGGGAAGTTGGCAAAAACCAAATCCAGAGTATGGTTGTGAGAATTAGTGAAAAAGTTAGTTTGATTCAAACCGCAGTACAACATTGCATTAACTAAGTGAGACGCGGAGTTTTGTACCTCAACGGCGCCTTTCTTTAGCACTACAGGGTGTCCTCATGTCCATTCTATACAGAGTAGGTTAACATCGCCTGCTATGAGAAAATAATCTAATGATTATTTTCTAACCTAATGGGTTCTGATCAATTACCTCAGATAATATTCGCGTAAACAATTGAATACGTTCCGATATCGCCCGATCAGGCGGCAGGTAAACAGTCGCAATGTGCAAGTTACGCTTTATGCCAAGCACTTGAGCGGGAATAGTTACCCAGACGCATTCAAGGTTAGTTACCCAGACGCATTACGTAGGCTGATGGTTAAGATGGCCGATCTTATCGTGCGGTAGTGACCCGGTTTCGTATCCAAGTCTTCAGGTATCCAAGGTAAATTCTTTGAACGGTAAAACGATTTACCCTCATGAAGTTTTGCACAGCGAGTTTCGCTGACTAAGCACAAGCTGAAGAAGAGCCACGAGCCACAGCTTGCGCGGCTACTTCAGATGCAGTATCCATAATTTGAACGAAAGAATGGATTAAAAGAACGAAACAAAGGAGAAACAATATTTGTATTGAAACTAAGACTACAAAATACTAAACTAGACAAGTTACCGCACTGTAATGTAAATAGCTTTTTGAATAAAAAAACAAATCCTAACCGCACGAAGCTTTGAATTTATCTCTCGAGTGTAAAAGTGCTCATATTTTATATCATAATGTCGTGTCAGCGTGTCTACATAATTTGCATTCATTCATAAATCTGCCGGTTCATCCCCAATTAGTGAAAAATCCTTTTAAATAGTTCCCTGCGCACCTGGGGAGTTTAATTTGGCTTTGCTGAAACTTTTAAAAAGCTGTAGATATCTATGTTGGTTGGCCATTGGTGAAATGTTTGAAGAACTATCGTAAAGATATTTCTATTGACAATATTGCTGCCTGCACATCATTAAAAGACTTAAAAAAAAAACAACGTCCAAAAAAACACTACAAAGTGAAAAATAACGGAAGTCGCTGTCTTTGGTTTTGTATTCTTTTATTTGACACCATTTTCCGAAATTTAAGTTATTTTTCACTTTGTACTGTTTTTTTGAAAGTCAGATGGATTTTTTTGTAAAAGTGATTTTATTTCTTACTTTTTAGTGAGTCAGTTTGTAATGTTAGATAGACATTACAAACTGACTCACTAAAAAGTTACAATATCCTAATGTCAACTGCTCATCACCTTTTACAAAAGATCGTTTTTCGTAAATCGTCGAGGAGTTCTCCTGATACTTTACCATCAGCTCCACTTCTCCATACGCATTGTGACGAGCATAAATTGCTTGGCAATCATATTAAAGTAGTGCCATCATCAGATCCTGAGCTGATGAGAAGTATATGACGGAATTAGGCCCGGGAACATAAATAAATAATAAATATATATAAAAATCCGAATTGATAAATTCCTCCTTTTGGAAGTCAGTTAAAAATAGTTTTGGATAACTCATTCTTTTAGCGATAAATCACAGTCATGTACAATCGCGATGCGGATTCGACGTTTAAATAAACTCAAAAACAACTGTGATTTTCAACACTCACCCACAATTTTGTTAAAAAACAAACAAGTTATTGCGCAACGCAAGTAAATCTCAATAAAGCTTCCACATAAAAACAAGCGTAGCGAGTCTGAAAATAAAACGGACAAAACGCAATCGAAAACGTTAGCGCAACGGTCATTCACAAAAGGAAATAGAAACGTAACCGGATTGACTTCACTCACTCGGTTGCGTGTTTGTCAGGGGACCTACTTACGGCCTATGTTTGAACTAGCCATAGAACACTGAGCAAAATAAACAATCACCTTAGTGATTGTAGTGATTGTAGTGACCATAGTGTTTTAAGTATATCCGAACGTTTTATTGTTTGTTTCTTTTTTGGGCCTAGTAGGTAGATATGGAATTTTGAAATCGAACTTCGAATCGATTTGTGTCTATCTCTCGCTTTTTTCGTATCGAAGTGAAAGTGACAAAACTAATTGAAGTTCAAATCTTTAGAATTTTGTGAGTAGACCCAAAACTGCTCTCGGCATTTAAAAAAAAAATTAAAAAGTTACTTTGTCTCACGCTCGCAGCAAAATCGAATTTTGCTCACTGTTTTTTGACAGCAAAATCTGCTTGTTTGAGGTGCTGAGGTGAAAATGTTGTTTTTTTTTAAACTACTATCTCGAACTCGAAGCATTCATTTCAATTTTAAAAAAGTACCTATTACAAAAAAGTGCGTATAAATGGTTTATTTCATTCTTTCTTCATTCAGAAACATGAAACTAGTTGCCTTTTCCAAAGCGTACTATGGAGAAGAACGGGCAAGAAACACAATGGACACGCTTTTAAATTACATAAATTGACTAAAAATATTAGTTGTAATTACAGTGCTACATACTATTTTTGGTCTAGACTAGCGAAAACGGCTATGGATCACGGATTCAAATCCCGGGTCATAACAAAAAAGTAGGCTAGGTTCGCAGGACCGATTTTTTTACGCTACGATTTGGCTTTTTATCTCTCGGTGTTGAGCCGAGCATTGAGAATACAACAGAGTGTATACCAGCGCCAAAAAAAATACTTTTGGATTTTCAACTCTCGGCGCTGGCAGTGCGTTGAAAATCTGGTGCGTGATAAAAAATCGCCCGAAGGTACGAGGGCTTATTCAGTTTTGTTGACAAAAAAGAGGGCATTATTTTGTTATTTTGTTTGTACGTAGGTATAGTCATTTTTATTTACTTTTCATAATACTTTTCATTCGTTAAACAGCCATCTGCTTAACGAATGAAAAGTATTATACCTAGGTACAATGATATTAGAAGTAAAAAGACGTAGATAGGTTACCTACCTCACATTCTATCTTCAAAAACGGCACTATGTCACACTATTATATGACACGTGGAAGTAGGATGGCATGTCGTAATTATCGGGAGCGAAAAAGAGACAAAACGAAGAAAATGTGGCTAATTAGCCAACTTTTGACGTGCCACTTGCGGAACGTTTATAACCTATCTACCTCTTTTTACATATAATATCATTGCCTAGGTATATCAAATTTAGTATGTTAAAAAATATATCGCTAGTGGGTTGGCCAGACTATGTATAATATAGAATTTAAAAAAAAGACTTTCTTTAAAAAATTGCACTCATTCGTTTAACGATTAATTCATTTTAGTAACAAGTTTTTCTTATAAGCGGCGCGAAGAACATTCCTAAACTTAGATGGTCAAATAGTCACCAAATAGTATTTAGGTCATTAACTCCGAATTGACTAACAATTGTCAAAAGTCGAGTTAGTAGCAAAGGTTCTCCTTGAAAAGCTCTTTCAATTGGTGTTTATCTTGCACTGTTTAAAAAAAAGTCATTTTTTGAAATTTTAATTAATTACTGTTTGCTGTGCCGTAATTTCTCATGGCAGCGGAGTCACGCCTCGGCGTTTGGCCTCCTCGCACCACTCCCAAATGTGCGCGATGACTTTTGCCTCCAGATCCCATGACGGCAACCCGGCAAGGAGGCTCGCCGCCTCACCGGAGACCGTGCGGTGTCCCTGGCCATGACCCCCTGGGACGCGTTCAACCGGTGGGCTGGCCGTCGGCGCCTGGTGCGACCTCCCCTGCGCCAGGACCAACGTGTCGTTAGCGTAACAAACGACGCTGATGCCGCTAGGGAGGTCGGCACGCTGCACCCAGTCGTAGTGGTATGAAAATGTTTAGATGTTTGTCAGATACAAATAATAATGACTTAACGGCAGATTTTGTTATTGTGACTGTGTGTCATTTATTCTAAATTAGTAACGAAATATTATATTTACTTTAAAATCGGCATACGGTTTGGGCCACTTAGAAACACATTAAATCTCAATTTTATGGTCTGACAGCTTGAAAGTTACCCTAATAAATAAATAAAAGATCCTATTTCTTTAAAATTGTAAGACAGTATACCTAACCTCTTAAGTCTTGAATCATGTGGTTCTCAAAGTTAGTGGGATCAAGCGTGCTCTTACATGAATATAACGAAAGTAAGGTAACTAACAAATATAAATCTAGAGTCATGCTAACTACCTAACTGGAATGATACTTAAAACAAAAATTACTTATAAGCCATTCAAAAGCATGCAAATAGTCAATGCTTCCATTGATGTAACCATCTATTGTCCTATAACTGTAGTTATACTATTGTGTTGATAGTTTTATTATTCAAGCAGATAGCTAAAGTACGCTAATAGGTTTTGTGCTAAAACATAATAGTATGGTTCTATGATACAATATAATTATATAAATTGTATCTTTTGAATCTTCCGTCTCGAAAGTTTGATATTCTTTGTTCCAAGGCAACGAATATTATTACTGCCACATCTGGTTCGCATGAAACCTACTCAGGCAATTTAAACGGACCCTTTTAAAACAATTGAGAATTTTTACACAAAAACTGCAATAAACCTATTCTGCAAAACTGTGGGAAGTTGGTTATTTTAGGAATGTAAAATAACGGGGGAGACGGATATTTGAAGACAAGTGAGGCAGTTGATTTTGAATCACGAAAGGCTAAGGACGTCAGAGTCCAGGCGAGTTACGCTAGGAGACTTGATGGATATCAAGTGATAGTCCGTAGGCTGTCGTTAGAGACCGAGCCCTATTTATTAAGTTGTTAGTGGGTTTAAGACCACGATATGTAGCGACGACGTAGTCTAAGCTAGGCAGTGAGTTTTGAAGCGCTTCGGGAGACGATCGAGACGACGAAGCGAAGCCCGAGGCTAGGCTGGTAATGTGGGCAGTATCTTGTAAGTGATTTGTAATCTAATTCTCTCTAAGGAATTATTTGGTAAGTGTCAACTTTAATTAACTTTTATCTTTAGTAGTAGTATGTGCATTATTCCTACTAGTTGATTTACATTGTATTTATAGGTAACAGTAAGGTGATACCGCTGACGAACTATTAATGATCGTTTATACCAGAATGGCGAAATAACTCTTATTTATTATCCTGTTTTATAACTAATGTTATATTCTCGTGTATTACCTGTCCATGACCTACCTTGACAGATTAATCACTCGCAGTTGGCTTTAGGGCATGGTGAAGGCCTTCCACCATACTTGACACTGAGCACTAACGCTCGAGACTATTGACGATTGTTGACCTTAAGCTGACGCACCACATTTGGAAGGCAGAACCATAGACACTCACAGCTCATTAAAAGGAACTAGGCTATAAAGCCAATCTGTAATTGTATTATAAAACCAAACGTTTGTGATGATTTCTGTATCCAAAAAGGCCTCGCCACAGAACTCTTTGCGTGAGGCTCGTTGACGTACATTTCTGGGAGAGGGGGTAGGCTTTACCAAGTACCCCAAACTGAATGGATAGTCTGTTCTAAGGAACGCTAGAAACCGTGTCTCGTTAAGCCACAGCCGGCTTTCGGGCCATTCACTAATTTATATTAGCGAGACACGTCATTTGGATGCCCAGATAGAAACGCCCCGTTGTCGATAAGGACGATCCACACGGCTGCCGATTACATTGCAAGCATCCTCTAAATGGGGCAGTTTAAAGAAATGGGAAGAGACGAAATTCCTCTTCGGCGTTCACCAAGTACAATCGTAATGAGTTCTGCTAGAGACTGAGTCTACGGTGCGCTTGTGCTAGTCTTGTGTTAACTTAGTAAAAGGGGTTTAGGCCGCCGTAAGGGAGTCTTAACATTAGTATGCAATTATAACTAAACTAAACTTATCTTCCTCAATAACAGTTGGACTTCGCAGTACTCTGTCTTAGGATTGTTTAAGATATTTATATTGTGATTAAGGAGCGTGTTCCGTTAGAATCGTATTAGTTCCTCAGAGGTTCTATGCGTTAGGTCTAACGGATCACGTACAATGAGGCAAACGTTATAAAACGGTTCCCGGTCTCACTGAAGTGGGTACGTTGTAAACAGACAAATTAACGTAACTATAAATAATTATTGAGGCGCAAGCGTAACGATCCCTTCACCCCTTCACTTTATCAAAGCTGTATTGCAGATATTGGTGCTCAACTGCGAGAGGAGGAGACGTTGGCGTTCCAACATTTATAATACTATATTATATATATCATATATTTTTGCGTATCCTCTTATCTTCTTAGCTTCATATTGTATTAATATTATAATACTTATGTTTACTAACTGTGGATTCCCAATATTAACTTCACCTTGTTCCCCTCCCTGTCCCCTAGCTTTCTAAGTCGGGACAGGGTAGTCTAGGTTATGGGAATTCTTCTCTTTCTTACGACGGTGGAAGAGTGTCCAGTCCCGAGACGAGCTCTACAGTGCCGCACGGGGTGGGGTGCGGCACTTCCCCCACAGGGGGAACCGACCCAAACACTAACATTAACATAATTAATAAAAACGAAAATTTTATCAGCCTAGGGTAATTTAGGTACAGTCACATTATCTCTGAAGTATGTTCCCGTGGGATAATTTTTGGGAAATGACGTTTTTTCTCGATCTCCACTCGGGAGAAGCCTCTTTGGCTCTTTTGGCTTCAATATATTCGTTATGCTGAACAGGGTTTCGGTATTTGAAAGAAATAAATCAAAAAATCACTGACACAGGTTTTAGACAAACAATAAAACATGCTATTATCGTGTAAATGATACATTTTCGATGTGTTGTAATTTTTTTGTGAAATCAATTAATCTGCCTAGCCTTTTCCCAACTATATGGAAGTGGGCTTCCAGTATAACCGGTTGTAGCTGAATACCAGCATTTTACATGGAAAGACTGCCTGTCTTACCTCCACAACCTAGTAACTGGGTAATACGAAACCCTTGGTAAGGCTGGTTGTACTTTAGGGCTTCTGACGACCCGTAATAACTGTCAAAGATCCAAGAACGACAGCCGGGATCAACGGCTTATTAACGTGCTTTCCGAGGTACGGACGAGTCTCGGTAAGTAAAGATGGTCACCCATCCACAGACCAACCCCGGCAAGCGAAGCTTAACCTGATGAATCGACCCGTGCTGCAGTTATTACTTAGCCACGAGCGAGAAATTTTTGGTGAAAATACTTCGGAAATAAGTCTTTGAAACATAGTGTGGATTTTAAATAAAACTTGATATCTTGAAATTACTGAAACCCGGTCGGGGTTTGCGTGCGTATCTACGCTCGCACTCATCGACATTTGTACAGAGCCGCCTCTTATAGGTCAAAGACCACTGTCCTATACTATTAAATGAACAATATTTGTTATACCCTTCAAATCGGAACACAACAACGCTTCTTTACTAAAGATTATCATTCAATACTGAATCGTAGGGGTTCTTTCTATCTGGCAGAATCTTGATGCTCCGAAATTTATTTGGCATAACACACTTGACATAATCTTCTTTAAACGAATATTTGAAAGCCATAAAAAATATTTAATTATAATGATTGTTTGGCCGAATTTACAATGGCATACTTTTAAGACGGCAGAATTTTATTTGGAATAATTAAAAATAGCATTTTAAATCTTAAATTAAACTAAAATATTGTCTTAAAAAGTCAATATAAACAGCTATATGCTAACCAGCGCTGGGGCTTTGTCTCGCATAGGGTCCCAGCATTATGCTGAGCGATGGCCGTTTTGCGTGGATGTGACGCATATTTTCCTCCAATTTGTTATTTTCGTGTTTTTTTTGTTTTTTTTTTCCTTGCTTGCGTCATATTTTACCGCAAATAAACGTATTTTCTTTCTTTCTTTTCTTTCTCATATGTTGTGCTATAAAAGTTTGTGACAGAAACGAATCGCTGTAAAACTGACTCCACGTAGTCTTGTCTGCCCTACCCCTAGAGTGTAATTTAAGCCCGCGTAGGCGCGGAGGGGCGAGGCGGCCCACGAGCTGAGGAGCAGGTGGTTTTATCGTGGTGAGGTTTGAAACCATCTGCGACTATAAGCTCGCGTGGGACCGCCGGAGCCCCGCAATGCCGGAGCCGTGACAGAAACCATGCCTGCTGCATGTTGCATGCTCGCTTGCATGCATGGTGTATGCTTGCTTGCATGTTTGCATGTTTGTGTGAACTTTTTGCGTTAAGATGGTTCTTCTTTTTAATTATTATGAATATGAAATATATGCCTAAAGATGATTCTGACTTACAAAATTATGATAAATGACTGTATGCCAAACGATGTTCTGCGAAATAAAGTTTATGCTATCTGCTGTTATGCAAAATAATATTGTGACATAAAAAGTTCTGCTATAAAGGGTAGACCCAAATCGTAGGTCTACACGACCTTACCCTTTAATTAACAGTGTAATTTGAAAACATTGTAAAACCAATTATTTTGAAAAGAGTAACCATGTAGTTTCTTGCCGGCTCTTCTCCATAGGAAAATACTAATTGGAACCATGCACCTAGCTTCTGAAGTTTCATAAGTGCCCATGTGGGTTTATGTGAAAAACTATTTTGTATCTTATCCCCGATCCGTTGAAGATCACGCTTATGAAGCATGGGACACGGTCCAACAAAGGGACAATATGACGAATGAAAAACATTTTCATTTTCTATAACGGAGTTACCCTCGTCAAATGTAGTACGGATCTAGACAGGTGTTGTATTGGACCGTCAGGTCAATCCGTCTTGTGACTCCAGATTTTTTAACATTCCTTTGGGAAAGGTAACCTAATACTTAAAACGTAGAAGGGACGGGTACCACCTTAAAAATTAATTGTTTTGAGAGATTTTTCCGGTCACTTTATTTTTATTTTACACTAGCTACCGCCAGCAGCTTCACCCGTATGATATCTTTATAAATTATAGCCTATGTTACTCAGTGATACTATAGCATTCTACTGGTGAATGAATTTTTAAAATCGGTCCTGTAGTTATTAGTTTATTCATAATAAACAAACATAAAAAAAAATATTTTCTCTTTATAATATTAGTTTAGATATACAGGGTCAAATTAAATAGCTAGCGAAAGTCAGCAGACTTCATGGGTATCGATATACACAAAGAGGAATTAAAAAGGAAAGTAGGACACACGTACGCACACATACTCTTAAATAAAATATTTTTTATTATGTTAAAAGTATTATTATTATGTCAAAATTATTATTATTATTTTAAAATTATTATTATTATGTTAAAATTGTTATTATTATGTTAAACTTATTATTATTATAATGTTGCCGTGCCCTAACCAGGTTTCATGTCGGAACTTACTTATATTGTAACAACTAAATGTACACATGAATGCAATAAATAATTTGAATTTGAATTTAGGTAAAAGTCTAGGGAGGTCTTATTATGGTGAAACAAATACATGGAAGTCACGGGCAAACGCAAGTAGGTAATCTATACTTACTAATATACTAATACTATTACTAATTTATACTAATTATTAATGTGTAAAGTTTGTTTGTTTGTATGTTTTTTTGCAAGTTTATATGTAGGGGGGCGGAACTACCAGTCAGATTTGCAAAATTCTTTTTGCATTGGATAGCCCAATTCTTGAGGAAGGTTGCGGGCCAAGTCATGGGTAGAAGCTAGCTAGCTACAATTTTTATAACGTTATGTTTTCAACTGCATCATAAGTTCCAATAATTTGGAGACTGAAACGATTACATACAATCTTGGGCCTGGGTGTAAAAAGATGAAAGTGGTGTCAATTAATAGCTTATATATTATAAACCTATCACTGAAAATTCTGCGGATTTTGTCAATCTGAGAACAGAGATAAAAGAGATTATGTAAAAGTGAGGTTATGTAATAATCTTTAACTAACAGCTGATTCCTGAAGTGCAAAATATGTGCTTATGCACTAATAATTATTATATTAAGTAGGAAATGTTTGATAAATCATATTAATGAACGTCAATGACTTCAGTCCTAGTCCTACCTACCTATGTAGGTAACAGGTATGGAGTTACGGAAAGGATTTCTAAAATACGAGTAAAATAAAAAATCCAGTGTGCAGTGCAGTGACCAGTTGTTATCCCACAATTCACACAGCGATCCATACTTTCAACAATATCCAATCCACAAGCCGGCGGTAAAATCCAAAATAACAATTCCAAGTCAAACGTGTGAGCGATCTGCGGTATCCAGTGTGAAAGCAAGGGTCGTACGAGGTAGGCAGGGTCGGAATCCGTGAAATACAAAGCAAAAAGGTCGTGAAAAATGAAGAACAATCGGGAAAGCACTCAAAACGCATCGGAAAACACGGAACGAGTGAGCAAACAAGAGCATTAGAGCAGTTGGCAACTGTCTAGAGTCAGTGTCAGTCAGCTGTTATGCCAGTGACATAGACTAAAAATAGAAAACTAATTTGAATCGATATGAAATCGATAATAATTAATATTGTTTTTTCAGTAATTAATTGATATTTTATTTATTAATATGACTGTAATTATATGCACTATATTGCATATAAGTATATATAGTGCATTTAATTACTTTGAGTTAATTATTTAGTGCAAAGGTTTTATTTTCGTAACTGTGTAATCGATTACTCAATCGCTAATCTCACGAAAACTATGTTTCCATATTTCTCCGCTTCCAGATTGAGAATTGAGGTGATTTTTCATATTCTAAGATAAAATAATATGACTAATTTTTTAGATCATATCTTAACTTATTACATTTGGGCCCACCGTTTTCTATCTCCTTTACAACACGTCCTATTGAAGGCGGTAAAGTTATCACCTAAATATTATTTTACGGTTGTGATGAAAATACTCCAGGTTTCTATAAAAAATAGCCTAATTCATCATTATAATATTAGGTATAAATAGCCTAATTCATCATTATAATATTAGGTATAAATAGTATTGTAGTGATAAGAACAAAATCTTTTCTTTTATTTAGTTAGTGTAGTCATCTACATATACGGAGATGGATATTGTATGTTTTTTTGGGAAGATATATACACATACATTCATACATACATGATGAAAGTATGGACCCTGCACTATAATTTATAAAGCAGTTTCACACATAATCGTGTAGTGACACGATTATTCAAGAGTGTATGGGGCCGCTCTCTTTTTATTTCATCTATCAATTGTGCTAACAATAAATGATAAATTCCTAATAAATTAGTTACATAAAGTAAATTGCCCTTGTTATCATTTCATCAATACATAACACACTAACGCCTTATTCGGTAAAAAACTACGGATCGCTACCTGCTACGATCATAACACCTCCTTTTGCTCCGTTTAAGTTCATACATCTGGTCATACACGCACGCCATTTGCGAGTGCTAAGCACCTGACCTTTCTAAAGAACATCACCAATAAGATCATTATAAGTCCTTCTAGGGCGTCCCGTCCTGGTGTTTCCACTCACAGCATCAGCGTCCGAAAATATCGCAACAGTAATTACGCAATATTTTCTTTGGTCGGAGGCCTTGACATCAACCAATGAACAACATTTCCAAACGTTTTATTGTTGGTTGAATACGAGGCTTTTGGCTACTTTTGTATTTTTTCTTTTGTGCGTTTTGTTTGTGCAGAATATTTTTTTAAATTTATTTTCTTTCTTTTTCTTTAAAATAGGTGACAAAAAAATCCTTTAAATCTAGGTTAGATCAGAGCCAAGCCTGTTTATAACTAGACTACAACTAGAACGATGAAAATCTTCCTAAGTCCTTAACCACTTGACTGAAACGTAAATCATCTTTTTCCCCACACATGATTGATGAGAGGGCCGACAATAAAATCGACTAGTCTCGATAACGTGACGAGGGTGAGTGAAAAACCTTTTGTACCTCCAAAATCTTTTGTACGAACACACGATGAAAAACTAAAAATAAAGATTAATACTAAGAAAATTGGCCGGGTCCTCGACTTTCACAAAATAACTAAAAAATCGTGTTTAAATATTCCTTTGTCTTATTTTTAACAATGTGCTGACTTGTAAAATGAACGTCAAAGACTTTAAATAGGTACTATACCTGATTTTGATTATAAAAAGGTTCGATACTTGCTTGAAAACCTACCTAATTTGGTAGGTTTTCTCAGAAGAACTCGAGATAAACATGGCCTTGTGTTGAAGAAACTACACAATTTTATCATGTCTCTAAATATAGGCACTACCTAAGCTATGTTAGAACATAATAAAAACAAATCACAAGATCATTCAATATAAAAAAAAATTAAGAACAATATATTTAAAATCATTTACGCTAAATTTTCTCTTCGAATTTTGATTATTAAGTATTTATCGGCGTTTCAACACGATTCATGATCTTAGACCATTTATACAGGGTGTAAAACCCTTCACGTAGCTGTCATATACGCATTCTATTTATCAAACTAATTAACTTTGTACAAAAATAATTGCTGGGAAATTACTTTTAATTATTGGTGTCGCTGTGTACGGCATGTGTGAAATGTAACGGTACAAGTTAGGTTATAACTTATAAATGTTATAACTTGTCTTGTCTTGACTTGTATTCGTAAAACAAAGTCGAAAAAAGTTGGAACTTTGACCTTCAATATCTCCGTAACCAGAAGGTTCCCAAGTCTGGTCCGGTACATAGAAAAATCATAATAACGGAAAGAACAAATGACTCTCGGCTTCTTAGAGGGTATTATTACACACGTTTATATAACTAGCTGATCCAAGAGACGGCGTTCTGTCCAATTTTCAATAATTCATACAAATCCCATAAAAAAAGGACGTTCAGTTTTTCCCGAAATTGAAAAAGAAAACCTTGATAATGTCCTTGACCTCAGAGCTTGTTATAGGGTATATTATATTCCAAGATTTGAGTTTGACCTTTTTGAGTTATTCTAGTCACTCTTCCAAAAAGTAGTTTTCGTATGGAGAACAATGGGCAAGAAACTCCACCGTTACTCCTTTTAAATATGTTCACAATATATTGTGTACATTAATTATAAAATTATATGGAAAGGGGATGCACCTGGAATAAGATTACTATACCACAATAGGTAAAAAGAATTAAAAACGAAGCAATGAACAATTATGTGATAGATACATGGTGCTCACATATTTTACAAACATTGTAAAATTAAAAATTATACGTTATTCCTACCATTTTAACAAGTAATATTGATAAGTCAGTGTGTGAGTTCAAGTAATTACAGAATGTCAAATCAATGTTATAAAAAAGTTATAAATTATACTGTTAAATTAGCAACCAGTTTGATTTTGTCTTGGCTCTAAATTGTCCTATGGAGCAGGACCAGCATTTTTTCACTATCATGCATATATTCCTCTAATTTGTAATATGCTTGTTTACTAAGCGTACTTTTAAAATGAGTTTTAAATTTTCTTTCATTTAATTGTATTAAAACACAAGGTATTTTGTTGTCACATTCAACACAGTACCCCATAAAAGATGTATGTACTTTAGATAATCTGAAAAATGGTTGATCTATTTTATCTTTATTTCTATTAAGTATTAAAATTATGTATATCACTTATTTTATTAAAAAGATGTAGATTTTTTCTTACATACATAATATTTTCATAAATGAATTGGCAAGGTATAATATTAATCCTTTTAAATAGTTCCCTGAGAGATTCGCGACGGCGTAGATTATAAAATGGCTATGACAAAACTTGTAAAATAAAGATGGATTCAATGTCAGCAGCCCGACCCCGCAGTAAAATGCCATACGACATAATACTGTGGAAGTAGCTAAAATAGACCAAACGCGCAGTTTCTACATCTGTTATCTTTCTAACAGCATAAGCGGCCGAGCTTAGCCTCGGGGGCAAGAGATGTTATGTATATGAGGTCTCCATTGTAAATTCTCGTCTTGCGGTATTTGGGGTATTGACATACCTTAACCTTACCTTAACCTTGAAGATGTTATTGACCTCATTATTGCTTGGAATCTGATTTAGACCCGCCACGTGTACTTCCCCACACTTAATACTTCCACTATCCCACCAATCCCGAAATAATGTTTAACTTGATTTGGGATTTTCAAAAATACACAAAAAATTGGTTTGTCTACACAAAAAAAATGCTACTATAAAAAATCGCCGGTCTATAAAGTACAGTGCTTCCCAATTTTTCTATCCATAAAAACCTAATTCGAAAATACATTTAAAACAAAAAAATGCCATATCGGTCTGCCCGTCCTAAAGTGATGCACTTTATAATAGCATTTCATTTTTATTTAGATTAAAACATCTCGTTTTGCAAAACTCTTTAATTTTAATAGTCATTCAAACGCATAAATAATATAAAAGTTTTATGTTAGCTCCACAGTCATAATACTATTATGCCTACCAATAACTTACTCGTGAAGTTCACTGGGGACACATAATTCAGAAACCACTTTACTTCGATTGATCTTTGAAATATTTTGCGAAAGATATTTTCGTCAATGTTAGAGTTCGGTTTTTAGAAAAATATTCTTAAAACTGAAAGATTACTTTTCTTTTAAAAATATTGCGTCGAAAATTGATTATTTTTTAGCTTTTGGATAAACTCAAACTCAAAGCATTTATTTCAATTAAACCATTTACAGGCACTTTTGAATTGTCAAGGGGTCGGTCAGTCAAAAATATGAAGCTAGTTGCCCATTCCAAAGCGTAGTAGGTACCTATGGAGAAGAACGGGGAAGAAACTCCACGGACACTCTTTTAAATCAAAAATTTGATACAAAACATGTTACATCATTCATTTTGAAATTATGCATGTGAGAACAATGTAGAAAGACGTGCACGTTCGTAAAAGCGTCCGTAATAATAAGATCAATAGCAAGAGGTAGGTACAGTACCGATCAACACTTCAAAAAATGATTAAATTATCGCACAGAATGATGTCTCATTTTCTCTTTTATGCCCATCTTTTGTTACTTATCAATACTGCTAGCTGACTTCAAATAATATGTATTTACCAGAAATTGATGACGTCATCATTAGGAACAATATCAGTGGGTACCTAATATAGTCATCTGATCACCATCATTGGCAGCCTTGTTCCAACCTCTGTTAAGTAAAGGTGGCCTCTCTTTTATTCCATGCTTCCCTGGTATGTGCGAGTCTCATCCACATAAACCTAGCATAGTATCCATGTAAATATGATATACCTACTATAACAGTAGAATCCGGTGTCTGTCTGTGTATTTGTTTGTTTGTTCGCGCACATCTTCGGAACTCCCGAACGGCTTTTCATGTAGTCTTCACAGGTAGACAGAGATTAATTTGGAGCAGAATAGAGGCTTTGTTTAATTAAAATCGGATGTTGCAAAAACAAGACGGTATTCTGTTCACGGCACTTTGTGCACAATTTCTGAGAGTAACTCTAACAAAAGTACTAGGCTTGCATGAACTCAAGATAGTTGTAGCGGTTACACCACCACATACAAACTACGCATCAAAGACATGACGTCACACAAATCCTGCATCGCGCAATTAGAGTTTACCGCGCGAACGACATAGATAAGACTATCCGAAATCAACAGTCGGGCAGTCGGCCCGCCAGACACAACACCCGTCTGGTTGGAGGATCCTCCCTTTTCTATGGTGGATGAGTGAACTTTACACCCTGTTCCTCATGCCCCTAAAAGTATTACAATCATTAGTATTATCCCACTAATAGGATTTGGATGAAACATGATTTGGCACACAAATAGTTTACAACTAAGTATTAGCCTTGAATGAATTCGAGTTTAGTTTATTTTGAAGACATAAAAAATGCTATCTTTAAATAAAAATCTATTGCCGGATGTATGAATAGAGAATAACTCGACCGATTTGAACGTTTTTTTTTGTTCTATATGTAGTTGTCTTGACAAAGTTTGCATGAAAGAAAATTTTGGAAAATCCACCGGAAAAGTCGGAGTGAATAATATAATTATAATTAATATAACGTCGCTGCATGATAATATGCGGAAATCCTAGCAGTAATATCTGTCTGGGCATAGGTACTTTAGTTTTTATTATGTAACTAGGAAAATATTATAGTTATTAGAATTTTCAAAAAATAAACTTGATATTAATAACAAAATAAATTGATTCTATGTCCAAATTTATGTTTAGTTTTTTTTTTTTAATTTTCTACGCCGTCCATTTTTTTCTCAACAATAATAAGCAACTGTTTTTTTAAAATACAGGAGCCTTATATCCAAACACTAGTAGTCATAACTATTATGATCATGTTTGCCATCCATAGCCATTCAATTTCCATCAACTACTCGATAGCCTTTTGAGATTCTGTTTGTGAACCACAGACAAGTTTAGTGTGTAGTTTATAAAATCTGTGTGGTCTAGACTCACAGTTGTCTATGACCAGTGCAAGCACAAACAAGCTAGGATCTAGATTTATACAGGAGATTGAAGAGCTGACCGAACGAGATCGCTCCATAACTAGGTTAGGGGCCGCTACTTGCGTAGTGAGGTGCGTATCGACTTAAGTTAATTTAAATCTTTTTCAAATTCTTTCTTCTATCCAGATCTTTTGAAGGTACGATACTGAGCAGACTATTGTAACGAAAACTATATTTAATAACTGTTTGAATTACCTTTTTAATAGCCTGGCCATTTTATGAAATATACTTGTCGGCGCCAGGCCATTCACCGACAACGACACCTAGACGACGCCTGCAGTACATTTTCTAAGCATGATTAATACTCACATGCTGTCTACTTTGTAAAATTCACCAATATTACATTTAGAGCAAACATGTTATCTATCATAAATATCATAAAACGTAATTTTGGTTAAGTTTTGTCAATTAGTTAAAATTGTACAACGATAATTTGTTCCTTTCCCCCAGCACTCCATAGCCATAAATCTAACATCTTTATTACCTCTCATGTTGTTTTTGTAAAATTTAGTTTTTTAGAAATAGGTACTTAAGCAAGAGCGCGTGCATTTTTTGCAGCCGAACGTGCGTCACGGAGCGAAGGGCAGGAGTTTTGAGGCTCTATGCTCAAAGGCGAAGGGTTTGTAACTTGGATATTCCATTTTTGCGAAGCGAAGCATACAGTCGCGAGTGATTCTTCTTTTGGCATGTGAACCAAACGGTTGCGAGACGAACTATTAGCTGACACGGATGTCATTCCCGATTGTCCAAGCCCCGTGAACTCGTGAACGCACCAATACTAGGTGTATGGTAATTAATGTAAGACTTTAAGACTGTAAATTACAATTTTCCATCTTACTGGTGCGTGTTACTTTCGCCTAAACAAGTGTTTTTCCTGACAACCTGATACCTGACATGAAAACTCGTAGAAAATCGTTCAAGCCATCTCCTATTACGACATACATTTTTTTTTAAATCACACACGCACATCACACACATAAATCACACGCACACATACACACACTCGCACACTCGCGTCACATTTTTTATTCGCTCTCATGTGTGAAGAAAATGGCTGAATGTCATTCTCACTGTCATTCTGCGGCACTGACATTACGACGCAGTATATAATTTGAGTCGGTAAAGCAGATTCCTTCGTGCAATAAGCAGACGCAAATAGCCCTTAAGGTGACAAACATTTTTGGATGTGACCTACAGCTATTTTTAACGAGAGATAAAGTGAAACATATTTGGGGCTAAAACCAGCTACGAGCAACATTTATGTTATAGAATCCGAAAGTAAATCTATTAGTCTGTTTATTGGGTTTGTTTTTCATTTAACTGCTCAACCGAATTCTGCAAAATAGTCAAGATTCTTTATGTCAAAGTCCCATGCCTTTGACAGAAAGAATCTTGGCTATTTCAGAGCCCTGTTAGCTTTTAATAATTATCATTCGTCAGTTCGTACCACCCTAAAATCGTCTAACATAATATTTATTAATATATCAACTTAAATATGAACTAAGAAACTATTCCTAAAAAGATTGCTGGCCGCAGTTACAAAAACACACACTCCAGAACATATTTTAATTGTATGATAGTACAATTAATTGTCAACCTTACTTTAAAAATCTAAAAATTCTCACATTGCCTTCCCTATACATTTACGAATCAAATATCTTTGTGAAATCAAATCTAAGCTATTATAAGACTGCTGAAAAAAGCTATTATCGAAAATTAAGGGATAAGAAAAGGTTAGAGGTACAAATACCTTATGGAAAAACGGCACTATTAAATAAAAGTTTTTTATGCATGACATCATTAATCTATAATAAATTGCCTGATGACATTAATCTGTCGCGCGCGCAATTAGCAGACACAATAGAATTTTATTGTTATCTGTCTCCAATATGAGACACCAGTATTATAAAGGTTAAACAATTATCAATCCTCCAGTTTAAAAAGAAACTACATTCATTATTAATAGACAAATGTTATTATGATGTCAAAGATTACTTGTGTGACAAAAATGTTGTATTCCAATGACAAGAAAGGAAAAACAAGTATCATTTTCTCCCACATTATGTTGTTGTTGTTTAATATTTATGTAAGAATATAATTTGCAATGTTGTAATAGTGAATTATGACTAATATGACTTGGAATTGAATTTGTATGTATTTATAATTTGGAATATTTTAATAATGTATCGAGACTAATATGACTAATTGTGTTTTAACTCCTGATTTGTATTTTATTATTGTATGCCTCAACGGCGGGACATAGCTGAACTTATTTTAATTATTTAAGACCTGTATTTATGATGTATACCTATAGTCCACAATAAAGATGATTATGATTATGATTATGAGTGTATTAACTATTGACTAGAAAAAAATAAAAAATGTCTGAAATAAATAAAATAAAATTTAAGTCAAACCAGGCCAGGCGCACTCCGCATGTTGGGTAAGAAGATGCAAGTACGCGGCAGGCTCGACTTGTCGGGTCAATTCAGAGGGCGTAACGTAGTCAGAAGATATAAGAGTTACGCGATAGAAAGAGAGGCAAATTTTAGGTGAATGTAGGTAATTAGCGCTATGCGATCTACGACACAATAAAGTGCGAATTGCACTTTGTCGTAGAATCGCTATTTATTTCAATGATTTGCGGAGTAAATCTTCTGTCTGTGCTTGTACTATTATTTAGGTATTCTGTGGTCAAACTAAAAGTTACTACAAATTATCTTCAAAATGATCATCAGAATTATTCTAATAATAAATCATAAGCTTCGATAACATTTTGTCGACGCAAGTCACATCACTAATCGGCGGCGCAGGTAACGATTTTCCCTTGCCTATCCTTCCGATATCCAACGAGCCACTCACACTCACCAAACGACAGTCAAGAAATAAAAATGGTATATTTTATTCAATAAAACTGGTTTACTTGCATTTTATAAGTTAACTTTGGTCTTTAACATATGCCTCGACAAAAGCTGCAAATACGCCTTTAACTTGCACAAAAGTATGCAAGTAGCTTGCATGATATATACATACAAACGAATAAATAAAATAGAAGTGTCTGTTTGTAATGCCAAAATAACAGCTCTTTACTAAATGCATACGAAAGTATATACGGTACTAATAATAATAAAAAAATGTCTTTCTGTCTGTCTGGTTGTTCCTGCTAATCTCAGAAACTTTTATTTTAGAATAAAATTAGGGTACACGCGGTCGAAGCCGTGGGCAGTAGCTAGTTGTGACATAATAACTTCTGGCACCTGTCCCACCGCCAGTGATCAACAAGAAACGAGTAGAGCTATACTCCATTTGAAATAATATTAGACATTTAAACAAACGTTTTTTACAGTCCGTTCAACCGATTCTAACTTCTATATCGTAAGCATAGGAATGGCATTAAAAGCAAAAAAGTGGTTACAATACCAAATGTTTACTGCAGCTGCCATTTATCATGCCAACAACGCAATAGAAGTCAAAATCGGTTGAACGGACTGTAAAAAAAGGTTTAGTTAAAAAAAAGGTTTAGTTAGTGTCTAATCTTATTAAATAGAGTATAGCAACTAAAAAGGGATTGGCGAGCAACGATGAACGCTGGTATGCGTAGATATGTACTCTCAGCGAGTGTTCTGTCTGCCAAGCGAGCGTCGCTGAGCGAGTACTCAAGCGACAAGCGAGTCCTCGCTGAACATGTCAACAGTCAACGATCCACTATTAATATATGTTTCTCTTTTACTTACACGCGATGTGCAATCTTTTGTACTATCTTGAGCGTGAAAATCGTTGACCGAATCGTTGTTCGTCGTGCGAGCTACAGACATCAGCCACGTGTACATGCTGACTGCATTTATAATAAAGTACTATTAAACTTTGAATTTTGATTTTACTAAGAAACTGGAAGAAATACAGTCAAAATCGTTTATAAAGAAGGGACCGTCGGTAGTCTTTAAAACCCAACATAAACAGAAATGCTGGGTCCTCAAAATTTCATCAAAACATTACCGTACGTCGTATAAAGCGAAGTCGTTATAAGCGGTTTTGACTGTAATACATTTAATTTTTTCTTACGAATTACTTTAATTGAATTTAAAAAAAACTAATTACTTGATTAATGAATTAGGTTCTACTTTTAAAAAGTTTTAATTAAATATGAGTCAAGAGCGTCCATAACACGACATGACATTGAAATATTATTTCAAAAACAAGTTTTAATTTTAAAAATATATGCAGCAAACAAATTATTTGGGGACCGTTGATATAAAATTCAATTACTATAAGAATATAATGAGAAAACATTTTTTTTTTGTTGGAAAATTTAAATTGGTTTTGTAGTTGAAAATACTAATGAGATCTGAGAAGCTTATTTTTTACAATCTCTGACTTGAGAAATAAACTCAAACTTAAGTGGAAAGATTATGGTGGTGGTGGTGGATTATGGTGGTGGTGGTTTTGTGGTGGTGTGGATTAGTGGAGTGAGTTATGTTTAAGTCCCACTTAATAGAAGGCGAGCCTATATTACCATCAACTGTGCACAAATCCAGACTCCTGGCTGTTACTGAAAAATTCCAGATAGAAAAACCCAATAACACTGCCCGACCCAGGAATCGAACCCGAGACCTCATGCTTAGCAGTAGCGCTTGTGACTACTTAACTAGACCAACGAGACACTCACTAATTGAATTGATTCAATTAGCAATTACCGGGACCACATTCTCATACAATTCAAACTTTATCTACTCGTATACACCAACTAGTAATTTGTAAATTGGAGAGCACATCCGTCGTTCTTGACTTTATAAGTTTAATGGATCGCATTATTCGAAACTCAACAGGCAAGTCTCCTTTACACGAGGCAACCAATTTACATAGACCTATCTGCTTACCAGTCACCCTTTTTATAATAGAATACTGAAGATATGCCGGAGGTCTCTTTAATTTGGTCGAGTAACGATCCTGTTTGAATGGGTACCGTTATTTGTACCTGTAAGCTGTAGTACTTATTTGAAATATTCATTTTTATTTGAATGCAACATTTTAGTTAATTTTATTACAGAATATAAATAAACGAAACTGAATGAAATATATTTTATTTTATAATAATATGAAGTTACTTGTACGACGATAGGACATCTTTTTTCTTAAAATCGTTTTAAAAAAAAATTTTTAAATGAGAGAGGAGGAGTTAATTTCTCCTGTATTGTGGTTGCGTTTACAAAAATTTACTCGAAACTCACATACACAAACAGCCAGACCCGGAACAACTACTTGTAGGTCCTACAAATATTTGTTTGGTGCGGAAATCAAACTCGCGACACGCAGCGCAGCAGTCAATCGCTTAACCAATGCACCAACCATATCGTCAAATTATTATCGCCATATTTTCATTTCCATTAACATCGCACTCATAAACGTACAATTAAGTTAATGAGCTGTTTACTTAAGATTACTTAAGGCGAAGCGCTACTACTGAGTATGAGGTCCTGGGTTCGATTCTCAGGTCGGGCAGTGTTATTGGATTTTTAAATCTAAAATTTCTCAGTAGCAGCTCGGAGTCTGGATTTTTCCCCGGTTGATGGCAAAAGGCTCAATGGGATTTAAAAATAACTGGCGAAATTGGGATGTACCTAGTGCAGCTACACTTCTGCCTAACCCTTCAAGGAAACAAGGCGTGATGTTATTTTACGTTATGTATTAAGGCGAAAAACTCGGATTAAGAAACAGTTAATTATAAATTGGCAGTTGACCCCATAATTAATTTAAACAGCTCCTTTAACACCATCTGAAAGACTGAAAAAATTACCAAGAAGATTGATTGATTTTAAGTTAACCTTATTTTAAAGAGTTCCTAGTTTAATCCCAATACCCTCTAACTGCGATAATATTTGTTGCCCTCATCCGACCGCAGGAATTGGCAGTTCTTAATTAATATCCTCTACTTTATTAATTTCACAGTATTTTATAAGTCATTTTGAACCAGTTTTGATAGCCAGGATTTTTCAATGTTAAAGATTTCTATTTTTTAGGGTTCCGTAGTCAACAAGGAACCGTTATAGTTTCGCCGTGTCCGTCTGTCTGTCTGTCCGCGGTTTCGCTTAAAAACTATTGGTACTAGAAAATTGTAATTTAGTATGAGTATACACGTTAATGACGCCAAAAAAGTAGAAATTTTTTTTTGGAAAAAAACACATATTTAAGGTACCCCTACATGTAAAATGGGGATAATATATTTTTTCCGCCTTCCCATATTGCGGGATATCGTTGGATAGGTCTTTCAAAAATATTAGGGGTTTGCGAAGACCGTTTTTTGGTTAAGTAAACCGTTCGTGACTTATCAAGCTTTAAAGTACCAATTTTCGTTAGATTCAAGTCCCTCTACCAACTAAACGGTTGTAGTTAGAAATTCAAATGTCACAGGAGTAGTACGAGGCTTTACAAGTTTACGAGTAATAATCGACCAACTTAAATTTGCGGTTACAAAAACATGTTCTCACATATATTCCGTATGGGAGAAAATGTTTGTCAATTACAAAGTTAAGTTTGTTCTTACTATTCATTCATTCCAACTACGGAACCCTTCATTTTGCGCGGTCTGACACGCACTTGGCCGGTTTTTTATGAAACCATTAGTTGATGCGTTGTAATTATTTTATTTTAATATAATTATGTTGATTATTCTTCTTAATATAATTAACTTATTATGTGAAAGACTGTATACCTTTAAGGTAGATTTTTGAGGAACGAATTATTTATTATTAAGATCTCATGTAAAATGTACCAAAAATCACACCAATAAATGAATTTGAATTTGATATTTTTGAATTCGAAGTCTTACTGCACATCAAGACATTATGTACGTTTTTAAGAAATTTTTATATGCTACGAAAGCGTAGCTCGCGTAGCATGCGTAGCAAATGGCTACGTCGTAGCAACGGTGTAATGCGTTATAATGATAGATAAATTATTACAAACGACAATAGTCTTCTATGTTAAGTATGTTTGAGTGTGCGTTTTCAGATACAAATCTGATATACAGGAAATAACTACATTTAGAAAAACTATCTGTAGGTACCCAGCCATAACTTCATCAAAGTTGTACCTCAGAGATTAATACGGAAACACCTGCTGATACATCCAACATAATTTCAGAATATGTATATTCCGAAGTTGTGAAACTCAAACTACAATTAAACCGTATTGGACGACGCGAGCTGTTAGGATTTCAATTTCAGATAAAATTGCTAGCATAAACGTATTAGAAAACGCTAGTTGAAAACCAATATTTCTATTTCAAGGTCGGGCTTCGAACTCAATCGGATTTTAATTTAAGTGGAATTTATTTACAACTTTACTGGTAACGTTTAGAGGTAGGCACATATTTTAAAACGATTCAATATAAATAGTGTTTAGTTGAATTATTTCACTTATTTTAAGTATTTAAATATTTCTCATAAATATTTTAAAATATTAAAAATGAAAACAAAGTACGAGTATATACTTAATGTTATAAAGAGGTATTTTTTTTTGTTTTCGTTTGTTTGTACGTAAGCTCCGGAACTGCCAGTAGGATTTGAAAAAATATTTTTGTATTGGATACCCCAACTCTTGAGGAAGTTTATAGGCTCGCGGAAAAAGTCGCTGGCAAAAGCTAGTTTAATATAAAAATGGAGAAAAATTAAACTACCAAGCTCTGAATATCCCTTTCAAGAATCATCATCGTCATCATTTCAGCCGAAAGGCGGATTTCAACGGATTACTATGGCCTTCACCACGAAGAACCTGCTATCTGTAGTCATTTTTAATAAAATAAGTGATGGCCATCATTTTTATACTAGAAATAGAGATCAACCATTTTTCAGATTATCTAAAGTACTTACATATTTTATGGGGTACTGTGTTGAATGTTACAACAAAATACTTTGTAATAAAAAATACAATCAAATGAAAGAAAATTGAAAACTCATGTTAAAACTACACTTTGTAAACAAGCATAATTATTATAAATTAGAGGATTATATCCAAGATAAGAATGCTTGGAAACATGCTGGTCCTGCTCCATACATCTTTAGAGTCTAGAAAAAATCGATTTAGTTGCTAATTTAACTGTACAATTTATATCCTGTGATTCTAGTCACTTGAACTCACACACTGACTTATATTACTTGTTAAAATGTTAGGAATGTCATATAATTTTACAATGTTTGTAAATATGTGAGCACCATGTATCGATCACATAGTTAATTCAGTTCAATGCTTCATTTTTCATTCTTTTTACCTATCGTGGTATAGTAATCTTATTCCAGGTGATAATTACATAATTTTAATGTATACAAAATTATTGTGAAAATATTTAAAAGGAATAAGAATGATAATTTATTGTTTAAGAAAAAATTACATTCGAGTGCGTGGATTCCTGGAACTCACACTAGGATTCCCTGTGTCGTGAGATCCTGGAGTAACCGTGGAGTTTCCTGCTGATTTTTCTCCATACGAAAACTACCGTTTGGAAGGGGCGGCTAGAAACAATTATAAACAAACATAACATCACGCCTTGTTTCCCCGAAGGGTTGGGCAGAGGTGTACCTGTAGTACACCCACATTTCACCAGTTATGTTTTTTTAAGCCCCATGTAATAGGGGCGAGCCTATTGCTATCAACTGGGTCCAATTCCAGACTCCGGGCTACTACTGAGAAATTCCTGTTGGAAAAACCCAATAATGATTTGCCCGACTTGGGAATCGAACCCAGGACCTCATGCTCAGCAGTAGCGCATGCGACCACTAGACCAACGAGGCAGTCAACTAATTGTACCAAGAACCAATATATTTTTTTTGTATATTTTGATGTTCAAAATGCCTTTTAAGTGCCTAATTGAAATAAATTATTTGACTTTTATCTGACTTTGACTTGACTTATTTCGAGAATACTAGTGTTATTCTTCTGAACTATCATAATCAAATATACGAAGACCCTTAAATATAAGAAGACCCTTCTCTTACGTGATAATTAGCGGAAATTTTAATTAAGTGTTTATTTGATTGCAGTACGTACAGTGAAGAATATTAAATTAAATTGGGGAACAATTATTCGCCAATTAAATTTAAGAAAATATTTAGGTACGTCTCCGTAAAGTAAGTCAAAAATACAATTTTAATAATATCTAACTAGCTTTTGCCCGAGACTTCGCCCGCGTGGATGTCGGAAAATATCCCACGGGGACGTATTACCGGAATTACATACCTAATAGCCGAGGAAAAGGTCATTGACTCCTAGCGCTGCGCCCGCCGCCGTCAACCATAATTATTTATTTACGCGTAATTTTTAATCTGTGATATCTTTTAATGTATTAATTTAAATGATATGATGACATGGCATATTTTAATCTAAATTAAATAATATATTTTACTTGATAAGGAATAATAATTATAATACTGGTCAAAATAGCTTCGGAAATAACAATTCATGAGCCCGAATCTGTTTACAGAATGTAAATTGAAGCAATAGAATCAAAGCTACAGCGTTTTAAAGTATAAATAAATAAATATTTATTTAATCAATTTCTGAAAGATAAAAGTGGTTACTGTGCGTAATCATTAGAAGATAGACATATGCTCTTGGATATTTTTTTGTTGGACTTTTCCAGATATGCAATCCTGTAGAACATTAATTTTATGTATCTTCAACGGATTCGCGGCGCACGCCAGTAGAGACTGGCGAAGCTCTCTTCCAGAAGGCATGATTTTTTCCGACATCTTTAAGAATAATCGTCATATTTCAGCCAATTTACACAAAACCTTAATACGCATAATATACCTACTTCATGAATCACTCCGTCCATTGGTGAAAACCGATTGAAAATTAATTCGGTCGTTTTTTAATTTATCGCGTACAGACAGACAGGCAGACGCGGTGGGGGACTTTGTTTCATAATATTATGTAAGAGTACAGAGCTACACGTTGATGCATAACAATGATAATGATAAAATGGCAGATAGTCTGGCGTCTCGGGGTGACAAAATTTAACAAGTAGGTGTTTGATATAAAGTTGTAATAGAAGTGACTTCGAGCATTCTTAAATTAGAATGAATTCCTCATCATTGGTTGAGAAGAGAATATATAAATAGTATAAAACAAAGTGACTTACGTGTCTGTCTGTGTGACCGCGTTATTCTTCTTAACTATGCAGCGGATTTAGACGCGAATTTCCCCATCACTTAGATAATTTAATATTAAATTTATTTTTAATAAATATAAATCTCGATGTTTTGTTGTAAAGTAAGGATGAGTTACATTAAAAATCTGCCCGGTCTTTAAATACACTCGAGAGCAATGAATCCGGGTCACTTAAAGAATCCTAAAAATCTCGGAAACTAAAAATGCTAGGTTAATGCAATAAATTGTATTTAATAGACAATGTAATACTCCTTAAATGAAGGTATTAAAACTTCTTAGTTATTGTAAAGTTATATGATAAAAAAATCAAATTTGAAAAAGGGCCACTTTCGAAGATGGAACTACGAAATTACAGCATTTGGTTTTGCTTTTGTTTGTAATCTGTCATTTATGTGGGTACATAAACCATGTTGATAGTGCTCTATATTCATTATTCAAGCTGAAATTATGTCGCTTACGCCTGAAGAATGCACCAGAATACTTACAATGCTGGAAACCGGCCGGAGTCAGCGCGATACAGCCAGGACTGTCGGTGTGTCGCTGTCAACAGTACAAAGAGTTCTCCGACGTTACGAAGAAACTGGTTCTAACCTACGCAGACCAGGAACGGGCAGAACCAGGTGTACCACAGCACGAGAAGACCGATACTTGGTGAACACCATGCTTCGAAATCGCTTTCTTACAGGAACTGAACTCACAAATCAGTTTCGACGCCTCGGAGGAAGTAACCCAAGTGCATGGACAGTAAGACGTCGGCTTGCTGAATCTAACTTAAAACCCCTTAGACCTGCAAACGGCCCTAAACTGGAGCGTGGGCATCGTATTTCAAGACTAAGATATGCCCAGAGCCACGTAAATTGGAGTATTGAAGATTGGTCAAAAGTTATGTTCTCCGACGAATCAAAATTTATGCTCTACAAGCACGATGGAAGACACAGAGTGTATCGAAGACCAGGGGAAAGATTCAAGCAAGCATGCATCGAAGAAAAAGTAGCCTACGGTGGTGGGTCTGTACTTGTGTGGGCCGGAATTTCTTCTGAAAGTCGCACAGAGCTGGTGATCATAGAAAACGGCTCTTTAACTAGCGAAAGATATGTGGAAGAAATCCTCAATGATCACGTTGGTCCATTTATGGTCAATTTAGGTGAGGATGCTATATTTATGCATGACAATGCCCGACCTCATACAGGTAGGATTGTGAATGACTACCTTCAAGAGATGAACATTACTCGTATGGAGTGGCCAGCGCGCAGCCCGGATATCAACCCGATCGAGCATGCTTGGGACGAGCTAGGCAGATGCGTAAAACAACGAAACCCTCCCCCAATCACGCTTCGTGAGCTCAAAATTGCTCTCACAGAGGAATGGGAGAATATTCCCCAAAATCGTATAAGGAACTTGGTGTACAGCATGCCAAACCGCGTAAACGCAGTAATGGAAGCACGAGGAGGCAATACGAAGTATTAAAATTCAAGAAAATCGTAATAAAGTTCAAAAATTTCATGTTTCCTATTTTTGTTTTAAGGAGAGATCAGCAGTTTTTTTCTTTATGTAATTTTGTGTTAATAAAATGTATGGTGACTCATATTTTTTTTACTTTCATTTCAGGAGTATTACATTGTCTATTAAATACAATTTATTGCATTAACCTATCATTTTTAGTTTCCGAGATTTTTAACATTCTTTAAGTGACCCGGATTCATTGCTCTCGAGTGTATATTGTTGTGTAGTTTAGGATGATGTAAAAGATAATAATTCAGAAAAGTTAATTTCCAGTATGTGTTTTTGTATGGAATATCATGGATCGGCTTGCCGTAGATAGACTAGCCATTTTCTGTCCATCGCGACTTCATTTGACATCTAACTTACCTGCGTGTGTTACGGGTGTGGCGACGGTGTGGCGCGGGCGTTGCGCCTCCCTTTTCATATTTCATACAAAATATATAGGAATGACGTGGCGCGGGCAAGCAACAAAGCGGCGCCCGCGCCTCTGAACGCTTGTGTATGTCCTGCGTCTTAGATGTCAAATAAAATCGCGCCAATAGATCCTTGTAGCAGTATAGGTATCTACGACTGCTACCAAGATCTATTGGCGGTCGAATGTCGTTGGGCGTCTGTTGGTTAACATTTCAACATTTTTTTTGAATTGAAATGTATTGGATAAACAATACGGTTACAGGTTCAGATTTTGGCCACGTGCCAGAAGAATCTTGTGTACATATGCTTGATGTACTCGGTTATGTTTAAAAAAATAAATCAAGGCAAGGTTTTTTGTCTAGGCTCAACTATTTTAACATTTTTAACACAGAAATATTTAAATTCTATAGCTAATTTCTCTATTCACAACGAAGTGGGAAAGAATGGAAGCGTTACATGCCAAAAACTGTACCACTTTTAGTGAAGAGAAACACATCATGAATTAGACGTTTTTGAATGAGAATTCTAGAAGAGAATGCTTACCACAAGCATTCACTTCTAGTACCTATGTTACCTCTATGCAACTATTCGCTGTCTTGATTAGAACGGAGACAAGCAATAATGGATTCCGCCGTCGCTCGTAGGTAATTGGGTAGGTCGACGTGTCGGCTGGATTTGCAGCTCCCGATAATGTGGAACTACGTTACTGGCACCTCTGCATTGAATAGTGATTATAATTGAGTATTGGAATAAAGCCATAGAATAATATAAATACTGTTTTTATTTTTTGCACCACAACGCTACTGTAAACGGTCGTAGATTATTTAAGTCCCAACGACCTGGCTCTGCAGTTTCGACCTAATAGTAATCGCTATACGACTGAATTCAGTCGTAATGGCGTGCCTAAACGCGCGCGACGTGCTTCACAAGGTTCGCTATCTATCTCGAGACGGCAAGGCCAGTTGGTAGTCAAGATACCGACCTTTTTGGGTTAGGGAAATCATCAAATGACTTCTCCCGCTCTGGGTGGAGCGGGAGGGCGTGTCAGACTCTTACGGCAGGCATCGGTCCCATCGGACCCCTTTAATTGCTGCCATCTCTTTGAGGTGCGTGTGGACTACAACGCGCCGTCAACCCGGGCCTGGTCCTTACAGGACGGCGAGGCTGGGAATCGGCTACCGATTCTCGACGCCCAGGGCGTCTCCTCCTGTGGCGGCGATCGGCGTGACGGCGCGAATTTTGCCTCTCCCTCACGCGTTCCGCCTCCTCCTTCGCGGGTATTACTCCTTCACAGAAGGTGGTGACGGCCTCCCATGCCCTTTCGCTCCATACCATGGCCTGGACCAGGGCCGGACACGAGAGATCCCTGCCACCGATCACCTCCACGAGGACACGGCGGTGCTCTGCTCAAGCAGGGCAGACCTCCACCGTGTCCTCCGGGAAGATACCGACCTTACAGATAGAAAACGAAGGAATAATAATGCTACTGATATACTTCTTCTTCTTTTCGTGTGGTTAGCGACTAACCTGGTGTCAGAGTTTCATCCTAGTTTCAGAACATAACATAAAATCACGCCTACATTCCCCAAAGGTTTGGGCAGAGGTGTACTAATAGTACATCCACATTTCACCAGTTATGTTTGAGTCCCACGTAATAGAAGGCGAGCCTATTGCCATCAACCGGGCACAAATTCAGACTCCGGACTGCTACTGATAAATTCCAGATAACACTGCACGACCCGGGAGTCGAAGTTAGAACATCATGCTCAGCAGTAGCGCTTGCGATCACTAGAATGTCTAATTATTGTGAAAGAAACATTACTGCTATCTTTTACTTGTAAAAATAGCAACTAGGTAATGCTTTCATAAAATATTATTATACCAATAATTTAAAATTTTATTTCTTTTAGACCTTTTACTACATTATCATCTGCCTAACCTTTTCCCAACTATAATGGGGTCGGCTTCCAGTCTAACTAGATGCAGCCACCAGTATTTTACATGGAGCGACTGCCTATCTGACCTCCACAACGTAATACGATACCCCTTGGTAAGACTGGTTGTCAGACTTTCGGGCTTCTGACAACCCGTGACGACTGTCCTCCACGAATGACATCCCGAACCAAAGGCTTAACGTGCTTTACGAAGCATGGACCTTGGAAAGCTTAGGCTTGTATGTAAAGATGGTCACCCATCCACGGACCAACCCCGGCAAGTGTAGCTTAACCTGATCGATCAGCCTGTGCGGCTGTTATTACTTAACCACGATCCACAAGACCTTTTACTACATAAAAAAGTAATACACATAACATAACATCACACATGTTTGCCCCGAATGGTTTAGAAGAGGCGTATTTACCCATAGTAGAGAGGTACCTACACTCACATTCCACCAGTTATGTTTAAGTCCCATGTAATAGGAGGCGAGCCTATTGCCACCAACCGGGCACAAATCCAGACTTCAGGCTACTATTGACAAATTCCAGATGGAAAAACCCGATAATACTTTGCCCGACCCGGGAATCGAACATGGACGAATGAACCCAGCAATAGTGCTTGCGACCGCTAGACCAACGAGCAGTCTAAAAAAGAAAAGTAACGTAAAAATAAAAAAAGAGAGGAAAAAAGTTGTATTCTATATAATATATTATTTAAAAAAACAGTACCAACCTAACAAATTTTCTTTTCTTTTGTCCTTGAAAATTTTCTTTTATTAGTCAAAGGAGACTTTTTCTTTCAAATATTCATTTTATAGCTCATTACACTACAGTTGTCGGCTCATTCATTTGCAAATATTCCCTGATGCGGATTATTGAAAAATTAGCTCATCTTTTTTTTCTTAAATGATATCAAAATGTAATTTTATGATGTTATTATAGTTATGTTATATCTAGCTGCGTCTCTTGGTTTCACCCGCATAAGTATTGATCCCATGGGAATATCGGGATAAAAATATTATGTCCTAACCCAGGTCTTGATCTACCCATGAGCCAAATTTCATCCAAAACAGTTAAGCCGTTTCAGTGTGAAAGAGTAACAAACAAAAACTTTCGCATTTATAATATTAATAATAATTAGTAAGAATATTATCCACCTCTGCCAAATCGCGACGATGTGGCAGATGTGGATAAAGTTTGACGTTCGATGTATAGAATAAAATTTGACGTTCAGCACGGGTGGATGCAATTTTTAATGGGTATGCGCCAAACTTTTTGAGCCCTCGGAAGTTGCACGCGAGTGGCTGCGCAGTTATAGTAAATAAATGTTTCACAGTTTACATTATAACTAGTGCGGTGTAGTACTCGGGCCTACGTTCAGAGGGCTCATAAAGTTTTGCGAAAACTGTACTATATACTGTGATATATTAGAATTAAATGAAAGAAAATTTAAAAATCATATAAAAAGTACACTTTGTAAACAAGCATATTACAAATTAGAGGATTATATCCAAGATAAAAATGCTTGGAAACATGCTGGTCCTGCTCCATAGGACAATTCAGAATCTAGACAAAATCGAACTGGTTGCTAATTTAATTGTATAATTATTATTTTTTATTTTTTTAAACATTTATTTTATTTTATTTTTGTGATTATTTGAACTCACACACTGACTTATTATTATTAGTATTACTTATTATAATGTTAGAAATATAGTATAATTTTACAATGTTTGTAAGTATGTGAGCACCATGCATCTATCACATAATTATGTCATTCCTTCATTTTTCATTCTTTTTACCTATCGTGGTATAGTAATCTTATTCTAGGTGCATTGTCTTCACATATAATTATATAATAAGTGTATACAAGATATAATGATTTTTTTTAAAAAGAGTAACGGTGGAGTTTCTCGCCCATTCTTCTCCATACGAAAACTACCTTTTGGAATGGGCGACTAGAATCAGTTTTATTATTTTTTGTAAAGTTTGACGTTCAAAAGTGCCTTTTTTGTGCCTAATTGAAATAAATGATTTGACTTTGACTTTGACTTTGTACGCCTATGTTATGTATGCATTGAGGTCATTCCCCTTTACCAACATAAATCCTTCATCCCAGCAATAAACTAATTGCTTTAACTATATTAATTGTTAGATAAATAAACTAGATATAAAATGACGTATAGAATAGTCTTAAATCTAAAGGTAAAATTCCCTAATCATAATGTGTGTTCGTGTGTGTTGCTGGAATGGTTTTGAAGAAATTGTCTCAGTAAGCTCATGAACAAGTTCTCCGTTCGAGGTAGAAACTAGTTGGTTTAACATGTTAACTCCACCATAGCCTAGTAAAAAACACAGTAAAGTTAAAACGAATGTTTCTTTCAAAACTAACTTACCTAGAAATATACCTATAGCAAAAATATGTTTATTTATTTTTTATTTATATAATTCTTTTTAAATCTGAAAGTGCATTTTCTATGAAGGGGCACATAACAACTTATAACTAATAATTAATAAAAATAGCAAAATTATATACTAATTTAATTAAAACGATTGAAAAACTAAAATATAGCATCGAAAAATTCATCGGCATCGCTGTCGACTGGTAATGTACCCAAGAGACTGGCCGCATTGCCACGTTGTATGGCAATGCTTAGCCTCTGCTCAAGGTAAAAGCCAGCCCTTGGGTCACGGGAAGTATCAAATAGCCGTTTTGAGTTTTCATTGAAGAGGCCGTGAACACTCGGACCCCACGGCCCGAGTTTTTTTATTAAGTAAAATAGTCTCTAAAATAGTTTCCAACAAGATAATCTAAAATCAACGACTTAAAAGTGTTCGAGATGTCTTTGACAGCAGTCGGTCGTGAGTACTCGTTATTCTGTTAAACTTGAGTGGTGGCAATCACTGCGTTTGACATTGTTAGGAAAGTACAGACAGCATATTATATCCACATTCAAAAAGTTTTATTTTATAATTCACTCAATTTTGCCGCAGGGATAACCTTGCCATGTTTTATGCAAATAAATTATTTATTATTATTTTAAAAATGTCTTTGATATATCGCGGGACCCTGGGGTTCCGAACTTTTGGAAGGTGTACAAGGGGCCGGAGCCAACTTGCAGAGGCCCCTTAGACAATTTAAATGATGAGGCACCAAGTGACTATTATCCCAAATTGCAGTAAACAAGTGCACTCAGGGGTTCATTATTATTATTAGATACTTCTTTGTTTCCGCAAAATCCATTTATTCCCGCTTGCATTACACATCTCAATACTTACATTTACCACTAAACGTTAATAAAACATACATAGCTCAGAACACTAATTCCCGTAATTACCAACGTTCACAATCTAGTCGCGATCTCATTTCATCGATAATCAATGTCAAAAACTTAGAAGGAAATTAGAGGTATAATATTTTTGACATATTGATACTGAGATCATACTGTGAACGCTTTTAAAATTACGGGAATTGCCTCTCTGCTTCTGACAATCGTTTGAAGTTGACACAGACAGAGCGTTTAACGAAGTTTAGTGATTTGTGGTGCGAGCGGGGCCTTAGCAACTATGTGCTATTTGTTTTCTTACAAAAACTTTAATAGGCTCAGGAGTCATTCAAATTAGGCGGAGATTCAGTACATACTTTTTGGCATCGTATAATCAGCCTATAATGTGCCACTGCACTGGGACACAGCAGGCCTCCTCTCTGCGAAAGCGGGTGGGCTGGGGCCCTACCACCATCACCTCTTTTAGCAGTATTATTTTAATCTTACTTGAGCGTGGGAAAGAGATGGAGCTAGACATTCTGTATAGCTCCACTTCTTTCTCGCACTGAAGTAACCTAATAATACTGCTTAAAGAGGTTATTGTTTGGCTCCCTGTAATCCATTACAAGGGCCCAGTGCAGGTTGGTAGATGTCACACGTCTTCGAATGTTTGGTTCTAGGTCATGCCGGTTTTCTGACGATGTTTTCATTTTGAGAGCAGTGGTGATGAAATTATTATTCACAACGTAAAGCGCTTGGGTTCGAACACATGACCTACAACTCGTAACTCGGGGCCGTTAACACTGAGCCACCATTGGTCTCATGGCTCTTTGGCCAGTCCTTTAGATAAAAAAAATAATATTCATAATACCCTTCACCTACTCACTAATATTATATTCCTTATTTTTACATTGTTCTCACATATTGAAGCAACAAGAATAATTCGCCCAAGATTTTGTAATACAATAATTTGATTGACTTGATAGACTGAGTTCAACTTTCTGACTAACTGATCGACTTCTTTACAATAGGGATGATGCCTGGGTAAAAAAAAAGCAATTATATTTAGTCTGTCAGTCAGATAATAAAAAAATATTAGACATGTATTTTTTGCTTTATAACTTTATATTTTAAAAAATACTCAGATAAAACGCGTTAAAGTTGGGGAGTAGGGGCTTGCTACGTCACATATCAGTATAAAATATACCGAAGAGTGACGTCATGCCACATTTTAACTCAATAAATTGCCACAATCTTTTGATGATGTAAAAAAAGAAAAAAATACGTATTTAATATTTTTTAATAATCTATATGACGGCGAAAAAAATGTTTTGTCGTCATCTCTATTATTTTCCAAGCCCTACTCGTAGACGCGCACTCATCTCGTAGGAAATCGTTCAAGATCGACAGACAGAGAAACTTGACAGAACGTTATGCAAGACTTGAATTATAATAACCCCTTGGAATAACTTGTTCAACCAGCAATTGTTATTAGAAGAGGAGGTTGGGGGAGATCGGTCTAGTAGACACTGAAGGAGTGATTTTATTTGGTAAGAAATAGAAATGTTTAAATAACTGTATTCATTTTTCAGACAAGTGCCTCTGCTGATTTAAGGATTTTGAGGTTTACCATATTATTTACTTTAATCTTAGTTTTCCTTACCATTTTGTAGTTATTTGATTGATATTGCATCATTATAGACATGTGATTAGAATGAAATGAAGAATCGTTAGCTTTATCAACACTTTGTATTGTTGTTGCAATTTTGAATGTTTGAAATTCCACCGGAATATTACGCAAAATTGTATAATTTGTTTCATTCAATATATCTTTTTAGGGTTCAAGATCCAATAGTCTTAATACTCGTACCTACCATTACAGACCAACAAATAAACAAAATAAATATCAATAAATTTTGTTACAAATTTCTACATGCCCCATGCCTCATGCCCCATTTGCCTCTATTCAAGGAGTTGCCCATTGAGTTGCACAACTTTAAGCTAGGTTCAGCTTGAAGTTAAAACTTAACTGCTTGCAGCGGCTAGTTTGTATAGAAAATCAATAACGCAAAATGCAATCCATATTTGGTCTAACTTGTAGTTTGTTGATGCTGCATTCTAATGTGAAGTATGCTTCAGCAATGAAAAGCGCTTGATTATACAGAACTAGTTTTTGTCCACGGCTTTGTCCGCGTGGATATCGGAAATTATCCCACGGGAACGTACTTCCCGTATAAAAAGTATCGTATGCCCTTATCCTGGTTATGGTCTATTTGTGTGCCAAATTACATCCACATCCGCTCAGCCGTTAAGGCGTGAAAGCGTAACAGAGAGACATAAAGACTTAATTTTGCATTTATAATATTCATTAATATTAGTTGGATTTAAGTATATAAATACACCAGTTATTTGTGTATAACTTGCTATTATACAAGCAAATGTTAAGAGGTGTATTGAAGTGCCTATTGTAGTTTTAAAACAAGGCTGCCCAACGAATTTCGAAGGTAGGCCATAATTTTGATTCCGTGGCAGCCTCAAAGAGATGTCAGCAAGTGAAGGGGTCCGATGAGACCATTGCCTGCCGGGGTTGCGGGAAAGTCCGAAAGGGATACCGTGGTCCACTGGCATTGCACAGGCAAGAGAAGGAACACGGGTGGGTTTTAGTCAGTAAGAGTCTGACACGCCCTCCCGCTCCACCCAGAGCAGAAGGAGACATGATTTCCCACCCAAAAAAAAAAGCCGGCGGGCCATCTAGTAACTAAAATTTGCCTATAGTTATAGTAGATAAAACTTTAAGTTATTCATAGTTTGAATAATCTAAAAAAAACTTCACTGATTCAACAACTTATCAAATATTTGGCAACAAATCTGAGGTTGATAACGAGATTATCTTCATAAGAAGCAAACAACTTTTTAGACATGGTTGGAGTTTTGAAAATTGTTCTCAAAAAACTATCGCAAGCAGATAGCTTTCGGCGGGCCAAGGGCCTGGGATAAGCAGCCTAGTTTTAGAAGTATATTTACATATTATCTAAGTGTGAATTCGAACCTAACGATGGATGGATTCTATGAAGAAGACATGGCTAGGAAGGGGATGACTACTGAAATGACAAGTCAATGGCAATGAAGAGGACTGTGCTTGGAGTTTCGTAATCAAAAAAGAACAGATCCGCAGGAGAACAGACATAGCCCGAAGAATTGCAAAACTTAAGTGGGAGTGGGCAGGGCACATTGTCCGCAGAACAAATGGCCGATGTTCTGGAGTGGCACCCCGTACTGGAAGACGTAGCGTTGGAAGGCTGGGCAAGGTGGACCGATGGCAGGCAAGGTCCTGCAGCCGACACAAGGTGGATTGATGACCTTGTGTCGGCTGCAGGAATCCGCTGGATGCGGAAAGCACAGAACCGTTCGAAGTGGAGGTGCTTGGGGGAGGCCTATGTCCAGGAGTCAGAATCGGATGTCAGGGTGCTTGGGGACCCTCACGCCCCTAGCCGCCGCAGGAGGAGACGCCCTGGGCGTCGGGAATCGATTGCCGATTCCCGGCCACCGTAGGCGCGGGCTTGCGGACGGTGAGCAATGGGTAGCTCGCCGTCCGGTAAGGACCAGGCCCGGGTCGACGGCGCGTTGTGTTCCACGCGCGCCTCAAAGAGATGTCAGCAAGTGAAGGGGTCCGATGAGACCATTGCCTGCCGGGGTTGCGGGATTAGTCCGAAAGGGATACCGTGGCCCCCTGGCATTGCACAGGCAATAGAAGGAACACGGGTGGGTTTTAGTCAGTAAGAGTCTGACACGCCCTCCCGCTCCACCCAGAGCGGGAGACGTCATTTGATGATTTCCCACCAAAAAAAAAAAAAAAAAAGGGTGCTTGGGGAACGTCTTTCGGTTGGAATGATGATGGTGACTGAAATGACGGCTGATAGAAATGCATGGAAGAAAAAGATAATAAAAACCTTTTCACTCGAGGTTTAAAGACTCCCAGTTTATCGCCGTTGCAGTCCTTAACCATGCTGTCCTATGCTGTGCAGTGTTTGTTATTTTTTATTTATCTGTTGGACAATAGTAACATCACGCCTGTATTCTCTAAAGGGTTAAGCAGAGGTGTACCTATAGTACATCCACATTGCACCAGTTATGATAGTCCCATGTAACGGGGAGAGCCTATCGCTATCAACCGGGCACAAATCCAGACTCCCGAGCTACCACTGAGAAGTTCCTGGTGGAAAAACGCAATAATACTTTGCCCAACCTGGGAATCGGACCTCATGGACCAACGAGGCAGCCCTCTGTTGAACAATATAGTGTTTAATAAATAACACTAAATGCCTAATGCCTAATGCTGAGCTGAGGCCCTTTTGGCATTATAATAATTTGTTTTCTGTTTTATAGTTTTAAGGTGTATTTTTTTTTTTTTTTGTAATGCCAATAAACGCATTTTTCTTTCTTTCTTTTCTTTCTCATTGCGTAAGAATGTACAACAATATACTGCCATAGGCATAATATGAAGTTACTAAGCACATGTATTGATGCACGTTAACTACTAAAACAACAGATTTCCAAAAAAAAAACTACAAAGTGAAAAATAATTTTAACTTCGGAAGTCGGTGTCTTTGGTTTTGAATTCTCGTTTTTTGCCACCGACTTCCGAAATTAATGTTTTTTTTTTTTTTTTTTGTAAAAAGTTTTTATTCTCATATTTTATTTGTGGTATCTACTCCACACAAATTCGAATACCACAACATGCTATATAATAACAGTGACAGGAAGTTATTACGAGTATAATATTATCCACATAAATAAATGGGAAAAATACGTATTAGTGAAGCTAACTCAAAAACTACTCAAGCACAGCTTATAACATTTATTATAACCCACCGCGCAAATTTCCTCGACCATATGAAAAAATACTTTTAAAAATCGGTCCACAATTGACGAAAATATCTACATTAAAAAACAAAAAGTCAAACAAAAATAAAACCCTTAGAGGAGACGATTGTACAGACTTCAAATAATACTCCATTATTCATACATTTTACCATCACTCAACAGTATTTATCAATATTGCAATTCACAAACAGTTAAATGGACCTGTAATACTAAAAGTCTATAAACCAAATTCGTCAATCAATCAGTGGAATTGACTGCGAATGGCCGCCATTTCGCGGACCATCAAATGGTCGCCGCTTAAGCCTCAAAGTGAATTGCTATGCCATTTAGTAAATGATAATCGAGGATGCTGATGAGTACTTCATCGAGTAGTTATAAAATTGGGGATGCTTGTACGTAACCAGCCCGAGTCTGACAAACAATAGAAAAAAGAAAGAAAGAAAATACATTTATTTGGCACAGACTAAAAGGCACACAAGTAAAATAAAAAGAAAGAATACAAAATAAAAAGTGTAAAACTGTGTTGCATGATACCAGCAGGAATGCGTGCCTCGCGGCTACGCCAAATAGGCCTAGTTCACCATAAATGCCAGACAACTAGTGCCTGACGCTGGTTTTCATCTGGACCTGAAAGTGTGAGGTGACGGATGTAAATCAGTTTTATACTGCAATGTGTGTATGTATACTTAAATAAAATAAATTTGTGTAGGATAATAATAATAATTAATATTTCATTAGTTAGATCCTAGGTATTAAATATAATTGCAAGACAACAAAACAAAATCAAATTGACAAATAACTGAGACAGACGCGTGATAAATCTAGACATCATTCGAAACGAACAAAACCTGTTTTGAACGTTGCCAGACTTCCACGCTCCAACACATAATTTATTAATCGGTAATCCATGCACTTCATCGCACAATACGCTGCACGCAGCCGATCGCGACGGACTATCTACGGACAGTTTTGCAACTATTTTTTCTTAAACTGAAATAGCGCCATACTGAAAGTGGCTACCTTCCGTCCACTAATTTATCCAACTAATCAGTTACACAAAAACTGCAACGTTCTCAATATGCGGCAACACTTTATTTTACACTCAATTATGTTGCAACACCCCAAATTACCAAATGCCGAAAAGATATAATTTGTACTCTAGATTCTTTTATTATATAGGTCCATCTCTTTACAATACAATAAACCAAAAATGACCATTATTTATACTGATTTATCATAATTGTAAAAAGGCTGTCCGCACATTCCTTCAAAATAAAACCTACGACGAAACAGAAAAATATTTAACTTAAATTAATTAATAACAAAACATAGACCCACACTAATCCAATCCCCTTACTTACGCACGCTTACAAAGCCGCACGCTTATGCACATACACACACACAGACTCATTGACGCACACACAGGACATACGCACACACACACACACACACACACACACCAACAAATGCGCTCGCGCCAAATTTCTGTATTTAAAAAAAATATAAAAATGTTAACTTATTAATATAAAATTGTAGTAATACAATTAGAGGGGATCGGCACTGTTACTCCTTAATACAGGCTATTTCATAGCCTAGCAAGGTACTTGATTGCCAGAGATTGCATACTACCCACTTTGTGAAAACTGTTACATGTACTACAATCTGTTTTGTATAAATAAAGATTTATATTATATTAAACTTGTCCTACATATAATGTATATTTAACTTATTGAATGGGTTGCATTGGGGTATCGTTATGCTGGTAACTGGGTTGTAGAGGTTAGATAGGCAGTCGTTCCATGTAAATACTGGTATTCAGCTGCATCCGGTTATAGTAGTGGTCAACCCCAACATAGTTGGTAACAGGCTAGGCAGATTGATAGATTATTTTTTAAATATATTTATTTAATGAAATTATAATACAGAGGTGTTTTGTTTCACAAAACAATGAACCACCTTACGTATACACATCAGCAGATCAATCTACTACAAACCGTAAAATTTTCGCATTCGATTCTGAACCATTTTAAGTACCTTTAATTGGGATTGCGATTGTGTGAGGTTAAGCTGTGCTTGCTGGGGTTGTAAATATTTTTTTCACTTAACAGTAAACTTCAACAACAATACACTCCCATGATTAGTGACGTGAATTTTAATGTGTAATAATTAGACGTTACGGGTCATCTGAAGTTTGAATTTTCAACGTTGTTTCTTAAGTTGGCAATCAACCGACACACCACTTAAAATACCTACTGGGCTTCATTAAAGTAGTCTTGACTATATCGACACACTCTCAGCAGTCTACCCCGTTACAGATAGTGCAATCCACGACGACGCGCCCCACTCCGCGATTACTGTACTGTAAGCTGTACTTTAGTATGGAGAGGAGCGGAGTGGGGCGCGTCGTCATGGATTGCACTATCTATAAAACCTTCTGACTGGCTTTTTTTACCACTACTATACTTGGTGGAGGTACTGTCGTAGGTTTGAACCCAGACAGGCTCTTCAATTTGTGTAAATAATTTCATCGCCCCTGCTCTCAAAACGGTGAACGAAAACATTGTGACAAAGCCTGCATGTCCTAGACCCAAAAAAATTAAGAAATCTGACATCTACCAACCCGCACTGGACCCGCGTGGTAGATTATCTTTATTTACTTTATCTTTATTGGAACAAAAACATATTTTACAAATTGATTGCGTTCTTAAATAGCTAAATCTATACTATAATATTATAAAGAGGAAAGATTTGATTGTTTGTTTGTATTGAATAGGCTCCGAAACTACTGGACCGATTTGAAAAAATCTTTTACCATTAGAAAGCTTAGTTTTCGGGGAGTAACATAGGCTACTTTTTATCCCGGGAAAAAAATGGGCAAAGTGCTAGTTAGTTATAAAACTGTGTCGCAGCTATTAACGCCCACCTCCAAGAGGAAGACGACAGCGTTCCAGATTACAAAAAATAAAAAATAAATCAAATAGTAAAAATAAAATTGTACAAAATTAAAATAGGCAAGTGTTGAAATGTTGTGTATGTAGGAGTTTGTGAGTGTAGTGCATGTCTGTGGGGTGTAAGTGTAGAGTGTGCTTGTGTATTATAAGCCCACTCCCTCTCGAAAAGAGGAGGCCTGTAACATAGCAGTGAGAACTTTATGGGCTGATTATGCATGCATAATTATTAAAAGTCTTTAACTATTTGCCGGAGAAAGCAACAGATAATGACCAGTGGAAAGCTATGAGGAGACCTTTGCCCAGTTTCGGGTCAATACAGGTTGAACAAAAAATACTTTTTAAGAATATACCTTATACACCAGATGCCAGATGCCTGTTTACAACATTAAAAAAAAGCAGCCAAATGCGAGTCGGACTCGCCCATGAAGGGTTCCGTAGCAGCAATGGCGGTTTACGATTATGATGTATTAAAAAAACTACTTACTAGATCTCGATCGAACCAATTTTTTGTGGAAGTTTACATGGTAATGTCCATCATATATTTTTTTTAGTTTTATCATTCTCTTATTTTAGAAGTTACAGGGGGAGGGGGGGGCACATTTTACCACTTTGGAAGTGTCTCTCGTGAAACTATTCAGTTTAGAAAAAAATGATATTAGAAACCACAATATCATTTTTAAAGACCTATCCATAGATACCACACATGTATGGGTTTGATTAAAAAAAAAATGAGTTTCAGTTCTAAGTATGGGGAACCCCCAAAATTTACTGTTATTTTTCTATTTCTGTGTGAAAATCTTAATGCGGTTTACAGAATACATCTTCTTACCAAGTTTCACCAGTATAGTTCTTATAGTTACGGAAAAAAGTGGCTGTGACATACGGACGGACAGACAGACAGACATACAGACATGACGAATCCATAAGGGTACCGTTTTTTGCCATTTGGCTATGGAACCCTAAAAAACATGACATACGATTCTCGACTCTCTCCTACTTAATTCAATTAACAAATTACAGTGACCCCCAGTCCTAAGGATAGGCAGGTCAGAGCGATGGCCTGACATAAAATGATTGCATCTAATTTCTTACATTGACCTTTCATCTTGTTCAGGAAGAAAAACACTTTTTTTTTTAGGTTATGTTTGTTAATATTTTTGATGTTGGGATTTCTAGAGTTGTTAATCACGTGGCGAAGAAGTAGTACTTATTGTAAACAAGGCGGTGCCCGCGGCATCGCTCGCGTGGCCCCTAATTATGTTTCTAAGATAAAATTCCAAGTTACAGACTCCTTATAACATCAGCTTTCTACCAGTAAAAGTCCCGTGAAGTCCAGCCATTTTGGAGATTAGCTGGAACATACCGACAGACAGACAATCAAAAATTTAAAAAAGTGTTTTCGTTACAGGTACCGTATATACGTTATTTTGACATTACAAACAGATACTCATTTTTTTATTTTGTATTGACTACGTGAACGGTTTTAGATAAAAATTAAAAAATAAATTAAGATATTTAAAAAAGAGAAAAATTAACAAATCATGATTGAGCATGATCAAAAGCCAATCGCAAGCACTTGAATTGCGGTTATTTTTAATGCGTCAATAATTTTCGTACCAGAAACCGGTCGTTAGTTTCATCATAGTAATCGTGTCTTGATGGAGATCCAACAAGACACAATATAAATCACAAAAATAAAAACGGTTCTTTTACGTGTTTCTTCAATTACAGGAGACCACAGCATGCACATATAAATAGGTGTCAACAGGCTGAAAATAAAATTAGAGAAAATAAATGAACATATTTTAAAACATAAGAGAGAAAAAAACTTATCATGATTGAGCATATTCAAAAGTCAATTGCACCACTTGACTTGCGGTTAATTTTGATACGTCAATAATTTTAGTACCAGAAACCAGGCGTTAGTGTCATTATAGTAATTTCGATAGCCATTTATGATTTTATTTCTGCAAATAGGTTTGTAAAAACACTTTTACATGTCAATCATGCTTTAAAAATAAAAACTAGGAAAACGTTTCCTTTTTACAGACTACTCTGAAAAGAAATTCCGAAACAAACTCAGAGGTCAAAAATTCCAAATTCAAAAGTCATTTATTCTAACTAGGCTAAGAAACAGCACTTTTCGAACGTCAAAATTACATAAGGCAGTCCCCCAAAACGCCCACCCTTCACCACTTCCTAGTTCTTTTGCTGGGAAGAAGAAGTGGCGCAACAAACTCAACAGCAACAGCTGTCTGTTCAGTTAGAAAAAAAAAAATGATTCTATTCAAAGTCTGTTTCAAAGTCTAAAGTCCAACTACGTAGAATAATCCGTTATCTATAAATGATAAAAACAGGACTTAATATTAATTATAAAGTGTTAAAAGAATAAATAAGTACCCGTCATGCTGGTTCTGGGTCCGCACCTGTCACCTCACTTTGGAGATTTGTTTCCGCAAACTTCGCGTTAAGAAATTGCTACGTGAATCTCCTTTATTAAACTTTTAGAATATTTTATGAATCTGAATCAGAACCAGAATTTATTTGTTTGGTAGTTTTACATAGTTATGATATTAATATTTTTTTGAGTTCTGTACATTCTACCACAACGGTTTACAAATATTACAAGTAACAACAACAAGGGTATACATATTATGATTTCTTAAATATAATAAGTTCAATATCAATTAATACTATCATAATAGTAATCGTTACTTTAAAATCAATTTTAATGATGTCATCTTGGATTTTTACAATATTTCATAAATCTTGGGGTCTTAAAAGGTTTATTTTAACTTTTTTTTGACGGCACGGTTGGTGCAGTGGTTAAAACAATTGACTGCTTCACTGCGTGTTGCAGGTTCGATTCCCACACTGAACAAATATTTGTATGATCTACAAGTAGTTTTTCCGGGTCTGGCTGTTTGTGTATGCGAGTTTAAATGTTTGTAAACGCATCCACGATACAGGAGAAATTCACAGTGTGGGGAAACGTTTAAAAAAAAACTGTTATTGTTAGCAGAATAGTAGTATATAAAAAATACTGGTATTCAGCTGCATCTGGTAAGACTGGAAGCCGACCCCAACATAGTTGAGTAATGGCTAGGTAGAAGAGATTTAATTGTTCACCTAAAGTATAATATTTTTATTTCACAAAGCGGCACGCTTTAATTGTGGTAACCAAGTGTAGCAACCTCTCAGTAGCAGTAGTAGCGTTTTGCGTGGATGTGACGCAAATTTTCCCCCAAATTGTTTTTTAGTGTGTTCCTTTGCTTGCGTCATATGTACCGTAAATAAACGTATTTTCTTTCATTCTTTCAGTAGGTACCGTCCGAGACAGTGGCGAAGTCGTAGGTGTGTGTGTGTGTGTTATGTGATGATGATACTCGTCTTCACGCACACATTCACAGCACACTTAGTTACCACAAGTAAAGAGCGCGTCGCTTCGCTTCGCGTATTGATTCGGGTATAAGCTGAACTAATGTGAAGCGATATATGAATTACTTACATCTTAGCTCCAGTTTTCAAAATCTAAAATATGTATTATATAGTGTACTATTCTTTTTCAAAGATAAAACACTAACGAGAAGTGATTAAACATATTTACTATGTTGTTGCTACAAAGAGATAAAAAGTTCAGTCACAAAGGCTTTCAGTAAGATAAATTACTCTTATATTGTTTTCTTTATCTGTGTCGTGTTGAAATTATCGACGAAATCCCACAAAAAAAAATGAAGCTCACGGAATTCACAATTTTTACAATAGAAAACAATGTGAATATATTTATTCCTAATGTAACGCAAGCAGTAAACACAACAACATGAACATTTTCAAAGCATCATCCTCTTTCCAACCGCAGTCGGATAAAAAGCCACAGCGTTTTACACAGAAGGCAGCACTTTCCGTTAGTTATGGCACAAAGTCGCGGCCGCTGGAATTTAAAAGTTCATTAATTTGAGTGCGCTCCAAACTTCTCTTTTGGAAGTGCAGTCACTGTTGCTGTTTTGTTTTTTGTTACGGAAATCTACAGGAATACAGGGAACCTTTGTTTATTCAAAAGTCAGTTTTGATTGGGTGTTGTATGTCATTGTTTGTTGTCCTTCCGCTTTACGGAGAAAGATGATGAATTATTTTAATAAAGTGATTTGAAAATCACATCAAAATTGCATAAACACAGTTTTTTTTTTTTCCTACCCTCTATCTTTTACTTAAGTGGTAAGTATCATTTTGAGATGATAAGTCTTCAGTTTTCTGTGTGTACTAATACTTCTAATCGCGTCTGGTATTTCACATATAGCTTCAGATTTAACTATAATTAGCCTGTACTCAAAAATACTAAGACAAAATCAATCTGCCTAGCCTTTTCCCAACTATGTTTGGGTCGGCTTCCAGTCTAACTGGATGCAGCTGAATACCAGTATTTTACATGGAGCAACTGCCCATCTGACCATGACAACCCAGTAACTGGGTAATACGATACCCCTTGGTAAGATTGGTTGTCAGTCTTTCAGGATTTTGACGACCCGTAACGTGTTTTATAATAGCTTAACGTGTTTTCCGAGGCACTGAAGAGTCACGGTATGTAAAGATGGTCATCCATCTGTGGAACAACCCCAGCAAGCGTAGCTTATCCTGACGGATCGACCCGTGTGGCTGTTGTTACTTAGCCACGAGCTTGTCGAAAATACTAACACAATCTACCTAACTTTACTGTTTATATTGCTTACATAGTTTATCTTATATTTAGGAAACACTTAAAATTATATATCACACTAATATTATAAAGGCGAAAGTTTGTGAGTGTGTATGTTTGTCTCTTCTTCACGCTAAAACTACTGAACGGATTTGGATTAAATTTGGCACACAGATAGTTTATAACCTTGATTAACACATATAATACTTTTTATCCCGATATTCTTGCGGAATCGAAACTTATGCCGGTGAAACCGCGGGGCGCAGCTAGTATTTAATCAAAATAAAGCGAGCTCACCTTAGTATACACCTTACATACCACATCTAGTTGCGGGCGTTCCGAGTATGTGTACGTCTTATCTATGTTAAATTATTAGCGATTACTTTACACTTTTGGAATATTTTGTGTCGTATTTTTTTTTCGCCGAAACTATACCTACCTTAATCAATAATGATTTTAAATTAGTTAAATATTTCTCATGTAAGTAAAATTTCTTATGGTAAATAAAGATATCTCAAACCCGAATACCTAATATTCTTACGTCCCATGTCAACCGAACTACAAAATGTTTTGATAACCTTTATAACGTCCCAACTAACACCGTTTAACCCAAGGGATCGGATTTGGATGTAATTTTCAAACCGGGACGGGACATTTCACCCAACAAGGTTTGACCCTGATTTACAATATATCTACCTCTATTGTTGGTAGATAATTGAAGAAACCTTCTTGCCAAAGACTTTCAAGCAAAAGTCTGGATTAGTGCAGACATTGAACTTTCAAGCAAAAGTCTGGATTAGTGCAGACAATGAATTATTGAAATCCTGTAAAGATTCAGTTAATTTGAGCAAATGCTGTTTTTTTTTTAAACTGTTTTTAGTTTGTTTGTAATAAATAACATTTACACTTGTTGCTACATAAAATCCCAACCAATAAATGTGACGGAAACGGTTACGAGAAAGTACTGTCCTCGCTCCCATTGAGGAAGCAAGAGCATCGTTCTGTACAGAATTTTATTTAAAAATAACATTTCATTTATTTCAGATTGTCTATTCAAAGCTATTAAAGATCGATATTTCAAATCGTAGATAATATATCAGTTTAATATGTTGGTCCAAAATTTCAACTTAATAGCGGGTCTTGCTCTCTGCTCAAACTTTAAGATGAGTATACCCACTTTATAACTACATTAGCAATTCTCAGTGTACTGAAAAATTCCTGCCTTCCTACACCGTCCGTCTATTTCGTTCTCTTAGTTTTACCGCAAGTTGAAGATAGAAAATAAAGTACGGTTTTGGGTTGTGGTCCGAATTGGGTAAACGGATTATTTTGAGTTTCTAGTTTTATTGGATAGTTAAATGTTCGCGATTTGTGGTGCCTAAGACTTATTTAGACTGGGATTTATTTAGAGTAGGTATACAGGTCAGCAAAGCCGCCATTAAATACTTAGATTTTATGTTGAACGTCAAGCAAAATATTAAAATTAACAGATCTCTTCTTACAAAAATCGTCGATCTAAACTCAAAAGTATCAGATTGAGCACCACAAAAAAAAAAAAACTAAAAAAATAACTTCGTTTTACATGCTGTCTCCGATCAAGAACCTTCGATAAAGAAATGTTAAATGGAAACCTATTTTTCTCACGTAAAACGAAAAAAATGCCTTACGAGAGAGCACTCAGGTGATATTGAGTGTAAGCGGTATTTGATACCAAGGCTAGTATCAAATACCGCTTTCACCTCGAATGTTTTCTTAAGTGACAATGACAAATTTGTGTCCGATGGGATTTCTCGTGGGCAAAAATGACGGACTTCCATACAAAGTTTCAAACCCTTTAAGGTCAACGATCACTGGCGGACAGTGGGGCACGGCATCGAGGAGAATTTATCGAAGAGCATCCCGCGGCATCCCACGGTATGCCACGGAGGAAATGCGGAGTTCACCCCCGCTTGCACTGCCTCTCCCCCGCGATCGTATGCTAGCGGATTCCGGTGCATACCGTCGCATTCCTTCGCATCCCGCCACATGCGAACACAGTCCATCCATCGTTTCTTTGGTCTTCCCCTACTCTTATAGCCATCGACATTCATACTCATAACTTACCTCACGACATTTTCCCCATTCCTCCGCATACCATGACAATCGATTTCCATTCAACTTTTCAGCTATCGGTGCCACTTACAAACTTCATTTTATAAAGGTAGTTATTATTATAGATATATTATTTAGAACGTATAATAAATATACCTATGGTTATTATTAATACCCCGCTGTCAGTGTGACCCGACACCGATGCACGGCGCGGTTGCAAACGCGTCACTGGCCAGAATTATTAATGCTCTTTGAGCGGTGGCTCGGTGACGTACAACTTATTCACCAGACCCTTTCCTGTGGAGCTGCTAGTAATGTAATAGATGGACTGGCCCTATAATAGAACTGTAAGAGGGCAATTTAACTGAAGTATTTCCTTCACCGTTCTCAATTTTATCCATGATGTAGGTTTAGCAGTTTCCCGCAACTTCCTCTGTTTGTATTTTGTATTTTATCATTTTTTTTTATATCGAGGATGAAAAGGAACTATGTCCTTTTTCAGGTCCCAAGCTATTGATCAGTCAATTTTTGCAATGATCGGATCAGTATTTTAGGCGTGGAATTGAACAGACAGAGTTACTTTCGCTATTCATAATATTAGTATGGATACAACACTATAATGAAAGAAACGCAACACAATTGGTTCAAGATTCTTCCGCAATTATATTCAGCGTAGCTGATTTCAGCAACTTTTGAACAAATAAATCTTACGCCAAGTTGTGTTAGATAACAAAAACACGACCACACTTTTTGTTAACAATTTTATCTCAGTGTAAATCCATTCAAGTCCCGCAAAACACAAAAAACAGCTAAATAAAATTAACTTTCGCAGAAGTCAAATCCCCAGTTTTGTTATTCCCTCCCCCTTATCCACTTAATCTTAAGTGATAATAAACACTGGTCCAAACTGGATTTAGAGGGATTTTCATAATTCAACGACGATTTCTGGCCGCTCAACAAAATGCACTTATCTCTTTAAATTCGAATTTTGTTTCTCCAGTCTAGATAATTTAAATGAGTTTTGAAAATCTGTTTGCACTGTATTTTTGAAGTGTAAGCCTGATTTCAGCTAGATAGTTCTTCGACTAATAATGTGGTTTTAAACCACTGCAATTAAAACTTAAGACTTTAACGTAGAAGTCATTTTAAAAAAAGATGTATCATCGACAAGAAATCACTTAATTGTCTACAATCTTTGTTCCATAATATTGTATATGTATTATGTAGGCACAAAAAATTATTACTGGTATTTTGGTTAGACCTTAAGCCGACCCCAACATAGTTGGCAAAAGCCGATTATGAAAAGATGCAGACTGTAGAAAAATAAACACGTTTATAAGGGATCCGTAACTCAAAAGAAAAAAAACAGAAGCCTTATAGCAGGGGTGTCAAACTCAATTTTGCAGAGGGCCATATATTAGATTTAGAATGTGTAGGCGGGCCAGGTTCAAATTAAAAAACTAAAACATACTGAATTATTTAACATCTTTATTTATATAGTTGTTACAAATCATACCAAAAGTAAGAAAGACGGTAATTATTTTGAGCTCGAGGATCCGGATTCTCTTGTTTTTGAAATCTCATTGATGTCAGATATCATATTCGTGGTAGTTATTTTAAGAATTGATATAATATATACGGCCCGCGATACGATATCTTTGACATGACTGCCTTATAGGATCACTTCTTTGTCCGTCTGTCTGTCTGTGTGTCAGTCTGTCAACGCCCTTTTTTCCAGGAACGTGTGGAGTTATTATGTTGAAATTAATATCAAATAGGTGTACGGTCCTTTGGAAATCTAAAAAAATGAGTTTCTAAGTCATCATCTATACCAAATGTAAATGTCCATTATTGTAACAACAACATAGACAAAGTGAACTCAACCAAATTTCTTGGAGTAACGATTGACAGCAAATTGGATTGGAAAGCGCATACGGAAGCATTAAGTAAAAAAATTAGTAATTCCACATATGCACTGTATAAATTAGCCCCCCTCTTAAGAGTCCTATTACATTTTTTTACGGAAATTCATGATTTTTGACCATGTAATTTTCAGCAGCAGTAAGATATTTTAATTATTTGATTATAATAACTATAGTGCCATTCTTTTTCTTGCAAGTTGGAGTTACACATTATTTTCGTGTAATTTGCTGAATTGACGCGGAATATAAAGTAGGTACTTTAATTTAATTTATTGTAATTTTGTCTTATTGTTGGAGCGCCTATGCAAATAGTCTTAGCTTTAAGTGTTCTGTCCTAGTATGTAAGCTATTATGTTTTGTTATGTGCTAATACGCACAGTCATTCATCTCTCCAAAATTAAAACTCATACACGTTACAAGTGCCTGCTGCCTTTTTTATTTAAACCACGCTAATTTCCGCACATATTGGTCCATTACAAGCCGGATTGATTAAATAGCAAGGATCTGCTATTATTCTATGAAGATCAAGAAGTTAATAGTGGAATTAGCGAATAATAATCGAAAAATAATTATTCGTGCAACGAGGTTTGACTAGCAGTGTGTTATGTGAATCAAGTACATAAAATAAAGCGGTGTTAAGTCTAATGTATTAATAATATCGTCACCCAACACTCAATCAGGTAGTATATAACGCCAATTAATGATTTATAAGGTTAGTCTTATTAATTACCTAATGTATTTGCGCAATTAGTTTGTTCCGTTGTTTACCCTACCATTTGCATTGTGATAGTTTTATTGTATTTTTGTGTATTCCCAGCAATTAAATTAGAAATCATACTTAGTTGAGTATAGTAATATTGATTTATTACATTATATTGTTTTAATTTAATTGTCTTGGCCAGTGATTACTGATCACGTTAAGTATTTTTGCATAGGTAGTAGGTAGGTGTTTAAGAGCAATATAAGCCAAGAGTGTTAGATATTGTTAATTAATGTTTACTGTTAGTGTTATTACTGTATTATTTTAGATAATGTGCTGTTGTACTTTACACAAGTCATTGTTAGTTTATTGAGTTTTGTATAAGAATAGAAACGAGTTGTATTATTTAGGTAGGTATTCACTAATTAGCGCCCGTGCTCATTATAGATAACAGTTACCTACATCAGTATATTTGTCACCTGTAGGTTGAATCATAAGACATACGTACTTATAATATTATTTAAACTTTATTGTATAAATTCCAGATTTACGCTCGAATCCCAGAATGACCGAGGAAAGGGAGTTAATAAAGAAACGAGGTAGCTTCAAAGGCCGATTAACTGCTTTTGTCAATTACCTGGACGCGCTGGATGATAAAACGTTATCTAGTTCCAATATAACGGAATTACAGCTGCGTATAGGCAAGATGGAGTTGTTATACCAACAATACGATGAGGTACAGTTACGTATGGAGTGTATTACTGATGATATCAAGGCACAGTTTTCTGAGCGTTCGGATTTTGAGTCCCTGTATTATAAATCACTGTCTAAGGCTCAGGAATTTGTAAAAAACTTTAATAAAGATAATGAATCTGTCTGTAGCAATAAAAGTAATTTTGGTAGTAGTTATAAGCCAGTCATTTTGCCCACAATCCAATTGCCAAAGTTTAGTGGATCTTACAATAACTGGTTGGAGTTTCATGACACCTTTACGAGTCTCATTCATTCCAATGATGCAATAGACGAAATCAACAAATTCCACCACCTTCGAACGTCTCTGGAAGGATCCGCTGCCGTAGTGATCCAGTCGATTGAGTTTTCGGCTACTAATTACTCTGTGGCATGGAAAGTATTATGCGAGCGATATGACAATAAGAGATTATTAATTCACAACCATGTTTCGGCTATTTTTAACATGGAAACAATTACAAAAGAATCCTCTGTCACTTTAAAGAATTTAATTGACCAAATAAATAAACACTTACGAGCATTAGACACCTTAGGTGAGCCTGTTAAGTATTGGCATACCCTTTTAATTTACATTTTTACTCGCAAGTTGGATAGCAGAACGTTCCGTGAGTGGGAGGAGTACAAGGGTCGTATTGACAAGGATAGCAAGATTACCTTCGATGCATTTCTTACATTCATACGTGAGCGCGCTGAGTTAATTGAAACTTTAGAATTGTCGCGTAATAACCAGCCTCAATCTGTTAATAAATCAGGGGCTAAGCTGAAGTCTATGGTTACCGTCCAAAGTGGTGGTAACTCTGGTTCAGAGTCAGGTACAAAGGTCTGTCCCAAATGCAAAGGTGACCATAACTTGAGTGATTGTTCACAGTTTCTCGTACTAAGTAACGAAGCACGTGTTAAATTGCTGCCAAATTTTAAAGTGTGTTACAACTGCTTTCGTTCGGGTCATTTCGCGAATCATTGTAAAAGGCCAGGTTGCAAGCTGTGTAAGCGCAGACATAATATTCTTATCCATATCGCTGATTTTAAACCTAGTGCAAATAATAATACAAATAATAACTCGTGTGATAACTTATCACCGCAATCGCCTTCGACGTCTTCTGTGACTGAGACGAACAACGTCGCGTTGTCGGCCAACGTCACATCTTCGCACAGTAGTGTGAGTCATGATGTGTTATTATCAACCGCATTCATTAAATTACATGATCGTAATGGTCGAGAACATGTTGTTCGTGCAGTTCTTGACAGCGGTAGTACATCATGCTTCGTGACGGCAAGACTATGTCGACGGTTAAATTTAGAGACTAGGCAGATAGACAGGTCGGTATCCGGCATTAATAACGTGACCTATCACGTAGGTAAAACGTGTCGCATTAACGTGACGTCATTACACAATAGTTTCAGTACTGAACTTTATTGTTTCGTTTTACCATCAATAACTAGTGATGTGCCATGTCGTGAAGTAAATCTATCTATTCTGAACATTCCGTCTCATATCTGTCTAGCAGACCCTACTTTTTACAAGCCCGCTCATGTGGATATTCTGATTGGTGCTGATGTCTTCTGGGACTTGCTGGGGTCACAAAGAATCAAGTTAGGTACTGGTAAGCCAATTTTATGTGAAACCAGGTTAGGCTGGATTGTCTCCGGTCCTGTTAGTCGTAATTACGTTGCATTGCTTTCTAGTAACATTAGGTGTAACTTTACCAAAATCAATTCTTCATCTGACGACGATTTCGATAAAATTCGAAGTGATTTATCTCGTTTCTGGCTGTTAGAAGAAGTAAATAAGAAGTCTTCTCATTATTCGCCTGAAGAGAAGTTATGTGAAAGGCATTTTCTCGATAATACGAGCAGATTGTCCGATGGTCGTTTCTGTGTTCGCATCCCTCTCAAACAAGATCCTTATATTTTGGGAGATTCAATTAATAAAGCTACTCATTGCTTACTGTCGTTAGAACGCAGGTTAAAAACGAAATCTGATTTTAGTAATATGTATCACGAATTCATGTCTGAGTATGAGTTACTAGGTCATATGACTGAATGCAAACAATCCGATTTAAGCCCTTCTGGCTATTTTATTCCGCATCACGGCGTATTACGTGAAAGTAGTACCACTACGAAACTTCGGGTGGTATTCAACGCAAGTTGTCCTTCTTCAACTGGCGTTTCATTTAACGATTTACAGATGGTTGGCCCTACCATTCAGGACGATCTGCTGTCGATTCTTCTCCGTTTCAGACAGCACAAGTATGTCTTGTCAGCAGACGTCGAGAAGATGTACAGACAAATAGTCGTCCATCCGTCTGACAGATATCTGCAGCAGGTATTGTGGCGAGGTAAGGCATCTGACCCCGTTCAATTTTATAAATTAAACACCGTCACCTATGGTACTGCTAGTGCACCATTTCTAGCTTTTCGGTGCCTTCATCAATTAGGGCTCGATTGTAAGAATCAGAAGGTTGCTGAGGTCATAAAGCACGATTTCTATGCTGATGATTTACTATCTGGCGGTGATGATTTAGATGAGGTTAGATTTATTCGTCAGGAAGTCACAAATGTACTTGCATCGGCTGGCATGCCGTTGCGTAAGTGGAAATCAAACGAACCTCAATTATTGTCTGAAGTTGCTCAATCTTCGCTTGACTTAAATATAGGTTCTAGTGAGCCTGACAAGTTGCTCGGGCTTGGTTGGTATGCAAGTTCAGATGAATTAGTATTTTCCATAGACTCAACTATGTCCTGCAATAGTAACACTAAACGTGATTTACTTTCTGTGATTGCAAAGATCTTCGATCCTTTGGGGCTGTTGTCACCATTTGTAATCACTATGAAAATGTTACTACAGAGAATGTGGTTGGATAAATTATCATGGGATGATTTATTGACCCCCGAAATTAAATTACAATGGCAGACCATTATTAAAACTCTGTCTCATTTAAATGAAGTTCGAATTCCTCGAATTGTTGTGTGTCATTCATACAAGGAGTTGGAACTACATATATTTACTGATGCATCTGAGCGCGCATACGGTGCGTGCGTTTATGTTCGCAGTATTAATGATGCAGGTGAGTGCATCGTTCGGTTACTGATGGCTAAAAGTCGAGTGGCGCCAATTAAACCCACTACAATCCCAAGGTTAGAGTTGTGTGGCGCTGTAGTGGGAGCTCGTCTGTATGAAAAGGTATTAAACTCACTTCGTCTTAAGTTCTCGCGCGTCTTTTGTTGGACTGAGTCGACCATCGTATTGGGATGGCTACAGATATTGCCTTCACTTCAGCCATTTGTACGCAATCGCGTCGCTGAAATTTTAGACCAGGCGGGTCACTGCACCTGGCGGCACGTCCCAACCAATGAAAACCCAGCAGACCTACTATCTCGTGGTGTGGATAGTAGTCATCTGCAGGGTTTAGATATGTGGTGGTCTGGTCCTGACTTTCTCCAACAAGACTCAAGTAGTTGGCCTTCGCAATTTAAATGCTTAGAATTAGGCTCACTCCCCGAAACTCGAATTGATGTCACTTTAAATGTTGTCCTTGACACTAACGATTAGGCATTTATTATGGATTTTAATCGTTTTTCTAATTATTTAAGACTTTTACGTTCCATGGCGTACGTGTTGCGATTCATTAAGGTGTGTAAACACCAATCGCCACACAGCATATTTTTAACTGATGCCGAATTAAAGAAAGCATTAAATATTTTAATTTATCAGAGTCAACAAGAATCATTTCCCGAACATAAATTACTTTTTAATAAGCACAGTTTGCCAAAAAAGAGCGTCCTATTAAAATTGAATGTGTATTTAGATGACAATAATCTAATGCGTGTCGGAGAACGTCTCGATAATTCAGATTTTACATATAATAAACGGCACCCTATACTTTTACAGTCCACTCATACGTTTACAAAATTATTATTTGATTTTGAGCACAAAAGGTTAATGCACGCAGGCCCACAACTATTGTTAGCATCGATTAGAGAATCCTATTGGCCTATAGGAGGACGAAATTTAGCTAAAGCATGTTACCATAGATGCGTTCTGTGCCAACGCATGCAGGGTAAGGTTGTTACTCCATTGATGGGTAACTTACCGCGGCAGCGCCTTCTTCCAGGAGGGTACCCGTTTGAAAGTACCGGTGTTGATTATGCCGGCCCTATTATGAGCGCTAGTCGTCAAGGTCGTGGATGTAGACTCGTCAAGGTGTATATAGCAATTTTTATCTGTTTCACCACAAAGGCTGTGCATTTAGAGCTTGTGAGTGACTTGACGAGCCATAATTATTTATTAGCCTTGTATCGGTTTATCTCACGAAGAGGTAAGCCAGTTCACATATACTCCGATAACGGTACCTCGTTTGTTGGTGCATATAACGAACTATCTAAATTTCTAAAAACAAATTCTGATGCTTTGAGTGAAAGCATAGCTAATGATGGAATCAAATTCCATTTAATTCCCGCGTATACTCCGCATTTTGGCGGTCTCTGGGAAGCGGGTGTCAAATCGGCAAAATATTGTTGGGATAATGTAATTTAACTTTTGAGGAACTTAACACCACATTAGCCCAAATTGAGGCAATATTAAATTCACGCCCACTAACTCCGCTGTCTTCAGATCCTGCCGATTGCACTCCACTGACACCAGGTCATTTTCTCGTCGGCCGGCCGCTCACTTCATTGCCACAGAAGAATTGTGAAGATCAATCTGCAACCCATCTTAGTCGTTACCAACGTATTGAGCAACTCCGCCAACACTTTTGGACTAGATGGAGTAAGGAGTATGTTGCAGAGTTGCAGCAACGGACAAAGTGGCGTTCTTGCAAGAATGGCTTGAAGTTGGATTCTTTGGTGGTCATCAAAGAGGAGAATCTTCCACCTCTGAAGTGGAGACTAGGAAGAGTCATCGCCGTACATCCAGGTACTGATGGAATTGTCCGAGTAGCTGACATCAAGACCTCTACTGGAGTCATCAGGAGGGCCTTCAACAGGTTATGCCCATTACCTGTATCTTCAGAATCGAAGTCTGGTTGAAAGCACGACTTTCAACGCCCGGGGGCATGTTGGAGCGCCTATGCAAATAGTCTTAGCTTTAAGTGTTCTGTCCTAGTATGTAAGCTATTATGTTTTGTTATGTGCTAATACGCACAGTCATTCATCTCTCCAAAATTAAAACTCATACACGTTACAAGTGCCTGCTGCCTTTTTTATTTAAACCACGCTAATTTCCGCACACTTATTATATTGAGAAACAAAAACTAATGAAACGTATTCACTGTAGATCGAAGTTTTATATCATATTAGTTTATTTGATTTAATTGTGTTTATTTGGAATATAATTGACATGAAAATCAAGACATTTATTGGTTTTCTTTACGAATTTTCCCTGAAAACTCAAGGAATATAAAGAAATTCTAGAACTCCAATAAACAAGTAAAACATTAAAATTATCGTTTAGTAACTTTCGCATTTATTTGTACTGAATGAAACAATGTGAATTTGATCGTCAAAGTTCCATTGCCGATGTTTTTCCTTGTAAAGTGAGTTCGTAAAATATTCATAGTAAATTACACGACAAGAAAAGTTAAAATGTGTAATTCCAACTTACAATTAAAAGAATGGCACTTACGTTATTCATAATCAGATAATTCAAATATCTTACTGCTGCTGAAAATTACAACGTCAAAAATCATGAATTTGCGTCAAAAATGTAATAGGACTCTTAAATGTTGATGCGCTGCTAATCGCTTATCACGGCTTAGTGTCCTCTAACTTAAGATATGGACTCATTTTTTGGGGAAATTCAACAAATAAGGAAGTGATTTTTAAAACGCAAAAGAGGTGCCTGAGGGCTATGTTTGGACTTCATGCTACAGAGAGTTGCAAACCATTTTTTAAAGCGCATAAAATAATTAACGACGGAAAAATTAAGAAATAGATTAAAGAGCCTTCTGCTGGAGAGAGTCTATTACAGCATTGACGAATTTCTAATTGACAAATTAATTTGACTTGTATAAGGACATCCTAATTTTATTAATAATTGCTTTATCATTTGATTTTTTAATTTGTATTATTTAATATGATGAGCTTTAATTTACTGTATTTACTGTGTGTAATTTGAATCGAATTTAAAGTCACTTGATGCTGTGTAGCGTCCGACATCTTGTATTTGTACGCCGTTCAGGCACAACATGACTGCCATAATTATAACTTGATGTAACATCTTGCATGCCGTGTGTGTGTATTTTCATGTTTTGGACAAATAAAATTATCTTATCTGATCTTAAGTCAACGCAAAAAAAAATTTGGTCATTTGTGCGACATGTTTTGATACTCGCAAATAAATCAAAACCTATCGGGTACCTCCCGTTGATCTAGAATCGTGAAATTTTTCAAGAAGCAGGGTCTCACCGGATCATTAAAGGAAAAAGTCCGAGAATTGGTAATTTGTAGTTTTATCACATAAAAACATATTTTTTTTGCGATTACAAACTTACATTTGCAGTTGAAGAATTTACCGTGACGTATATCGATATATGGGAGAAAATGTTTTTTCAACTACATAATATAATGTTAAGTTTGTTTTTGGTATGAATTTATCCCAACTACGGAACCCTTCATTGTGCGTCCAGCACTTATTTCTTTGTAAGGAATACCTAATTGTCTTGTTTATGTTATCTGTTGGTAAACTAGTAGGCCACCTTACAGATTCTAGATGCATCACAGGTGCATTATTATCCCAGAGTATGTCTTAAGGTTTTAAATGACACGTTAAATACGTGTCATTTAAAATCGAAACTAAAAAAAAAACATTTGGCTTACCTAAAATGTTATTTAACCCTCTAATATAATGAATGCGTCTCTTTTTGTGAACCTAATAATTGAAGTTACTGCGACCAACTTAGATGTAGCTTGGTTGCCTATTTAGTTACTGCACCCAACTGTAACAAAAGCTCCTAAAGTTAAAAAGAAGCACATTTATTAAAAAAAGTGTGCAATAGTAGAAGCCCAAACAGTTTTTAGGAGTTGTTTTTTTTTTTAAGCGTATAAGATTAGAAAGTCAGTAAATTTTATGGACCAGTTTTAAAAAAACCGTTTTTAAATCTGTATTCGTAAGCCTCTAGGTTACGATAAAATAATTATTGACTAGAGTTTGGCCAACGAAAGCTGTCCACGAATTATTTTCTAAACTTTTGATATGGCAATATTTTAGGACTGTCAAAATTGTCACATTGACGTTTCGTACTTGAGTCATCTTGTGTTTACGTGCATCATATTTTCGTTGATTCTGTTTATAATAATGCCGAAAACCATCAAAAGTTCAACGAGGAAGCTTCTATTTACTATGGTTGACAAATATAAAGACGTAAAAAGTGATTTGAATCAGAAATCTGCAGAGAAAATACGACGACTGGATTCAATCATTTCACTTTTAGGTTAGTTTTTTGAATTACTATTACAAGAACTTGATACTTTTCGACTATTTATAATTTCAGGAAGTATTAACAACGAAGAGACAAAACTTAAAATTGTGGAAACAGTAAAGAAATTGAAACTCTCGAAAAAAATGAAATGTCGACTTGTGAAACACAGTATTTAGAAAAGATATCTTCAATGACAGGTACCTACTCTTATTAATACAGAAATTATAGATTTAACAGTAACTTTGAAGGGTTTATACATAGGATAATGATGTGTATGGATAGCTAAATTAAATAACATGCTGTCTTTGTATTTTATTATAGTTTTTGAATTTTATGACAGTGTACTAACCAAAGACTTAAAAGTGTCTGGTTTAGTATTATTATTAATCAATCAATCAGCCTATAATGTTCCCACTGCTGGGACACAGGCCTCCTCTCTGTGAGAGGGAGTGGGCCGTAATCTACCACGCGGGCCCAGTGCGAGTATTATTATACTGCAACATAATTTATTGTATTTGCTCTCTTCAGATGTAAGTGTGAAGACCCTAAGAAGAATTAAAATTGAAGGGTCTAAGAATCAAGGACAGTGGAATACTCCGGGGAAAAGTCGTCCACATTCAGCAACAGTTTCCAATTTGGATAATTTTGATATTTCGGCTATAAGAAACAAAATAAACGAATTTTATGGAGTGAAAAAACAAGTCCCAACACTGAGAAGCCTGCACAATGAGCTTAAGGAAGCAATTGGATTTATGGGATGCCGTGAAACCCTTAGAAAATTTTTACACAAGAACGGGTTTCACTTTCAAAATAATAAAAATGAAGGGGCTTTACTTACTGAAAAATATGATATTGTGGCATAGAGACACAGATTCTTGAGAGCAATACATGAAAAGAGACTAGAAGGTAAACAGATAATTTATCTTGATGAGACTTATGTACATCAGAATTATAAAGTTAAAAAATCGTGGCAAGGACCTTCAACAAGTGGTGTCACTACAAATATATCGTCAGGGAAAAGACATATCATTGTGCATGCAGGATCGGAGGAAGGGTTTGTGCCAGGTGCCTTATTGGTATTCAGCACAAAATCCAAATCAGCTGACTACCATGATGATATGAATGCTACCAACTTCATGAAATGGTTTGAGGAAATGTTGATACCAAATCTCACTAAACCTAGTGTACTTGTGATGGACAATGCAAGTTATCATGTGAAACAACTAAACAAACCCCCTACTATGTCTGATTCTAAAGCTAATCTCCGATTATGACTTCAAGATAATAATATTCATTTTGAAGAATATCATACCAAAGCTGAATTAATGTGTTTGGTCAAAGATAATAAACCTGCAGCAGTTTACGAAGCTGAGGAATGTCTAAAAAAATATAGTCATATCCACAATCACGAAATTTTGTTGCTGCCACCGTATCATTGCGACCTCAATGCAATTGAGCTTGTATGGAGTCAGGCGAAGAGAAAAGTAGCAAGCAAAAATATAGGAATACCAGGGGCTGAAATGCAAAATTTAATAAAAGAATGCTTTCTATCCATATAAAATGCAAAATTTAATAAAATAATGCTTTCTATCTATAACTGCTGATGACTGGAAGAAGTAAACTGATCATGTATTAAATGTTGAAAATCAGTACAAATTAAGGGACCGTGTTGTTGAAAACGAACTTGAACGGCTTGTAATACATGTTGGGGACAGTAGCAGTAGCAGTAAAGAAAGCAATGAAGCTGATTCAATATTATCAGGCGTAGAGTTCTTGGAATCCGATTTCGATTATGACTCATAACCTATGTTTTGTGTTTATTTTATTGTGACATCGCATCAGTGGTATCTATTCCATTAAATAAACTTATAGTAATAACTTCTTCTTTCATTCAACTTTTTCTACATTATGTAAAAAAACAGTCAATACCTAAATCGCATAATATGTCTTGAATAATATCAAGTATCAACTTCGTTTAAGCAGTGTATAGCAAGGGTTGCACGATCTTGATTTTTTGAAATTCCCGCCTTTTTTCTTGGACAGCTTTCGTTGGTCAGACTCTAGGTGACCACTACATATTGATATTTTTTATTTTATTCATTTATATATATTTAAATACACTATACAATCTAACACTAAAATATTTAGATTATGTACAAGTATAGGTACATATGTACATAGACACGCACCTCTGATTTTTCGGATTCATGTGTTATTATCACTTGCTTCAAAAACAGTGACGGAAAACAACCTGAGAGATATTTCTCGATGGCATCTGAAGCCAATTCAGAGGCCCATGGGCGGCTTTAAAACTCTGACACCAAATTGGTCACTTACTACACGAAAAGAAGAAGAAATATTTAAGTCTGCAACATTGCAAAATCAATATCTCCAGGTACAAAATACTTACTAGAGTAGGTAAAAGACAAGAATATAAAAGAAAACTAAGCAAACTTCGTGAAACATTTTTGCTATTCACAATGTGCTTCGAAAGCAATTTTCATGTTAGAAATATTACCAGAAAGACCGGTCTTTCTTTGAACAAGAAAAATGGCCATTAAAGTTTTCATGCACACGTCCCCAAACTGCTATTTGATAGCAAAATGAGGCAAGACTTAATAGAACAGTGAATTCTACTTGTAGTATTAAAGCAAATATTATCCAACGTATTAACGTACAAATACTGTATTATAGTAGACGAAAAGAAACAATTTAAATAGTAGTTTATGAAACTGTTGCATAATGAGGGTATTTAAACACGAGTATTTTAATACCTAGGTAAGTGCAGTTTTATACACTACTTGATCTACTCTCATACATTGGGACTGATCATACTAAACAAAAGATCAAAGTTAAAAGAGAAATATTTTTTTTCCACGAAATTCAGTACAACAAAACGTATGAATGGCGCCAAAACCCAGCACATTACCGCGCATGCGATAAAGCCGCCGCTGCCACAGACAAGTAAAAATTGGAATCGAGACTTTTTTGTAATGCTATAAAAATGGGGCACGCCGCATATTTTTTAACCAAGGAGTTTCCATCAATTGATGGAAACTCCTTGGTTAAAAATTTATAACATTATTTTGTTAGAGAAAAAGTGTTATAATTATTAATATTCCATTTTTAAATTTCGAAATTGTGTTTTTAGAGTATGTCATTAAACACTCGTCTTGAAGTTCACAATTCGAATTTTACGTTACGAGAGTAGATAAAATGGTTTTCACGAGTTTTGAAAATAGCTCCTTACAGCCGTTGCTTTAAACAATGAAACACTTCGTTTTAAATAGGCAGATTCATTCGATTGTTTCTTGAATATTACATATATACCTAGAGTTCATTCTCTATCTACGACCTAGATTGATAGTATTATTCGAGATGATGAATTTTGTTTTATTTCTTCACATTAAGACATGTTTGTTGGTTAGTACAATACAAAGTACTAGTTTCTGCCCGCGGCTTTGCTCGCGTGGACGTCAGAAATTATCCCAAGGGAATGTACTACTTACCAGGATAAAAAGTATCCTATGTCCTAACCCAGGTCATGGTCTACCTGTGTGCAGAGTTTTCATCGGAATCCGTCCAGCGAATAAGCTGTAAAATGGTTATCGACAGATCGACAAACAGAGTTACGTTCGCATTTACAATATTATACAGTGTGGCAGGGAAGTCGACGCGCAACTTGAGTTGAAACTTTACATCCTTATTTTTTTTAATGCTGTTTCCTGCAAAAGTGCATTAAATACGCGGTCAAAATATATGGAACAGCAAATTATTTTTTTAATAACCAACGAGTAATTTCAACGCAGGGGTGTCCAGAATCATGTACTGAATTCATGGTAACAGGTTACGCGTCAACGTTCCCTGCCACCCTGTATACTCGTAAGTATGGAATAGGGAAGTTTGGATGTAGTATTTTCCCAGTAAATAAGATTTTCCTTTAACCCTTCCTGTGTGAGCCTGGTGCTGAGCGCCACAAAAAAAAAGGGTCGCGTGTGAAGGTGGCGCCCGGCGCCACAAATTCCCGCCATAATTTTGGCAGTGATTTCGTTTACAAAAAGCGTTTCTATCTTGACCAAACTCGCACACAGTGTACAAGACAAAACAAGAACGCTACACTGTGGTTGTCAAGTACATTGAATGAATGACGACGCGTAATAGTGGCTATTCGTTCGCCCGATTAGTCGACGCAGCGCGCGCACCACGCGAACATCAAATAAGTCCGCCGAAAATTACATAAATAAAGTGAAAGTGCAGTGAAAGTGGGTGTAACCGTGTATAATATCATGCCTGGGTAGTTAATAAACAGTTTTAATACCTATAAAGTGTAATTTATAAAGATTTCAACAGAAAATAGTGATTTTTGTGAAAATAGTGACCCGTTGCGGCGGCAAAGTGACATCCCGCGCCGGCCGGAACTTATTTCGAGGTAATACTATTAGTAAATATGTGAATGATAGAAACTATCGCTATTACATATATTTATATGTATCGTATTATTGATATTAGGCATTTAATTTAAATATTATCGTATTATACTTGCATAAAATTGAAATGAAAAATACCTACTCCCAGCCGCCAAATTCGGTTGCTGTTAGGGCTCCTCGTAGGGCGTTTTTGTCGTTGATTCCCATAATGTTTTTGTAAGGCAGCATGCATTTTTATTGTCCTTATCGATTTATAAATATCTTCAAAATATAGAATGCTAATTTGTATTAAAAAAAAAGGATCCGAATGTAATTTGAGACCCTAAGTTCAAGAGGTAGTTTTTTTACGGCCAAATTAAGGCATTTTTCAAGTGGTTGGGTTGGGTATACGATACATTCTAAATAAATATTTGTAGCAGCCGAAACTCCGTCAGTGATATGCATGTTAAAACCAAACAATAGATTAAAATAGTAACCCAAGCCACTAGGCGTTCAGTTACAAAGGAATTGAACAATGAATAGACCCTTTGTTATCGCTCGGCGCGCACGGGCAAACAAATGAGTTACGATAATGTAAACATGTGTGATAAGAAAAAAATGTTCAAGGAGGTGTGTTCGTTTTATTTATTAATGTGAAATGATGTATATTTATGAAGATAAAACAAATACTTTTTGAAATAATGGTTCTATTTTGTAATTAAAACGACTTTAGTAAAAAAAAAAAAAAAAAAAAACTAACTAGATTCTAACTAGAATTGGAATCTTATTAGAAAACAAAAGTGGACCTAATCTATACATAATCTGTTAGCTAATTTAATAACGATTCCTAAAACATAACTTGAAGAGAGCTACCTATCGTAATTTTAGAGATATCGTCGTTTTAATCACCCGGGTCCCGTCGGGCCCGGGACCACCCACGTCGCGTTAACAGACTGTCAAAATTTTGCAAAATGGCCGCCACAGGTGAAGGGTTAACTAGTTTGAAGCTTTCCCAACCCAAAAAAAGGCGACAATAATCGACTTTTAATGATTTTATACTGAAGATCACGATTAGAGCATTGTATTAATAACTTAATATATGAATATTTTGGATTATCTTTATATTAGGGGTTAAAGTATGAAATTGCCGATTTGTACTGAAAAATTGAAAAACGTTTTTTTTTTAATTTAACATTTTTATTTAATCAAAATAATTACCATTATTATCTATACATTGCTGCTATCTAATAGGAAGGTCATTTGTGCCTTTGCAATAGAACTCTCGTGATCTAGATTCGACAAGATGTGTGAAAGCATTTTGTACTGCCTCCTGAGATGAAAACTTTTTATCACGAAGAAAATTGTCCAATTCACGAAAAAAATGGTAGTCCGTTGGAGCAAGGTCAGGCAAATACGGAGGGTGACAAATGGTGTCTAATGGCAGTTCCTGTAGAGTTAAAACGGCTTCTCGTGCTGTATGAGGTCTCGCGTTATCATGGAGCAATAATGGTGAAGACCGATTCATGAGTCGGGGCTATTTCACTGCTAGTTTTGCTATCATTGTTCGGAGTTCGGCACAGTAGACAATTAGACATCTGCCGTTATTGCTTGACCAGATCGGAGCTAAAGTGAAAGCTATAGTGAATAACACCATGCTGAGACCACCAAACAGTTACCATTACCTTTTTGTTGGTAAACTTTGATTTAGGACACTGTTGCGGTGTTTGACCTGGGGTCAGCCATTGCTATTTTCGCATACGGTTATCAAAAAAAATCCACTTTTCTCCTTCATTTCTGTATCGATTCAACAAGTTTCAACACGCGTTTTTTTCTGCAGATCAGTCAAATCATGAGGCCCCCATTTCTCATATTTTTTATTTTATTGATTGGACGCAAATGAGTCAATATTGTTGGTAAGGTAACGTTAAACCATGCCGCTAATTCCTGTGTAGTTTGTCTCGAATCGGCTTTCACCATCTCTTTAAATTCATTGTTATTCACCTGTGTTGGTCTTCCACGTGGTTCGTTCTTCAAATCAAAGTTTCCATCACGAAAGCGTTTAAACCAAAATCGCACGGTGCATTCATTAGCAGTCCCTCTCCAAACGCAACATTGATATTGCGAGCTGTTTCTGCCGCGTTAGTTCCGTGTTGGAAATCGTATTATAAAATAACTCGAATTTTCGAAGTATCCATCTTTCTTCTCTAAACTGAATAAAAAAAAACAACTGAAAGTCGATTATCGATGTTGCACATTTGCCATTTGTCATGTTGCCATTGTCTGTAATGTATGTATATTGTGGTGAGAAAATAAAGTTTATTGTATTGTATTTTTTAAAAGAAAAACCATGTGAAAAAAGTTTAACTCAAAAATCTCAAACCATGAAGGTTCTATGTCAATTCGAAGTACCTATTACAATAAAACGGCAATTTCATACTTTAACCCCTATTACAAGTCGCTATGATGTCGTCAAGCTAATTTTGAATTGATTTATAAGTTTTAGAAATTACCCTTTTTTGTAATAGGTACTTCGAGTACCTATTACAAAAAAGGGCAATTTCATACTTTAATACCTATATATTTTATTTTTATATCTTATTAAAGTTAGTCTAACGTGGATAAAAATCTGAAAATCACGCAAAAGCTATCAAGGGTATTTTTCTGAAACCTTCAGCAATTTAAAGATAATTTATTTATTGAACTTTTAATATATGTGTTTTATTAATATACCTTTTGTTTTATGAATAACAAATTAATAATGTGTCTAATTTGGGACAGCACTCCTTAATGGGCAAGTCTTACTGACTGTACGTACGACGCGATGCGTGAGTTCAGTACAGGACTCGCAAGCACTCAAGGTCAATGGCATATACAGATATATGATACAAAAAAAAGGTGTTTTATTATTTAAGATGCAGACATCTTAAATAATAAAACACCTTTTTTTTGTCGTGTCGCAAGTTCACAACAATCTATGCTAGTAAAGAAGCCAGTCGGTAAGGCTGCACCGGACGTAATTAAGTATCGTCACTGGTGCAAGCTCTAAATGCACCTTTAAATTTATAGACCCAGCTATTGCAAGTAACGTTTCAGACTTTCCTAGTAAATCTAACACTTAGATGTACTCTAAAGGTGTAAGAGCGCCTAATTGGTAGTTTAACAAAGACTTGTGAAGCAAAATCGTGGAAGTGTATTGTTAGTTGGACATAATAGCCGGAATCCGAACGTACTGCTCAAAGTGAGTTCGCGAAGTAAAGAATTGTGTTTTCAGAATATTTTGTTCTGGTTGAGCTTAATGACGAGTATTTTTTTGTCATTTTTGGTAGTTATTGATTTGGAGTTGTACTTACACACATCGTGCTTGTAATTCCCGAATCGGTTGGTAAGTAAGTTTGTAAAATAATCCTTAGCCAAAGGGTTTCACTTTATTCCTAAGTGTTCCCAGTGATTCCACATTTAAATTTTGGATGAATGCAAAACATTCACCCAAAATTTAAATATGGAATCACTGAAATCGAAATTCTGAATTTCCAATAATTAGTTTAATTAGTGTTCAACGGTTGGTATGACCTATTCTTAGAATGGGTCGTCTGGAAAATTATGAATTAATGTTTTCGTAAAAGAGAATAACCACTTTGAGACAAAATAGCAGTAACAACATACATAAAATATTCAGAAAATCTTAACAAACATACTCGATAAAAATGCCTCCAGCTATATTTCAAAACATCACAATCAAAATCAGTACATTTAAAGCAAAAACGTATTCCAAAAAACCGTATACAATATTACGATTTTAATGACAAAATCGACGTGAAATCGGACACTTCCGAAACGTTTGAAGGTTCGAACGTAAATTACCGGGAATTGTTCACGGCTTGCTAATTTCGGGGGTGAGTAGTGAAGCATGAAAATATTGCTTATTCCGTATACGTGCTCATTTGAAACCACCCCTTATATATACGGTGAGTAATGTGAACATATGACAGAAATTTCTATGCTGTGAATGATTCATGATTTTGATGTATTTTGGTACAGTTGGCTGACATATTCAGCTGGTACTTACATAAATCATTTTACTTTTGAATTCAGGTTGAAAACTGGGTCAAACGAACATTTTCATTGATTTTAAGGTTTTAAAATATACTTTTACATGGTAGGGTGACTACCCTACCATGTAAAAGTATATTTTAAAACCTACCATGTAAAAGTATATTTTAAAACCTTAGAGATATGAGGTCAGTTGTATTCAGTCGAATACAACTGACCTCATATATAACGCTACGCGGACGCGCTAGCAGTATTATTAATACCGTATCAAACATCAAATAGTGCACAAGTTACTACGTGTTTTGGTGAAATAATAACTACGAGTTCTTCATCAAATGCGAGGAAATAAGCAGTTTATAAACCTAAAGAAAGCAACTTAACACCAAACAACAGTGAGTCACACCCGAGCGAGCTGCTACTATTCGCCGATTGGTGGTGAGTCAGAACATACGATACGGCTCGGTGCGCTACCATATAAGGTCACAAATCCACAACTGCCCTGCTCACTAAGACACGTGTACGAAATACTGATTGCTAATTTTGCGACAAATTTACATGTAAAAATAGCTAATTGAACTTTGGAGCTACACCTTATTGACGGGAGTGCTGGTTCGAATCTGAGGAGCAATCTTTCTTTTTGCATTTTTTGCAAAGTCAAAGTCAAAGTCAAATAATTTATTTCATTTAGGCACAAAAAAGGCACTTATGAACGTCAACATTTACAGAAAAAAAAAATATAATAATTGATTCTAGTCGCCCATTCCAAAAGGTCGTTTTCGTATGGAGAAGAATGGGCAAGAAACTCCACCGTTACTCTTTTAAATATTTTCACAATATTCTGTATACATTAATTATATAATTATATGTGAAGACGATGCACCTAGAATAAGATTACTATACCACGATAGATAAAAAGAATGAAAAATGAAGGAATGACATAAATTAATTATGTGATAGATGCATGGTGCTCACATATTTACAAACATTGTAAAATTATACGATATTCTTAACATTTTAACACGTACTACTAATAATAAGTCAGTGTGTGAGTTCAAGTAATCACAGAATATAAAATTAATGTTTAAAAAAATAATATTATACAATTAAATTGGCAACCAGTTTGATTTTGTCTAGATTCTAAATTGTCCTATGGAGCAGGACCAGCATGTTTCCAAGCATTTTTATCTTGGATATAATCCTCTAATTTGTAATATGCTTGTTTACAAAGTGTACTTTTTATATGAGTTTTAAATTTTCTTTCATTTAATTCTAATATATCACAAGGTATTCTGTTGTAACATTTAACACAGTACCCCATAAAAGATGTATTTACTTTAGATAGTCTGAAAAATGGTTGATCTATTTTATCTTTATTTCTAGTATTAAAATTATGTCTATCACTTATTTTATTAAAAAGATGTAGATTTTTTCTCACATACATAATATTTTCATAAATGAATTGGCAAGGTACCGTCATAATATTAATCTTTTTAAATAGTTCCCTGAGAGATTCGCGACGACTTAGATTATAAATGGCTCTGACAGCTCTCTTTTGTAAAATAAAAATGGATTCAATGTCAGCAGCCCGACCCCATAGTAAAATGCCATACGACATAATACTGTGGAAGTAACTAAAATAGACCAAACGCGCGGTTTCTACATCTGTTAACTGTCTTATCTTTCTAACAGCATAAGCGGCCGAGCTTAGCCGCCCCGCGAGAGATGTTATATGGGGTCCCCATTGTAATTTCTCGTCTAGCGTGATTTCTAGGACTTTGCTTTTACTGCTTGCCTTTTAGTTTCTTTCTTTCGTAACAATTGTTTGCTTTCTGCCATATAAAGTATATTTGGTAATTTTTACGCTGTTTTTATACCAAAAATAATCAAACATGGCTGATGACACGTCTCCCACAAATAAGCACGAAAAAACTCCTCTGCGTAATGTATCGACCACCAGAGGGAACAAAAGGCAAGCTCTTGGATCTCCACCTCAGACGACCACTGAAAATGTATTATCGCGAGATTGTGTTCGCGAAATTATCCAGGAAGTAATGAAGACTGAAGTATCGAGAATGTTGTCTAAACTTAACGAAACCATGATTGCAACACTGAACAGAGAGTTGCAGCCCATCAATGCGAAAATTGATGCCATGGATGACTCTATGAAATTTATGAACAGTCAGTATGAAGACCTACTAAAAGAGCATGCTTTATCTAAGGATACCATTATAGAACTGCAGAAGGATAATCTTGAAATGAGCAATAATATCAATTCGCTGAAAGTGCGCGTGGATCAGCTGGAGCAGCAAACTCGATCTAACAATATTGAAATTCAATGCTTACCTGAGAAGAAACACGAAAATCTTTTTAATATCGTCTCAGAAATCTCTAAAGGGGCTGGATGTGTAGTGGAAAACAGAGATATTTTGCATTGTACCAGGGTTACCAAACTCAACCCAAATAATACCAGACCACGTTCAATAGTAGTACAGCTGGCTTCCCCCCGACTTCGTGATCAATTCCTGGCGTCTATTATTAATTTTAATAAAAACAATAAGGACAATAAACTGAACAGCGTGCATCTCGGCTACTCTGTGCCAAAAACAGCAATTTTCGTGACTGAACATCTGTCCCCAACGTATAGGGCTCTGCACGCTGCCGCAAGGATCAAAGCCAGAGAACTGGGTTATAAATTTGTGTGGATTCGAGGTGGTAGAATTTTTATGCGTAAAGTACAAGAATCGGAGCACATTATGGTTAGAAACATGGACACCTTAAATAAGTTAACTTAGTTCTCGTTTTCATTAATTGTAATTGCTTTGGTATTAATTTTAGTTAAAATTCTCGGCTCTAAACATTAATATTTATTACCAAAACACAAGAGGTCTACGCACGAAGACTCATAATTTTTGTCGTCAATTATCTTTAGAGAATTATGACATTGTTGTATTGACTGAAACATGGCTAAATAGTAGTGTTCTAAGCGCGGAGCTTTTTGACAGTAGATATATTGTATACAGAAGAGATAGAGATGGTAGGAAAAAGGATGGAGGTGGTGTATTAATCGCCGTATTAAAGAAAATTAATTCAAAACGTATGGTTCACTGGGAAAGCCAATGTGAGGATCTTTGGATAACCATTGAGGTGCCGTTTATGAAGCATTTTCGTCGAATAGCTCTGTGCGCAGTCTACTTGCCACCCCCTGTGTTACGTAGTACCTTGGACAATTTTTTGGACTGTTGTAATGTGATATTTGAACAGACAGACTTGCACACCTGTATTGTCGGTGATTTCAATTTAGGTAACATAAAATGGAACTTGGTTAATGACTCAGTGAATAATTATACTCCTACTGGCATTAGCAATGTACTAATAGACTTTACCCAGATGCATAAATTGACACAACTTAATGGCGTTATGAATGTGTCTGGGCGAATATTAGACCTTGTATTAACTAATTTACCTTCCGGTAGCGTTACTGCGGCCCTGAATTCCCTCAGCAATATTGATATCCACCACCCTCCAATCGAAATCCTGCTTAAAGCGAGTGAGGAAACCCGACTTCCTTACAACCCTCAGGCTACAAGAACTAATTATTATAAACTTGATTACATAAAAATTTGCGAGAAACTAAATGATGTAAACTGGGATAAAATATTTGAGGATTTGCCTGATGTTAATGAAATGCTTCGTATGTTTTATGACAGGCTACTAAATATTACACATATGCACGAGCCTTCCGGGCCTACATTTAAATATAAAAAATATCCTGCTTGGTTCAATAAAAGCTTGATAAGAGCTTTGAAAGAAAAGGAAAAAATAAGATCTCGTTACAAAATCTATAGGAACCCTAGGGATGAACTCGAACTCAAATTATTGGGAAAACGTTGTTCCAAATTAGCTATTGACAGTTATAATGATTACATAAAAGACATAGAAAATGAAATCACCAAAAATCCGAACCGCTTTTGGTCGTACATTAAGGATAAAAAAGGAGGCTCAAGCTCTTTTCCTGCTACAATGACTAACGAAACCTTATCTACATCTGATGGTCCACAAATATGTGAAATGTTCGCGTCAAACTTTTCCACCGCGTTTAGCGATGCGCATGTGACCCATGGTGAACCGGAGTCTGACTTTCTTTATAATATGAAGAATAACAGTCTACCACTGACGGCACCTGTGATTGATCGCGAGAGCCTGTTGACCAAGCTTAAATTATTGGATCTTCGTAAGGGAGCTGGCCCTGATGGTATTCCGCCAATATTTATTTATAAGTGTGCCCCGCTTTGGTATCCCCGTTAACAATGATTTTTAACAAATCTCTTAGCTCAGGTATCTTCCCTGACTTATGGAAAAAAGCAAAGGTTATTCCAATTTATAAGAGTGATGAGAAGGACAACGTAAAAAATTATAGACCTATCTCTATCTTGTCAACTTTTGCCAAGGTTTTCGAATCCTTAGTTTGTCCATACATTCAGACACACTTCAATCTTTATTTGAGCTATTCTCAGCATGGTTTCGTGGGTTCTAGGTCTACTTGCACTAATCTAGCGACTTTTACTGAAATGTTATCGGATGCCATTGACCGTGGCAAGCAGATTGACGTGATTTACACAGACTTTAGCAAAGCCTTTGACCGCGTGTCTCACCATATACTTCTGTCGAAGTTATCTGCGTATGGAATCACCGGTACACTCTACAATTGGCTAAAATCTTATCTCGAAAATCGTTACTTCTTTGTTGCAGTTAATGGTTTCCAATCTGGAACCTACAGGACGTCGTCAGGGGTTCCCCAGGGCTCACATGTTGGACCAGTTCTATTTAATGTTTTAACGATATCCCGCACTGCCTAAGATTTTCAGAATGTTACATGTATGCAGACGACCTTAAATTCTCTAGGATAATCGAATCTGAAAACGATAAAACATTACTTCAGAGGGATTTGGACTCGTTAGTTCAATGGTGTAACGACAATGAAATGAGCTTAAACGTAAAAAAGTGCTACCACGTAAGATACACCCGGAAAATAAAATTTACGGCTAGTGTGTATCATGTGGGCCCTAACATTATCCAAGAGGTGGATCAAATAGGACAAATGGGACTTAGGAGTTCTTTTCGACAACGCCTTGAAATTTGTACCTCATGTTGACGGCGTTGTCAAAAGGGCTTCTAGAATGCTGGGATTTGTTGTAAGGAATGTTGCTGGCTTTAAGCGCAGTCGGACAAAGATCTTGCTGTACAACTGTATCGTGCGTAGTATCCTAGAATACTGCAGTACAATTTGGAGACCTCATTACTCCACGCACATCCTTCGTCTGGAGCGAATACAAAAGAGATTCCTCTGGCATCTGGCTTATGCCAGCGGAAATGCAAAAAGGATACGATCATATCAAGCCCGACTATCTTATTTTAAGATGGTCTCATTGGAAAAACGTAGAATAATCATTGATTCCTTATTCCTATATAAGCTTCTACGATGTAAAATTGATTGTCCCCTTTTACTATCCAAGTTTCAGTTTCGGGCCCCTGCTAGACTCCCTCGTGCTCCTATTACACCTCTAAACCCTCCACTCCGCAGAACAATACTTGGTGCAAACTCTGTCGTTCCTCGCCTTTGTAAATTGTTAAATGGCTCCAGCGATCTTGTTGACGTGCATTTTGACTCATATGCCAAGTTCCATAGAACAACTAGTAGTAATGTTTAATTTTAATTTTAACTTAATTTTAACTTAATTTTAATTTAATTTTTTCTCGATTTTGTTGTGTATCTGTTTGTTTTGTTTTATTCAATTTTACTTTTGCTGCTTATATTAGTTTTATATTCCATCATGTAATTTTATTTTATTTTAATTTATAAAATTGCTTTTTTAATTTAAATTTATATATTAGTTTCATAGTTTAGTGCTTGTGGCACGCCTAATATTTTAATGGGGCATGCGGTGCTAACCTGTAAGAAATTGTTGCACTAACCTTATATTATATTAGATATTACTTAAAATACTTACAGTGTAAACAATTGTTGGTTGGCCAATAAAGGAAAATAATAAAATAATATCGGTAAGAACTGAGTATCTATGTAAATAAAGATAATTTTAGAGTGCGATCTGAATAAACGACGTGGAGTCGTCGATGAAACTACGTAAAGTCCTAGCAAGATACGCTTTCTAAAAACATAATATTTAAAAACATGTACCTATGTTTGCATTTTTTTTTCCAAATTCGAGGAAAGTCAAGAAGACTTTCTTAAAACTACAACAAATATATTAAATAGAAGTTCAAATAAAACTGAGGAGCTCGTGGCTAAGTAATAACTGCCGCACGGGTCGATCCGTCAGGTTAAGCTACGCTTGCCGGGGTTGGTCTGTGGATGGGTGACCATCTGTACGTACCGAGACTCCTCCGTGCCTCGGAAAGCACGTTAAGCCGTTGGTCCCGGCCGTCATTCGTGGATCTTTGGCAGTCGTTACGTCAGAAGCCCGAAAGTCTGACAACCAGTCTTACCAAGGGGTATCGTATCACCCAATTACTGGGTTGTGGAGGTCAGTTATGCAGTAGTCCATATAAAATACTGGTATTCAGCTGCATCCGGTTAGACTGGAAGCTGATCCCAACGTAGTTGGGAAAAGGCTAGGCAGATGATGAAAAGTTCAAATAAAATGTGATGATGTGATGTGATGATGATGTGATGATGTGTGTGTGATGTGATGTTCAAGTATTTATTATCTTGATATTATGTAATTTGTTTACATGTCTATGTAGGTAAGTACTTCAAACTTTACCCTTTCATTTATAAAATAACCTGCAATAATATAAGATAAAAAGAGACATGTTCAAAGGACCCCTATCTACCCAATTTCAGTTTTATAACTCCACAGACGTTTTCGAAACTTACTGACGATATGTCGAAAACATATTTTTGTGGAACCCGTCCTGCGGTGAAGTCGAAACTCGTGTAATTAGATGAATTTTGGGTCTTTCATTTTAAACATACGTACCTATTTGCGTATTAAAATTAATAGAATTTTCTGGAACCCTGGAAAGTTTTTAGAAAGTAGCGTAGGTAGGTGCCTAGTTGGAATTTTCAAATATAAGTACTAATATTTGTTTTTTATGTATTTTATTCGTAACCAATGACCAATTTAATTTTTAAGTCACAGAGTAACTTTACAATAACTGCAATATTGTTTAGAAAATAGCTGTAAAATATATTATTTTGTTGTTTTGGTTGGTTTATCAATATTACTACCAATATTGCAATATATCGTAACACTGAATGTTTAGTTTTAGGTGTGACTACACCTAATTCAGTGTTATGATTGCAATTGATAATTTAGATTTTAGGTCACTGCAGAGCGATATTTCATAATTTAATTTGGCGACTAAAATCAATTCTATATTTTTGGTAAATTTTGACGTTCAAAAGTGCCTTGCATAATTGAAATCAATTATTTGTGAGCATGTGAGTATATGACATTATATAAAATATTGATAAATTAATTAAAACAGCGAAATATTTGACAGCTATTTGCGACATTGCCAATTTTAAAAATGCACCCTCTTAAAGCTGAATGTAACCTAATGACGGTCTAAAACTCATTTCAAGTGGCGTCAATATTTTTCTTGTCTATCACAAAAGCTGAAGATTAAATTAGGAGTCAAATTATATTACCTACATATATGTAGGTGGTAATTTTTTATATTCAGGGGAAAAATATAACGTTCAAGTTGATACAATTTTACGGACTGAACGTAAAATTACCTGTATTTCAATATCAGCAGTAATTGAACGGGCTATAATTTCAAGCCCCGATAACTTTGTTTGGGGTGCGCTACCGACGCCATTTAGCTTAATTTATTAATCGTTCGGAAGTAGGTCGAACGGATATAAACATAGCGTCGAGAGGTAGTATTTATTTAGAGTTTGGAATTAACAGATTTGCAGTGTATTTATTTTATTCCGACACTATAATTGATATGGAGACCCAACCTTTAGGGGAAATTTGCCAAAAGAACTACAAATTTAATGATACATGAATTTTCGACCAGTTCAGCTAAATGTGTTTAAAAAGAACAATAATGTTAATTTGTATAACTACACCAAGAATCATCTCACACAATAACTACATCAAGAAAAATCTCATAAAATGTTTTTCTACAAACAAAAAAAAAAAAACGTAGGTAGAGCGTCTATTATAAATTATAACATCATAATCATATAGTTTATTTGTGAAACATAGGTATACAATAGGTCATACATTCTAAAATAGCACGCTACGTTTCAACGAATCAATTTTCACGCTTCCCGCTAAAGACCTAGACCAAATATTTATTGATATTTGGATAGCTCATGACCTAAAGAAGTCCCATAAAGTAAACAAAAAAATAAATATAAATCCGCGAAAATTAGCGGGTTAAAACTAGTAACATATAGATCAGTCGTTATTATTTTTATGTGCGAAGGTTAGCGCTTAAATAAACTAGCGTTAGTTGGTTACTATTCGCCTGATATCTGAAATCTCCTGAAGATAGACCTACCTTTATATTATCAGGTTGCAGGGATATCTAGCTTATTCAAATCTGATACTTGTCCCTCCTTTTTTCGCATGGATGGGCGTAATTTGATCAAATTTAATTTAATTTAATACTAATAAGTAAGTAATTTCATACTATGTAAAAGAATTTAATAGAGGAGCTCGTGGCTAAGTAGTAACTGCCGCACGGGTCGATCCGTCAGGTTAAGCTACGCTTGCCGGGGTTGGTCTGTGGATGGGTGACCATCTTTACGTACCGAGACTCCTCCGTGCCTCGGAAAGCACGCTAAGCCGTTGGTCCCGGTTGTCATTCGTGGATCTTTGACAGTCGTTACGGGTCGTCAGAAGCCCGAAAGTCTGGCAACCAGTCTTACCAAGGGGTATCGTATTACCCAGTTACTGGGTTGTGGAGGTCAGATAGGCAGTCGCTCCATGTAAAACACTGGTATTCAGCTGCATCCGGTTAGACTGGAAGCCGACCCCAATATAGTTGGGAAAAGGCTAGGCAGATTGAATATATTAAAAGAATTTAATAAAAATGAAAAGTTATTTTTGTTTGTGGTAAGATAAGCTCTTTGTTAGTTTTACGGTCTGTTCTTCTTCTTCTTTGTGCTGATGCCACGACAGTTTATTAAATTTTCTTGTCTTAAACTTCGCTAGTTTCGCGGCGTCGAGTCGGTGGTAGAACAGAGGACACTGGCTGCATTTTTAAATATAATTATAACAAATACTTTTTTGTATCTGGGACGCAAACAAACAAGTTGTCTGCAGTTAATGAAATTTGCGTTACCAAATACATCGAATGTACGTTCCGATTCTAGAGACAACATTGAAAATTAAGTCTCATTTACCTGTTGCTGTTATATACATACGTTCTGTGTACACCCAACTTTACAAATATTTAAGGGTGAATTTCGCTAATAAAATTGAAAGCGACCAGGGGCCTAAGTCTGCTATTTTTATGAATTCGTCATTCCAAGACGATCCCATTGTCATTTTGCTAAAAGTTCGTAATCTCCTAAATTCATAATGGTTGATCATTGTAATCTACAAACACGATACTCGTAACGAATTAAACGAAATGACTGCACAATGACGTTCTCAAGGTAGGTCACTGATCAAAGGAACTGTCAAAATTTTAGCAGTTTACCGCCTTATTAGTCAGTCATAATTTTTTCATTATGTACGAGATTACCAATAGATGCCATTTCTTTCAATGGAGTGTCAGTGGCTGACCATTGGAAAGTCATAATGACGCCAATATGTTAGTAGATTACCAAACTTGTCAAAATCAACAATTATTATGAAATCAATGATAGACCATTCTGACACTATTGTAATAGCAGACTTGAGGCCCAGGATGTCTAAACTGAGCTGTTAGTGTCAATATTCCACAATAATGATGACACTGACAGCAGTGACAGCTCTTGAACGTGGTTTAGATAAATGATGATGATGAAAGCGGTGATCATTGGATGGTAGTAGGTGAAATTCGCCCTAAGACGTTTTGTTAGTCAAACATCCTTAAAATATAACAACAGTCCATTCTTTATATCATTATAAGGTAACTTTTTGGTTTCCTGAACATCAAAACAAACCATACCGCGATCCTTTTAAAAACTTTCGTTGGAAAAAAATCTTCGTCTTTAATTTCCAAACTTTAAAAATCTGCTTCAATGAAATCGAAAAGGAAATAAAAGAATTTTGAGGCAAAAAAATATTGCAAAGAAGTTATACGATTTAAAAGTAAATAAAGAATGAGTCGGGGGAAATCAGAAATCGCAATGAGAAAGCGTGTTTATTTCTTTATTGAAGTCTCTTAAGTATTGGATTAATATGGCGAGTCCCAGTTTAGCTTTTATCGTCATATGCTTTTTGAGGAAGATTTTGTAATATTATAAAGTATTTTAAGTATGAATGTTGGAAACCAGAGTGATGTACTGTGTGAAAAATGATATAAAGTGTGTACAAAGATTCAATACCTACTCGACCCAAATGTGCATATCAGATTATTTTTTAGCGATTACGAATGTTGGTCATTTCCAGACACAGACCACACCTTTCTGATAACATAATCAGCCTATAATGTTTTCATTGCTGGGTCACATGCCTCCTCTGTGAAAGTGAGTGGGCCGTAATCCACCACGCGAGGTCAGTGCGGCTTGGTGGATATCATGCATATATTTTTTGAGTTCTAAGACATATCGGTTTCCTCACAATGTTTTCCTTCACCGTTTTGAGAGCCGTGGTGATGAAGTAATTTATACAAAGTATAGTGCCTGCCTGGTTTTGAATCTACGACCACAACTCGTAAGTCGTGGCTGTTTCTAGGGCCACCACTGCTTACTAGGCCACCACTACTCACCTTTCTGATAAATGCTATATACGAGTATTATAGCAAGAAAAGGGGTAATTACTGAGATTACTCGTAATATAATAATATAATATCTAGATGTTAGGGTTTTCTACTAAGCAATTCTTGGTTACAGTTTTTATACTCTTGATTTGTTCCCGGATAATGGAAAAAACATGGGACTAACATTATTTGCGAAATTGGCTGTACCCTACCTACTTAAACTTTGCCTTCTTGCCTTCGATGAATACAATGTGGGCAGTGATAGTCTAGTGGTATGCCTGTCAGACTGTCAGGTCTCGTGTTCTACCCAAGGCACGCACCTCTGACTTTTCGAATTAATCTGCGTATTGTATAATTATCAATTGCTTAAAAAACGGTGAAGGAAAACATCGTGAGGAAACCGGCATGCCTGAGAGATATTTCTCGATGGCATGTGTAGCCAAGTCAGAAACCCATGGGCGGCTTTAAAACTTTGACATCAAGGAGCCTACTCCCTAAGCGAAATTCGTAGTTTCAGCCGAAGTTACGGGTGGTCGTACTCCGTCTCACGTACAGACATACAGTGAAAGGAGCGCCCGTAACTTTGGCCAAAACTACGGATTTAGTTTCGGGATTTGACCCTCTGGTTAGACACTAACCACACGAAAAGAAGAATACAATCGTGATTTTATACTAGTAAGTTTCATCATCTGCCTAGCCTTTTCCCAACTCTGTTGGAGTCAGCTCCCAGTCTAACCGTATGTGGCTGAATATCAGTATTTTACATGGAGTGACTGCCTATCTGTTCGCCACAACCCAGTTACTCAGTAATACAATACTTCTTTGGTAAGACTGGTTGTAAGACTTTCAGGCATTTGACGACCCGTAACGACTGTCAAAGATCCACGAATCCACGTCATCGTCATATTTAGATAAAAAATGGCGAGAATACTTTCAGAAGTTAGCTTATCTCTTATAACATGAAATGCTCGGTTTTGAATAACGTCCCATAATACCCAAACGGCATCTTTCTTTAGCAGTTTAGTAAGAGGACCCGACAAAACAGCGCAATTGAGTTTCAGAGTTAAGCGATACTTTACGCCTGGACAGCTTTTAACCCTTTACATAGCACAAGTCCGATCCTGCATGGAGTATTGCAGCCACCTTTGGGACGGCTCAGCTAAGTACCAACTTGCTGCGCTTGATTCGTTGGAACGCAGAGCTAAGAGGCTCATTGGCGACGTTAAACTGGTGGATGCCAAGCTTCACAGCTTGGCTCATCGCCGTAAGGTTGCCTGCTTGTCAGTCTTCTACAGATTGTACTTCGGCGAGTGTGCCCATGAACTCCACGACCTCATTCCACCGGCCCCCTTCTACCATCGGACATCTAGACGCACTGCAGGTTACCATCCCTACCTAGTTGATATTCCACCAACTCGCACTAAGCGTTTTCAAACATCTTTTATAATGCGCACAGCAAAGGAGTGGAACTCTCTGCCTGCGTCTGTGTTTCCGAACGCATAGAACCCGAATCTATTCAATGTAAGAGTGAACAGGCTTCTTCTGGGTAAGCTCACTCCACCGTCGACTTTGGCATAATATAACCTGGTTTTATTTTATACCCTAAAAACTCAATTTCATGTTTGGAGAAATGGCCCTTTTTAAGATTTAACGTTAAACCATTCGTTCTGAATATTTGCAATATTTGTTCCAATAATTTAATTTTTTCCTCTACAGTTTCTAGAACTAAATAAACGTCATCTAAATAAATAATAACATTGCCAAATCTCAAATTACCCACAACTTTGTGCATCATTTGCTGGAAACATGATGGAGCATTTGCCAGACCGAACGGTAGTCTTAAAAACTAGTTATGTCCATCTTCTGTAATGAATAATCTGATAGTACAGACTTTTAAGATCTAAAGATGTAAAACACTTATGCCCTTGGAGCCGATCTAGTAAATCCGCAATTCGCGGCATGGGATATTTATCTTTTATCGTAATTTTATTTAACGCCCTATAATCAACGCACAGCCTCTTTTCTCCGCTTTTCTTGTCTACTAGAAGTACTGGGCTGGCGTAAGGAGAATTACTATTTCGCACAATTCGTTTACCATTTCTCTAATCTTTGCTTGCCAAAGCACGGTCATGGTATGTAAAGAAGGTCACCCATCCAAGGACAAACCGCGGCAAGCGTAGCTTAAGGCTGCAGTCTCGCAAAATGCACTCGCGGCGAATTATTTGCGTAACTTTGTATTTTTATTTTTAACAAAATAATGAAATAACATGAAATATTTTTATTGCACATAAATAACCATAATATAAGTAATAGCTAGTTATTTTTTGTAAGTTCATCTAGGTGGATTATGTTAGGTAAATCAAGCATTAAATACAGCTCTTTCGCGCCCAACATCACTTCGAGTTCTGTTTGCGCGCTTAGTTTATAGCAATGAAGAATTAATTTACAAATCTGTTCAGCGCTTAATTAACTCAATATTCTCGTCTTCAAAATGCGTTGATTAGTTTTTTCTAATTATGTTTCATTTTCTTAATTCAGAGGTCACAATTTCATCAAAATTCTCTGTTTTTAGCTCCTAATAAACGGTTTGTTACATAATAACTATGCATCTTATGTATGTAATAATTAGATTATTTTAAAGCCAAGAGTTTATTTAGCAACTACTAAAAAAATTGCACCTAAATCACACATTACACTAACAATAATAATAATCTCAAAATACCTCTAAAAAAAAACAGAATTTCTCTCTCAATTCTTGTTTTTAAACTCGTTTTTTGGAGGTCTTTTAAGATGATTATTATTGTTAGTGTAATGTGTGATTTAGGTGCAATTTTTTTAGTAGTTGCTAAATAAACTCTTGGCTTTAAAATAATCTAATTATTACATACATAAGATGCATAGTTATTATGTAACAAACCGTTTATTAGGAGCTAAAAACAGAGAATTTTGATGAAATTGTGACCTCTGAATTAAGAAAATGAAACATAATTAGAAAAAACTAATCAACGCATTTTGAAGACGAGAATATTGAGTTAATTAAGCGCTGAACAGATTTGTAAATTAATTCTTCATTGCTATAAACTAAGCGCGCAAACAGAACTCGAAGTGATGTTGGGCGCGAAAGAGCTGTATTTAATGCTTGATTTACCTAACATAATCCACCTAGATGAACTTACAAAAAATAACTAGCTATTACTTATATTATGGTTATTTATGTGCAATAAAAATATTTCATGTTATTTCATTATTTTGTTAAAAATAAAAATACAAAGTTACGCAAATAATTCGCCGCGAGTGCATTTTGCGAGACTGCAGCCTTAACCTGATCGATCGACCCATGTGCCTGTACATAGCCACAAGCCTCTATTATCTTTTAGAAGTTATACATTTGTTGCTCACCATAACCAATCATAACAACCCAACGAAACCTACTCACTTGTTCTGACCATTGAACTAAGTTCATTGCAAGCTTTAAAGGTTTGATAAAGTACTCGTATTACTGATTCCCTTGGTGTAGAAATTAGGTGAACTAGGCACACGTTACACATGGCACATTAGCTTAGTTGAAAGGAGATGTTTTCAAAGGTGTGGCATGTAGAGGTCGGAGGTCCAAGTCTTTCATGTGCATCTTTCGAGTTTGTGGTTACAGGTTCGAAACTTGAAGTTAATTGTCTATTCCATTACGTTGTTTTAGGTGAATTAGGAGTAGTTTTTATCTAAAGTAGTCATCTCGATAAGAAATTACATCGAAATAAAAAAAAAGCGATGTAATTTCTTATCGAGATGACTACTTTAGATAAAAATCATGTCTTTGATGCGTAGTTCGTATGTGGCGGTGTAACTGCTACAGTTTCACATGAACACATTTTATTATTATTTTTAAGATGGCAAACAAACCGACGGTGCTACTGATGTTAAATGACGACTGCCACTGGACATCAGAAATACCAGACGCATCGCAGATGGGATTATTCCGTTTATCCACCTTAAAAATCCACCCTAAGGTGGATTCTTGGAAACGTATGTCCGAGAATCCACCCCCTAGGGTGGATTCTCGGACATACGTATAGGCCTACCTAATTGGATAAACAGAAATCATAGGCTCGAACTCGAGGCTGGATTCTTGGACATACGTTTCCGAGCGCGTGGGAGGGGGAGAACTCGGTAGTTGCGGTAGGCCTGTAAATACTTCATGTCCTTTAGAACACTGCCACGATCTCGGTTCTTCGGATCTTTTGGCCCTTGAATGACGACAAGCTGACAAGCTGTTGGTAAACATAAGCTAATGTGAAATGTCATTTAAAAGTATTCAAAAAAACAATATGGCGGCGTTAGTTTCTTATTTTGGCCACGCGGTAAAATGATCTTATAGCGCTCTATGTCCTTCGTTTATCAAGTCACCCTGAATAATATGTAAACAGATTGAAGCATTTTATCTGGCTACCCGCAATGCTAGTCACAGACAAGCTACCTCTTTTGTTTACATACTCGATTTAACATGAAATGAAAACCCGATTTAATTATATCATGTTATGGAAACCTTTTCATAGCGTGTTTACATAAAGTCGGTATGTAAATAGGGACTGAAATTTACATATTTTTTGTTATATCCAAAGTAGTTAGGCTATGGTTTTCTTGAAGAGCGGTGGCCGCCTCATAGCATATACAATTTACCGGCAAATGACGGCACTGAAACCTTATTAAATAAAAGTAAAGCGTTTTTGACACCGTAAAGTAAAACCACGCTGAAATCATGTACATGACAGCCGTCACTGCGGCCGTTATGTGGTGGGTATATACCACTCTTCTAGGAAACATGTCATCAATTAAAATTGGATCGGTTACTTTTACCCCAGCGTGCACGACCGTAGATGCGATAGCGGTCAAACACGACCGAATCTTACTCTGTAATTGTCCGACTGCAGCTCAAAGGCATGTTTTCATATAAGTAAAAAACCAGGGCCGGACGCGAGCTATCATCGCCACCGATCGCCTCCACGAGGACACGACGACCTCCACTGTATGCTGCACCATGTCCTCCGGGTGATCCACACAATGATGACACCCGGGCGTTTCTTCCCGCCTTATTCGGAACTGGAATCTCCCAAAACAACCGTGTCCGGTGAGGACCTGCGTCTGGCGGAAGGTGAGGACGCCGTGGCGCCTCTCTAGCCACTCCTTAAAGAGGGGACTTATCGCCAAAATTGTGGCGTGCTCAGCACTGGGTTGCAAGAATCGCACTCTAATTATGACGGTATGAGATCCCGCCGGAGCTCTGTCCTCTGTGGCGTGATTTCTCATGGCAGCGGAGTTACGCCCCGGCATTTCGCCTCCTCGCGCCACTTTCAAATGTGCACGAAGACTTTTGCCTCCAGATCCCATGACGGCAATCCGGCAAGGAGGCTGCCACCTCACCAGAGACCGTTCGTTAGCCCCGGAAAAGCCGGATAATCATGACCCTCTGGGATACGTCCAACCGGCGGTCTGGCCGCCGCCGCCTCAAGGGACGCGCCCACACCAATGCCCGGTAAAGGGCCACGGACCGCACGAACCCCGCGTTCGGGGTTCGTGCGGTCCTGGGCAGGAGCCGCTGCAAGGCAGCCCCGGCCCACTGCAGTCTGGGAGCCAAACGTCGGAAATGCTCCACAAAGTTCCACCGGCTGTCGAGGACGAGTCTTAAGTACTTCATCGTTGACTTGATACCGATGTGAACTCCTCCTATCGTTATTTGGGAACCTGGTGGTGGCGCATTCCGAGGACCATGAAAACACATCACGCTAGATAGCGGAGATACCGGAGTGCCTCTCTGATGCAATTCTATGGCAGGGTATTGAAGGCATTGGCGATGTCTACAGACACCGCCGGCGGTGTCTGTAGACATCGCCAAGACGACCCTACCCCAGGCCACAGCAGCCCCCGTCGTGAGGGCCCGCACGTGCATGATGGTCCACCGTACAGCGCCCCCTGCGGATATCAAAGTGGCTCTCCGCCAAATCCAGCCCCACCCACACCAGCCGCCGGACAAGGCGGTCTGCAATGACTCTTTGAAAGAGCTTGCCCACCTCATCGAGCAGCACGAAGGACTGATATGTGGACGGAGAGTCCACAGAGCGCCACGGCTTCTTGATGAGGACCAGTTTCCACGTCTTTTAACGAAGTGGGAACCGGCCCTTCCAAGTATGCGCTTAGGAGCCCCCTTAGTCAAGGCCCAAGAGCCTCCAAGGCGGACCCAGGGCAGACTAAGGACCCAGGCTTTGCCAGGTAATCCGTATGGTCCTAGGTTGGTATTTTTGGCATTCAGCCTACGTACCACCACTCTCATCTCTAGCTCGGTCACCTTCGTAGCATCGTCGTCGTCGTCAGCGGTGTGGTTCGGGCACTGTAGTAGGCGGAGCCATGGGCGGGGATGTTCGCCTGGAGGAGGCTTAATGGGACCATTATTGGCACTCCATGTCAGCCCCCGCCCTAAGTCTTTTGGTCAGAGCGTCAGCGGCCAGGCCACTGGCCATACCGGGGACCTCCAGCACCTGGGCCCCAGCCGCAGTGACCCTTACCTGGATGCCATCAGTGGTGCCGATCTCCTTGAGGTCCACCGCTGCCACCACCTTGGCGAGCACGTCACGGTAGGACACGCTCTTCTTCTCCACCTCTGGCTATATTGTAATCACTTTAGCTGTGGACTTTGAAGCGCGGAAGCTACCCATTAGCCAATCTATCAAACTCCCTCACGGTGCACCGCCGCTTGGAGGTTTGGGTGATTTTTTATAGAGGTTTTCTTCCTCGTGGCCCGGGCGGTGAAGCCAAGACCTCCATAAAATACCAGAGACATGACCTTGACAATCTTTGGGGCTACGAGACCAACAGTGGCAGAAGAAAAGGCTTCCTCCTGCCTGCCTGACGGCAGTGTTAGTGCACGCCGAGCCCACTCCCACTCAAACGCTGCTCAACTTGTGCTCTCTCAGAGTACACGTTAAAGCATTCCTGCTACAGGATATTGGCATACGGATAACGAGACCCCTTAGGCACACAGTACCTAATGGGAAGACATTGCCTGCACCACAGGGTGCTCCGTCCAGGGGACTGGCCTTCCCTCTGGATGCATCCATAAGGGAACTCAAGCACACAGGCACACGGGGAGGTTTCCTGTCCAAGCACACCCGGTTCTTACACCTAACCTCTAATTAAGACTACAAAACTTCCTAAAACGATCTTTTACGTGGTCAATTCCTTTCTCAAACAAAATTGAAGTATCTTCTAAAACCATTATTGAATCAGGAAAGCCGAACATCGTTCGTAATAAGGTGACAAATTGCGAACACATTTTTAATGGCTACCCTTATTTCCATAATGTTTTACATTTTATCGGCCGCGATCAATATTGTGAACTGTGGGTGAATTAATTAGTATTCATTAATATTTAATATCATAGTATTTACAGTATTTTTGAGGTTTTTAACGGTCGGAAGAAAAAATGTAATCGGATAGCGAGTTGAATCATCATTGTTTGAAGATTTAATAAATGAAGTGTGTGTGATGGTGTATGTTTAAGTGGGTGATGTTGTGTGTGTTTGTGTCTTAAGAGTATTGCTGTTGTGCCAGGTCTTCCGTCCGGTGATAATCCAGTGTATGAAGCCATGTGGAGATTTTCTTTTTACTTTCTCTAGTTGTCAAAGGGTTTATGTTCAGGGCATTGTTTATTTTATTGTACTTATGACTAGATTTATACCGTAGCATGTGTAGTTTTGAGGTTCTGCCTACCCCCATGGAAAACAATAGCATAACTTTATGATATAGTATTCAATTTTTTCAGTTCATTCATTACAAACAATTTTTTTTTTCTTTTCTATTTGTATAATACTAGCTTCCGCCTACAGCTTCGCCCGCGTGTTATGTTGATAAAATATAGCCTATGTCCTTTTCTAGGGTTCAAAGTATCCCCATACTTATTTCATCAAAATCGGTTCAGCCATTTAGCCGTGAAAACGTAAGAAACAAACATAAAAAAATACAAAAAATCAAACTTTACTCGTTATTATAATATCCTCCCGTCCGTTATAAAGACTCCAGGAGTTCGATAACAATTAAAATTCTAACATTTATGAAAACTCTTTTAACCCACGACCAGTCGATATATTAGGTAATTTATGAATATAGACCAAAGTAGGTACTACTTACTGCAAAGAAACTAGATTTTCTAGAATCCCGTTAAGCTAGATAATAATCCCATAAAACCGACCCAATATAGTCTTCTAAAGGGTACAAAGTCGGCAATAGATAAGCAATTTGTAAAGATATTTGAGAAAATAGTAATTTCTACTACATATAAGGCTATATTAGAGCTTGTTACATACTTTGAACCATGTAAATGAATTCAGCTTCTTATAAAAACCATTCGTGAAAGCCGATTACTGAAATGGTGTGGGTAGAGACACCAATTATTGTCCACGTATGTTGCGTTTACGTCCAAGTTTGGAACTCGTCGTGAATTTATTAAGTACCTTCTCATTCAATTTAGTAAATAGCTCCGATATTTTTGTGGTCACAGTAAAAAATATAATTATATTTCAATTTCCTTTAAAAATTAAACATCTACTTTATTATTTCAATATAAAAGTACGGTAATCACCAATTAAATTAGGTTAATTGTCAAAATACGTCATTTTCCCTAAATACGTCTCCCATTTTGTCTCATCCCTAATGAAAATCTCGAGGGAAACAACAATAAACACGGACGACAATAGTCGCCCTTACCCCATTTTTGGTACAACAGATATTCACGTAAAAATGCTTACGCGGACTCCAGCTATTTATTCTGATACGGGTAATTTTCGAATAAAAGGTGTTTACGCACGAATTGCGATCGAATAGAGATAAAAGTTTCTTTTATTGTCCAAATGATTGGGTATTGAAAGCCGTTTAATGTTAAAGAAGTATTTTTCTATTACCTGGTAATATAGTAAGTTATTGGTATATTTCTGTAGTAGGTAAAGGGTTTTCTTATTCAGCGAAAGTAAATAAGTTTAGATATTTCCATTTAGATTTTATGTGTGAATTTATAAGCACAAGGGGATATCGTTTTGCAAGATCGTGACAGTTAGATTGAAAATATTAGATGAGTGGTTAACTTCTTATTTTTGTCAGTGTCGTGTTCTGTCAATAAATTAGTTAGTGCTATTATTAATTATAACGATCTTTTTGTTTAATTTAATAACTTAACGAAGAGTCCACTTTATTAAGCTTTTTGTATACAAACTTCTGCAAAAACAGTCTTGATATCACACAAAATTTGTAAAAATATCATATACCTACCACCTAACGAAAGAAAATATTTATAGTCTCCCCGAAAAATTATTACTTAGATTAAAATAAAACAACATACAGAACAAATGTTTACAAATACTATTCAGAAAAAGGTTTTTCACAAAAAAAAAACAACCGTTTTCCAAAATAAACACTACAAAGTGAAAAAAACTTAAAGGGAAGTCGGTGCTAAAAAACGAACATACAAAACAAAAGACACCTTTCTTTCTCGCTTTTCAGTGGGTCAGTTTGTAATTTATCTAAACAAATAAAATAACAAATAAAAAAATTCAGTTGTAATATTTGCTAGGGTTTTAGACATTTTTGAGCTTTTAATTATTAACAAAGATCTGCTGCGGCATCAACCATGATAATAACTTAAATTTCAGTGCAGTTGCGCAGAAAATCATTTTTAAATTGGCTTCAAATTTAATCTGGGATTTTCCATAAAAAAAACTAAAAATCTAACTAGCTCAAAAACTACTGTTCCTCGGTAGAACATTTAGTGGCTTTATTTGTAGCATTTTAACCCTACTATGATGTCCTGCAAGGAATACGTCGAGTTATGTATCAGTAACCCTGTATAAGATGTTAGCAAAGATGAAGTATGATCGTCGTGAGAATACCAATATCTTAAAAAAAATCTCTTAGGGAAACTGGCACGTAGCTGGTAAATTGCTCGAACAGCTCGTTTTTGAAGAACAAATATATTTTGAATGTCAGCGACTTTGCCCCACAGCAGAACACCATAGGACATAACGCTATGGAAATAACTAAAATAGACTAACCGAGCTATTATTGTCGTGTATTGTCTTACTTTCCTGAAGCGGCCGAACTGAGTCTTCCCGCTAGGCTTGATATATGTGGGCCCCACTAAAGTTTGGCATCTACTCATAGGCCCAAAAAAATTGCCAAGTCTACAGTTTCAAGTACCTCTTTATCTAAGACGATATTGGGTCCTAGATTTCTAACATTCGGTATGGCTAACTGATTATTTCATTTTATTGGAATTGAAAACTAAGTTATTTTTTTGTAGAATAATCTGTAACCATTGAGAATGCACTGTTTATATCATCAAAACCTTGTCTATTCCTATCTACTTTCAAATTAAGAGAGGTACAACGCCACAGATATCCTTTAAATAAAATGGTAATTCATACACACACATACACTAAGCCTTGAGGTACACCTAACTGCACTGGTAGCCCGGAAGATTTCACACTATTAACATCTACACATTGGAATTAATTGTTTAAATAATAATTTATTACTTTGATAGATTCGTTTCAAACACCGTAATGACGTGGTTTACGCAAAAGCGTGTCATGGTGCACGCAATCAAAAGCTTTGGAGAGATCACAGAAAACTCCAATAGCATTTTGCGAGTTCTCCCATGCGTTAAGTATGTGTTTCAGTAGAACAACACCCGTATCTGTGGTCGAACGACCCTTTGTAAAGCCATATTATTCATTATGAAGAAGGCTGTTGAAATTAAAATGTCTTAGCAACAGCTTGAGTATTCAGTTTTCAAATATTTTGCTAAATGCAGGTTAGATAGAAATAGATCTGAAGTATGCATTGTGACGAATATAAATTTCTTGGCAACCATATAAAAGTAATCGAATTGCAACCCGTGATATACTTATTATTGAGTAGTTCCGGTGGCCATCTGTGGTCATCATCAGCAGTTTTACTTCACCAAATGGTGCTTTCTGAGAGCAACTGCACGAGTTACTATAAATAATACAATCGCTATAGGTGTGCCTATAATTTTTAAAGAGTTCCCTCGATTTCTCCAGGATCCCATCATCAAATCCTGACCTTAGGACAATGGGACCACCTCGATAGTATACCCTTTCGAACTAAAAATCATTTTGTAAATCCGTCTATATATGACGGAATTATACCCGAATATACCTATAAAAAAACATATATATAAATATCCGAATTAATAACCTCCTCCTTTTTAGAAGTCGGTTAAAAATAAAAATACATATTCAAAAACCATTACCTAGATTTCAGCATAAACTGTACCTACCACTAACTAATAAACCAGGTACCTACCTATATCACGCATTACAATGTGAACTCACGGTATGAACCAACGTCAAAGCATAGTTTACCGATTACAAATCAAATGCATAATATAGATTAATCGAGTAAACCACATCGGTTAACCGCATCAACAAGGGCATTAGCGTGATTGGTTGAATTAGCACGATTGTAGAACGGATCATAATATTATTGCTAGTATAATGGTTTATGTTTGCCAATTCCAGTTAGCCTAATATCACCACAGCTTTATAGTTGAGGCTGTCTACATCGCCACATGCGAACGACGCCTAACACTGACGTCACGCAAAATCCTGCATCGCACGCAGTGACTCTTTCAATTCATACAGGCTGAATTTTTAATCACCGGCCAAATTTTTTCTAGGCATTGGGTATGATTCACTAACTAGATTTTTGAAAAAAAAAACAATACGTAATATTTTCATATTAAATCATTTTCTCGAAAGAATTATCCGCTCTGCGTGGTATATAATAACTTAGTGACGTGATATCTCAATATTTTTGTATTGAGTGAAACTAAAAGTAAAAACAGGTATTCAATGATTTTCGCCAAAGATTAATATAAAAATTTGGACGGTGACTAAAAATTCACGCCGTATATACTTTCTAAAATCATCTTGGACATCACTGATATCCGTGGAAGATAACATCTTGAGGAAACTAATCAAAATATGTCTGAAATCGCCAATTCACATTGAGCGAGCATGTTGATCAATGCTCATGCCTTCTATGTATAAGACCAGCTCGATGTACCTACTGACAACCTTAAAAAGGTGGCTAGGACAGACTGAATGTTGAAAACGTACAATTAGGTGTTCTGGCATAACTTGAGAAAGGCCTAGACTGCTATAGGCTGTGTTATAACCAAACCATAACCGACAGGACAGAGAAAAAAAAACTGCCTAAGCTCTTAGCCTAATTCGTCGGTACAAAAGAGGTGCAACCAAAATGCTCAACAAAACGTCTATATTGAACGCATAAATGCTACAATACTTCTTCATTACTCAACGCGACGTGAAAGCGGACCGTCATTTGTTTGACAAACGATTGATGTATCGCAATCCCTGAAATTCAAGATATGGTGAAATGGTTTAGTAGAGTAAACATTGAAATAAAGTATTGTTTGTAGAACAGTGTTGGTTCATAATCTTATTGAACTTTACCCAATCTGGAGTGATTCACGAAGTTTTAATACACCTTATATTATAATCCCAGGTCCCAGTTTAGCCAGGCATTTCAGGATTGCAAAAAAAAAAACCACTTAAGCTTTGGTTTGAAATCAAATCATTTATTTTTGCAAACATGGGTAATTGGTACATAGATGTTTTCTTAAAAAAGTAAGCCTCCATATTCTACCCTCTCACGGGCATGCAAATAATATCAAATTCCAAAATTAAACAGGTTCTATTGATACTGAATGAATATAAATGTCAAATCATTAGAATTACAAAAACCGACTAATAACACAGTAGTGACATTTTTACAGTAAACATTTTTATAGGAATACTCGTATAGATGTCAATCATAATAGTACTTTATTAATCAGTGCAGAGATTTATCATTAAGGAAGTCATCATTTCGTAATAGCTTTTCTCAATTAATATTTGGTTTAGTGTCCTTTTCTGTCTAAATATAAAGCGTTCTTTTACACCTTACTGTCCAATACTGGTGAAAATTTTTCATGACGGCCGTTATACAGTATGAAGGAACCGCTTTCCTAGGAAACCAAATTATAAGTGTGCAAATACAGTGGGATAGCGCGGGTGTCGAGAGCGGATGCGGGAAGGGCGGAAAACGCATATCCCTACTATTGAACACAGTGCTTCGCGGGGCGTTTCAGGGTAAACGCGTGGCCTCATCCATCATGTCTGAGTTTTTAGAAACGAATTATTTATTTTCTTTTTTTAATAGCAGTCATCATAACTTAAAAAAAGATAGATTACAAAGGCGAAATTTATACGTTTTATGCAAGATTTAAAAAAAAATGAGGATTATTTTTTTAAGTAGGTACACGCGTTTGTCCATAAGTACTTTCGACTACATATTGGAGACACACATACGAGGAGAATTATTGACAACTCCAACTAATTTCACCCCAGTAACTAATATATAACTCCTGAGCGGAAAACGCAAACTGGTTTGCGTCCTCCCACCCCGCCGGCGCCGCCCGCTGTTACGCGACGGATGACGCTGCCCACTCCGCTGGCACTTTATTCATAGACAAAAGGAATTAAGTGTTTACGACACCCGCTTGCGGATTCCGCCATCCGCGCCGCTCCCACTGTCTCTGTACACTTAGAGACTAACTAATTTTTATCAACCGACTTCAAAAAGGAGGAGATTCTCAATTCGGTTGTATGTTTTTTTTTTTTTTTTTTTCTGTATGTTTGTTACGCGATTACTCCGCCAATTATGAATTGATTTTGATGATTCTTTTTTTGTTTGGTAGGGCATTCTTCAGAAATGGTCCCATATAAATTTGGTCAAGATCTGATGAGGGGTTTTTGAGTAAGCTTCAATAATACGTATTTTTCCCATCTAGTATATGTGGATGATATTCTAATAGTTCCTGTCACTGTAATTTACATAGCAGGTAATGGGTATTCAAATTTTTGTGGGGGTTTTGTGTAGGTACCACAACTAAAAAGTGAAAAATAAAAACTTTTGTTGGTGTCTTTGGGGTTTTATTTTCGTTTTTTTGCCACCGACTTCCGATATCAAAGTTATTTTTCACTTTGTAGTGTTTTTTTTTGGAAGTCTGTTTTATTTTTTGTGAAAAAGTTTTGTCGTAGTTTCAGTTTTCGCATAAAATTCAAAAATTCATCTTATGTATTCAAGTAATGTATAGCTCAGCTGAAACATTACCGAAAAATTTATAAAATAAAAGCCGGATTCAATTTAAGGCGAGGTTTTCCGTGTCTGTAGGCCTTTGAAACGCTACCTCCGCCTCCCCCAAATGCAGAGTGACGTATCTATTTACGATGCACCGCCGACCATTTCACGGAAAATCCATGCCACAGCATGAAATATTTGCAGTTGATCAACTGAACTAGTTTTTCTTAGATTCGATTTTTTCAATAAGTTTACATTTTATGGGACCTACGGTGTCATGAACTAAAATGATTACTTAAAATGTCCTGTGTACCTAATGACGATATAGGTTACGATAACAAGACAAGGCACTAAACGTATCCGATCATCTGATCGCCAATATCGTGTCGATGTCGGGTCGGTGTCGTTATCGGCTAATGTATTGTGTGTGTGCGTGCGTGTGTTTGTTTTGTGACAATCAATTAATTTTATTTATAAAATAAACAACATTTTTTCCTTTTCATATACCTACTGTTATGGGAGAGATCGTAGAACGTACAACGAAAAAAATGAAGTTTAGGCCTCTTCTGTCATCTATGGTTTTAATAAAAATCAATAAAAAAAATCTCATTAACAGTCACCGCATAACTGTTGATTTTTTTAGTGATAGCTGGGGTAGTCATGAATAATCTGTAAGAAGCAGTTCGTGTATCAGTGTTGTGCCATTAGGTAGTATATGAAGGAACGCACACGTTTAATAATTCACTTAAAACGAAAAACTTCGCAAGCAATGGGAAATTGCTACTGACGAGTGTTAGTTGCGCGTTTCGACCTCAAGAGAAGCTGCTTCTCACACGGATAACTCTGTCACTTGCTCGCTAGTCCAGCTAGCCAGCCAGTCGCGTCACCAGTCCTAAATCTCTGTATATTTTGGTCGCCGAGACCAAAACTACAAACATAAATCTTCACTGTACACAGTGAAGATTTATAAAATGTGGCTGTTATTTTAGTATATTGTGATGTCTTATGACTTTCACGCGAATGAAGTCACGGACAGAAACTAGTTTCAGATAAACATGACTTTGCGGTAGTAAGGTGAAAGTTTAAAATTATAATAGTGCTACTGGGTATCTCAACGGTCACGCAAAATGTAATTTTGATAGAAAATATCAAAGTCATAATTTCGTTCGTTATAAAAAGAACTATTGTGCAAAATTGCATGCTTCTAGACCCAGCGGTTTAGGGTGTGCATTGTCTGTCAGTGAATTTAAGAATTTTATCAAGTGAATTTAAGAAAAAAAAATGGCGAATTTCCATACAAACTTTCATCTTTATTTCGTCGGGATTTTTGTTAAGTTGGATGGGCTAAAAATTGTCTTACTGTTTCGCTTATACTGTGACCATATTTTTTTGTTTTGGATATTTCCCAACGCTCATGAAGATTCGTAAATATTGACGGCTATTTACGAAGTAACAATTGCCATAATTTATTGTCAAGTGACGTACCTAATTTCGATGTCCTAAAATAATAGATTCGATAAATTATAGCTGTAGCAAGCTATAATTTATCGAACCTATTATTTTCGAAACAGTAAGACAATTTTTTCCCTTCGAATTCTTTCCCTTACTGCTTTGACCACCTTTTTCGTACGAACGCTACGTGGACGGCCAGATCTTTTTCTGTCACAAACAGAGGAGGTCTCATTGTACCTATTAATAGCCCGGTACACAAACATTTGACTAATACCAAGCGTATGGACAGTTTTATCGAATCTATTATTTTAGGACATCGAAATTTTAGAACGACATTTTATCGTTTATAGTAGTGTCGTATAAAATATAGTAAACAGTGACTTTTTGTATTCAAAACTGAAAGTTGTTCATACTGAGCCAATACGATAAAATCACGGATTCAAGAAAAAAATTGTGTTGCTGGCTCCGCTATTCGAAAAATATTGTTATATTTTATTTGTCTTACGTTTAATATCAGTTTCTCAATTGATTAAGAGTGTTATGTTTTATCTGTGTCAGTTTCATATCAGTTGATCAATTGATTCAAAATGTTGGTAAAATGAGTGATTCTGGAAGTTACGCATTTTAATAAATAAAATATAAATGGCGCCGTTGCAAATTAAACATTATTTAGTAATAATAACAAGTGCAAGTATATTTGTTGAGAAAATACAACGACGAAATAAGAAAAGTAACACTGTGCTTTATTTAATCTCCTTACTTCTTAATTGATTACAATATAATTACGATTTTTATCGTGTTCCATACATTTGTTCATGTTAGTATAGCACTTTTGTTTGAAACACCATTTCTTTTTAAATTTTCTTTGTTCTTGCGAGAGTGATAGTTGTTTGAAATATTCCATATGCAACCGACAATCGGACAAATTGTATATGATGTGTTTATTAATGTAGGATTTGATATTAGCAAAGACAATTCGATAGAGAGTGAATATAGTAACATTGATGAATCTGATTAAAAAATCAAAAAAAGACTTATTCATAAACGACGACAAAAAATTATATATCGATAATAATTTGTAATGTGTCTAGCACTATTGTAAGATGACAGTTAAACGTCATAATCTCACTTTCGAAAACAATGTTATGAATTAAAACTATAATAAAATAACGAAATATTTTTTCTGAGCTGTCGCAATTTCATATATAATGTGTTCTTCTTTTATTAGATTTTTTGTAACAACTGCAGAGAGAGCGTATTTTTAAAAATTTTGACACAGGTCCACCTCCGATGACGTCCCGCAGGACTCTGAGCGCGAGCCGATTTAACCCGATTTACTATATTTGGGTTTATTTTTAAAAAAATCTATTAAACTTAAAAATCCAATCTTTAAATAACCTCTAAAATACGATTACCTGATCATACATGCAATTTTCATATTGTTTTGTGCTGTAATTAGGAAATGAAACGAAAAATGGTTTTGAAATCGACCCTGTTTCGGATTTTTTTTCGATCGAGCAAATTACAATTTATCGTGTTTTTAACCTTTAATGTCCCTCAAACAAGGATGTATCTATGACATATCTTTTTTTCAGGACCCAAATACACTAGTTTGACCATTTAAAATTGATTTTAAAACAGGCAAATTCGTAAAACCTCCCCTTAAAAAAAGTGTGAAAATGATAATAAGATTTTGCACCGCTTTTCCGACCATTAAAAATTATTAGCAACACAAATTGCCTTTCTACGCATTTTAAATCATCCCTCCCCTAACATCGAGGATAAAAAAACAAGTGTTTTTTTAGAGTTCATACCCTAAGGATGCCAGACGGAACCCTATTAGTAAGCCTCCACTGTCCGTCTTTTCGTATGCCTGTCAGCAGACAGTATCTCATGAACCGTAATAGGTAGACTGCTGAAATTTTCACAGATTGTGTATTCCTATCGCCGCTATAACAACAAATACAAGAAATGTGTTAAATATTGTACGGTGATACGGAACCCTTCGTGTGCGAGTCCAACTCGTACTTGGTCGGCATTTTTATATTTTAGAAGTCTGACTTATTATTGCAGTAAAAGATTATGTTAGATCTAATCTTAATCCATTAATTAGACTCAACGGATATTACTTTTAGCATTTGATATCTTTCCGTAAAAAAAATCCTTTAAGCAAGGCTTAATATTTCCCTCGCGTATTATTTCCACGAAAAATTTTCTGTCGTATTTTTAGTTGACCTACTTTTAGGGGTTTTATTTTACACTTGTTGACATGCGACCCGGAGGGTGTTCTACGAGGAGGTAAATTAAGTATAAGGGCGCGGGGTAGCCTTTACCAAAAGTGGTCATCGTATAAGTGGTTCAGCAGCTTCAATGTCATCAGGGTTGAGCCGGAATATAGCAGTTCGTCGTGAACGTGTTACAACAGCGGCTCCCCTGACATCATCTGTCATCAGAAGACAGCCACCACGCAACCATTAATGCGACGGTCACCAGCCAGTGTTTCTCTTATCCGACCTTTTCGGTGATTCCTATAACTTCTTAATAAAACCATACGACGACACTTGCTGCACCGTCAAATATTTTCTGGAAAGCAATTAGAGGACAAGTAACTTGTAGTAAATAGTACTAAAACTGTTGTTTGTACGTATTTTTCTGTTATTTTCATCCTGTCTGTTTATTTATGTGTGTGCATAAATGGTTAAATAAATAATAATAATAATAAATAAAACTCATAATGTGGACTCAGCGATCATTGTGCCGATAGTCATATCAGCCAATGGCTTAATTGCTAAGAGCCTCGACCAACACCTAAGGAGGCTCTCGTTGGGCAGCTGGATCTAGAAAGCGGTACTCCAGCAGTGCTATTCTGTAACCATCTCACCGTGAAAACTCAGGTGAAGTGAGTTGTCCTTCCAACAGGGTGAGATGACACTGACAGCTCACTCCACGCTCACTTCACTTGTTTTTACGGTGAAGTGGTTACGGGAATCGACATGCTGGACACGGCTCGCATTGTTAGGAAGTTCCTCTCTCTGGAGCCCTGACCCGGTAGCTTGGACCCTGCTGATACCGGTGGGCTACTATCTTTTATATTTTTAAATGTTTTTTTTTATTTTTTTATTCTAATATTTAAAAATATAATTTATATGTAATAATGTAAAATAAAACTCAAAGTAAGTAGTTCTGTATACATCATATACAGGACTACGTACTTTCTAGTGTGTTTATGAATGTTGATTTTGAGTACTTGCGAACTCGATACGTTGATCATTATTTGCTCTGTTTTGAGTCCAGATTCAGTTTGAAAATCCCAAAATGACGTGACTCAAACCGTAAAATTTCATAGTCATAACAATACTTTAATGCTTCAGGAGGGTTCCTCAAAATAATAAACCACATAGAGATTTCAATCCAATGATAATAAGAATACGGAAAAATCTTAGCAAACCTATTTTTGCCATCGTAAACACAAAATAGATTATTGAACTGATTACCTTTTCTTTGTTACGCCAAGGTTAGGTAAAATAGACGCAATACTACCGTTGTAGTATAAATATCGCTTCATTTTTAATTTTTTCAATAAAGTTTTGACGTTCAAAAGTGCTTTTTATGTGCCTATTTGAAATAAATGATTCAACTTTGACTTTACTAATAAAATTAATTAATTAAGGATCCCTCAACGGGTGTTGGCGTCCTCTAGTAATTTCAAGCTTTATCTGTGTTTTGCTTCCCGTTACACTACTGTTAACAAACTCCTAGCATGAGTATGATGCTCAGTTGCCATAAACTAAGCTGAAAATTCATCTCACAGGAATACTCGGAGACGCTTATCAACATAAATCGCTTAAAAAAACTACTCCAATTAATTAAATAAATTCTCAGAATTATTTTAAAGGGGAAACGCTCATATAATCTGTTGCCAGACAATTAGCATAGATGCGGCGTAGATATTATTAACCTGATGAATATTTATAGCACACCTACAGGTAGATGGGTGAATTTTCATACTGAGGGATTATACGCCTTCACGTTCGTTTAATATACGTCATCTTTTAATTCATTGGATCAACGGATGAATAATAAGCGCCGTGATATAATAAATCATCATGGAAATTTATTCACCTTCACAGTATACATACATAAAACAGAATACTGTTGGTACCTACAGTACGTGATAGCTTAGAAGTTAATAAATAATATAATATGGTATTATTCATCGTTAGGTATACAGATACAAAGTACTAATTACTGAAGAGCTGTAACCTAACTAGGTTTTAATATACAACCTCCGCGAGTTTGTTATAAGCAAGTGGTTTGTAGTAGTATATAGTCAAACTCAAAGCATTTATTTCAATTAAACCATTTACAGGCACTTTTGAATTTTCAAGGGGTCAGTCAGTCAGAAATATGAAGCTAGTTACCCATTCCAAAGCGTAGGTTCCTATGGAGAAGAACGGGCAAGAAACTCCACGGACACTCTTTTAAATCATAATATTGTTACAAAATATTGGTTACATAATTCATGTTGAAATTATACATGTGAGAACAATGTAGAAAGACGTGCACGTAAAAATCGTCCGTAATAAAAAGATAAAAACAATTCAAAAATTCAAATAAGCCGTGGTAGTTAAGAGATTATTATTATTTTATTTATTTATTTTGCATTCAGTTTAATACAAGTTCATGTTTTTTTTGTACCATTAAACCAGAAATGGTATATTGGTACTCACATTCGCCAAAAGAACACTTCTTAATCACTTAAATATAACATGTATTTTCTTATTATATATTATTCATGTACCTATACTATCCATGTAGGTACGTACATTATTTGCCTATATTATAAAAATAAGCAAACAATGTAGGTACATGAACAATAATTTGCACGTAACTATTTAAGCCGTAAACATCTATCAGTAAGTGAGATGACCAGTCCCTACTGATGGCACATGGTAGTAGTAGTAAAAATCCCGCCGTTAAGCACCGATTGCGAACAAACAAGAACCGCTGCAGCAAAGCTCCTACGGACCACGAAGTGAGCCTGCATGCCGCAAAGCCGAACACACCGGTGTACATCTCCCGCCTGCACTACACCACTAAGGCGGAGGACATCGTGGAGTACGTGCGCCAAAGGACGAGGTACATGCCGAGGGTGCAGTTACTTGAGTCGCATCGGAACGTCAACTTCAAGGCGTTCGTCGTGCGAATACCGAACTGTTATCTGCCCCTCGTCATGGAAGAAGACTTTTGGCCGCAGGACGTGGTGTTCCGTCGCTTTCGCGGACAAGTTCCACAGGACAGCATAAAGTCAAGCTAGTGAAAAGTGAAGTGCTACTAACATAGTCTAAACCTTATTTATTAACACAAGTTTTTGTTATTCAAATTTATATGTTTAGGTTAAGGTATTTTTCTATGGGCCTGTGTCGCCTGAAATAAATGGTATATTAAAATCCGTGGTTATCCGATATAAATTAGTTATATATAGTTAATTGCCCTTGTTATCATTTCATCAAAGAGTCAGTTTAGCTGACAAGCGGTTCTCATAACATAAAATATAGAATGTCTCTTAGTACGAAATAATTACGCGATTTATACAATTATAGTGAGTCGTTTTATTTACTTTGGTACCGATAGATCGCCGAGAACTGTAGTACTTAGTTAGTGTTTGTGTGAGAATACATTTTTAATTCACTGTTACAAGGTTAAACAAAGGTTTACAAATCATCACAGTGCCTTAGGTATGTGAAATGTGAAAGAAGAGTATGATGATTGTAATTAAAAATTAGGTTCATGAAAAATAAAAACGTATTATCAATTTATCCAGGATAATGAATTAATATTTTAATCTTATTTGAAAATGTTGTGCTTTAGATAAACCCCATAATCGCTAGATTTGAGAGACAGCAATCCCAACCGATTTGCCAACAATGCGGCATTTTTGTGTAAATATAAAAGCGTTGTCAAATTGAATCTATCGGCTAGGTGGCAAACGAATGTGATTCCCGGCGGCCGGAGTGGAGTGAGCGAAGGAGCAAGCAGAGCGGGGCGAGTACAAATGTAATTTGCGTGGTTTCGACGATCGGGGCGACTTTTAAAATTTCCCTTTGAGTGGGGACAGGGTTATGTGCACGTTTGAAGTAAGCACGTTTTAGTGGTTGCAGCTCAAGGTTTATGATATTATATTGGGGTTAAAATATTTTAAAATGTGAAACACTTTTACGAATCTAACCGCAGTTACAGCAGGTGCAATTTTCGGAAAAAATCGAGGAATAAATGGTGAACCAGTAATAAATTTTTTGTAAGTTAAGTTTGTCACAGCATTATTATTTGTAGTACCTAAAATCTTTAGGGACTGGGTTTAATAAGGTTTCAGGATAGTGTGTTTAGAAACATTCAAATACATTTTTAAAAGCGACCAAGTACAAGTCTGACTTGCACGGGTTCCTTACCATTGAATACATTTAATAACACTATGCAAAAAACGCCGAAAAAAACACGTTTATTTTATGTCGACCCTCTTGAATTTTTAACTTTATTTTATTTTTATTATTTGTTGTTAAAGCGGCCAAAGTTTCAGTAGTAGTAGTAGAAGTAGTAAGGGTCTGTCTGTGAACATTTCAGTTTTCGGTTCAAAAGATAAAGTGACAGACGGACGGATGGACAGACGGACGAAAGGACAGCGGAGCTTTAGTAATAGGGTCCCGTTGGCACCATTTATTACGGAACCCTTGGACAATTACTCCAATAATTATTTTTTTCAGGGTAAAGATTTTCCTTTTCCTGATTTCCAAATGAACTGAAATAATACACGTACAATTAAAAGTAATAAAATGATTCATTTGAAAAGAGGTAGGACCACCGAAGAACACCAAATAACAGGAAATTTGGTAAAATTAAGATTAAATGAAACAGTTGTGACATTGTCTAAAAATAAATCTGAAAATAGATTAAGGTATTTGGTAAAAATGCGAAGGATTATTAGGCACAACTTTCGATAATCCAATTTCGTTAGTACCTACCCGACAGACGTTGTCCTGTCCAAATTTTAATAAAACATACAAAGGTCTCATAGAAAAAAACACTTAAATGTTTTCCGAATTTAAAATTTTCCGGGCAACATTAAAAATATATATTTCCCTAAAAACTTATTTCCTATTGTTACAAACATTTGAAAACAAGAAATAGGCAAATCAATGCAGGCGTTCTCAAATAATGTGCTTACCAGCAAAAAGCATTTCATTTTTAGGGTTCTGTACCCGAAAGGTGCCAAATGGAACCCTATTATTTACCCTAAGCCTCCGCTGTCCGTCCGTCTATCTGTCAGTCGGCTGTATCTCATGAACCGTAATAGGTAGATAGTTGAAATTTTCACAGATTATGTATTTCTATTGTCGCTACAAAATATCAATAAAGTTAATAATTAAGGGGGGTCCCCATACAAGAAACGTGTATTTTCGGCGTTTTTTATTCAATCTTAATACGGTACGGAACCCTTCGTGTGCAAGTCCGACTCACACTTGGCCGGTTTTATTTATAGAGATCGGCTGGTACCTACTTACCCTGCCTATCCCTGCATGTTATGTAGGTTAGAACAACATTTAGTCAGATTTATTTCAGTGCCTTAATACTAAAGATCCGCACACTGTAAAACGTTCAGTTTACGATCTCCAATGTTTATTTAAAAAGGTCTGAAGAAGAGATTTCAGTGAAGTTAACTTTTTAAGTGCTATCAAAGCACTTTCTTTGAAATAATTTCTTTAACTCAATAATTTATTACATGTGTTAACATGCAATCATTCACTAGACGCCTATGATGACCCGATTCTCCTCGTTCAGCATCAAGTTAAGCCGTTTTAACTTGATGCAGAAGGAGGAGAATCGGGTGCTGCGTCATAATTTTAAATTAGAGAGGTTTTAAGTCCAGCTATAGGCAAAGTTGAATGAAGCGCATTAAAATTAAGAGATACAAAAGAAAATAAAATAAAATATTTGTGATATTATAGTTACATAGTGTAATAGTATTAGTAGTAAACGACACTGTGCTAGCGACCGTTTTCGGGGACTCATTATTGAGTGTACAAGTCACACCCTCCCATTTTAGGTACCTGTGTATTTTATATAAAATATATTATTGGTCAGGCAGGGGCCATAGTCTTCCCATAGTTCTAGATAACCAGTTCACTTAGCCACCCAAACCCATAATCCAATATCTTTGTTTCCATATCTTGCAATAGTCCTGCACTAACCGGGGGTTGTCCTTGGGTGCACTAACGTAGTGCGTACAAGGATAATCGTAGGTTGCTGCCTCGTTTCATTAAACACGTCTAATGGGCCTCTGCGAGTTGACTTCGGACTCTCGTACGCCTTCAAATGTCAAATTCAATTTCCTTTAACATTTAAAGCATTCAATTTCCTTTAACATTTTACCTTAGATGACTATTATGTATAGTCGTCTAAGGTAAAATGTTAAAGGAAATTGAATGCGTTAGTAAGAAAGTCTCCTTCTCACTTTTAGAACTGAGAAGAGACTTGCTTGAAGTGGCTTAACTAGAACTTAAAGTTCCTGAAATGTTTCGAATCCGAAACTAAGCTACTGCTAAAGTGAGGTTGTAGAGACACGTTTAAGGGGCCGGCGGAGCATGCGTAGTTCTTACAAACGTATTACCAAAATAATTTCTGGACGAAAGCAGTGTGCAAGTAAGACGACGCCATGATCAATAGAATATGGCAATAATTTGATAAACTATTATTTTTTGTGCCGAAGTAATCAGGGGAATATTCAGGAAAGAATGTTTTTCCTCAATTCGTGGAATTTTTTCCTCATTTTTCGTTACGTACGGTAACGAAAAATGAGGAAAAAATTCCACGACTTTATGGCCGAAAATGAAACATCTCCTTTCTATAGAAAACTTATTTTTCTCATAACTCATCTTTATACCAGTGTCCATTCAAAATATATATTTGGGAGCCTAGATATTATGTAATCCAATCGGAATAAATACACAATACCTTAAGAATGTTTGATTTACAAATTAATTTGGTATTATGTTTGTATGAACTACGCATGCTCCGCCGGCCCCTTAAGCTTTCGTTTCTGAGGAAAGTGGTTCCGTTATATAATATTACAATGGACGTCATGAACATCTGTAATTTTCATCAATAATTATCATCACGATGTCAAAAAACCGTTCTGTATTTGGACAGCCGTTATTCTGTGACCATTCACCCACATAAACTTTATGTGCTTCCACAAGATTCTCCTTAATATTATGTGTGAAAGTTTTGTAAAAATGTTTGTTGTTCAGTAACTACGCATTTACGGCTGATTGGATTTGGATATCTGTAACACACATAGACCCTGTCCTGAATGAACACAAGTAAATTATATATTTAATGGGGGTAGCACAGGAAGGGTAGTTTTATCGATATTAGGGGGCCTTATAGTTGATGATTTGCTTTGAACGTCATTTGGCAAAGATGATTATGCTTATTTATGATGATACATTTTCTCCTGTAGGTTGGAACTAGTTTTAGTGTGTCAGGTATAGCAACACTGGTCTTCAGTCTATGGCCTGCCCTGTCATGGCGCGCACGTCCAGCCCTTGTATAATATAATAAAGAATCCAACATAGTAGAAGTCCTATGGAAGTGGTGGTAGTCCTATTTCAACATAGTGGAAGGAGTTAGTTTTGTTTAAGGGGTATAAAAACTGCCACTTACTCACTTCAGATGTCGCTACTATCACGTGTCCAAGAATTTGACAGCTAGATAGCTGTCACTATCCATATTTCTTTTGTAATCAAGCGACTTAGATGCTTACTTAACTAATATGCCCCTTTGAAAAGCTGTTGATTGGAAAACTACGGGAACCTGTGTATTTACCGAAGATTTTAAAAGACAAAAACTGTGGGAGAAAGCTCTCAAAGAAAATTGGAAACCCGATAATTCGTCGAGACTATGCGTTATCCTTTTAAAACCTACAGACTTTTCTGGGAGGTATACAGGTGATACTCACAAGACAACTAAGTCTGTTTTCATTACCCAGTAACCTGTGGTGTGATATTATGTAAATTATAGGAAAGGTGTGTGTGTTTATATTATCATATTGGATCAGTGCTAGAATTAACATCTCTAAAGTTTTTTAATCAGGACGATCATCCTCGAGTTGCTATTCAACTCCGATCAGGTTATTCCTGTTGTACGCCTCCAGTCTACAAAAAAATAAATAACTTAAGACGCAGATATATACCAGTGACCTTGAGTGATTAGCTTGCGTGTTCTGTACTGAGCTCACGCAACGCGTCGCATGTCCAGCCAGTAATAGGACTCGCTCATCAAGGAGACCCAAATTAGACGCATTATTAATTTATTATACATAAAAAAATGTTTTTTTAATTAAATACGTATACTAAAAGATCAACAATTAAATTATCTTTAAAAAAATTATGGTTTCAGAAAAATACGCTTGATAGATTTTGCGTGATTCTCAGTTTTTCTCCGCGTTTGACATTACTTTACAAATTAATTTCACTATGTAATATAAACATAATCTGAAATATTCATATATTAAATTATTTAAAGAATGCTCTATTTGAACATATATATATTTTTTTCTAAATCATTAACACTTCTCGTTTAAAGTCGCCCTAAAGTCAACAAATACAAAATAACCTAAAAATTAAAAATGTTCATATTTTATTCAGTTTTCCTCTACAGCTGCTTTATACCAATAGTAGAAGCTTCCCTTTTCTTTAACTCGTTTTTTAATAGTGCAAGGCGCATACATGATTTATCTAGTTTTTGTTTTGTCATCGACACAACAGTAAACATAAACAAAACAATGGCGGTTTGTGGACGGGGAACAGTGCTGCCACCTATGACGAGCTTTCAATTATTAACGTTTTGGAATGGGTAACTGGCTTCAACTTTGTAACTAACTGACGATTCTTTAACAATTCAAAAAGTGCCTTAAAATGGTTTGATTGAAATAAATGCTTTGAGTTTGAGTTTAACTCCATTGATAGAAAATGCAAGCGTAAGAAGATTGGTTTCAAATCTTGAGTCAATGAAGTTTAATTGAAAAGCTTTGTACCTTAAATACTTAATAAACTCTTACTTAATCTACATCTACGAAAAGCCAATTTTCTAACCTCGACAAAAACTACGACACAATACCCCAGTCCCTACACAGTGTGAACCAAAAATATGCAAATATCGAGTACCGAACACTAGCTGCCCCACTGAAGCGCGAGAACACAGGAATTTACATACGTTTTCTATCTAAAACGAATAAACCTCGACGGTATTCCAAGAATTCCTTCTACGTGGCATACTGAACGCAGCTACTTCTCACCGAATCAACAAAGAAGGAGGTTATTTTTATACTAAGCATTAAATTTCGTTATTAAGGAATACCCGCAATTTTTTTTGTTACAAAATAATAAAGGGAATAACCAGGATGTAAAATAGGAGTCCCTACAAAAAAATGTAATTTAATTAAGCTCCTGCAAATCATTTCAGGCTCCTGCAATAATAAACAAATTCTTTATTTACTATTCGATCAAAATGAGCATCAAATCAGAGTAAGTATCGACCTAGTCGCCATATTGTGGCGTTTTAGAAACTTCAGTCGCGTTTGGCAAAATTTGCATAGAACATGCTGACTCATCAACTTGAAGCTTGTACAAGCCTGTTCAAGGTCCTTTGTATTCTTATTAACTGCCCCGTTGATATCGTGGTTGCAAGCGCGATTACTGAGTGTGGGGGTCCTGGGTTCGATTCCCGAGTCGGACAAAGTGTCGGGCAACTGGGTTTTTCAATTAGGAATTTCTTAGTGACAGCCCGGAGTTTGGAAGTTGGCGGTGTGATACCCCCGTTTCTCGGAAAGCACGTTAAGCCATTGGCCTTGCACCTGATCTCTCACCGGTCGTGTCGGATTGCCGTCCCATCGGACTATGAGAGTGAGGGAAGAGAGAGTGCACCTGTGTCGGCGCACACACTTGTGCACTATAATATCTCCCTCGCCAGGGCTGGTCTCCGCTGAGATTTGGCGCCATGGCCGAAATACTTTCTGGAGGACTATTATTCTTACTAAGTTCTTTAGATACCTAGTATATACTAGCTGCAGGTGTAGGTATAACCCACTGATAAGAAAAATGCGACAGTGTGTTTGTTTCACGCAGCAACAGATCCTACATAGGGTTCTTTCGTGTAAGTAAATAATGCCTTAAGGAGTGAAATAGGGTGTTGAAGTTAGTTAAGTTGCTCTATTGAATTCAATAGAGCCGAACATTGAGAATTCTTAACTCTCGGCTCAAAACCGAGAGTTGAAAATCCAGTGCGCCATAAAAAATCATCGCGTAAGAAATACGCCCGTGCGTACTTGCGCTTAGTATATAGGTAATTATACGGGAGCAAAATCCGTAATCCACGCGGACTAAGTCACGGGAAAATGCTAGAAATTATTTACTGATTTTCAGTAAAAAGAGTAAAGGTACTATTACCGTAATGGTATTTACCGGTACTATTACCGTAAGTGACCGAAGGCGGCAACTGCAGGCGACATGTCACAGCGTCATGTCGCGGTGACACGTCGTGGCATCATGTCGCTGCGTCATGATTTCGAACCCGACCGGGCGGCAGCAGCCCGTATTCCAGTCGGTAAATAGAACATAGAAAAACGTGATATCGCTCTAGCGTTGGCGGCACTATGGGTCTGCGGTCGGGCTATCATATGTGTCATCTGTCGCTCGACTGCAAACAGCGTGTCAGTAGCTACGGAAGGTATTTCTTAGAAATTCATCGAAACCTGTCGTGTCGCGGCCACACGACGCCTGCAGTTGCCACCTGCGGAGGTACGGAATGGTAACTTAAACGTAAATCAAGTATTTGAGAAACAAAGAACGATCACGAACAATTCGATTAATTTACTGTAGGCCAACAACAGATGTTTGATTTCTATTCTAGCAAAGTGGCGTACATTTTCATTAAAGGGGAACTTTAATACGGGTTCCCGAATTAATTGTTGACACATGGAAACTACGGAAGAGTAAATAAGTCTCGTGGTTTAATGGAAATGGAAGTAAAGGATATCTTATGTTAAGCAATATACATAGTAAAATATTAAAAAAAAAACGCATATAAATTATTTTAAGAACATACAGAATCAAGAAATAAATAATATACGTACCATTAATAAGCACACGGTACCGACTAGGGAGTACCTAGTATAGTAGAGAGCAGCGGTGTAGTTGTAGGTCGTAGGTTCGAACCCAGGCAGGTGCTTTACTTTGTGTAAATAATTTCATCACCACTGCTCTCAAACGGTGGAGGAAAACATCGTGAGGAAACCGGCATGTCCGAATCGTTCTTCAAATTGTTGATTCTATCAACAATTCGAAGACATGTGACATATACATGGTGTAAGGGACAGCCCTCCGCAAACTAAGAGGGTGCATTCAGCTCCTTATTTTGAAACATATTCCACTGAAAATGTTCTCAGGAAAACATTCTCTGTACGCAGTACTCTATTAATGTAAATAAAACAGCTAAAATAAAAAAAAAAAACAGCAATGGATGTTGAAATTCTCTAACGAACTGCGCGTGAAATCAGCTGTTCAACCACAGCGGGGCGGCGGGGAGGGCGTCCGAAAGCTCGCTGCGCTGCCGTTCGCTACGTGCGTTTCGCACCGGTAGCGATACATTGCGTGTAGGGTAATCAAAAAAAATTGGTTTATTGGATTCCCATGACGTTCCTGAAATAATTTCATGTACCGGTCATCTTACTATGATATACTGAATTCACCCCATCAGTTCAAAATTCAAAATTCGAAAGTCATTTATTCAAACTAGGCTGAGAATCAGCACTTTTCGAACGTCAATTACATAAGACAGTCCCCCAAAACGCCCACCCTTCACCACTTCCTAGTGCTTTTGCTGGGAAGAAGAAGTGGCGCAACAAACTCCCCAGCAGCACAGCTGTCTGTTCAGTTAGGAAAAAAAATGATTCTATACAATAATTTATAAGATAATTTACATTACGCAAAATAAAATTTAAATTATAAATTAATAGCCATATGACAGCTAGCACACGCCAATATACCAACTAAAAACATCGAGAACTATACTCAAGCAGAAATAAAAATAACTAAACGTAAACTAAAGTCTGCGGAGGGCTGTCCCTTACACCTTGTATACTGGACTCGCGTGGTAGATTACAGCCCACTCCCTCTCGAAGAGAGGCAATCTGTGGCCCAGCAGTGGGAACATTATAACAGCTGATTATGATAATTATGATAATGATAATTATGCTTATACCTACTAGTAACATCATTCTTTTGCATAGCCATTTTTTTTTTCTGAAATACAAAGCATCTACATCTTTCAAATTACTTTCCTAAATCAGTCGTGAGGATTCAAACGAATAAGAAGTAAACGCTTCAAATACTTACTAGCACAATATCTTCTAAAGAGGTTTTTTCCTTACCGTTTACCCAACTAGTTAGGTACCGTTAAAAATCAAGCCCTTTGGTTAGACTTACTTCAAAATATATGGCTACTGCGTGCGCACAGCAAGACCAAAAAATTAAAGCAGATTTAAACTTCCTAAGTCTATAAATCAGATGGTTCGGTCAGCAAAAAAGATAAGTATTCAGGCAGCTAACTACAAATTCTTACATGTACTAACAGCTCACTTTTGGTAACTGTTTAATGGAGAGTAAAATCAATCATACAAAACTCATTTACATGACTTGATTTCCTTGACAGATTTTTTCGAAGTATACCGCACTCACACGCAAACCCCAACGAACTAGTTCAACACTTTTAGGGACACTAAACTATAAAACCTTCTATTGTGTCTCGTTCAGTGTCTTTCAATCGATTAACCCCACAGCAACACACTCACACAAACACTGTTCACAATCAACCATTAAAAATAAAATAAAACAAATAAAAATGCCTTTAATATTCTCTGACCATCAGAATCAGAATTCATTTACTTCCCTAGTTTAAAAAAAAAAAAATAGCAGGTCAAAACAGCAACAAGTCATAAATAAATCTAATTTTACAAATAGGTAAGTAAGTACGTATTTCATTGTGTCCGCAGAATGGGGGCTTTTGAAACATATTCTGATTGTTTCCTCGTATTACTTGTTTTGATATAAATCTAGGTGAGGATAACGATGAAGCCTCATTAACCTCAGCGGCTAGCCGCTTGTTACTTAATGAGTGACGCTTCGGTCATAACCTACGCTGTCGGAAAGGGGCCAGTCATTTGAAGAGCGGCTTGTCCCTATCTTTTTTATTAATATTATATTGAATTTCACCTACTCTAGTAGCTAAAAGAAAGTGATTGTGTTGCCCGTAGCGTGTGTACGCCGGGCCTTGTTCATGTAACCCTTCGATCGACAGAGATTTGAGACGTTCTATCATGTCGCCGTGGAGATCGTGTGCACGAATGTGCCACGGGTCTTGTTGTAGTATTTCCCAGAGTAGATCGGTGTCAGTGCGTCTGGGTAACTGTGCGGCACTCTTCAATGCCATTTTATACTGCCTCTCAAGTTTGAGCAGGTTTGTTTTGCTGTACCTCGGTAACAGTTGTATTACTCCGTAGTCTATCACTGGTAGTTAGCATGCTTGAATGACTAGCAGCTTGACGTCGACACTTAGCTTGGAGCGGTAGCCGATGATTGGGTATAGCGCTACTTTGACTCTCTTGGCTTTTACAATGTTTTCTTTGGCATATTTATTTATCGAGAGCTTTTTGTCCAGCCAGACTCCTAAGTATTTTATTTCCTGTTTGAATGGTATGTGTTGTCCACGTATTTGAACGTAGTTGCGGTAAGCTGTGTTCAGATTGTTGAGTCTCGGTCTCTTGTGCGAGAACATGATACATTCTGTCTTGTCGACGTTGCATTTTAGGCCCCATTTCTTGTAGTAATTGTCAATGGCGGCCCACTCTGCTCGGCGCGTAGCGTGGTCTGGTCTTTCAGCTGCGTTAAGTATACATAGGTCGTCGGTGTACTGTGACAGCAGCTGGCCTGCTATTCTTTCATTTGGTAGGTCAGCCACATAGAAGTTGAAGATCGCCCAATTTTCTCTGACAAGTTATTAGTAATAATAATATTTTATAATATATTATAGCGCGTAGTATTAATAATAACAATTATCCGCCACGAGCCTCTACTGCTCACCCCCCCCAACCGAGTCGTCGCTCTGCCCGCCTCAGCGCTCGCGTCGGTGCCGCGCGATCCCCGCGCGCCACCTGTAGTTAGTTAGTATAGTCCGCACTACAAAAGGCGCCACACGTACGCGCGAGGGCCGAACGCCGACCCGGTGCACACCTAGTTATTCTAACAAAACGTTCTCCATTATATAACCCTAACCAGTGCCTAAATAAACTAGTTCCACAATAAATACAGTGTTCTCCATTATCCAACCCCTATAACTGGCAGCCTAACGTGGAGCTGAACCGTGAGTGAATCAGTGAACTAGGTAGATTTTGAAGTGCAGAACTTTAACGTGATAATTATACGAATACCGAATATTGTGTTTGTGTCGTGTAGTGCTATCATTATCAGTTTACCTACCGTACAATATTGGTATAGGTACATACGTTCTATAGAAAAGCGCGCGAACGCCGAACAGTGACCGACGCGCGACGGAAAGTTCTAGCTTTCCTAGAATTGCCTTAGGTTCGTGAAGTATATTTGTGGTGGACCGCGTGTCCCAGTTTGGTAACCGCCCACTTCGCGTGTTTTGCAAATTTCATACATCAGACGTAGGCGCAAGGTCGTAATTTGTGCACTAGGTTTCGTTGCAGGTATTGTGGAATAATATACCTGAACCTAGATTACGGACCTATAAACTGCCGGTATGAACTGTGAACTTGTGATTTGCGGTGACTATTAACTGACTGTTTGATCGCGTAACTATGAGAAGTTTTAGTCCTTAAATACTATCTAAAACCTAAGTGCGTTAAAGTGTGTTTATAAACTATCGCGAGTTCGCGTCGCGATCTGTGTTGACTAACTGTTGAAGTGTTGTGGGACTACGAACAGTCTTAGTGCTCAGGTAAAACGTAGACTACCTAAAGTACCTAAGTTTGTATTTCGTTCGTTTGTGGACTGTTTCACAACATCGCGTGCGTAAATTCATTTTAGTTACGAACAGTGGACTATCTGTTATACTGTTGTGAGACTACGGACGGTCTTAGTGCTCAGGTAGAACGTAGACTACCTAAAGTACCTAAGTTAGTGTGTAGTTCGTTTGTGGACTGTTTCACAACAGCGTGTGTGCGTAAATTCCTGTTATTTTACGAACTGTGATGAAGTAATAACCGTTATACTGTTGTGGGACTGCGAACGGTCTTAGTGCTTAGGTGGAACCTAGACTACCTATAGTACCTAAGTTGGTGTTTCGTTCGTTTTGTGGACTATTTTGCAATGGTGTTAACGAGATCACGCGCTGCTAGTCCGTCTTCGGCTGGCGCCGTTTCCGAGGACATGGCGCCGCCCGTGTCTGTAGCGTCCGCGCCGGAGGTGGCTCCGCGCGGCGCTGCCGCCGACACCGCTGCCGCGCAGGTGGCCGCGGTGGATCCGCAGCTGGCTGCTGCCGCTGCAGCGGCTCCGGTCACATTGTCGACCGAGCAACTTCTGTTGCTGATAAACAGGCTAAGTCGCAGCGAACCTGTAAGTACACCAGTTTATTCTGGCCATAGTGGCCACTTCGCCAAGTGTACGGCGCGTTTCGACGGCGAGAAGTCCAGCAATGTTTTGGCGTTCATCGATGCTGTAGAGACGTATAAAGAGTGTGTGGGCGTCGACGACCACAACGCTCTTCGTGGTTTACCCATGTTGTTGACGGGACTTGCCGCTATGTGGTGGCAGGGCGTAAAAGATACCACTGTCTCCTGGCAAGTTGCTGTAGAGTCATTAAAGCAAACATTTGGACCACGATTGCCGCCGCATAAATTGTATAGAAAAATATTTGAACGGGAACAACGAGTAGATGAAGCTACGGATTTGTTTGTGTGCCATATTCGAGCGTTGATCGCTCAGCTACCACCATTCCTGCTTCCGGAGGTGGTTCAGTTGGACATGGCATATGGGTTGCTCAACCACCGCATTCGAGAAAAGCTTACGCGCACCGATTTTAATACTTTTGCGGAAATGTTGACGCAGGCGCGCCGCGTTGAAGATATTCTTGATGAATCTCGCCCGCGCGTCCCGTCGGATAAGAAACCTCCAACGTCCACGTTGTCGCCGACTCCGCAGTCAACAGCTGTTCCTTCATCCAGTAAGATAAGGCCCCATTGCAATTACTGTAAACAGTACGGCCATGTTAAAGAGTCTTGTCAGCGGCTGGCAAAGCAAAAGAAAACCAAGGATAGTACTGTAGAGGGAGAGTCGCCTGCGCCAGCGTCTTCGGTTACATGTTTCGGGTGTGGAGCACCCGGCGTCATTCGTTCGAACTGCTCGAAGTGTAAAGAGAAGAAACCTAGTGCGTCTTCCGTTCCGTTTCAATCAGTGTCCGCGTGTGATGTTGAATCATTAAATCCGCGTAGTAGGCCAAAGCTAAACATTAAAATTTACGGTGAAAGTGGTAGTGCTCTTTTAGACACCGGTGCTAAACTATCAATAGCTAGTGTTAGCTTAAAAAATGTTTTAGTTAAAAATTGTCAAAAATTTGTAAAAACCTATTCTGAAATTAAGCTTGCTGATGGTTCTATCAATTGTTTATATGTAGAGAGAGCGATGGTTGATGTTCATTTTTGTAATAGAGTTGTACCCACCCATTTTATTGTGTTACCTGGGGCTGTGGAGTCGTTGCTCGGCATAGATTTTATTAGGGATGCTGGCTTGGTACTTGACTTCCATAAGAATTCTTGGTCTTTGAAGGGCTCACAGGTAATATATCCCATGTTGTATGAGGATGGGCGTTCTGAAACCGCGTGTTCCGCATTTTGTCTCCGCGATGACGAGGGTACTCTCCTGCAACCATCGGACCGCAATAAATTGGCCAACCTGCTGGAGTCCAATAAGGATATCTTCGAACCAGGGGGAGGACCAACTACTTTTGCTTTGCATCGGATAGACACTGGGAACAGTGCTCCAATTTCAGTGCCGCCTTACAGGGTGACACCGGCAAAGAAAGAGATTATAAGGAAAGAGATTGATAGAATGCTAGAAGAGGAAGTTATAGAGGAAGCAGAATCGCCGTGGGCATCCCCAGTAGTGCTGGTGCCTAAGAAAAACGGAGAAATACGATTTTGCGTAGACTACAGGGCCTTGAACAAGGTAACCAAAACGGATAAGTATCCCTTACCTGTTATTGATGAGGTTCTGCAGTCCACCAAGGCTAATAGTGTGATGTCAACCATAGATCTGAAGGCTGGTTATTGGCAAATTGAAGTAGCTCCTGAAGACAGGGACAAAACGACTTTTATTTCACCCTTTGGAATGTTTCGTTTCCGACGTATGCCGTTCGGCTTGAAGAATTCCCCGTCGACATTCCAACGCCTTATTGATAGATTTCGAGCTGGTTTGAATAATATCACTGTGGTAGCTTACTTGGATGACATCCTGGTGATTTCCGAGGATCTAGAAGCCCATGGAAGGGATCTACAGCAGGTCTTCGAGCGCCTCCGCCTGTTCAACCTGAAAGTAAACAGAAGTAAGTGTGTTTTCGCTAGGGATAGAGTAACTTACCTGGGACACGTCATTTCGGCACGGGGCATCGAGCCTGATCCCACGAAAGTGGAAGTGGTGGTGAACATGAAGCCACCGACGAACCTGAAAGAGCTGAAGACGTTCCTGCAAACCGGTTCTTGGTTCCGTAAATTTATACAGCAGTTTTCAGAGGTAGCACGTCCTTTGACGGACCTTACGAAGAAAGATCGACGTTGGCAATGGGAGGAGAAGGAGCAAAGAGCTTTTGAAGAGCTTAAGGTACGGCTATCAACTAGCCCCATTCTTTGCCAACCAAGCTTCGAGAAACCCTTTGTATTGCGCACGGACGCAAGTGCTTATGCGCTTGGCGCAGTTTTAATGCAAGGGGAGAGTCCTAGCGAAGAAAGACCCATTGAGTACGCGAGTAGGTTGCTAACACCCGCCGAGCGTAACTACCACACGACAGAGCGCGAAGCTCTAGCGGTTGTGTGGGCTCTGGACAAATTCAGAGGATACATCGAAGGAGCGCAGATTCGTGTGGCCACCGATCATCAGCCATTGAAATGGCTCTTGTCGCTGAAGACACCCAGTGGTCGTTTGGCCCGTTGGGCAATGAAGATTCAGAGTTACAACCTGGATATCGAATATACACCTGGAAGAGTCAACCTTGTCGCTGATACTCTCAGTCGACCAGTCGCCGATGTTGAAGAGCCGAGCTCTACAAGCTCTTGCAGCATTTGTCCGGTGATCATTGACTTACCTCAGAGGAAACCAGAAGATATTCGTAATGCCCAACTTAAGGATCCCGAGGCAAACAAAATCATAGAGGATTTTGAGAGTTCCAATAACCCAGATTCAGCTTTGCGCTGGACTGATAGAGGTTATTATCTTTCACAAGGCGTGTTGTACCGCTGTGACCCGGATGCAGAATCCGAAGAACCTCAACTAGTTGTCCCAGAGTCGTTACGGGCTGAGCTCATGAAGGAGCTTCACGATGTGCCCACTGCTGGACACTTGGGTTTGGAGCGGACCTTGAGAAAGATCAAGGAGAAATACTATTTTAGGAACATGAGAACTTATGTGGCACAGTACTTAAAGTCCTGCAATCTGTGTCAGAAGTATAAAGCCACAAATCTGAAACCTGCCGGTCTACTCCAGACCCCAGTGCCACAGCAGCGTTTCGAAGTTCTTGCAATGGACCTATTTGGTCCACTTCCCGAAGGTAACAAGGGAGAGAAGTGGATGTTTCTGGTGGAGGACACCGCTAGCCGATGGGTGGAACTGTTGGCGTTGTGCGATGCGACTGCTGAGTCGTGTGCAAAAGCTCTTATCGAAGAAGTTTTCATGCGATATGGTTTTCCCCGTCGAGTAATCTCAGATAGTGGAACCCAATTCGTGTCATCGGTCATGCAAAAAGCAATGCACGTTCTCGGTGTTCATCAAAATTTAACCCCCGTCTATCATCCCGAAGCTAATCCAGCTGAAAGGAAAAATCGCGAGATGAAGCAAATGCTGTCGATTCTGATAGATTCAGAACATCGTCGTTGGCCGGAGGTGTTGCCTGCTGTGCGATTCGCTTTAAATTCGGCCCCTAACCAGGGTACGGGACACTCTGCCGCCTTTTTAACGTTTGCACGTGAATTCCGGTCCCCGGTGGACGTAGCCCACGACTTGCGAGCGGTCGTAGATCAAGAAAACTACGTACCTCAAATCACGCCATATTTACGGGACTTTGTTTACCGCCTGCAAGAGGTGAAGTGGCGTGTCGAGCGCCAACAGGATATTCGTAAAGATGCAATGGACAAAATCCGTCGTCCTGGACCGAAGTTTCAGGAGGGTGACCTCGTTTTCGTGGAGAGCCATCGACTTAGTCAAGCCGCGAAAGGTTTCACCAGTAAGTTTGCCCCGAGACGAGAGGGCCCTTATCGCATTAGTAAAGTTGTTTCCGGAACCACTTACGAGGTTGTAGATAAAGAGAGTCAACCTCGCGGGAAGTATCATGTCAGTCACCTCACACCGTATGTAGGTGATTCGGACGCTGTCGTCCATGGTAGGAAGAAGGGTAGACCCCGTAAGTTATCAATTGCCAAGCCAGCTCCAAAGCCTTCTGCTGACTTGGAGGGGGAGGATATAGCGCGTAGTATTAATAATAACAATTATCCGCCACGAGCCTCTACTGCTCACCCCCCCCAACCGAGTCGTCGCTCTGCCCGCCTCAGCGCTCGCGTCGGTGCCGCGCGATCCCCGCGCGCCACCTGTAGTTAGTTAGTATAGTCCGCACTACAAAAGGCGCCACACGTACGCGCGAGGGCCGAACGCCGACCCGGTGCACACCTAGTTATTCTAACAAAACGTTCTCCATTATATAACCCTAACCAGTGCCTAAATAAACTAGTTCCACAATAAATACAGTGTTCTCCATTATCCAACCCCTATAATATTATATTTAACCCTAGATCATCAAATTAGGTACTATCAGCTATTAGGTCAGGCTGTCCTGTGACATAGGCCTCCTCTATTAATTTCCCTCCAATTATTCCTGTGTGTGCACTTGTTCTTTACGCTGCAATCCACATACTCCTTTTGCTTAGTTTACCTTCAAACATCTGGTCATACGCGCACTCCGCTTGCGAGTACTACGCACCTGACTTTTCTAAATAACACAACTTAATTATGAAACAGATCTTTCTGAAAAGAGTTCTTGGATGGACTTGGGGGAGGCCTTAGGCCTTAGGCCTAGCAGTGGGAAAGTAAAAAAAATACAGAAATGTTTTAACATTTTTCAAAAATGTTCTTCGCCAACCTTTTGGCAGATCATCGTCCCACCTTTTCACTTGTCTTCCTCTACGTACGTCTTTTTCCATTAATCGGGTACCATTCTATACTCTGTTTTCCGACTTAGTCATATGACCTGTCCATTCTTGTTTGTACTTTAAAGTCTGCTATAAAAATTGGGAGCATCACTAAAGAACCATCCCTTCAGTGATGCTCCCAATTTTTGTAGCTTTCCATTTGTCTTGTAGTCTTAGTTTCTTTATGCTCCTCTCCATTCCTCTTTGACATGCACACAGCCTGCGTTAATTTTTTATGATAATGGCCACGTCTGGCAGCTGTACGTGAAACATGGAAGTATGCAGGTGTTGTATAGATTTATTTTTTCTGAAACGGGTAAGTACAGTTTAATTAATCATGGTGAAGACCTGTATCTTTTCCAGGTATTATTTATTCGTCTGTTCACTTCTTTAGTCGTTAAATCTCTTACAGATAATCTGTCCCAGAAATATAAATACTCGTTTACATATACGCTCAGTCAATAAATATGGTAAGTAACATGAGAATGATAGATAGATAGATAGATATAAATCGTTTATTTAGTGCACACAAAACAGCACAGCATACAAAAACACGATTAAATAATTACTATACTGCAAGGTGCCAATATACAAACAAATATAAAAGGAAGAAAAAACAAGACATTGTGATGACACTATTGGCTATGACACACTTTAACAAACATAAAAAAGGTGCGGTGTACGCTTCAAGGTTGCACCAAATGGGAGTCCAGCTCAGCATGTGCCAGACAAATATACCTACCAATTACGTAATTATAAACCAATAATTGGCTTATTGGTCATTCGCCCGAATTTACTCGCATCGACACTTTTAAATAACATAATTTTTACTTAATTTGTGGTCGAATCGATTTTTAAACGTGTCAAACCCACTAAATAACACTGTCCTTCATTATACAGAATTTTCCTAGTTTGAAGGGTAGGGGTCTAACTCATCTGTAATAGCCATAACCATCTTTTATTGAAAATACAGTGTCATTCTTATTACCTACTAAGTTTTTTAATTATTAAATGATTACTTACTAATATTCGATCGTGTTTTGATGCGTGTCTTATGATAAAAATGCAAGCGTCCATATTTCTAAAAAAAAAAAAACAAAAATCTTTCTTTCTTTCTTTTAGTAGCTTGAAATTCTTTTCTCGACAGCTCATAACTGCCATATTTCAATAGTTTTAAAGTCGGACGCAGTTCTACCCACGTTAGAATTTCTTCGGAATATTATATAAGAAAGGCTCACGTCAAACATGGGAATGTAATAAAAGTTTTTGACATCTGACATTTTAACACTGGCTTTTGGGATTTAGTGCATTATATTCATGATATGTTTTCATTCTGGAGTTTTGTAGGAGTGCATTTTTAATGACAATTATTAAACTGGCAAAATGTGGGCGTACTGTAGGTACACCTCTGCCTAACACTTTGAGGATTACAGGCGTGATGTTATTATTGAAATCTTTTAGTAAAAATATGAGCTTATTGTACCTAATTGCGCGTTGAAGCATAAATTGGCCGTGTGCACTTTGGACGCGTTTTCGCACGAATATTAGTGGTGCGAACACATACGAACACGCACGAAGGATCCCGAACTTCCAAGTAATCGTACTAAGGGAGCGCACAGACTGAGTGCGAGTTAGTCGTACGTTTATACGATATAGTTCCGACGTCCGAAAATAATCTGAATTTGTTGGGATTTTTCGTGCGTTCAATGCGATATCACCGGACGCGCGGCTATTTGACGCAGAATAAGGTATTCAGTGTGCGCACTCAATTCGTACGACCACGATCATACGTTTACGTACGATACAAATTCGTGTCCAAAGTGCGCGCGGCCTAATTCGTTAACACTATTCTCAGTTAATAGAAGGTAATAAATACAGCAAATTGAAATTGGCGCTAGATTTATGATGACGTAGTCTTTTGTTTATTCCTATTAAAATAATATATTTATTATTTAAATTATTCGGCAATTACAGCAACACTAAAGCTGCTATTATTAAGAACGAGCATAATAAGCTCTCCATGCAAGAGAGAGTGCACAATCGCTTTAAAAGCATCAATAATCACAGAAGCAAATAGAATATTTTGCATTTCATCTCACTGCAATGCATTTGAAGCTGGTTCATCTGTGTTGGAACAATGGCTGGCTATTATCAATGGATGCTGAATAACAATGGATACGATTGTGCTAGTGGAAATCTTGCTTTTGAAGGCTTTATCCGATCTTTGGTTGTAGGCTTACTGGAGAGCATTTTAATTGGATGTAAGTAATTGTAGCCAGTTCATAAAAGTAGGTTCCAATAACCACACAATACTAATAAAAATGAAAACAAGATTTAAATAAAATGTATTTCACTGTTTATAAGTAATAACAGCCGCACGGGTCGATCAATCAGGTTAAGTTACGCTTGCCGTGGTTGGTCCGTAGATAGGTGACCATCTTTACATACCAAGACCCCTCCATGCCTCGGAAAACAAGTTAAGCCGTTGGTCCCGGCTGTCATTCGTGGATCGTTGACAGTCGTTACGGGTCGTCTGAAGCCCGAAAATATGACAACCAGTCTTACCAAGGAGTATTGTATTATCCAATAACTAGGTTGTGGAGGTCAGATAGGCAGTGACTCCACGTAAAATACTGGTATTCAGCTGCATCCAGTTAGACTGGAAGCCGACCCAAACGTAGTTGGGAAAAGGCTAGGCAGTTTTTAATAATGGAACATTGGGCTTGAAACGTAACGCATTTATTTGTTTCTTGGCTTATCAATTAAAATATCATCATTTTAAATAAGTACTTAGTTTATGACTGTTTTGTTGGTCTAGTTTTCGCAAGCGGTCCTGCTGAGCATGAGGTCATGGGTTCGATTACCGGGTGGGGCAAAGCGTTATTGGGTTTTTCTATGTGGAATTTCTCAGTAGCAGCCCAGAATCTGGATTTGTGTTGTCGGCAATAGGTTCGCCCCCTATTAAATGGGATTTAAACATAACTGGCGAAATGCCTTCCTTAACCTCCGGAGAAATACAGGTGTAATGTTATGATATTTATGTATATTTAGTTTAATTTGAGATGCGTTTTATTTATATCTTCATTAAGGTTTTTCTAAAATAAAACTTATTAAAACCAACCTTTTTAATAAACCTATTACCATATTCTAGCGTTTTGAAGAGTTTAAACATTTCCTGAAACAAATGGCTAAAGTCGATATTTTTTAAAGTATTTTGACGGCAATTTCGAGACATAAAACACAAACTGAAATCCGTGCACACAGCGGGAGGGATTAAGGAAAAGCTTACAATTTTTAACACTGAATATGGCAGGTTCTGCATAAAAGGATTGTTACAAAATATACTTTGAAAAATTGAAATTGTAAAATGAATTTCATTTCAGAATAAAACGAGTTCCCGGTCTTAATAGGATCGTTGAAAATTTGGTTGTATCGTATTACGCAGTAACTGGGTTGTATTGTGGGTCAGTTAGGCAGTCGCTCCATGTAAAATGCATTCAGCTGCATCCAGTTAGACTGGATATTGACCCCAATATAGTTGAAAAAAGTCTAAGCAAATGATTTGGTTAAGTTTTGTGAGAAAATTCAACCAATGATACGAAACGTAGAAATAAATAGTGATCGCTCGGTTTGAGTAGGAACTGCGAGACATGACATAATCTTATGATGTCCGCTGTGAGGGTGTTGATAACATAGTAAAACTGTGAACCTTATCACGACAGCTTAAGGATTTTTCTGGCAAGAATTCAATAGAACCTCAATTCCAATTTTGATTTCCTTTTATATGATTGAACACTCTAACATAATGATTGCGCCACTGTTTGGGGTTCTAATAATTCTAATTAGCTAAGTAACTGCGACCAACTCGGAATGTTGGTCAAAGTTCTAACCTTACCTAACCGGTTCACCCGGTTCACAAATTTTCTACAGTTTATAATCTGATGGAATTAATACTATGGATGTCTGCGTTGAATCCGCCTTTTCATAGCCTTATCCAAAACAAATGCGGCTGCATTATAAACAACCCGCTGTGTTCGGACAGACTATTACTGCTTTAAGCCATTCGCAAGATAATGCAGCACAGACAATGATGGTGTGGGACTGCTAGCCACTTGGCTACTTCCAAGTTACTCGCAGTTAGGTAGGCTATTTAGTATTAGCCCAAAGTGCGTTGCGTCACAAGCAAGTTTGATACCTGCAGTGTAGACAGAGCGAGTAGGTATTTATAAGCTGTTTTGCAGTCGTTTTTGTTAAACAAATATCTTTCGGAGCCGATCACATTGCAGACAGTTTTCAAATGTCTGTGTTGTAATAGTGTTTGTAATACTTTATTCATACGGACGCGTCTGTGTTACAGAACAGCTACTTATTTACTTATTTAAGCTATCCGGACACTTATCCGTTCCAATATAAACCTCTATCTGAAACATCTCCAGTCTTGCAACACGATTCTAATATAAAATGTTTGTTCCAAGTCTATTATCATAGTGAATATTCAAGTCTCGGGGGCTGCAAATAATTTATTGCCACAAAAAGCTCGAGTTTATTGGAATGGCTCCCGGAAATCTACGGATCCCTAATAATGAGTTCTGGACGAACAGATGGAAGACGTTTGAAAGGTTTTCATTTATATACAGTGACTGCGTAGTTTTTATTTAGAGTTTGTTGATTCACTTGTTTTTGTTCGTTGGTGGTGTTCGTAATAGAAGATGCAATAAGAGCCCTATCATAGAAATAGGATCAGACATATATGAGTCATTTTTATATGAAGAACCTATGACGGTCTAATAACTACATATGATTTTCTATGATCATAGTTATGTGATCCAATTTGATAGCAAGCGGACAAATATAATCATATAAGTGTAATAATCATTATATGTAAAAATGAAGAACAGTATCATTTAACTATGATAATAGAATTTGATAGATATGAAACCATATTTGTATAAGAAATATATGATAGTTTAATTGGGGCCTAAGAGGGGCAATTCGACGGCACGGTTGGCGCAGTGGTTAAGCGATTGACGCGCGTCGCGGGTTCGATTCCCGCACGGAACAATTATTTGTATGATCTACAATTAGTTGTTCCGGGTCTGGCTGTTTGTGTATGTGAGTTTAAATGTTTGTAAACGCACCCACAATATAGGAGAAATTCCAAAAAAAAAATACGTATTTTAAGAATGTTTATCTATTTAATACAGAAGTATTAAATAAATAACAAAACAAATACAGAAATTTGCAGAGGCGGACTTAATGCCACAGGCATTTTCTACCATTCAACCTTTGGGTGATGCAGAGACAAACAGTGGTAAGTGAGACAAAGAGTGGTAGTGCAATTAGCCAACGGCCAGACAGAAAAGACGCAAGACGAGGGCGGGACGCGGACCCGTCGCAGACAGGGCGCCGTCACGACTTTTTAACTTATATAGAAAAGACACGGACCCGTCGCAGACAGGGCGCCGTCACGACTTTTTATGGCACGCACTAGAAGCTTTTCCCTTCAACCGTCCGATTTTGATACGACAACATGTCTTCTTCTGAAGATGAAGATGTAGGTATTGGCACTTGGCGGGCGAGCGCTATGAGAACCTGCCCTCCGCGCCCTTTCCGCTCCCCCGCTTGCGCCCGTGCAGGCCCGCGCCCTGCCCGCGCCCTGTCCTTTCTATATGGTTTGCAATAGGGCGCCGACGAGTTAACGTCGTGACGCCGTCCCGTCTTTTCTGTATGTTTTACGTCGCGACGGCTGTATACATTTTATATGCAAGTAGATTAAACGGGCGCCGCGACTGCGACGGGTCCGTGCCTTGCGTCTGTTCTGTGTGGCCGGTGCCTTACTAAACATTGAAGAATAAGAAAATATAAAGATACACCTATTACAAACATATCTAATATTAAAATCTATATTATATATATAAAAGAAAGTCGTGTTAGTTACACTATTTATAACTCAAGAACGGATGGATCGATTTCGCAAATTCTTTTTTTGTGGTGTTTGTTATTGTCAGGAGAAAGTTTTAGGTAGGATAGGTAGGTAGGGTTGGTAGGGTAGGTGGAGTAGGGTAGGTAGGGTAGAGTAGATAGGGTAGGGTAGGGTAGGTATGTACACCCGTAGATAAGTACTTAGTGCTACTTGTGTGAAGCCGGGGCGGGCAGCTAGTTATAAATAAATAAAGCACAAATAAATACACGAATATACTAAAACAAATAAAACAAACAATGGGTTTCCCCATTTTATCTTCGTTAACGTTGTGATGATACTGCCAGCTTCTTACGAATGTGCTCGTGAACTTTAACTTTATCCTTTAAAGTTTGCGAGCACATTCGACGTGTCGCCACGACTGATTTCTATAAATTTCTATGAAATACCTTCCGTAGCTAGCGACACGTCGTTGGCAGCTACGGGCGAGTGACAGGCGACACGTGCAGCCCGACCGCAGACCAGTAGTGCCGCCAACGCTCGAGCGATAGCACGATTTTCTTTCTTCAATCTACCGACTGGAATACGGGCTGCTGCCGCCTGTGGTCGGGTTCGGAATCATGACTGACTTCGCAGCGACATGACACCGCGACACGTCGCGTGCTGTTGCTGCCTGCGATCGGGTACAGAATGGTACCTTAATCCGTTGGTTGCCATACTGATCCTGAATGTTTGCATACTTATCTGCCTCGATCTGTCACAGTCCTAATTTACTTACATTTTTGACAAGTTTTTGACATTGATTAACGCTGAGATGAGAGTGCGGCTAGATTTTGAAAAATTTTTGAATACGGGAATTGGCCTTAAGACTGTATTTTCGATATCAGATTCTGATTCTCATATCCTGTTACCATTATATTGATAATTTTAAAATCAGATTATTAGAATTAATTTCTTTTCAAAAGGTTCATAATATCGGGATAGCCTGAAAAGTATTGTAGAAATAAAATCCATAAATATCTCCACGGCACACAATTCACTTTTCCTTGTACAACGGTTGCACGATGTCTGTCTATCGCAACGACTGTTGATTATGACATTAACTTCGATTATCAATAAACTATCTTAAATTAATATAATGGCTATTAACAAACGATTATTCATCTACAATTAGTTGATCATTAATAATACATTTAATTATTATTATTTAGATTCACAATGTAATATATTTCACTATAAATTAAAAATGTTTAAACTTTAACATCTGCCTACCCGCTGCTACTTAATACAGTCAATACAACATCTATTAGAGGTATAATAATTCCAGAATATATAGAATAACATGAATCAGACGTACATTATACTAATTAGGCTTACCATAAAGAGTGCTAATCGTTACGGTAACTCAACTCAAACTGAAACTCAAAGCATTTATTTCAATTAAAACATTTACAGGCACTTTTGAACTGTAAAGAATTCAGTCAGTCAGAAATATGAAGCTAGTTGCCCATTCCAAAGCTTAAGTACTAATGGAGAAGAACGGGCAAGAAACACCACGGACACTCTTTTAATCAAAAAATTTGATACAAAATATTGGTTACATTATTTTCAAATTATGCATGTGAGAACAATGTAGAAAGACGTGCACGTTTGTAAAAGCGTCTGTATTACGGAGGCATTTACGAACGTGCACGTCTTTCAAAAGAAAAAAATTCAGGATCATTTAAAAACTTAAAAATAAATTTAAATAAGCCATGGCAGCTAAGAGATGTCCAGTCCCAACTGACGGCGCCCGTTCACGAACATGACGATGGATCAGCCACCATTCAGCTCAACCATTTTGAAGGGAGATATGATTCAGCACAGGTAATGTCTACTACCTACTTTTTCATTTATTATTATCATATTATCTAGTTATTTTTTGTTTACCGTACCTTTTATTTGTGTGTACATAATAAACTACCAACATTATTTTATTACACCTACATACATACCACACAATGGAAACTACGCATCATTAAGATGATTTACACAATTTCTAATTTAACCAATAATGATCGGTACGTTATAGAAACTTGATAATTAATATCTACGAGCGTAGGTTCTCCTAACTACAGCTTCAATTAAGATATACTTCACTTCAAAAACGGCTCTTTTTCGAGGACAAAATTATTCGAACAATACAGAAACAACGCGTAAATATAAGCATGTACGCACAGGTATGTTTAGGTTAAGGTATTTATCTATGGGCCTGCGTCGCCTAAATTACCTAAATGGACTATTTTTAAATTTTAACTATTCTCGGGATCATGGATCCCGGTCCTTTGGAAGGCGTACGAGGGGCCGAAGCCAACTCACAGACGCCCCTTAGTTAAATTTAAATGGAATGAGGCACCAACCGACGATTATCTCTGTTCGCACTACGCAAGGTCACCCAAGGACAACCGGCGGTTGGTGTAGGACTATTGCAGGATATGGAAACAAACATATTATTGGACTATGGGTTTGGGTGGCTAAGGTTGACTGGTTACCTGGAACTACAGGACTATGACCTCTGCCTGATCAATGTTTTATATGTACACGGATAAAATGACAGGGGGTGACTTGCACCCTGAATAATGGGCCCCCGAAAACGGTCGCTAGCACATAATGACGTAGCGACAAGGGTAACATGTCCTGAGGTGAATGGATCAACCAAATGCGAAAATAACTCTGCGTGTTACCTAAGTCAATGAACCGACCATTATAAAAGACAGATAGGCTCCTTTTCATCCATCTATACAGCGTGAATCAGAAAGGTGTACTTAATTTTAAGGGTGTGGTTACTTTCTCCATGGGGCCAACATTGTAATCGCGAAAAAAATATCAACTGTCTCATACAAAATCCCTACTCGACCCAAATGTATAGGACGATTAATCATTTTTCGCAATTACGTTGTTGGTCCCATGGAGAAAGTTCAATCTATCTCATCTCATCCAATCAATCATATCTAGAAAGAAAAAAGAAAAAGAAAGAAAAATTGTTTATTCTGCAAAAACAAAACGCACATTTAACGAAAAACAAAAATACATAAAACGCCTCGTATTCAACCAATAAATAAAAGTTTGAAAATGTTGTTCATTGGTTGATGTCAAGGCCACGGACCAAATACAATATTGCGCAATTACTATTGCGATATTACTTAATGTGTGGTTGCGACATTGGCAAATGACAACAAAAACATAACAAAAACAAAATGCCGATTGCAGTTATCTACTTTCGTAACAAATAATAAGAAAAATTAAGCTGTGTGTGGCATCTGTGCAAGAACAGGCATCTCGTCTCATTTCAATTTGACCACACTTTTCTGATACATACTCGTACTTACATAACACATAACATCACGCCTTGATTCCCCGAAGGGTTGGGCAGAGGTGTACCTGTAGCAGGTACACCCACATTTCCCCAGTTACATGCTTTCTGATACATGCTGTGTATTAAGGATTAAAAAATGATGAAATACAAAACACACGTAGTCGAAGCCGGGCAACTGCTAGTAATAAATATAGAGTATGTTTTTTATTTGGGGTCCCATATAAATGTATACTCTGGCCATAATCATATTTACACATGGCTGTCATCGATTTTGAAATTATCTGCTGCTCTCATTATTGCCGCTATTTTTCAACATAGCAAATTTTAAACAAGTCACTCAGTGATAAGCATTTTTATTTCTAAGACTTTACCTACTCCCACGAGGCGATGTCATAATTACATCCGGTGCACAGGGAACTCACCCCGCTAACAACCCTGCTGACTCGTTATTTTCTTTCGCCACAATATAAGCTTTTCTCGTATAGCCTGTTGCATCACACGAGAAGAAAATAACATAACTTTACAGACTTGTATTCTCTAAGGGCTAGTACACCCACATTTCGCCAGTTATATTTAAGTCCAATGTAAAACGTGAGCCTTTTGCCATCAACCACAATAACAGACTCCGGGATCTACTAAGAAATTTCTTCAAAATATTCATTGGAACTTCGCCCCTATTACATTGGATTTATACATAACTGGAGAAATGTGGGTGTCCTTGCCAAACTCTTAAGGGAATAAGGGTGTAGCGGTTACACTGCCACATACGAAGTACGCATCAAAGACATGACGTCACTCAAATCCTGCATCGCACAATTAGAGTTTACCGCGCGAACGATATATATAAGACTATCCGACATCAACAGTCGGGCAGTCGGCCCGCCAGACACAACACCCGCCTGGTCGGAGGATCCTCCCTTTTCTATGATGGATGAGTGAACTTTACACCCTGTTCCTCATGCCACTAAATTGGTGACCCCGAGCATGAACGTTAACGCAGCCTTCGTGCAACTACTTCAGCGTGACGTTATCGTCATCATCACTCCCGCAAGCTTTCGTGAGGCGACTCACACAGCCAGCCAGCACCCACGGCTTCAACGGGTATCCTGACTACCAGCATGCAGTGAACGCGCATTCCTGGTCATCACCCTCAGGCTCATCAGCAACCTTGGCACAGCACCTGCACTTTCGACCGGTCTCACAAGCAGAGCCCATTCTACCCTCTCCTGGTCGACGCTAGCAGTCAGCCACAACCCGGCGCTATACCACATCCGACTCACTGGATCGTGACGCAGCGCCACCCCGACTCACTGGGGAATCACCGCACAGTTCCGACTCACCGCGAACTATGCGGCACCCGGTTCCGACTCACTGGAACCTCCACTGGTACTGTGAAGCATCGCAAGATACAAGACTCAGCCCACTATCGACCTCCGGTCTCCGGAGGGGAGTGATGTAGCGGTTACACCGCCACATACGAACTACGCATCAAAGACATGACGTCACACAAATCCTGCATCGCGCAATTAGAGTTTACCGCGCGAACGACATAAATATAAGACTATCCGACATCAACAGTCCAGTACAGTCGGCCCGACAGACACAACACCCGTCTGGTCAGAGGATCCTCCCTTTTCTATGGTAGATGAGTGAAGTTTACACCCTGTTCCTACATGCCACTAAAAGGGCGTTATGTAATTTTACTTAGACCGACCTGGATAACGTACCCTGGACCTCATGTTTACCAGTAGCTTTTCAACTGCTAGACCAATGAACTTCATCGTCCATTACGTTCCTCAGGACATAGGCCTCCCCCAAGCGTCACCACATCGACCGATCCTGTGCTTCTTGCTTTCAACAGATTTTTATCTTTAACTAACATATTGAGCAAATTCATCACTGTTACAACAGTTTAACTCCCACTTCTGTCAAACTGCATCTACTCTGCGACACCGGAGTAACTTGGGGTAAACTCACGCTCGGTTAAACTGAAGTAACTTTTCCAGCGAATGGAAATGTTCACAAGTTGTCGGATGTTGCCGTGTGTTGTCAGTTTTACGTCGAAACTTGGTGTTACGGTTAATTTTCTGTTTCTGCGATTTGCTCCCTAAACTTTTGATAAAAAAAATATGGAGTCACGAACATATTATTTTCAAAAGCATACTTTTATGAAATATGTTTTTATTTAAGTTGCAATCGTAACTTCACGAGAAAATTGCGTAAGTGTAAGATATTTATTGCTCGTGACTGTACCTGTCAAATTAAACACCTACAAAGTAACATTCTGTGATGTTAAAACAATTCTGTTAAAAAATTGTTTCCATCGCAATAAACAAAATTTAAAAGTATGGTTTTGGAGAATACTAAAATAGAATAGAATGCATTTAAAAATTCAAAATTGAAAAGTCATTTATTCAAACTAGGCTGAGAATCAGCACTTTACGAACGTCAAAATTACATAAGACAGTCCCCCAAAACGCCCACCCTTCACCACTTCCTAGTGCTTTTGCTGGGAAGAAGAAGTGGCGCAACAAACTCCCCAGCAGCACAGCTGTCTGGACAGACAGTCACATTTATTTGTCAGAATGTTGTATAAAGTTGTTTGATAAGATAAGATAAGATAATTTTATTTGTCCAAAACATGAGTATACACACACACGGCATGCAAGATGTTACATCAAGTTATAATTATGACAGTCATGTTTTGCCTGAACGGCGTACAAATACAAGATGTCGGACGCTACACAGCATCAAGTGACTTTAAATTCGATTCAAATTACACACAGCAAATACAGTAAATTAACAATTCCATTTAGATCATACTCAAAACTAACAGGTACAGTAAAATACAGCCAAATAGTGTCATTAGCTCATCATATTAAATAATACCTACAAATTAAAAAAAATCAAATGTTAAAGCAATTATTAATAATATTAGGATGTCCTTATACAAGTCAAATTAATTTGTCAATTAGAAATTCGTCAGTGCTGTAATAGACTTTCTCCAGCAGAAGGCTCTTTAATCTATTTCTTAATATTTCCGTCGTTAATTCCCTCCAATGTTTTGGCAACTTATTATAAAGATTTGGCGCCATACAAAATACACTTTTACGCGTTAGAGCTGTCCTGGGGCCCAAGTCTGCTATTTTTATAAATTCGTCATTCCGACACGATCCCATTGTCATTTTGCTAAAAGTTCGTAATCTGCTAAATTCATAATGGTCGATCATTGGTTGATCATTGTATTCCACAAACACGATACTCGTAACGAATTAAAAGAAATGACTGCACAATGACGTTCTCATGGTAGGTCACTGATAAAAAGGAACTGTAAAAATTTTAGCAGATTACCGCCTAAGCCAGTCATTAATTTTTCATTATGTACGAGATTACCAATAGATGCCATTTTTTTCAATGGAGTGTTAGTGGCTGACCATCGGGAAGTCATAATGACGCCAATATGTTAGTAGATTACCGAACTTGTCAAAATCAACAATTATGAAATCAATGATAGACCATTCTGACACTATTATAATAGCAGACTTGAGGCCCTGTTGTGCATTATGCATTATGATTATAATATTCTGCCGCTTCCTGCGCACAAATGTGGTTGGTAAAATTATGGGTCATCATTACATTTAAATTAAATTATTAATCATTAAATTAGAGTTAAAAATAATTTAAATAAAAAAAAAAATTATGTAAATTTTTCATTCATAAAATCTTCCGTCGAGTAATGAACATTTGCTTAAAGAAAGTTAAATAATTTACATTTATAACTTCTGAGGCAAGAGTTTTGAAGCCATCAGGTAATTACCATAAACAGTAATGGGCATGCAGTATACATTATTAGAAAACAATTTAATTCTACGCCTAGGTCTGGATTAAGACAGACCATTCATCATTAAAAAGTGATTTGGTTCAAAAATGTATAGTGCTGGAAGTGGCAGTATTTTAGGTTTTTTAAATAATAGTGGAACACAACTGTCCAGTTCAACGTCCCACAAATTGAGCGTACGCATTTTTTCTGAGCTCGAAACACTTTTTTAATTTCAACCGAATTACCCCTTATTAGTTATAATGCCATGGCGCAAAATTGATGAGACATAGCCATGGTATGCACATAGTGCCACATTAACACTAACCATACGTGTTAAGTCCAAGAACGTAAACAAAGCTATCTATCTTCTTACCTATATCATCAATATGAGATTTCCAGTTACAGTTTTTGTCAATTATTGTCCCAAAGAATTATGCGTAATCTACCTCTTCTATGGTCTCATTTCCATATTGTAATTTAAGCAGTGGACGCGTACTGTTATATGTCTGAAATTGTATCTTTTTTGTTTTGTTAATATTTATAATCATGCTGGTCCTGCTCCATAGGACAATTTAGAATCTAGACAAAATCAAACTGGTTGCCAATTTAATTGTATAATATTATTTTTTTAAACATTAATTTTATATTCTGTGATTACTTGAACTCACACACTGACTTATTATTAGTAGTACGTGTTAAAATGTTAAGAATATCGTATAATTTTACAATGTTTGTAAATATGTGAGCACCATGCATCTATCACATAATTAATTTATGTCAGTCCTTCATTTTTCATTCTTTTTACCTATCGTGGTATAGTAATCTTATTCTAGGTGCATCGTCTTCACATATAATTATATAATTAATGTATACAGAATATTGTGAAAATATTTTAAAAGAGTAACGGTGGAGTTTCTTGCCCATTCTTCTCCATACGAAAACGACCTTTTGGAATGGGCGACTAGAATCAATTTTTTTTTTTTTCTGTAAATGTTGACGTTCATAAGTGCCTTTTTTGTGCCTAAATGAAATAAATTATTTGACTTTGACTTTATGAAGATTATTGTGTTCAAGCCATGTAATAATTTTATTTAATGACATGTTTATTCCGTTTTAGTACCCAATAACCTCGTCATTTTCGTTTATAATACGTTTTCGTGGGTCGTATCGTCAGCGTATAGTATGCAACTGTGGGAGTTATAAACAGAGCCGTGAGGCACACAGTATATTCTAAGTTATTTTTATGTTTATTTTTGTTTTTATGTATATATTGTGTGCCCTTGTAGCGGCTATACCACCACAAACGAACTACGCATCAAAGACATGACAGCACACAAACCCTGCATCGCACAATAAGAGTTTACCGCACGAACGACATATATAAGACTGTCTGACATCAACAGTCGGGCAGTCGGCCCGCCAGACACAACACCCGTCTGGTCGGAAGATCCTCCCTTTTCTATGGTGGATGAGTGAACTTTACACCCTGTTCCTCATGCTCCTAAACCCTTAACTTGAGTCAAATAAATTTATTTTCTTTCTTTTCTTTCTTTCTTTTTTGCCATCAACACGACGAATAGGAATAAGTAGGTAACAATAATAACAGAATCCTAGCTTAATATTATAAATGCGAAAGTAATTTTGTTTGTTACGCTTTCACGCTAATACGGCTGAACGAATTTAGATGAAATTTGACACATGGGACACACACATTAGACTATGATCTGGAAAAAACATAGGCTACTTTTCATCCCGGATTGCAGACTTAATCGAGGTCAACAGCTAGTAAAAAATTATCCAAATTAAAGACTGACAAAACAAGTCACAAGGCACGCTAGGAATTCCGTTATAAAATACAATAAACACACCGTGGGACATTAAGTTGTAACAGAGTTTCATTGCAAATGGAAACTTTCTGTTATTGGACATCTTCCTCTCAGTTTTATTCACTCGCCTGCTTCCAAGTAGGTGTAACAATTTATTTACTCCTCTTCTTGGTTTGTAAAAATAACATAACATCACGCCTTGTTTCCCCGAAGGGTTGGGCAGAAGTGTACCTGAAGTACACCCACATTTCGCCAGTTATGTTTAAGTCCCACGTAATAGGGGGCGAGCCCATTGCCATCAACCGGGCACAAATCCAGACTCCGGGCTGCTGCTGAGAAATTCCAGAAAGGAAAACCCAATAGCACTGCCCGACCTGGGAATCGAACCTAGGACCTCATGTTCAGCAGTAGCGCTTGCGACCACTAGACCAACGAGGCAGTCAAAAAGTTGTCAAAAATTTGTCGAAAAATTGAGTTTTTGTAAAAATAAATTAAATAGAAATTGTTTATTGCACATTCAATGATGTAGGTACATGTTTGTTAAATTCCTGAGTTCCAAACTACGTTAAGGCTCGTGCAGACCAGCGCGACGCGACGGCGCGACGCGACTCGAACAATACAATTCCTAAGAAAACTTCACGGTATAACAATAGCCGGTGTCGCGTCGCGCTAGTCTGCACGAAGCTTTAATCTTGTACTATTGAAGTCAAAGCGCTCTCTTCTATATAGGTGTGTCTAAACATACAAATGTCAATCGGGCGACGACTGCGCGCGAACGCTTCTGTTAAACGCAAACATTCGTCGGTTCAGTCCCAACTAGAGCGCGGCAGAAATGTGTCCTGCAAACACCGCGTCTTACTGCTGCACTCTTGCCACTCAATGTATTGACACACCTTCAGAGTAACATAACATCACGCCTGTATTCCCCGAAGGGTTAGGCAGAGGTGTTCCTATAGTACACACACATTTCGCCACTTGTTTATGCCCCGTGTAAGCCTGTTACTATCAACCGGGCACTATGCCGGACTCCGGGCTGCTACTGAGTAATCCTCGATGGACAAACCCTAATAAAACGGCAAAGGATGCATGCAAAACCAAAATAAAGGCGAAAAAATAAAAATAACTACTTCTGTATTTCTTGAGGCTTTGATTCGAGATTTCTTAAAATCTGCATCATCATTGACAGCGTTGTTCCACCCACTGATGAGAGCTGGCTTCCTCCCATGGTCAGTACATGTCTTGCGGTACATAAGTACAGCACCGTAATTGTGTAATCAAACACAATCTAATTCATTTTTACAGTTCAACAACATTCATTGCGTTATCAAATTTTCCGAACATACAAATCAATGGATTAGCAATATCCCCACGGATATCGAGGGATATGCCTTGGAGGCGTGGCACGTGGCGCCTAGATATTGCTAAATTGGGCTTATGTTTGAGCGGCGGCCGTACGCTTCATTCAGTCGCTTTGCAATTGCGTACAGTGTACTATTGATGCGAAAAAACCAAAATGCCGAGTTGTGCAGTAATAATTTGTAAAAATAGGTCTAGTACCATCAACCTGAAGACAAATGGCGTGTCCTACCACCGGTAAGTAAACATTTAAGTCACTGTTTAATATTTTAAATATTTTTTTAAATCATTTACTAACTTACGTCCGGAGCGATACGAACTAGCCCGAATCTTTCCGAACGGAACGAACGTTTTGGATTTAGAGAGGTGCAATCGAGTGCGTGCGGCTGATTTGATCGATATTATTGCAGTGGAATCTTTTTTTACAGAACTCAATGAATATTCTCGTATTACATGTATAGTATAAGAGTTAAATTTGTTATTAATTTAATGTTGTTTGAAGCAAATAAAGAAATTGTTATTTCAATACAGTTACTCGTGTACAGCATAATATTTAACAGATAGGGTTCCCTTTACCCGGTAAAACAATATAAAAAAAAAAAAAAATTAGTTAAAATAACCCATATTTTCGGTTAAGTATATAAAACAAAATAAATTATATAAAGAAAATTAAACAAAGTTATAATAATACAAGAATGTGCTAAAATTAAATATCGATAAAAATTATCGACCATCGCTTTCAACTCCCTAATTGCATGCGTGTGCATTGAATGTTCGCAAATAGCAAGTGTTTACAAGTGAAAGCCCCGCCCATTCTATGCATGTGTGCTATTAGAAATTGATTTTGTGTAGCTGCTTTCTTCTTAGTGTGCGAGTTCAAATTTTAAGTGTGTGTCGTAAGTACACTAATTGTTAATGTTGTAATTATTTTGGTGGGAGATAAGCGGTTGCACTAGGATTCCTTATTATTCCGCAATGAAGGCATATCTCTGGATATCTATGAATATCCCTAAAAATAATTCTGATTACGATTGATTGTGTGTCACGCCATTAGGTTGCAGATTGTATAAAATCAGGTGGTGTGGGACTTTTTTTAAATTGAGCAGTACTAATGCAGATCTATGGGAAATTGTACCACGAAAGCACTCTCTGACGGATGGATTAGAGGTTTTGCAGACAGTTTACTGACATTGGCTTTATGCTAGCACAAACTAAATTGAGTGCGAGCCTATATCCGGTTAGGTAGGCCTATAGTCAGAGCTGTTACTAGGATATCAGTAACCCAATAACACAATATTCTGAGCCAGTAATCAAACCGGTTTTTAAGTGATGCTGAAACTTTTGATGTTATGTTATTTCATTGTAATTGAAGGCGTACCGTAAAAATTTGACTGGCATGCGCAAATTTCGAGTCGGTGCTGCTGGTTTATTATTAAAAATCGCCCGACAAAGAATTATACTACTAAGCTGACAGTGATGTTTGACTAAGAGCGATATTGTGTTCAGGTTTTCTGTACCTCGTCTATCCCCCCACTATATTGGGGTCGGCTTCCAGTCTAACCGGATGCAACTATAAATACCAGTATTTTACATGGAGCAACTGCCTATCACTGTAGTACTGGGTGGGGAGTACGATACCCCTTGGTACTGTTAAACTGATTCTCAGACTTTCGGGTTTCTGGCAACCCGTAACGACTGTCAAAGATCTACGAAAGACAGCCGGGATCAACGGCTTATCGTGCTTTCCGAGGCCCGGAGGAGTTTCGGTATGTAAAGATGGTCACCCATCAACGGACCGACCGCGGCAAGCGTAGTTTAACCTGTTCGATCGAACAGTGCGACTGTTATTATTAAGCCACGAGCCCCTCCTCCTCGTTCAGGTTTCCATTCATAGATAGAATAGAATTATGCTTTATTGTACACCAAAATTCAACAAACAAAAAAGGTTAGTGAATAAGCATTTTTGTCAATATTTCCCCAAGGGTGTCCGGGAACTCGTGGCTAAATAGTAATAGCCCTACTGGTCGATCTTCCAAACTAAGCAACGCTTGTCGAGATCTGTCCGTGGATGAGTGACCATCCATTACATACTGAGACCCCTCCGTGCCTCGGAAAAAGCGTTAAACCGTTGGTTCCGGCTGTCATTTGTAGATCTTTGACAGTCGTTATGGGTAGTCAGATTCCCGAAAGTCAGACAACCAGTCTTGCCAAGGGATATTGTGTTACCCAGTTACTGGGTTGTGGAGGTTCGATAGGCAGTCACTTCATCTAAAAAACTGGTATTCAGCTGCATGTGGTCAGACTGGAAGCCAACCCAAACATAGTTGGGATAAGGCTAGGCAGTTGATGTCTTACATTTCAAAAATACTCACGAAATAATAATGAATTTCGCAAACATGTCCGATGTTAATTTATTCTTTGTCAACGTACCTATCTCTTTTGTTATATTATGATAGTTTACTTTAATCCGCTGAAATAAAACAAATCCCCGAGAGAAAAACAGGAGACGCTTCAAAGTTCTTACTCAGTCCGAAGAAATAGATGAACATAGTCAACTGTTTATCTTATTTATACTTCCATTCCAGATAGGAAGTTGACATGAAAACTGTGTGAAGTTAGTTTTACAGAAGAACTTGTCACTTGCCGAGCTCCTGCGAGCAAAAGTTCTCGATAAAACTCCAAGCGATGTGGTGTTTCAAACGTCTGAACACGAAGGACTTGAAATTGAATTTAGAATGCAGGATCGTAGTGATACAGAATTTAAATAGTACTTACTTTTATTTACCTTCCTGAATCTTATGGAAAACAGTAATATATAAAGTATTAAGCTAAGTATATTGTGGCGGCATCTACATCGCCACATGCGAACTATGCATCAAATACAAACGAATCAGAGTAATAATTTGTCATTTAAACAAAAGAAAGAGTTTTTAATTAAGCTCGATCAATGAACTGAAAATTCAATGGTCAATCTAAAGACAAACAAACATCATTTTATCTGCTGATTTGCCAACATTGGCTCAAATATTTGGTTGGTGATAATAGGTACTGTGTTTGCGTTTAATCAACAGTTTTTTTTTTTTTTTAGACTCCTGGCTGCTACTGAGAACTTACAGATAGAAAAACCCAATAACACTTTGCCCAACCCGGAAATCGAACCCAAGACCTCATGCTCAGCAGTAGCGCTTGCGACCACTAGACCAACGAGGCAGTCGATACCAATATATTTCCCTACATATTAATTTAATTGTTTACTACTTCAAACAAGCTTAATAAAAACATGTTTGTTTGAAAAAAAAAAACTCGGTGCCCTCTTAAGAGAGTGGGCAACGTCGCAAATAGCTGTCAAATATTTCGCATTCATTATTAATATTCTATTTCGCTAGTTAGCCACATTTCATATTTCGATATAGTATTATTGCCAAATAAATCAAAATAGAATATTTGACAGCTATTTGCGACGATACCAACTTTTTTTTTTTTTAAACGTTGCCCCACACTAGGAATTTCTCCTGTATTGTGGGTGCGTTAACATACATTTAAACTCACATACACAAACAGCCTTTTATACTCATCGAAAATGATAAAACCAGCTGTAATTGCTTCATTGAAAATCCAATAAACACTTACAATATAGGTTCCATTTTGAAGCACTCTTTTATATATGTCTTTCAGGGTTTATTTATAACCTCAAAAAATTAATGGTTAAGCAATAATAACGGTAATCTTTACTTAAGTTTAAGCAACATTTATATATAAAGCTCTGATTAGCACTGAGGCTAAAACTCTTCAAAAATTCGCACTAAGGAGAAATATTTATGTTTTGTACTCAAAATGAGTTATGAAAATATAATTTCTTTCCATACTTACTTGTTCGTCTTTTGTCAAACATGCATTCTACTCAGCTACTCAATACCAACTTCAGTGCTCTCGAAATCTTAATTATAGTCAACACATCATTAAGAGCGTATCGATCATTTGCCTTTGTCTCTGTCTTTTTCTTTACGCGTAAAGAGTAAAGAAAATAACCACACTTTTGTACTTTTTCAATGCTTTTCATTGTTTTTTTCTCTCTTAAATAAAAAAATATCGCGCATATGTAAAAGCTCCAGTCATCTATAAACTTTATTTTAGTAAATTAATCATAATATAAAATTACTTATTTATATAAAAAAGTAGTAAAAAAGAGGACAAAAATACTCGTTATGAGGTAACTTTGCCTATTTATTCTATAGAGGCAACTTTATCAAATCGTGTTTCCATCGCACATAATGTCTAGTACGAGTATATATCCCCAATAATACCAATATATAACATACATTACATACATAACATAACATCACGCCTTGTTTCCCTGAAGGGTTGGGCAGAGATATACCTGTAGCAAGTACACCCACATTTTGCCAGTTATGTTTAAATCCCATGTAATAGGGGGCGAGCCTATTGCCATCAACCGGGCACAAATCCAGACTCCAGGCTGCTACTGAGAACTTACAGATAGAAAAACCCAATAACACTTTGCCCAACCCGGAAATCGAACCCAAGACCTCATGCTCAGCAGTAGCGCTTGTGACCACTAGACCAACGAGGCAGTCGATACCAATATATTTCCCTACATATTAATTTAATTGTTTACTACTTCAAACAAGCTTAATAAAAACATGTTTGTTTGTAAAAAAAAGCTCGGTGCCCTCTTAAGAGAGTGGGCAACGTCGCAAATAGCTGTCAAATATTTCGCTTTCATTATTAATATTCTATTTCGCTAGTTAGCCACATTTCATATTTCGATATAGTAATATTGCCAAATAAATCAAAACAGCTAAATATTTGACAGCTATTTGCGACGATACCAACTTTTAGTATACGCGCTCTTAAGAGCGTTTGTACAGAAAGTGAGCAACGTTCCAAATGCCTTTTTTACACCTAAAACGGTTGCAACATCAAATTCAATGTCATAATTGCAATCCATTATTAATATTTCGCTTAGTTAGCCATATTTCTTATTTCCATACAGTAATGTTACCAAATTAATCAGAACAAGTAAATATTTGACAGCTATTTGTGACGTTACTAACTTTTTGGATGAACGCTCCTATGATAGCTACATCTTTGCTAACCTCTTGTCTTCCCAACCAACAGCTTTCTCTAACAACATACCCTGATATCTTCCAGCTCCAATCACATAAGCACGCACAAGTACTGTAGGCATCTCTTTGTGTTGCGTCTTGCTCAAAGCGGCTCAGATTGGAACCTTCAATACACATGCAAATATTTACGTCTGATGGAAACTACGGCTAGCCACACGTCTGTACACTTGTTGTAGGAAACCCGCCCTTAAGCTATACTTTCTTAAGACTCCGGTGGCCGCCACATAACGTAATTTACTGTCGAAAGACGATACTGAAACGTTATACAGGCAGCCGAGATTTGCTGGCGCCCTAGGCATACGGTTGGAACGGTGCCTTTTTAAGAAAATTCGTGACAAATAAAACAATAATGTAAAATATTGTACCATAGAACAAAAGAAGCAATATAGTTGAAATCCGCGATTTTCTTAGCAATGGATTGAGCTTCGACTCGCGTTTGATTTCCAGATGAACCGTACCGTTGTCTTCGTAAATCTCCATGAGCGCATCATGCTTGTCAGCTTATTGGTAGATAACTCAGAAAACAATATTTTGTTAAAAAAATGGGTAAAAACTTGCGAGTATTTTCAAGTTAACATACATAACATAACATCACGCATTGCTTCCCCGAAGGGTTGGGCAGAGATGTACCTATAGTACACCCACATTTCGCCAGTTATGTTTAAGTCCCATGTAATAGGGGGCGAGCCTATTGCCATCAACTGGGCACGAATCCAGACTCAGAGCTACTACTGAGAAATTCCTGATGAAAAAACGCAATAACACTTTGCCCGACCTGGGAATCGAACCCAGGACCTTATGTTCAGCAGTAGCGCTTGCGACCACTAGACCAACGAGGCAGTGAATAGAAATGTAGATACTGTTATTTTTCAATTTCGATGCCACCCGCTAATACGAGCGCCCTAGGCCGACGCCTAGTTCGCCTATATGAACATATGAACAGGCACATTTATACAGGCTGGCGATTTAGTGATTTGCAAATTTTTTCACGAATCGGATATGAGATTCATGGTGAAAGTTTTTAGTATGACGGTTAGAATCACTCCCTTAACGGACGTAGGTGTCTAAATCGCCACCCTGTTTATTGACAGTAATTTGATGTTTTCCTAGAGAGCGTTTTTTGCCCGCTGCCATCATTTTCATGACAGCTGTCACTGCGACCGTTACGTGGCGGCCAACAATATGCTAGAAAACCGTAGCTTCTATACATATTATAAATTTAAGTCACTTTTCGTGTTTATCTGTATGACCGCATTGTTCTGCTAAACCACGCAACAGATTTTGATGAGATATTTCACCATCGTATGTAGAATTTATTCCCGGAGGTTTATGTGTATAATATAGGTTAATAATAAAGTTACATAAAACTAACAAATCCCGATGTATATTCAAGTCGTGAAAAAGCAGGAGCGTGTCGCTAGTTATAAATAAATAAATAAAAAAGCCTTTTATTTCCTGCGAGTTATTTACAGAACAGAAATGAATACTAGTTTAAATATATTTTTTGTGATATAACCCCTCCACGGGTGAAAGCCTCCTCCAACGATAACCTAGCTTCTCTAGATTGGGCTACTTTAACCCAGTTTGAACTTTGCACCTATTTTCTTTATGTCTTCGTCCCATCGGTACTGTTTGCGGTGTAGCATGGTGTAGGTGAGAGGTGACAGAAAGGTTAAAATATATTATAATTTACTTGTTTTACTGATTCTGTATTTTACTATGATCCGTACCTACATCCAGAGTGTGTACATAATACGAACTCAGTAATAACTGTAGTAAATTAAATATACTTAGCTTTTCTGTCACCTGTCACCCGCACTATGCTACACCGCAAACAGTATAGTAATTACTACTTTCATTTTCCTTGTGAGCCCTTCCATGTTGTCACTCCTTTCGTCGTATTGGGTATTCAAATAAAATTAATCACAACACGAAACAAAATATGGTGTAATTTTCTTTGATTCTATTCGCTGGACTCAAGATATACGAGAATAAAGTGGCATAAATTCAATAGTGCGAAGGTAAGTCAATGAGGGTTTTCATGAAAATTCACGCCACCAGTTGCCACCACTTTACCCAGAGGTCTTCTATTTCGACAATGAATATAAAATTTAATGATGACGTTCATCATTCGTTTCATTCTTTCTTTCATCATTCACTCACGACTAAAGAAAATATAGGCGCTTTGACACTTTTGACAGGTGCGCGGAATTGACGTCTCAGTGCTGACACCGCTTATAGGTAGGTATTGCTACTCATCGAACCACAAAACAGCAGTTTAATTACATAAATCCGATGTTATGAATATACAATGTGTTGATATTCAATGCAAGTGTTAGCGTATTTAGTTTCAGTTGGCAGGTTTGCTGTTATTAAACATTGCAGTGGCCTATTTACCTATTATGCTGTAAATAATGCTAATAAATTGTACCAATATAATATTGTAGGTACCGGAAGCGTAAATACAAAGGCTGTTGCAACACAGGCACCAATAATCTGTGCTGCATTATCTTGCGAATGGCTTAAAGCAGTAACAGTCCGCTCGAACCCAGCTCACAGCGGTTTGTAGCCGCATTTGTTTGTATAAAGCAATGAAAAGGCGGATTCAACGGGTTGGTAGAAAAGGGGAAAAGGTGATTCAAATGGTTTTATTTCCATTCGATTTTAAACTGTCGAAATTTTTTTAACTAGGTGAAATGGGTTAATAACAACTGACTTTGTTGATTAAATGAAAATAATAGGGTACGCTGATGACTCACTAAATACATACATTAGCGTTTAACATAATTATCTCCGTATCACTTTCATCATCCACCTGCTCTTCCACACATCTCTACAGGGTCAAATTAAATTAGCTAGCAAAACTGACGTGATCGATATCTTAACAAAATAACTAATTTGATGATCTTTGTTTGGGATCCGCCACATCTTTTACCTAATGTAGTTACTTGTTTTTTTTTTTGAGTTAACTTCACAGGCGTGAAGGATACCACAATAAAACAAAAAAAAGAACTGATTTTCTCAACTCATATTTCAAGTAGGTATAATCAAATCTCTTTAATTTTTATTTTTTCGTGTTTAAATATCGACCCTCATAACGTGGTTTCGCTAGCTAATTTTTTGAACCTGTATAAGCCGTCACCTCGTTTTATAGCCATATCATCTTTCACACACTGCATCTATTGTTACTTTAGTCTTCCTCTATTAGGTACCATCGAAGAAGTTCATATCTATACACCGTAGGGACTATTTCTGTTTGCGGCGCTCGGGAGCTTTAGAACCGCGGTGGTAACAGGGCCTCAAGTCTGCTATTACAATAGTGTCAGAATGGTCTATCATTGATTTCATAATTGTTTATTTTGACAAGTTTGGTAATTTACTAACATATTGGCGTCATTATGACTTTCCAATGTTCAGCCACTGACACTCCATTGAAAGAAATGGCAACTATTGGTAATCTCGTACATAATGAAAAATGAATGACTGGCTCAGCGGTAATCTGCTAAAATTTTGACAGTTCCTTTGATCAGTGCCTACCATGAGAACGTCATTGTGAAGTCATTTCTTTTAATTCGTTACGAGTATCGTGTTTGTGGAAAACAATGATCGACCATTATGAACTTAGCAGATTACGAACTTTTAGCAAAATGACAATGGGATCGTGTTGGAATGATGAATTTATAAAAATAGCAGACTTGGGCCCCAGATGTGGTTATCGTGTTCACGGGATTTTGTTTTCAAACTGCTGAGATATGAGGTTCTTCGATAGTACCTATAAATCCATAATAATACTCAAAACTTTCCTCACGACATTTTCCTCATTCCTACTGGCTTTTCATTTTTTCAACGTAAAATAATGGCATGCAAGTAACAAAATGTTTCATACATCCTACACTATTAAACGAGCAATATTTGTAATCACGTTCTCGAAAATGGCTCTAAAGATTTCGATAAAAGTTGCAATATAAGGGTTTACGGGGGTGAAAAATCGATCTACCTAGGTCTCATATCTGGGAAAATACGTTGTCTCCGTATAATAATCACCCGAGCAGAGTTCGGTTGCCTAAAGTTTAGAACTAGAAAGCTAACCTTAGAATAATGACATGGCGGCATGGAATTAGTATGAACTATCCTATACTATTAAATGAGAATTCTCTATTTTCACTCGAGCAGAGTTCGGTCGAAAAAGTGTCCAGGTACTAACAATATTATTCATTAATAATGTAATAACTGACAATTCTCAGTTCCATTCAATATTACCGAGTCAGATAGCTGCATTTCACTGGAAGGCAACGTTTTAATATCCGCAGAACGAAATTAAAAGGTTCATAACAATTTTTAAAAGCTCTCCAATCAACTGAGCTAAGTGCATCGAAATGACTGCCAGAGGGCAGTCGCTCAATAATCTTTAGGGCTAGCGGGCACTTGAGACTTTTTAGTCGACCGTTTTCATTTTGTATCGGTGAAGTTAATATCCGTCCCCAAAGATGTCGCGTACAAAAGATTCACGCTGATTGTCTGACCGATCAGACTATCGGTATACTAAAAAGACTCGTGTGCTAGTAAGACCTTAGGTCTTACTAACATATTTGTAACGTGCACGAAATACTTTAGAATGGAGAATTTATCTTCTTTCCTAATTAATAGTACATTACTGTCGCGGTCTATAATGACTACTTTGCTGGTCGCGCTGATGATGGCCGACAGCGCAGCGTAGCGCAGCTCCAGGCCGACACAGCGCGGTCAGCGTGCAGCACTTGATGGACGAGCTGAGATAAAGGCCGAGGCCGTAGGTCGAAGCCTTTACAGTGAGGACAGCAAGGGCTGCAATGATGGCCAAGCTGGAAGACCTAGAGCGTAGCTAGGCTAGCTCGAGGCAATCATAGCGTGACCAGCGAAGCAGTCATAGTGGGCCAAGGCTTGTATAGTGCTTTACTCAAAAATGCAAGTACCTAATCTAAATAAAACCAGCAAGTAATTTCAATAAAATATATATTAATTAACTAGAAATTTAATTAAAATGACAATTATGAAAAGTACAGTTACTAAAATTCAACACCGACTTTCTTGTATTTTTTTAATTTTTTTAACAATGGTAGTTGGAACTATACAGCCAAATATGGAATAAAATCTTTTTGTACCTATCTATATAAATACAAACAGCTGTGTTTTAAATAAAACCTTTTTGCATTTCATTTTTTGAAACGTTGAAACGTCAAAATAGCGGCCGGTAATGTTTGCCGGCCTGTTAGAGCGACCAGCAAAACTTTGCCGGCCGCTCCTTGAAACAGAACGGCAAGGTCGACTTTGCTCAATTAGGGTTGTCAAAATAATGACCACATTACATGCATTTTTGAGTAAAGATTCATAATAGTTATGAATTCTATGATAATAGGTTTAGTAAAATTGTACAAGTTCTCGTGAATGGAAACTTCTATTACCTATAAAACAGTTGCTCGACTGCCAGCAGACAAACCACCCTACAATCCACTAAAACAAGTATCTTTTCAAGTTTCTATGTGCTAAATACTTGGTACCGAGAACCGAGTACCGAGAAAGCCTAGTTTCATAATAAACAGGCCAACCAAAGGCTCACAGCCCCGCATCTTATGTTTTGCAGAGCTAATTAGACGATGACATAACAATATTACTTTGTGAACATTTTAACCTCGCGTTAACGAAACGAGCGTCAGACCCTTGTCATCGTTTAAGAAAAGTGGAACAACATTATCGAGAAACAGGAAGGAGGCATAATGTAACGTAATTACTGTCTTTAGCGTCCGATATAATAAGCTAATAGGGTCCTACATCTGATGCTATTAAAAATTATCGTTCGGATGTGTTTGTAAAATTTTAGTTTTTTTTTTTTTTTTAATTCAGGCTATGTGGTTGCCCTGATTTACGAGCTTTACTTTGTGTATTTAATTTCATAACCACCGCTCTCGAAACGGTGAAGGAAAACATCGTGAAGAAACCGGCATGTCCTAGAACCAAAAATTCGAAGACGTCACACCCACCAACCCACACTCCCTCTCACTGTCCGTCAGACACAGTAAGAGCGGGGGCACACGATGCGTCGCGGCGACGGTGCGGCGCCGGAGCGGTGTCGCTGCGTCGTCTTACATAGAAATATCTGTGGCATGTCACACGATGCGCTCCGGCGCCGCACCGGACTTGCAACCACCAAGACGAGGCGGGGAGGGGTGAATACGTTGCGACGTCGGAGCGGCACCGCTCAGTTGTTTTGCGTCACAAGGAAGGACACACGCTCGCTCGTTGTCTGACAGACTGTCCAACGCTGCTACGGCGCCGCTGCGACATAACAACGTTACGGAGCCGCACCGCTCGTGTGCCCACTGCCACGGTGAAATCTTTGCGGTGCGGCGCCGCAACGCATCGTGTGCCCCCGCTCTTATCCATATTTTTATTAGTATACTCATGAAGTCATGAAGTATGTTAGTAAATATTCAAATAGTCACCACATCATACTATTATAACTTAATTAAATTCAATATCAGAAGTACCTACAATACGCATATAAATTAAATCACAACCATCTTTAAAAAAACTGCGCTTTTATTCAGATTCTGTTTGAAAAGTGAATTTTTATGAATGAACAGGTTTAGGTAACTATAGCGCTACAAGGTTTTTTTGGAACGTGGTCAAAATTGGAACTAACGCCGCCATCTTGTATTTTGAATACATTTTAAGTAACATTTCACAAAACCATTGTATAAATGTTCACTAAAGCGCCCCCCTGCCAACGTGTATTCGAGCGCCAAAAGATCCTTGTAACAGTATAACTTGTTATTTTACTTATAATTTTTCGTGGCTCCCAAAATTTCAAATTACGTTGCTTCGCCAACCAATAATATTATAAGTAAAAAGACGTAGATAGGTTACCTACTCAACATACAATTTTCAAAAACGGCACAATTTCACACTATTAGAGGACACGTGGCAGTAGGATGGCATGTCGTAATTATCGGGAGCAAAAAAGAGACAAGGCATAGAAAATGTGGCTAATTAGTCAAATTTTGACTTGTCACGAAAGACGAGATATGAGGAATTTAAAATTTCTATAGAAAACTTATTTTTCTTTTATCTCGAATTTAAATCAGTGTCCATTAAAAATATATATTTGGAAGCATAGACATTCTGTAATCCAATCGGAATAAATACACACTAACTTAAGAATATGTTTGATTTACAAATTATTTTGGTATTACGTTTGTATGAACTACGCATGGTCCGCCGGCCCGTTAAAAACAAAAACAGCTACGGAATAGATGAACTACCACCAACCTTAGTAAAACAGTGTGATAATGAAAGTTCATTAGCACAACACTGAATGACATGACAAGCAAGTAAAATGGCAGGGTAAGTACCTTGCCATTTTACTTGCTTGTCATTCAGTCTTTTGAAGAAGGAAGGCTGCCGAACGACCTCAAGAAAGCTATAATAAAACCAGTTCACAAAAAAAATACAAAAACCGATCCCACTAACTACCGTCCTATAGCTCTTTTACCTACCGCATCGAATATATTTTAGAAAGCGATGTGTAATCGTGTTTATTATTTTTGGGAAAAATACAACATCTTTAATGAGTCTCAAAATGGTTTCCGGAAAATCCGCTCTACAGTTCTAGCAGTATATAAATTCATCCAGGAAGCTATTAATATAATTAATAAGAAAAACTACACTGTGGGTGTACTGTTAGATATGACAAAGGCCTACGATATAGAGCAATACAGTATATTACTAAATAAGTTACAAGGAATAGGGATCCGCGAAAAAACTTAAGAATCGTTTAAATCATACTTGGAAAATAGGGAACACCAAGTTGAAGTTGAATACTATAACCCTTTAACTGTGGCGGCCATGAATAGCATGAATAGCGGCAGCAACTCTGATGTATGTGATTAATAACTCCAGTAACAAAATCCAACTAGGATTTCTGTTCCAAATCACGGCCAAAGTGAGGGCAATTCTGCTCACAGCGCCATTGGTTATGCCATCAAAAATCTAGATACATGTTTACGCCAGCCCAACTTATCCCGATATTTAAACTTGCAAGACGGAAGCAACCATACCATGTTACAGCTCTTAAACATACAGATTTTCTCGAAATTTACCCATTAAATGATTTAAAAGCTGTATTAAAACCAAACTTTGTAAATACAGCTTATTTCAGCTAAGATAAAAAGCTAGGGATGGAGCTACTCGCCTTGTGATAAAATCATAAAAAATGACATTTGTTGAATATAAAATACAAAATGACATGATTACTTTGTAATTATTAAATTAAATATTAAATTGTATTATATTATTTTAATTTTTGTGAATGTGAGGACTTTGTGGATATTAAATTTTTCTTTCTCAGTTAGTTTTAATGATGGTCTGGCTGTTTGAGTAGTTTATGCGGCCTACCCAAATGTCCTTTCTTTGGTATTGTTCGTTGAGTTGAGCTCCTTAAGTTCTGAGTTGAGCTCCACGATTACTGACAAATGCTTGCACTGACAGGACAGGTCCACTCAAATCTGTGTGGTTCTTTTCTCAAAAGACCATTTCAGACTAATTTACATGGTCCTCACATGGCCTGACCAAGATTAAGTCTGGACTTTAAAAGAGACTGTGACCTCTGAGTTTGTTTCGGCCTTTCTTCTCAGAGTAGTCAGATAGGAAACGCCGAACTCATCTAGCTAATTTTTAATTATTTTTTTAAGATGACGTGTAAAAGTGATTCCAATATCCTATTTACAGAATGAACAATTTCATTTCATTTCATTTCACTGCAGAAATAATTAAAAACATCCTTAAAAAGTTGTGCAGTTATTTCAAAATGTCCTTACTTTCCATGCGACAAAAAATCGTCGTCCCGTGCACTTTTCAATCAACCCAGTCGATGGTGTGCCTAGTTCCAACGTATTTCTTTTAATAACCAGCTACTCGGTGACGGCATCCAGTAATTAAAATTCTAGCATTCTAGCACTAGCTTCGTATAATTTCCTGCTACAGAATTACTAGCCAGTATAACACATTAAACATGGGAGTTTACGCGAGTTTCTGTTTGCTTGTATCGTTTTATGACGCAATGACACGTTTTTATGAGTGTTCCTACGGTTGGAGCTTCATTTAAAAGTAATAATGGTATTTTTAAAGCGGATATGTAGAAAGTTTTTATGTGGAATAACTTTGTAGTACATATTTCGGATGTTAATAAGTAGCGAGAGGTATGTAAACCACTAGATGCTTTTCAAATACCTACATAAAAAAGGTAGTCTGTAAGAAATCACTTAATCTCTCTCTTATCAGATCAATCTAATTGCCATGTGCAATATTATAAGATTGTTCATTATACATAAAAAAAAATATGATTATCCTAAATAATTATGATGACTGCCTCGTTGGTCTAGTGGTCGCAAGCGCTACTGCTGAACATGAGGTCCTGGGTTCGATTCCCGGGTCGGGCAAAATGTTATTGGATTTTTCTATCTGATATTTCTCAGTAGCAGCCCGGAGTCTGGATTTGTGCCCGGTTGATGGCAATAGACTCGCCCCCTATTACATGGGACTTAAACATAACTGGCGAAATGTGGGTGTATCTGTTACAGGTACACCTCTGCCCAACCCTTCGGGGAAACAAGGCGTGGTGTTATGTGTTATAATTATGATGAGTGGTAAATAATAAGTAATACCTGTACAATAAACTGTATAAATAATAATTACGCAACCTGTACTGTTCCACAAAGGTCAAGTGCGTAGTACTCGCAACCGGCGTGCGTGTATGACTAGATGTATGAACGTAAACGAGGCAAAAGGAGTATGTAAGGATCGTAGGAGGTGGCGTTCTATAGTTTCTTCCTACTCTCATGGGAAGAAGGTTTGAGTTTATGTAAGAGTATGTACCATCGAAGAAGTTCATATCTATACACCGTAAGGACTGTTTCTGCTTGCAGCGCTCGGCGGCAATAGAACCGGAGCGGTAACAGATGTGGTTATCGTATTCACGGGATTTTGTTTTCAAACTGCTTAGATATGAAGTTCTTCTATACGTATTGTCCTATTGCTGGGCAAAGGTCGCCCTTTCCCACTGAATTCGAGCCTGATCCAATGTGGCCTAATCCCTCCTATAAGCGTCATGTTCGTCCCGCTTGCTGGTCTTCCGCGATACCATTGGACGTTTTCAGAAACTCATGTTACGGTGGTATTAGCCCACAATGCATCTAACATGCGGCAAACGGTTCCGGCCCAGTCCCATTTGAGCTTGGCTCCATTTCGGGTGTCGTCTGCGATTTGTATCTAAGAGCGTAAATAAATTATTTATTTCTAAATGGATTCGTCGGCTTAGGATTTCGGGGAATACCTACTTACAGTATAGTATTACGAGCTCAATTAATATACGTTATTACTTATGTTATTAAAGCTACGATATTAATCTTCATTTATCCCATTAGAAATATAAGAGATGAAAGCATAAGCGATAGAAAAGGTAATACACTAGAGCTGTGGAGCTGTGGTTCTGTGTATTAGACCGTATCATTCTAAACCTGACGGTTGGCTAGCTCGGTGGACATTCACAATAATGAATACTGAACATTATGAATGTGGCTTCACTGAAAGGTCTGCTTTTTCTGTTTCTGCTTTTTATTTATTACACACGGGACCACAATTTGAAATACATGATAATAGTAGGAACCTTATAAATATTGTAGCACAAGATATTTAAATGTTTCAAATTAAATGGTTAATGTCCCTTTTTTTTTTTTTAGTTGGGAAATCATCAAATGACTTCTCCCGCTCTGGGTGGAGCTGGAGGGCGTGTCAGACTCTTACTGACTAAAACCCACCCGTGTTCCTTCTGTTGCCTGTGCAATGCCAGGGGGCCCTTTCGGACTTTCCCGCAACTCCGGCAATGGTTAATGTCCTATTGTGATGATAGTTATAAATTCACGGTTGGTCACAAGGCTGCAGGTCTGAAAAAGTGACACCAAGCCTTACCTAACGATATCGAAACGATCAATTCCAATTGCAGTAATATGTCAATCTCTTCAATTGCATTTGGTAGACGATCAATTCGCGCATCAATATGTGTCAATCACGTAAAAATTTACAAATGCAATTGATCGTTTCGGGGACCATTTACCCAGTAACTGGGTTGTGGAGGTCAGATAGGCAGTCAGTCCATGGAAAATACTATTATTCGGCATCTGGTTCGACTGTAAGGAAACCGACCCCAATATCGTTGGACAAAGGCTAGGCCAACTATTATGATATCCATATACCTTTTTCTAAATACATTGCTAATAGTCAACAATAACGAGTCCAAAATGGAATAAAGAGAGATGAAACTCTTTTAAAGTAATTACAATTTTGTTGAGATAACTTAAGAGCTAGTTTTTATTGACATACCAAAAGACAAACACAAAGCCTACAAGGTCGCAATACGCACATAATTACGATCCGACGTGTCCAAACAGCAATCTATTCATGCAAATCCAATACATACATGTATTAGCAGATGCTTAGCAAACATACCACATAGCATACGTGTACCTAAGCCAGACCCATTGTTTTCTAGATAGCATCGTCAGAACGCCGGATTACAATGCTAACTCGACTAATCTAGGAAGCCGACACTACTAACTCTGTTAGGTAGAAACTATGTATTTTGTGGTTGACCACTTTTGTTACTTCGTCAGCCTGCTGCAAATAGGTTTTATGACAGTTTTCAGGGCCTCAAGTCTGCTATTACAATAGTGTCAGAATGGTCTATCATTGATTTCATAATTGTTGATTTTGACAAGTTTGGTAATCTGTTAACACATTGGCGTCATTATGACTTTCCAATGGTCAGCCACTGACACTACATTGAAAGAAAGGCATCTATTAGTAATCTCGTAACATAATGAAGTATAAATTACTGACTTATGCAAGAATCTGCTAAAATTTTGACAGTTCCTTTGATCAGTGACCTACCATGAGAACGTCATTGTGCAGTCATTTTGTTTAATTTGTTACGAATATCGTGTTTGTGGAATACAATGATCAACCAATGATCGACCATTATGAATTTAGCAGATTACAAACTTTTAGCAAAATGACAATGGGATCGTGTTGGAATGACGAATTTATAAAAATAGCAGACTTGGGCCTCAGTAATGTTACTGGCAACATAAGTAGGTACAGACAGCATCAAAAAGATGTGTACATCCCTAGCCTTTTGTCAATTATGTTGGGATCGTCTTCCAGTCTAACCGGATTCAGTTGAATACCAGTATTTTTCATGGAGCGACTGCCTATCTGAACTTCATAACCCAGTTACTGGGTGATACGATACTCTTGATAAGAATGGTTGTCAGACTTTTGGGCTTCTGACTACCTGTAACGACTGTCAAAGATCTACAAATGCCAGCCGGGAGGTTCGGTTTTAAGTGCTTTCCGAGGCACGGGAGTAACGGATGGTCACGTCACCCATCCATGGACTGACCTCAACAAAACCCTTCCGCTGTTATTATTGGGTACTTAATTTTAGCTACATATTGTTACAGTATTATGGAACACCATTTTTTGACGATTAAAGGAATTCATGTAAATTATATACTTATTTCTTTTTGAGGCTAACTGTACTAAAACGAATTTGAATGAAAGATCCATGTAGTTTTATTTTGGTTCAAGAAACGACACTGCCTGAAAACAAAAGAAATATTATCTCTTAATTCAAAATATTGTTAGTTTAAACAAAAGAAAATCTAAAAGGAGCAAATATTTTGCATCATGAGAAGAAAAAAAACATTGCTATTGTTTCAAGACAATTCGGAAGCGCAACCTTCAGATAACACTGACAAAAATAGGGGGAATTTGGGGAACTAACGGCGGCCATTATGTGGATCCAGGGGTTAGGGTGGGTCAAGGGGGAAATAATTGTTTCGGTAAATAAACTGCCATTGTAGATAGTGATGGTAAAACGATACGGTGGAAATGTGAGAAGGAAAGAAATTGGAGAAAGGAAAAATATTTTCGTGCAGATCCAAATACAAATCGAAATTTGGTATTAAATTTTTTGAAACTTGTTATAGTTTTGTTAATTAAAATACTCGGTTTAGGTAAATATACGAGCCTCCGTTTATTCAATAAAGTGGCTTATTGGTGACTCGCCCGAATTTACGTACGTATTAGGCACATTTTGAATTGCATACAATTCAGAATGTGCCAATTGCCTCATACTTATTTCTGGAGTAGTCGATTAGCCCACAAATAAATTGACTTTGTGCGAATTACCTCAAGCAAAAATATTATTATTTAAAAGTGTCAATTCGCCCGTTTCAGGCGAGTAAATTAGTGTGAGACACAAATAAGCCGACAAAACAATGTATCGCTACCAAAATGTACTTAAATGAAAATGACGTATGAACAATACAGGCGGTTTACATTTTACCAACCCGTCAGAATTCTGTTTTCAATAACCAAGTTGAAAGTTGTTAATTATTGCGTGCTGACAGCTATGGCAGTCTCGATAAATATTAATGAGGTTACAGTCAATACTTTCTTGTTTATTATTAGCAGTAAAATAATTACTACCATAATGTCTTAAAGTAATACCACGCCTGTTATTTCTCTAAAGGAATGGGTAGGCAAAGAAACATCAATCGTCACCTCACACTCCAGTTCAGTCTAATGGACAGACACACTCCCCATCACAAACTCCGAACACACCATCATCTCATCATAATCTAACCAATTTGTAGGAGTAGCACTTGGCTTCGGCTAGTATTACCACATAAATCCAGCGTAACGCCGAGTTACGTAAACGGTTTGGTTCCCTATCCATTTGCATAAAATTTTAACACCTAATATAACTTAGCATAATTTTGTTTGGCATAATTATATTTTCGCATAATATAATTACGCCTAACAGCTTACGCATAATTTTTTAAGCATAATTTCTTTAACCATAATAATGATTAAGCATAATATTCTAAAGCATAAATTTACTAAGCATAACTTTCTTAAGCATAATATCCTAAAGCATAAATTTATTTACGCATAATGATATTAAAACATATTTTTATTGAACAATTTTGTGGGTTTTTTTTTCGCTGTAGGAAGCATGAAGCAAGCAAGCAAACAGCATGCAAGCAAGCATACAGCATGCAAGCAAGCATGCAAGCAAGCATGCAAGCAAGCATGCAGCAAACAAGCAAGCATGCAGCATGCAAGCAAGCATGCAGCATGCTGCATTCAAGCGAGCAGCATGCTGCATTCAAGCGAGCATGCAACATGCAGCAGGCAGGGTTTCTGTCACGGCTCCGGCGCTGCGGGCCTCCGGCGGCCCCACGCGTGCTAATCGTCACAGATGGCTTTCGCTCACCACCGCAGCTTCGGCTTGTTGGCCGGCTTCGCCGGCCAGCCTCAGACGCGGCGGCTCGCTCGCAGCCGCCTGCTCCTCAGCCCGCGGGCCGCCTTGCACCTACGCGCCTACGCGATTTTAAATTACACTCTAGGGGTAGGACAAACAAGACTACGTGGAATCGGTTTTGCAGCAATTCGGTTCTGTCACGAACTTTTGTTGCACAGCATATTAAATTTTTAACCAACAATATTATTTAATTGTTACAGAAACTATAGCAAATTTGTTTGATCAGAATTATGTATGGGGCACTACAAGTTCACCACCACCATTTCCACCCAAAGTCTAGAGCACGTATAGATCTACTAGAAAAGGAAAATAGACCTATTATTATTATGCTAATAGTCATTAGGCCTACTAACGTTATGCTAATAGTCATTAGGCTTACTAACGTTATGAGAATCAAATTTATGCCAAAACAAATTAGTCTTTAAGATGATTATGCCAACATAAAATGTATGCCTAAAAAAATTATGCCGAAGTATTACTATGCCAAAACAAATTGTGCCAAAATCGTTATGCCGAAGTATATTAGGACAAAGAACATTATGCGAAAAGAAGGGATCCCAAACGGTTTTTTTTCTTCGAATTTTCTTAGATATTACCTATATACCTAGCCAGATCGATTTTTCGCCCCCGTAAACCCCTATATTGTAACTTTTTTAGGGGCATGAGGAACAGGGTGTAAAGTTCACTCATCCACCATAGAAAAGGGAGGATCCTCCGACCAGACGGGTGTTGTGTCTGGCGGGCCGACTGCCCGACTATTGATGTCGGATAGTCTTATCTATGTCGTTCGCGCGGTAAACTCTAATTGCGCGATGCAGGATTTGTGTGACGTCATATCTTTGATGCGTAGTTAGTATGTGGCGGTGTAACCGCTACACTTTCATTGAAGTCGTTAGAGCCGTTTTCGAGAACGTGATTACAAATACCTATATAAATATTGGTAATTTAATAGTGTAGGATTTTCGGCAATTTGTCGTGTTACAGCTATTTCATACAACTGTCGAAGCATGACTGTTATGATTTGAATATACGGACACTTTAAGTTGGAAGTCAATTTGCACAACAATGAATTTCCCTGATGTTAAATCTAACGAGGCAGCAACAACAACAACATCACAACACCGGTAATAATCAACATCGTAAAAACATCATAGAGCATCGTAAAAACATCGTAAGTACCTATTTTTTGTTGATACATCAAGAACTCATCAAATCTGCTCAGCTTGTAGCAGCCGACTGCTGGACGTCGCAACTCGCAATCCATGTCTAAGATCCGAAGTAAGACTGAACTTCACTCGGCTGTCTTACAGATGAAAGCTATTTTTTATCAAATAAAATTTGTTTTCTGTTAAATATCGCCAATATCGCATTTATATCTGTAATTTTTATGGTGGAGATAAAAAAGAGTACTTTATCTATTTATTCATATTCAAAATATATTTCAAATGGGTTGCCTACTTAAATTATGTTCATGGCTATAGTTAATTATTTTTAAATTTTCATTGACTTGTTTATCAAACGAATTCGATTCCAATTAAAAGTATAAGGCACACAGAATATGTAACATTTAGATTGCCTACCTCTTTCTGGTGCCTATTACTGGGTTTCCAGGAATAAATAGGTGTTAGATAAGGACCATAAAAAGGTAGACAGCAGACAACCTAACTGTTTGTTATGAACTTTTCTTTAATTTTAACACCGTTATGGGTATAGTTATGTTCTAAAAGGCACTAGTAATGGAATTTAAACGGATATTGAGGTGTTGCCTAAATATGTAATGAATAACTTTTAACAATAATAATAAATAAGTGAATTTAACCGTCACTTAATTCGGTATCGGTTTAGAGAATTCATTCTCATATAGAACACAAACAGTTCACTTAAAATATGAGATATACAAATAAATCATGCAATTATAAGGTAAAATAATGACTCTGTGAGTCGAAAAGTTACGAACGAGTAAAGAACTTCATATCCGAAGAAGCTATCTCGTTTAATAAATCAGACGAAATAAAACGTATGGTTAGAAGTCAGGAAGCTAATGGTGGCCATAAGTATCGGGCTGCCAAATATTAAAGTGGGTGGGTAAGAACCAACCGCAGCCCCGTTAACGTAAATGGTTCTCATTTATATCATGCACCTGAAGTATTTTACGGAGTGGTCTTAAGAATAAGAACTAGGGTTGTGACGGTTCCTCGCCTCTGCCTCCGCAAATGCGGAATTTCCGCATGAAATCATACCTCCGCATTACTTTCGCAAGTTATAACGGTGTTGTTACAACTCCGTTCCTCGACTTAAAAATCGGCTTTGACTAAGCACAGACTCTTTAATGTAGTGGAGATATCACCTTGAAGTTTGAAGTTGTTGCTCCCAAGTCCCATGTCACCGCCGCCTTCAGGGTAAAGTACCAAGTCAGCAATTGTTTATATACATATTTATAGTAACTTTATTTCGGACTATCCATTACAGAAACATCCATATTTGTGTTAGTAAGTACTTAGGAACTATGTTAGTAAACCCTAAAAAAAATAACGCCTCGTTGGTCTAGTGGTCGCAAGCGCTACTGCTGAATATGAGGTCCTGGGTTCGATTCCCAGGTCGGGCAAAGTTTCATTGGGTTTTTCTTTTTATAATTTCTCAGTAGCAACCCGGAGTCTGGATTTGTGCCCGGTTGATGGCAATAGGCTCGCCCCCTATTACAGGGGACTTAAACATAACTGGTAAAATGTGAGTGTACTATAGGTACACCTCTGCCCAACCCTTCGGGGAAACAAGGCGTGGTGTTACGATGTTATGTTATAAAAACTCAGATAGACACATTGAGTGCGATCCAGTGTCTATGAAGAGGACCGTCTAATCGGTCCGCTATTACTTTTAGAATGCTGTTGGAGCTTGCGCGGATACGGTGCAGTATGGAGGACGCTCTCTTTCTCATGATGGCATGAAAGCCATCAATCTGAGCCTCCATAAACATGCCGGACGCACTACAGCAGCTCGGCAGCCCCAACAACATTCTAAACGCGTTATTAAATTGTACACGACGTTTAGTGGAGCCGATTTCATTTAGCCTGAAAACTGTTCTTTGTGAAATATAGTTTGCCAATAGGCGTTTTTTTATGTTTAATTAATTTCTCTACGTTTCCACCTCCAGCTCCGCTAAGACCTCTTTCGTTACTGTATCCCTAATAAGAACCATATTTTATGGTAACTAACAAATTTGCATGTCGGCAGTTTGTGTTAGTAATAAATTCTCGTTCTAAATTCAGTGTTTTTCTTACTACTTCTACTGAATTCATTCAGTGAAAATTCATTTGTTCGTTGCAAATCGTTATATTTGTTTGATGCTTAGGTACCTACAGTTTTGATCCTTATTTTCGGCATGGTTTTCTATTACCTACTTATGTCATTTTCAGTTAAAAGTCCACCCGTCGGCGCTGCGTGTGCTTCCAACTTTCTAACGTGAAATATCGTAGGATCCTCGCCTTTTGAACGGCTCAGTGACAGGTTGGCCCGAGTCAACTCAACCCGAGTACTACGTCGTTATAACGCCTATTTTGAACGGGGCCGTTATTGTTACCTACTAATGAATGCCTCATTGAATTTATACTTATTGTTAAGCCTCGAAAAACACATCTTTTGAAAACAGAATTTTTATTTTGTTTGTAGCAAACAAAAACATTTTACAAAAGAAGTTAAACAACCTCTATCTAGATGTGACCTATTGCCCAATATACCACGTCATACCAGATACGTTTAATACCTACCCAATAATTATTGACATTCCAAACACTCAATCAGTAATAACTTTGTAGCGGTTACACCGCCAAATACGAACTACGCATCAAAGACATGACGTCACAAAAATCCTGCATCGCGCAATTAGAGTTTACCGCGTGAACGACATATATAAGACTATCCGACATCAAAAGTTGGGCAGTCGGCCCGCTAGACACAACACCCGTCTGGTCGGAGGATCCTCCCTTTTCTTTGGTGGATAAGTGAACTTTACACCGTGTTCCTCATGCTCCTAAAACTTGTAATGCCTATTAGTGCCTGCAACACTAATTATCTGGACGCTAGAATATTAGCGACTATAATATTGTAATTAACTGCTGAAATGTTACCTACCATAGATTATTTTATTTTTAATAAAAAGCCTATGAAATCTCAAATCTTTCTTATTAAAATAAAGTCTTGAGAATCATTATGAAATCAAAATTGAAAAATTTGACAACATTAATTTCGCGCTGAATTAATTTTCTATGATTATCATTTTTTGCGATTGTTCTTGGGAGTACCATTAGAAAAAATCTAAAAGCAGTTCCAATTATATTCTTTTACTAGCTACTGCCCGCGAATTTGTCCGCGTGAAATTTCGGCCCCCGATCCACCGCGTCGCATCGCATTGTCCGCCCACGCTATAACTTAATTTTAGCGTTCTTTCTGACTTTTTTCTTTTTGTTTTTTGCTTGGCTCTTAATGGTAGTAGTGTGATGTTACATAGCCTATAACTTTCCTCAAGAATTGGGCTATCCAATGTAAGAATAATGATTTTATTAAGTATAGATTCATGCCTAAGAACACTAAGAAATAACTCATGAATATATAGAAAACACTTTCAAAGCAATCTTCCAACCAAATGTTACACCTGGCCCTGCACTTTGAATCTAGACATAAAACCATCCTGTATTATCTTTTTAGCTCCAAATGAGATCATTTGAAAACAACTATTTTATTCTTTTCCAAAGGTTCGTTCTGAACCTTTCCTGAATTGCAGCCCGATTCCCATTGATTCATCCTTGTACTTGAGAGTTTTACACCACTTGCATTCGAAGTTCATCGGTCCCAAAACAACAGTATTTATTATCACTATCGTACGCTATGTTATCATAACTCAGTCCAGAAAAGGCTTTAGAATTCCAAGGTTGTAGACGTCTTTCATGATTTCGTTCATATCGTAACTGTGATACTCTGTACACTTTGAGGTGTTTGCGCCGATATGTACCTACTTGCAGCCTGCTTATGTTCTTCAGGGTGTTCCCGCTGATAATCAACGACAGCCTGCCTGTGAGCTTTAGGGTGTTTTTTCTGATAATCAGCTGCATGTTTACGATGATTAGAGGGTTCATTTTGATTGCTTTTTCTTGCTTCCTTAAGTTGCAATTTTCTGGACACATAGGTAGCCCTGCGTTTCTTCGCCTTATTTTGTGACTTATTTGTCAAACTAATTTCATTTTGGACTGACTCTTGTGTAGTGAATGTTGGAGATTCTATGCAATTATTCGTGGACAAAGAAGAAACTAAATCTGACTTACGAGTACATTCAGATTCAATTATTGTCTAAGTAGGCGAACGAAAGTTGCACAACATTAGAAATTGGTGAAGGTTGAGTAAACGTCGGAGATACAGCCATTTCAATGCCTCGTTTATGGCTATTGGACGCTTATCAGTGTTATTATCACCATATCATCAGCGTAGGCATCAAAGTGACCATTAGAAAAATCTTGGGAAAAATGCAATTGTTCGTCACATGACGCACAATTTCTTTACAAATATTCATTGAGCGTTCTTGTGTGCTGGTACAACAAAAATAATAAAGCGTAGGGAAAAGGCACGCGCCATACCCCACTATTGGTACAATAGTAAGGTTTATTAATTTCCCATTAATGTTAACCAACTCTGCTCCCATTTTAAGAAAAAGACACAGTCATATTTATAAAATGTAAGAAAATTGCGACAAAAAATACACACTAAATTAATATTCTAAGACAAACTACTACATACTTAAATATCTATATTACAATAGTTATTTGTTATACAAGAGTGCAAAGTTGCTTTTTAACCGCGTGTTCAGTTTTGATGACCGAGCAAGCGAAGGATTCTAAAATTGAATCACGAGCGCAGCGAGTGATTCAAAATTAGAATCCTGAGCGTTAGCGAGGGAATCAAAAGAGCACGAGGTGAAAAATCTTTGCACTCGAGTGCAACACGTAACTTTTCATTCCACCTCAGCGAGGAAATGACTAAATGCAAAAAAAAAAAACGTTTACAATCACAAGATAGGTACACTTTTATTTCAGTTTAGGTATTAATTACTACATTATGACAGGTAAGTATTACAGAATAATCTTTAAATTATAACAAAATAATACTAAGGTATAATTAAGAAAATTTTAAAGTAACGTTGCTACAGTTATTTAAATTGAGTGTAATATTTTTGTTTGGTACTGTAATATTGGTGTTAGTCACTTGTGTACTGTTTTTCGGTAAACTATCTGTCATACTTAATAGTTGTACCGATTCATCGGATTCCCTTGGCGTGAATGTTGGAGAGAGAGGGAGATGGTTAGGTGTTTCATAACGGCTTATTTTTGATGTAGAAGGGCCAGTACAAGGATCCGATTGAGGCTCTTTCAGTGTAATGGCTCCTACGATGCCTTCACATATTTTAGACTTATTTTGGATGGAATCCTCTATGTATCCCTCTACAACTGCATTGGACTTCCAGCCTCCGTGGCGCTTAAGGGACAGCAGATCAGCTCCGGAATCAGCCAAAAGTGTGGCTGAAGTTCGTCGGAAACAATGACCCGTGTACAACAGGGGTTCTGGAAGTTCAAGAAATGTTGCTATTTCTCGTGGGATACTGCCAATTTTATTAGTACCCATAGGCTGTCTAACACACTTTCCATTGCGATACTGTAGAAAAAATCGATTGATTGGAGTGTTAGGCGGGCGTAAGGCTTGATATTTCTCAACAATCGTTACGTATTCCTTGCGAATGACGAAGTTGCGGTCTCTTTTTGTCTTTGTATTAGGTAAATTAATTAATAGTAAGTCATCTGAATGTTTCTCAATGTTTTTGACATTAAGTTGTGTTAGTTCATTAGTTCGACATGCTCCGTTTATTCCAATAATAAGAACAACCTGTAACGTAAAGAGTATTGTAGTAGATAAATGAATAAAATTGATATGAACGCATAATTATGCCTATCAACATCTACTACGTATACTATTTAATTGAGATTAATATACTTAAGTAGATACTGAATGTGCAACTGACTTACTTTTGCCGCCAAATATACGGAATCGGGTGCTTCGTTAAGAAACTTTTCAATATCAGATACTGTGAAAACCTTCGATTTTTTTGGTTGATGACCAGATGAGGCTCTTTTTAAAAATGCCACTAATTTAGGATAGGTATCGATATGTTTGTCTTTTTTCATCTTTATTGTTGCTTTTAGCATCGAATACGTACTCCATAGAGTGCTTGCTTTCTTGTTCTCGGATAATTCTATAAAATATGCCAGCAAAACGTTTTCTGAGAAAGTTTTGGCTCCTTTTGCTAGTCGCCACGTGTTGAACATATCGTACTGTTTTAAATACTTCTCGCGTGATTGTTGAGGGAGAAAGCTCATTTGCGCATTATTAACAGTTTCAGTCAATTCTGTTGGCGTCAAGCAAACTTCCTCGTCGCTAGAATCACTCATTTTAGTTTTTTCACTTGTTTTCAAGTTTCTTGTTTTTAATATACCTAAGGTTTAACAATGACGTGAAAAAATGCCGCGTAAAGAACCGCGTACAAAGCAAATTGAAAAAAGAACACCAAGAAGGTTCCGAGTCTGAGTTTTTAACAAATTAAAAAAAAGTTGTATGATATATTCGGCACCATAGAGGTAGCAGTAAATAGGTTTAATGTTTTTTTTAATTCACAAACTTAGTGCACACGATGTTCTAAATTCAATTTACTTTATCCTCTAGAGAATAAAAACGGCTTTTCCACTCAGATACTGAAGATTAAAAATACTCTTTCCGAGATGGTGGGATGAAAAAAAAGTTTTTCATTCAAATATCCAAGAACAAATAAAATTGAAATATCGAATTCTAATCCGATTTAAAAATTCTTTTAAATTTGACATTCCAATTTTAAAGAATATTGCATTGCACCAAGCTTTTATGTGAGTTCAACGTTATTTGAATAAAATCGGATTGAGTTTTCAAACATGTGTCAAAATAAAATGTAATGTAAATTCAAAATTCAAAAGTCATTTATTCAAAGTAGGCTGAGAATCAGCACTTTTCGAACGCCAAAGCTACATAACACTAAACATAATTTAAATTATAAATTAATAGCCATATGTCAGCTAGCACACGACAATATACCAATTAAGAATATCGAGAACTGTACTCAGGCAGAAAAAAATAAAATCAAGACAAATGTAAACAATATCTAAATAAAAGCGTCCAGTCATAAAAGGCTTGCCCGCTTACATATAACTATATATAGCTGTAACTGTAAGTTATAAATGATAAACTGGGACCATCGAGGTAAAATAAATAAACAGTTAATTACTAATAACAATAACAAAACCATGATCAGCAAGATGACCAGTCCACCACAAGCAGCACCCGTTCACGAGCTTAACGCAAAGATCAGCCACTACCCCCCTCGCCATATTTGAGGGAATGAGACAACCCGACCTCCGACGCTACCGCAAGCAGTGACATCTAAGGGAGCATGACGAACTTGTTGCCGGTTATTTAGGAAAAAAATAATATGATCAATTATCAAGGTCGCTAGCTAACCACATATTGCAATACAACTCATGAAAATCATTCTAATGAGTAGATTATGTTAACAAAAAAATATTATAAATTGACTTATAAAGTCAAATAAAATAAACAATTATATAAACTTATATAACCTGTCAGTAGGTTAGCTAGTTGGTTGGTTTCTGGAGAAAGAACACAAACATTGTCTTAAGTTAATCACAGCGACCAACTATTCCTATCATTTAAGTAGTCGTTGATAGAATAGTATGCCTTTGAACAAAGTGTGACTGTGTGTCACTTATTCTAATTTATAACAAATTATAATATTTACTTTAAAATCGGCATACGGTTCGGGCCACTTAGAAACACATTAAATCTCCATTTTATGGTTTGACAGCTTGAAACGTTACCCTAATAAATAACAAACGATCCTATTTCTTTAAAATTGTAAAACACTATTGAAGCCCTTAGAAATCCCATCTCACGATGGAAAACATGTTGGCGAATTCTAAGGATTTAAATCAAAGCAGGGATTGTCAACATGCGGTTCTCAAAGTTAGTGGGATCAAGCGTGCTCTTGCATGAATATACTCGTAATGAAAGTAAGGTAACTAACAAATAGAAATCTAGAGTTATGCTAACTACCTAACTAGAGTGATACTTATGAGCCATTCAAAGGCATGCAAATAGTCAATGCTTCCATTGATGTAACCATCTATTGTCCTATAACTGTAGTTATACTATTGTATTGATAGTTTTATTATTCAAGCAGATAGCTAAAATACTTTAATAGGTTTAGAGCTAAAACATAATAGTATGGTTTTACAATACAATATATATATAAATTGTAACTTTTGTTTCCTACCTTACCTAAAAGGTTGATATTCTCTGAACACTCGCACATGTGTTTCTCATAAATGTTCGCTGATACCCGACCTACTCAGACAATTTGACGGACCCTTTTAAAACAATTGAGAATTTTTACACAAAAACTGCAATAAACCTATTCTTCCAAACTGTGGGAAGTTGGTTGTTTTAGGAATGTGGGGAACGGAGGAGATGGATATTTTAAGACAAGTGAGGCAGTTGATTTTGAATCACGAAAGGCTAAGGACGTCAGAGTCCAGGCGAGTTAAGCTAGGAGACTTGATAAATATCAAGTGATAGTCCGTAGGCTGTCGTTAGAGACCGAGCATTATTTATTAAGTTGTTAGTGGGTTTAAGACCACGTTAGGTAGCGACGACGTAGTCTAAGCTAGGCAGTGAGTTTGATTGAAGCGCTTCGGGAGACGATCGAGACGACGAAGCGAAGCCCGAGGCTAGGCTGGTAATGTGGGCAGTATCTTGTAAGTGAGTTATAATCTAATTCTCTCTAAGGAATTATTTGGTAAGTGTCAACTTTAATTAACTTTTATATTTAGTAGTAGTACGTCCATTATTCCTACTAGTTGATTTACATTGTATTTCATCACGCTAGACGAGAAATTACAATGGGGACCCCATATAACATCTCTCGCGGGGCGGCTAAGCTCGGCCGCTTATGCTGTTAGAAAGATAAGACAGTTAACAGATGTAGAAACCGCGCGTTTGGTCTATTTTAGCTACTTCCACAGTATTATGTCGTATGGCATTTTACTGTGGGGTCGGGCTGCTGACATTGAATCCATCTTTGTTTTACAAAAAAGAGCTGTCAGAGCCATTTATAATCTACGTCGTCGCGAATCTCTCAGGGAACTATTTAAAAAGATTAATATTATGACGGTACCTTGCCAATTCATTTATTCAAATATTATTGTTAAGGAAGCACACTAAATACCTACCTAATAAACTGATTATTGTTAGTAAGTACATCTGCACATGTTAAAATAGTATCAAGTCGAATCATGTGTGGATATTAATCAAGTCGGGACATGAAGTCCAGTAGGTAGCATCAAATCTGGAAAGTTTTGGCCCAGTTCTAACATGTCAACTAATATAGAATGTTTCGAATAAATGATCCGACAAGTTAGAACAAGAAAGTCTATTAAAACCAAAGATTCCTGACACAAAATCAGGTCTCTAGCAATAACCAATGTACCTATAGACACCGACTTAACTAAAAGATGTGTTAGGCATTTGTCCGTGTCTACAGGTAACTAAAAATACCTTATTTTCTCGCGTTTACCTGTCCTTATGTAATAAAAGGTATATAACTCCGTTGTCAGTCATAATACAATGTTTTGATTATGACTACAACACTGACTAGACTATTTCCCACCTGAATACCTATTTAAAACAATGAGAATACCTATCTGTGTTTATAATTACGTAATCCATTGTTCTAGAAGTAATTATCATGTCATAACTTGCACCTGCGCAACCCTGCCTCCCTCATTCGTGTAAACACCCTCGTCATAGCAAAATGGGAAATACCCAGCTATACCCCGACCCTCTGTCGCGTCCCTGAATAGCGAACTGCCCTGATGTATAGGAGCAAATTATTGTGTTTGCACAAATGGTACCCGCTACTTGCCCTATAGTAAAAATCTACTTAAGGTATCGGGTCTGATTTTACAATTGTAGTTGCCTAGTACTAGTTGCCTAGTACTCTCTTAGAAAGTCTCAGATTCTTAGTCAGTTGAGCTTTAACTTCGTTCCTACAAACATCTCGCTACTTGAGGTATAAATTCGTGCTGAATAAATTCAATTAAAATTCGGATTACATCTAGCTCTAACCTTTGTCTGTATTACTGTTGTGTATTTTAAATATATTGTGTGTGTGTTTTATGTGCAATATACGTGGATCTATTACATTAGCTGCTTGTGGTTTTTCTACTGTGCCAAACCTTACAACAAACCGCCCCCTTCAAACGACATAAGCTGGTCGTTTACATTTTGGTCATTCGACAGCCGGATATCGTTTACATTTTGGTCCTTCGAGCCGGATATCGTTTACATTTTGGTCCTTCGAAAGCCGGATAAGGTTCCAAGTAACCATGAGTCAGCAGGGCTCCATCACAACACGCAGCAAGCTAAGGAAGCTAGCCGAACAGAAAGAAGCACGTAAGGATGACATCACAACGGACACCGGGTTGCAGTCCGATAGGGGACCAGGTTCGCCGTCTGTGGCGCCGACCATGGCATCAATGGATCGCCGGAAATCGCCGCGAAGCAGAGCTTCATCCTCACATAGCCGCAAGAGTGTCGATTTCTTAAGAAAGAGAATCGAATACGAGGCCGAAAAGGAACTAGTCGAGTTAAAATCGAAGCTAAGCGAAAACCGCCTCAAGGAAAGAGTGGAGGCCGAAAAGGAACTAGTCGAGTTAAAATCGAAGCTAAGCGAAAACCGCCTCAAGGAAAGAGTGGAGGCCGAAAAGGAACTAGTCCAGCTAAAGGAAAACCTCCTCAAGAAAAGAGTGGAGGCCGACATTGCTGAGATAGAGGCAACTACCGAGAGCGACGACGACGCCTCCAATTCAGACGTGGGTACAGCACAGCGGGTCGACCAGTGGATAGATACGACGCCGCAAGTTGGCCAACAGGAAACAGTGTTGCGTAATCCAGTTAGTGTTTTACGGCAATCGAGTACAGAGTTGTGTCAACCGGATGCAGTGTTGTGTACCCCGTCTGCGGAGCGCAGGCCCATGGAAGTGGCCGCGCCCCGGATCCCTACCGTGAGTTATTCACAAACCGTAAGTACGCTTGATCCGACTACATACCGTAATAATGTGTCGCACATACTAGGTACACCCGTGCCGGTACCGTATTCGAGTACGATACCTAAAGCACGGACGTTTATACCGATGCCTACCGAGAGAGTTACGTCCCGATTACCGACCAATAACCCCGTCTTTACCACTCCGGCCGCAAGTGGACCTCGCGTTTCGATACCCGAGTCGGATTCACAGCGGCAGTTGAAGTACGGAGATGATGTTAAAGAAAGACGGCGGGAGTCTTCGGTTGAAAGGGACTCTGTGTTAGATAGGCTGGCAGAGGCAATAACCAGTATGGGGAGACCGCGACCGGTACCGCGACAGGCGTACGAATTACCACATTTTAGTGGTGATCCATCCGAGTGGATATGTTACAAAAATATGTACTGGGATACCACTCGGCAGTACAGTTATAAAGTTCACGAGAACTTAGCCCGGCTTAGAACGTCTTTACACGGCGAAGCTAGAACCTCAGTGGAGGATTTATTAAGTTCAGGTACGGATCCCAACGACATAGTGAACGCGCTCGATCAAGAATATGGTCACCCGACTTTAATATTACAAAGCGCGTTACAAAAGATTAGGGACCTACCTAGAATATCGGAGAGCGGCCGCGAGCTCAGAAAGTTCTCGTCAACCGTGCGAAATGTAGTAGCCCTACTTAAAAATATTAAAGCTGACGGCTATCTTAACAACCCGCAACTAGTTAGCGAGCTATTAAACAAGCTAACTCCTATACATCGCGCGCAGTACGGGGACTTTGCCATGGGGTTAGACGATGTCCAGGGCGTCGACCTAAGAGTCTCACCCAACCTAGAATACTTGTCGCACTTTTTGATACAACTAGCGCGTACAACGTCGTATTATTTACAGCAGAAAACAGTGCTTCTAAAACCCCAATTAGGCAACAGGAACAAGTCTTCGGTCAACGACCCATGAATACCGCGCGTCAACTATTCAGTAGGCCACAGCTGACTCATAAGATAAATACACAAAGTGATGAGTCTAGCCCCGTACCTAAGAAATGTATCATATGTCAAGGTGAACATACTATAGAAAAATGCGACACCTTTAATAAAATGACAGTTCAACAGCGATGGAACATCGTAAAAGAATTAAACACGTGTTTCAAATGTATAGTAAACAAACACAACAAAAGGTTTTGCCGCGCCGATAAATGCAAAAAATGCGGTTATTCCCACCACCTATTATTGCACGCCGATAAGCAAAACAATGCGAGCGATAAGCAGGTAGATAAGCCCGAAACCGTAACAAACATCGGTGAATGGCATGCTTCGGCATTGTTAAAAATAATCCCAATAGAATTGTGTCATGACAAAGACAACAATAGTCATTGTTACGCATTATTGGATGACGGAGCGACCGTCTCCTTAATAGATAAGACCATTGCTACTGGTTTAGAGGGCCCGAGTATACCCCTTTCATTAAAGACAGCGGGCGGTCACGAAATCACCGACCCAACGTCGCGAGCGGTCGAAGTAAAGGTCAAAGGGCCAAACGGACAGTGCCACAACATTAAATGTCGCACTATACGTGATTTAAATTTGCCTTCTCAAACCGTCTCTACCGCCATGCTTAACGATAATGCCCACCTCCGCGACCTGGGATGCGTGGAAATGAGGGGCGCCAAACCGCTGGTATTGATCGGGCAGGACAATTGGCAGCTACTCGTGGGCCGTGACGTCCGACAAGGCAAATCCGGTAAACCAGTTGCCTCCCTTACTAAGTTAGGGTGGGTCATACACGGTCCGTTCGACCATAACGATTTAAAAAGCGAACAAATTAACTGTGCGGCAGTTTCCCTGCCTGACCTACATGACCTAGTTAAATCGCAATTCGAGCTAGAAGCGATAGGTATTTCTGAGAACGTACGTAAGAACCAATCAGATGAAAGGGCCTCAGAAATACGAGATAAAACCAACCACCGTGTACCAGATGAATCACAGTGGGCAGTAGGTTTGTTACGAAAACATAACAACATAATACCTACCAATTATAACGGTAATCTTTTGACCGGACCCGACCTATTATTATTATCACCTTTTCAAGAAAAGGAAACCGAGACATGTTTCGCTCGGCTTAATAACCTGCATCGCCTGGAACGAATAAAAATACCAGGGTTGTATGGGCTAGATCTAGACAAGGATCTAGATCTAGATCTAGATTTACAAATGTTTAGCGACGCAAGCAAACAAACATGCGCAGCGGTCGCGTACCCAGTGGGCTACCGAGATAGTAACCAAGCGTCAGTGACGATGTTAGGTAGGGCTCGCGTAGCCCCACAAAAAGTAGTCTCAATTACAAGGCATGACTTACAACCAGCCTTATTAGCTAGACTATCGAACCGAGGCAACTGGCACTGGGTTCCTTCCGCGGACGACCCCGCGGGCAAAGCAACCAGGTCGTCTTGGCCCGAGAACCATACGGCGTGGCTGTGCGGCCCCCCGTTTTTATGTGTTCCACAGGAGCGGAGGCCGGTGTGTCGAGAGGCTGAGTCAGCAAAAGTGGACTTGGAGCGCATTCAGCGGGTCCACTCTACAGCAGCGACGCCGGCGCACGCCTACCGTGCGGCGCCACTTCTCAGCTACGAGCGCTACACGTCGTGGGCGCGTAGGAAACGCGTCACGGCTCATCGTTGTCGGCCGATGTCGTAAGCGTCGGCCAACATAAAAACTACAGCAGCGCGATCAAGAGGAAGCTCACAACCATCTCACAAGGTTGTGCCAGGATAATAGCTTCAGTGAAGAGCGCACTACGAAGTACGCTCAGGGAGCGTGCCCCACGTGAGGAGGTCCTTTACACCCTCCTCACAGAGGCCGAGCTCATCATAAATAGCCGGCCTCTCAGCTACGTCTACGATGACCACAACCAGCCCGTGGTCCTGACGCCGAACCACCTACTCCTTGGCACTGCGTCCGGGAGCACTCCGTTCGCGCCGGGAGACATCGAGGACGTCGACTCCCGCTGTCAGTGGCGGCGTGTGAACGCGCTCGCCGACATGTTCTGGCGTCGGTGGCTACGGGAGTACCTACCTACTCTACAACGTCGAGAAAAGTGGACAAATAACGTACCAAATGTGTGTGTCAACGACGTAGTGGTTATCGTAGATAACACAAAAAACCGAAGTGAGTGGACTAAAGCAATAGTCAAAAATGTGTATCACGGAAGTGACGGGATAATCCGTGTAGCTGACGTAAGAACAATGAATGGGGTCCTGCGTCGGCCCATTGTTAAATTAATTGTGCTTCCCACCGTCCAGGTGTAATGCGGCGGAACCCTTTTACAGGGGGTGGAATGTTAAGGAAGCACACTAAATACCTACCTAATAAACTGATTATTGTTAGTAAGTACATCTGCACATGTTAAAATAGTATCAAGTCGAATCATGTGTGGATAATTCAAGTCGGGACATGAAGTCCAGTAGGTAGCATCAAATCTGGAAAGTTTTGGCCCAGTTCTAACATGTCAACTAATATAGAATGTTTCGAATAAATGATCCGACAAGTTAGAACAAGAAAGTCTATTAAAACCAAAGATTCCTGACACAAAATCAGGTCTCTAGCAATAACCAATGTACCTATAGACACCGACTTAACTAAAAGATGTGTTAGGCATTTGTCCGTGTCTACAGGTAACTAAAAATACCTTATTTTCTCGCGTTTACCTGTCCTTATGTAATAAAAGGTATATAACTCCGTTGTCAGTCATAATACAATGTTTTGATTATGACTACAACACTGACTAGACTATTTCCCACCTGAATACCTATTTAAAACAATGAGAATACCTATCTGTGTTTATAATTACGTAATCCATTGTTCTAGAAGTAATTATCATGTCATAACTTGCACCTGCGCAACCCTGCCTCCCTCATTCGTGTAAACACCCTCGTCATAGCAAAATGGGAAATACCCAGCTATACCCCGACCCTCTGTCGCGTCCCTGAATAGCGAACTGCCCTGATGTATAGGAGCAAATTATTGTGTTTGCACAAATGGTACCCGCTACTTGCCCTATAGTAAAAATCTACTTAAGGTATCGGGTCTGATTTTACAATTGTAGTTGCCTAGTACTAGTTGCCTAGTACTCTCTTAGAAAGTCTCAGATTCTTAGTCAGTTGAGCTTTAACTTCGTTCCTACAAACATCTCGCTACTTGAGGTATAAATTCGTGCTGAATAAATTCAATTAAAATTCGGATTCCATCTAGCTCTAACCTTTGTCTGTATTACTGTTGTGTATTTTAAATATATTGTGTGTGTGTTTTATGTGCAATATACGTGGATCTATTACATTAGCTGCTTGTGGTTTTTCTACTGTGCCAAACCTTAAAACAAACCGCCCCCTTCAAACGACATAAGCTGGTCGTTTACATTTTGGTCATTCGACAGCCGGATATCGTTTACAATTATGTATGTGAGAAAAAATCTACATCTTTTTAATAAAATAAGTGATAGACATAATTTTAATACTAGAAATAAAGATAAAATAGATCAACCATTTTTCAGACTATCTAAAGTAAATACATCTTTTATGGGGTACTGTGTTAAATGTTACAACAGAATACCTTGTGATATATTAGAATTAAATGAAAGAAAATTTAAAAATCATATCAAAAGTACACTTTGTAAACAAGCATATTACAAATTAGAGGATTATATCCAAGATAAAAATGCTTGGAAACATGCTGGTCCTGCTCCATAGGACAATTCAGAATCTAGACAAAATCGAACTGGTTGCTAATTTAATTGTATAATTATTATTTTTTATTTTTTTAAACATTTATTTAATTTAATTTTTGTGATTATTTGAACTCACACACTGACTTATTATTATTAGTATTACTTATTATAATGTTAGAAATATAGTATAATTTTACAATGTTTGTAAGTATGTGAGCACCATGCATCTATCACATAATTATGTCATTCCTTCATTTTTCATTCTTTTTACCTATCGTGGTATAGTAATCTTATTCTAGGTGCATTGTCTTCACATATAATTATATAATAAGTGTATACAAGATATAATGATTTTTTTTTAAAAGAGTAACGGTGGAGTTTCTTGCCCATTCTTCTCCATACGAAAACTACCTTTTGGAATGGGCGACTAGAATCAGTTTTATTATTTTTTGTAAAGTTTGACGTTCAAAAGTGCCTTTTTTGTGCCTAATTGAAATAAATTATTTGACTTTGATTTGACTTTGATTTATAGGTAATGGTAAGGTGATATCGCTGACGAACGATTAATGATCGTTTATACCAGAATGGCGAAATAACTCTTATTTAGTATCCTGTTTTATAACTAATGTTATATTCTCGTGTATTACCTATCCATGACCTACCTTGACAGATTAATCACTTGCATTTGGCTTTAGGGAATGGTGAAGGCCTTCCACCATACTTGACACTGAGCACTAACGCTCGAGACTATTGACGATTGTTGACCTTGAGCTGACGCACCACATTTGGAAGGCAGAACCATAGAAACTCACAGCTCATTAAAAGGAGGCTATGAAGCCAATCTATAATTGTATTATAAACAACCAAACGTTAGTGGTGATTTCTGTATCCAAAAAGGTCTTGCCACAGAATACTTTGCGTGAGATTTGTTGGCGTATATTTCCAGGGAGCGGGGGTAGGCATCACCAAGTACCCCAAACTGAATTGGTAGTCGTTCTAAGAACGCTAGGGACCGTGTCTCATTAAAACCCCACCCGGCTGTTTGTAGGCCTATTACTGAATCGACACTATTTATTGAGACACGCTATTGGGACGCAAAGCCGCTAATAGCCGCACCGCATCCTCTAAATTGGGAAGATTAAGGAAATATGAGGTGACGAACTACCACCTCGGCGTTCACCAGATACGATCGTGATGTATTCTGCTAGAGACTGAGTCTACGGTGCGCTTGTGCTAGTCTTGTGTTAACTTAGTAAAAGGGGTTTAGGCCGCCGTAAGGGTAAGCCGCAGTCTTTAACATTAGTATGCAATTATAACTAAACTAAACTTATCTTCCTCAATAACAGTTGGACTTCGCAGTACTCTGTCTTAGGATTGTGTAAGATATTTATATTGTGATTAGGGAGCGTGTTCCGTTAGAATCGTATTAGTTCCTCAGAGGTTCTATGCGTTAGGTCTAACGGATCACGTACAATGAGGCAAACGTTAAAAAACGGTTCCCGGTCTCACTGAAGTGGGTACGTTGTAAACAGACAAATTAACGTAACTATAAATAATTATTGAGGCGCAAGCGTAACGATCCCTTCACCCCTCCACTTTATCAATGCTGTATTGCAGATATTGGTGCTCAACTGCGAGAGGAGGAGACGTTGGCGTTCCAACATTTATAATACTATATTATATATATCATATATTTCTGCGTATCCTCTTATCTTCTTAGCTTCATATTGTATTAATATTATAATACTTGTTTACTAACTGTGGATTCCCAATATTAACTTCACCTTGTTCCCCTCCCTGTCCCCTAGCTTTCTAAGTCGGGACAGGGTAGTCTAGGTTATGGGAATTCTTCTCTTTCTTACGACGGTGGAAGAGTGTCCAGTCCCGAGACGAGCTCTACAGTGCCGTACGGGGTGGGGTGCGGCACTTCCCCCACAGGGGGAACCGACCCAAACACTAACATTAACATAATTAGGAAAAACGAAAATTTTATTAGCCTAGGGTAATTTAGGTACAGTCACAAAAGCTTGGATTTTATTTTATTTTTAAACACATTAAAGGCAAATCTAGCAAAGAAGAGGGTAGCTTGTTGATTAAGGTTATACTAAGCCCAACAAATGAGTTATGAACCTTATGAAGCCGGTGAAAGGGAGCTCGTAGTTTGTCCTTGTTTCTAGTGTTAACATTGTGAATATCACTGTCAAATCAAAAGCGCTAAGGAGTATTGATATCAACATCGATGCAAATCACCCCCAAAATAACTTTCTACCACTTAAAAGGGGGTACCCCGTTAGGCGATGAGTTTCAATAAAATACGAAACTTGTCTTCCATCAATTCTGATATAGAATGTTTATGCAAAATTTGAAGTAGATTGGACCAAGGAATCACGTTGTCCCATGCAAACTTTGCTCCCGTTTTTCACCCTCTTAGGGGTATAATTTTGGAAAATCTTTTCTTATTGGATGCCTAAGTCATACAAAGAACACTCCCTCCAAGTTTAAGGTCTCTATGATCAGCGGTTTAGGTTGTGCGTTGATCTGTCAGTCAGTCATTCAACACAAAGCATTTTATGTGTACGAGTATAGATAAATAGTTCAGTGAAAATGTCGTGAGGATAGTTTTGAGTATCAATGTGGATGGCTATAAGAGTAGGCGAAGACCAAAGAAACGATGGATGGACTGTGTGAAAGATAGCTAGAAAGGGAGTGACTAAAGAAGTATGGAAGAAAAAGGCATTATTGTTAAACCGACCCCAAATAAATTGGGTTATAGGCTGGAGAATGATGTTAACTTGAATTTACTCGTAACATAAAATGGAACGTTTAAAATATTAAAAAGTTGATAGATATTAAATTGGCAATTGATTGCTATAATAATATTAATAATAAACAAATGTGCGTACTCAAAATCATCGTTGCTTCTCACCTAAGCGATCAAAACTTTTAGATTGGTTCCCAACAATATCGAAAAATAAAAAGCATTTACCAGTTTACAACAAAATGGGATTACTTTTTCAATATTCTAGGGAGAGTCTATTTACTAACATACCGAATATATTATTTGTCAAAATCGAATTGAATACAAATAACCCGTATCCCTTTCTGAATGTGGTACTTGTAGTTTTCATGGAAATACGCTGTTTTGTGGACCTTTTCTCGAAATATGAATCGCAAATGCCTAACTTGTTTATTTGATCTGACAAATATTTTCACACCAAACCGAACGTGAGTTGGGAATTTAGTGGCATAAGTTGAATATTGTACATGTTTAGATTACCTAAGTGATGTCGTTCCCTGTGGTATTTGAAAGTGATCAATTTACATCATATTACGCCTATATTACCCGGGGGTAATAATACCAGCCTATTATTTACCCATTGCAGGTCTCTTCTCTAAAAGAGAAGTCACGCTTGCTCAAGGCCTGTTGTCAATTTCAGACCTAAGTTAAATAAAAGTCCAGCGGGGTAAGCCTAACACCCACAAAATAGCAATCGATCGCAATGCCTTTCCTTTTGACAATTCAGCCACGTTCATTGCGTTACGTTACATTGTTGAGCAGATGAATTTTTCAAACTTATGACGCAATGGATTAGGAATTTCGTTCGAAACGCTCGGATTGTGATTGAAAATGTGTTCCGCAATAAGGATGCAGATTTCCTCACGAGGTTTTCTTTCACCGATGTTAATGGTGTACAAGATAAACTAAGAAAGAACATAACAAATTGAATAAGACATATTGGTTGAATTTTTTATTTTTTAAGACCCACAACCTCATACATGAGAGACGAGGTCTTAAACACTGAGCCATAACGACATTTCTTTGACAGTCGTTACGGGTCGTCAGAAGCCCGAAAGTCTGACAACCAGTCTTACCAAGGGGTATCGTGTTACCCAGTCGGTAACTGGGTTGTGGAGGTCAGATAGGCAGTGGCTTCATGTAAACTACTGGTATTCAGTTGCATCTAGTTAGACCAGAAGCCGACTCCAACCCAACATAGTTAGGAAGATTCTAGGCAGATTGATAGATTTTAGATACACAAGGTACAATATTTTTCAAGAAAGGAACCTAAGTCAATACAATAAAAATTTAACCAAAATAATTTCTGCAAAGTGACTTTGATCTTTATACATCCAAGGTGTAACTGAAAACCTGAAATGAGGTCATTGTACTCAACATTATGAACCACTTTTTCTATGGAACCAACACGGAAACCGCGAAAAAGAATATCAGATGTTCCATACATTTTGTTGGGTTACCGTAAACATACCTACATGTATGGATAAGCTATTTTTTTGTGATTTTTCTGTTTAGAGTTTATATTAACAATACTAAGGTTGTATAAACTCGATGACGAATAAATATACCGATAAACGATAAAATTATATTTATCTATAAAGAATCTGCTATTGCTGATTTGATGTTTAAATAACAACGAAGTGCTAACCCGCGCGTGTTCAATTTTCACGCCTAAAGAGTAATTTGCATTTGCCACCCAAAATGCAAATGTAGCTTCTGTGATTCTAAATTGATATTAAAATGAAGCATGACTTCATGCAGCTGGCCTGCAGCTTCGAATAATATTGTTAGTTGCGTTCAATTGTTTTTATTCATTTGTTGTAGACAGATGGAGGAATTCAAAATTTTGATGCAGCATTTTCTTTCGTTTATGAATAATTCAAATGTTTCTTATTTTAATAAATATAAAATATGCCACCGTTTTAAGAGTCCTATTACATTTTTGACGCAAATTCATGATTTTTGACGTTGTAATTTTCAGCAGCAGTAAGATTTTTGAATTATTTGATTATGAATAACGATAGTGCCATTCTCTGTATTGTAATTTGGAGTTGCACATTTTAACTTTTCTTGTCGTGTAATTTACTATGAATATTTTACGAACTCAGTTTACAAGAAAAACGTCGGCAATGGAACTTTGACGCTCAAATTCACATTGTTTCATTCAGTTCTAATAAAAGCGAAAGTTACTAAACGATAACTTGAATGTTTTACTTGTTTATTGGAGTTCTAGAATTTCTTTAAATTCCTTGAGTTTTCAGGGAAAAATCGTAAAGAAAACCAATAAATGTCTTGATTTTCATGTCCATTATATTCCAAATAAACACAATTAAATCAAATAAACTAATATGATATAAAACTTCGATCTACAGTAAATACGTTTCATTAGTTTTTGTTTCTCAATATAATAAGACAAAATTACAATAAATTAAATTAAAGTACTATATATTCCGCGTCAATTCAGCAAATTACACGAAAATAATGTGTAACTCCAACTTACAAGAAAGAGAATGGCACTATAGTTATTATAATCAAATAATTAAAAGATCTTACTGCTGCTGAAAATTACATGGTCAAAAATCATGAATTTCCGTAAAAAAATGTAATAGGACACTTAAGCAAAAAAAAAAATACAAAAACACTAGAAAATATTTAATTAAAGAAAATATGTAAAAACGACATCGCCCGTCGTGGTATAGGCGAAGATTGCTTGATGAAATTGACGTTTCATGAAATATTTATATTGAACCACAACAGTAAATAGCAGTTGGAAATAGAAAGAATAACCGAATGCCGTTGTTTAATTTTATAATAATAAAAATAACACAAGTACCTATCGACTTGTGTTCCAAATACAACTCAAATAAAATCGTGTACATAAAAAAAAGATTAAAACAGAACGGTTCCGAGAACTTGTAGCTACAATACTCGTGTTAGGGATTATAAACAAAAACAAAAATGTTATTCGTTTAATTTTTTCATAGTTAATAGATATCCGAACCTTTTTAGAAGTTATTAATAAACCTTACTGTTTTCATTCGGCCAAAATATCTAAAAATGGTAAAAAAAATCCATAAATATAAAGAGCTGATTGCGTGTTGTTTTGAGGTCATACGCATAATGTACATTAACACAATATTATTCGTTTTAGTGACTACTTTCAACTATCATCGCTTGCTGCCCTTATCTGAATTCATTTAGGGCCGGAACAACTCTGGATGGAGCGGGAGGGCGTGTCAGACTCTCTGACTAAAACTCACCCGTGTTCCTTCTGTTGCCTGTGCAATGCCAGGGGGCCACGGTATCCCTTTCGGACTTTCCCGCAACCACCGCAATGTTCCCATCGGACCCCTTCACTCGCTGACATCTCTTTGAGGCGCGCGTGGAACACAACGCGCCGTCGACCCGGGCCTGGTCCTTACTGGACGGCGAGCTACCCATGGCTCACCGTCCGCAAGCCCGCGCCTAGGCTAGATGGAGCGACGATATTCGCAGGCTGGCTGGTAGCAGATGGATGAGAGTTGCCGAAAACCGAGTTGAATGGCGTGTAATAGGAGAGGCTTATATCCAGCAGTGTGCTGCTGTAAGCTGATGATGAAAATATAATTGCGTCATTCTATGTATACCTAACTGTTATCGTCCACCAGAGTAGGTAGATTTTCTTCCCCTTTGTTAAATGCACGACTGTTTGAAAAGTTGAAAGAAAAAAAGAAACAGCAAATTTTCAATCAGGCCCATTATTTACTTTGCTGTACTTGATTTCCCTGTAGATTATTTTACACCTTTACTCTTTATTTTTATTTTTTCCGTCTCCTCTTAAAACATTAGAAACATTTCAGACAGTTTGAAAGCAGTAAAGAAATTATTTGCATTGATAATTGAAACTCAAGTTTGAAATGAATGGGTGTCTAACAAAGTAACAATAGTTCAAAAGATTTTTTAGTACGTAGTGAAATTAGATACCTGGGTTGTGGTTTCATTCAATTTCAGCTATTGTCTGCCTGCCTCACCGCAGGATTTAATTTGCCTAGTATTATTATTGCTTTTAGAACCTTTTGACGTGATGAGCCAATAGAAGAATAAATATTGGATAAGTACCTATAAAATTAATTATTCAAGGAGACAGAAAGATAAAGTTACAATTTTAAGATCAAAGAAATGATTGATTGAACGGATTCTCTATAAAAGAAAAAAAAAAATTTTTAGGGTTCCGTGTCTCAAAAGGACAAAAAACTGAACCCTTATAGGATCACTCGTGTGTCTGTCTGTCCGTCTGTCACAGCCAATTTGCTCCGAATCTAATGAACCGATTAAGTTGAAATTTTGTAACATATAATTATGTATTTCTGTGACCCAAACAGGGACGTGTAAAAATAAAATAATAAAAGTTTTGCAAACTGTACCGTGTGACATATCAAATGAAAGGGCTTGTTGCAAGAATCTCAGATATTCAAAAAAATAATATTTAAATAAATATTTTTAAATATATTTAAGTAAACAGATGAAAGTTGACTATTCAACCCCTTATCTCCGAGATACCTTACCTCTTTATTTAATAACCAAGAGTGTTTATTTACTCATAGATTACATGAAAACCTATAAAAAGGCTATGGTCAAAAAACATGTTAAACCCCTCAATACAAACTTACATTTGTAGTTGGAATGTATTGGAGAACATGTTTTTCTGTTTCTCACTACAATGTTAAGTTTGTTGTTGGGATACATTCATCCCAACTACGGAACCCTTCATTGTGCGTGGTCGAACACGCACTTGGCCAGTTTTTTACAGTTTGGTTTACTTAATGTTATGATGTGTTTTATCCTCGAAATAAAACACAAAAATATTACTTAATTAAGAAACGGATACAAATTAATGACAATTCGACCACGTACACTGACTTAGGGCAAAAAAAACATACTGTTTGAGGGAGTACAACTTTACAACAGCCTGCCTAACGACATAAAAAAATGTGACTAATTAAATACTTACAAATAAAATATTAAAAAAAACCCCTATTTACATTCACTATTTCTAATGAGATGCTGCTGAACAGATTGTGAAATAAAATTATTTCATTGTTAATAGTATGAAAATTTTCGCCCTAAGCTAAAGCTGTATTTTAATTTAATAAGATATTGTTGTGAATCTCATTTTAAGTGAACTATGTTCTTATGAGAAAATAAAGTTCTTTAAATGTAGTTTAGCAATTCACCTTAGGCCATCATTGGAATCGTGAAAATAGTCTTTTTCACGTTTTTTTTTTGCATAATCCCGGTAGTACGTTCCCGTGGGATATTTTGCGAAATCCACGCGGGCGACGCCGCGGGAATGAGCTAGCTAACATAATAAACATCGATAAATAAAAAAGAATGCCTATCACGTTCCAAAAATTCAAATAAACCACCATTCATCGTTTAGGGCGGCCAAAATCTCGAACAATGAAACTAATCAAACTAACTGTAAACCTTGTTTAAATCAGCACTGCTTCTGACGTCAAGTATCAACTATTTGAATAGACCCAACTCTGCAACGACTGTTGGTATTAGATTGTCGCTCGCAATCACTCAAGTGTTCTTAGCTCGAGTTCTCGATTCTCGACTTTACTCCAACGCGCTCGAGTCCCCCACTTGACATTTAATCTTCGACGCATATCGATTTAATGTTTCGAACAAAATCGGATAAGTTGAACTCGGTAAGGATAATTATGCTTGCTGTTCGTTTTCCGGTTTGGCTGATTAGGTTTAATTAGAAACTGGCAGCTGCCCGCGGCTTCGCCCGCGTGGACCCTAGTTCTTTTTTCTATTATAAAAGTAGCCATCTGCCAGTAAAAATTCCGTCAAAATCGGTCCAGCTGTTTCGGAGATTAGTTGGAATTAACAAAAAACAGAGAGTTTTTTTTTTTTTTTTTTTTTTAGGTTTATATTTTACTTTCTTAAGCATTTAGTGAAAAGCTGTTATTTTGTCTTTACAAACAGACACTTAAATTTTATTTGAATATTTATTTATTTAACAGTTTATGTACACACATATAAAAAGACAAGAAAAAAGAAGGAACAGAGAAATACGTACAAAGGTGATGCTTATATCTAAAGAAATCTCTTCTATCATACCGCAATAGGAAAGTAGATAGAATTCCGTGTTTATCTAACTTTAATTTGTTTTTAATAAAAAAAAAATAGGTTTCATAATAAAATAATATAATATAAAATAATAAATATAGGATAAATATAGGAATATGGGATATATATATATATATAGGTATCACGCGTAAACCACTTCATCATCGGTTAATGGTTCATGAACACGTGTTTGCGCGATGCCTTAGAAACTGGACTCAACGATGGATAAACTCGATATTGGTATTTTAATATAAAGGGCAAGTCCTATTAGGGCAAGTCCTATTAGGGCAAGTCTTTACGCCGACATCTATGTATTGACGTCATCACACCGTCGCCGCGTCGCCGCCGCGTCGTCACTACGACCACTTAGCATTTGCTTTGGCTTAGACAGACTGTTCCCAACGTGATAGTTTGACAGTTGTACGACTGTGACAGGAACAATGCTTAGCCATCGAACAAGCCATTAACGTTACAGATCTCGACCTTAGTTAAAGTATTCTAGATAGGATATGGTAACTTGTACGACGTGTGTGATGCGTATTTATGAGACCAACCATCATGTTTCTGTAGTCAATAATATTTCAGTGCAACGTTGCAGGTTGCAGCTGCTTTTGATAGTCTTCTCAAACTTTGACACAATATTGTAATACTAGACGTAAACGTATGATAGTGGTCGTACGAATTGAGTGCGCACACTGAATACGTTTTTCTCCATCAAATAGGAAGTGTTCCGGTGAACGCATTGAACGCACGAAAAATCCCGTCAAGTTCGGATTGTTTTCGGACATCGGACTAACTCGCACTCAGTCTGCACGCTCCCTTAGTATTTGGAAGGTTGGGATCGTTCGTGCGTGTTCGTATGTGTTGCACGAGTTAAATCATACGTTTACGTACGATACAAATTCGTGTCAAAAGTTCGCGCGGCCGATGGCTCGCTTGCAGTACCTACAAATAATTTAAAATGTTTAGCGCTAAATAAATTAAAAAATCATTCTGTTACTGTCAAATGTTTTTAATCCGATCCCAGCTGTCCTCCCCTAGCATCGCGCGGCGCTCTAAGCGGAGGTCCGTACCCCACAGGGGGGGTGCCTAGCGTGTAGTCGCCTAGTTTATAAGCCTGTTTATGCCCTGCTTGGAGGGCTTAATTTATTGAGGCACCCGCAGGAAACTCCGGTTAAGCAGTGGACGACCTCCTAGGATGACCTGCGAGATGTCATTAAAAAAAAACAAAAACACTGTCCATTCTTTGAACATGACAGAGATAGATTGGTGTTTTAAATATGATTAGGGCTAAACTTATTAAGTGACTTGTGGTGCAAGTGCCTAAGCAAGGGTAGTATAAGAAATGAAATGAAATGAAATTGGGTTGAGAATAATATGTAATATATAATAATACATAAATAAAAGTTGAAGGAGTTAGTCCTTCAACTTTTCACATTGATGTAGAATATTAAAGTTTTGGTCTATAATGGTTCGAAAAGCTTTTATGATACTCGAAGTTAAGTAACTTTGCACTGTACCTTCTTAGTAACTTGTTCTTCCGGTCGGGTTTTATTATTGATTTTAGACGAACATGTCCTTTGTATAAAAAAAAAGAAAATGTTTATTCTGCACAAACAAACGCACATTTAAAGAACAACAAAAAAACACAAAATACACAAATACAAAAGTAGCTAAAAGCCTCGTAGTCAACAAACAAATAAAAGTTTGAAAAGGTTGTTCATCGGTTGATGTCAAGGCCACGGACCAAAGATAATATTGCGTAATTACTGTGTGAATGTTTATTAGTCGAGTACCGGCTTCATAGTTGTACCTAACTGTTGAAAAACATTTTTAACGGCTGCGACATTAAAAGGCTAAATAATTTCAAGTTATATTAAAATTTCACTTGAAACAAAGTCTGACAACCAGTCTTACCTACCAAGGGGTATGGTATTACCCAGTAACTGGGTTGTGGAGGTCAGACAGGCAGTCATTCCACGTAAAATGCTGGTATTCAGTTGCATCCGGTTAGACTGGAAGCAGACCCCAACATAGTTGGGAAAAGGCATTCACTCGAAAATATTTTGCTTTAAATATTCATTTTTTTTACTTTATTTTTATAAATAGTGGCGATTTTGAAGGCCGCAAGAAACCGCTGGATGTGGGAAGCACAGAATCGGTCGAAGTGGCGGTGCTTGGGGAGACCATCCAGCAATGGACGTGTTTCAGCTGAAATGATGATGATGAGTGTACATTTTTGAACAAGCGTATATCCAGTAGTGAACTCTGACAGAGTGGTAATGATTTGAAATACGAAAAGTAAACAGAAAGCGAAGAAAAAATAAGAAAGAATCAGGTTGAATGTTGACCCATGTTCTGTATCGTATCCCATGATTGGACGAATTTGATAGTGAATGTCTGTGTGCGCTCGCCAAGTCGGCATGCGATTGGCTGTTCCCTACCAACGAGCTGCTGCATAGAGTCACGTGAAGGTGACTAGAGCGCCACCTGCAAGAAGCTTCGCGAGCGCGCGGGGCAGATGAATCTATCGTCCGCCATTGACCCATGAACTATCTAATATTTAGCTCCGTGGGTGAAAATTATTAAAACAAGGACAAATTGTGCATTACCGTGTGGTGTCACTCGTGCCAGTCTCCGTGGTCAACAGTCCACTCAAAAGACCGTTCAGATCTAGTGGGAGTCAGCCGCAGCCGGAGAAAAGGTGAGTCGTACTCAGTCATTTCTCTGTTGAATTTGTTCCGTGATTGGGGAGAACGGCGAACTCCGTTCGTACAGAACTACCTAGTTTTCTTTCTACAACCAGCATAATATTACAGTCCACTCCTCTATTCCACATTCTGGTCCATTCGAGCCCGATTTCTTAAATCATTTAGCTAAAACCACGCTTCCAAAATGGCGGAAGTTTTAGAAATGAAACGTAAAATCTTATTAGTTAGAAAGGAATATTTATTTACGAAGATACAAAAGCTTTATGACTATTCCAAAAAGTTGGGAACTGATCCAGATACATTGCAATTGTTTACGGTATCATTGTCGGAAATGGAAAGTGTTCGTGCGAAGTTTGAATCCGCCATATTTGATTTGTACGAAATAGAAGTGCAAATAAAACCTACTGCAAAAATGTCGATTAGTGAACTTGAAGCATTTGACGAATTGTATAATGCATGTCGGTTAATCGCTAGTAAACATTCTAAATCAGAGTCCGATGTCTGTACTTCGTTAGATAAAAATGATTTCGTAGTACCCGCGTTACCAAAGATAACATTATTTCAATTTGATGGAGAAGTTGAAAACTGGATAACATTTTATGACACATTCACATCGTTAGTTCATAATAGAAATTTCTCAGATATAGATAAATTCCATTATTTACTCTCATGCGTTAAAGGTCCTGCTTTAAATATCGTTAAAAATCTACCTATCACTGCCGCTAATTACTCATTAGTTTGGCAAAGTTTAGTGGATAAATATCACGACCACAGAACACTAGCATGTAGGTATTTCGATAAAATGTTCAACTTTTCTCCGTTAACTGAAGATACGACGTCGAACTTAACTTCATTTGTAGAAACTTTTGATCATTCACTTAAAGCGATTCAAGCATTGAAAATTAAAAACTTAGAAGATTTCTTATTGTGTCATTTGGCATTACAACGACTCGATCCTCATACGCGAAAGTTATTCGAAGAATGCCGTGATCAAAAGTTGATACCTACGTTTGCGGAACTAATAGCTTTTGTCAACAAACAAATTAAAGTTCTGGAACACACTTTTATACACGGCTCTTCAAATAATACGTCGAAATCTAGTAATAATAAGACACAAAATAAAAACCAAATTAAATCTTCGTCTAAGTCAGTTCTTAATACGGCACAAGCTCCGCACAATAATAACAACCGTAATAATAAATTTAATTTAACTTGTGTGATTTGTAAACAAAATCATATGATTTATCGATGTGATCAATTTCGTAAATTGTCTGTCGATGAAAGAATGAGCCGTGTTCATTCACTAAAACTTTGTCATAATTGTCTTAAATCTGATCATCAGTCTAATGCTTGTAAAAGTACAATGACTTGCGGGGTATGCGCATCATCGCATCATTATTTATTACATAAAGATAACGCGAAGGCGGAAAGCGCGGGAATATCGTCCGTGGCGAACTCCCTGACAGCGCAGCCGCAGCAAGCGCTAGTGTCGTCTCACTTCGTAAGTGACACAACACACACACCCATACAGCAAGCATTAATTAGTAATAACTGCGATTACGGAGTAGTGTTAGGCACTGCACTTGCGCATGTTATTGACTGTGTTGGTCAATATCAAGACTGCCGTGCAGTCATCGATTCTGGCGCTCAGAGCTCTTTTATAACTACTGAATGTGCTCAGAAACTAGGATTACAACGTAAAAAATGTCCTTTTACCATTCACGGCATAGGTGGGGCCTTAGTTAAAAATCAAGGCATGGTTACTTGTACATTAAAACCAAGACATGCGAAGGGTCCAACATTTAATGTTAATTTAGTAGTTATTCCGAGGGTGTCCGCTGATATGCCTAATATCTCTTTCACAGATAATGTCATTAACGAATATGACACTTATAAGTTAGCGGATCCACTGTTTTTTAAGCGTTCGCGAATAGATATTTTGTTAGGTAACGACATAGTGCCAGATATCATTAGAGATAAACCATTAGTAATTAAGAATGGTATTCCGAGTGTTATCAAAACAATTTTTGGTTATGTTATTAGCGGAAAATTATATCCACTTAATAGTAATAGTTCGCAAAATCTTAATTTATCGGTTTCATATGACGAAGAACAGTCGATTGAAAAAACTTTACGCAGTTTTTGGGAAATTGAGGAAGTGCCGTGCACACCGTCAATAAATCCAATGGATAAGTTAGCCGAGGAGATATTCACTAATGAACATACTCGGGAGTCGAACGGGCAATACGTAGTTCCGCTGCTGTTTGCACCCGAACACTCGCCGCTAGGGGCAACGCGCGCTGTGGCTGAGCGCCGGTTATTGTACACGGAACGAAAGCTAGCGCGTACTACTGATTTAAATAACAAGTATAAGGAATTTATGCGAGAATATGAAGATCTCGGTCATATGGAACTTTATCAGGGTGACAAACCTAGCAAATACATTATTCCACATCACAGTATTTTGCGACCGGCTAGTACCTCCACTCCGTTACGTGTAGTGTTCGACGCGTCAGCGAAGAGTAGCAATAACGTGTCTTTAAATGATATTCTATTAGTCGGCCCTAAGCTGTATCCGGATATTGCGGCAATCATTTTGAAATTTCGACTATTTGAATATTGCCTAGTAGGTGATGTTTGTAAAATGTATCGTGCTATCTCTTTAAGAAAAGAAGATCGATTATATCAACACATTTTATATCGGGAATCGCCTAACGATCCAATAAAATTATACGAATTAAAAACTGTGACGTACGGACTTAGTTGTTCACCGTTCTTAGCAATTCGGACGCTACTTCAGCTAGCTAACGATGAAGGAAAACGTTTTTCATTCGCTGCTCAGGTCCTCCGTGAGGGAGTCTACATGGATGACGTCCTATATTCATGTAATACTTTTGAGCAAGCTTGCTTAGTGCAGGATCAATTAATTGGTATTTTTGAAAGTGCCAACTTTACCTTAAAAAAGTGGATGAGTAACAGTGAGCAGTTACTACAACGCGTGCCCTCCGAAAATAGGGAAAATTCCGTAACATTCGTTAAAGATGAAAACGGTAGTACTAGGTCTTCAATGGATTCCAAAATCCGATAATTTTCTTTTTTCAGTTAATTTAACAGACAACGAGTCAACCAAACGATCAGTACTAAAGTTGCTAGCGTCGATTTACGATCCCGTGGGTTTTATCGCACCATGCACTTTTGTGGCGAAGCTGATCATGCAAGAACTGTGGAAGCTAGGCATTGGTTGGGACGAAAAGTTGCCAGATAATATAAAAAAATCGTGGCAAAATTTTATTTTGCAGCTTCCTCTGTTAAAGGAGTTGCGTATCGAACGTCACATGCTATTACCAGGGGAAACGGAATGCGACTTAGTTGGATTTTGTGATGCTTCGTTGAGTGGCTATGCAGCATGCGTGTATGTTATTAGTCGCGATCAAAAGGGTATCGTAAAGGTTCGTCTAGTGACCGCGAAATCTAAAGTTGCACCAATAAAACCCGTCACGATTCCTCGGTTGGAGTTAATGGGTGCTGTGTTGTTGAGAAAATTAATAAAGTTCGTAGTTGACACATTTACACGCGTTAAAATTAATAAAATAACAGCAGCTTCAGACTCGACAGTCGTACTGTCGTGGCTTCAAACAGAACCTTATAAACTGAAGACCTTTGTCAGTCATCGGGTTACAAAAATTATCGAAGTTTTACCCCCTCATTTTTGGCGGCATGTGTGTAGCGAAAATAATTTAGCCGATATTTGTTCTCGCGGAGCGTCTCCGGAACAACTTGTCAGTTGTAATCAACGTTGGTTACAGGGCACTGATTGGATGTATAAAAATTATATCGATTGGCCACTGACGGTGTTTGTTAACGAGAATAATAATAAAGTACCGGAATTAAAAGCGTCTCTTAATTTCTTGGTCGAAAATAAAACAAATGATCATTTTAATGAATCTAAAACAGAATTTTGTGAAAGAATTTTTCAAAAGTTTTCTTCATTTTCCAAATTGCAAAGAACGTTTGCTTGGATTTTAAGATTTAGACGAAAAGGGGGTGACATGAACACTTCTTACAAATCGGGAGTATTATCCACTTTCGAATTAAACGAAGCTCGCGATAAGTTGATAAAATTAGTTCAAAATGCTTATTTTGAAGCGGAATTAAAATTGATTAAAGATAAGAAACACGTTTCTTCATTACGAAAATTATCTCCATTTATTGATTCCGACGACTTCCTCAGGGTAGGGGGTCGCATCGGTCATTCCGAACTCCCGTATAACTCTAAACATCCGCGTCTTCTTCCGAAAAATAGTTTATTTACCAAACTATTGATTAATTATTTTCATAAAAAATATTTACATGTAGGACCGCGAACCTTACAAAGTATAATCAATGAAAATTTTTGGATATTGTCTGCTCGTAGCGTCATTAGATCCGTTTTATCTAAGTGTAAAACGTGTTTTAAATGTAAACCGTCTTTACTACAACCCGAAATGGCACCTTTGCCACCAACTCGGTTGATACCTAATAAGGTATTTTCTAACGTCGGAGTTGACCTCGGAGGTCCATTTTTAATTAAAGAAAGCTTACGTCGGAATGCTAAAGTGACAAAGGCGTATTTAGCACTGTTTGTCTGCTTTTCAACAAAAGCAGTACATCTGGAGGTGTTATCTTCTCTCTCCGCCGACTGTTTCCTTGCGTGCTTAGACAGATTCATAGCTCGTAGAGGTCTATGTGCTGTTCTCTATTCTGACTGCGGTACTAATTTTATTGGTGCAAGTAAACATCTGACTGAAATCCAGAGGTTCCTGCGTGAGAGTCAAGATGACATTTCGGATGGCTGCTCTAAAAGGCAGGTTGATTGGAAATTTAATGTCCCCAGTGCCCCACATATGGGAGGCCTCTGGGAAGCGGGCATTAAGTCTGCAAAATATCACTTAGTGCGAAGTGTAGGGGAAAAGTCCTTAACGTTTGAGGAACTTTCCACAATATTTTGTAAGGCAGAAGCCATTTTAAATTCGCGTCCCTTGTGTCCACTACCTGCTAGCGATAATCCCAACGAATTTAATGTCTTAACCGCCGGACACTTTCTCATTGGTCGAAGTTTGACCTCTATACCCGAGTATAACGTTCAAGACGTTAACATTAACAGATTGTCACGTTGGCAGTATATTCAGAGGTGTTCCCAACTTTTCTGCAAACGTTGGAGTCACGAATATTTAAACACTCTTCAGCAGAGAGCTAAGTGGTTTACGTCTTCCTCTAACCCAAAGGTTGGAGATTTAGTAATAATAAAAACTGAAAATGTTCCCTCCTGCAAATGGCCTCTCGGCAAAATAGAAAAATTACATCCAGGTTCCGACGGAATAGTTCGGTGTGTGACGCTGCGCACCGAAAAAAGTGTCTTACAAAGACCAACCAATAAACTCTGCCTATTACCTTATACCAATTAGATTCAAACAAAACGTTTTTGTTAGATATAGGTACCTAGCTTAGTGTTTATTTTAGGGCTCTTTTATAATGATGTAGGTAATAAGGTAATCTTAGTTAGCTAGAAACCATCACTATGGTTTCGGTAGGGGGTATGTTCTGTATCGTATCCCATGATTGGACGAATTTGATAGTGAATGTCTGTGTGCGCTCGCCAAGTCGGCATGCGATTGGCTGTTCCCTACCAACGAGCTGCTGCATAGAGTCACGTGAAGGTGACTAGAGCGCCACCTGCAAGAAGCTTCGCGAGCGCGCGGGGCAGATGAATCTATCGTCCGCCATTGACCCATGAACTATCTAATATTTAGCTCCGTGAGTGAAAATTATTAAAACAAGGACAAATTGTGCATTACCGTGTGGTGTCACTCGTGCCAGTCTCCGTGGTCAACAGTCCACTCAAAAGACCGTTCAGATCTAGTGGGAGTCAGCCGCAGCCGGAGAAAAGGTGAGTCGTACTCAGTCATTTCTCTGTTGAATTTGTTCCGTGATTGGGGAGAACGGCGAACTCCGTTCGTACAGAACTACCTAGTTTTCTTTCTACAACCAGCATAATATTACAGTCCACTCCTCTATTCCACAACCCATCTTTTACTTAAATTCGTCTGGTACGTAGGGACATGTACAAGTATCTCCCGGGGACTCGGGGCTCATGGTGGTAGAAGGAACAGTAGGGTTTTAGTCAGTAGGAGTCCGACATAACCTTCCATTCTCCCCATTCGGAGGGTACCTTAAGGATTTCACAAAAAAAACAAGGAAGGTAAAAGTACAGGAAATTATTTAGGGGCAACTTTAAATTCACAAAACAATCAACGAAGATGGATAACCTAGATACCGTATTATGCCCAAAAGGTGTATCTTACTTGGAAACTGAACTAATACCATTTAAACAAGAACTACAAGAACTTTCAAAAACAAAACATTTTATTTCAGATAAACCTTGATGGGCACATGAAACTGCTAGTTGCACGGTTCCAATTGGTCATTGCCTATGGAGAAGAGCTGGCAAGGAACTCCACGGTTATTCTTTTAACAATAAATGGCTTTTACAATGTTTTCAAATTACAGTGTTAATAGGTATGCGAGGACAGTGTAAGCCTGTCAACAAGTAGGTACCATGCACCTACTTAACAAAATAGAAAATAGTCTACAAATCTAGTCTTCACATTCACAAAATATATAAAATCAATATATAAGATAAACCTTACTATCCTACTAATATTATAAATGTGAAAGTTTGTATGTTTGTTAATCAATCACGCAAAAACGACTGAACAGATTAAACTTTGGCACACCAATAGTTTATAGCCTGGATACTTTTTATTCCGGTAGTACGTTCCCGTGGGATAGTTTCTGACCTCCACGCGAGCGAAGCCGCGGGCGAAACCTAGTAAAATAATTATGAGAGGAGGAAAAATATGGAAGGACAGTTTAGGTTTCTCAATAAGTACTAGAGCTAAACTGTGCTATTTTTGACCGACGAAAAAAAAGTCTACGTGTATATTTCTTTTTTTATGAATGACCGCGCATACATTTTTATTGAGTGGTCCGATTTGAACGACTCTCGTTTTATTGGGGAGGGTATACCTCGAAGTTGGTCCGATGTAAAATTTAAAACTAAAATCTACCTCTAAGGGTAAAAAAATTTTGGTTGTTTGATTTTTCACCTACTGAATTTTCAACTGCGAACCGATTCTGTTGTAATTTCGCGCACATAATGTCGTTCTGACGACACGACCACATAGTAAAGACCTGGAGTTGATCTGATGATGGGGATGGAAGACAGTCGCGAGAGCTCCTCAGCAGTTTACAGCAGCTACATAGTGTTTGGGCTTATTTCATTCACCTTGATGAGAACTTTAGACCTAGCTGGGGTATGACTGCCATCGAGAGACTGAAGGCTGCTAAGGAAATTCTTTATTTGAGGAAAACAATAAAATTAAATGGTAACTCAAAAGCCAAAAATAACAATACTTTTTTACAAAAAATTCTAACATTTCACGAAGGTCCATCAAGCTACCATTTTACGCCATTTGTTTGTTTACGCCGCCTTAAAATTTGTTAAATTAGTTTAGGGGCTTAGTTACACTAAAAGGTTATTTTTAATTTTTGCTTTTCAGTTTTTTTTCGTCGTTTGAATTTTTTGTAAAAAAGTTTTTTTTTATATTACTAGACTTTTATGACGGTCGACTGAGAATCGGATTGTGGAATAAGATTTAAAAGTCAGGTCGAGATAACAAAGGTTCCGATAGCGAAGGGAAGCCATCGTTATAAATGTCGTGCCCTCTGTAATTTATTTCTCTTTGCATTCAAAAAGGTTTTACTAAGATAATTCGTTTTGCATAGATGGATTTAAACTAGACGGAAAATAGCATACTCGTATCATACAAAGTATAAATAATTGAGAATAATGCTTTCGTAATATTGACGAGGAGCCCTGACAAAGTAACACTTTTAGAAACTTATTGCATTAAGTAAGTATGATTGTATTCGCAGGAGAACCAATGTAACCGACGTAGCCCGATGAATTTCCAAAGTTAAGTAACAGTGGGCAAGGCACATTTTCTACAGAACAGATGGCCGATGGGGACGCAAGGATCTGGAGCAGCGACCAAGACGTAGCATTGGAAAGCTTCCCCCCAGAGTGGACCGGACCTTGTGAGGTCAGCAGGAATCCGCTGGATGCGAGAAGCACAGAACCTATCGAAGTGGCGGTGTTTGGAGGCCTCTGTCCAGCTGCAGAGGACATTTTTCAGCTAAAATAATGATGATGAGATACTTATCCAGTAGCTTAATACAAAACACAGCTCAAGACTTTTAAGCATCACACCAGAAGAGATTATTATTGCGTCTATTGAGGAATCGCTTGATAAGTTAGGTAATATCTAACCCAACAAAAACCCTATAGTACACCCACATTTTGCCAGTTATGTTTAAGTCCCATATAATATGAGGCGAGCCCATTGCCATCAACCGGGCACAAATACACACTCCGGGCTGCTACTGAGAAATTCCTGTTGGAAAAATCCAAATTGCCCGACCATGCTCCGCAGTAGCGCTTGCGAACACTAGTCCGACGAGGTAAACAAAACAGGCCACGTTCGTAAGGAACGAACTTTCTATCTCCTGCATAGAACTTGACACCCATTTAGATCTTCATTCTTTGTGAGTGATTGCTTATTTTAACCGTTGAAGCATTACTATCACGTGAAATTGTATAATTTTCCCGTCTTAAGGTAAATGCCCTAAAGTCTTTACTTAGGTATCGTTCTTTTTCAAAACAATAAAAAAACAGAAATAGAATGATATATGGCAGCAATACATGGAATTTGATCATAAATTACAATTTATCTTGTCTCCCCGAGTTAACGTGTTGGCATTAAGTTTTGTGTTTGCGTTAACAAGATTTATGACTGACATGACAATAGATAAATGGGTCCATTGTAGTGTTAATCACTTTTTTAATCTCAATGGTTTAGAACGAATCTGCTACCTACGTATGTACACAAAAACTTATTTACAACTTCGTTATTCACGACTTAATATTAAAGATACAGTTCTTTCACAGTTACCTTACCTCGGACTATAGCAACCCAAAATCAACTTTATTGTAACGAGAATAAAGGTCACTGTTATTTTGGCAGTTGTCAGTGGCTGCAACCAAACAGCAACCTTATAATAACGACTTTAGAGATCACTGTGATTTTTTCAGTGATGCGCAGATCTTTTTTTTTTCAGACCAATACTACGATTGACCTAATAAAACTTACGAGTTTGGGCATAAAATGAAAGTGAATAGATTGTAAAGCTGCCTGTCCATTCGGGTGGTGAGTGTAGCTTCATAATTTCAGCCGAAAGACGTCCACAGCTGGTCATAGGCGTCCCCCAAGCATTGCCAATTCGACCGGTTCTGTGCTTCTCGCATCAAGCGGATTCATGCGGCCTTCACAAGGTCATAGTGTAGCTTGGGAAGCATTCATCCAAAGAATGTCACTAAGTAAAATTGTGTAAATCATGCTTCATTCAACACAGTGACAGGAGCGGAGATCAGTTTTTTTAATACCTTTCAATCGAAGACTTTTGCGTTGTAGTGGTTCACCGCACTCCTTTAATAATCTCAAGATATTTGCAGAGCATGCTGAATCTTCTTACATACATTCACCACTTCGAAAGCAATTCACTAGTTGTCTGGCATTTATGCTGAACTGGGCCTATTTGGCGTAACCGTGAGGCACATAGTACTATTTAATTCGAAGTTATTTTTATTTCTTTCTGTTTTTTTTTTTGTTTTTGTGTAAATATCGTGTGCCTTAACCTGAGTCATGAGAACATGTACACAAGACTGTTCCCTCACTTTGGGCTTACTCACTTGGTCATAAGGGACACGCAACCTAACAGAGGGCAAAGTCTCAAATATGGCAAACGCATCAATATTTTATTGAATACACAAGTTGCCACTCAAATGTATGTAGTTCTAAAATCCATTCGCTTCAACTGCTGGACGTAAATCCTAGGCTTGTTCCGACTAAATTGGATAGTGTTGAAATCTTGATGACGGCACAATTTATTGGGGTGAAGCAACACTACCTTTTTATGAGTTCATCGCTGTCTAGGGTTGGCAGTTTCTTTGCATTTTGTATTAGTCTATTTCGTTTATCTACTGTTTTTATTGACAATACAATCGAACACAAACTGCCACCTCAAACCGGTTTCGTAAACTGTGTACACTTATTGAGGTGTAGTTTGATTGTAAATGTGTGCGTGTGAGCGTGTATGCAGAGAGCGGAGGTGTAGTTTTGGCATGCTTCGCTGTATTGTTCGCAGCACTGTCTTGGTTTTATTGGGTCTGAAACTTCCACAAGGTAGATGATAAAAAGGTTTATTTTCTTAGTCTCATCAACCCTATGGAGTATCTTTTATAAAAATATTTAAAAATTAATAAAGAGAACCTACCTTAAGTGGATCAGCATTTTACTTTATTTTGTAAGTAGATTTAATGTGAGTTTTTTAAATTACATAACTTTCTTACTTGCTAGCCCTAATCTTTACAATAGAGAACGCCAGGGCAGCGCTCTCATTACAGTTGTCAGGCTATATCTCGCCGTGGAAACTTAGCCCGTTAATTTGAAGCTGGTACTGAACCGAACAGAGCTAAATCGTCATTCTGTCTGATGCATTTGGCTTAGTTCTGAGCCCCTTGCTACGCTAAACTTGCATTATGTCACCAGATTCAATATACAGGCTAAGGCACAGTGAGGCTCACTTCAGTGGATCAACGGGAGCGTATTCGCTAAGTAATCGTTAGGAGGGTGGGGTAGTGTTAATTTTTTTCAGGTCCTGCCAAATGTTTGGGCGATTAACGTTACAGTGTTACAAGGATCTTTTGGTACTTGAATGACCCTGACCGGGAAGCGAAGTTATGAAATAGTTTAAAGAAAATGTATTTAAAAAAAAAGGTGGCGTTCGTAGCGATTTTGGCAACGTGCTAAAAACAGTTGTAGCTCTGTAAGTAGTTACACTGTGGTAATACAGATGTGGTAGGAAGTTAACAACTACTAAATTGTTGACACGTGAGGGTTTTGGGGTATGCAAATAATCTGTTCATGTATTCTAACCGCGGTTGGGTAGGTGAGAATTCGCGAGGTGAGCAAGCGTTTATGTGGAATCTGGTAGGTACGAAAAAATTCACTTATAGCTTTTTTGCATGTAAAACAGTACGTATGGAATTTGATAATGATTCGTATGTAATGTAGTTTAGAAATGAAATAAGATTATTGGAAAATACTTTTGACAAAGAAGTCTTTGAATACTACTAACATATTTCGGAATTTATAAGTCTAGACATGTTTCATAATTCTAAATAACAAAGGAACTTAGTAAGTATTAGCATATTAGATGAACGTAAATAGCGATGTGTGTGTCTTCTACACTCGTACTAATAGAAATCTAAACTTGTATTAAAAAGCGGTAAAATTTATTTTTTTATAATTTACCAGCGACCCGCTCTTGCTTCGCACGGTTTTTACGACTTGACAAAACATCGTGATTTCTTAGTTTTATGTAACTTAAATAGTAACGCATTAAACACATAAACCCTCCGGAATAAGTTTTCTAAACGATGTTGAAAACCTCATCAAAATCTGTTGCGTGGTTTAGAATAATAACGGACATACAGACAAACACGAAAAGTGACTAATTTATAATTTGTATATAGATAAGTTTGTAAAAAAGAACTCTGTCTCTTTGAAGTAGGAACTATGATTCAAAAAAAAAAAACTGTGAAAGAAAGCTACAATACTACCAAATGCCATACGATGTTGACCATTCTCAAGACGTGGTGATAACAAGAATTGTTATCTACCAGTGGTCCACTCCCATAAGAATATTTCTAGCTTTTACCTGCTGCTTCAACCACGGTTAGGTCGGGAATTATCCCAGGAGAACGTACTGCTGATATACGAAATATCCTATGTCCTAACCCAGGTCATGGTCTACCTGTGTGCAAAATTTCATCGAAATCCGTTCAGCTGTGAAAAAGTAACAGACGGACAGTCAGACAGAGTTACTTTGCCATTTATAAGAATATTAGTACCTATGGATTTGTAACGCTCTAAAACCAACATTATTCTTATGATTAATCTGTAATTCCCAACAAATACACTTCGTTATGAGTTTTATTCATGAGCAGCATATCAAGTCTTCACTCAAAGGCGAAACTAGATAACTATCAACTGCTACAGAACAGAACTACCTTTGTCACAGAGTCCCCGCTATCGATGCAAATTAGTCTGAAACTGTTCCTGGATCTAACAAATTATAATATTTTAGAAGCTATAACTGTGCTAGTTATGAAATTATTTAGTTGAAAACTAGAACTGGGATTTGTATTATGATGTAAGCGCTTAAAGGTGCCATTCCGTTTCCAACCCCAGGCGGCAACTGCAGACGACGTGTCACCGCGACGCGAATGGTTTCTATGAACTTTTTATGTAATACCTTCCATAGCTAGCGACACGTTGCCTTCATAGAAAGACATTAGAATAGATACCATCGAAGAAGTTCATATGTATGCACCGTAAGGACTATTTCAGCTTGCAGCGCTTGGCCGCTATAGTACCGGGGCGGTAACAGATGTGGTCATCGTGTTCACGGGATTTTGTTTTCAAACTACTTAGATATGAAGTTCTTTGATAGTACATAAAAACCAGTTGTGTCGCGGCGATACATCACCTGCAGTTGTCGTCTGCGGTCTACTACAGAATTGTACCTTAAGCTTTCATTTAATCATGAACATCCGGCTAAATCTGGCTCTGCAGACCTTTACAACTATCTAGGACTATCTACATTTGGTTGATGTATTTTATTTACAGTTTGTAGGCCACCAACATGAAAGAAGGTTTTAGTTATGTCATTTGATCCTCGTAAGTAAAAGGTAAAGGCTGGAATATTTATAATTAAGTAGGTCCTAAGATGAAATGCCGATAGGAACTTTTGAAGGGACGAAAACTATACTAAACTATTTTTAATATTTGCTATAGTATTTATTACATTCAATTAACCGAAATATTTACACTAAAATTATAAACTAAAGCATCCTGAATTCCTGAGTTAACTACAAATTATTCAATCGCAAGAGAAATACAATTCTCACACATTGCGACGACATGCTGCAAGCAGATAGGCTTCTTGCACTCAAGGCAGGAGTATTTGGTCTTCCTGTCTTTGGACGAAGGACAGTCTCTACACCGCTTGTATGGTTTGGGATCAGATGGATTGGGTGGTGGATCGATCAACGATTCTCCCATTTGTTCAAAGATTCGTTTGCGCAGTTCTCGAGGCAAGTTATTTTTGTCTTTCCTCATTTTAAGGTGTGGCTCGAGCAACGCTAATCCCAGCTTTCTATTAAACTCGCATCTTCTTTCTTTTCTACTACAGTTGTTATTTTCACGATAAATTATAAAGCTGTTTATTGCAGCGACATTCATCATAGTGTAAAGTATTATATGGGGCCAGCTCCTACAATAATTCCGTACGTCGTACTTTTTGCTGAGTTTATCAACAAACTGAACACCAGTTTTTGTTGAATTGTAAAATGATAACATTTCTGGCTTTGGCTTTTCAGCGCATTTGAGGTCCATGGTCTTGTCATGATGAAAGGAGGATACCAAAAGGACAACATTTGATTTTTTTGGCATGTACGATACAAGTGTCATGTCTTTCTGGAATCCAAATCGTGAGCTATGCACTGTTCTTCCTCGCGTAGTCAAAAAACTGTGCGGGATTCCACTTTTGTTTTTTGTAAGGGCTCCTGTAGACGTCAACCCGTGTTCCTTTAGTAAATGTTGGACTAGTGTGAAACTTGTGAACCGGTTATCAAAGGTCACATTTCTTTTTGTTTTGCTTACTGGCTTCACCAATCTTTCTACTATGTCAGCTGGTTGGTAACTGGTAGCGTATGGTCCATCAGGTTGATCTCCTGCATGTATTTCGAGGTTAACTGTGTAAAACACTTTAGCATCTACTAACGCATACATTTTTATTCCATACGCAGCAGACGTGTTTGGCATAAATTGCCTAAAGGAACACTCACCCCGAAATGGTACATATTTTTGATCAAGTGTAAGAAATTGACTTGGTGTATAGGCTTCCTGACAGTTTTTAATAAACTCATTAAGTATCGGTCTTATTGGAGCAATATTATCTAATCTGTTTCTTTCTTGTCGAGTGGAAGCGTCATTAAAACGCAAGCAACTGTGTATGAAATTAAACCGTTGTATTGACATGGTCATCCTAAAAATGTCAACGCCAGTTCCATCGGATCTCCACAAGTCAGTCAAATTGTAGCCAGTAGAATTATTTATTCCAGCAATATACATTAACCCGAATATAGCCATCAGTTCTTCCTTAGTTGTCTCTTTGACAATATGAGCTCTTGTATTAGTATTACAAGGTTTACTAGAGGGATTAATATCAGGTAATTTTTTTGAGTTAATTTCAACGTTAGTATGATTTAGTATTTCTTCAATGATGTCATCACTGAAGAACAAATTCCAGCATTCTAGTTCAGTTTTAGCATTCTGAGCACAAGGTTTTGCACCGGGTTGGATTGGATCGACAGGTTTTTTTGTTATTTTGTCTTGGATTGGATTAGCATACCATAAACTTGTCTCATCTTTACCCGTGTAAGTGGTATTTTCTTTTTCACTCTCTACAACTGCGTGTCCTTCTTCATCACTTATTTCCTGTTCTGTATCACTGCCTGCGGTTATTATGGTTAGACGATCGTTTTCTTCATCGCTACCATATTCGTCTCCTAATAACGCATCACAGAAATCGAACATCATTGTCTGGTCTTCATTTGCCATATTGATGAGATCTGTAAAGAATGGAAAAATAGAGTTACTTAATAAATTGATCCAAAAACAATACATTCAAAATCGATGTAATGGTTTTGTAACACTATTCCCAAAATCTAATGGCAAACGACATCGCGGCAGGCCCAGACGGAGAATAGCGGGATGAGCTGGACTCCTTTAAAAAGATTGGTCCTTGGTAGAGAGAGGTGGAAAGAGAGTAGGGTGGCCTTTGCCCAGCTGTGGGACAATAATGGCCAGCACAAAAAACCCTAATTTCCTTGCATTGGCAACTTGATTGATTTATTTGATTAATACCTATTTCATAGTTGTACCTAACTTTTATTCAAATTGACATTATTATTGTAGTTAAATCATACCTAGTTTGATATAATTAATTAACCATTTGGAACATTACACTGGAATGATTCGTGACTAGCAAAACCGAGCACCATCAAAATCATAAATTGGCGTAAACCACATGTCAGTGGTAAATGTGGTAACACTTGAACAACGAAAACGGCAATTAGGTACTGCTACGACATAAAAACGCTGTCAAAGTAGAATTGCACAGCGTGCAAGTGACTACAATTATTAACCAACTTCAAAAAAAGGACGAGGTATCCGTTCGTCGGAATAAAAAAAATTATGATGTTATAATAACTTTCTATCCCTGATATTTATATAGCAAGTAGAAGTATACGAATTTGTACGATAGCTAAATAGTGAAAAATGAAAACAATCAATCTGCCTAGCCTTTTACCAACTATATTGGAGTCGGCTTCCAGTCTAACCAGATGCAGCTGAATACCAGTATTTTACAAGAAGCGACTGCCTATCTTACCTCCACAACCCAGTAACTGGGTAATACGATACCTCTTGGTAAGACTGGTTGTCAGACTATCGGGTTTCTGACGACCCGTAACGACTGTCTAAGATCCACGTATGACAGCCGAGACCAACGGCTTAACGTGCTTTCCGAGGCACGGAAGAGTCTCGGTATGTAAAGATGGTCACCCATCCACAGACCAACCCCGACAAGCGTAGCTTAACCTGATGGATCGACCTGTGCGGTAATTATTACTTAGCCACAAGCTCCTCCATTTAGTGAAAAATGAAAACATTTTACAAAAAAAAAAAACAAATTGGAAAGAAAGGAACTCGGTTTTTTTTTTTGTAAAAAAGTTTTTGTTATTTGGTTTAGCAGTTCGGAGTTTGTTATGATGCCAAATCGATACCAGTAAGCTTGCCCTAGATTACATGGGAGTTACAACGTCATGAAAGAGGTAGCGCATTTCGATGCATGCGAACTGAATAATGAAGGAAATAACTAATTATTTGTGATTCTTAACTTCACGGTTAAGCCGGCCCTTCAATTACCTATTTTTAACCGACTTTAAAAAAGGAGGACTATAATCCGAACTTAATTTCAGAGGCGGTGGCAAAAAATAAAAATTCAGAACCAAAAACTCTAACTTCCGAAATTAAAGTAATTTTTCACGTTGTAGTGTTTTTTTTGGAAGTCAGTTGTTTATTTTTGTAAAAATGTTTTTGTAGGAAGGTACACAAAACAAGTTTATTAAAAAAAAGTTAAAGAGGCACATACTTATACTCGTACATTCTTTGATATGATGAAGCGAATATGTTTTGCCTCTTTTATTTTACCCACGGGATTATCTTTTACAATACCCATAGGAAGTGAAAATATTACAAACGTCTTTATCTACGCTGTAACGCGTAATTAATAATAGTACCAAACCATAACTGAAATGGTTTAAATTCATCAATTAAATAAATTCATCATTATCATATCAGAACTGGGTTCCAAACAAAACACAGTGCCTAAAGTAGGAACATTTATAGAAGTAACTAGGTACAGTACAACTATTTTCTTAATGTGCCTCGGAAATCATCGCATTTCCGAATAGAAACAGCTTTCCTCCCATTTTTTTAAATAAATTACCTACATTAAGTTAAGCGTATTTATACTTCCAAGTCGATTGAGAGCGTCCGGTCTGCATTAAGTGCAAAGGGCAACTGATCATTTTACTGACGAAACACGAATTTTGCCGAGGGATATTAAGAAAATAGTTGTACTGTAAACAAGTTGTACCATACGAGTATTTCACCATTCTATTTTCACGCTAGAGTCACCGACACGTAACTTGGCAAGAATCGTAGAATTAGTTTTCGCTTTTTTTTTCTTAACAGACATGTTCAAAAATTAATTATGGCAATAACCATAGAATACTGACACGCAATAATAGTGTCAATTTTTTGTTGTAAGTGTTCAAAAGTGTGTGTTCATGCGCAAACTTACTCCCAATACGCCAAAACCTTGCGAAGTTACGTGCCGGCGAGTGTACCAATGTAACTGGCCGCTTACAAACAAAACAAAACAAACACACGTGTAGGTAAGTACGTACCAATGCAAACCCACACAAGGAAACACACCGCGCCTGCGTAATCCTGACCTACACTAAGCGCATCGAATTGGGAATCCTTTTCAAAGGTAAACTTTAACCTTAGGTAGTTATTACAGCCGTATAGAAGACGTAGCCAAGGGATTTCATCATCAATCCTACACTGTCTTTTAAGAAATTGTAATACAATAATCACTCGGGTATAAATTACCCACCGCACTACGCGCGTCCTACTTTTGCTGCGTGCGCAGTAACACTGAGGGGATTGGGAGCAAGCGAGGGGACATGAGCTGCGCGTCACTCCAAGGTCACCGACTCCGGTTAATGGAACGTTTGTTGCATCTTGTGGTCGGGTATCCAATACCCAACATTAACGCCACTGTATTTGGAATGCTTATTGCATGGTAGAACACCAGAATACTGGCACGTTGCTATTGTGATACCCGACCATAATTCAAAGGAAATAAGACTTCTTATTACATGAATGTGAAGAATTTATGTGGTATGCCTCGTTTTTTATATTTATAACATTGTCTGGGTGTGAAATACCCGACTTTAATGTCATCGGTGTAAGAATGCTTGTCATTTTTCCGGTAGACAAGAACCGAACTAGCAACTGTTCTACGTATTAAGATATTTTAACGGTTCTTACTTTGTTGTTTTGTTATGTGAGCTCGGCTATCAGGATTAAGGTTATCACTTCATAATTCAAACTAAAATTATTTAGGATTTAAATTTTAGTGTTAAGCCAACAGAATATTATTTATTACTATACAAATTTAAAACTGCTTCTTTTATGAAGACCTTTTGACCGCCTCTGTGTACTGTGGTTAGACCACTTGGTTGGTGGTAGACCTTGTTCTAAGTCCGCCTAGCTACCATCATCTTATCTAAGTATGTCGCCATAGCAACAATGATAACAGCATTGTTGTTAGTTATATATGTCGTAGGATAATTTGATACTTCGAATCTTCGCGGAAATCCTAGGGGTTTTGCGAAAACGCGGATAATTAGACATAGGCGAAAAATTATCAAATCTTACTGGACAAAGTCAGGATTTTTGCGAAAATACTCGTTACTATAGTAAGATTTGATGTGCTCAACACTGATTGGCTACAATTTTGCTGGCTGACTTCTAATTGGTTCCTAGTTTGCCGATGATTAACTTCAAGTATTGTATCATAGAGTTATGAAGGTTTAGAATAGGTGAGAAAGGAAAATCACTAAATTGATTTTTATAAACTTTTTATTGAAAATTTTAGTATGTATGTTGTTTTCTACAGACAATATGAGATCTCAGTCGTAGTAAAAAAAAATGATCCAATTTTAGGGTGTAATCCATAAATTGGATGAAACTGGTTAGGTAAACAATTAGTTTAATAGTGCAACAATGGAATTGATCAGTCTTGTGAATTAAAGTCTTGAGATAAAATCACTCATTCATCAGCCTTCTCTTCTCTTATACAGCTAAACTTAAGATATATTGAGGCAAAATTATTATCACATTCTGGTTCACTTATAGTGAACAAAATAACTACAACAAATTATTATTGAATTAGCAAAAATAGGAAAAAATAGACTTATTCAAAGAATTATTATTCACACCGTTTCTTAGTTCAAGTCCAATTTTATAGTCCACTTTTAACACAATGACAAACAAAACACCGCTAAACCAATCTCGAAAGCATTGTTGTTGTTGAGTGGTTGACTAAGACTTTTATGATATATGACACTATGTACATCCGTGTAGCACTTTTATTTACCACTTTATTTAAGTCCAAGTAGGTACACTATTTACGATAAAAAACAAAACACTTCTGCAATTTAACTCAGACACAAACGTAAACAAATAACGTGCGGCAACAAATGATTGACATTTAAGACGTCAACCAATCAGAGACGATCTCTTATTGAACGCGCTGACCGACCAATCAGCGTTCTTATTTCATAACAGCCAGCGTTTCGTTTCGCAATATTGCTATAATAACGAGTATTTTCGCAAAAATCCTGACTTTGTCCAGTAAGATTTGATAATTTTTCGCCTATGTCTAATTATCCGCGTTTTCGCAAAACCCCTAGGATTTTCGCGAAGATTCGAAGTATCAAATTATCCTACGACATATATAAGATAGCCCGTACCTATGTGGTTGAAGATTCCGGGTGAAGCTCATGGTTCCACCCAGAAAACCAATAGAATTTAATTTCCTTAAGGATCTATCTTAAACTACTTCTTATAATATGGTGTGGAAATATCCTTTAACATTAATGTTGTTCAACCCAATTTGAACTTTCATTCAAACAAATATTATTTAAATGTTATTAATAGGCTCAGTAACTGAAAATTCAATATTCGCGCCAAAAACAGATGACACACTTATTAAGTTCGCTCAAAGGTATAAATATTACTCAGCCAGTTCGCAAAATGTACTCCGCCCAATAATGTTGGATGAATTAAAAAAATGCTCATCTTTTCGCTCCTTGACTGAACTTTAATAGTGTATATAATATAATATGTAAGTAATAATCGCACCAATCAGTCAGCCTAGCCTTTCCCCAACTATATTCGGGTCGGCTTCCAGTCTAACCGGATGCAGCTGAATACTAGTATTTCACATGGAGCGACTCCCTATTTGACCTCCACAACCTAGCTATACGATACCCCTTGGTAAGACTGGTTGTCAGACTTTCGGGCTTCTGACAACCCGTAACGACTGTCAAATATCCACGAATGACAGCCGGGATTAACGGCTTTACGTACTTTCCGAGGCACGAAGGAGTGTTGGTATTTAATGATGGCCACCCACCCATCCTTGGACCAACCCCGGCAAGCATAGCTTAACCTGATGGATCGAACCGTGCGGCTGTTATTACTTAGCCACAATCTCCTGTAATATTCGCACCAAACCTAACAAATTAGTGTGATAAAAGTTAAAAGAGGTTATAGGAAGATATCATAGTGAAGGAGATCGTCTTTGGAAGTACCTTTTGCTACCATGCTAAGCAGATTTACTGTGTTCTGGTTTAAAGGGTATGGGTGCCGGCGTAATTTTATAGGCACATGAGACATTTCGGTTTTGTCGCTTAGATAGCAACGCGTCTGCGCTGCCTCTATATGGCGGTGGCAACTATACTTACGGATCTCGCCCACTAGACGGCCACGACTCCGGCCAGTCGTGGTTCGTGGCCCATAGTTTACCAGCACGCGTAGCATGACCAAATGGTTGACACCATGGGTTTTTTCGACGGAAGAATAGACAAAATGACAGATTTGTCTATTCTTCCATCGACTAAACCCGTCATGGTCGTGGCCGTCTAGTGCGCGAGGTCCCTTAAAATCAGGAGGGCGTCGGTTTGTTTGCCATACAATGACAAAAAATAGGGTAACAAATAATAATGTCAGCCTTTTTTTTCAAATGACTTTTCCCACTCTGGGCGGAGCGAGAGGGCGCGTCAGACTCTTATTGAATAATACCCACCCGTGTTCCTTCAGTTGCCTGTGCAATGCCAGGGGCCACGGTATCCCTTTCGGACTTTCCCGCAACCCCGGCAGGCATCGGTCCCATCGGACCCCTTGACAAAACGTTGGGTCCCCCCTTTGAGGAGTGGCTAGAGTGGCGTCCTGACGTCCTTCCGCCTGACGCAGGTCCTCACCGGACACGGTTGTTTCGGGAGGCTCCTGTCCCGGATAAGGCGGGTGGAATGGCCCGGGTGTCACCATTGTGTGGATCGCCCGGAGGACATGGTGGAGCATACGGTGGAGGTCTGCCCAGCTAGGGTTTATCCGGGTCGACGGCGCGTTGTGTTCCACGCGTGCCTCAAATAGATGTCAGCACAACTGATGGGGTCCGATGCCTGTCAGGGTCGCCGTGGTGACTGCATCTATCATCTACATCCAAAATTTAATTACACCACTCGATAGCTAAAGGATCAAAGAATTCGTCTCAAAGAAAATTTTACTAGTAACGTACACGTAATCACTTAAAACACACGGCCGTGTCCACGACACAGCCACACCCCATTTTTATATTATTTATAGCCATTCATAATCATTGGTATAATATACACTTAATTCAGGCTTCATAATAAAACTGGAATAACTCGAAGCCAGTGGAGAGATGAGATTTAAAACGGTTCTGTGAGATTCTATTCATAATGACAATATATTTATTTTTAAGTTCTTAATTTGTCATGATTTGTCTTGTGTTGACCTTGTCATTTATCCAAAGAAAAGTTTGTGTAAATACATTGGAACAATGATATTTTTTCGTTCAAATAAAATACTTATACATCGGTAGGTACTGAAGAAAAATTCACGAAAATTTGCTTCTATTCTTCGGAGAAGATTGCAAAATATATAATTCATGAGTATTGTCTTTTCAGTAATCAACAGCTTAAGGACTTGGTTCTCCTTAGAATGCGAGCTTGATTTTTTGGAAATCGAATGTAATCAATCTTAAAAATAACTACTTAATATTTAATAAGAAACATCTGTTACAACAATAAACAATAATTACTTATCAATAACTCATTATATTCTTAACGTCAATTCCATTTAATACGTAAACAAAAACCAATATTTTCACAAAAGAAAATAATGACTTTAATAATCGCATCAATGTTTCATTTATTTCTAAATCAAAACGAAAATTGTTTTGTAATTTTCTTCAATCGATTCAGATGAAATACAAAATGGTGTTGGAAAGAAAACTTGATATCTTTCAACAAATAATATGGAAAAGTAATCAAAGGTTTTTTTTACTTTGTATGGAAAATAAATCGAGAAGCAGTAGGAGGCCACGGAAATAGGTCTCTAACTTATATTGAATACGTCGTCAAAGGCTTAAAGGTCTTTTCTTTGATTGTACGTACGCTTATGTACTAAGTAGGTAGGTGGGTTATTATCTACTAGGAATTTCTCCTGTATTGTGGGTGCATTTACAAACATTTAAACTCACATCTTAACTACTGCGCCAACCGTGCCGTCCGTATTCAAAGAGCATATACAAATGACGACGCATACACCTTGGGCAGTCAGGCCTGCTACTATCCTTAACGTCCGATTGGGTAATCTTTTCTCCGCAGGTTTTCTGTATACCAACTGATCATCATCTGCTTAGCCTTTTCCGGACTATGTTGGGGTCGGCTTCCAGTCTAACCGGATGCAGCTGAATACCATAAATGTATAATTTTACAATGATTGTAAGTATGTGAGCACCATGCATCTATCACATAATTAATTTGTGTCATTCCTTCATTTTTCATTATTTTTACCTATCGTGGTATAGTAATCTTATTCTAGGTGCATTGTCTTCACTTATAATTATATAATTGATTAAATATAATTATAATAATATATATATTATATATAATTAAATATAATTATTGATTAATTGAATTATATGATTGATTGACAGATTGATTGATGTGTTTACATGTTGTGTGAGTGAATTCGCAAGGGTATTACATATGCTATTTATATTATGCTACAAGCGAAATAATACTTAATTGTTCAATTTAATAATGGTGTTAGTTTTATTTTTGTATAATTTGGTTATTGTAAGTATATAGCTTAGGTTATTAGTTTAAGTTCTTAACTGTCGCATTAGGGTAACCCCTGTAATGGTAGTTTAAGCTGTTATTAATAAATAAATAAATAAATTTGTGTATACAAGATATAATGATTTTTTTAAAGAGTAACGGTGGAGTTTCTTGCACATTCTTCTCCATACGAAAACTACCTTTTGGAGTGGGCGACTAGAATCACTTATTATTATTTTTTGTAAATTTTTACGTCTTCTTCTTTTCGTGTGGGGTAGTAAACTAACCTGGTGTCAGAGTTTTAAAGCCACCCACGGGTTCTGACTTGGCTTCACATGCCGTCGAGAAATATCTCTCAGGCATGCCGGTTTCCTCACGATGTTTTCCTTCACCGTTTATTGAGCAAGTGATAATTATATAATACGCACATGAATCCGAAAAGTCAAAGGTGCGTGCCTTGGGTTCGAACTCGAGACCTATGACTTGATTTTTACGTTAAAAGTGCCTTTTTTGTGCCTAATTGAAATAAATTATTTGACTTTGACTTTGACTTTGACCACTATTTTACAAGGAGCAACTGCCTATCTGATCTATACAACTCATTTAATGGGTAATACGATACCCCTTGGTAAGACTGGTTGTCAGACTTTCGGGCTTCTGACGACCCGTAACGACTGTCAAAGATCCACGAGTGACAGCTGGGAAACGTGCTTTCGGAGGCACGGTCCTGTATGTAAAGATGGTCACCCAACAACGAACCAACCCCGGCAAGCGTAGTTTAACCAGTACTGTACGTACTGTTTTTGATCGATCGACCCGTGTGGCTGTTATTACTTAGCCACAAGCCCCTCTGTGTAGAGGAGTTTGTGGCTACCAACTATATATAAAAAAAATCTTTTATACATAACATTACACATCACGCCTTGTTTTCCCGAAGGGTTGGGCTGAGGTGTAACTATAGTACACTCACATTCCGCCAGTTATATTTAAGTCCCATGAAATAGGGGGCGAGCCTATTGCCATCAACCGTGCACAAATCCAGACTCCGGGCTGCTACCGAGAAGTTCTAGAAAGAAAAACCCAATGACACTTTGTCCGACTTGGGAATCGAACCCAGGACTTCATGTTCAGCAGTAGCGCTTGATACCACTAAACCAATGGGGCAGTCGTTATCTTTTATAATCAGCTAGATAAGACTTTCTCTAACATAAGCTTTCGTTGCTTACGTTTGTTAAAGCTTGTCAAAGCACACGTTTTGCTTTAGTAGCAAGTTGGGCAAAGTTTTTGTTTAAATTCGTCATAGCTACTGTATCACGTCTCAGAGTCGCGGCTTGGCGCCAAATTGAACGGTTATGTGGACGTGTGATGTTTGTTGTGCAGTAAAAGTTATAAGAGGCAACGATCCTTAAGCGAAGTGTCCACAGGCAAGTAATGAAGTAACATCCAAGTTTTTTGTATGAACAAAATAAAGACGCATGCACTTGCAGCAGTCACAAAAACTGGCAGAAGTCCACTTGCACGAGCGTTTACATGTTGGAAGTCGCTTGCGCAAGTAAATTTCCGCAAACTTTATTGTCAGTGGACACTTTGCTTTATTAGACCAACAGCAACTTAATTAGAAAGAAAAGAGTGAATTTTTTTAAATTTATTGTTTACACAGGTTTTAAGCTAAAAGTAATATGCAAAAATGTAAGTGCAACAGTGCAACAATCACGTACAGGTAAACTCCGAATGCATAAAGAAATTGTACAATTTAAGATATTAATAAAGTAATCTGTTATGTCTAAAAGTCTGAAGGTCTTTTTTTTTTTTTTTTTGGGTGGGAAATCATTAAATGACTCCTCCCGCTCTGGGTGGAGCGGGAGGGCGTGTCAGACTCTTACTGACTAAAACCCACCCGTGTTCCTTCTCTTTCCTGTGCAATGGGGCCACGGTATCCCTTTCGGACTTTCCCGCAACCACCGCAATGGTCCCATCGGACCCCTTCACTCGCTGACATCTCTTTGAGGCGCGCGTGGAACACAACGCGCCGTCGACCCGAGCTTGGTCCTTGCCGGACGGCGAGCTACCCATTACTCACCGTCCGCAAGCCCGCGCCTATGGTGGCCGGGAATCAGCAATTGATTCCCGACGCCCAGGGCGTCTCCTCCTGCGGCGGCTAGGGGCGTGAGGGCGCTAAATTTGCCACTCCCTCACGCGCTCCGCCTCCTCTTTCGCGAGCATTACTGCTTCGCAGAAGGAGGTGACGGCCTCCCATGCCCTCTCGCTCCGTACCATGGCCTGGACCAGGGCCGGACGCGAGAGATCCCCGCCACTGATCGCCTCCACGAGGACACGGCGGTACCCAGCCCAAGCCGGGCATACCTCCACCGTGTGCTCCACCGTGTCCTCCGGGCGATCCACACAGTGATGACACCCGGGCGTTTCCTCCCGCCTTATCCGAAACAAGTACCTCCCGAAACAGCCGTGTCCGGTGAGGACCTGCGTCAGGCGGAAGGTGAGGACGCCGTGGCGCCTCTCCAGACACTCCTCAAAGAGGGGACTTATCGCCGCAATAGTGGCGTGCCCAGCACTGGGTTGCACTCTCCATGACGCCATGAGATCCCGTCGGAAGTCTGAAGGTCTAAATTATTAATATAACAACATAAATAAATTAAGTGAGCAGCTTTGTATTTCTTTTGAGGTCTGTCGCCAGGCTTTTTGATTTCTCTTCCAGATGGTTTTGGGGCTGTTTTTTTTCGTTACTGGGTTAAATTTGTTTACTAATGAAATTCGTAAACACAATATCGAAATAGCTATGCGATAAAAATAATCTCGCTGCCTTACAGTAATTGCATATGATTAGTAACATCTGCCATTTTACCCTTGGTATTAAGCAAAATTAACATTATATCCTGAAAAAAAATATTCATGTATTTATTTGAAACGATTTTCCATAACGAAGAATAATTATTTTTAATGAAAATTGAATATTATTTAAGAGTAATGCATTACTTATTGAAGACAGTTATTTTTAGTAAACTATGACTAAAATGTATATGGATATTGTGTCTGCTATTTAACCTCCTTCATAATCCTAAAACTCCTTCCTATCTACGGGAGCGCTTTTCCTATGACCGTCCTTCTGATGTGCCTTGCAGGTCGCATCTTAGAAACCTGCTTAAGTGCCCTACCCACTCCACTGACTTCTACTCCTACTCCTTCACCGTGCACGCGGTGCGGTTGTGGAATTCACTTCCGCCTGACATTAGGGACTGCCAAACTGTTGCAGTATTTAAAAGAACACTATCTTTCCACTTCGTCATAGTTGTGTAGGTATTTATGTTGTATTTTATTTATTTTAGAAGTATGTATGTATGTATGTATGTTCGTAAGTATATTGTCATATAATTTGTTTTATTTTATTGAGTGAATTGTTTTGATTTTATGTATTTTTCTTTCTCTCTACTCTTACACACGGTTTCTATGTATTTGATCAAAAACCGTTGAAAAAATGGATGAAAAATACAGATTACGAAACAGTTACAGTTATCAGTTCTGTATGGGTTTCATAATAAAATAGTGAGAAATTTAGATTTAAACGCAAGTGGTGTGAAAAGGGTTGGAACCTCGTCTCCCCCGGCTTCCTGTTACACACTTCCCTTTTCACGAAATCACTCCCACAGCTTGCAGGAAAGCAAGAAGAAAGATGTTACACATCAAAAACATACTATACCCATAACTTTGTAGTTACCTGCAGCTTGTTTTTTTTTTTTTTTTTTTTTTTTTTTAATTATAGCAATTAATTAGTACCCTGTAAACGATGTACTCAATGGCGAATATGACGTATCTTTGTAACGTAATAACTGATTTTCAATTTGATGATGTATAAACAATAGCTAGTATAATATTTATTTCTCGCCTCAAGTATCTGCCTTGTAGCACGCAAGGTGCGCCACCCCAGTGTACCTAAAATGGGCCATGTCACAGAACACTTGGCTTAACAGTGCGCGCCATGAAAAGTGTACGCGTTTATTTGGCACGCCATTTGAAACCGTCGGTATTAAGTGTACGTACCCACTTTATTTCAAAGTTATAATACAGAACGTTTTAAAACAAAGTAAATGTGGAGGATTTATCTGCAAGTTTAAAATTAAAGTCTAAAACATATTCTTGTCATAATTCAAACTGAGGTTACACTGAGCTTAACTTTGAAAGTACTTATTTAATTTTCTGGTCTTGATTAACATCTACATACGTTCGTGTGGAAATATAAAAAAAATACCATGATATTTTATTTGAAATCCTGACAGAAATTACTTTAAAAATAGTGCAGAATACCCTATGTAGGTACAAGCAAGTAATTAAAATGTTAAGCACTGAAGCTTAATTTTTACTTGTTTACGTATTGCCAACATTTTAAATGAAAATGAATAACAGTTCGGAAAGGTGACAAGCACCTGCTTTAGTATTAAAGGAATGTATTTCAAAATTGATTAACGTTTTCACTCTTTGACCGTACCTAACTCTTTGTACCTTTCAATTTAATCGGATCGCGGTTTTGTCAGTTCAAGTGGTTGCATCAAACGAAAGTCTCACGAATAGTATACCACTCACAGAAAGTACATGGAGAGAAACAGAAGTTTGAAGAGTTTGGCAAACATCGTATAGCTTGACCGTTTCGGTCATGTTTGAGTGTACGTCACACATGCTGCAAAATGTACGGACGCTTTCGAAACTCGTTGGAGCGTAGTTTGACAATGAAACATAACATCACGGCTGTAATCCCAAAGGGACTGGCAGAGGTTTATAGTTTGGCTACATTTCGATTATTACGATTTTAGTCTTTTTGTAAAAGGGGTCGAGTCTTGACATAATAATAAAATAAATTCATATGTAGATTCCATTAATTTGGACTTACCAAATCAAAAGAATACAAAGTCATGCGAACGAAGCCGCGAGCTCAACTAATCTACACTACCATTATAAAGAAAACAGATTCGTATCTTTGTATTTTTGTTAGTAATGAATACACTCAAAAATTACTGGACTGATTTAAATAATCCTATCAGGCGCGCGCGTTCATGGCGCGTTAGACGCTCGTCAAACGCAACAAGCTCTCCACATTTTTTTGTAACTTTTGAACCCTCAACATGATCAGTATATCTGTGTTTTTTTGTATGTTTATTACTAATGCATAGAAAACGATATGAAAAAATAGTAAAAGGGAAATGACTACGAAGATATCGTGTTCGCCCGGGAGGGGCGTGCCTCATACGCGTAGTTGACGCGCATATTATACGCGCACTTGGACGGCAGCGCTTGATGTAATTCGTAACATAGAAATTCATTAAAAAAAAATGAGCGTCCAAAGCTCAGCGATTAGCCAAATTTTGACGCGCCACTTGCAGAGCGTGCATATGCTATCGTTCTCTTTTTACTTATTGATTTTAGCAGTATAATGATAAATTACACACATCAACACGGTCTAGGGATATTTCATACTCAATTAAATAACTCGAAAAGTACTGGCCGCATTGGAATCTTTTATACACCGATTTGTTTGTAATTTATCTCAGACTAATTCCAAATTAAAATTTTTGAAAATTCTTTTGTTTCGGTGGCATAAAAATGTCTTGATGTATAGGAGAGGGAATTTTCATTTGTGCGAAATTTATAAAACAATACGAATTACGTTTAGTTACAGTTTTTTTTCATTTTTAAACGAAAGATAAAGTTAAAATTGAGGTATTGTAGCCATGCAACGCCGACATTTGACGAGGGCGGAGATGTTACGAGCTGTGGGAATGCTGGAAGCTGGATCTGTTCAGCGTAATGTTGCTGAGGCCATAGGGACCCATCAAAATGTAATTTCAAGATTGTGGACACGCTATCGTGCCACAGGTGAAGTAGCGGAGAGGCACCGGGGGCCAAGTCACATCACTACCCCCAGACAAGACCGATTTTTGCAAATTACTGCGCGAGCTCAACCAAATGCAACGGCGACTCAATTGGTCCAAAGGCTGCGAGTGGAACACCAAGTGCTTGTGAGTGACCAAACTGTAAGAAGGCGACTGCATGAAAGCAATCTACGCTCTCGTAGACCACTCCGGGTCCCACCTTTACGGAGAGGCAATCGTGGACGACGATTAGAATGGGTTCGGAACCACGTGGACTGGGGCCGTGAGCAATGGTCCAATGTGCTGTTCACGGATGAATCCAGGTTCGGCTTCCATCCAGATTCACGAAGGACGCGTGTTTGGCGAGTTCCTGGACGATGGAGCCGTCTCCAGAACCCTCAGGAAGTTCACCCATACCAAGGAGGAACAATTATGGTTTGGGCAGGAATTCGTCTTGGAGGACGGACGGATCTCGTTTGGGTGCGGGGCAATATGACGGCAGAACGATACGTCCAACAGGTGCTGGGGCCCGTAATCTTGCCCCACAGAACACAAATGGGGCAAGATTTCCTGCTCATGCACGACAATGCCCGGGCACACACGGCGAGAACGGTAGCAGCTTGGTTACATACACATAATGTTAGGGCCTTAGACTGGCCTGCTCAATCGCCAGATCTAAATCCCATTGAGCATGCGTGGGATATGCTGCAAAGAAGAGCTCTGAAGGAAGTTCCTGAAAATCTGGCTACAGAAGATCAACTTTTTGCGCACCTCAGAAGGACATGGGACAATATTCCGCAGCAAGACATTGACAACCTTGTTCTGAGCATGCCGAATCGTTGCTGATGTGTTATGAACATCATGGGCGCTTTCTCAGACTACTAAATTCAAGTTTATAAACACAAATTAAATGATTTTTCTATTTTTTTCAGTTTTTACTCACAAATTAAAAGTTAATTCATATACGGTTTCCGTCTATGCTTCATTTTTTTCCATAAAATCCTGAAATTTTAATCTAAGTACCTTAACCATTATTAAAAAATGGTAGAATATTAAATAACGTATCTTTTAAATATATACATGTCATATAAATAATTAACACATTGATAGTAATTCGCTTTTTTAAAAATATCCCTAGACCGTGTTGATGTGTGTATTTGAAATCGAAATTGTTTTGAAATTGGCCAGTATTTTCATAAATTTTGCTAAAAGAATAAACAACAAAAATATAGAGTAGGTACATAGATAAATCTAAATTTAATTTATTTGAATGCATTCCAAGTTTCGTAAAAAAAGGTTCAAATGAAAATGTTTTATGTTACAGCATGAAAAATATTATTTTAGGTTTTAGATTATGGGATTATAAAATATTTTAGTTTGCAAAATATGTTTGCATAGAACAGATTTTACGAACCAATACCAATTTTTTGGCAAATTTAGGTTTTATTACAAACTCGCTATGAACATTGCATTGCCAACATCAAATTTTTACTATTTTTTAATAATCGTGCTTAAAATGTGGCACACGATTTACGAAAATTCTTGTTTATTGTTATGGTTTCATGCCATATAGTGTCAATAGGTGTCTATTAAAAATCTTCAAGACAAGTTGACAAACTGCATACAAAAGTGTATAAAAAACACACATACTTAATTTACATAAAAAACAAAGAACTCTCCGAACACGTCTAAAATTGCGCTATTATAACCCGATTTTTATAACTGTTCACCTGTCAACGTAAAAATATAAGAGTATGTGGTTTAAATAATAACAATAACAACTTTACGAATAATAATACGTAGAACGTCAAAATAATATTTTGACGTTCAAAAGTGCCTTTTTTGTGCCTAATTGAAATAAATTATTTGACTTTGACTTTGACTTTGAATATGACAGAACTGTGGAGACGACACGAGTTACGTATTGCGTATTAAGAGGCGTCGGGGCACTGAAGAGGTAACCGGGCCGGAGAATTCAATAGTAGCAACGACTACGACTTACGACTTGGATAGCTCCAAGCGCACAGGTATAAAAATCGAGTTATACTAAGAGACCCTTTAGTTTCGAGGTATTTTGATACTTTTACAACAATTCAAGAGTGTACCTATATGACATTACATTAAAGATTTAATGTTGACATTTTGGATATATTCCATTATTTTTGTACCTGCTTATATTTTATTTATTTATTTATTTATTTATGTACACACAAAACACTTAACAGGACACAATATTAACATAAAAGAGCACAAAGGTACTGCTTATTTCTTACAAAATTTCTTCCAGCAGACCTGCGAGAGGAAAGTAGGATTGGATATGTAGACACAGTGTGTAGAAAAGTCGAAACAAGAAAATTTAAATTAAAACTCAAAACAAAACTATTCTATATAAAATAAACATACATACAAATACATACACACATATATAAAAAAAAAAAATACTAGTATTAGTAAATATTTATCTATAATATACATACATATATATGTAGAATATTACTGTAGAATTTTATTGTTTACATTCTAAAAATATTTAATTAATTTGGTACTTTTTTGACATTTAATTAATTTTCAGGGGAATATTATATTGATTTACCCAACACTAGCTCTTTTTATATTTTTTATTTGATATTGTGAAATGAATAATAAAATAACTGAAATTTATACTAACATTTGTACGCCTAATGGCAAAAAGCATAGAGAACTTACAAAAATGTAACATCTCACACACCTGAATATCTGTAATCTATGTGATATACTCAGGTGTATAAGAGTAGTGTGTATCAGAGTATTTATTTAAATACTCTGAACTCTACGGGATGCATTTGCTTAAAATCGAGCTATTTGTCTACAGCTTCTAGCTGTTTAGTCGTTACTCTTAGTTTTCTCATCAAAATTACAAAATAAAAGTTTACCTCACGTAACTTAAAAAACTATCTCTAAAGGCAGACATACCAAACCTAAGCTAAATACATAAACTCGACACTTTTTAAATGTTTTTTTTTGCGTTTGTTACATCTCTAAAGACATCTTACCGCTGAGGCGGTTGAGGCGGGTGTGCAAACACTTGTATCAAGACAGCTCAACAAATATTGAAACAGTGAATGAATTTTTGCTATTTACTCCATACTTCGCTATAATTACTCTTTATTTTTGTTAAGAATATTCTGTTTGTTTACAAAATACGATTCGGTTTATGTGTATAAATAAACTAGGTTTATCTTAAGTTAGTTAACGCTGATGGTGATCTGCTGGTTTCAATTCCTGGACTAATGGAAACATTTTCATCCTGTTTAAATATTCTTTGAAGTGGTCTCCCATGAATTTCCAGCTGAGATGTTACCAGGATCTCCTTTACAATCATCTGCACTCGGTGAATATTGTCTGCACTTCGAGCAGATTTGGTCTCCCTGTTCGTGGTAGACCGGAGACTGAACCTCTCTGCTGAAAACATGTCACTAACCGTCGGTTCTGAGGCAGAGATACGTACATGGAAATGGCGACAGTAATTATGCTCGCTGGGTTTGTATAATCGACCGATGAAATTAAAAAAAAAAACTATTATTTTGGTACGTTGGATAGCGGTGAAATTATCCATGAGAAATCTCCAAAATGTATTTTATAATTTGTTGTAACAAAATAGTAGTAAATGACAGTGCATTTTTTTTTCGCCTCACTTTGTATAATCTAGCAGGAGATCTTATTACCTATTTTATAGAATTTATGAAGTACGTTAAAATTCTCGTTCTCGAGGTTTAAAAGATTCAGATTTTTTCATTTTATTTTGGAAGTATATAGAGTGCCGCTGGCGGCACTTTATCCGTATCGGATAAAGTGCCGCAATCTGTGGCATAGTAGCACTGCCTTGGCCCGGCTAAAGTGCCGTAAGCATTGCATTGTCATTGTCACTTGTTTGATTGTTGAGGTTAGCTGGCCGCTATTTGTATTGACTGAACGTATTTGTTTTAGATCATTTATAATGTTGGTAATAAAAAAATAAAAAATAATATAAGTATATATATATATTTTTTTTATATATATATATATATTAGAAGTCACTACATTGACTGAATTTACGAAAAATGAAGTAGCAAATGAAAATGGCTGAAAGTTTAGATAGGTTAGGTTAGAACTGTGACCACACAACGCACGAGCCGAGCGAGCGTAGCGGCAGTGGCCGGCGAGTGCCAGTGTCAATTTAGGCACAAGAGAATGTACACTAGTATGCCGTTAACGGCACTTTATTCGATTAGGATAGAGTGCCGCTAACGGCACTCTATACACTGCCTTTTATTTTCGAGGTTTTTGAGAGTTGACAGAAAGGAATAAATTGATCTTTATAATCTAATATGATCTTCTGCTTAGGATGTAGGTATTGACAATAAGAATAAAATATGGAGACATCATAATGAATTTTAAGTCAAACATTTTTTTACATTTCACTTCCTAGATGTTGTCTTAATAGCGTTCATCCAAAAAGTTGGCAAAGTCGCAAATAACAGCTGTCAAATTACTGTTATAATTATAAAATGGAAATAAGAAATATGGCTAACTAGTGAACTAGAATATTAGTAAGTTCTGAGTTGAGCTCCATGATTACTGAAAATGCTTGCACTGACTGGACAGGTCCACTCAAATCTGTGTAGTTCTTTTTTTTAAACGCCATTTCAGACACTAATCTACATGGTCCTCATATGGCCTGACCAAGATTATGTCTGGACTTTATAAGAAACTGTGACCTCAGAGTTTGTTTCGGTCTTTCTTCAAAGAGTAGTCAGATAGGAAATGCCGAACTCATCTAGCAAATTTTTAATTTTGTTTTAATATGACGTGTAAAAGTCACCGGATCACTGCAGTCGCTCTATCGGTTGAAAAACCGTCTCCCATCACACATAAAAGCAATGCTTGTATACTATACTCGACAAACCCACTTCTCCTTCTTCCCTGACTTCCCATATCCAATACCTATGCTCTTCATAAAGCAATGCACCGACCTGGATTTTTTCACTCTTCTTTCTTTGTCCAGGCGAATCTCGGGGGATCTTTGGAATGCGCTTCCTCTGAACATCAGGATGGCAACCAATTGGTTATATTTCAAGTTGAAGGCACGTGAACATACACGTGAAAAGTTGTCAGAATCTTTGCAGCGCTGATTTGCTGGATTCGTTTTCTCCCCTACCTATCGTTATTTCCCCTGACAAAGTTTATTCGGTTTATATGTATGTATCTATGTATTAGTAGGTATTACTTTTCAAGTTATCTATCACTTATGTTGCACCTGCCATGTTTTGTGTCTGCACCACCCTTTTTTTTTCTCTGTCACTTTTGTTGCACCTGCCATGTTTTGTCTCTGCACCACCCTAAGATTGACTAGTAGAAAATGCCTCAGGCATTAAGTCCGCCTTTGTACAGTATTTTTTTAACTGTGCATAAAGTTTTAATAAATAAATAAAAGTGATTCCAATGTTCTATTTACAGAATAAACAATTTCATTTCAATTGTAATTATAACACTGAATTTGATGTTGTAAGCGTTTTAGGTGTAATAAAGGCATTTGGAAAGTTTCCAAATACTTTTTAAATCTAAAACTAAATATTCGGTGTCACGACATTAATTATTGCATTTCATAATCAAGATCTTAGTTCACTAGTTATCCATTATATTTCTCATTTCCATACAGTAATATTGCCAAATTAATAAAAACAGCGAAATATTTGACAGCTATTTGAAACTTTCTGTATAAACGCTCTTAAGTAGCGAACTTTAAGTACATGAGTAGTTAAACGGAACAGAGGCAAAGCTTCTTAAGAAAGTGCAAAATTGTTACCTATTTTGGTAGGGTTGTCACTGTCACAAATAAGTAAAAATAAATTAAACACAACATTTGTGAAATAGTTTTATTATTCAGTAGGTATGATAGAAAACTTAACAAATTACTTACTTTAATTATATTCAATTTAAAATTTTTGTTTTTTAATAATTTATTGTTTCTTTTAATTGTGTGGTAAATTCTAAATTTAACATATAGTTTTTCAAGTCAACATTGACAAATTTTATGTCAAGATCGAAATATTTGGTATAATTAAAAAACCGGATTGTACGTTACCATCATTAAAATCCTTGTAATGACTGAGTAGAGAATCTTTGCCCAAATTTAATTTTATAGGTTGTTCAGATCGGTTCCCTATCCATTTGCATAACATTTTAAGACCTAATATAACTTAGCATATTTTGGTTTGGCATAATTATATTTTCGCATAATATAATTACGAATAACAGCTTACGCATAATTTTTTAAGCATAGTTTCTTTAACCATAATAATGATTAAGCATAATATTCTAAAGCTTAACTTTCTTAAGCATAATATCCTAAAGCATAAATTTACTTACGCATAATTATATTAAAACATATTTTTATTGAACAATTTTGTGGGTTTTTTTTTTCGCTGTAGGAAGCATGAAGCAAGCAAGCAAGCATGCAAGCAAGCATGCAAGCAAGCATGCAGCAAACAAGCAAGCATGCAGCATGCAAGCAAGCATGCAGCATGCTGCATTCAAGCGAGCATGCAGCAGGCAGGGTTTCTGTCACGGCTCCGGCGCTGCGGGCCTCCGGCGGCCCCACGCGTGCTAATCGTCACAGACGGCTTTCGCTCACCACCGCAGCTTCGGCTTGTTGGCCGGCTTCGCCGGCCAGCCTCAGACGCGGCGGTTCGCTCGCAGCCGCCTGCTTCTCAGCCCGCGGGCCGCCTTGCACCTACGCGCCTACGCGATTTTAAATTACACTCTAGGGGTAGGACAAACAAGACTACGTGGAGTCGGTTTTGCAGCAATTCGGTTCTGTCACTAACTTTTGTTGCACAGTATATTAAATTTTTAACCAGCAATATTTTTTAATTGTCACAAAAACTATAGCAAATTGGTTTGATCAGAATTATGTATGGGGCACTACAAGTTCACCACCACCATTTCCACCCAAAGTCTGGAGTACGTATCTACTAGAAAAGGAAAATATATATATAATTATTATGCTAATAGTCATTAGGCCTACTAACGTTATGCGAATAAAATTTATGCCTAAAAAAATTATGCCGAAGTATTATTATGCCAAAACAAATTGTGCCAAAATCGTTATGCCGAAGTATATTAGGACAAAGAACATTATGCGAAAAGAAGGGATCCCGTTCAGATCGCTTACCTCACCTCACCTCAACTCTACGCTGATTGCAAAGTACTTTCAGTGCGTGCGTTCCAGCTTTTTCTACTGCAGTCAACTGTTAGAAAACACGCTAGCGTTCCCCCATCTGATCCTAAAAAAAGGAAGAAACTACACTTAAGTACCCTTCACAAAACCTCCTTCGCTCACCACCAATACTACTCATTAAGTACATATATCTACACACAAATTCACAAAAAATTAAACTTTGTCGATCTAAATAACTATGAAATAAAATCAAAATTAACTGAATTGCTATTAGAACTGGACTATCTACAAACAGAATCCTTACTTAAGTACGTCGCCTAGCTACCTAGATATCCCAAATCACACACAACGCACCCACACACACACATACACGATCACACACATACACGATCACCCACTCACTCACACACACACGAACGCACACACACACAAATAGTATAAAATATACACTTAAATTAGTTTTAATATTAGTAATAAGTAATTGTTATTATCCTCAATCGCTCGGGTAAATCGACACAGTCTACGATTATAATAAGCACCACATTTTAAGCTGAATCTCTGTCTCTCAAGATACAGGTTGCCTAGTTTGAGAGGCAGGGTTTTCCATATTGTGTACAGATTTTAGCTCTTAGATTTGTATTGCATTGTGTTACTACCAAAGCTGTCTTATAACTGTCTTTATTGTTACCTGTTAAATCTGTATTTTCTATGAAATAAAAGTTTTATTTTATTTTTTTATTTTATTTGTTGTGTTGTTCGAGACATTTTCTGTACAAATAGCCTGATACATATAATACTAAACCATTTTTTTCCGGTAAATCAAACCGATAGTCACTTGTCACTCAAGAGCAATAACTTCGTCTGGTTGTGGATCTAGCGAAACTTGCGAGGGGGTATTAAAAATTCGACATTCCTCTGGTTTCTTATGTAAGCTATCGAAATCTTGATCGTAATTAATTTTTTGAGGTTTCCTTAGGATATTGGTTATAAATATCTTTTTAAAAGCATTACGAAGTTTTTGACATGTTGGTTCCTGGTTACCACCCGCCTGTCTAACTTTCCCGAAGAAATTTTCGATTATGTCTTGATTAAGGCTTCTCGTTAATATAAATTTAATTCCTTCTGATTTTAAATCTTCAAATAGTTGTAATAAAGATTTTATGGACACTTGAAATCTGTTGATATAATTCATAATATTCGTAACATCCTTCTGCTCATCGATTCTTATTAAGTTTAGGTTCTTAAAAAATGACAATATTTCCTGTAAGAAGTCAATTTGATAATTATCTCCGCGGAAAGCTATTGTAAATTTATTAGGAGATCGCAATGTACTCGAGTTTAATATATCAAATAGGTTATTAACTTTATTTATAAAAACAGTGGTATCTCTTGCGGCAACGTCAATAAGATTTAAGTCTACGTGTGTAGTTGATGCAACAGTTCGACTTATGAGTCCTATTACATTTTTGACGCAAATTCATGATTTTTGACGTTGTACTTTTCAGCAGCAGTAAGATATTTGAATTATTTGATTATGAATAACGATAGTGCCATTCTCTTTATTGTAAGTTGGAGTTACACATTTTCATTTTTCTTTTCGTGTAATTTACTATAAATATTTTACGAACACAGTTTGCAAGAAAAACCGTTGGCGATGGAACTTTGACGCTCAAATTCACATCGTTACATTCAATTCTTATAAATGTTAAAATTACTAAAAGATACTTTGAATGTTTTACTTGTTTATTTGAGTTCTAGAATTTCTTTAAATTCTTTGTATTTTCAGGGAAAATTCGTAAAGAAAACCAATAAATGTCTTGATTTTCATGTCAATTATATTCCAAATAAACACAATTAAATCAAATAAACTAACATGATATAAAACTTCGATCTACAGTGAATACGTTTCATTAGTTTTTGTTTCTCAATATAATAAGACAAAATTACAATAAATTAAATTAAAGTACTATATATTCCGCGTCAATTCAGCAAATTACACGAAAATAATGTGTAACTCCAACTTACAAGAAAAAGAATGACACTATAGTTATTATAATCAAATTATTAAAATATCTTACTGCTGCTGAAAATTACATGGTCAAAAATCATGAATTTCCGTAAAAAAATGTAATAGGACTGAGTCTAGAGACCTGAGTAGCTAGTTTCACTTGCATTTTCTGGAAATTATTGGGGTTGATGTGAATATCAGTCAGTTTGGATGCTAATCTTATTTGTCGACATTTATCTTGGTGATACAAAATCTTTAATATGTGACCATTTCACAACTTTATTATTAAATATGAAATTAATTGTTTTAAAGTTGTTACTTACACTTGTCATAAGATGCGGGACAACAAAAATTAAAAAAAAATTGTGTCCATTTACTTCGAAATACGTATTATCTCTGCTCACGGAACGCAACTTTGATGCTTTTATAAAATCTGAACCTAAATCTGATGATACGCGTATATCCAGGTCAATATTTAGTAATGATATATTAATTTCGTCAATCCATTCATTTACTTCTGGATAATTTTTACATTGAGACAGAAATGAATGAGCTTATTGGTACAGGCGGGCGGTAACTAACAGGAACCAACATGTCAACAACTTCGTTATGCCTTCAAAAAGATATTTATAACCAATATTCTAAAGAAACCTCGAAATACTAATTGCGATCAAGATTTCGATAGCTCACTTATGAAACCAAAAGACTGTTGAATTTTTAATGCCCCATCACAAGTTTCGCTAGATCCACAACTGGACGAAGTTATTGCTCCTGAGTTAACAGTAGAAGCAAGTGACTATCAGTTTGATTTACCGGAAAAAATGGTTTAGGTACTTACCTATATTTTAAAGATTACTTATGTACCTATTTTTTAAATATTTATTTAATTTAAAGACAGACCGACTAGCGGTGTGAAATAAGAACGACGTAAGTTGTGTGGCTATGCCTAAAAGTATATGATATTCTTCAGGTTACAAGCTAGTTAGATCGTGTGCTGAAAACATAATAAAATTAATTTGATACGATAGAAAAAAATCTGAACGGTACCTCAAAAATATTATTTTAACGATTAAAAACCATATTAATATACTCGCAATCATTCTGGTTTTTTGTCAGATTATGCTACAAACAACAAACAACCTAATAAGACAATTTTGTTTTAATTTTTTTGTCCAATCGATAGCTTTTGTAAATAGATAATTGCGTCATATTTTGGAATAAATTACCAGTGTTGGGTGGGTCATCGCGCTTCTCTTTCTTTTCGATGCAGTTCCAACAGTGACCACGCTTTAGCTATTGTCCGCCTCTTAAACTTAAATAATTATAATAAAGAAATTTCAATGATATGTAAAGTTTAAAAATCATGCGAAGCAGGGACGGGTCGGCCTGTTTGATGGACAGGGCCGTCATCTACCCCGATTACCAGGGAGAATGGAACAGACCGTGAGAGATGTCGTGCGGTGTCCCACAGGGATTGGTCCTGGGGCCGCATCTGTGGGGCATTGGATACGACTGGGTGCTGCGCGTCGACCTCCCTAGCGGCGTCAGCGTCATTTTTTACGCTGACGACACGTTGGTCCTGGCGCACACTGGTTCTGGCGCCACCTGGTGCGACCTCCCCGGTCGCACCAGGTGGCGGCCGAACTAGTGACACACGGGGTTACGAAAATCGTGGATAGAATCCGGCGATTGGGACTCGAGGTGGCAAGTCCGAGACCATGTGTTTTCATGGTCCTTGGAACGCGCCACCGTCGGGTTCCCAAATAACGGTAGGAGGGGTTCACATCAGCGTCGAGTCGATGATGAAAAACCTAGGACTCGTCCTCGACAGCCGGTGGAACTTCGTGAAGCATTTCAGACGTTTGGCTCTGAGACTGTAGCGGGCCGGTGCTGCCTTGAAGCGGATCCTGCCCAATCTATCCAAACGCCTCCTGCCGGAGGCTCTATGGCGGGGTCATAGGGTCCATGGCCCTTTACGGGGCACCGGTGTCAGTGCGTTCATTGAGGCGGTGGCCAGCCCGCTGGTTGAACGCGTCCCAGAGGATCATGGCCACCCGGCTGGTTCGGGAATACGGCACGGTGTCCGGTGAGGTGGCGAGCCTCCTTGCCAGATTACCGCCATGGCATCTGGAGGCAAAAGTCCTCGCGCACATTTGGGAGTGGCGCGAGGAGGCGAAACGCCAGGGCTTGACTCCGATGCTGCGAGGTTTTAGTCAGTAACAGTCTGACACGCCCTCCCACTCCGCCAAGAGCGGTAGAAGTTATTTGATAAAATCCATCCTAAAAAAAAAATTGCAGGGATGGATCGCTAGAATAGCATAAAGCACAAATAGATGTGTAACCTGTATTATATAAAAAAATATTATAGTTTTATAATGAAAGTTGAAAATAGCGTGAGCGTAGCATAGCATTACAATTTTCAACTTCAATCACCAAAAATCTCTTTTATATTTGTTCAAATTTACATATTGTAGCATTCCATATTATGTCTACACCCTTTTCTCTGGCTTTGAAAGTTTATCTAAGCAATTACTTTTCCTAACTGAAATCTGTTTTAGAAACTCAACCCACGGAACGTTTAAATATAAAAATAATTATCCTTTCGGGTTTCATAGGAATTATGTTGTGTTTGTGTTGGGGAAGCGAATGAACGTATGGGTTACGTTTTGAATAATTGTTGATTTAAATTAATAAGTTAGACTCCAGTTTTGATGATACCAGCATTCGTAGAAATTGAAGAAACAAAAGACAAAGTTATAGACTGCAGCCAGTCTTTTTTTTAAATTTCATCGTGAAATCTTTGATGACTCGATCTGTCATTCCGGTTGATGTTGTTGATAGCTCACTCCAAGCTCACTTCACCAAACTTTTGAGGGCCACACAATGAGATTAATACATTTGACACAGATTGACACTATTGCAACTGACTTTATTTAAGTTTTTTTATTATTTTTATTAACTGTTTATTTATTTACCTTCCTTGGATCAAAGTTTATCATTTGTGACATCGAGTTACAGCTTTATATGTAAACGGGCACGCCCTTTATGCCTGGAGGCTTTTAAAATTCTGTTTACGTTTTTAGTTTTTATTTTCGCTTGAGTATTGATTTCGATGTTTTTGTTGGTATTTTGGCGTGTGCTAGCTGTCATATGGCAAATAATTTGATTTAATGTTTTATTTTGCATACTATTGTATAGAATCAAGTTTTTCTAACTGAACAGACAGCCGTGCTGCTGGGGAGTTTGTTGCGCCACTTCTTCTTCCCAGCTAAAGCACTAGGAAGTGGTGAAGGGCCTGTTTTATGTAATTTTGACGTTCAAAAAGCCAAAAGTGAAAAGTTAGTGATTTTCAGCCTAGTTTGAATAAATGACTTTTAATTTAACCGCCTCGTTGGTCTAGTGGTCGCTAGCGCTACTGCTGAACATGAGGTCCTGGGTTCGATTCCCAGGTCAGGCAAAGTGGTATTGGGTTTTTCCATCAGAAATTTCTTAGTAGTCTGGATTTGTGCCCGGTTGATGGCAATAGGCTCGCCCTTTATTACATGGGACTTAAACATAACTGGCGAAATGTGGGTGCTTCGAGGATGGGCGTGATGTTATGTATGTATATTATGTTATGTTAATTTGATTGATTGGATTTTCATGGTGAGATTTATACAGAAAAGATTGGCAGAAATGCTTTTAGGGCGAAGAAAAGAAATGTTACTTTGTAAGGAATAGGTATTGTATGTTCTTCGTAGAGCAGACATAGAACGTTATGCTTCGCGTGCTGAGTATATTAAATGGTAAAATTCGTACCAAAAATAAAACTTTTATAAGAACCTAAAAACATTCAGTCCTACCATCAATTCTGCCAAGGTAGCGTTGTAATTTCCAACAGATAAAAATAACCTAAAGATAAAACTTGTACCTATTAATCAATATTATCAATTTGATTCCAAGAAGATACCTCGTTCGAGAAAGTTTCATGTACTTATCTTTCCCAAACTCTTGATATTTTAATTACACACTCCTGTTATCACACACTTCTGATTAATATGAAGACTTTATAGAATAAGTAATATTAAACTCATGTTCCATAATGGTTTTAAGTACCTATCTGATGAAAATTCACTCCATTTTTTATGGTACCATATCCAGCGGGTGCAAAACAAAACCCTATTACTAGTCCTCCACTGTCCGTCTGTCTATCAGCGGGTTGTATCTCATGAACCGTAATAGGTATACAGATGAAATTTCACAGATTTTGTATTTCTATTGTTGCTATAACAACAAATAATAAAAATATAATAAAGTTAAAAATTAAAGGAAACCCATAGCCCATATAAGAAACATGTTTTTTTCGGCGTTTTTTTTTTGTTAACTATTGTACGGAGGTACAGAACCCTTTGTGTGCGAGTCCGACTCGCACTTGAGTAAATCTGTGGGGTAGCCCTTAGAGTAAACGAAAACAAATAGTTGGGAATGCAATTCGCGCCGACTAAAAATATTTCAAAAAAACAATTCCAATGAAACCCGTTTAAAAAGGAACAATAACAAATAAAACTATTTTCCCGTCATATATAGTTAACAAAACCAATATAGTAACTTAAACAAACTGTTTGAGTTTACTCGCGGAAGCCAGTGATTTTGCACAAAAAAAATTGGTACACTAAAAAAGTTTAGGTATAATTTTTTTATTGAAACCGAAATATCCAGCTCGGCTACGATTTCACGGGAGGTGTTAACAGCAGTAGCGTAACGAGTTGTGGAACAAAATTTTTACATTATTATGAGATTTTTAAGAGGTGGGCACCAAAAAAACTTACTGTATTTAGGCTGCGAGTAGCCACAGAGTGATTTAAAAAATCACGAAGTTAACTTCAGTCACGAAGATTTTTACAGATAAAAGCAATAGTGCAACGACGTGGCAATCGAACTACATACTTACTTAATGTGTTCATCTATTTTTTTACTGTTTGTTTATTTGTTTGAACGCGGTAATCTTTGGCACTACCACACAGATAAAATTAAACCATTTTTGCGTTTGATAGCCCAATTCTTGAGGAATATTATAGGCTATTTGTAAGGATTACCATGAGGAGTCGAGCAAAAAGAAAAAAGTAAAAATACCCTAAAATGTATAAAGATATCACGGGGGCGAAGCCACTGGTGGAAGAAAGTTAGAACTGTAACGTCAACGTCAGAAAGAGGATCCTCTTTAAACGAACCTTAAAAATCTTTACACGAGTGTGATAAACGCATAGAATATGATTTATTGTACACCAAAATGAGAAAGAGATAAGTACACGGTGAATAAAATATCATTTTACCTATACAAAAATGTTCAAAGTCAACAAAAGTTTGCACCCATCTAAGAAATCTTTCATCTGCAACTACCTAATATAATGCAATATTGTGTCTTGTGCTGCCATCTGGTGGCCAATGGCGAGCTCACAAGTTTACAACATGAGTTGGAAGCCGCCCAAATTAAATTAGACCCGACAGTAACAAGTTCTTAGACAAAGGAGTTTATGGAATAGAAACTATGTTATTAACATTTTTATTTATCTTTTTATATAGTTTGACTTATCAATAGTACTTTTTTACGAGCGTGAGTTGAGAAGCGACAGCACATACGTTGTATCCCTATGTATTCTGTGGACAGCACAATCTGACAAGAATTTTAGGCATACGTTATGTAGGTAGATAATTTAATTTATTTTAGCTACGATTTTTTTTAGTAGCATAAAAGTAACTCAGGACTGATTTTCACTTTATATTTAGAATACTTACGAATAAATAAAATCCATACATTATCGATCTATCCTTCACTATCCAAATACTTGAAGGTATTGGGAATGAATACTGTTCTTATTTATTTAGTAAAGAGTTCTATAAAATCAAATCATTCAAAAGTTCATCATTAACATGTATAAAAAGGCAACAGAGCGATTCCAAACTGCCTCGACTCGAATGCAAAATGGCGGCTTCAAAGGAACGATTCGCATTTTTTTTCTTATTCCTCACTAATTGTCAACGAACAAAAGATCTAATTGTTCTCGAGGGAGGACAGATGAAAACTGTTTTGAACTCAGTTCTGAGGGAGGACAGATGAAAACTGTTTTGAACTCAGTTCTGATCTTTGTGTCAATGAGAAAAATGCATCATTTGAAATTGCTAGGACAGAAAGCATTGCATTGTTTACCTATAGGTATTGAGTGTCATTTTTTTAACACATTTTATGAATGAAGACTCCTTGTAGTGCATTCAACTTTTTGTATAAATTAAAAAAAACAGTCAAGTGCGGGTCGAACTCGCACACGAAGGGTTCCGTACCGTATTAAGGCCGATAAAAAAAAACATGTTTTATGGGGGTCATACAAGAAGCGTGTTTTTTTCGGCGTTTAATTAATTATTAAATTTATTTAATTGTTGTTGTTAAAACGGCTATATAAATAAACAATCTGTGAAAATTTCAACTTTTTATCTATTACGGTTCATGAGCTACAGCCCGCTGACAAACAGACGGACGGACGGCAGCGGAGGCTAAATAATAGATTTCGTTTGCACCCTAAAAACCAAGTTAGATCAGCTAACGGCCAAGTTAAAAAAATCATTTCTTAGTTAATTTGAAATTTAGTATATCTATGGTATAGATTTACTAAGTTACACTAAAATATGTTTTTTTTTTAAACTTTCACATTCTCTTCCGAATTCTTGTTTTTATTTTACTGGTTTTCGTAGATCTCTGAAAGTCGTTACGGGTAGTCAGAGGGCCAAAGTCTGACAAACAGTCTGACCAAGGAGTACTGTATTACCCAGTAACTGGATTGTGGAGGTCAGATAGGCAGTCTCTTCACTTAATGTACTGGTACATACTTGATTGATTTTCTGGGTTGTGGCTGTACATTGTCTGTCAGTCAAGTGACACACGTCAAACACGGAATTTCATTTAGTAATTTAATTGCGCAAGATTTCATATCAGTCCGATTTCATATCGGTACGGAACCCTAAAAACAACCGACTGGGTTGTTTTTTGGGTTCCGTACCTGAAGGGTGCTAAACGGAACTCTATTACTAAGCCTCCGCTGCCTGTCTATCTCTCAGCGAGCTGTATCTCATGAACCGTAATAGTTATAATGCTGAAACTTTCACAGATTGTGCATTTATATTGCCGCTATAACAACAAATAATAAAAATTAAAAATTAAAGAGGGGTCTCCACACAACAAACTATTGACTATGAAAAAAAAACTAACCCTGGCAGCCTATGGAGTGTTAGTGTCTAGCGCTCACATTTTTTTTTTGTGATGAAATAGGCTCCGTAAAAGTGGTCAGTTTTAGACCATTTTTGTACGAGCTCTATCATAACAACTAAACATGTTGAGATTTTAAAACTTCTATATATTATCTACTATAAACTGTATATAATAAAAAAATACTAAAACTGCCGATTCATAACGTATTTTATTCAAATATGTGTGATTTTCTGCAACTGCAAAAATAAGTTTGTAATTCATACTATAATTATCAAATACAAATTTATGTTTGCGATTTTGAAAATTTAATTTGAAAAATAATAATATTCTTCGTTTTTTATTTTCATTTATTTAATAAATAATGTACGATGGTACGGAACCCTTCGTGGTCGGTTATAATTATAAGCTTTTTATTAAACTTGCTACGTTCGTATGTGTTCATAAAGCAGTTTTAAATCCGCTTTGAAGAATAAAAGGAAGACGTTATTGTTTGCAGTCCATTAGACAGCAAATAAAAAACAAATTGAAGGTGTTGAATTCAGCAGATTTTTGTGCAAAGCATTTTGTGTCAAAGGAATATTTCAGGGTGAAAAACGACCGTCACACGACATACTTACTTTCAACATCTGTGCAATGCTCACCTAATTTTAAGTGAAATAAAAGTGTAAAAATGACATAGTTTTAGTTTAAAAGTTCCTACTAAAGTAAATACCGGGTATTTATTTTATTTCGTATTTAATAGATGTGTAGAGTACCTAGTGAGAAAATAATGTAAAAAAATACAATCTGCGTTTTTAAAACATTAGGTATTTTAAAGCCCCGATATTGTTTTTGTAATTTTTTCAGGAAACGGCCTCCAACAACAACGCAAAACATTAAAACCATAACGAAATTTTTCACAGCTTCGACGCATTGAAAAGGTCAAAACGTCAATACGGTTATCTGCTACAAAAGCGTAGCTGGCGTAGCGGCGATATCGTAGCGTCGGCTACGCCGTAGCACCGAAAGTAATCCGACCTCACAATAATTGGTTTATGCTGAAAGATATTCAAAAAGCCCATATTGAACATTACCCTATTCTCTAAAAAAAACTCGCTGTGTTAAAATTCTGTTTTTACAGCGAATAAAAGCGGCTTAAAATGAGTTTTGAAGAAAATAAAAAGGAAAGTGGTTTATTCTTCACAGTAGGTACTTCTCCGTCTCATTATTCAGCTTTTCTTAAATTCAGACTCAACTATTTTACTCTATGACATTACTACAGGAACCTTGATAAAAAATGCGATCCGGAATTCAAACGAAATTAACATAAAAAGCAAAGAAAATAAAATAACTAAAAATAAATCACTGGTGCATTTGAAGTACTTTCGGAACACCTGACTTTATTAATTAATCTGTTTATATCTTTAGTACAGGATTGTAGCGAGTTCTGTTTCCTAAGAATGGCCCAAGTTAGGACATGAGAACGATTATGGAACATTAAAAAAAAATACAATGTTATTGGTTATACGTTGGCAATCTGTTAAGGGTAGGGGAGGTATTAGGAACCAAATTACCCCATCATCAGAGGTCATTTGGTTGCAAATAACCTCTCCTCTATTTTAAAATGTGTGCATTAAAAGTATAAAATGTCAAATGACTCGAAAATTGTTGACATTTGCATAGGAATCAAAAGGGGTCATTTGGTTGTAAATGACCTCTCCTACATACCGTTAATGGATTGCCAACATATAACAAATAACCCTGTACATACCAGCCTATTACTATCCCACTGCTGTGCAAAGGCCTCTTCTCATACAGAGAAGGCACGAGCATTGATCACCACAGTTGCTCACGACGGGTTGGTGATTTCAGTCTTAGTTGCTTTAACTATAATTCCTGGTTTTTTCACGAAATCTTTCCTTCACTGACGTCAGCAATGTCCAAGCCTCTTGCATGAGAAACGAAGCCTTAAGGTACCATTCCCTAGCCGACCACAGGTGGCAACTGCAGGCGACGTGTCACCGCGACACGAAAGGTTTCTATGAAATACCTTCCGTAGCTAGTGACACGTCGCCTTCATAGAAATACATAATACAGAATACATTTTTTCATGCAATCGTTCGTACAATTGTTCATGCAATAGCCTAGGTACAAATAATAAATCATTTTAATATCTGATGACGCTCACATATTTTTTTTTGAAGTCAGTAAAATAAAATGCTATTGCACAAATTGCGAAAGCAAATCAAAGAAATTGGTCTTTAGTGATATGATGAACGGGGTGTAAAGTTCACTCATCCACCATAAAAAAGGGAGGATCCTTCGACCAGACGGGTGTTGTGTCTGGCGGGCAACTGCCCAACTGTTGATGTCGGATAGTCTTATATATGTCGTTCGCGCGGTAAACTCTAATTGCGCGATGCAGGATTTGTGTGACGTCATGTCTTTGATGCGTAGTTCGTATGTGGCGGTGTAACCGCTACAGGTCTCAAGAAGTATCACAAAAAAATACCAGGATAAGAATAACTTAGTCACCTCACAAATTGTGCATATCAACACATCATTATCATCCTCTTACCCATATTCTAAATTATTGGGGGTCGGTTGAACAAATCTTTTCTTCCATACTATTTCTTCCATTCTTCTTTTCTTCTCTATTAGTCGTCATCTCTGGTAGTCACCTCCTTTCTAGCCATGATATTATTTTTCTCACAGTCCATTCATCGTTTCATCGGGAGGGGATGTCCTACAAGGACATAAATATAGTGACCTTTTTATTTTATTTTTTGGGTGGGATATCTTCAAATGACTTCTCCCGCTCTGGGTGGAGCGGGAGGGCGTGTCAGACTCTTACTGACTAAAACCCACCCGTGTTCTTTCTGTTGCCTGTGCATGCCTAGGGGGCCACGGTATCCCTTTCGGACTTTCCCGCAATCCCGGCAGGCATCGGTCCTATCGGACCCCATCATTTGCTGACATCTCTTTACGGCGCGCGTGGAACACAACGCGTCGTCGACCCGGGCCTGGTCCTTACCGGACGGCAAGCTACCCATTGCTTACCGTCCGCAAGCCTGCGCCTACGGTAAAAATAGTGACCTTATGGTGATGTTCTTCAGAAAGATCAGGTGTGACGTACTTGCAAAGGGAGTGCGTGTATGATCTGATGTATGAACGTAAAAAAAGCAAAAGGATTATGTAAGGATCGTAGCAGGTGGCGTTCTGTGGTTTCTGCTTACCCCTATGGGAAGAAGGCGTGACTCTATGTATGTTATGTGTACAAATATTAATCCCAAGCTTTATCTCCGCTTAGAACTCAATTAAAACGTCATTTCTCGTTCAAACACCGCGCTATTGACACATACGATTAATGGAATAGGCCGGATGAGCCAATACGTGCGATGACGTCACGTAACACGATGCTCCGTAATGAGGTGCATGGCAGTCAATGAATCTAATTAGCGACGAAATTGGGGTACTGACAGACTGATTCAATTATGTTGATACGGAATTTTACAGTCTGTGGCTGTGATTTTTTATTTTTAAGTTGGTGTTTATTTCCGTCCATATTGTTACTTTGAATTCAATTGACTGTTTCTAACACTGAAATATATATATTATGTACAAGTAGGTAAAATAAAAAATAAAACAATAAAGTGAAGAGTTTATTGGGCATCAAAAAATTCGTCCGCATCGCTGTCAATGGGAAAAGTGCCCTAAAGGCTGGCAGCGTTGCCACGTTGGATGACAATGCTGATTCTTTGACCTAAAAATTGATCAGCCCTTTAAGTTCATTATTATGGCCATGGGCGATAAAAGGATTGACTAGATCGTAAAATGTGGCATTTTGTGGTTTATGCATTAATTATGAGCAAATACTTTGGTGTGAGTAACTAATTCGTGCCATGTACTTCATTATCCTAGCCTGTAATTGTCTTTTCACGAGGCATATTTGACCTCCCATCAAACAGTTAAGGAACTGGCAATGATCATCTATACATACATACAAACATTATCTTTACAAATAATTATAGTCGCTTTACATGTCTTTATTGTGTCCGCGTTGTTCTTCTAATTTGCGCAATGTATTTTGAATCGGTTTTCACCATCATTTAAAAAAATATTCCGGAAGGTTTCTGTGCATATTTTTGACTGCCTCATTGGTCACGTGGTCGAAAGCGTGACTGCTGAGCGTGGGGTCCTGGGTTCGATTCCCAGGTCAGACAAAGTGTTATTGGGTTTGTCCATTTGGTATTTCTTAGTAACAGCCCGGATATTGGACGCTGGTGGTGCGATACCCCCGTGCGTGCCTCGGAAAGCACGTTAAGCCGTTGGCCCTGCGCCTAATCTCTCTCTGGTCGTGTCGGATCAATGCCGTCCCATCGGACTATGAGAGTGAGGGAAGAGAGTGTGCACCTGTGTCTGCGCACACACTTGTGCACTATAATATCTCCCGCGCCGAAGGCTGGTCTCCGCTGAGATTAGTTGCCATGGCCGAAATTCGGTTTGCAGGACTATTATTATTATAGATCTCGATGTTTCATCAAGTCGTAAACACTGTGCAAAACAGAGGCGGCCAGACCCGCCTCTGTTTTGCATCCGCATCTTTTTAGATAATTGAGTATTAGTTAATTAGATTTAATTTATGTACTGTTGGCTAATTAGCAAATTCCTCTGGGCGTGTAAAGTCGACGTAGCGTGAAGCTCAATATTGCGCAATCACGCAATCAGTCGAATCACGATTGGCGGTTAGCGTAGTGTAGTTTCCAGCTAATACATTTAATTAACGTAAGTATCATGTTCTAATCGATGCAGTATTCGGGCGTTTGGTGCATCGGGCTTAAGAGAGAGAGACCGTCACAGGTATGAGTGACGGAGATAAGGCACTACACAGCCCAACTTTTTGTATAAATCCATGTGCCAAGTATGTACCAATAGGCACTCCAATTTAATTTTTTTTATCGTTTCCCCACACTAGGAATTTCACCCGTATCGTGGGTGCGCTTACAAACATTTAAATTCACATACACAAACAGACAGACGCGGAACAACTCCTTGTAGGTCATACAAATATTTGATCCGTGCGGGGATCGAACCCGCGACACGCAGTGCAGCAGTCAATCGCTTAACCACTGCGCCAACCGTGCTGCCACCATTGCGGCGATAAGTCCCCTCTTTGAGGAGTGGCTAGAGAGGCGCCTCAGCATCCTCACCTTACGCCTGACGCAGGTCCTCACCGGGCACGGTTGTTTCTGGAGGTTCCTGTTTCGCATCAGGCGGGAGGAAACACCATCACTGCGTGGATCGCCCGGAGGACACGGTGGAGCATACGGTGGAGGAGTTCTGTCCAAAAAAAAGTATGTACCAAAACATATTTTTGTTTTGGTACATACTTTTTTTTGGACACACAACAACACCAACCATGTTTAAAAATAAGACACACATAAAGTTTCACAAAGGCATACAACTACAGTTACACAAAGAGCTGCAAATTAGTTTTTAAGTCATTTACTGTTATCTTTTTTTCCATAATTTAATTTTTAGTCACCTTGTGTAAACAATCGTCTCAATATTGTTAATAATTAAAGGAGATAGCCCCAACACAAGTATTATCAATTACTTACTGGGGATGGCTCATGAATAATCCATGTGACTGTTTTGGGACCAATAAACATTTTTCATGTTTTTTCAAGTGCCATAATTATCACGATCACGTACTCAGTGGTAATAAAACCAGGTAGGCCTCTTGTTCTATTGAAACTTTGTACTAGGACGATAGGCCAACTCAAGGACAAAGTGTTACCACGAACGGCGACGTTCGCTTGACTATACTGTACCTTATGTCCAGACGACATAAGGTACAGTATAGTCGAGCGAACGTCGCCGTCGGTGTTTAGCTAAATGAACCACTTACAGAGGTTTTGAACAGAGAAGGGTAGAACATCGATCACTATATTTGCTCATTCAATCAATCAACTCAGCATATCGCAGTCCACTGCTAGACATAGAACTTTTCCAATCTGCGCCACAGCACCCTTTCCTCCATCCAGTCTGTCCCAGCCAATTTTTTCAGATCGTCGGTCCATCTAGCTGGGGCGCGTCCCACGCTTCGCTTGCCGATACGCGGTCTCCACTCTAGGACTCGTCTACTCCACTCGCTGCATCGGTCATTGCGTGGTAAATTATTTGAGATAATTTCATCCAGATGACACGGCATTGTTTTGTTTCGTCTAATTTAGAATGAATTAAAATAAAACAAAACATTTTGGTACAGATACGTACACAATAGCGGACTTAAAAACGTTTAATGTTGTTTAAATAATCAGCGAAAAAAAATACAAAAGTTTTTACTTGTACCACACCAAATGTAGACTTAAAATATAGTGAAATTACGAGAGAAAATGCAATGTAGAAGAGCCGGAGTCTTCGCGTTCTACAAACTGAGTTCACTGATGAAGTATTAAATGAATTCCGTCGGATCTGGGCTGCATCAACTTCTTTTGAAATATTATTTAATTTAATGTGAAACATCCTTAGGTTGTGTTCTCACTATCGGTCTGAGGTCTATATTTGGAACTGCCTCGTTTGTCTAGTGTTCGCAAAAGCTACTGCTGAGCATGAGGTCCTGGGTTGGACTCCCAAGTCGGGCAAAGTGTTATTGGGTTTTTCCATCTAGAATTTTTCAGAAATAGCTCGGAGTCTGGATTTGTCCCGGTTGATAGCAATAGGCTCGCCCCTGTTACTTGGGACTTAAACGTTACTGGCAAAATTTGGGTGTTCTATAGGTACACCTCTGCTTCACCATTCGGGAAATACAGGCGTAACATTATGTTGTTATAATTTTAAAATACGGACATCCCTCTAACCACTTCTCAACTACACATCAAAAGTGTCTAGGGATCAAGTACGTTTCAGAGTATCGCCGCAATTGAGGATTATTATTTTAACTTTTTTCAATCGTATCAATAACTTTTTCTTTTTTTTATTAAAAATAGAAAATCAGCTGTTAATCAGGATTCCTATAAAAGTGTGTAATAGCGATTTTACAAAACCATTACAATTACAGCATCGGAAATGAAAAAATTGCATCGATATGGAGCGACAACATCATTTGGCTTGAGAAGAGCACTTTACTTAATTAACTTTCATTTTTTAAACTAAAAAGCCAGTCCGGAAAACTAGATTAGGTAAATACGAATTTACATTTAGAAATAAATAATAATTATATAATAATAATCATAAACTAATAATGAATTTAAAAAAAATAGTTTTTAACAGTTTGAGATTACCTCTACAATTTTACCTTTTTATAATATTTGTGAGGTTGGACCAACTGTTATTTGAAGTCCCAACACAATTTACTGGGCACCAATATATAAAATTTGACCAATAAATCAAAGTTTTTGACTTTTAAATTACCAGTAACAATTTATGATAGTGGGTATTCTTATGACAACTTACTGGGATCGTCGGCTTAATGTGCTCTCTGAAGCACAGACGGTCGAAAGGTTAGTCAACCACGGAATACTGGTACACAATTTTCGTATTCGACAGCGCATACAGAGCCTTACGAAGTTGTGAGTCTCACAAAGTAAAGGATCTGAAACTTCAAAACTTTCGTGTTTTCGACCACTGTTTAATGTTTATCTTTATTCCTACCAGTGTTTATGTTTAAAATTATGGGGACAGATTGAGTTTGTTAGTTTTATTTTAATCTCCTGTTGACTGTGTTTTGCACGTTCAATCGAATTACTGTGATTCAAATAGACTCCGTTTCGTATTTACATTGTGTTCTCAATTGTTTTTTTTTCTGATTGAATACATTGAAGTTTAAATTAAGTTAACATTGGGATTGTATAAATTCATAGAGGGCTTTAAATCCTATACTATTAAATTAATAATACTATTAAATAAATATTTGTATATTTTATTTTTATCACGTTCTGGAACACGGCTCTAATGATTTCGATGAAAGTCGCAATATAGGGGTTTACGGAGGCGAAAATCTATCTAGCTAGGTCTTATATCTGGGAAAATTCGTTTTCTCGGTATTTTCACCCGAGCAGATTTCGGTCGCCCAAAGTTGAGAACAAGATGGCTACCTTAGAAAATGACATGGCAGCATGGAATTAATAAGTCCCTACTATCATGGTAGTACGGAATTAGTATGTACTATACATGGAATTAGTATGAACTATCCAGTACTATAAAATGAGTATTCTCTATTTTCACCAGAGCAGAGTGCAGTCATTCAGGTACTATTAATTAAATGATCTAGTTCATTCGATATAGATCAAATCTTTTAAGAATACTTAGTCCAAAATATGGCTATTATATTAAATAAATTTATTAAATAAATTCATTACTCTTCTTCTTAGCACGTCAAAAGTCTGTTAATATAAATTATGTCAGCTTAAAACTTAGCTTGAAGCTTATCATTAAATATCAGCACCTTCCATTTTTCACTGCCAAATTAATTGAATATTATTAACATTTTTAGTTTAGTCAGATTAATTTTTTTACAGATTCATAAACGTAAAAAAAAAATTGAATTGCTGCAATTGGTGTTCCATAATAATATGTCAATGTAGTTATGATTAAGTCACCAATGTGTAATATATTTTGTGAGTCACATATACACACATCAAAAGTATCTAGGGATCAAGTACATTTTTAACAATAAAAAAATATCCGATTATTATTCACTAAATCTAGTCTTCCAGACTGGCTTCTTTCTTTCATTAATTCCTATGTTTAAGTTAACAATTTATCCCTATATTTTGGAAATATTAAGAAAAATTGCAATTTTTGCAAATTGTGGGAAATAAAACTTTTTTTTTTTTTTTTTGGTTTGGAAATCATCAAAAGACGTCTCCCGCTCTGGGTGGAGCGGGAGGGCGTGTCAGACGCTTACTGACCCACCCGTGTTCCTTCTGTTGCCTGTGCAATGCCAGGGGGCCACGGTATCCCTTTCGGACTTTCCCGCAACCCCGGCAGGCAATGGTCTCATCGGACCCCTTCACTCGCTGACACTATTTGAGGCGCGCGTGGAACACAACGCGCCGTCGACCCGGGCTTGGTCCTTACCGGACGGCGAGCTACCCATTGCTCACCGTCCGCAAGCCCGCGCCTACGGTGGCCGGGAATCGGCAATAGATTCCCGACGCCCAGGGCGTCTCCTCCTGCGGCGGCTAGGGGCGTGAGGGCGCGAAATTTGCCTCTCCCTCACGCGATTTACTGATGTAAAAATTACTTATAGATACGGTGGTTGGAATGTAAAAGAATTGAAGAATGAACTTAGAAATAAAAATGCAAAAGTATTTTGAAGAAAGGAAGACTTGGTAGAGAGGTAAGTAACCATTCCAAAATAATATTCTTTTCCGACAAAATAGCCTTCAAAATGTATCTAAATCGATATGATAAGATCTATGTGTATAAATATCTATGATATAAATAACACATTATGTTTTGTTTTAGATTTGCAGCGTATGACAAAAACAACAACTTTGAGAGCTCTCAGCTCTGTTGAAGAAAGTTTCGTGATAAGCGCATCTGACAATATTCAATAGCCACCTGATGACACATTCAAGAGTATTCAAGTCACTTCTACAGTGCCTTCAATAGATATAGTCATCAGAATAGAAAGTTTTAAAGACCTTACGATATCGGACGACAACAACGAACCTTCACCTTCAACATTGTCATTCCTGTATGTTTATAAAAATGTAATTTGTATAGTTTTTTTTTTTTTTTTCTTCTTTGGCAACTGAGCCTGTGTCGTCTATTCTGCCAGCGTCATGTGATGACGGCAACGCAACAAGGTATTTGTATAGTTGTAACATTAGCAATTTTAGAGTTACATTTATAATTTTCATAGTTTGACATTTGTATTTTTATTTTTTTGACATTTTCTCATCGTGGCATTTGAATTATTATGGCACAATCTAAATTTGCATGCTGAATTTAGTAGGTGGAATATGAAGTACTTTGTATTGTATTATGAGATCTGTAAGCACCATATTTCATGCAAATAAATAAATGCAAAACATCAGGAGAAGCCAGAAAACCTATCTGTCGTCTGTAACATTAACATTGTATTTATTTTGTTTTTGATTAGTATCAGAATATACCTTTATTTCCTGGTGCTAATCAAAATTGCTGCTTCCTGATGCTTTGTTTTTTAAATCTAATCTAAGAATTATTATAATAATTACAAAATAAATGTCATGGATGTTTAAACTTGCTTTTTTGTTACATTAACCGTTATTCACAAAAAATACGTCTATCTCACCAATTTTTTAGGAATTACGTTTTTTCCGCACGTTTGTTGTACAGACGCCAGCACGTCAACCTACTACAATCCGTCAAATTTCTTTAATAGATTTTCAATTTTATTACTAAATTATAAAGTTCAAAGTTGATTGGGAAAATTTGACAGTTTCGGGTAGGTTGACCCGCTGGCGTCTGTACAACAAGTAAAGTTAGGTACGTATATTTTAATACACAAAAATCATTTACACCTGAAAGATTGGAAATCGGGTTTAAACCTAAATTCACCCTTCTTCCTCCCAATTTCTGTGTTCGCGAGCCCATGGTAAACAGGCCATACGATTGCAGGGTGCTATAGGTGGAATTCTCAGCAACCATCGGGAACGCAGACCCCTTTCGGATGGTTTAGTCGCTTATCAGCAAACCTGAAGAGCTGTGGTGCCTCGTAGCCAACATCATGGCGGTCATGATAAAATTCCATCGAAAAGTATTTTGGATGTACCTACCGGTCCTTTCTGCGAGTGGTGATGCGAGAGTTTCCTCCATGTCGCTCGGCCACGTTGTCCGTGATATGATAGCGTGGTAGTCGTGTCCAGAGGTGGCTTATGATGACGCTCTGTGTAGTGCCAAGAGCGACAGCCACAGTACGTTGCCTGAAACAACACAGTTACAATAGAAACTTTTGAAAGCCTTAGAAATATAAATTTACTGGCACTGGTCGTTGCTCGATGATGCGTCCCCGCGTCAAGCGACAGGCGTTGTTTTATATTGTAGATTCAGAGGTACTTTAAAAAAAAAAAACTCTGAACTAAGTAGCACACAAAAAATCTTTTACCTGCATTATTTATTTACGTATTCTTAAACATTTTTTATTATTAATATTCAAGTATATATCTATTTTATTTACCTACGTCCGTGTGTCACTGCGGGGTGCCAACTGAAAACCAGCGCTGGGTGTCTGACGCCCAGCAAATGCTGAGATGGTAACCCTTTCGGTACGGGCACGCTCAGCAAAATTTTACTGCAATTTTATTGTTATGTTTTTTGTTCTTCTTTTTTTAATGTGTTATTGCTGTTGTGTTGTGTCTGTGTCGAATAAATGTTTTGTATTGTTATTGTTGTATTGAAACCAGCTTGCAACATTCCGACGCCTCTCATCATTTCTTCTCGTGTCAAATAATGTCGTCGCTCCATATCGATGCAATTTTTCTCAGTTCTGACGCAGAAATTGTAATGTTGTTGTAAAAACGCTATTACACACTTTTTTAAGATCTAAAAGTGAAATCATGATTGATAGTTGATTTTCTATTTTTAATCAAATTTTAAAGAATGTTTATTCAAATAGTGAAATTCACAACAAAAAAAAACAATAACGATCAAAAAAAGTTAAAATAATAGTCCTCAATTGCGGCGATACTCTAAAACGTACTTGATTCCTAGACATTTTTTATGTGTGTATAAAGTTCACAATGAAATGTGTTCTAGTCGATGTATACAAAATTTTGAGTCTGACTGTATAGTATACATCTATATATATAATTCAATTTCTCGCCTTACAGAAAAGAACAACATCAAATCATTTTCGAAACGAACCATATTACAATAATATTTCTTATCTCCGTCTTGCAATATAAATTGATTTCAGTCAGGCGTCTGTTTTCTCCGAAACTTTTCGGATTGCTTTTCTTTCGAACTACCCTCGGCATGTTCGGGAACTGCAGATTCTAGAATTAAATTAATGTTTCTAGAAATAGTTTGATTTTATCAATTTCGCGTTAACGATTTCAATTCAGTTGCTATCTTTCTTTGGATAGGTATCCCTGTACTTCACTTGTGTAAAATTATCTCAATTGAAATTGAAATGAGTTTGATTGTTCAACAACAAAACTAATGTTCATTAATTAATGTAGGTATTTGAAAATTCGTTCAAAACAAATTAAATGAATTTTCAACTAAGTGAATTTTCAGTGTTAATTATCAATGTGTAGCCACAAAGCATGCTACATATTGAGTACTTAATTGCAGCTACTCATTGATACAATATTATCGAACACAAATTCAATCAATCTGCCTAGCCTTTTCCCATAGTGTAATTGGCTTTTTGGCTTTTTACATGGATAGCTCCATGTCTGCCTATCTGATCGCCATAACCCAGTAACTGAATTACACGAAACCTGAACCGAACCGTGCGGCATTTAGGCCCTAAGTAACACAGATTGTCGACAGAAAAATAAACTCTATTTCTTTTTTCGTCATTTTAACAATGTGTCAACTTATGAGATGATGCATTTTATCTTATGACACAGCAACTGGAATCACTATGAGTATGATTTTACTGTCAATTTACTTATATACAACTATTTAACCGACTTCAAAAAGAGGTTTCTCAATTCGACCGTTAATATTTTTCTTTTTTTTATGTGTGTTCGCGGATAACTTCGTTGTTTATGAACCGATTTTGATGATTCTTTTTTTTGTTTGGTAGGGCATACTTTATAAATGGTCCCATATAAATTTGGTCAAGATCTGATAAGGGATTTTTGAGTATGCTTCAATCATACATATTTTTCCCACCTAGTATATGTGGATGATATTCTAATAGTTCCTGTCACTGTAATTTACTTGGTATTCAATTAATGGTTTTGTATACACTACAAAGTGAAAAATAACTGATTTCGGAAGTCGGTGGCAAAAAAACTAACATATAAAACACAAGACACCGACTTCCGAAATCAAAGTTATCCAATTTAAAGTTTTCCTTTATTATCAATTAACTAATTGCAATCTAATGTTCCAAGAATCTTGGAACAGTTCATATGTGTCGTCAGAAGCCTGAAAGTCTGACACTGGTTGTCATTACTTTCGGGTTATCCGGGTTTTCGACTTTTTAACAAGGGCAAGGGGTATCGCGTCGCCCAGTAACTGGTTTGTGGATGTCAGATAGGTAGTCGCTTCATATAAAATACTGGTAGTTGACCCCAACATAGTGGGAAAATGCCTAGGCAGATGATGAATGTCTATGAAGAAGAGGTTTTGACACCTAAGATTCGGGTGAAACTACAGGAAGCATTAAGCATATAATCAGCGTATACAATATTCCCACTTCTGGGACTTGGGCTTCCTCTCAGTGACAGGGAACGGGCCGTAATCCACCACGCGGGCCCAGTGCGGGTTGGTAGATGTCACATGTCTTCGAATTTTCGGCTCTAGGATATTCCGGTTTCCTCACGATGTTTTCCTTCTCCATTTTGAGAGCAGTCGTTATGAAATAATTTACACAAAAAAGCACCTATCAGGATTCCACTGAGCCATCACTGCTCTCATGCTCTGCAGGAAGGTAGGTAGCTAACTAATTAATAGTTTTTTTAAATAAACTAGCCCGTCAGTAGTAAAGTTGAACAAATTAAGCTCATTGAACAAACACGAGGCCGCCTCATTAAACTCAGCTCGATATCGTGGTTCAAGCGCCCCTAATTAATTTATTCTTCAGTTTAAAGCGCTCTTATTTTGTCCACTTTATTCATGGTTAAGCTGCTTTAAGCGCTGTTTTATGTCGTGTTTGTACTGAGTCATGTCGCTGTTTTGTTTGTATAAACTAAGGGTGTAAAAGTAAATGAGTTTTTGATGTGTGGCAAGCCGTAGGAGTGATTCGTGAAAAGGGACGGTGTGTAACAGTAAACCGGGAAAGCGCGCGCTATTTGATTTGAAGAATGAGCGGGCGTGGTGCTAGAATTGACCATCAGAAACCACCTTTACGAAGCCCTTTAATGTTGGTTATTACAAAGATGTGAGAGGCTCGCTCGTTTTTTTTTTACAATTATTTTTAGTGATTCCACTGCCGATAAAATAATGCTAGATGGTCGTTGCTTATTCAAGGTTGGATGACAATGATATATTATTTAAATGATTGAATGTTGAAATGTGACGCTTATAATTTCTGGATTATACGAGTGAATACTACAAAAGTTAGGAAAATATTTTAAAATAAAGTTATACAAATTAAATTCAGAAGATGCTTCTCTTCTTTTAAAATCCAAGAGAGTAGTTCAAAGAAGCAGGTTACTGTTAACTAACACAGCACACAATATTATTTCGCATTTTATTATTTATGTAAACACGGTTACCTACACGGTACGTGACAGTATGTAAAGGCATTAAGTGTAAGCTCTGCTCATAAGAGGTACTTTACTCAGTACACCAAAATAATGTGCCTGAATATGCAAGGGAATGGTGTAAAAATGTAGGTATTATTATCTGAATAAACTAATAATCTTCATGGCTAGAGGTAGAAAGTCCGTCCTTCTTACACACCACTTTTTATTTTTTTTATGTTGTAGCTGCACCGAGAAAAGTGGGAGAAAATTTACCAATAACCCCTTAATTTAAAACAACAACCCGCTCAACATTTATAACGCACCCTGTTGGTTAATTTTTCTCCTCTCTGCCTCGGTGGAGTATCAGCCATACGTTCTCATTTTCTTTCCCTATCATCATATAGGTATCAAGCAAGCAGTGATAAGCAGTGATAGCCTAGTGGTGTGACCGTTAGACTGACAAGTCGTAGGTCTCGAGTTCGAACCCAAGGCACGCACCTCTGACTTTTCGGATTCATGTGCGTATTATATAATTATCACTTGCTCAAAAAACGGTGAAGGAAAACATCGTGAGGAAACCGGCATGCCTGAGAGATATTTCTCGACGGCATGTGAAGCCAAGTCAGAGGCCCGTGGGCGGCTTTAAAACTCTGACACCAGGTTAGTTTACTAACCACACGAAAAGAAGAAGATATAGGTATCAACCCTAGTTGTGAGTAAGTACTTACTGCGTACTAGGAGCCACTTTGACGTATGTCATCGATCATTCTCGATCAATCGAATCTTCTGTTGTGAAAAAGGAATGGCAATTTTTTTTATTATTTGTTAAAGTTTTCTCTTATGATGAAGTATTTTGGTATTGTGGTCGCAAGCGCTGCTGCTGAGCATGACGTCCTGGTCTCAATTCCTAGGTCGAGAAAACTGTTATTGTGTTTTTGCGTTAGAAATATCACAGTAGCAACCCGGAATCTAGAATTGTGCCCGGTTGATGGCAATAGGCTGCACCTCTATAACATGGGACTTAAACATCTCTGCCTAACCCTTCAAGGATTACAAGCGAGATATTATTTTATGTGCGAAATAAATTTTTAATAGTTGATTCTTTTGTTAGATATTATACATTTTATAAGGCCCCGTAATCACAGAATATTGCAATCCACCACTAAAAATGTATATATTTTTTTTTAAAATAATATATACATTTAGTAGAAGCATAAGGCCTTATACTACATTTACAATTAACTGTAGAGTGTTACTTTGTGCCATAAACGCATATAAAAGTCATATATTATTATTAAAACATTTTGTTTGTTTGCAGGCAATTCAGTGTAACGCGTGTGTTTCCAATTACGAATTCAACAGAACATTATGTAATCAAAATGTATATATACATAGTTAAATTAGTTAATGGCACAAGTACTTTATAAATATTAACTGTGTGAGCGTGAATCCTACTAATATTATAATTGCGAGAGTTTGTATGTTTGGATGTTTAGATATTTAGGGTGTTTCGAGGTTCCGATGTTTCGTGCAAAAACATCTGAACGGATTTGTATGTTTGGCACACATATACTCGTAGCTTATAACCTGGATTAACACAGGATACTTGTTATCCCGCTAGTACGTTCTTGTGGGATCATTTTAGACGTCCATGCTGGTGGAACCGCTGGCACAAGCTAGTATGTATTAAATGTAATAATCGAAGTTTTGAATTATGACCATGACGTGTTTTGATATATATATTGCAAACTTTTGCAGTTTTGAGGCATCGCTTTTACGTGATAATTTAAATAAGTGCTAATTAAGATAATAGGTACATACAGAAACAGAAAAAGGGCAAGTAGGTTGAAAGACAGAAATACATTGCGGACTCGTAGTCACACCAGATTATCACACCAGTATGACAAACAGGATTTTTTTTCTCGTTTGTCACACCACTGATTTTTCCAAACCATGTATACAATAATTGCTAGTTCAGTACCTACCTTTATATTCTAACAAAATCGATCCGAGTCCGCAATGATTAAAACTGGAGCTTGTGGTGCGGATATTGGAAAAAACTCATTTTGACAACAGCTGTCAAAATTATTTTCTTAAGTTAATTACAGTGCGTTCATTATAACATGTCCTGTGATGCGATTGGTAGCACTGTTCTGTCAGTCGCCATTTTGAACTCTATTAGTATTGAAACAAAGTTCGACAAGCAATGGTGTCAACATGACGGCAAGGGACAAGTTGTAGTGAACGTTTGTAGTTTAATAATATTGTCCAAACTTGGTGAAATCAAAAATCATGCGCAGTTCGTATTAATTAAAATCAAACATTGGTTTAATTAATGAGAACGAGAATGCACTATTTATTACTTGTCACGAAATACAACAAAAATTATAAAAATATTCAAAGTTAAATTAATTTAAAACTTAGAATATCTAATTATCATAAAACTTGCAGCTAGTCGAGACGACAAGCTCTATTTCCCAAAGCGAAATACAAACGAAATTAAACACGCAAATACCGTTCTTATTAATATAATAAATCCAATAAATTATACGAGCGCATTCAAAGTAAATCAAAACAAAATGGAAGTTAATTAAAAAAGAAAACATAAAATGTTCATTACTAATTAAAATAACAACGGTAGGGACATTATAATCCCTTTGCGACGGTTTTTACTAGAACTTGGAATGTGAAATTTTAATAAACAAAGAGGTGTACTTCTTCTGTGAAAGGAGGTATTAAATCTTATCTTATGACCCTGTTAATGTGCAGTGTTAAACATAAATTTCTCTATGGTCGCTGTAGAAAGTGATCATAACTTAAAAAAATATTTTGAATGCGAAAGTAAGTTTGTATGTTTGTTTAGGCTTCCACACTAAAATGGCCGAGCGGATTTGGATGAAATTTGGCACATGGGTAGACCATGACCTAGATTAGCACAAATAATACTTTTTATCTCGATATTCCCACGGAATTGTGACTTATGTTAGTAAAACTGTGGGGTGCAGCTAGTTCTACTATAAAATACACTTTACTTTGGAGATCACATTAAAGAAATGTTGAAACTCCATTCCTACATCCAATCAATCTGCCTAGCCTGTTCCCAACTATGTTGGGGTCAGCTTTCAGTCTAACTGGATGGAGCTGAATACCAGTATTTTACATGGAGCGACTGCCTATCTGACCTCAACACCCAGTAACTTGGAAATACTGGTAAGACTGGTTGTCAGACTTTCAGGCTTCTGATGACAGGCTTAACGTACTTTCCGAGGCACGGGGGAGTCTCAGTATGTAAAGAAGGTCACCCATCTATGGATCAACCCTTGACAGATAGGTAGCTTGGGACCATGGGAAAGACAGAAGCTACTTGACATCCTGGATTTTTGATTGTATGAAAAAAATACACGCAGCCAAAGTGGCGGGCAACAGCTAATTTCGCTATACGGCCTGAATTTTTAGTCACCGTCCAAATTTTATTAATCTTTGGCGAAAATCATTGAATACGTGATTTTTCTTTTAATATCACTCAATACAATAATATTGAGATATCACATCACAAAGTTATTATATACCACGCTGAGCGGATAATTTTTCCGAGAAAATGGTTTAATATAAATTTTTTACATAATATCGTTTTTTTTTTTTTTTTTTCAAAAATGGACTTAGTGATTCGTACCTAATGCCTAGAAAAAATTTGGACGGTGACTAAAAATTCAGCCTGTAGTTATTTTACGCATTTAGAACATTACTTTTTAGGTATAAGTCATCACTTCTATAAACCGATTTTTAAGTGAGAAAAAGTCTTCAACTAGGTATTAAAGGGCTCTCAAAAGAGCAATTAATTAGAACCTGTGTAAATGACGACGCTTAGGAAAAGATTAAGTTAATTATCAAATAAACCTAAATAAATAAATAAATATTTCGTTTTCTGGGGTGTTAACCCTTAATTTGGCAAAGAATAAAATATATAATTTATGTAGACGTTGACATAGAAAAATAATGAAAAAAAATATAGGAAATTCAGATTTCCTGAAACACTATAGGTACCACAGCATACATTACTAATTGCACATAAAAATGTCGAGTAAATATGTTGTATACCGGGGCATACATTGCCAATTAATATACAAATTAAGAATATAAAAAAACAAGATGATAATGCCTAGAAATGGCCAGATTTACCAAACACGCATGCGGTAGTTTAGTTGACAATCCGTAGAACTTTTACCAGTTACGAACCACAGACGGGTTTGGCATTACATGCATAAAACAGATGTTAGCTTGGAGCATAGCCTACATCCACCTTGAGTAGTCATGGTCATAAAATGGCCAACATTATCATAACGTGATAATTCTACTGGGTTGGCTTGTGGTATGTACATACTTTGGATATTTGTCAGTCTTTTCACGGGTGCGTCCGGACTTTTTAATCCCTCTTAAACCTCAAATCGAAAATCCTTGAGGGGTTGTGATAGTAACAGAAACAGTGTGACATTGCGATCTGTTATTTCTGGGAAGCGACTCGGAAGAAGCAGTTGCACTCATGTGAGCTGCAGTTAAGCCAAGAGTCATAAAGCCACTTGCTTGTTGTTTGTTGGTTCAGGCGGTGCAGAGGGAGCAGGGGTTACTGGAGTTGCAGGAGTAGAAGGAGTAGCTGGGAGTGACGGAATGGCACTCAGTATCACTTTCTTACAATTTGGTTCTAGAGAAAGGCTCGAATAGACGCTTTGAATATTGGGGTGAGTCGAACATGCTGGGACGAAGACCCCGATGTCGACATCGTCTAAAAAAATCTATGGAACTATCAATAGAAAGTGCAGAAAAAGTTGACCTCAAAAGCGGGGTGCGAAAGTCAGAATGTCCACTACCGTCAGAGGATGCATTATCAGACATACAAACAAAATGGAGGGTAGTAGTAGTAACTTGGCAGTGTATGTCACAGCATACATCATATTAGTGATCAAAATAGAACCATTTTATACAATAAAAAAAAAAACTTCACAATGATTATCACACACATTTCATTACACAATAAAACATACATTTTGGTCATTACGCCTATTCTAAGCTACGTAATGTTCATAATAATATTAAAAATGCTTTGGACAACACAGTTGACGTTCGCCGGGTAGCCATTATTTTAAAGTGATGTCACAATGGATGTTGTAGATGTGTGTTTTATTTGTTCTACCAATTATAGTTAGTAGTATTTCAATATGAAAAAGTTAATATATCATACGCAAGTTGTTTTTTTTTTTAAATCATGTCATGTATGACATTACATATTATAATGACAAAATACTTACTCAATACATACAATGGTATAACAAAGATCAAAATGCACCCTGTCGGACACAGCAAAATTAGGAGAGAACAAGAGGGCTAAGTTGCAATTCAAGCAATTCAAGATTTTTTTATTATTATAAATTATTAGATGTGTTTAATTGGGTGTATAATTATGTATATATATAAATATTTTATTAGGTTTTTGTATAGTATACTCGTATTAGTTATTTTTATTTTACGTATTGCATAAGAATAATGTAGGTAATTATTATTAAAATCTCAGAAGTAATATATATATATATATTATACTTAAATTACAGCAAGGGCCATTGTCATAAGTGACCAAGTTTTTACGTAGCCTCTCCTTTATAAAACCATACGATATTGTATCTATCAAAAAGTTATATGAAACTCCTTAGGCAACAGAATAGAGATAAACAAAAAGTTTGGTCGAGTGATGTATTTTGAAGAAGAGTTACAAAATAAAGTTTGTCTTTTGGGAACAATGAAAGTCGAGAAACAGGCGTGTTTTGGTTATAACTGCTAACCAAACTTACTTCTGGTTTGGATATTTATTTGATAGGCTATTAATCGGTTTGTGTTTATCTTTCAATATATAAGGTGGAATTTTTAAACCTCACCTGGAGGAAAAGTTCTCTAAATACTGGAGATAGCAAAATTTAATAAAAGGATATTTTCCGTTATTTTTTTAAGGAAACACAATACATCTGCATTCATAGGTTTTCGAAAATTCGTTTACCACTCTCGGGAATCGAACCGGCTAAAATCCGAAAAAATTAACACCCTGTAATTTTATGGCATCACTTGATTAGGGTCAATTATAAGGATCAAATCTTTCTTACAAAAATTTTATATGAAATGAAAGGAAAACCATAAAATCTTAACTTACTATAATTGAACGAAATAAAAGGGTAAACTTACTAATTAGTTGCTCGAAATGAGCTCCATTTTGTTGGATACACAAATCTTTTAAGGAATTCTTTTGCAGTAGGTAACTTTGAATAGCTAGTTGTGATAAATATTGTAAATCGTAGAACCTCAGTTCTTAACTCGTTTACAGTTGCATAAGATTTTTGATAAATTTGATTCTTAACGTGATCCCCAAAAAAAAAAAAAAAAATTAAATATAATAGTTAATACGGTACTAACAAATGTAATCTGATGGACCTTTGAGTAAAAGTGCTTTATCTTCTCCTATTGAATTTTTAATTTCTTTTTTTAAGTTTAGATTTTATGGTTTTCTTTTCATTTCATATAAAATTTTTGTAAGAAAGATTTGATCGAATTTTAGCCGGTTCAATTCCTGAATGTTGGAAGCGAATTTTCTAAAATCTTTGAATGCAGATTTGTTTATTTTTAAAAATAACGGAATGTTTCCTTTGAATACAATTTGCTATCTCCAGTATTTATTGTAGGTACTTTCCCTCCAGGTGAGGTTAAAAAATTTCTCCCTGTATAGCTTTTATGGAGCCAAAAAAATTAAGAGGGAGGGGCTCTTGGGTCAAATAATTACAGCCACACGGGTCAATCTACAAGGTTAAGCAACGCCTATGGGGGTCCGTCCGTGTATGGATGACCATTCATTGCATACCAAGACCCCCTCCGTACCTCGGAAAGCACGTTAAGCAGTTGGTTCCGGCTGTCATTCATAGATCTTTGACCAGTCGTTACAGGTAGTCAGTCACCCGAAAGTATGACAACCAGTCTTGCCAAGAGGTATCGTGTTACCCAGTAACTGGGTTGTGGAGCTCAGATAGGCAGTGGATCCATGTAAAATACTGGTATTCAGCTGCATCTGGCTGGATTGGAAGCCGACCCTAACATAGCTGGGAAAGCTTTTAATTTTTTTATTTATTAATTCAAAACCTGTATTAACAATAACTATACATAAAATCTGCCGAACTGCAGAACAGTTTGTCGGCGGTTGTTCTCGTTTTACAATATAATACAAATTTTGAAAGTACAGATGGAATTGGTCTATATAGCGTCGGCTGATGAAACCTATGTAGTCCATTTAGTAGTTCATGAATTTAGGATATTTTTTACGATGGGCACCATAAAATTGGCCTATGGAGAAAAATGTTATACAATCCAGGAAAATGTTAGGTTTGGTTAAATTGCTGTTTATTCTGACCTAACCTAACCTAGGTTAGGTCGGAATAAACAAAAAGTTTCAAAAGGAGATCGGGCATTTTAATATGGTAAAATGGCTGATTTACTTTGGAAACTATTTGTTCTAGTATAGTATAACAACTTAATTATGCTAAGTAATTAAACTATAATAAATACTGCGGGTATTTCGTTTATTTCGGTCGAGATCAAAAATCACACATTTTACCAATTTTAAGATGATGATGATATATTCAAAAATAAATTACACTGTTAAATCGCATCTCAAGTTTGTGAGTATGATTTTGTCTCAAATTCAAAAGCCATTTATTCAAACTAGTCTGTCTTTTAAGTTTAACAAAGCATGTTTACTAAATATGTATCTGAAATTACCTTTTGTAACAGAACATAATTAGTCCTTAGTTTTAATTAAAGTTAAAGAAATAACCTCCCACTACCTAAATATATTTAAGGTCGTTTCGTGGCTTCTTAAGTGGTACTCATGTTGAAAAAACTCACTGAAGATTTATGTACGAGTAAGTAAAATGTGAGTCGCATTAGATAAAATGTTTCATTGTTAGAGCTTTCATCAAATTTATTTTTACCACAAATAAAACCTACTTAGTGGTGAATGCGCAAGACACCTTTACAAAAGCACAACTTTTCGAATACAATACATCTCGTGGTTTAAACCTTTTAATACTTTAACGGCCGAACCCAATAACCTATTTATCATCAGTTTTGGCATCTTGGAGATAGGAAAACCTATCTATCTATGGTTTTAACGTTCTAATAATCTGTCAGAGAATAAGGAATCTCACGGAATTGTTGCACGACATTTAATGACAGATAGAATTATACTGTCTACCATCAATAGCGATCTGTCTTTTACTGAAAATAAGTTATTGGGTTTGGCTGCAAAATATAAAGTGAATCTTTCCAAGTACCAGAGAGAACTTAATCACTACAACGGATACCACTTTTCAATTTGTCTTCGACAAACCGTACAAGCACACAAGGAGAAAAACCAAAAGGGTCACTTCACCTTAATGTTTTTAGTACAACAAAACTGCCTAGCCTTTTCCTAACTATTTATTAATTTAACAGTTTATGTACACACTTATACACAGACAAGAAGAAAGGAACAGAAAAATACGTACAAAGGTGATGCATAAATTAAATGACTCCTCCCGCTCTGGGTGGAGCGGGAGCGCGAGTCAGACTCAAAGGCCTCTGCCTCGAATTTTGCGGGCAGCGGGGTGGCGGCGGCGGCGGCGCGGCAGTGGGGCGGGCAACGCATACCTGTTCTCTAAACCAGCGGGCAGATCGCGTGGCATTTTAGCGGTGCAGTGTTGTGTTCGTGGTTGTGTTGTCGAGATATTTGTTTTTATTCGCGAACGAAATGTCTGAAAAACGGCGACAACAACTTTTTGATTCACACGTTTGTTTTTGACGTCACAAAAAAAATGTACAACACTATACTACAATGCAGACGCGCAACGCGGGCGGTCACCGCTTGACTGGAGTGCACCGCTCGTTGCCCGCCCCCGCGCCGCTGCCACGCCGCTGTATTCGAGAACCGGTCCATTTGATTTTACGCATAAGATCCTGCCGCTCCCGCGCCGCCGCCGCCGCCGCCCCGCTGCCCGCAAAATTCGAGGCAGAGGCCTTACTGACTAAAACCCACGCGTGTTCCTTCTGTTGCCTGTGCAATGCCAGGGAGCCACGGTATCCCTTTCGAACTTGTCCTAGGACCGTCGGGCACCCCGGCTTCTTGATGAGGACCAGTTTCCCCGTCTTCCAACGAAGCGGGAACTGGCCCCTCTCCAAGCATGCGCTTACGAGCCCCCTTAGTCGAGGCCCGAGAGCCTCTGAGGACAGGAACCAGGCTTTCCCAGGTAAGCCGTCAGGTCCTGGGGCGGTATTTCTGGCATTCAGCCTACCCGCACCACCACCCTCATCTCTACCTCGGTCACCTCCAGAGCATCGTCGTCGTCGTCGGCGGTGTGGTCCGCATCGAGCACCGCAGTAGGCGGAGCCATGGGCGGGGAGGCATGTTCCCCTCTCGAAGGGAACAGAGCGCTCACCACGTCCCCCACAACCTGCGGCCGGAGACTCTACGTCAGCGGGGGAGCCTATGGGCGGAGTTTCTCCCGCACTATTTTGTATGGGCGTCCCCACGGGTCTCTGTTCAGAGTCTTCAGCGACTCCTCGCGGGCCAGTGCCCTGGCCCGCAGGATTTCCGCTTGGAGGGCGGTCTTCGCCGCTCTGTACCCCTCGTACAGCTCCGCCTTGAATGGCTTCCGTATCCGGAGGTCGAATACGGAGCCTGCGGTGCCTGGTGTACCGGCGTCGCGCAGCAACGCACGCATTGCGCAGTGTCGTCAGCTGTTGCGACCACCAGTACAAATGGCGCGAAGCACGTCCGGACTCTTCCAGCATACCTGCGATAGGAAAGTAGTTAAAGAGATGTAGACAACGTGTAGAAGAGAAAACAAATAACATAAAATAAAATAAAACTGCACTAATTTAAATATAAACTTACATTATGAGAATATACTTACATAAATACATACTTGACTGCCTCGTTGGTCTAGTGGTCGCAAGCGCTACTACTGAGCATGAGGTCCTGGGTTCGATTCCCAGGTCGGGCAAAGTGTTATTGGGTTTTTCTATCTGGAATTTTTCAGCAGCAGCCCGGAGTTTGGATTTGTGCCCGGTTGATGGCAATACGCTCGCCGTCTATTACATGGGACTTAAACATAACTGGCAAAATGTGGGTGTATCTGCTACAGGTACACCTCTGCCCAACCCTTCGGGGAAACAAGGCGTGATGTTATGTTATGTAAATACATACTTCTAAAAGTCTTCTAGTATTAAATAATAAATACAAAATATGCAACTATGACGAAGTGGAAAGATAATGTTCTTTGACTCTTCTTTTAAAAACTGCAACAGTTTTTAAAATACACAGAGAGAGATAGTGGTCGGCTTCTAGTCTAACCGGATGCAGCTGAATACCAATGTTTTACAAGGAGCGACTGCCTAGCGACCCCCACAACCCATTTACATTTAGTAGGATACAATTTAATAAGACTGGTGGTAGAACTACTCAGATGGCACAATAATTTCACTTGGTATTTTTCAGTTAGCCATTACTGTTTTGTAACATCATATTATTATTCTATTGTAACCAACGCATTTGCGCTGGTAAGTAATTTTTTGTTGATACAGTGCCTTTGTACCATTAGACTAACAGTTTTACTAGGAAAATATGATTCACATTACAGCTTTAATCTAGATTATAGATGAAAGTCCGTTTTAAAAGACAAAAATAAGCTTCAAAATCTAATCACAAAGCCGTTTGAAAAGGTATTGCATTGTATCCTTATCATCTAATATCTCCATAGCAAATGAATGCAATATAAGCGCTTTATATTGGAGTTATTATAGTGCACATGTGTGTGCGCAAACACAGATGCACTTCCTCTTTCCTCGCTATCAGTACAACAGGATGTCAATCCAATACGACTGGGGAGAGATCAGCGTCTTCTAATAGTAAAACTTCATTGATCAATTATTGTCATGAACCTTCTGCACCATCCTGCCTAGTGAAACAAGACTCTTTGCAACTGACCAGTCATGCTCAGTAATTACTTGTTACAGATGTGCACAGAAGCCTCTACTTATGTACTAGCAGTTCTAAATTGGTTCTTTAAAATGCTGCAAACTGAAATAACGAGGAGCATTTGTGTCAGTCAGTAATGTTGGGACAAAGATCAATTTTTGAGGTTGATCTGTACGGTGTAGAGGCTATCTGACATGTATATATTAGCATGCAACTTTAATTTTAAAACATATGATTTTAAATAATTTATTATTCGAGTTAAAACACAAACAAGTGTTTGATTCACGATCCAGTACTAACAGACAGTTATTATAGTACGTACACTGATAAATGATGTTCATGCTGCAAATCTGTTTTAAAAAACTCTTTCTGAGAAGAAATACCGTAACAAACTTAGAAGCCATCTCTTCTTGGTCAGGTTTTCTGAAAGCTATGTAGATTAGTTTCTGAGATGGTCTTTTGAGTCATTCAAGTATGTTATGAAGTCATTTCTGCTTATAGTCATCTGCAACAGAAGCATCTCAGATGCCTTACCATCCCAAAGACAAAGAATTCTCATGTGTTTGTAATTACATCGTCCCCTATACATATCAAGCTGGATTATACAAGGTGTTTATTGAAATAACTGAAAACCTGAAAAGGGGTCATTATACTCAACATTACGAACAACTTTACATATGGGACCAAATATGAAATCGTTAAAATAAAATATTCGCTCCTTCATACAATTATGTTCGCATAACTACAAAATGCAAGGAACATCTAATTTTGTACAGGTTTGTCCCATAGTAAAAGTTGTTTATTATGATGTGTGAAATAATCCCTTTTCAGGTTAACAATTTTCTTTACCAAATGTCAAAAGTAGTAATTGTGAGATAGTATTGAATCAAGAGAAATTAGAATTTGTCGATAAAACTGTTTTCCTGGGGATCACGCTCGACTCAAGGCTACAATGGGGTCCTCATTTAACATCTCTTGCAGGACGGCTAAGTTCAGCAGCATATGCTGTCAGAAAAATCCGTCAATTTACTGATGTAGATACCGCGAGGCTAGTCTATTTCAGTTATTTTCATAGTATCATGTCTTACGGTATTTTACTTTGGGGACGGGCTGCAGACATCGAGTCTATTTTTATTCTGCAGAAAAGAGCGATCAGAGCCATTTATTATCTCCGCAGGCGCGACTCTCTTAGGGAACTGTTTAAGGATATTAACATCATGACGGTACCTTGTCAATATATCTATCTATGAAAACATCATGTACGTAAGAAAGAATTTACATCTTTTTAGTAAAAGAGGTGATAGACATAATTATAGTACAAGAAATAGGGACCTATTAGTACAACCAGGTTTCAGACTGGCTAAGGTAGACTCATCTTTCATGGGGTACTGTTTAAAATGTTATAATAAAATTCCTCCCCACATACTTCAACTTAATGAGACGAAATTCAAATCTTGTATAAAACGCACACTATGTAGGCAGGCATATTATAAGTTGGGGGATTACATCACTGATAAAAATGCTTGGCTCAGTGCTGGTCCTGCTCCACAACTAATTGACATACACACTGATTAACATTTTGAAAATACTGATGGAGCTGCTGAAGATTGTAAGACCATTTTTGTATTGTATAAACTCAATTTCCTTTGTATTATATAATTGCATAGCACAGGTGTGAGTACTATGTACTAAAGAGCTACCATTTACCGGGTAATATGTGGTATTTCATTGACTTGAATGTGCCCTGGCGGCTGTGAGTATGTCATGCTCACTCAAATGTCTCGCTGATGGTGGCGTGTGTGTTGGATCATTTAGCTCCCTTCAAAATGGTTGAGCTGAATGGTGCTGATCCATGCGTTATGTTCGTGAACGGGCGCCGTCAGTTGGGACTGGTCATCTCTTAGCTGCCATGGCTTATTTTAATTTATTTTAAGTTTTTGAATGATTATTTTTATTACGGACGCTTTTACGAACGTGCACGTCTTATTACATTGTTCTCACATGCATAATTTCAAAATGAATGATGTAACCAATATTTTGTATCAATTTTATATTTTATTTAAAACAGTGTCCGTGGAGTTTCTTGCCCGTTCTTCTCCATAGGTACCTACTACGCTTTGGAATGGGCAACTAGCTTCATATTTTTGACTGACCGACCCCTTGACAATTCAAAAGTGCCTGTAAATGGTTTAATTGAAATAAATGCTTTGAGTTTGAGTTTGAGTTTGAATTATTTCAGATAACATCTTGGAGAAATAGTTTAGAGGTATGAGGAACAGGGTGTAAAGTTCACTCATCCTCATCGTCATGTCTGGCGGGCAACTGCCCAACGATTGATGTCGGATAGTCTTATATACATATTTTTTTCACGCGGTAAACTCTAATTGCGCGATGCAGGATTTGTGTGACGTCAGGTCTTTTGATGCGTAGTTTGCATGTGGCGATGTAGATGCCGGCCACATCAGTTGTCTGTGTCTTGTATCTTGCAGTGCTTCGCAGTGCCAGCTGAAGTTCCAGTGAGTCGGAACCGGATCCCCCGTAGTTCACAGTTAGTCGGAACTGTCTGCGGTGATTGCGGTAATTCCTCAGTGAGCCGGGGTGGCACAACGTCATGATCCAGTGAGTCAGATGTGGTACAGCGTTGGGTTTTGGCTGACTGCTCGCGTCGACCAGGAGAGGGTAGAATGGGCTCTGCTTGTGAGACCGGCTGAAAGTGCAGGTGCTGTGCCAAAGTTGTGAGACTGAGGGTGATGAGAAGGAATACGCGTTCGCTGCATGCTGGTGGTCAGGATACCCGAATGAATACGTGAGTGTTGACTGGCTGTGTGACTCGCCTCACGAAAGCTTACGGGAGTGATGATGATGATGACGTCACGCTGAAGTAGTTGTACGAAGGTTACGTTGACGTTCATACTCGGCGTCACCAATTTAGAGGTATGAGGACATGAGGAACTGAGTGTAAAGATCACTCATCGTTAGCGCGGCCTCACGACCAGTGTCGTGTCTGGCGGGCAACTGCCCAACGATTGTTGTCGGATAGTCATATACATATCGTTGGCGCGGTAAACCCTGATAACGCGATGCAGGATTTGTGTGACGTCAGGATTTTATGTGACTTCATGTCTTTTGATGGTGATGTAGATGCCGCCACAATAGTAATGCTTCGTGATAGAAATATTTTGGTTTAAGAGAAGAGAAGTCATTGGTAGAAAATACAGAATTAAAATTGGATTACTCTACGATAGACAATCAAACTATGTAAGAACGTTTATTTATGCTCTTAGTTATAAGTACTATATTTTAAGAGGCCTGCTGGTGTAGACCCTCTTTGCGGTCCCGAACCCTTTACATTAGATATAAGATTGATTACGATAAACAGTAAAAGGTCGATAAGGATCGCTACTACATAATAAAATCAAGGCAAACCTTTAAAGATATAAAACCAAAACTACCAAAATTGCATCATCATTATTGTGTCGCCAATCTTATTATAAATATTGGAAAAACTAAAATTCTGCATTTCTACCAGAGAATTCCAAGTAAAATCCTTGGCATTCATTATTTAGGCGTACGTTCTTTGGAAACTATCAAAGACTGTCAGCCTTGAATCGGTTCTAACAGCCTATCAGGTACGGCATAATGTATTGGGGCAACTCAGTTGAGAGAGAACTTGTATTTAGAGCTCTAAAAAGGTGTATCAGAGCTATGTGTGGAATAAATAGCACCGACAGTTGTCAAACGTTGTTTAAAAGCTTAAAAATCTATCCCTACCGTCGTTATATATCTATGAAACTAATGTATTTGTAAAAACACACATCTCTCAATATAAAATAGCTTTCAAAAGTCACAATAGGAAACTTCGTGACAAAAATAAGCTAGAGCTTGAAACTTTACATGGTAGAACAGCCTTAATGAACAAAAGTACTTTCTGTATGGCGACAAAAATATTAATACAGCTTATTAAATATTTTGACACATTAAATTGGTTAAATCTGGACAAATTCTGTACAGATTCCTGTGAAAAAACCGTGCGAAGTAGGTCGCTAGTCAAATATAATGAAATGAAATTGTTTATTCTGTTAATAGGATATCGGAATTATATTTACAAGTGATATTTAAAAAAAAAAGTAAGCTAGATGGAGTTGTGATTTCCTAGCATAATTCCTACTACCCTAGCTGAGAATAAATGGCATAATAAACACAAGGGTCAAAGTCTCTTTTAAAGTCCAGACTTAATCTTGGTCAGGCCCTACGAGGACGTACATGTAGATTTGTGTCTGAAATGGTCTTTTGAGGAAAGAAGAATAGACTTGAGTGGACCAGTCCAGCCAGTGCAAGCATTTGTTACTGACAAATGCTTCGTACTCGTCGGACTGCAATTCAGAAGTCAGAACTTAAGGAGCTCAACGACTCGACGGCAGCATAAACTACTCAAATTGCCAGACCATCATTAAAACTAACTGAGAAAGAACAAAAATACAAAATGAAAAAAAATCCACATTGCACAATGTAAAAAATTTGCTTATTTTCAACAGGGGTCATAAGTTATGATTTTTAGACAACCGCTAAATGACAGCCGCCCGCGCCCCATGTATTATCTCGGTAAAATCCCCCTTTGAAAAACAAGCGGGTTATTTTTTTTTCTTTGTTCCTTAAAATTACCACATAAACATACTCTCAGTACGATACTTAACAACACCCTCACGGATAGGACAGGGTTTTTTACCACATTGTTTATTTACTACACACTACGTAATAAGATACAGCAATCAAATATTTCACGCCATACCATCCGTTATATCCAGTTCCCTCGAAGACCAGCTCTCAATTGATAAATCCCTCCCCAGGGCGTCATTGTGGGCTCCCTAGAAACTGCTTTTAGACGTTTTACTTCGCAGTTACAAAGTTTAGAATATTTTGTCCTAAGTTTGACCACTTGGGTATTCGTTCGTCATCGTCAATTAGTTTTGGAATACTGTTAGACTATTTATGAATAACAGCCTGCACGAATTAGTTTATATAGCGTAAAATGTTTTAGTTTTAGAATTATTGATATAAGATAGTGTGCACACTGGAAGCAGAACAGTTTTCTCTTTGATGGATATAATATTTTTGTGCCAAAACATGTTTTTCAGTACATTTTGCCAACATAGATAGATAGATCGTTTATTTAGTGCACACAAAAGACAGCACAACATACAAAAGCACGATTAAACTAATAAGGAAATAGCTGCAAGGTGCCATTATACAAACAAGCAAAAAATAAAAAGGAAGAAAACAATAAATTGTGATAATAACATAACAAAGACTGTTTAGTTGCAAATATGGCACGCATGATTGTTTTCATTTATCTATCTAGGTATATATATTATAGAACGTGTCTGACTATGTGACCGGTTAGTTCTTCATAACTACATATTTTTTTATTGATTTTTATACGGTTTTCACCATCTTAAACATTTTTCAAAAGGTTTATGTGTACAATACATTAATAAATTTAACTTAGAAATTGCACAGAAATCTTCATGTTTTGACTTGTCGCCACATAAGGTAAGCCTGCAGTAAGTATATTGTTTTACGTGGAGTATTTAGATAATTTTACGGGCGCTGTCAGTTGGGACTGGTCATCCTCTTAGCTGCTTCAGCTTATTTTAATTATTTTATTAATTAATTGTTTTTCTTTTTTATATTTTACTCGAACGCTTTAACGTGCACGTATTTTTACGTCGTTCTCACATGAATATAATTATAAATTCAAATTTAATGTTTTGATTATTAACTAATATTTTGTTTCAATATCATTTAAAAGTGTGTTCATGGAGTTGTTTGTCCGTTCTTCCATAGGAACCTACTTCGCTCCAAAATGGGCAACTAACTTCATCTTTCAGAATGACCGATTCCGTTTGACAATTTGAGTTTGAGGTGAGTATGAGTTGAGTTTTAGTTGAGTTTGAGTTGAGGTTGAGTTGAAGTTGAGTTGAGTTCTTTTTAGTTGAGTTTTAGTTGAGTTTGTGATGAGTTTGAGTTGACATTGATTTGAATTTGATTTAAGTTTAATTTGAGTTTGATTTAAGTTGACTTTGAGTTTGAGTTAAGTTTGAGTTGACTTTGAGTTTGGGAAATTCTTGTAGAACTGGCGCTTAAAAACATCCTTCATAATAATGTTTCTAAACCTTTTATAAGTATGAAGAAATTATTGTAAATTATTTAAATACCTAAGTTCCGTCCCTGGGGTCGTTAGGTTTCTCTTTAAAACACTTCACGACTGCCACCAGATTGCTTACTTTTCTACGTGACTTGCTCTTTCTTCCGTTGGATTAAATTGAACATAATGGTTTCATTGGATAATCTTCTTTAATGTGTCCTGTTTCCTTTTAAGTACACTAATCGACGGCTCAAACTCGTTGGTAGGCGTGGCAAATATGCATGTTAATTAGTCTAATTATTTAGAATTTATATTCTAGTTTTTATTTATTTAGTGAAATAGACAATGATTTATAACGAAAACAAGCGTGTAAAATTTCATCAAAGGATATATTTACATAAAATAAAATTATTTGAACTATAGAATAAATTATCTTTCCCTGTATGATTTTTATTTTGCTATTTTCTTATTATATAAGTTATTTATTTTCGCCCAAAGACGAGTTGAAATTAGTGTTGAAATATGGAAGTTTCGACGCTCATAACTTCCAAACCAATATTTTTTTCCCGATTCTGCTTCCTTAGGGCTTGATAATGACAAGACAAATTAATATAATTTTTATTTTTGAACGTACAACAGACGAGTAATCACCATACTACGTATATGGAAGCATGACCGACTAGCGTACCCTTAAGGATTTATAACGTTTAATTATTTGTAGTATCAAATGTGTTTTAATGGTTTAATTTGGTATTGTCCAAAAATTAATATCCTTGTTAGTCTAAGGTCTGTAATATGTAAATTTCTAAATTTAAAATATTTTATTGCACATAAACCTACAAGGGCACTTATGAAACGTCAGAAGCTAGGTGCATGGTTCCGATTGGTCGTTTCCTATGTAGAAGAGCCGGCAAGAAACACCACGGTTACTCTTTTAAAAGTAAATGGTTTTTACAAAGTTTTGAAATTACAATGTTAATAGGTATGAGAGGACAGTGCAGGCCTATCAACAAGTACCAGGTACCTAGCAAGATAGAAAATGGTCGACAGATCTACAGTCTGTTAAGCCTACAACTTTTTCACATTCGCAAAATCTAAAAGAAAAGTATATAATTATATAAAAGATAAATAAAATAATAAAAATAAAGACCTATTTAAACCAAATGACATGATTGCTACTACAGATGTAAAAAATCTAATTTAAAGAAAAAAATAATATTGTAGGGTTATAATGTCAAATAATGAAAAGATTATGTCAAGGAAGTAAGTAAAAGAAAAAAAAAGGTAAAATAAAATAATCATCTTAATTTGGGAACAGTTAATAGACATTTACAAAGTTATGCCGTTAATGAGGTACCAGGGAAGCCACATGTGCAGAAGGAATTATTGCCAAACGTCCTTGTCTTCAACGTAGTCTGTAATCTTATACTATGCTTTTTTGATAAGGACACGTCTGATGTGGGTTTTGAACTTTCCATCGCTAAGTTCTGTAAGCGACTTTGGCAACTTGTTATAAAAGCGAATACTGTTTATAAGAAATGACTTACTAGTTTTAGTTAATCTAAATTTGGGTATCACAATTTCGCGTATAAAACGTGTATTTATATTTATAGTAGACTGTATTTGATATTAATTTCAACCTCCACGAGTTCCTGAGAAAAAGGGTCTTGACAGACTGACAGACAGACAGACGGACAATGAATTCCTATTACTTATTATGCATTGCATCATAACATTCAATGCGCCATGTTATAATTTATTACGTAATCAGTGCTTTTATCCAATAAGCCAAAACGTCAAACATATCATTTTTATGACAGCTGCGCGTACAAATTGTATTAAATCTGCGGCGCGTGAGTCGCTGACGCTACGAAATGTTGCCATTTTAAATATTATATTTAATATATTTAGGACTAACTGTTGTGTTTATTTTATTTTTGTCTTATTTTGTTATTTCTGTTTAAGCTGCACCGGTTGACGTCATCACGTCAACGCCGGCTGTCTCTGGAAACCAGCGCTGGGGCTCTGTCTCGTATAGGGTCCCAGCATTATGCTGAGAGATGACCGTTTTGCGTGGATGTGACGCATATTTTCCCTCAAATTGTTTTATTTTATTTTTCCTTTGCTTGCATCATATGTACCGCAAATAAACGTATTTTCTTTCGTTCTTTCTATACGAGTTCTGTTTTTTTCCTTTAGAGGTAAGGAGCCCTAATAAGCAAGAGGATTATTTTGTTTAACTTTTCGGATAGTAAATTCACAGGGATTTGTTGAGACTATAGCATTTTAAATATTCAATTAGTACATGTACCGTATCAGTTCTGAAGGGTACTAGATATAATTAGAATGTTGGTTTAAAAAATTGTGTGCAAAAATTATGTACCTTAGTAATTGCCTTTCATAACGAAAGGGAGGGAAGCCGAACAATCGTGTTTTACGACCTTTTGGTATATGGAAAGAAATAACGTGAAATGTGTGTTTGCCACAGTACCTACCCTATGCAAGGAACGCATTTGAACAAAATTGAACACTTAAAAAACTTTTTTTTACAAAAAATTAAACCGACTTCCAAAAAAAACATTACAAAGTGAAAAATAACTTTGTTTTCGGAAGTGTCTTTGGTTTTGTATTTTCGTTTTTTTGCCGCCGACTTCCGAAATCAAACTTATTTTTCACTTTGTAGTGTTTTTTTTTTGGAAGTCGGTTTAATTTTTTATAAAAAAAATGTGTTTTGTTAAAAAGTTTTTATTTTTCACTTTTTAGTTGTGGTACACAAACCCCCTACAAAAATTTGAATACAACTATTACCTGCTATGTAAATTACAGTGACAGGAACTATTAGAACATCGTCCACATATACTAGGTGGGAAAAATACGTATTATTGAAGCTAACTCAAAAACCGCTCATCAGATCTTGACCGAACTTATATAGGACCATTTCTTAACTAACTAACCCTACCAAAAACAAAAAGAATCATCAAAATCAATTCACAATAAATCGGAGTAATCGCGTAACAAACATACACAAAAAAAAAACATACAACCGAATTGAGAACCTCCTCCTTTTTGAAATCGGTTGAAAATATAAGCATTAATAAGTGTGTCTCAAGGCAATAATGTGTGACACCCTAGTGGTTCAACCTAGTGGTGTGCAAGGCACGAACCTCTGTATTTTCGGATTCATGTGCGTATTGTATAATTATCACTTGCTTCAAAAATTGTGAAGGAAATCACCGTGAGGCAACCCGGCATGCCAGAGATATATTTCTCGACAGCATATGAAGTCAAGTCAGAAGCCGATGGGCGGCTAAAAAACTCTGACACCAGGTTAGTCACTAACCACACGAAAAGAAGAAGTAGACGGCAATAATAGTGACATTTCAGCAATAGTGGCCGACAGATTACTGATTCTGTAGTAATCCCCAAACGGTTAGATAGAGGTGTGCCTATAGTACACCCACATTTCACTAATTATGTTTGAGTCCCACGTAATAGGCGACGAGCCTATTGCCATCAACCGGGCACAAATCCAGACTCTGGGCTGCTACTGAGTAATTCCAGATTGAAAAACCCAATAACACTTTGCCCCACCTGGGAATCGAACTCAGTACCTCATGCTCAGCAGTAGCGCTTGCGACCACTAGACCAAGGAGGCAGTCAAAATCAAAACGAGGCAGAAATTTGTATTGCTCACTTGACTGTGCTTATTTAAATTCAGTATTTGGGCGAATGAGCTATGCTCTTGTGAAAATAGTATTGTTTATACTAATTCCTTGTATAGTACATACTAATTCCATGCTGCCATGATAGTACACACTTCTATCATTTTTGACTCGGAGGACCATTTTTAGCAACTGAAAAATTCCGTCTCTGGTTAATTAAAACTGTGCGAAACTCTGCGTATCACGTTAACTACCAAAAATGTGTCCTAAAATTTTTAATTGGTCCGTTGTAGCCGGCATGTCGTTTAAAACTGTGAACGAAATACAAGTTTAATATTAAAACGGAATGAGAGGCGAGCATTTAGTCCCCGTTTCATATTACATAGAGTTTGGTGATATTTTTGCGTTGCTTTAAAGTAGGGTTGCCTATTTTAGATAGCACTAGTTTTTCCCCGCAGCAAGTCAGAGGTCGGAAATTATCCCACAGAAACGTACATACTTTAACGCGCACGCCAGTAAAGCATCCAGTTTGCAGGATTTTTTCCGTCATCTTCTACAATCATATCATAACATATCATATATGTGATATGATTGAAAATTCAAAACTTCTGTAACTTATATGGTATACATAATAAAGAGTACTTATTCTATTTACAAAATCGAAATAATACACATACTAGTGTTATCCACGAGTATCCATCGGATTGCGACAATGTTCCTAAACATTACATTACTTCGTAATCAAAAAACTTAATTTTGACATTTCAACATAAATTTCCGTTGATAAAGTTTTAAATTCTTAGTAACTACCTTACAATAAAAACTATTAAGCGATTGTCTTGTTAAGGCAATCAAAGTGCATGCTACACAGCTCTAGCAGTCAAGGAAAAAAAACTCCATAAATTTATTTATTTACGACAAAAATAACACCAATCTACATATAACAGCTGTGTTCAGCTGTGTTTACTGTGTTTCTAGGCTTAAGCATTTGTTGGTGAAAAGCTTCTTTACGGAAAAGTAATTGTTAGCAAAATATGATTCTTAGTTAGTTATTTATCGTGTACTATGTATTTCCTAATTCATATTTAATAGGTATTTTGTACCGAACTTTTTTTTTCGTTTTTATTTTTTGTGTTATCAGTGGAAAGTTGTAAATGGCCTTCAATTTTATATTGTTTAAGAACACTGTGTAAGTTAGCTGTAAGTTTCCCGAATTAAAATAAATAAATAACGTGTGGTTTCCTCTATAGAACGAACAAATGTTTAAAATATACTACAATTAGAGAGTGTTACGAGCAGAAATTCAATAATAGTGATAACGGTAGCATTTGTCCCGAAACCACAACAGATGGCCCGATGCATCACTATAAAGGAGCATGCTCTTATTGTATCGTGAATTTATTGAACACCAACCTGGGACATAGTGTCTATAATAGATATGATAGTGTTGAAGTAAAATTTATAGCTAAACATTGCTTCTTCCTAACTTAATTTTATTTTAACTAACCATTTCTTTATCATCGGTAATATGACCGGCTATACTACCAGCATATTACTGTCTCACTGCAGGGCAAAGGCCTCTTCTCATACAGAGAAGGCACGAGCATTGATCACCACGCTTGCTCAAGACGGGTTGGTGATTTCAGACTTATATTGACTATTAGTCTGGTTTCCTCACGATGTTTTTCCTTCACCGATGTCAGTAATGTCTCAGAAAGTACATATTAATTGAAGAAGTATTCAAAGATACCTAATAAAGCATTTGCATTCATTTGTTGTATAGAATTCATATTGTCTATTAGGTACCCGCTAAAATTTAAAACCTAAAGGTGTGTCCAAACACAAAGTGGCAATCGTGCGATCTGCGATTGGACGCCTGCTGCGCGCAAACGCCTCTGTTAAACGCAAACATTCGTCGGTTCAGTCCTAACTAAAGCTTGGCAGAAATGTGTCCTGAAAACGCCGTGTGTTGCATCGAGCGAAAAATCGTTTCAACATTTGTTAATACTACAATTTATTGCTTCATCTGGCAGAGTTAAAAATCGGTTGTGTAAATATAATTATGTGCGGTCACGTCCGACAAGAACACCACTGTGTTTATTTACTTTACTTTTGCCTGAGATTTTATTGTGTACCAACCCAAAAAACATATTTTGTTACTATTAAATAAAAGAGGAAAAGAAACAGCAAAAAGATTGCTGACCGCAGCGATCAGCAATCTTGCTTCGAACCGAAAGATTTTTCTGCCACCTTTCAGCATTTTTTTTTTTTTTTTTTTTTTTTTATTCAATGGTATTGCTCTTGCCCTCGATCTGGCCTGATTAAAAGCGATAGATTAGGTCTACGATGAAACTATTGTGCCAAGAAGATACCTGTCCACTCTTGCTTTGTATAATTATTAGTAAGCACACCACTGAAACTAAACGCGAACAGCACGTCTAAGCCACGTTCAAGTGTTGCCAGTATCAATATTATTTAACAATTAGGACACTGACATGTTTCAGTCCCGTACTAATCCAACAAGATTTAAATTGTGTCCAACTGTATCAATCAAAGAACTCTTACTTCTGTCTTTAATTGTTGTTTTTAAGTTTTGTTTTTGTTCTTTTATTGCCAATACGATTAAGACATTCGCAGAATAGTCGATATCGTCTTTGCCATTAATTTAAGAGTCCTATTACATTTTTTTTACGGAAGTTCATGATTTTTGACCATGTAATTTTCAGCAGCAGTAAGATATTTTAATTATTTGATTATAATAACTGTAGTGCCATTCTCTTTCTTGTAAGTTGGAGTTACACATTATTTTATGTAATTTGCTGAATTGACGTGGAATTTAAAGTACTTTAATTTAATTTATTGTAATTTTGTCTTATTATATTGAGAAACAAAAACTAATGAAACATATTCACTGTAGATCGAAGTTTTATATCATATTAGTTTATTTGATTTAATTGTGTTTATTTGGAATATAATGGACATGAAAATCGAGACATTTATTGGTTTTCTTTACGACTTTTCCCTAAAAACTCAAGGAATTTAAAGAAATTCAAGAACACCAATAGACAAGTAAAACATTCAAATTATCGTTTAGTAACTTTCGCTTTTATTAGAACTGAATGAAACAATGTGAATTTGAGCGTCAAAGTTCCATTGCCGACGTTTTTTCTTGTAAACTGAGTTCGTAAAATATTCATAGTAAAATACACGACAAGAAAATTTAAAATGTGTAACTCCAACTTACAATAAAAAGAATGGCACTATCGTTATTCATAATCAAAAAATTCAAATATCTTACTGCTGCTGAAAATTACAACGTCAAGAATCATGAATTTGCGTCAAAAATGTAATAGGACTCTAGAATAGATGACACTGACAGCTGTTGAACACTTGTCGTCGTTTGTAGGTCGCGTTTTTCCTATCCGACTTCTCTCAGAAGAAACACCAAAACCAACTCAAACGTCAGAGTTAATAAAAATAAAAGTCTAGACATGATTTTGATCAGATAATTAAATAATAGCTTGATTTTTTACTCAGATATGGAAGCAACAACCCTATATTTTGAACGAAACTGTCGTTTGTATAAAGTGAAACATTTTCGGCACAAGTAAACAGCCCTGTTTCGGGACGGAGAGTTTCTGTCGACAGTTATTAAGGGATTTGTTTGCGAAGCGAATGCATAACGATTACCTACTTAATTGAAGCAGTTAATTAAATAAATCACCGGTTATTATCACTCATTTTCTTGGATAAGTAAATAAAGTGGTGGAATTATGTTATTATGTGTGGGCTTCACGAGTCATTGGCATGGTTTTATTAATTACTAGCAGCTAGTATCCCGGTGGTTTCACCCGCATAGGTTTCGATCCCGTGGGAATATTGGGATAAAAAGAATCGTAGGTGTTAATCCAGGTTATAAACTATCTGTGTGCCGAATTTTATCCAAATCAGTTCAGTAGTTTTAGCGTGAAGATGAGACAAACATACACACTCACAAACTTTCGCTTTTATAATATTAGTATGATATTAGGATTTCTTGATCAAATTATATTTATTAAGAACATAAATGTTGCAAATATAATTATTTAACACTAGTTTACGCCCGTGGCTCCACCCACGTGGATGTCGGAGAGTATCCCACGGGAAACAGCTACTACCGGGATTAAGAGGGAACAGGGTCTGCGATTCTCCGTACAAATGTATTCCCCTGTTTTCTTCCTGAATAATGCCTCTAGAGCAATTTTTTTTTTTCATAAAATCAAGGTCTGCTGAAGACACGCCCCTGTTATTTCCTTTTTTTCAGCAATTTATTGGTAAAGAAAATATGACCCTCCAAAAATTGAAAAAAATGCTCTATGTTTACTGACGTGATTAGAGGACTACCAGATAAATTCGAAACGTTTTTAACATAAAAGAAAATGATAGGAACCTAGACATTCTCTTTTTTAAAATTTTAATGTAAAAAATAATTGAATCGGCTCAGTTTTCGTGGAGAAAAAAGGGGAACACGAAACGTCGAAGTCGTCAATTTTTTTTGTGATATAATCGGTCTGAGCTGCAGCTGTCCCTATCGCACTCTACGGAGGCTGTTTTGAGGAAAGACGACGGCAATAGTTTCTCCAAATACCTATTTTAAAAATTCCTCGCAGCCCCTGTTCACTCTTAACAGTACCCTGCGTGTTAATCCAGGAAAACAATGTATTAATTCCGTAATACAGTGTTTTCATATAAGGTAACTCTATTGGTTTAGGTGGCGCACGCCAGTAAAGCTCCCATATGTCCCCAAAAATCATTGTCATATTTCAGCCAATTTACACAAAGAAAATCCATTCAGTACTTTTTGAGTTTATCTCGTTCAGACAGACAGATGCGGCGGGGGGAGGACTTTGCTTTAAAAAAAGTAATGATCAGTAACGTCAAAATATGAAACACAGAGAAGTAGGTAACCATATGAATTCTCAAGACGACCACAAAAATCTGCTTCTGTAGTTTAAAAATACATTTTTGCTGCAGTTTTATGGTAGTTCTGACAGACAGTTGAGCTCCTTAAGTTCTGAGTTGAGCTCCACGATTACTGACAAATGCTTGCACTGACAGGACAGGTCCACTCAAATCTGTGTGGTTCTTTTCTCAAAAGACCATTTCAGACTAATCTACATGGTCCTCATATGGCCTGACCAAGATTATCTCTGGACTTTAAAAGAGACTGTGACCTCTGAGTTTGTTTCGGCCTTTCTTCTCAGAGTAGTCAAATAGGAAACGCCGATCTCATCTAGCTAATTTTTAATAATTTTTTTAAGATGACGTGTAAAAGTGATTTCAATATCATATTTACAGAATAAACAATTTAATTTCATTTCACTAGACAAGTGACAACTTTCACTTAGTTAGAACTTCTGTCAGTTCCTATTAGACATAATAAAAATCACACGAACTTACGATAGTGTTTCTTCATAAACTTTTATTCTGTTAAAGTAAAATCTGTCAAGAAAAGGCTTAAAGAACATTCGAGGAGTAAGTTCGAGTCCAACAATCCAGTTTATAAAACTTTTTAAAAGAAGCTCGGAAGTAGTGGAAACTTAATAAGAATGTCCACTTCGGTTCGAATTCCTAACGTTCTCGTGATTAAATGAAGTTTATACGTCCCGTCCGATATTTGCAACGAAAAATAAGTATATAGGATGAACGTTTTCTAAAAATGAAGTACTATTAAAAATGTTGGTGAAATTAATCACTTCGTAACTGACCACCTGTTGAATATTTAATCCTACTAGAATGTTTTTTACTCAATCACACAATAATGACTGAACGGATTTGGAAGAAATTTGCCATACTGATAGTTTATAACCTGGATTAACATATGGGATAGTTTTTATCCCGGTAGTACGTTCCCGTGAGATAATTTCAGACCTCCACTAAACCTAAATGGTTCATATTAAGTTTTAAACGTGAAATAATCTGATTACCCATTGATGTGTATTTTAAGAAATGCTTGTGAAACCACTGGCTAGACAAAATTAATGAGAATTTGGTCCATGGCACAGCTGCCAAGATAAATGAAGCTGACTTAAAAGATAAATGAAAATTACTTCTCAAAAATCCAAACAAACAATACTTAAGATATGCCAGTCAGCCAGTCACGCGAACTGATTAAGTACCTGCATTTTTTGTAACGAGTTTGAGTCGATTGCTTCAAATCGAATTTTCATTAATCAATTTCGTAAGTTCTGCAATCAATCAAGCAATCATGTTTTTTCTACATAAACATAAACTCACGCCTTCTTCCAATGCGGGTAGGCAGAAACGGTAGAACGCCACCTGCCACGATCATTATATATAGGAATAGGTTATTCCTTTTACTTCGTTTTTGTTCATACATTTGTTCATACACGCACGCCAGTTGCGAGTACAATGCACCTGACTTTTCTGAAGAACATTACCAATAAGGTCACTATTATGTATGTCCTTCTTGGGCGTCCCTCCTGGTGTTCCCCCTCACATCTGCCTCAATCAAGCAATCGTGTTTTTTTGTCAGATTATTCAAAATCAGAATCCATTATTTATAAAAAGAACTAAGCTCGTAAAAGCTTTACCTACTATGTAATTAAACCATTCCATATTTAAAAAAATCTAGCTTAGTATGGAAATAAGGCAAAAATGGTAGCAAGCGTTTTTCTCTCTAAGCGTTTCAGCATATTACCGTTCATACATAGACCGTTCGCAAAAACTTTGAACCTTAGCTACTTACTTTGTAGCTTATGTATGTATATCGTAGGCTGTAAACAGACCATGCTACACGTAAATCTTGTTTCTTACGACTTCGGATCGAAGGACCAAAATAGGTAACACAATAACTTTTGTTATTGTGTTTGTAATTTTCGGTTTTTATTATTTTTGTGGTCTTTCAGAATTTATTATGGCTTAAATATATTATTTTGAAAAAAAAACTAACCACTTAAAATGTGGTGTTTTACAAATGCTGATATTTTGACCAAAAAATCATAAATTATTTTTGAATTTGGATGATTGTATCAAAATGCACCACATTGTACCTATGGCCCTACCTATTTATGAATAAATAAAATAATATAATTTAATTAAAACGTGTAACGGACCTCTGTGAGATGGTTTCGGCCACTCATACGACTTCCAAAGGTTTGGGACTCCAAGAGTCCCGAGAAATGTCAAAGACGAAAATATATGAATAAAATAATGAGACAAATTAGTTTTAAAAGAAGCATTCAAAAGAATCTTAGTCGTGTTCTTAATCCAAACCATTAAAACATAAAATATTGAACCGAAAAGTCTTTCCATTCAACCAGCGCCTTAGACTAAGTGCCCATATCGCAGTACATACCTCACATAATGCCTTTGCATAACCATTTTCCACCACTTTGGCTCGTAAGTTATTCCATTGCGCTGGTCTAGGCAAACCTAATCGCTTTTATTACATCCTGTTTACTATTGCAAGAACTTAACTTATTATTTCTAAAGGAATATTACGCTAAGGTAAGTGAAGTTGGGATATTTATTAAAGTGCTCGCGGAAGAGTACTCAGTGCAAAGTAGGAAGGTGTTTTGTGACGTTCGCGTTGTTTATATTTGTTTGTAGTATTTTTACATTGCAATAAACTTGGTTGTGTAGGGCTCCTTGTAAAATACTGGTATTCAGCAGCATCTGGTTGGAGTGGAAGCGGACCCCCACATAGTTGAGAAGAGGCTAGGCACACATGATGAAATTAATGTTTTAATTTTAAAATAATTTAGTTAAACGTTCTTATAATAGAATACAGGCTTGTTTAATATTAACTAAACAGGTACCTACAAATTATTTGACGGATAATGTTTTTTTTTTATTGTATTAAATTATCTGCCTGATATTTACATAGCTTTTGGAATACCTACGCATTCCGGAACTTATCCTATGGTAGTTTTAGATCATAAACGGATTCATTGCTTTTGTACTTTAGATACGTTTTCCTTGATAGTAATTGCTCTGAGACGTAAAGCCTTGTCCAAGAGAAACTAATTTCAAATAAAGCGACCTGAGAGCCATTTACTCCGTATGCAACGTAACGATATACCTCTGAGAACTAATGCTTCATTACAGTCTTTTGAAATCCTAGATTAATCTCATACGACTAAAATCTATAGTCTATCATATTCTACCGTCGACACTGGGCACTCTACCATGGTGATTTTTATCAATTGACAGCTACATGCGAAGAAACAGATCCAATACTACATTGTTGTGCGGGGCGCAATGGTTGTGTGCTGCTAGAACTATTATTAATCGAACAGATACGCTACATTTTTGTCATTAAATTTGTCAGCTATCACGGGTGCCATCATACAGTGCCTCTGATTTAGTTCCATTTCTGGTCATAATCATAAAGCTTAGTCGAAGAGAAAATAAAACAAAAACTGTCAATTCAAAAAGGCTAAAAAGATAAAAACATGTTTGTGTCCTTGGGTGCATTGAAATAGTTTCTAAGAGGGATGATACTTAAACTTACTGATTGGCAAATATTTTGATCATAACATTAGCTTTATTCTCGCTGCGGCGGTCTGCCTGTTCGCGGCTTCGCCAGTGCGTACCCATACTGATCGATATGCTCCCACAACCCAGGCGATCAATCTGCTGAGCGTCATGATTGCTCAGGATATGTTGACATATTTATGTGTTGGCTGCTACACATAAATATGTCAACATTATCTATGTTTAGAGGAGGTCGTGGCTAAGTAATAACTGCCGCATGGGTCGATCCGTCAGGTGAAGCTGCGCTTGCCGGAGTTGGTCTGTGGAGGGGTGACCATCTTTACATACCGAGACTCCTCCGTGTCTCGGAAAGCACGTTAAGCCATTGAACCCGGCTGTCAGAAGCCCGAAAGTCTAACAACCAGTCTTACCCGGTTACTGGGCTGTGGAGGTCAGATAGGCAGGCGCTCCATGTAAAATACTGGTATTCAGCTACATCCGCTTAGACTGGAAGCTGACCCCAGTATAAATATGTAGTTGGGAAAAGAACCCAAACTCAAAGCATTTAATTAAATTAAACCATTTACAGGCACTTTTGAATTGTAAAGGGGTCGGTCAGTCAAAAATATGAAGCTAGTTGCCCATTCCAAAGCGTAGTAGGCACCTATGGAGAACAACGGGCAAGAAATTCCACGGACACTCTTTTGAATAATAAAAAAATTGATACAAAATATTGGTTACATCATTCATTTTGAAATTATGCATGTGAGAACAATGTAATAAGACGTGCACGTTCGTAAAAGCGTCCGTAATAAAAATAAGAAAAAAAAAAATCATTCAAAAACTTAAAATAAAGGTTAGGCAGATTGAGAGCGGGGATCGTGCGGTCCATGGCCCTGTACGGGGCACCGGTGTGGGCGCGTTCGTTGAGGCGGCGGCCTGCCCGCTGGTTGAACGCGTCCCAGAGTGTCATGGCCACCCGGCTAGTCCGGGGATACCGCACGGTCTCCGGTTAGGCGGCGAGCCTCCTTGCCGGATTGCCGCCATGGGATCTGGAGGCAAAAGTCCTCGCGCATATTTGGGAGTGGCGCGGGGAGGCGAAACGCCGGGGCCTGACTCCGATGCCGCGAGAAATTGCGGCACTGCGGACAGAGCTCCGACGGGATCTCATGGCGTCATGGAGAGTGCGATTGTCGCAACCCAGTGCTGGGCACGCCACTATTGCGGCGATAAGTCCCCTCTTTGAGGAGTGGCTGGAGAGGCGCCACGGCGTCCTCACCTTCCGCCTGGCGCAGGTCCTCACCGGACACGGCTGTTTCCGTGGCCCCTGGCATTGCATAGGCAAGAGAAGGAACACGGGTGGGTTTTAGTCAGTAAGAGTCTGACACGCCCTCCCGCTCCACCCAGAGCGGGAGACGTCATTTGATGATTTCCCACCCAAAAAAAAGAAAAAAAAGGGCGTCGCTGAGGGGAGGAAAGCAAGATGGGACAGGCTGGATCAAGGATATATCATGATTATTATGCGGGGAATTTAAAGCTACGCGCTCAGCTGCGGCGCGGGCTGGCGCTTTATCGGACAAGGGTCGGGAGGGAGTATTATTTACTCGGGAGGGTCGCGATCGCGGAGGACCTCGGTGGCGAGATCGGTACGACGGGTGTCGGGTGTATTTGTGCACTGTACTGGTGGCCCTATTGCTCTCCTGGAGGAGAGTGGTGGGATCATCTGGATCGGAGAGGACATGCCTAGGACGGCGAAATCGACTAAAACGAGAGGGGGTATAATTGGCCGCTTCAACAACCAGAGGGTTGCGGTGATTGGCGGCGGAATCAAAGTGACGCTTGGACATGCGTTTTAGGAACTGATGGATTGTGGGGATTTTAAGGTCGAGGTGGAGGTTTATATTTCTGACATACCAGGGAGCGCCCGAGGCTCTTCTGAGGAATCTGTTTTGGATCGTCTGCATCCTATGGATATTTCTGGGGGATGTGTGTGCAAAGACAGCACCCGCATAGGTCATGATGGGGCGGATGCACGCTGTGTAGATGCGCAATTTGCACTTGAGTGACAACTTGCTGCGTGCATTAACGATGTAATATAATCTACTGAGAGCGAAAGCGGCCCGCGAGCGAACCGACTTTATGTGCTCTGAAAAGTTGAGATAGTGGTCTAGGATGACTCCCAAGTACTTGGCTCGCTTCTCCCAAGGGATAGGCTTGCCTAACAAGGTGAGTGGTCGGGGAATGTGAGGGGGTCTAGATCGCGGTTTAATAAATAAAACCGCCTGACTTTTGTCGGGGTTCACCTCAATTCTCCATTTCTTAAACCAGGCGCCAAGGTTATTGACAGCCCGTTGTAGGAAAAGGTGGATCTGGGTCTGTGACCGGCCCCTGCAATATATGGCCGTATCGTCTGCGAACAGAGCCAACTGTGCCGTATTGCTTTTGGGGATGTCGCTTGTGAAAAGCGAGAACATGAGTGGGGCGAGCACGGAGCCTTGAGGGACTCCGGCGCGGATTTGGCGTGGAGAGGATAGGGCTCCCTCGATGCGATAGCGGAATGTGCGATTCGACAAGTAGTCCCGTAGGATGAGCACGAGACGATCGGGCACTCCTCAGTCCTTCTTTTCCTCCCTGTTTTAAATTCGCCAGCACTTACACTCGCCCATCGCTGTGAGTGCGACAATGACAACGCATCGCAGCCGCCATCTGACGGCGTGAAGCCAAAAACTCAGTTCGAACTCAACCAAAAGTCACACAGTACGGGGCCCAACGTCGTTTGCGTTCCTGGGGACAGTTGATGATGCAGAGTATGCCACATTCCACGCATCCTGGCAGTCAAAATATTAATATAAATAATGAAATGATAAAGTACCTAAAGCTTTTAGTTTTTTTATGGCGATCAGTCTTAATTAATCAAAACATAAGTACCTAAGTAATCTCGAGCCTAGGTCTCGTTTTGACATCGCTAATAGTCACTTTTTCACACCTGTTACCAGGTTTCAGTGTCAGAAATTGAGAAGGGTGTAACTGAAAACTGGAATGTGAATATTTAAAGGGTGCTACACACTTATTCGGGTGCCACATTCGATTCACCAGTATTTATTGAACAAAAAAGCCGAGCCCAAGGAATTACTACACAGTTATGTTCAGCTCGTGCCGATCGGCAAACTTCATTCTTTCATTTCATTGTTTATTTGTTGTTTTCCTGTATTTGAAAATTAAAGTTCCTTTTTAAGGTTACGTACCTGAACGGTGCCAAGCAGAATCCTATTACTAAGCCTTCGCTGTCCGTCTGTCTGTCTGTCAGCGAGCTGTATCTCATGAACCGTAAAAAGTAGACAGTTGAAAACTTTACAGATTATGCATTTCTATTGCCGCTATGACAACATAATAAAAATTAAATAACATTAAAAATTAATGAGTCAATAAACTTTTGACTTTGAAAAAATTTCCAACACTGGCATGACCGTGTCATTGTCTAGATCTCATCGAGTAGAGAACTAATATAATTTTTATTTTCTTTGTCTTCAAAAATGATCAAATAGGGGCCCGTGTAAGTTGTCAGTTTTAGACCGTTTTTGTACGAGCTCTATCTCAACAACTAAACAAGTAAGGAATTTGAAACTTTTATATATCATGTACCATTTATTATTTATGAAGAGCTCGTGGCTAAGTAGTAACTGCCGCACGGGTCGTTCCGTCAGGTTAAGCTACGCTTGCCGGGGTTGGTCTGTGGATGGGTGACCATCTTTACATACCGAGACTCCTCCGTGCCTCGGAAAGCACGTTAAGCCGTTGGTCCCGGTTGTCATTCGTGGATCTTTGACAGTCGTTACGGGGCGTCAGAAGCCCGAAAGTCTGACAACCAGTCTTACCAAGGGGTATCGTATTACCCAGTTACTAGGTTGTGGAGGTCAGATAGGCAGTCGCTCCATGTAAAATACTGGTATTCAGCTGCATCCGGTTAGACTGCAAGCCGATCCCAATATAGTTGGGAAAAGGCTAGGCAGATTGATTGTACCATTTATTATTTATAATAAAAAAATACAAAAAACGCCGCTTCATAAGGTGTTCATTTAAATATGGATCATTTTCAGCAACTGTATCATTAAGAAATACAAATTTATCTTTGCGATTTTCATTAAGATGAAAAATATAAATATTAATAATAAAAAAAAATGTATTAATAATAATAAAATATATATTCATTATTAATATATTCTTCGTTTAGACATTCAAAATTCAAAAGTCATTTATTCAAACTAGGCTGAGAATTAGCACTTTTCGAACGTCAAAATTACATAAGACAGTCCCCCAAAACGCCCACCCTTTACCACTTCCTAGTGCTTTTGCTGGGAAGAAGAAGTGGCGCAACAAACTCCCCAGCAGCACAGCGATCTGTTCAGTTAGAAAAAAAAAATGATTCTATACAATAGTATGCAAGACAATTTACAATACACAAAAAATAATTTAAATTATAAATTAAATAGCTATAATTAATAGCCATATGATAGCTAGCACACGCTAATATACCAACCAAAAGCATCAAGAACTATACTCAAGCAAAAATAAAAATAACTAAACGTAAACAAATAGCTGTAACTAGAAGTTATAATTGATAAACTAGGACCATCGAGGTAAAATAAATAATTGTCGAGGTCGCTAGCTAACCACATATTGCAATACAACTCTTAAAAAAAACATTGTAATGAGTAGATTATGTCAACAATAAATTAAAATAAAATTAAATAAATTGACATAAAAATTAAAATATTTAAAATTTTATATAAAGTTTAATATTTTAATTTATTTGTAAATAATGTAAGGTACAAGGTACGTAACCTTTTTTGTGCGACTCGGACTCGCACTTGGCCGGTTTATTTATTGTTTATATTTCCTGTGCGTGTCCCTAATAAAATATTTGTCTTTCTTTTTTAGGGTTCCCTACCAAAAGGGTAAAAACCGGACCCTATTACTAAGACTTCACTGTCCGTCCGTCCGTCACCAGGCTGTACTTCATGAACCGTGATAGTTAGACAGTTGAAATTTTCACAGATGATGTATTTCTGTTGCCGCTATAACAATAAATACTAACAACAGAATAAAATAAATATTTAAAGGAGGCTCCTATACACCATGATTTTTTGCCGTTTTTATAGCAATGGCAATAATGGTACGGAGCCTTTCATGCGCGAGTCGGACTCGTGGTTGGCCGGTTTTTTCTTTTCATTCAGCATCTACCCTCGCTGAACCATGTTTGGGTTGGCTCGGCACGATTCAAAGGCTTTTCCCCGAACTATTCAATTTTGCGCCCGGCTGTTCCGAATCATGCCTGAACAAGTGTGTAGTATCCCTAAGGTACATGTCTTCAATCTTTAAACTAGAATTTGAATATTTTAGACATGTATGAAATATTTCTTTTGGCATTACTTCTTCTCTAATCCCAAAATAATAAGTTTATCTTGAAGCTTACTGCAAGACAAATCTCATATAACACGTCCAACGGCTTTTCTTTGAAAAACTTATTTGCAATTATTGTAAGACAAGTTATTAAACTCGCTTTTCAAATGGATTAATGATCGAATTGCGTTGTTAGCATCTGCATAATGGACTCTATCTATAATAAATAAGGCATAAATTTATTTTATAGCTGGTTTTTTTTGTGTGTTCGCTATTAGAAATAACATTTCTAATTTGCCCTGCACCCTAACCAATATTATAAATACGAAAGTGACTTTGTTTGTTTGTTTATTTGTTAATCTTTCACGTCTTAACAGCTGAACAAATTTCGATGAAAATTGACATACGGGGAGACCATGATCTGGGTAAGGTTAGGACATAGGATACTTTTATCCCGGAGTTCGTTCAAGTGGGATATTTTCGAAGTTAAATTAGTACAGTTTTGAATACTGAAGGAAATTGTTTCAAATCTTACGACATTGATATTAGGCTTGGGCTGCAGACCTATACAGCATACTATTAAATTAATTTTTTTATAATAATTTTCTTAAAATTAAATAACCTACTTCAATTTAAATTTTAATATCTTTTATGACTTAAAAAACACTTAAGGCAAATAAATTAAAGCAAATATTATTAAATAACAAATTCTATCTATGAACTTCTTATTGTGTTTGGCTGTATGGCTCATTTTCTTTGCCTTAATATATATACATTTATGAGTAGATATGTTAATGCACTAGTGCACAAAATTCGATTTTGTGCAGCCTATCTCCTGCACAAATAAGCACTTTCAGATCATGAGAAGTGAAAACAAAATTAAATCAAAGATAGGGGGTACTGGTAAGTATAAAGTGTTACTTAATCAGAATTTTGAAGTTAGAAAATTGCCCTTCCCGAAACGAGATTCATAAGGAGAAGAACAGGTACGAAACTCCATGGTATCACAATCTTTTTAAACCAAGAGTTTTGAACATACACTTAATCAAAATTATGCTATGGATGGATCTTCAATTAACGCTAGTTTTACCAAGGGGTATCATGTTATCCAGAAACTGGATTGTGGAGATCAGTTATGCAGTCGCTCCATGTAAAATACTGGTATTCAGCTGCATCCGGTTAGACTGGATGCCGACCCTAACATAGTTCGCAAATAGCTAGGCAGGTTGATTTTCAATTAACAACAACAAAACTGTTTAATACAGTGTCTATCATCGCTTTATTCCCTTGTTTACCTTTCAAGGGACCGGACGTAATTAATATATCTTTAAAATCAATGAATGCTCACCCAACCGCTATTATTGCTTACACGGGCTGCGACTCGTGACGTCATTCCCATAATTATTGATTAACCTTTCAAAATACTACGCTTTAGCTCTGGTATTCATGTAGGCAACGCTATTTAAAATACTTAGAGCTAATTTGAATGTTTAAAATTTCAAAATATTGCGAGTTAAAATAGAAAACATAAACTGGGAATCGTGCATCTTATGTCTCTTGAATGTCATCGACTGGAGGCCGTAGTTCAATCAATCTGCCTAGCCTTTTCCCAATTGTATTGGAGTCAGCTTCCAATCTAACAGGATGTGACTGAATACCAGTATTTTACATAGCGACTGCCTATCTGACCTCCACAACCCAACCCATGTAAGTGGGTAATACGATACCCCTTGGTAAGACTGGTTGTCAGACTTTCGGGCTTCTGACGACCCGTAACGACTGTCAAAGATCCACGAATGACAGCCGGGACCAACGTCTTAACTTGCTTTCCGAAGCACTGGAGGCCGAAGTTGATAAACATTAATTACGAAGTTGCTTTGAGAAATTGTATTAAAATAAAAACAAAAAGGTGGCGTTAATTCAAAGATCTACAGTTTTATAAGCAAAGTTAATTAAAAAATATATTTTTTTGAGCAGTATGAAATGAATGAATGTTGCCTTCAAAATTATTATGAATGAATTTTCTTTTCGAGTACTTGAGGTCAGGGCAGTATGTACGTCCTTTTTTAGGGTTCCGTACCTCGAAAGGAAAAAACAGAACACTTATAGGATTACTTTGTTGTCCGTCCGTCTGTCTGTCTGTCAAGACCCTTTTTCTCAGGAACGTGTAGAGGTATAAAGCTGTAATTTATATCAAATACTTAAGTCTACTTTTTCTTGAAGCTATGAAAAAATCAAACTTCTAAACTAACGCAATCCAAAGATACAGCCGTTTATGCCGCAAATTTCCGCAAATTATCGACACTCGCAAGGGAATCAAAACTTACAGTGTACTTCCCGTGAACTCAGAATATTGAAATTTGGTACAAAGCAACGGCTTATAGCACAGATAGACGAAAAATTTTGAAAACCGTAAATTTTTAGTTACATCATATAATAAAAATATTTTTAATAATTTTAAACTTACTACTTCTCTTCTCATGAACGTGTTATATAAATGTAATTATTGTGTCTAAAAATAAATAATATGATATATAAATGCAATTATACTTGTTATACCTATAAATGTAATTATTATCTACGATTAATTTACTAAATGAGTTTAATAACAAACTTATTTTTTATAAGTCAAACACTGATTTGACTCAACTGTTGTTATTGTCTCCAATATCTTGGTTGAATTATGTAGTAGGGTCACACTGATTTATTTGTTGTTCCTATATTTAAATACTAAATGATTGAGGATACAAGTTTTATTAAATTATTTTGTTAAGAATATCTAAGAGATTAGTTTACGTATAAATTATATTTTTGTAAAGGTATTATTACAGTTTATAGTTTAAAAGTATTTGTTTTGTACTAATAGAGTTCATTTTATCTGTGGAAATATTCATGTTAGATAGGGTAACTGTCATTTGAAATGTTTTAAAAGGTCGTGTAACTTAATTCTTGTTCTCTTTTCTGTACGTGTCACTGGACTGGTAACAATATAAAAGCTTATGTTAACATCTAAGAACAGACCCTGAGTGATGTCCATGTCCGTAATATTGAGTTGCTAAAAGCTAATATAAGGAAATAATGTTGCTTATCAGAAGTTCTGCTTTTATTGTAAAATGGATTGAAATAAGAATCATCAGATCACTTCTGATGAAAGATCGACTAACTATAATGTTCATGTAAGTTAAATTGTCATTATAATTATCTTGATTATTGCTGATAACTATGATGTTCTGTATGTATTAAAATATTGCTAATATTGCTACATGAGTGTTAAATAGAATTAAGGAATATTCATATTCTATTTGTCATTGATAAAGTTGTTAGCTTTAAGAAATGGTCCAAGAGATTAATGTAATAACAAAACTAAATGCTAATGTAAAAATATGTTGATAAAATACTTCAAAACAAGCTTCCGTGGAGTTTCTTATCCTTCTTCTCCACGAAGACCTAGATTTGGAACGGATAACTAGCTTTCTCATTAACAATACCTATTTATTGACAAGTCTAATTGAAATAAATGCCTAGTCTTGTCTCCATGTGCTTTCTTATAATCCTTTTCCCTACACACCATATTCATAGATATTAAAATACATAACATAACATCACGCCTTGTTTCCCCGAGGGGTTGGGCAGAGGTGCACCTGTAGTAGGTACACCCACATATTAAAATGCCTACATGATTAAATAATTAACTAATAGGTAGCCTGAAAATCCTGACACTCAAAATTGGTTAGTTAAGTGGATATCAATGCCTCTAAATGTAGTATATCTAATAATCTTTTTCTCACATCAGAAGTGGGATAGTGCCCTGTCTTACATAAGCGATTTCTAATGAATTTTATTTTGCTATTTTCATAATCAATGTTGGAGCTATTGGTGATTTTGCTGGAAGCCGTGGTGTCGCCGGATAGCTGTCTAAGCCCTCACCATGAGGATGACATCATGCTGCCAACTCCTGGAGTAGGACTCTATCGGTGATTTTGCTGGAAGCCGTGGTGTTACCGGGTAGCTGTCTAAACCCTCACCATGAGGATGACATCATGCTGCCAACTCCTAGAGTAGGACTGTAAGTGGGAGCTGCAGGGCCGGTAAGGCCTTAAGAGGCTCTGCTTTGATATTACTTTGAAATGAGAGAACATCAACTGATGGTGCATCATAGAAAAAGTTTTGTAACCTTTAAACTAGAATATTTTAAAACAGGATGGTGCCGATTCTCTTGACGCAAATGCCTTTAAACTGGGCTGGAAATCGCCTTAATTTAGTTTACTCTTGTCAAACGATGATTTCCCATTCTGAAATAGACAAAGTATATTTGACTATATTTTGAAACAACCAACTTAACTATATTTTAGTTTGACAGCATTAAGATGGTACTGAGATTTTAATTTAGTGTAAACGACAATTTTGCTATTCTGAATTTTGCCTAACTGAGTCTGACCTTAAATTAGTTGTCATGAACTAAAATTCACACGAACACCTCGACTTCGGGTGCAAAAACAGTACTGTACTGGATTTTTTCTTTTCTTTTGCTTGTATCTCGAAAATGGTGTGTCCTATCGCAAAAATAATGAAAATTTCGACCCCCTTTATAAAACCCTTAAACCCCTAATACTCAACAAGTAGGTAATATATTTTTTATATTTTCCATGCAAAAAGTGAAAAATTCCAAATAAAAAAGGTCGAGGCTATAAAAAAAAAAAAAAAAAAAAAACACTGAATAGGGCAAACAAGTATGTACCACGTGGAGTCGTAATTGTCAAATTCAATTTTGGTTGCTTCGAAATATTTTTTGAGTTGAGACTATTTCAGAAAAGCTTTACGATTCTCATAGCCAGGAGTGAAGTCTTGGTGATAGTTTGGTTGGTTTTGTTTTGTGTACGGGAGAATCGCCACCAGTGTTTGTCATTAAAAGTTAAGCTTCAATTGGTATTTTAACAAATTTCAAAAACAAAGTTCTCTGAAAACAATGGTATCTACTTGCATAAAAATATACTTATAAAAAAAAAAAAAAATGTGCCTACTTACAATGATTAAATATGTTGAAAGATCATTAGGTAATGAACCAAAAATAGTGAACATCTAATTGAAGCTTAGCTTATGAAACCAATAATAACTAGGTACATTGTTACTCTAGCTAGATTATAATTAATTAATTTTTGTTCTCACAAAGATGACTGAGAATAGGATACAAGTGTTCACTTAGATGAAACTTGGCATTACAAGAGTACTAATTTAATGTATATATAAATTAGGTAACACAGAAAAATCAAAAATGAGATTGGGTTTCTGAACAGGACATTGCGAGGAATTGTGTACTAAATTACTTGACCATTGTTTTCAATCTTTGATCCTGCTTTAAGAACTGAGTTATATACTGATGCTACTGCTATACGATATGGTGCTTTTTTAACCCAGAAATACGATAGTGATTTTTAAGTCATTTGTTTTAGTAAAAGAACTACACCTGCAGAGTCAAAATATAGTTCTTATGATTTAGAAACTAGCTATTCACAACGCCTTGAAACACTTCCGTGTCTATTTACTGGAAATTAACTTTATAATTATCACAGATTGTAACACTATGTGCAATGAACAGTCAGAGTGGCCGAACGTTCTGTGGAAAGTACAACAATTAATTAACACAACTGTACAAAATCCATGGGCTCTACCCCTTTGCTATTACTTACGACGTACTAGAAGAAAAAGATAGACAAAATCCAAATAAATTAGAGGCTGACCGAGAAATAGCTAGACAAATTGCAGAAAAATTCAATAAACGTTTAGATGTCACTCGTCGTAACAATGTAAACTTTAACGTAGGAGATGTAGTGTATGTCTCGCGGAATCATATGCGTAATGATGAATTGGCACCTAAATTAAAGGGCCTTTGAAATATCTTCTATCCTTTCTAATGATCGTTTTGCTCTGCAAGGTCTGGGTAATTTACGAAACATTTCAGTAGCCAAAGAAAAATTAAGATTCTGACACTTTACCTAATTACATTTTCTTATTTTTGTGTTGATATTTTGTTCTATTAATCTGACATGTTCAATTACTGAAAGCATATTTTAATTATAACACACTGATGTGGATTTAATTCGGAAATAAATAGAAAGAATTGTGTATAATTATATAACTTATAATATTATATATATACTGCTGGTCGGTCACTGCCCTGATACCTTTCTGAAATTCATGCGCAGCAGGTGATAGGACTGGTATGTCAAGGCCAGAGGCTACTTATGATATTACTGCTGGTCGGTCACTGCCCTGATACCTTTCTGAAATTCATGCGCAGCAGGTGATAGGACTGGTATGTCAAGGCCAGAGGCTACTTATAACATTACTGCTGGTCGGTCACTGCCCTGATACCTTTCTGAAATTCATGCGCAGCAGGTGATAGGACTGGTATGTCAAGGCCAGAGACTTCTTGAAAACAAATATTTATTTATTTAAATATAATTAGTTGGGTACTTCGAGAGCGAAGTACAGGTCGTGATAGATTATTTTTTAAAATAATTACCATTTGTGATGGTTATTTTGGTACATTTCAGTTTAATAGAACATCCAAACAATAGATTTACATATACTTTTAATTTATCTTAGTAAAATATGTGTTATTAGGAGCTTAAAATCATATGAGATACACTTATGATTCTTTACCTAATTGCATTTATATATAAAAATTAAAAAAAAAAAAAAAAAATGTTTCCGCTGGTCGGTCATTTGCTTGGTGCAAGTATATCCCACTAGCAGCGGGTGGAGGGGACTTGACACGTCGGCAATTGGCAAAACAAAAGTAAAACAATTGTAGAAAAAGGGTCTCTAAAGTACTTCGAGAGCGAAGTACTTGTCAGCATGGCCGTGTTATATAAATGTAATTATTGTGTCTAAAAATAAATAATATGATATATAAATGCAATTATACTTGTTATACCTATAAATGTAATTATTATCTACGATTAATTTACTAAATGAGTTTAATAACAAACTTATTTTTTATAAGTCAAACACTGATTTGACTCAACTGTTGTTATTGTCTCCAATATCTTGGTTGAATTATGTAGTAGGGTCACACTGATTTATTTGTTGTTCCTATATTTAAATACTAAATGATTGAGGATACAAGTTTTATTAAATTATTTTGTTAAGAATATCTAAGAGATTAGTTTACGTATAAATTATATTTTTGTAAAGGTATTATTACAGTTTATAGTTTAAAAGTATTTGTTTTGTACTAATAGAGTTCATTTTATCTGTGGAAATATTCATGTTAGATAGGGTAACTGTCATTTGAAATGTTTTAAAAGGTCGTGTAACTTAATTCTTGTTCTCTTTTCTGTACGTGTCACTGGACTGGTAACAATATAAAAGCTTATGTTAACATCTAAGAACAGACCCTGAGTGATGTCCATGTCCGTAATATTGAGTTGCTAAAAGCTAATATAAGGAAATAATGTTGCTTATCAGAAGTTCTGCTTTTATTGTAAAATGGATTGAAATAAGAATCATCAGATCACTTCTGATGAAAGATCGACTAACTATAATGTTCATGTAAGTTAAATTGTCATTATAATTATCTTGATTATTGCTGATAACTATGATGTTCTGTATGTATTAAAATATTGCTAATATTGCTACATGAGTGTTAAATAGAATTAAGGAATATTCATATTCTATTTGTCATTGATAAAGTTGTTAGCTTTAAGAAATGGTCCAAGAGATTAATGTAATAACAAAACTAAATGCTAATGTAAAAATATGTTGATAAAATACTTCAAAACAAGCTTCCGTGGAGTTTCTTATCCTTCTTCTCCACGAAGACCTAGATTTGGAACGGATAACTAGCTTTCTCATTAACAATACCTATTTATTGACAAGTCTAATTGAAATAAATGCCTAGTCTTGTCTCCATGTGCTTTCTTATAATCCTTTTCCCTACACACCATATTCATAGATATTAAAATACATAACATAACATCACGCCTTGTTTCCCCGAGGGGTTGGGCAGAGGTGCACCTGTAGTAGGTACACCCACATATTAAAATGCCTACATGATTAAATAATTAACTAATAGGTAGCCTGAAAATCCTGACACTCAAAATTGGTTAGTTAAGTGGATATCAATGCCTCTAAATGTAGTATATCTAATAATCTTTTTCTCACAAACGCGTAAAGGTATTAAATTGAAATTCATATCAAATACTGAAGTCTATAATACCATTAAACTGTAACAAAATCAAACATCTATGTCAACACAATCAAAAGAAACAGCAATTTAAAGCCGCATAATTTCAAACTCGCAACTGCTTGCAAGGGAATCAAAACCTAAAGTGTACTTCCAGTCGACCTAGAATCTTGAAATTTGGCATGAAGCAATGTTTTATAGCACATATAAAGGAAAAAATCCGAAAACCTTAAATTTTGAGTTGCATCACATTTTTTTTTTATAATTATAAACTTATTACCCATTTCCTCATGAACTTGTAGAGATATCAAGTTGAAACTCATATCAAATACTTGGGTCTAATTGCCTTTATCCTGTGAAAAAAAAAAACAATTTATTAAGTCAACGCAAAAACGCAAAGGTACTTTTATACCGCATATTTTGAAACTCGCAACTACTTGCAAGGGAATCAAAACCTAAATGAATAAAAATAAAATATAAATTGTGATTATAAACATAATTGTAGTTACCGCAATGACCGCGACTTATCTCTATGTATGGGGGACCAAAATTTTCAAACAGCTTGTCATATTATACTGATTCTTGTGGTAGACTTCAATATCGATTTTAGAATGGATCCCCAAAATGGAATTTCCACATATTTTTCATCCATAAACACGCTTCCGTTAATAAACACTAGCACTACACGAAGTAGTACAACAATAGATAACGTTTTTTCGAACTTCAATGTTCTATGTGGTACTATTCATACCTTTTCAGTCACCATTTACAGATCTGGTTCAAATTTAATACCTACTTAATTAGTATTTTTGTACCAGATTTATAAATAGTGATTATAAAACTTTATAAATAAATAACTTTGATAAAAAAACTTGCCATCAGTCATCAGCAGACTTTTGCAAGGCTGCTGCAAGCCTACTGTAGATATTTCAGTTACATAATACAATAAATAATATGTGTTAATATAAAATAAAGGATTACTGAAACGATACAGAGACCTTTGTCTATAATTTATGCTCTTCCAGCTTTTCATGTTGTAATGTTATGGAGTTCATTTTGCAATAAAAATACCATAACTATGACTCGACTGTCGTGATCGGTGAACTTGTACCTACAGGTTGGTACGGAACCCTCAGTGCACGAATCCGACTCGCACAAGGCCGGTTTTTTCCAAAGATCTCTAACAGCCACGTCTTTGTTTACCATTATCCATTATCATCTTCCACACAGTCCATTTGTATAATCGGTCATCATAAACTTGAAACTGAAAATTAGTTTTAAGTAGACAAAGTAAAAGTGTTGGGTTTGCATATATTTTTATTGTTGATTCTACATAATTATAACTTGTTTTCTTTCATATATTTGTATACGCCAAGTCATGGCTAGATACGAACATATTAAGACCATTAATTGTACCATGTTTAAATGCGAATAAAATATTCTATTTTAAAATGGAGCACCTAAAGAGAAGAATTTTATTTTCAAAGCGGATCCCATAACACCCACAAAACGTTTTCATATTCTCAGCTATGAAACCAAACTTCAAAGTTTAATCTACAAATTCCTCTTCATTCCGCGCTTTTAAATTTTTCAGTAGAAAATTGAGGGATGCACGAGCATGAGTCGGTTAGTGGGATACGTACAGTAACCTGCAAAAAGATGTGTGCACTAAGTAAAATTCAAAGGCATTATTTGACTTGTCTTGTTGGTTAGTTGGTGTGTTGGTCAAATCTTGCAAGCTAAATTAAAACCACTTCCTCATATCTTACGGAGTTGGAATTTAATATGTTGGTTCAGTTTTAAAGACAATACTTTTTTTTTTGTAATGCATGTCACCAGGATTGGCTCCAGACGAAGAAACTCCTCAATAGTCAACGGTGAAGATACGAAATTCAATATACGCTTTTAATTATGATAGTCCAGTCTAAAGTCTGCTATAAACTAGCTGCAGCACCCAGGATTGAGTCCAGACGAGGGAACTCCTCAACGGTCAAGAGTACAGACAAGAAATTTTATATACCCATTTAATTTTGATACTCCTGTAGCAGCGCGCAACACATACGCATCACGTCGGGGTCACCAATTAAGAGGCATGAGGAACAGGGTGTAAAGTTCACTCATCCACCATAGAAAAGGGAGGATCCTCCGACCAGACGGGCAGTCGGCCCGCCAGACACAACACCCGTCTGGTCGGAGGATCCTCCCTTTTCTATGGTGGATGAGTGAACTTTACACCCTGTTCCTTATGCCCCTAAAGTCTGTTCTCAAGTCCACCATGACCTGGCTGCTGCACCCAGGATTGGCATACGAGTGCTCGGGCTCGGGCTCGATAGGCCGAGTTGTTTGAGCCCTGATGGTAAGCGATGATACGGTTGACGATGGTGAAGTTTACCTTAAAAGTAACCTCGACTTGCAGATTTCCGCGTAATAGCTATCGGAAAACACAGACAGAGAAAAAAAAATATCGATCGTAATTAAATTCATAATAAAATTGAGTGATGAAATTACAACCCCAGCACCGGACATAATAATTATTGTATTAAACATTGAATGCCCAAAAAGTTGTCATGTGTGGCACGGTCATTTGAGCATGTGTGCAAAATTTTAACACATAATTATTTTGCATTTAACCACCCTTGCAAAGACCTCAAACAAGTGATCAAATTTTTGTAGCTATGTCAACAACATTGTCATACCTACTTTTTTAAATCATTGTCGAATTTCACCGAGTGTGTGGACATCTTTTTGCTCATGATTGTACAAGTGTTTGAAGTGATAGGTTAAAACTTATAGATGAGGAAAATTTAGACGAGTTATATCTTTTGAAGAATGTTTTAGATCCTTTTTAGGTACCTACGTATTACTGGAAAACTTTTACTGGTAGCATTGAATTTGAGAAAATGTTTGAATAGGAGCGCCAAGACGATGTTTATGAGTTTCTTGAAGAAGTGTTTACTGACGTTCGAAATTAACTTTCTTTCGAAAGTACTTAATAACACGTAACATAACATCACGCCTTGTTTGCGCGAAGTGTTGGGCAGAGGTGTACCTATAATAGTACACCCACATTTCACCAGTTATGTTTAAGTCCCATGTAATAGGGAGCGAGCCTATTGCCATCAACCGGGCACAAACCCAGACTCCCGGCTGCTACTGAGAAATTCCAGAAAGAAAAACCCAATGACACTTTGCCTGACCTGGGAATGGAACCCAGGTAACTCAATAACAGATATGAAAAATTACTTCATATGAACACACACACATATACACACATTACTTGTCTTTAAGATGTCGAACTCACTCGTAAACTCACCCACGAACATGTTAAACACTGAACCCTAGCACTGAAACCAACTCTTATCTCGTATGAAATAGAGCTGCCATTACTAGCAATGGCTTACACACGTTCACACAAAATACTCCACCGTGACATAAATGAAGAATAGTTGACTCGCGCGCTCACAGAGCCGGGAATGGCAGTGTGAATATTAACATAATTAGGAAAAACTATCACTTTATCAGCATGGTTGTTTAGGAACAATCACATGAGCGTCGTCGCGCTGGCAACGACCAGAGACGCCATTATAGCGCTACAAGGTTCTTTTGGCACGTGGCAAAAATCGTTAAGTAACGCCGCCATCTTGTTTTTTCAATATTTTTCACAAAACAATATAGCACGAATGTTTCAACGCATCCCCGTCAACGTCATTCGAGCGCCAAAAGATCAGGTATTTAGCGGTTCTTGCATTTCGGTACCCGGGTATCGGTTCCAGTTGGGTACCGGTACCGGTTCTCCACCGAACAAGTACCAGTACCAAATGCAGGTACCAGGCGCGTATCAAAAATCTCATATTTGTACGATGAACTTCGTACGGCTGGCAACCTTGAAGTTATTTTTCTAATGCCTATTTAACGATCCCTTTATCTGTTTTCCCACTCTAACTTACCGATATTATTAGTTTGGTACCGGTATAGTACCGATACTGAATAGAAATACCAATAGTTCAGATACTACGTCTGGTCCTGGTACCAATAGTACAGGTACTACTCTGGTACCGCCATCACATCAAGGCCAATGATATCGGTTCCCAAAAATACCAGTATTTCAAGCCCTGGTCACATAAGCCGTCGATTCCTATGAGTAAACGATGACGCTTTTAGAGGCATGAGGAACAGGGTGTAAAGTTCACTCATCCACCATAGAAAAGGGAGGATCCTCCGACCAGACGGGTGTTGTGTCTGGCGGGCAACTGCCCAGGTGTTGATTTCGGATAGTCTTATAAATGTCGTTCGCGCGGTAAACTCTAATTGCGCGATGCAGGATTTGTGTGACGTCATGTCTTTTGATGCGTAGATCGTATGTGGCGGTGTAACCGCTACCCGCTCACTAATACGCTTGGTTTGTATTCATGAAAAGTGTTGACATTACCGTCTCTAGCAGCGGCCGCTGAGGCGTGTCCGTGCTCTCTGTGCAGCGTACGAGATGGATAGTCAACACGTGTTTCCAAGGACACCTCATCTGTTACTAGTGATGGGGTTAACATTATGAATGTTCCCAAAATAACAAAAGACTGTCAACTGGATAATGGATTAGTTTTGCTCCCACACGTTTGTGTAGGTTGATGTATCTTTTGATATTTGAATAGCCTATATAGTTTGTAGAACGGAGGTAAATATTTTTAGGAAGATGAGCTCTATATCTGTAGCTTCTCGAACCGTCAACTATAGCTGAACTGCAGTACCAACTGTACTTTTTCATTTAAGGGCGTTTATTCTGAAAGGGCAATGTCGCCTATAGATGTCAAATATTTCGCTGTCTTCATTAATTTGGCAATATTACTGTATGGAAATAAGAAATGTGGCTAACTAGCAAACTAGAATATTGATTATAAATTACGTATTTTGAAACTTTCCAAATGACTTTTTGACACCCAAAACGGGTACAACATCATATTTAATGTTATAATTGCAGTTCATTATTAATATTCTGGTTTGCTAATTAGCCACATTTCTTATTTCCATAAAGTAATGTTGCCAAAAACAAAACAGATAATCTTTTGACAGCTATTTGCGACGTTGCCAACCTTTTTATCTATTCCCTTTACTTGCTTGGCTTCTAGTAACACGATACCCCTTTCTTTTTTTTTGGGTGGGAAATCATCACATGACTTCTCCCGCTCTGGGTGGAGTGGGAGGGCGTGTCAGACTCTTACTAACTAAAACCCACCCATGTTCCTTCTGTTGCCTGTGCAATGCCAGGGGGCCACGGTATCCCATTCAGACTTTCCTGTAATCCCGGCAGGCAATGGTCCCATCGGACCCCTTCCCTCGCTGACATCTCTTTGAGGCATGCGCGGAAACACGAGATCCCTTGGTAAGAAACATAGTTGTATTTAAAGTTAAAAATCTTTTTCTTAGAGTAGAAACTATTTCAATTTAATTCCTACTGAAAGCATAAAACATGCAATTCCTCTCCCACGGATCCCAGGTGATGAATAAGCCAATAAAGTAAATAAGAAAATTTAAATGTCATCTCTTAAGTCTGGTTGGATGCGAGTGAAATTATTTGGTCCTAACATCCGCGTCTCGCCTAATGGAATGTAAATTGGACAAATATTTGAAAAAGGAACACGGTTTTTTTCTTTTTTACTGCATGCGGTTGCTTCAGACCTTACCGGTCGTATCTCGTCTGTGCGATGTGATTAGTATAAAGTTTGCATAAAATATTTCCCGGCTGTCGCGAATTTTTGCAGTGACTTTTGCATTAAATGAAACATCCCGAGGTCGAGGGGCCTCCACCTTGGAATGTTGTCGTAACGAGATGACTTTTGTTTTTTTTTTGCGTACACATATAACCGGTACTTACATGTGTTTTAACACATTTATTTAAAATACATTTTCCGAATGAAGGCCAATATAAAAGAAAAGTTAGATCACGTAAGATCTGCTTCACGGCTCGCTGATTTTTCAAGCTTTATTATTTGGACTAGTTATTTCCCAACGACTGACTTTATCGGTTGAATTTTACATAATTCATCAAATGTTTCAGATTTCAGTCATAGAACTTGTCATGGAAACTGAAATGACACGGATAGTCAAATTTACACGGCTTAGAGACATCTCTACAACAGGTAATAGATATACATCAACCATAGCTATAATAATTTCGGCACTAAACAAAAGTAGACTCACTTTAAAAAAACACAGACAATAGCAAGAACCTAATAGCAAAAAAATAAACAATTCGCGGTCTTATTGGTTTAGGCAATCTCCTCCAGACAGCCTCTTAGAGTTAAAGACAAAACGTGCCATTTTCTACTAGTAAGACTTGCCAAACAAAACAATAGCACTAATTGGCACTGTCTGGTCCTAATTCCTACATTTCTGTCCCAAGTAAACAAGATGGGTCCTACCACTTTGGTCCTTACGCCCAACTCTTGGTCAAAATTCGAACGCTCTCCACGAATTACTTATCAACGGAGCCGGCAGCATTATGACAGCCCACACAATGGAAAGGGTATTGTGTTGTTGAATACATAGTACAAAGTGTTGTAATAGTTTAAATAAATCTGTTTGATAGTTTTCGGGATAGATTTTCGCCCAGTGGCCTGGGTAAATGTCTTTAGGTCTGGTAATTAAAGAAATACTGTCTTGTTTAATTATATCGTTAGGGTGATGTTTCAAGTTCCCAATACGATATGCAGTAGAACCCACCTACGTACTACATACATCATTGTTTTATTTCAGATTTACAGGGCTTTTAACTATTTGGTTCGCAGACGTGAAACTGTGGTAATTAATTAAAAAACCCTGCATAGATATTTAGCCGTTTGGATAAATAATAATAAAATATAATACTCGTATAAAGGTTTTTTCAGAAAAGGAAATACAGAAACACATTTATAATGTACATTACGACGGCAAATATTTGACGGCTCGGTTGGCGCAGTGGTTAAGCAATTGTCTGCTGCACTGCGTGTCGCAGGTTCGATTCCCGCACGGAACAAATATTTGTATGACCTACAAGTAGTTAATCCGGGTCTGGCTGTTTGTGTATGTGAGTTTAAATGTTTGTAAACGCACCCACGATACAGGAGAAATTCCTACACAACAAAAACAAAAATTATTACAAGTTGCAAAATCTGTACAAAAAATATAGGCAAAACCCTATTGTCTCTATGACTGTCTGTCTCTTTGACTAGGATAGCCTGTATTCTAAAAGACAGTGTGTAATATGTAGATAGCATCATGATAAATCCCGAAGGGAGCTAAAAAACTTTATTTTTACTATGAGACGAGCAACGAGCTGGACAAAAACAAACGATCAGTGGTCCACATTAGCACTGGATCGCAAACACTGGAAGTCGGGGAGTCGGCCTTTGCCCAGCATTATACAGGCTTACAGTTAAAGTACACCCAGGGATGAAAAAAAATCTCAAAATAAGTTATTACGTGTAATAGAATAGAATAGAAAATAATATTCACAAGTCACATAAGTCACAAAATGCCTAAACATAACCAAAAGACCTCTAAAACTGAAGACAATATTCCTCAAAATCTGTCTATAAACTATCAGGGTCTTAGCTCAACAACTGCAGCAACCATTTGTCATAGCCACGAAACAATACCGCGTGCCACCTCGACCGGGAACTGTAAGCCAGTGTGAATCACTGCTGCGATGCATAGCTCCCAAACTTAAGGCTGTTACACAATTTATTGCTTTACCATCTTTGTTTAGGGCTGTGAGCTATGTGAAGACGGTAAATAATATACCTTGTAAGTTAAAATTGAACCCTATATGAGTCCCTTTCTTCCCTTCGTCTGTCAGAGAAGTTTTCCACAAAACCATGTAACGTGAATTAGGCATGAATTTGTTTGGCATAATCAAGGCGTTTTGTCATGGTCTGTATGCGGGGCTCTATGGGTCAGCTACACCAAAATATCGCTAGATGTCTTACACATCCAATACAATAATGCTTTTAAGATGCTGTTGAAAAAAGCCCCGTTTCTGTAGCGCATCGGAAATGTTTGCTCAGAACCGAACTGACGGCTTCCATGCAGTGATTCGCAAAAAAATCGCATCTCTGATGCGTAGAATGCTGGTCAGTGACAATAGCATCCTGAAAACAGTGGTGGAGAGCCCTTACTCCCCTTTTCTGAGGCACCATGGGGGGAGAATGGTCAGGTAGCATATTCCTTGCTTTATCGTTCTCTGCACATCCTGTTGCAGTCGCCAGCTATTTTTATCCTTGTTTTGTGTACTACTAACACTAGTGATAAGGTATTTTACTAACAAATTGGACCATATTGTTGTCCGAACTGAATAAATAAATTAATAAATAATGTGAGGACTGTTATCTCGTGAGAATGCGATGCATAGCTCCCAACTTGCAGCTGTTAGACAATTAACTCCCCACCATCTTTTTCTTGTGGAAATATGGAGACAGGGAATAATATGAGAAATTGATTGTGGGCTCTTTTTATAGGTAGGTATATTATTTACAGCGTTTCACTGTAATTGTGATATTAATTTAGCACACGTATACGGATTAGCGTTTTCTTTTTATGAAGATATTTTCATTTCATTAAACGTTATTTTTTATTGATTTATTTACAATTTTCTAAAATAGCATCTTGGAGCAACCTGTGCTTAATAATTGTAGCACAAAGGTACCGCGGTCACGGGTCATAGCATCGCATCAATGACAATAAAACGAATAATGTGCATAGAGAAGGTGAATTGAAGGGAAAAAAAAACAATTCAGTTAGGTGTACCTCAAGGCTCAATACTGGGTCCATTCTTGTTTTTAGTGTATATCAATGACTTACCATTCTATTTAAAGGATATCTGTGAAGTTGTACTGTTTGCAGATGATACTTCTCTTATTTTTAAAGTAGACAGGAATAGACAAGATTTTGACGATGTAAACAGTGCACTTTCAATGGTTACGGATTGGTTTACGACAAATAACCTAGTTCTCAATGCTAAGAAAACGAAATGTGTAAAGTTTGCCCTCCCAAATGTTAGAAATCTAGGACCCAACATCGTCTTAGATAAAGAGGTACTTGAAACTATAAACTCGGCAGTTTTTCTGGGCATAACAGTAGATGCAAAACTTCAGTGGGGCCAACATATATCGAGCCTAGCGGGAAGGCTCAGTTCGGCCGCCTACGCTGTCAGAAAAGTAAGACAATACACTGACGTTGATACAGCTCGGTTAGTCTATTTTAGTTATTTTCATAGCGTTATGTCCTACGGTATTCTGCTTTGGGGCAAAGCTGCAGATATTCAAAATATATTTGTCCTCCAAAAACGAGCTATTCGAGCAATTTACCAGCTAGGTGCCAGAGTTTCTCTGAGAGATTTTTTCAAAGATATCGGTATCCTCACAGTGGCATCACAATACATCTTCGCCAACATCTTATATATTAGGCAGAATATACACTTATACACTAAAAACAGTGATATTCACAACGTTAACACTAGAAGTATATATATATGGATAAACTACGTGCTCCCTTTCACCGGCTTCATAAGGTTCATAACTCTTTTGTTGGGCTTGGTATAACCTTTTATAACAAGCTACCCTCTTGTTTGCTAGATTTGCCTTTTAATGCGTTTAAAACTAAAGTAAAGTCCAACCTTTGTTCAAAGGCATACTATTCTATCAACGACTACTTAAATGATAAGAATAGTTGGTCGCTGTGATTAACTCAAGACAATGTTTAAATGTTCTTTCTCCAGAATTAGTTTACCTACTGACAGGTTTTATGAGTTTATATAAAAGTCTATAATTTTACTTTTTATGTACATTTATTTTATTTTTATTTATTGTTGACATAATCTACTCATTACAATGTTTTTTTTAATGAGTTGTATTACAATATGTGGTTAGCTAGCGACCTCGACAATTATTTATTTTTCCTCGATGGTCCTAGTTTATCAATATTATTATAACTTCTAGTTACAGCTCTATGTAAGCGGGCACGCCCTTTATGCCTGGAGGCTTTATTTTCTTTTTTTTTAGATATTGTTTACGTTTAGTTATTTTTATTTCTGCTTGAGTATAGTTCTCGATGTTTTTGGTTGGTATATTGGCGTGTGCTAGCTGTCATATGGCTATTAATTTATAATTTAAATTTTATTTTGCGTAATGTAAATTATCTTATAAATTATTGTATAGAATCATATTTTTTTTCCTAACTGTACAGACAGCTGTGCTGCTGGGGAGTTTGTTGCGCCACTTCTTCTTCCCAGCAAAAGCACTAGGAAGTGGTGAAGGGTGGGCGTTTTGGGGGACTGTCTTATGTAATTTTGACGTTCGAAAAGTGCTGATTCTCAGCCTAATTTGAATAAATGACTTTTGATTTTGATTTTGATTTTGAATTGTTTTTTTTTTTTCTTATTACCTATTTTTTTTTAATTACTCGCCACTGGCCTCCGGCCCTACCCCGTGTGTTAAATTAATGTCGCTGTTATCATAGTAGGTATGTTTCTAGTGTCCACAATTATTAGTTGCTTGCCTAGGGAAAGCTTACAAATTGGATAAGTCTAATATTCTCAAACAAGCATTATTTACAGTTTCATAGCGAGCCCACTAAACAATACCACGCACTATCTCGACCGGGAACTGTAAGCCAGTGAGAATCACTGCTGCGATGCACGAAATTTGAGGCTGTTAGGCAATTTATTACCTATCACCTTTGTTTTGTGAAAATATGGAGCAAGGAATAATATGAGAAATTGATTGTGAGGTCTTTTTAAAGATACTTTTCTAGTGTGCAAAATAATTACTTGACTATAGGCTCACTGGTAAGGAGCTTATAAATTAGAGGTTGGATAAGTAATCTAGTTAAACATTCTCAAACAAGCATTTCATTGCTGTGAGCAGTGGTCAGTTTTTCCCGGTCCTAATGTGTGTAAATGTGTCCTTAACTGTTTTTATTTTATGTGATGTTTTATTTTAGTTTTTTTTTTAAATGTGAATTAGCTTTTAAATGTGTGTGTAGATGTTGTATGTTATTATGGATTTTTAATCTGAAATAAATGTTTATTTATTTATTTATGTTTATTTATTACATATAGCGAGCCCACTAAACAATACCGCGCTCATCTCGACCGGGAAAAGAAGAAAGAAAAGGAAAGAAATAAAGAAAGAAAATACGTTTATTTGCGGAATACATGACGCAAAAAAGAACACAAAATAAAAAATAAACAAGTTTGGGGAAAATAGTTCAATTAGTTGGGGGAACTGTAAGCCAGTATGATTCACAGCCTGCGATGCATACTCGCAAACTTGAGGCTGTTAGGTTTTATTTTTTGCTTTGTCACCTTTGTAATATTATGTATTATATTTATAATTTCAATTGTGATATTGATTTTAATTTTTTTTTCATTGTAATTTGATTTAGTTTTGTTAACATTTTAATTTTTATTGTGAGGTTGACTTTATTTGTGTTGATCATTTTATAATTTTTAATTCCGTTTCATTGTACCTATGATCCAAAGTTGATTGAAATAAATAAATAATAATAATTATTATTATTATGACTAGGACTGTGTGGAGATTATGGAGATAATAATATGTAATGTATAATCCGTAGTTGGGATTCTGATGTCACCGTGTTAGGAGCTTATAAATCAGTTTGTGTGAAAAAGAATTGTGTCAAACATTCTCAAACTATGTTAGTAAGTATATTACTAAAGTTATTCAAACCATAAACATGCAATATTTTTGAGTATTTTTTATCATTGCATTATGATAAGGTATTAATCCTGGTATACGTTACCTATAGTGTTACATCTTTCCCGCATGTAGTAAACTCATCATCATCATTTGTGTCCACTGCTGAACATAGACTCCCCCAAGCATCGCCACTTCGACTGGTTCTGTGCTTCCCACATCCAGTCCAGCGGCCTTCACAAGGTCATTCGTCCACCTCGTGGAAGGCCTTCCGACGCTGCGTCTTCCGGTAGGCGCTCGCCACTCCAGAAACTTTCGGCCCCATCGGCCATCTGTTCTGCGAGAAATTTACCCTGCCCATTGCCACTTAAGTAAAACTAAGAAACATCATTATAAAATATATTCTGTATCAAACATTATGAGCAATGTGTCAATAATAACATCATTTTCAATTCCTTTCCTAATAAAATTAACTAAATATCTAATCAGCCAAAATAACCGTTCACTTACCCTAACTTACAAACAACAAAGTTACAAACAATCGTTCACTTCTAAGTGTTATCTCGCAAACTTAGCTCTTTGCGATCGAATCGACTCCCCCTAACTTGAACCGTTGAATTAAAACCCACTTCCAGATAAGAAAATTCGCTTTATATACTGAACAAAGTTCTGTGGTTTTAGTATTTAAGATTTCTAGTTCTGAGTAAATGAGTGGTAGTAGTGTTTTCCTGAATTAATTTATACTGAATAATTTGTTCCTTAGATTCTATAGAAATTAATTGTAAGAGCAATACTATTTAATTAAAAGGAATGAACATTTAAATTCCATTACTAGGAGTCTGAAATGCAGCTGCATTTTTCGTTAGGTACGAATTCTGTTTTAATTAGAGGAAACTCTGAAATAATTTGTTGGATTGTAGCAAAGCTTTTGACTAGGTATTTCAAATATGTATTCAACTATTTAAAAAAAAAAACTGGATTGGATCACTCGTAGTTCGTTGCCACAATATTCAATTAACACTTTCCTACTTTCTACAACTTTTGGAAATTTAGAATCTTTTTAAGCAACTTTTTGAAACAATTTAATAGTGAATAGCGATTCGTACAAATGGGGTATCCATTTGTATTTAAAGTCTTTCACTATGCTCAAATTCATAATGAGCAACCAAAAACAGTACCTTATAAATATTCACCACAAAATCTGACTAAATTAATTCACAAACATCGCCCAACAAATATAATTTCTGTGCAAAGATATGCAGTTTCATTTTGAGAATATTACGACTGCAAACTAAACAATTTTACTTTCATAACTAAATTATATAAACGCTCGGGACAAATATAAAGTCCCTCTACGTGATTTGAAGTCCAAAGTTTGGTCCCACAGAGCTCGGAGAAGCCTCGGACGCCGCAGCTAGCGTGTCACCGTTTACTCACAGTATGATACAAATGACATGATTATAGAAACTGACGGCTTTGAAGGTGATCCGTAACAGGAGTTGTACGCTCAATGCATTTTTAGGGCGCCACGATTTTTTTTAATATAGCCGGCCACGTCGCGGTGATTCTGTGGTCTGTACTTGGTCCTATTTCTCTTTGCTTTACGAAAAACGGTCTCTAAATAAATTCTAGGACGTATAGCATACATACAAACACACACACACAACACATAGATACATACATACAAAAACTCATGCCTTCTTCCCATGGGGGTAGGCAGAAACTACAGAATGCCACCTGCTACGATCCTTACATACTCATTTTGCCTCGTTTACGTTCATAGAGTCTGGCTAACGAAAGTAGGCCTTGGAATTATTTGCGAACTTTTTATATAGCAACTCTGTATGAACGTCAACGTCAATTTGACAAGGTTGTCGTTCGGTATCTCTGGTGTCAAATTGTATGCGTTTGTGTAAATTGTGATTCTAATTACGGTTTAAAATGAACAAATCTATCAAAAGTGGTGTACGAAAGATGTTGTTTTGCATGATTGGCAAGTTCAACGAAAAACAACAACAGCGTGATGCCGCGTTTAAACAAAAACAAGATTGTCTACGTGTGGTGTTGAATTTCATAGGTTAGTAGACAATATTATTTTGATACTTTGAACACCTACCTATCCAGTCGTCTTAGTAAAATTTTGATTTATAATTTACGTATCCTTACAAATAAGTTACTTTCGCTTTTTCGTATTGAATAAAACTAATTATATTCATTCGTACCTACATCACATCAGTCAACGTATTCATTTTAATAACATCACCTATGTTTTACGTATATACTCATAATGAATTTTTGCTGTATTTTTGTTGGTAATTTATTTTTTATTATATGCTTTATTGTACATACAAAACGATATATAACAGAGGAAAAAAAACAATTAAAATACATACAATGGTAATTTTAAAACGATTAACTTTCTTTAACAGAGAATCTGCAAGATGTCGAAGGAGTTGATGAAATAGTAAGAACTATTGAAAATCTCACTGAATTAGAGCAGAAAGATAGAATAATAACCCAGAATCAGTACTTAGAAGAAATAACTTCAATGACTGGTAAGTTTTTACTATACACTGGTGTTTTGAAATTATGCCGAAAAAAACCTTTGCATTTACGTAAACCAAGAATTAATTACATATTTTGTATATCTTCTTTGCAGAAGTGAGTGTCAGAACACTAAAGAGAGTAAAAAGGGAAGGTGCAGTAAATGAAGGTGTCTGGAGTACCCCGGGGAAGAAACGCCCACGGAAACCTACTGTGTCTAACCTAGATAACTTTCACATAGATGCTATGCGTAACAAGATAAACGAATTTTATATTGTTAAAAAACAAGTTCCTACACTGAGGACACTGTTGGTGGAGTTAAAAGAAAGTATTGATTTTAACGGATGCAGAGAAACTCTGCGCCGCTTGTTATTAGCCAATGGCTATGAATTTAAAAATAATAAAAATGAGCGTTCTGTATTAATAGAACGCTATGACATATCTGCTTGGAGACATAGATTTTTAAGAACTATAGCAGGAAAACGTGCAGAAGGCAAGCCAATCATTTATTTAGATGAGACTTATGTCCATAGAAACTACAAGCCTAAGAAGTCATGGCAAGGTCCTTCAACTAGTGGTGCAATTGAAAATGTTTCGACCGGGAAAAGGTACATTATAGTTCATGCTGGATCAGAGAAAGGCCCCGTACCAAACTCTTTGTTAGTGTTTAGTACTAAATCAAAAAATGCTGATTATCACCATGACATGAATGCTGAAAATTTTAATAAATGGCTTAAAGAAAAACTTATACCAAATTTGGAAGAACCAAGTGTAATCATAATGGATAATGCTAGTTACCATTCGGTAATTATAAATAAGGTTCCGAACACACAAACACGTAAAAGTAATATAAGAGAGTGGCTTCGTGATAATGGAATTCAATATGAGGACTACCACACGAAAGCAGAGCTGTTGTGTATTGTAAAACGAAATACGCCTAATCCAATATATGAAGCTGATGAAATTTTTAAATCAATGTGGTCATGAGGTGTTGAGACTTCCACCCTACCATTGTGATTTAAATGCGATCGAGCTTGTGTGGAGTTTGGCAAAACGTAAAGTGGCTAGCAAAAATATTGCAGTTACTACAGCTGCATTAGAAGAAATAATTAAAGATTCATTTGAAAACGTAAGTTCACAGGATTGGAAGAAAATTACTGATCATGTAATACATGTTGAAAATAAATATAAAGAACGTGATAAAATAACAGAAGAAAATTTAGAAAGTTTTATTATAAATGTTGGAGACAGCGATACTAGTGACAGTGATGAATCTTTTGGCATTGAAGTGTTGGAATCTGATTTTGATTACGATGAATAAAACTAAGTTATTATGTATGGAATATTATCGTATTTTATTTGTCTATTTATTTTCGGATTCCGCTCATATTTACCTCATATACTAACACCTATACCAGATCAATAAATCCTTAAAAACCGTTACAAACCTGATACATATAAAAAATTAATACATGTGTAGATAAATTCTGTTTCTTTATTTCCCTAACATAATGTTCTTATACTGTCTATATATAGGGTTTTTCATTAAGAGCGCTCGAACTTTGAAATGAAATAAAACAACCTGTTTAAGTGATATTACTACAATTTTTATAACATTTTAAAGAATATTCAATGACATTATGTGTGGAAAATAATATCAGCCAAATGGCCACTGCGATTCCGCTGTAGATGGCGTATTCTGGTGGACTAATTTTGGAGGACGTCTTCGCATAAATGGTCAATTTCACGAAGAACGCGAGTTATGTTGGCCTTTAGGGCAACAATTGACTGTGGTTTATCTGCGTACACTAAAGATTTCATGTAACCCCACAGAAAGTAATCGAGCGGTGTTAACTCACACGATGAACGCCATAAATTGAACACAACGCACAGAACGTAGGCGAATAGACAACTGGTTTTGATAATAAATTTTACACAATTTCTACGCGTTGTTGAAGCGTGTAGCGTTCCATGGTGAAATGTCACGACAAAATATATATTCATGCCAAATTTGGTAGCAATCGCATTACCGAAATGGCCGCTATGCGCTGCTAAAGTTCGAGCGTCCTTATTGAAAAACTATATATATGATATTTTTAATAATGAATTACCAAGTATCAAAGTAGGTTATTCCAATTTTCATAGTATAATTTTAGTGTTGTCATATATGTATTTTTTAAAGGAGATTGCCCGATTTGTAAGGAAAGTTGGGTCCCACTGGAAAATTGTTGTGCCCTGATGATTTTTATTTTAAATAATAGTAAAAACATAGTATTTTCATAATCAGAAACAATTTTTCATTTATTCATCCTGGTTCAAGAGATATCATTGTTTTTCTGTTGTAAAAATCTAGGTTATAATTAGAAATTGACATTTCCTCCTTATTCTATTTAGATTATGTACCTACTTCTACTACCTATCTGATATACATCACTATGGGGATGGGATTATGTCTCTATTACTTTATGAACATATAATAGCAGCACAATAAAAGGTAGATAGGTACTCATAGGTGTAGATGCGCCGTTTAGATATGATAAAAAATGTATAATTAGTTAACAGTTTCAGCACTGGACTTTCATAATTAACGATATTGATAAGTAGTTCATGTCTAAGTACCAAAGGAAATAAAACAAATCAAAACTTGAATAAACCATTTATTCTTCATAAAATATATCATCCAAGAATTCAGCTGGAGCACTTACATCGTTGAAGCGGCCCCAGCTCAGATACCATAATACTGTCATAGTATGAGCACAACACCCTACTGTACGGTTACCCACTAGACAGTTACAATAATATGCAATGATACTATCTAAAGTATTTGCCCGATTATCATCTTTACTAATCAATAAATAAGAGTAATAAGTTTTATTGCTCACATGGCGGGACTTAATTCTAGCCCTAATTAAATAATTATTTTGACCCAATATTAAGGGCAAATCCTCTTCCAAAATATAATTGCTTACTTCAATATTATAAGTACCATTAGTTCTTATGTGCTCCCCATAATAGGATCGCGCCTGTTTTAGTTGGTAGGACCCTAATGCAAATCTTCTTAAATCATCTAAAGTGAATCTAGGAAAATGGTCTAAATGAGGAGCACTGCTGTCTATGTTTTGGAAAACCGTACGTCTCCTATTGATGTGTTCCCTTTGAATAAATTCCCCTAAATAATTCCTAGTATTTAATCTCGCTTGAGCAATATGTAAATACTCCACAGCATCAGGTCTGTCTTCAATTTTTGGGTGGAATTTATTCAAAAGAGCACAAGCAATTTTAAAATCATTCATAAGGTGTGTTGATGCTCTGTTAAAATATTCTTGTCTAAAGAGTTTGTAGTCTCTTTTAACCTGACCATTTACTATTTCGACTACCCATCGACACATAGTCACACATCTGGATCTATTCGCTTGGTCAGTTGTCAATTGATGTTCATTTTCCAATAATGACTCCGGCATGTATGTTTTATAATTATAGCTTTCCAATTCAGGGATCACATCTCTAAACCCTCTATCCAATATAAATACGTCCCCCTGTCTAAAAAATGAGCGCATTGGACCTCTTTCATTACTAAATAGATCACTTATGATTGTTGAGTCGTTTTTTGTTGCTTCATAAGGTCCAATGCAATCTAAAATATATCCATCACAACATGTGATTAAAAACGGTTTAACCAAATTGGCATATTTATGGAGACTATATGTCTGTTTCTGGTATTTGTAGTTACTACTACTTTGTACATAAACATATGTACCATCACATATGACAATGGCAGGTTTAGTATCTGAAGCCATGCTACTATCTCCAAATAGACCTTCAGGAATAGTCCTGTTACGTGAAGCCACATTTTGTATACTTGTATGGTTAAGTCCCAAATGCATTGGTACAAAATGTTCTGTTAAACATTCTCTAACAATCTTCATTTTTTTCTCTAATGTAGATCGTGGCAATTGAAAAAGAGTTGCCAGTCTTTGGTTGCTGTCCCCTGTCCTAAGCTTTACGAGAAAAATGCTCAATGCAAGGCTAGGTTTTGTAACTTTATTATTTAAAGATGGAATGCTATTTAATAGTTCATTAAATTGCACTTCTGTAAGTCCCAGCCAATAATGGCGTAAATGTGAATCCATTGCTGCAATATTATTAAAATCTAAAGTCCTTTGGGAAGCTCTTTCCAGCATGGAAAATATATCATCGACTTGAAAGCCAGTAAAATCATTTAAAGTGGAATTCAGTTCATCCCACTGATTACTATTTAAGTGGTGATGGCAGATTCTAGCATTTAAGGGTATATATATATTGTACTGCAACAACATCAATTCCTTAATAGTCATAGGCACTAAAAGACGGTCATTATTTTCACATCCTACAAACATGCAGTGACGAGAAGCTGCAGCAACTCGTTTATACTTTTGTGAATTAACTTTACATTGCTGTTGTAGTGCTTGTTGTGATTGGTGTGTTGGAGCTGGCATTGGAGGTGGTTCAGGTATCCCAGTATCTTCTATAGAAGGTGAAGCCATGACACTGTCAGATCTGTTTGTATCTTGAACCTCCAATCGTCGTGTTTCTCGAGTTGCTGCTAACCAGCAAGGAATGCACACTCTTTCTAAATGTGTAACCTAAAATGAAAAACAGTTGGTATTAGAGAACTGGTTTTTTACATTAGGAATTTCTCAGTAGCAGCCATAGAATGTGGATTTGTGCCCGGTTGATGGCTATAGGCTCGCCCCCTATTACATGGAACTTAAACATAACTGGCAAAATGTGGGTGTGCTACTAGGTACACCTCTGCCTAACCTATCGGGAATTACAAGTGTGATGTTATGCTGTTATTACACAAAAAATACTGACCAAGTGTGCTAGAGTCCATCTTAAAATCATGCTCCGTTGTGGGCATTCTAACTCAACTCGATGGGTTCTCCGACTTGCAATAGAGATACCACATCCATAACAAATGTTCAAGTGGCCATATGTAGGTGACATATCCTCGTGGGATCCAGTTATGTTTGATAAGATACGTTCTTGCAACAGCAAATAACATTCAATACACAGGATATCATCCAACGCTACCTGAAAAAGATTATAAAATCATTACTCTTCTGTATTTAAAACTGTTTCACTGACATTTAATGTTTAAGTATTGTAGGCAAGCAGTTGTATAGTCCATTTACACGAGTCTTACTTTCAACACTTAGATGAAATAACTATTATTTAAAAAATATATTAATGCATGTTGTGTTACTTTGACATATCAGCGTGTTTTTTTAATTACGTTTTGACTGAAAAAGACATGCAAAAATTGTATTTACATAAAAGAAACTCTCAAAAAGAACAGCGATTTGTTCACTCTAATCAAATGGTATTTTGAATTTCCACAATGCAGATAGGCATTAAATTATTAAAGTCCACAATAATTCTATAAGCAAACGATAAATAACAAGACTTACAGGTGTTGGCATTGTCCAGGTTCGTAAAAGAGCTGTCATTTGCTCGTTCAACTCCTCAACTGTATAACGGCGTAAATTAGGTGATAATAAAATCGAACAGTTAATACAGCGTCGGGAACGCTGACGCTGTGTCCGACTTCTAACTGGGGTAGACATGGCTCTGACAATAACGGTTCGGGAGTCCACTATCTCACCAAGGATAGCACTAAGAAAGAGTCAAATAACTCACAAAGAACAACACTAATAAGAGTCAAATATCTCACAAAACGTAATGCACTCCAGGAACTTATTAGCTCAACTCGGTAGTAGCAGAAAAAGCACGTATCGTAAATAATAACTAAGTAAAAGATTACGGAATTCAAAACTCAACGTATCTAAACAAAGCAATCACGCACGTAACGAACCACAGAGTACTTTTTATTATAGTAACGAACCACAGAACGAAGTCTGCGAGTTCTGTGACATGCGCAAGTAAATGTTGCCAGATCATTTTTTTAATAATCTATTAATAAATCGTTATAGATCAATCGATAAAAACTACTTTTCTATTATGGGGTTTTCTAAATAAACATGGCTATTATTTTTGTGTCTATTACTTTTCTGAACATTTATTATTTATCAATGTAGGCCTATTATGAGTTTATGCAACCTATTATTGTCATCGTTCCGTCGGTTTTACTTGCATCGACTATGAGCATTGTTTATTTATCCAATAGTGTTCGTCATCAAGAATACTTAACATAAACTCATATTTGGCGTACACGTATTGTTGTTCATTTTTTAATGATACGTATAAAAAGGACAGGGATAAGGATAACATCATTCTATCTCATCGTCCTAAATCAAAATGCTAACACAGTAGCGTTGAAGTTGTAAAATGTTGAGATCTAATTGAGATGTAAACTGCCCATAGGTTATACATATATACGTAAATTAAAAATAATCGTGTTTTTTATTGTTAAATATCGTTTTAATTGATATCGATTACTCAATGGCATTAGTTATTTAATTCTTTGATACCTGGCAACTTTTTTTTGTATACCAATCAAACCACAGACTACATTGAATCAAACGGATGTCGACGTAATGTTTAACTATTAATTAACTTTAACTTTATTCCCAGGGTGAAATAAATTGTATAAAAAATACCCTGTACACAAAAAATATTAATATATTTTTAGGTTATTATTAAAATCAGGCACACGATACCACAAAAGGGACCTGCTCCGTGGCAATGTCCTTTGCTGCCAATATTCTGGGGCCAACTTTCGTTAGCCAGACTCTACATCTGGTAATACACGCACGCCAGTTGCGAGTACTACGCACCTGTCATATACTGACCAATAAGGTCAGTATATGTCCTCCTAGGGCGTCCCCTTCCGGCGTTTCCATTCACATCTGCCTGGTAAATACATTTTGTTAGTCGTCTTTTATTCATCCTCTCAACATGACCAAACCATCTCAGCATACCCTTTTAAATTTTTGTCACTACATTTTCTTTTAACTCACACCGATGTCTTATCACATCATTTCTTCGGAATGAGCATTTAAATTCCATTACTAGGAGTCGGAAATGCAGCTGCATTTTTCGTCAGGTACGAATTCTGTTATACTCAATCAATCTGCCTAGCCTTTTCCCAACTATATTGGGGTCGGCTTCCAGTCTAACCGGATGCAGCTGAATACCAGTATTTTACATAGAGCGACTGCCTATCTGACCTCCACAACCCAGTAACTGGGTAATACGATACCCCTTGGTAAGACTGGTTGTCAGACTTTCGGGATTCTGACGACTGATAACGACTGTCAAAGATCCACGAATGACAGCCGGAACCAACGGCTTAACGTGCTTTCCGAGGCACGGAGGAGTCTCGGTATGTAAAGATGGTCACCCATCCACAGACCAACCCCGGCAAGCGTAGCTTAGCCTAAGGATCGACCCGTGCGGCAGTTATTACTTAGCCACGAGCTCCTCGAATTCTGTTATACTCGTTAAATAAAAATAATATTTGTATGTAGTTGGGATTTTCATTCTGATAACAGCTTGTTGTAAAAGGAATGGAATATTCACGAGTTAAAAATATTTTTGACGTGTAACATCTTGCCCCTTGCTTTCCAATCCATAGACTAAGTAGCCTGCAATATGTGGGATTAATTTTGTGAAAATGGACGGATGTGTGTAACAAGAAGCCGGGGAAGCGCGCACTAATTGATTTGACTAATGAGCGCGCGTGGTGCTAGAGTTTGCCATCAGAAAGGACCCCGACGAGGTCACTTTTCGGACCACTTGCGTTTAAACTCTGATTTCTCGCTATTTTAGTATGCACCCCATATAAAACTGATAACTGTAACTGTTTCGTAATCTGTTTATTATTTAGACTTATAAGTTTACGATTCAAATTCAAATTCAAAAGTCATTTATTCAAACTAGGCTGAGAAATCAGCACTTTTCGAACGTCAAAATTATATAAGACAGTCCCCCAAAAACGTCCGCTCTTCACCACTTCCTAGTGCTTTAGCTGGTAAGAAAAAGTGGCGCAACAAACTCCCCAGCTGAGTTAGAAAAACTTGATTCTATACAAAAGCACTTATGCAAAATAAAATATTTTACATTACGCAACATAAAACATTAAATTAAATTATTTTCTATGTCACCTAGCACACGCCAATATACCAACCAAAAAGTAAAAAGAACTAAATACCCGAATGAATGCCAGGCATAAAGTGCGTGCTCGTTTACATATAGCTATTAACGCTGTAACTTGGAAATCACAAATGATAAACTAGGATCATCGTAGTAAAAATAAATAAACAATTAGTAGTTAATTACAAATAACAGCAACATAAACCATGGTCAGCAAGACGATCAGTCACCACAAGCAGCACCCGTTCACAAGCATAATGCAAAGATCAGCCATTACCCCCCTCGCCATATTTGAGGGAAGGAAGCAACCCGACCCCCGACGCTACCGCAAGCAGTGACATCTAAGGGAGCATGACGAACTTGCTGCCGGTTGCTCAGGCAAGAATAATAAGATCAATATTCGAGGTCGCTAGCTGACCATATATTACAATACAACTCATAAAAAAACAACAGTGTAATGAGTCGATTAAGTCAATAATAAAAGAAAACATACAGTCAAATAAAATAAATTAACCAATTAAATTAGTATGGAGTTAGTCCCAAGCCTTTTTGTCGTCTAAGTAATGTTTAACTGTATAGAAACCTTTTTGACATACACGTAGTTTGTGTATAATAAATGATTTAAATTTATTGAGGCTCAGTTCTATAACATGGCTTGGGAGTTGGTTGTAAAAACGTATACTTTGGCACAATGAATTACTATTTTTTTTGAGTCTAGTCCTGGGCACAATAAGTAAATCTTTGTTTCTAGTATTTATGCTATGAATGTCGCTGTGTTTAGAATATAGATTAATATTCTTTTTTACATAAATCAGGTTCTCAAATACATATTGAGATGCGACTGTCATTATGTTTATTTCCTTAAATTTATCCATCAGTGAATGCCTACAACTTAGGTTATAAATTGCTCGAATGGCTCGTTTCTGCAGCAAAAATATAGCCTGAATTTCAGCTGCATTTCCGCACAGCAAAATACGACTACGACAATACACTATGAAAATAACTAAAATATACTAATCGAGCAGTTTCTATATCAGTCAAATGACGGGTTTTATAGACCGCGTAGGCTGCAGAGCTTAGCCGCTTCGACAATTTAGTTATATGAGGGCCCCACTGAAACTTCGAATCCAAAGTAATACCTAAGAACACAGTGGTGTCCACAAGATCCAATTCCGCCCCGTTTTCACCTGCTTAACGTTAGGTGTCAGAAATCTAAGAAATTTAGTATTTTTCTCGTTAAGTAAATTATTAACACTAAACCAATGCACTATTTTAGAGAGAGCGTTATTTACATCGTCGGTAACTGTTTGTTGTCGCTTAAGCTTAAATATGAGTGATGTGTCATCTGCAAATAACACAATTTCATGACTGTTCTTTATAAGGAATAGCAGGTCATTAATATATACGAGAAATAAAAAAAGTTCCAAGAATTGAACCCTGTGGAACTCCCATAGAGACAAAAGAACCCGGGGATCACTTGACGTTAGCGTCTACTCCTTGGATCCTATTATCCAAATAAGAAATAAGAAGATCCAATGCAGTGTTTCTAACACCATAGTGATGCAATTTCCTGACCAATGTATCATGAGAAACACAATCGAAAGCCTTACATAAGTCACAAAAATACCTAAGGCATCATGCGATTTCTCCCAGGCCTCAAAAATATGTGCAAGAAGCTTAACACCAGCGTCGGAAGTTGAGCGACCCCTTGTGAAACCGAATTGCTTACTGTTTAATTTATGTATATTAAAATGTCTTTGCAATTGATCTAGCATAAATTTTTAAATATTTTACTGAAGGTGGGAAGCACAGAAATTGGTCTAAAATTCGTGGGGTCTGATGTGCTCCCCGATTTAAACAAAGGTATTATTTTACTAGTCATCATTAAGTCAGGAATTACACCACAGGTCAATACATTCATTAAAGATAATTGCTAATTTAGGCGCTACAGTGTTGATTATACATTTTGCAACTGCTACGGAATTTCCCCACAGACCAGCAGTTTTTTTTTTTACATTGAGTGTATTGAAAGTTTTAGTAATATCTCGAGCACTAACATAGTCGAAATTAAATTCATGGTTACAATTATCAACATTTTCTTTCAATAGGGACTGAAGAATTTAAAGCTTTTCTGGTTTAGACTGGAATATCAGCAAAGAAAATTTCAAAAACTGGGGCTACTTCTAAATCCTTTTTAATAACTGTATTGTTAATATTGAGGCTGTATTCACTACTGCGCTTTCTGTCTTTACCAGTATAAAATAAAACGAGCATGTTTACACTAAAAACAAGTTTTGTTATTTTCACCCATTTTTTCGATGGTTTTTAAATACTTTGAAACCATGTGTCTCATATTTTAGATAACATAAGTCTTTTGTCTTCGCTCTGCCCCAAATTGAACAAAAATAACTGTCATTAAATAAAATTCCGTTGTCATTAAAAATTATTATTCGTTTCGAAAAATCCCTCTTTTTTTTTAAATCAAAATCCTGTTACATACATGTTTAACTTTTAATAAACATATCACACAAACCATCGCGGGTTTAACAGTGGTATGGCCAGACACGGCAACTCGGTGCCACTAAATATTAATTAATGAACCATTGGGTACACAGATGTGTTTTTTTTTTCAGGTTTTATTGAATGTTGCTTGTTATCAAGGTGAGATGTCAGATGTTACACATCATAAGCGATGCGACAACTGTAAGGTTCGCTCGTTTTTTTTTCATGAATATTCTAGTCCTGCCATTATTTTATCATTTGAATAATAATAATAATTTTCACCTGATTAAAAACATTTTAAATATTGGTCTTGTGTTCTTTAATATTGACAACTGAAAATAATGACAATGTGGTTATTACGTTATCATTATCATGCATAAAGCTGTAGCATGTTATTTGTTACCATAAGGTTAACCTCTCTTTAATTTATTAAACCTATTTCAATAACCTTTAGAGATATGAGGAACAGGGTGTAAAGTTCACTCATCCTCTATAGAAAAGGGAGGATCCTCCGATGGGTGTCATGTTTGGCGCGCAACTGCCCAACGATTGAAGTCGGGATTTTGCATAAAATCGATCGCGCGATAAACTCTTATTGCGCGATGCAGGACTTTGTGTGACGTCAGGATTTTTGTGTGACGTTAGGTCTTTGATGCGTAGTTCGCATGTGGCGATGTAGTTGCCGCCACATTACTCCCCTCCACAAACCTATAGAAATGCAACAACAGTTTCAATTTGTATAAAACGAAAAGATAAAAGCAACAAGCAAACTGGTGAATACTACTGTAAATTCAAAACCACATAAGCACCGGTGCGAATAAACGCATATTAAGTTCCACTGTAAACTCGAATTAAAATCGTATCTCAGAACACGATTGCTAAAATGCTGCAACCGCATTCGAAGTGTACAATAGCGCTAAAATGTAGTATTTCATGCTTTGTAAAGCGCTTGGGGGATGGCGGGCAAACAAAATAATCGCTTTAGAACTGAGCTTCGGTATAAACTAGCGGTATCAGACGAAAAGGACACAAATTAGTGGCGAGTTCTATTATTTTATGCTAAATTTGTTTGTAAAGTGTCTTTTATTTAGTGTGGTCGTGGTCGCGGAAACATTTGCCTTAAAAATGTACTTTGCAAATATTCCTCTTAATTTGGTCTGATTTTTTGTTTTCACGTTTACAGTATTTTATAATATATACGGTAGCTACCGTACGAAAAATATAATAAGTAGGAGTAGGAATATTTCAAACCAATGAAATTTTCGCGTAGGTACCTAACCTACTTAAAAATTTTCAAAATCCTCGAACCCGCAGACAGATTATCCTGTTTACCAATAATGATTACCACGTGTTCTTGTAAAAAGGTCCTTTCCCCGGAATTTATTTAAAAATCACTTTAGTTCCAAACGTTTACAGGATTACACGTTTAATCGTCAGACTATGCCCAAGCTTATGGAATAATAATCAGAAGCAGCTAGGTTCGACAGTCTTCAACATCCTATACTATTAAATGAGCAATATTTGTACCTATATATACCTACTTATACTTAGTCTGGCCATAAATACTGTTACAATTAAAAATAAGAAAGATATTACATTGAATTTGGAATCTGTAATTTTTATACGATTGTTCATTGTGTTTTCTAATTTTGGCGCCAATACATTGTACAATATTTTGCGATATTAAAATGGAGTGGGGTGATAAAGAGAACCGAATCGCTGTGATTGCATTACACAAAGTTGGTATGGAGCCAAATGCAATTTTTAAAACTCTCCATACGCTTGGTATTAGTCAAATGTTTGTGTACCGGGCTATTATTAGGTATAATGAGACCTCCTCTGGTTGTGACAGAAAAAAATCTGGCCGTCCACGTAATATTCGTACGAAAAAGGTGGTCAAAGCAGTAAGGGAAAGAATTCGAAGAAATCCTGTCCGAAAGCAAAAGATTTTATCTCGGGAGATGAAGATAGCACCCAAAACCATGTCGCGTGTTTTTTAAAGATGACTTAGGACTTGCAGCCTATAAGAAACGCACTGGTCAGTTTTTAACTGATAATTTAAAAAAGAATAGGGTGGTAAAATCGAAACAACTACTGAAGCGGTACGCAAAGGGAGGTCACAGAAAATTTTTGTTTACGGTTGAGAAAATCTTTAACTTCTCTCTTCTCTTCTTTTTTCTTTCTAATTGAGCAACATTTTAATAAACAAAATGACCGTATTTATGCTCAAAGCTCTAAGGAAGCTTCCTAATTAGTCGACAGAGTGCAACGTGGGCATTATCCGACTTCAGTGATGGTTTGGTGGGGTGTTAGCTATGAAGCAGTGACAGAGCCATATTTTTGTGAAAAAGGTATCAAAACATCGGCACAAGTGTATCAAGATACCATTCTTGAGAAGGTAGTTAAGCCCCTTAATAACACCATATTCAATAACCAAGTATGGTCCGTCCAACAAGACTCGGTGCCGGGTCATAAAGCTCGGTCCCCGCAGTCTTGGTTGGAAGTGAACGTTTCGGACTTCATCAGAGCTGAAGACTGGCCGTCGTTTAGTCCCGATCTTAATCCGCTGGATTATGATTTATGGTCAGTTTTAGAGAGTACGGCTTGCTCTAAACGCCATGATAATTTGGAGTCCCTAAAACAATCCATACGATTGGCAGTGAAGAATTTTTCCATGGAAAGAGTGCGTGCTTCTATTAATAACTGGCCTCGACGTTAAAAGGACGAAGGAAGGAGGAGACTACTTCGAATAAGCTTTTTATATTTTAAATTGTTTTATATTTATGTATTAAACTAAAACACTGTAAAAGTAATAAATATTATTTGCAATAAAAAAAAACTTTTTCTACGTGACAATATGTATGGCAAGACTAGGTATAATATTTGTAATCACGTTCTCGAGAACGGCTCAAACGATTTCGATGAAAGTTGCAAAAAAGGGGTTTACGAGGGCGAAAAATCGATTTAGGTGTGTGTTTCCATGAAAGTAGTATCTACCTTCCTCGACTTAGTGTATTTTTATTAAAAAAAATAAAAATACACACACACCTTGTTTCCCCGAAGGGTTGGGCAGAGGTGTACCTATAGTACACCCACATTTCGCCAGTTATATTTAAGTCCCATGTAATAGGGGGCGAGCCTATTGCCATCAACCGGGCACAAATCCAGACTCCGGGCTGCTACTGAGAAATTCCAGAAAGAGAAACCCAATGACACTTTGCTCGACCTGGGAATCGAACCCAGGACCTCATGTTCAGCAGTAGCGCTTGCGACCACTAGACCAACGAGGCAGTTTATAGAAAACTATAAATAATTAAGCAAGTTTTCATAAGCCTCAAAGTCTATAATCACGATTGGCTACCAACTTAAATTTTCCGTTTTTTCAAATCACTCTTTGACAGTATAAAACGGCTACAACACGGCAAATGAACGTAGGGCTAATTTGCCCAACAATTAATTTCCATTAATTCCTGCCGGGTTCGATCACATGAAATTATAAATGAACCACTAGTAACAAATACAACCACAACAACAGATTAATCTAATCCATTACCTTTCGACCGAAACATCATTCACTACAAATCAAATTATGACCTCTAAAATATGGCACAAGAGTTCTCACTGCAATAATGAACTTTGACTCGAAGATTTATCTACGTCAAGTCAATGAAACGTAACATTTTTCATAAGACTTATTAGAGAAAGAGGTAACAGGTGTAGCCAGGTAATGATTGGTTCGCGTGAGATGGTTCTAAATGGTGTTACAGGCCTACTGCTTAACTGAAACGTTTCCTGAGGTAGCTGTATGGTGCAGGAGGGGTCACAAGTTAACAAATCACCGAGCTCTCGCATCACGTCACTACACTCCACCCGCACCACGCAACTACCTCAGGAAATGTCTTGGCTATTATAGCTTATGGATTACATTTTAGAGTGCTCTGAAATAGTTTTAAAGAAAGAAAAGAAAAAGAAAGAATAATATTTATTTGGACACAGGTCGTGAAACACAATAACAAAATAATAAAATGAAAATAATCTTAAAGCAATAATAGTAATAGTGTATATGATGTGTGCCTCACGTTCAAGTTCACGTGCGTTTTCGTTTTAAAATAAATTTTACACGTTAATAGTAGCAATAGGATACTTTACACTCTTTACAGCTCATTCACACGGGAACCGTCATTGACGCATCGTCAAAAAAATACGATACGTCATGACGGATGCACATTCACATTGCATACGGAAACGAGTTTTTTGCGATTCGTCAAAATATCCGAATAGATGTTCTCACTTGATTCGTGATTCAGAGTGCAGTCTTGGGCGAGCGTTTCAGTGGATCTGTCACAAAAAAAAACACGATTCATGTTTTTTGATGAACGTGATTTTTAAAAGACTATACGTGATTTAGGACATGTCCGATATTTTTCACGATTCGTGATGCGTGTGGACACAGGCACTTAAAATGGTTAAAAAAACGAATCGTCCTCGTGTGAACGAGACCTTCTGATTTATATTTACATTCAGTAAGTAGCGAGTTAAATCCCTGACATCTTTATGCACATGACACTTCACAATAAAAAACTGTCACTTTTCGACTGACGACGTTTGGATACATAATTTGCCACTTAAACTAAATTTGCAACTTAAGTAACTAACAAAACATCACGCCTGTATTCTCCGAAGGATTAGGCAGAGGTGTGCCTAATATTACACCCACGTTTCGCCAATTATGTTTACATGCCATTTAGGTCGTTCCTAGGTCGAATTCGTAGAGGATTCGACCTAGGAACCACCTTCATCCATCTGTTTAATGGATGAAAAGTATTTTAGATCAAGTTTTGTATGTAAGAAAATAATTATCCCGATTAAGTTGCCTACATTTAAAAAATGTATTTTTTTACTTTGCAAGATATACACCAATGGAAAGAGCTTTTCTAGGATAACCTTTGCTAATAACTCGACTTTTGCCAATTCTTTGACAAATCGGAGTTAATGACCTAAATAGGTGACAATATGACCTTATAAGTTTAGGAATTTTCTTGGCGCCTAATAGCCATAAATGAACGTAGTTATGCAAAAAGGATCCAATCCACATTTTTTCCGAAATTGATTTATATATACCAAACGCATCCTCAGGGTGATGATACCTTTAATATAAAAAAAGATCCATGTGACAACATACAACTTTAAACATATTATCTACAACTACCAGCACATCTATGGCCTACATCAGATATTTTTCATCAATACAAATCCAAAGCGCTTGAATCATTCTTGAGAAATGGTAAATCTATGGAATAAGTGTTTTAGGGAAATCACAAAAATGCCCCAACCTGTTTAGATCTTTTTTGAGAAATACAGTTTATGTACCCAATTAAATATCAGAAACGGTCCAGATTAGAAGGTCTTTTTTGCTAAAAGTAAATGTCTCGTTAACCAACATACCTAAATATCAAAAACGAACCAAAACCTTTTTGCTACTTAGGTATGCTGGATATCTAGACATTTATTATCGTTTAAAATCCTTTTTTATAAGTATTTGTTTATATTCAAAAATAAACCAAAAGAATTGAACGTAGTTACACAAAAAGGATCCAACCCACACGAAGTTCGTTTTGACTTACAGACCGATGAAGTTATGTTACACTTACAACACAGTTAAGTCAACATTTGATACGTTTAGATCATAAATGTATGGCAACTATATCACAATTGTCATATATTATGTAGATACATCAGATCATAGGTATATAACTATGGTATGATTACATAAACTACATAAAAGCTTGATCTCTGTGACACATGTCAAACTGACATTCCTAAGGAATTCATTCATTAGGTTGGCATGCCCATAAAGTATAATATTGACAGTTACTGTCTGTACTATTATGAAATTCAGGGCTTCATAGGCGGTGATTTTACTGACAGCTGTCGCAGAGATCAAGCTATCTTTTATGAAGTATAGCAAATTTTTCGTATTTAATTTTGGTACTCATTTGTGTAGTAGGTATATGCAACAACATTTTATAGAGATAATGGGGAAAAAGTGGTTCTGGATCCTTTCCGCTAAATAAATAAATGTAAGGGATGTTGCTCATTTCAATAACTTATTCAATAAAAATCAATGTTTAATGTTAGTTTGTTTTTATTTGCTACTTAACTAATGTAAATCACGCAAGTGTAAATCAGCCAGTATAGTATGTCAATATTTTGCAAACAGTGCAGTGCCATGTCAAGCGAAGTTTCAAGCATTTTTTTTAAATATGTGTTGTGCCACTATTCTAGTTTACTTTGACTTGCCCTGCACTTACATCGCCCTGCAAATGATTTTGGTAGAGCCCCAGGCATATCATCAATTCTCGTCTCCTCCAAAATTGTATTTACCTACAAACATTACCTCAGAGTAACTTGATCGCACCTTTCAAACAACTCAACGAAAAAAGAAACGGTATCACTGAAAAGTGACTGACAGGCTTTTACTTTCGACCTAGTTTCATGGATCGCTTTACAAAAACACAGTTAGCCTGAAAAAGCTTAAGGCTCTATAGATTAAAGCTGGATTCGTGTATGTTTCATGCCTGTGGCTCGTTTAGATAGGCCACGCTTCTCCAATTTGTGAATGTCGTTAATGACGGTGTATTAATTACTGGAAAAACAAAAGAATAGCAGCAGTATACTGTTGCAGTTTTTAATAGAAGAGTGAAGGAACACTATCTTTCCACTTCGTCATAGTTGCATATTTTGTATTTATTATTATATTATATACTACATTATAATTATTAGTATTAATACATTTTAGTGATATTTATCTTAGAAGTAGGTATGTATGTAAGTATATTCTCATAGTGTATGTTTATTTTTAAATTAGTGAATAGTAATATGTTTTTATTTTATGTGTTATATTTTCTTTTATATTCTTACACACGTTGTCTACATTTCTTTTTATCCAGTTTCCTACCGCAGCTATGCTGGAAGAGATTTCTTTAGAAATAAGCATAACCTTTGTACGTATTTTTCTGTTTCTTTTTTTTTCTTTTTATATGTGTGTACTTAAACTGTTAAATAAATAAATAAGAATAGAGATTTTCCGGTTCTTGCTTAACTTCCCACCACACTGGGAAAAAATCTAAGTTCATTTGAAAGAAAGAAAAGAAATAAATAAAAATAGGTTTATTTATCACAGAAACACGTGCATACAAAAAAACAACAATATAAACATAACAAATATATATTTAGCTTCGCTCATGCAGATACCGCGTGTTTGCACACCTACTTCGGTTCTCACCGCGAACTATTGTAAGCACTGAACTATTAACTAGCTTTAGGTTATATATATATGGTAGTGTATGAAATGAAAGTTTGAATAATCTCATGAACATTTATTGGAAATTAAAACACTTAATCAACAGCATATAATTAACACCAGAAATCACATTACATCTTAGGCTTAAAGTAGGTTAGGACACGGTGGAGCATACGGTGGAGGTATGCCCGGCTTAGGCAGAGCACCGCCGTGTCCTCGTGGAGGCGATCGGTGGCGGGGATCTCTCGCGTCCGGCCCTGGTCTAGTTCATGGTACGGAACGAGAGGGCATGGGAGGCCGTCACCTCCTTCTGCGAAGCAGTAATGCTCGCAAAGGAGGAGGCGGAACGCGTGAGGGAGAGGCAAATTTCGCGCCCTCACGCCCCTAGCCGCCGCAGGAGGAGACGCCCTGGGCGTAGGCGCGGGCTTGCGGACGGTGAGCAATGGGTAGCTCGCCGTCCGGTAAGGACCAAGCCCGGGTTGACGGCGCGTTGTTTTCCACGCGCGCCTCAAAGAGTGTCAGCGAGTGAAGGGGTCCGATGAGACCATTGCCTGCCGGGGTTGCGGGAAAGTCCGAAAGGGATACCGTGGCCCCCTGGCATTGCACAGGCAACAGAAGGAACACGGGTGGGTTTTAGTCAGTAAGAGTCTGACACGCCCTCCCGCTCCACCCAGAGCGCGAGGAGTCATTTGATGAAATCCCACCCAAAAAAAAAAAAAAAAAGGGCTTTAAGTAGGCTACATGGCTGTTAATATTACGTAGTTTTAATATGATTATGATATTTAAATATTAAAGAAAAAATACAGTTGTCGTCACGTAAAAATAAACGCTAGGCGACAGACAGTGCAGAGAATGTGTCTGCGCACGGGTTCAGTCACATCCTAAAGCACAAGGTTATTGGTTTTATAATATAAGTGTAATTGTTTTATTGTAGAACCATAATAGGTACATTATTATCTACTTAGTACTATGGAATAAGCTGGAATCGATAAATCGCTCAGTGCACAGGTAAACGGCCAGCATTATTTTTACGTGACGGGACCAATAACTGACCAGGCCTTGCTCCAACGGATAGCAATATTTCTACACGGATTGACACTTAATGATCGTTACACTTTGGTGTCGCAGGAACAACGTTTCGTCGTTTAAATAAACCAAGTGTCGCGCACAGTTACGCGTTGGCTGCCGACCGACACATGATTTGAGCAAAAAGGCGGTAGTAAATGAAAAACGCATTTATTACATCCACTAGGTAACATTGTGTAATGAGTTTACTTAAATCCTAATAACACTATGAACTGAAGTATGCAAACACGCGATAGCTACATGAGCGAAGCTAAACGAACTTAGCTTCTTTCCAAACGTGCCCTTTGCTTTCTGTGGAAAAAATTGCTTAAGAAAGATTGCTTTACTGCCAAGGGCGGGTATGTACTGTGACGCACCTACAAACTACGGTGTTCCAAATTAATCTACCGACCGACGGCTCTGTGAATAGGTACATGAGAAATTGGTCATACAGTATAGTCTCTCGACTGAAATAACTATAATATTAAATAATTAATCTATTCTAACCGATTTGCCTACGCAGCGTGTATGTTATCGTGGAGTGATAAAAAATAATTCTTCTACTGACACGTGTAGACCGTACTTCAGTACCATCTGGAAAATATTCCAATACTGACGTAGGTTATTAATATCCAGCCTGTCCTTGTCAATGCCTTGTCAATGATGTCCTTTTTATGTTCTTTTTCCGTTGAAATTTTAATTACACAGGCGACGTCCTGTTGTTTTTTGTGTTCAAAACAAAGTAATTATAAAGTATTAAAAAAAAGACACATTTTTTTTTTTTTTTTTTATCTACGTACATTTATTTAGTCTGGCTTTTAGGGGCATGAGGAACAGGGTGTAAAGTTCACTCATCCACCATACAAAAGGGAGGACCCTCCGACCAGACGGGTGTTGTGTCTGGCAGGCCGACTGCCCGACTCTTGATTTCGGATAGTCTTATATATGTCGATCACGCGGTAAACTCTAATTGCGCGATGCAGGATTTGTGTGACATCATGTCTTTGATGCGTAGTTCTTATGTGGCGATGTAACCTCTACAGGCTTATGCGTTTTGAAAATACTTCTTTCTCTTTTAAAACGAAACTCTTTTTTAATGTTGCTTTGTGCCAAACAAACAGGTGGCGCGCCTGTGGAGTATGAACATCTGCAATACAAGAGGCATCACAGGTGTGTTGCCTTTTTTAACCGTGGGAGTCGGTTAAAAATCAAAGGAGAAGGATCTATGTTCGTCTATATATTTTTATAAATAAAAATATAAAAATACATTTTTACGTTCATAGATATTTTCTTCAATTGTGGACTGATTTTTAAATATTTATTTCATTTGGTAGAGGAAGCTTGCTTGGTGACCCTTATATACTTTATTAACTTTTTCGGGTAGATTTTGAGTTAGCTTCAATAATACGTAATGTCCCCACTTAGTAGATTAAGTGTGGATGATGTTATAATAACCTCCTGCCACTGTTACTACTGTTATTTACATAGCATACATAGTTATTAAAATTTGTGTGGGATAGGTACCACAACTAAAAAATAAAAATAAAAGATATGGCGGTAGCACTTCGGGCTCCAAATGATAATTATTTAATTCCACTAAATTGTAAATTTAGAACTTGATTAACTGTAATAACAGGGTTAAATATTTCAAATACTTCTAAAAGAAATCATCAGCTTTTCTTCTCAATAGATTACTTCCTTGTTTTCCATATATTCAATACCCAAAGCTGTAATTGTTTAAATTAAAACTCCTAACTTTACCTACATGACCTTTGCACATTTGTATTAAAAAATAGCAACATTATTCCAAAAACAAATGATATCCATAACTTAAACACACGCCATAAAAATAAATTACATCTCCCACCCTCTCGGATCAAAATGCTCATATTACATGACAATAAAAAATTTCAACAAATTACCGGAACAACTGACTGCCTCGTTGGTCTAGTGGTTGCAAGCGCTACTGCTGAGAATGAGGTCCTGGGTTCGATTCCCGGGTCGGGCAAAGTGTTATTGGGTTTTTCTATCTGGAATTTCTCAGTAGTAGCCCGGAGTCTGGATTTGTGCCCGGTTGATGGCAATAGGCTCGCCCCCTATTACGTGGGACTTAAAACATAACTGGCGAAATGTGGGTGTGCCTACTACAGGTACACCTCTGTCCAACCCTTCGGGGAAACAAGGCGTGATGTTATGTTATGTTACCGGAACAAATAAAAGAAGAAACCAAATACAATAAATTTAACAGGAAAGTAACTCAATTTCCTTTGTATTATATAATTGCATAGCACAGGTGTGAGTACTATGTACTAACGAGCTACCATTTACCGGGTAATATGTAGCATTTCATCGACTTGAATGTGCCCTGGCGGCTGTGAGTATGTCATGCTCACTCAAATGTCTCGCTGATGGCGTGTGTGTTGGATCATTTAGCTCCCTTCAAAATGGTTGAGCTGAATGGTGCTGATCCATGCGTCATGTTCGTGAACGGGCGCCGTCAGTTGGGACTGGTCATCTCTTAGCTGCCTGGCTGGTTTATTTTAATTTATTTTAAGTTTTTGAATGATTCTTTTTTTCTTCTTTTTATTACGGACGCTTTTACGAACGTGCACGTCTTATTACATTGTTCTCACATGCATAATTTCAAAATGAATGATGTAACCAATATTTTGTATCAATTTTTTATTTTATTTAAAAGAGTGTCCGTGGAGTTTCTTGCCCGTTCTTCTCCATAGGTACCTACTACGCTTTGGAATGGGCAACTAGCTTCATATTTTTGACTGACCGACTCCTTGACAATTTAAAAAGTGCCTGTAAATGGTTTAATTGAAATAAATGGTTTGAGTTTGAAAAGAATATCTAACACAAAAAATGCTTTTACTCGGTTGCAGAATACCTAGAACAAAATATTTAGTATGATAGCTAGATAAATAATTACATACATATAAAACGCACACATACTCTAAAATTAAATAATTATTAAGATGTTAAAATTATTATTATTATGTAAAAAATATTATTATTATCTTAAAATTGTTATTATTATGATAAAATTGTTATTATTATGTTAAAATTATTATTATTATAATGTTGCCGTGGCCTAACCGGGATTCATGTTGGAACTTACATATTGTAACAACTAAATACACATGAATGCAATAAAAATTTGAATTTGAATTTAAATTTCCTTTCTTTTAATAGCATTTAAATTTCCATCGCTATAAATAGCTGTCGCCTCTATGGCGTAGGCCTCCCCTAAATTGCTCCACAGCCCGGACCAGACTGGATGCAAAACTTTTGCATCCAGTCCGCTCCACAACGTTATGTAAGTATGTCTCACCATAATATCTTTCTTTGCCTCCCTTGCTTTATTTTACCATCGAATGGGATCCATTATGTTACCCTCTTTGTCCATCTAGTACTTTCCAGTCTACACAAATGCACTGCCCGATTCCATTTCAGTAATCTAATTCTTTGCTTTACATCCGTTAATTTTGCTTTTCTCCTTATTTTGTCGTTTTTTACTCCTTATTTTGTCGTTTTTTTTTTTTTTCTTTATAAAGCATACTTCTTTAAATTTTCCCCTGACATATGGCAATCTTCTCCTTGCCTTCTTTTGTTAACGACCACGTTTGGCATCCGTACGTAAGGCGCGGTAGTATATACCTTCTTTTTAATGTTTAAGCTAATGTGTTTGTTGCGTGTTTGTTAAGTTAATGTGTTGTTAATGTGTGTGTTTGTTCTTAGTTATTTATTTTAGCCCCCAGTACTTTTTCCCAGCTAAGAATCCTTTGCGTTTCTTTTTCAGTGCAATTTTCGAACGAAACCAACTGCCGTATGTAGATACAGACATTGACGTACTCTATTTTAGTGTTCTCTGTCTTGTTCTCTCCATTTGTGTGGGACTGAAATAGGGCTAATTAACTCTTCAGTCAAAGCCTTCCTATCCCCGAATGTTAATCATATTATGGGATATGTAGTTAGGCGGGTTTATGTATTGGCTTCCGTTCGTATGAAATACATAGATTGAAGTTATATGTTCTGTTGTAGTGTTTGTGATGACTATTTCCGCGTAACTGAATTTCAGTTTTGTTTTGTGTTTTTCTTTATCTCACGACGTTTTCTGTTACCTATGCAGGATTGTTCACTTCTTCCAACATAACGCACTTACTTTCTGTTAGCTATTTAGCAGAATATATTTTATGAGGAGCTCGTGGCTAAGTAATAACTGCCGCACGGGTCGATCCGTCAGGTTAAGCTACGCTTGCCGGGGTTGGTCTGTGGATGGGTGACCATCTTTACGTACCGAGACTCCTCCGTGCCTCGGAAAGCACGTTAAGCCGTTGGTCCCGGCTGTCATTCGTGGATCTTTGACAGTCATTACGGGTCGTCAGAAGCCTGAAAGTCTGACAACCAGTCTTACCAAGGGGTATCGTATCATCCAATTACTGGGTTGTGGAGGTCAGATAGGCAGTAGCTCCATATAAAATACTGGTATTCAGCTGCATCCAGATGATTTAGCAGAATATATTTTATTTATATTTTATCTAATGTCTAATCCTCGTGGCATCATTTCAGCTGGAAGACGTCCACTGCTGGATATAGGCCTCCTCCACGCATCGCCATTTCGACCGGTTCTGTGCTTCTCGCAACCAACGCATTCCTGCGGGTTTCACAAGGTCATCAGTGAGAATTCTAACTAATATTATAAATGCGAAAGTGAAGAAATAGAACACCAGACATATACGCATAATTTTAATCCATTAATCTGCAAACACATCACATTCAGGGTTGGCAGCCAGAAGGGCATTCAGCGCCTTTAGAGTACGACAGACTAGGGATTCGGCATAAAAAAAGACCCGCATTCCGTCCTCGACGAGGTCCATTGCGCTCGCGACACTCCCAAATAAATAATACTCCCCCCCGACCCTTGCTCGCAGAAGTGCCAGCCTGCGTTATGCTGAAAAATGTAGCACTAAATTCCCCATTTAATAATAATATTAATACCTGTTTGATCCAGCCTGTCCCATCTTGGTGTCCTCCCGCCAGCGACGCCCTAAGCCGAGGTTCGTACCCCACAGGGGGTGCCCTTAGCGAGCGTTCGCTTAGTATAACATAGAATAGTTTATGCCCCTGGCTGGAGGCTTTAAGTTAGTAGCTTAAGGCATCCACAGGATAGTCCGCTTAAGCAACTGCGACCTCAATCTGAGAGTCAACTGCGAGATGCCATATCAAAAAAAAAAAAAAAAAAGGGATTCGGCTCTGGTAACAGTTTTGGCTGGCAGTTGCGCAAACAGATTGTGCCGGCGGCTCTGACGGTGTCCGTTATATTTATCGGGCACAATAGTCGGCAGAAAAGACCATGACCTGGGTTAGGATATAGGATATCTTTTATCCCGGTAGTACCTACACTCGAGAGCAATGAATCCGGGTCACTTAAAGAATGTTAAAAATCTCGGAAACTAAAAATGATAGGTTAATGCAATAAATTGTATTTAATAGACAATGTAATACTCCTTAAATGAAAGTAAAAAAAATATGAGTCACCATACATTTTATTAACACAAAATTACATAAAGAAAAAAACTGCTGATCTCTCCTTAAAACAAAAATAAGAAACATGAAATTTTTGAACTTTATTACGATTTTCTTGAATTTTAATACTTCGTATTGCCTCCTCGTGCTTCCATTACTGCGTTTACGCGGTTTGGCATGCTGTACACCAAGTTCCTTATACGATTTTGGGGAATATTCTCCCATTCCTCTGTGAGAGCAATTTTGAGCTCACGAAGCGTGATTGGGGGAGGGTTTCGTTGTTTTACGCATCTGCCTAGCTCGTCCCAAGCATGCTCGATCGGGTTGATATCCGGGCTGCGCGCTGGCCACTCCATACGAGTAATGTTCATCTCTTGAAGGTAGTCATTCACAATCCTACCTGTATGAGGTCGGGCATTGTCATGCATAAATATAGCATCCTCACCTAAATTGACCATAAATGGACCAACGTGATCATTGAGGATTTCTTCCACATATCTTTCGCTAGTTAAAGAGCCGTTTTCTATGATCACCAGCTCTGTGCGACTTTCAGAAGAAATTCCGGCCCACACAAGTACAGACCCACCACCGTAGGCTACTTTTTCTTCGATGCATGCTTGCTTGAATCTTTCCCCTGGTCTTCGATACACTCTGTGTCTTCCATCGTGCTTGTAGAGCATAAATTTTGATTCGTCGGAGAACATAACTTTTGACCAATCTTCAATACTCCAATTTACGTGGCTCTGGGCATATCTTAGTCTTGAAATACGATGCCCACGCTCCAGTTTAGGGCCGTTTGCAGGTCTAAGGGGTTTTAAGTTAGATTCAGCAAGCCGACGTCTTACTGTCCATGCACTTGGGTTACTTCCTCCGAGGCGTCGAAACTGATTTGTGAGTTCAGTTCCTGTAAGAAAGCGATTTCGAAGCATGGTGTTCACCAAGTATCGGTCTTCTTGTGCTGTGGTACACCTGGTTCTGCCCGTTCCTGGTCTGCGTAGGTTAGAACCAGTTTCTTCGTAACGTCGGAGAACTCTTTGTACTGTTGACAGCGACACACCGACAGTCCTGGCTGTATCGCGCTGACTCCGGCCGGTTTCCAGCATTGTAAGTATTCTGGTGCATTCTTCAGGCGTAAGCGACATAATTTCAGCTTGAATAATGAATATAGAGCATTATCAACATGGTTTATGTACCCACATAAATGACAGATTACAAACAAAAGCAAAACCAAATGCTGTAATTTCGTAGTTCCATCTTCGAAAGTGGCCCTTTTTTAAATTTGATTTTTTTATGATATAACTTTACAATAACTAAGAAGTTTTAATACCTTCATTTAAGGAGTATTACATTGTCTATTAAATACAATTTATTGCATTAACCTAGCATTTTTAGTTTCCGAGATTTTTAGGAATCTTTAAGTGACCCGGATTCATTGCTCTCGAGTGTATGTACATTCCCGTGGTATATTTTCCGACCTCCACGAGGGCGAAGCCGCGAGTAAGAGCTAGTTATTGATATACTTTCTGATTTGCTGTGGTGCTGTTTTCATTAATCATAATAAAAAAAATGGTTAATGGTTTTAAATAAATAAACAAATTAGTTGTTGAAACCATCAATTAAAATTCATTGTCTATTTATTTAATTTGTACCACCACCATCAATTATAATACTGCATGAATTTTTAAACATCCTGTAATAAATTAAATCTAATGACAGCATTGTGTTCAGCGGCTTTTATTAGAACAATCATGCACTTTATTTCAGTTTGATTTATTATGAAAATTTTAATTAAACGGAAATGCCAACAGAATAAAGGAATTTCCAGTGTAAACCCGAATTGAAAGGCATTATTTTTTGTCGAGGGGCTCGTGGGTATTAACAGCCGCACGGGTCGATATTCAAAGTTAAGCAACGCTTGCCGAGGTCGGTCCGTGCATGGGTGACCATCCATTACATACCGAAACCCTTCCGTGCCTCGGAAAGCACGTTAAGCCGTTGTTCTTGGCTGTTTGTAAATCCTTGACAGTCGTTACGGGTAGTCAGAAGCCCGAAATTCTGACAACCAGTCTTACCAAGGGGTATCGTGCTACCCAGTTACTGGGTTGTGGAGGTCAGATGGGCAGTCGCTCCATGTAAAATACTGGTATTTGGCTGCATCTGGTAAGAAGATTTCGATTTCGGAAGCCGACCACAATGTTTCCCTACCCTAGGAATTTCTCATGTAGGTATTGTGGGTGCGTTTACAGACATTTACTCAAAAATGCATGTAATGTGGTCATTATTTTGACAACCTTATTTGAGCAAAGTCGACCTTGCCGTTCTGTTTCAAGGAGCGGCCGGCAAAGTGGTCGCTCTAACAGGCAAAAGATTGCCGGCCGCTATTTTGACGTTTCAACGTTTTAAAAAATGAAATGCAAAAAGATTTTATTTGAAACATAGCTGTTTGTATTTATAGAGATAGGTACAAAAAGATTTTATTCCATATTTGGCTGTATAGTTCCAACTACCATTGTTAAAAAAAAAACAAAGAAGTACAAAAAAAAAAAATACAAGAAAGTCGGTATTGAATTTTAGTAACTGTACTTTTCATAATTTTCATTTTAATTAAATTTCTAGTTAATTGTAACGTTAATTGTGTGTGTAGTGTGTAATTGCTGTCCTCGCTGTAAAGGCCTCGACCTACTTTATCTCAGCTCGTCAATCAAGTGCTGCACGCTGACCGCGCTGTGTCGGCCTGGAGCTGCGCTACGCTGCGCTGTCGGCCATCATCAGCGCGACCAGTAAAGTAGTCATTATAGACCGCGACAGTAATTTACTATTAAAGTCACATACACAAACAGCCAGACCCGGAACAACTACTTGTAGGTCACACAAATATTTGTTCTGTGCGGGAAGCCGCGACACGCAGTGCAGCGGTCAATCGCTTAACCGCGGCGTCAATTACAGGCACTTTTGAATTTTCAAGGGGTCTGTTGGTCAGAAAGATAAAGTTAGTTGCCCATTATAAAGTGTAGTAGGTTCCTATGAATAAAAACGGGCAAGAAACTCCACGGATACTCTTTTAAATTAAAGTATTATCAGGATAGGCTAGGTAGCCCCAAGCAACAACAGAGATTCGTTTTTTTTCTTTGTGCTGCTAAGCTGTTACCTTCTCAAGGGAGATGTTTGGAGTTGAAAGGAAATCTTTAATAGGAGAGGCACCAGAGAAAGATGAAAACATATTTACATTCGACGGGGTTATAATATTACAGATAGTACAATCCACGACGACGCGCCTTACTCCGCGATTACTGTACTGTAAGTTGTACCTTAGTACGGATCGGAGCTGAGTGGGGCGCGTCGTCGTGGATTGCACTATCTATACGATGAACCGTGGCTATACAAAAGGATTCTACTGACCGTATATTTTCATATTATGCCTTCTTATGTCTATAAATATCAGAAAGAATTATGTCTTCTTTCCACAAAAATAATTCATAACGACAATCTTGCGACGTGAAAAAGTTTATTACAAAGACTTTTGACAACAAACTGTGTAAAAGATATAGGTTACTTAACAGCAAATGAAAAGGAATTTAGGTCAAAGCGTGTTCCGGACATCGTAAAACCTAATTTATTTTGGTCAAATCACATTATTAACACACAATTAATCATTGTGAGCATGTACACACATCAACACGGTCTAGGGATATTTCATACTCAATTAAATAACTCGAAAAGTACTGGCCGCATTGGAATCTTTTATACACCGATTTGTTTGTAATTTATCTCAGACTAATTCCAAATTAAAATTTTTGAAAATTCTTTTGTTTCGGTGGCATAAAAATGTCTTGATGTATAGGAGGGGGAATTTTCATTTGTGCGAAATTTAGAAAACAATACGAATTACGTTTAGTTACAGTTTTTTTTTCATTTTTAAACGAAAGATAAAGTTAAAATTGAGGTATTGTAGCCATGCAACGCCGACATTTGACGAGGGCGGAGATGTTACGAGCTGTGGGAATGCTGGAAGCTTGATCTGTTCAGCGTAATGTTGCTGAGGCCATAGGGATCCATCAAAATGTAATTTCAAGATTGTGGACACGCTATCGTGCCACAGGTGAAGTAGCGGAGAGGCACCGGGGGCCAAGTCGCATCACTACCCCCAGACAAGACCGATTTTTGCAAATTACTGCGCGAGCTCAACCAAATGCAACGGCGACTCAATTGGTCCAAAGGCTGCGAGTGGAACATCAAGTGCTTGTGAGTGACCAAACTGTAAGAAGGCGACTGCATGAAAGCAATCTACGCTCTCGTAGACCACTCCGGGTCCCACCTTTACGGAGAGGCAATCGTGGACGACGATTAGAATGGGTTCGGAACCACGTGGACTGGGGCCGTGAGCAATGGTCCAATGTGCTGTTCACGGATGAATCCAGGTTCGGCTTCCATCCAGATTCACGAAGGACGCGTGTTTGGCGAGTTCCTGGACGATGGAGCCGTCTCCAGAACCCTCAGGAAGTTCACCCATACCAAGGAGGAACAATTATGGTTTGGGCAGGAATTCGTCTTGGAGGACGGACGGATCTCGTTTGGGTGCGGGGCAATATGACGGCAGAACGATACGTCCAACAGGTGCTGGGGCCCGTAATCTTGCCCCACAGAACACAAATGGGGCAAGATTTCCTGCTCATGCACGACAATGCCCGGGCACACACGGCGAGAACGGTAGCAGCTTGGTTACATACACATAATGTTAGGGCCTTAGACTGGCCTGCTCAATCGCCAGATCTAAATCCCATTGAGCATGCGTGGGATATGCTGCAAAGAAGAGCTCTGAAGGAAGTTCCTGAAAATCTGGCTACAGAAGATCAACTTTTTGCGCACCTCAGAAGGACATGGGACAATATTCCGCAGCAAGACATTGACAACCTTGTTCTGAGCATGCCGAATCGTTGCCGATGTGTTATGAACATCATGGGCGCTTTCTCAGACTACTAAATTCAAGTTTATAAACACAAATAAAATGATTTTTCTATTTTTTTCAGTTTTTACTCACAAATTAAAAGTTAATTCATATACGATTTCCGTCTATGCTTCATTTTTTTTCCATAAAATCCTGAAATTTTAATCTAAGTACCTTAACCATTATTAAAAAATGGTAGAATATTAAATAACGTATCTTTTAAATATATACATGTCATATAAATAATTAACACATTGATAGTAATTCGCTTTTTAAAAAATATCCCTAGACCGTGTTGATGTGTGTAGTTGGAAGCGTTGTTTTTATTGGCATTAAACGTAGTGAAGGCGCAATTTGTGCGGAGTCCAAAATTATCACGCAGTGTAGGTAGGTACTCACTCAGTCTATTGGGGTCGGCTTCCATATAGCGTCTGCCTATCTGACCTCTACAACCCAGTTACTGGGTAACACGATACTCCTTGGTGCAGTGTAGGTACTGATATAAGAAAAATTGAAGACTGCGTCTAATCTCAGCACATAACTAATTTCCTTGATCTATCTATTTAATATCATAAATACCACTACATTACCTACTTGATTTCAGTCCAAAATCTAGCCTTTTCTTTGTGTCAATTTGCAGTGTTGCAAACTTTCATAAAATGGTTGTAACCGGTGGTGGGAAATATAGAAATACAAACTTTTTGGAAAATCAACCGACAGAAAACGGAATGCGCGGGCGCGCGTTTAGCGCACCTTAATCGTGCTGCGGCGGCTGGGATGACACTAAAGGGCAAGGCCAGAGGTCTTCTTTCTAACGCAAGATGTGTCCACAGTGGTAAGCGGGGTGAGGAGGTCGCGCATTGACCAATCAAAGCACACGCGCGCTGTCCGTTCACAAAAAATGTAAGCAATTGTGATAAAAAACTTTCTTATTGGGTAAGTACATAATTATATTTAAATATTGCTATTAGACTTGTTTATTGCTTGTTTTCCTTGGCTTGTACTATGTTACTTGGGCGCCACTCATTTTCTCGATTCTCACCTGCCAACGGTCACGTTATCATTCACTCCTTTCACTTTCATAACATTTATCAGTCTTAAAAAATAAATAAATTATTATATTATATGATACAGTATCAAATAGTTTATTTATAACTAAGTTTACTTTTGGACATACTCCATTTAAAAATATTGTTTCCACACCAGAATCAAACACAATCTTAGCACAGAAAATCAAAGCTAACCAATTGCGTTTGTACTTGATTCGATAACTCCATCCGCAACAATATTACTTAAGAATCCTTGAACCATATCGATAAAATATTACACTAAACGAATTCTATTCTTAGCTCCGGTTTAAGTTGGGAACATAACTTCTTAACGTCGCGGTTGTGGATACTATCGTTTTTGTGCAGCACGGTTTATTTTAGTGGTAGTCTAACTATTACATTAAAAAAATACTTTATATAAAGACAAAAAGATTAGATTTTTTGTCGTTGTATGCTTATAAGTTGTTTTCTTGTTTGTTTGAAATTTGGCACATGGATAGACCTTGGTTAGAACATAAGATATTTTTAAACCCCGATATTCCGATGAGATCGAGACCTATGCGGGTGAAACCGTTGAGCACTTCTAGTTGTTTGTAAAATAGTGTTTTCTGGGAAGTAATCCCATTAGTAACATAACATAACATCTCGCCTGTATTCCCCACAGGGTTAGGTTACGGAGGTATTCCCATAGTACCTACACCCACATTTCGCCAGTTATGTTCAAGTCCCATGAAATAGAGGGCAAGCCTATTGCCACTATAGATATATGACGAAGAGGGTGTAAAGGTCACTCATCCTCTATAGAAAAGGGAAAATCCTCCGCACTGGTCGATCCATCAGGTTAAGCTACGCTTGCCGGGTTTAGTCCGTGCATGGGTTACACTCTTTACATACCGAGACTCCTCCATGCCTCGGAAACTACGATAAGCCATTATTTTCGGTTGTCATTCGTAGATCTTTGATCGATGAGTAGTTACGGGTCGTCAGAAGCCCGAAAGTCTGACAGCTAGTCTTACCTTATGAGTATCGTATTACCTAGTAACTAGGTTGTGGAGGTCAGATAGGCGGTTGCTCCGGATGCAGCTGAATACTAGTATTTTACATGGTAAAATACTGGTATTCAGCTGCATGGTTAGACTGGAAACCGACCCTAACATAATTGGGAAAAGGCTAGGCAGATTGATTTTGAGGTCTTTGATACAACACCGTTAAAAAGGCATTGCTGTTATGTTTTATACCCCAATTAATACCCGGGCACAAAACTAAACTCCGAGCTGCTACTGAGAAATTCCTGATGAAAAAACCCAATAACAGTTTGCTTGACCTGGGAATCAAACCCAGGACCTCATGCTCAGCAGTAGCGCTTGCGACCACTACACCAACGAGGCAGTCAGTTTATACAGCACTATTGAAAATAAAACTTTAATCGAGTTGTCGAACGTATAAACAGCTCTTCTAGTTAAAATGCATGTGCCACCATCCGCTTGAACTTTTTAATTGAAAAGCAGTTTATAAGTTTTTTATTTAGTCTCCACAGCCACATCGGGATTAGCAGAAAACACGATCGTAAACAGTGTAAGTAATCACCTGGAGACCTTCATGGAAAAGAGTTTTAATCGACGTGTGTCGTGTATCAGTGTTTTCGCGGAAGGCTACTGATACCACAACTCAGTGAAATATGTCGCCGACCAAAGTCAAAAGTCAAAGTCAATTCATTTATTTCAAATAGGCAATTGTAATGCACTTTTGAACGTCAAAATTTATAAAAACATGAATTGATTCTAGTGACGCCTTCCAAAAGGTAGTTTTGCATCGAGAAGAATGGGCCAAAAACTCCACCGTTAATCTTTTAAAATGTTTATGTGCATGCGGCCCGCGGCTTGTTTTCATGCGGCCCGCGACGCATGTTTTAAAGTGTAAATTAATCAGATAATAGTTCTGGACATAAATAGTTTGGTTAATAGAACTCTTTATCAAAACTTATGATAAATATTTGGTATAATTTATTTATCTTTATTCTTGTAACATTCAATTCGCATGACATCATTTAAAAGTGAAGCTATCTTTTTCTATTATTGGGGGAATTCCCGGAAAGTATTTTTTTTTTGTAATGCGAGTATTTGTTTGTGTCCGTATTAGTTAATCTTGTGCTTTCACTAAGATCATATCGCCACTTCGTACTTACTTACCTTCGTATCGCTTTGAATTTTACACAAAAATACTTAACTAACATTATGTCTACGAAGAAGCGAAAATTAAATGATGAACATCGTGTATATAATGAGAAGTGGGAACTTGACTATTTTATTTGCAACAATAATAATAATATTCAGTGTATGATTTGTATGCAAGTTTTGTCAACGATTAAATAATATAATGTTAACGTCATTATACTACCTACTTTACACAAAGAAAAATATAAAAGACATGTTGGTGAAGCAAGAGAAATTGTTGTGGCTGAGTATAAGAAAAACTAACGCAACAGACAAGTTCTTTTTTAAAAAGTAAGTTTAGACAATGAACAAAGTTTAGCTGCTTTTTATGAAGTTTGTTTGCAATTAGCCAAAGCTAAAAAACCATTCAGCGATGGAGTTTTTATAAAACAATGCGCAGCAACAAGCTCATCGCTTCATGCAGCCGAAATTGGCGCACAAATTTGAATCTGTAGAATTATCTCACCAAACAGTTGCGCGACGAATAGACGATAATTATGTGCGAATATGTTTCGAAAAAAATATGTGATTACATTGTACAATGTAAAAACTATTCATTATGTTTGGATAAAAGTACCGACCAGACAGATATCGGTCAATTAATAATTTTAAATCGCTGCATTTCAAAATGGGAAATGTTAAATTTTGTGTAGACATGGCTCAACTAAAGGCAGCGATATATTTCAAGCTGTTAACAAAACTGTTGAGGAATACGGTGGGTTTCAAAAATGTTCTTGTATTGTGACCGATGGAGCAAAAGCTAAAGCTATGACAGGAAACGTTACAGGACTTACGGGACTTCTAAAACAAAATGGCATAGATTGCCCATTAATCCATTGCATCATACACCAAAAAGCCTTAAGCGTAAAATATTTGCACCAAATGAATGCCATGAAAAATGCCATTAAATTTGAAATTACAAGGCAAACAACAAAATGTAGCTAACTTATATGGATATGTGAATGGGTTCAAAAATAAACTGAGATTGTTCTAAACGTACCGAGTTGCAAAGAACATTATATCGAAATGGGAAATTTTGATGGATGCAACTTTTCTGACCACCTGAAGTACATCGACGAGGTAATTTTTGAATTTCAGCAGCGTTTCTCAGATTTCAAAGAATTAGAGAGCGATTTGTCTCTTTTTATGCATCCATTAACAATTCAAATCGAAAGCATAAAGACTGAATATTAGTTGGAATTATGTGACGTACAGTCAGATCCCTCTTCAGAAATAAAAATTGAAAAAATCCATTCCAGTTTCTGGTCTTCCTTCGGAAGAACTGACAATTAATATGTCAGTGTGTGACCCAACGTGGTAACTAGATTTCTAGTGATGGTTATATTATTATATATCTTTGGGTTTGTGTGTTTCATCGTCATTATCAGCATACAACTGTCCACTGCTGGACATAGATCGAGAATCGAGCTGAATGACGTGCAATTACGATTCTCGGCCACTCTCATGCAGCTGCTACCAGCCACCCTGCGAAGATCGTCGCCCCACCTAGCCTTCCTACCTTACGTTTGCCGATTCGCGGCCTCCAGTCAAGAACACGTGTACCCAAACGGTCATCAGTTGCACGGCTAATACGGTCGGCCCACTGCCACTTCAGCTTGCTTATTCTGAGAGCTAAGTCGACAACTTTGGTTCTCGTGTGTTAAGAATATTGATATTCAATAACAGCGGGAGGTAAATGCAGTGACCACATGTCGCAATGTGTGATGTAAACACAAGTTTACCTTTCATTGTATTTACATAGGTATAGTTAAAATCGTAATTGTTTCACCCATTTTTACAACAATTCCCAGTAAATTTAAACTTCACTAAGGTTGAAACTATCTAGCTGTCTCAAAGACGAATAGACCTTGTTATTTTATGACGAGCAAGTGACATTCAACCATAAGGTGCCAAAGTTTTAGGAGCATGAGGAACAGGGTGTAAAGTTCACTCATCCACCATAGAAAAGGGAGGATCCTCCAACCAGACGGGTGTTATGTCTGGCGGGCCGACTGCCCGACTGTTGATTTCGGATAGTCTTATCTATGTCGTTCGCGCGGTAAACTCTAATTGCGCGATGCAGGATTTGTGTGACGTCATGTCTTTGATGCGTAGTTCGTATGTGGCGGTGTAACCACTACAAAGTAATCACGAGATCGAATATATTAACAAAATGTTAAAAACTACTATCTTCAACCCGCGGTTTCACTCGCATAAGTCTAGGTCTCGTAATAATATCGGGATGAAACGTATTTTTTATTCTAACCTTGGTTATGGTCTACCTATGTGCCAAATTTCATCCAAATCCGTTCACCTGTTTTAGCGTGAAAGACAAACAAACAAACTTTCCGATTTATAATATAAATTAAGGATGTGTTAAACAGGGTTGTTTACTTTTCATTAGACATTTGTGTACCATCAATTCGTAAAATGTGAGGTTTTTATTTTATAAACGCACAAACATTGTATAATCTATGGTCAAACAAAATTTACTTAACCTTTAAATCTTTTGGATATCAGTAGCCTAGCAATAAGGCCTCTAAGACGAGCCTTCAGAACTAAAAGCATAATTTACCTACGGGCAAAAAATCTGCCGTCTGTAAATTGTGTGTAAAAATAAATAAATAAACATAGCCTTGTTTTTAGCTATCATAGCTACAATTGCTGGTACAGGTAACTTGCAAAAGGTTTTCCCTAACATTTCGGGAGATTACGGTTGGTAAGCATACCGATCCGTTTTGAGATCTTATAGGAACGGGATATAGGGCGGCCGGAATATGACCCATTTTTTGTAGGATTACTTACTTATATGCGGTATAAGTAGAATGGAATGTCTCACGTATTTTTGGGTTCTACTCGTATACCCGACGGGTGCCAAGCGGAACCTTTACTAAGCCTCCGCTGTCCGTCCGTCTGTCTGTCATCGGGCTGTGTCTCATGAACCGCAATAAGTAGACAGTTGAAATTTTCAGTCTATTGCCGCTATAACGACATTTAATAAAAAATAAATAAAGTAATAATCAAATAGGACGTGGTGGAGTACGGCAGACGTGTAGGTACCTATTGTATAGTACACTCAAATTTCGCCAAGTATCTTTAAGTCCCATGTAACAGGAGGCAAGCCTATTGCTATCAACTAGGCACGAATCCAGACTGCGGGCTGCTACTCCAGATGGAAAAATCTAATAACACTGCCTGACCCGGGAGTTGAACCCAGGACCTCATGCTCAGAAGTAGCGCTTGTGACCACAAGACCAAGGAGGCAGTCAAATTCAAAACGAGGCAGAACTTGGTAATGCCCAGTTGACTGTGCTTATTTAAAATTCAGTACCGAGCTCTGCTCTTGTGAGAGCAGCAGAGAATGCTTATTTAATATTATAGGATAGTTCATACTAATTCCTTGTACAGTAGGTACTGTAGTGCTTTAGTGGCTGGCAGTTTGTATGACTGGCAGGAACATTCCAACATTTAAACTTAGAATTACTTTTTGATATTTACGTGTCTAGCATTTCTCTTGTGACAGATCGTGCTAGGGCCCCGTCTCGTACAAGCGTGCTTCTAATATTGTATTTACTTGTGAGCTTATAATATAACGGTCCTCTGGACCTCTTAAAGTACCTCCGCATATTTTATTGTATAGCTACCAACCCCCTGTGAGGTTAAACCCTCACATTTATAGCTACCAACCCCCTGTGAGGTTAAACCCTCACATTTTGGTGGAGGCGCCGGGTAAAAAGTAAAAGTATAAGTAAAGTAAAGGGTAAAGTAACGTGTATTTGTGCACCGGAGTGCTGCGGCGATTTTATATCTGTTTCAGCTAAGTGAAACTCGTTGGGCGAAGAAGTTATACCGCCAGACGATTCGACGACGGCAGTGGAGCTTCTCTACATACCTAAGGAAAAATAGCTAAGTGGTTATACGAAAGAATTGCACCATGTCACAATTACAGTTCTCAGGCACGGGTGCATATTGCTTCGAGGATTTTATTACGCAATTTCGGCTAGTTGCGGCTATTAACCAATGGCCGGAGAGCAGCTTAGCGCTCATACTAGGGGCTTACTTGCAAGGTCCAGCTCTTGCCTATTATAAATTTGTATATAGAGATGACTTACATTTCAAAGGGGTTTGTGACCTATTAAAAGCGGAATTCTCCACAAACATTGATTACATTGAGAAATTTTATACCGCAAGTCAAAAAGCCAATGAAGACGTAATAGTATTCTTCTACACATTGGCAGATATTGCTCGTAAAGCAGGAATCACTGACGAGAAAATCTTTATAAGAAAATTCCTAAAAAGCATTACATATGAATACAAGTTAAAATTGGGAACCAAAATTTATACCTCAAAGGCCGAGTTGCGAGCCACACTCGAGCAATTAAATGAATTATTTGGAGAGGCTCAACATGAAATGGTGAACTTACCCTTACTACCTCCTAAAGGTATCTTATCCAAAGTAAGGATAGATCCCACATCACTAGATAGCCAAAGATCACCAATGACTACTAGATCGCCAAGCCCTGCAGCGTCACCTTCTGCCAGGACTCCCACGCGGTCAGCCGGCGATAGAGATGCGGAAACCTTTCATACCCCGAGGTATAATTTTCGCCCAAGAAACCGATATACAAACAGAGATTATAGGTCACCAATTGTCCCCAGTACAAGAAGCCCACAGCCTACCGAGGAGTTGCAGTCTGTGTCCAGGAGTGTTAAACTCCCAGAAAATATTAAACAGAGTGCGTTCAGTCCATTTATTAAAGTAGTTATAGATAAACAGGCCTATACTGCGCTGGTAGACACCGGAGCATCAATTTCGTGCATATCAGAGCAACTAATGTTGGAGCTGAAGCTTAAATGTACTAATGACGATACGAAGCATCTTGTGAAATCAATTTCGGGTTCATGTTTGAAAGTTATTGGAAAAACGGAGATCAACTTCATAGTGGACTCTTGTGTATTTATTAACAGTTTTATGGTAATTAAAGATATAAACCAGAAACTGGTCCTCGGTCAGGACTTTTTCAATAAATACGGTGCCGTCATCGATTTTCACAATAATTGTCTAATGTTAAAAGGGCGTTTTCGTGCTGATTTTTGTGAAGTTTCTGATCATAATGTTACGTCAATGTCTAGTACTTTGGCATGTCAACGTCACGATGACAAAATAATTAAAAATAATAATGTCTTATGTGACCATGTATCTGTAGAAGAAAGAGGTTCGAAATCAATTTCAAAAATTGATTATCTTTATTTTGCAAATCTAATTCAAGAACATGATGAAAAGTATGTTTCATCACTTTCAAAAATTAAAGTTCCAATGGATGAAATTAACATCAGTCCAGACTTGGATACTCTTGAAAAGAAACCAATAAGAGAACTTCTTTGTTCTTATAGAGAAAATTTTGCTTTTAAGGCCTCAGATTTAGGTAGCTGTAATTTAGTAGAAGTAGATATTAAAACGATCGATGATATACCAGTTCATCGACCACCTTATAGGGTGTCACCAAAATGGCTTGACATTATTAATTCCCAAGTGGAGGAAATGTTACCACCACCAGTTGTGTTGGTGCAGAAACCAGATGAAACCTGGCGATTTTGTGTAGATTATCGAAACTGGTGTAGTTATGTACCAGTAGTGTGTTATGCATATAATTCCAGTAAACAAAAAAGCAGTAGATTCTCACCGTACATGTTATTATATGCTAGGGAACGTTTGTTCCGGACTGATAAGATTGTCAACAATGATGGTCGTGATCGCATAATTAATGATACAGAACGACATAATCATCATAATGCTCTAATTAATTGTGCTATTACTAATATAAAGAAAGCACAAACCAAGCAAAAAGCTATGTATGATAAAAACGCTAAAATAAGAAACTTTATGCCCAATCAATTGGTTATGGTCTATACACCTAGGTGTGTATCTGATAAGAGTATAAAATTATGTAGATTATTTAAGGGACCTTATCAAATAATAAGACGTTTGTCTGATGTAAATTATGCTATTAGAAAAATAAATAATAGAAGCCCTTTCATATTAGGTTGTAGATTTTATTACCTTTGCGTGTAGATTGTTCCTCTTTTAATATCAATTTTATTATTATGGCGATTTTGTCAATGACAAATAGATGTAAACTTCATATAGTAGTTCATTATTTTAGTTTGAATTCTTGGATATAATATATTAATATGTGTTAATTTTTCATGATAATGCGGCATACCACATTGGACGCGGCCGAGATGGCTGGCGTGTGAGGTCATCATACCTCGCAACGCCGAAGAGCAAGAGGGAGTGCAACTACGACGTTTTTTTTTTTAAATATTTATTTGCGTCGATAGAGGAAGTTAGCATGTACATCCTCCAGAATTTAGTTAAGACGTATTATGAGAGTTTTGAATAACTGCGGTTCCTTCTGGAGGGGGAGGATAACTTTTGTTGTAGACTGTAACCAGCTTCGCTTACAGAACATAGTTCTTGTGAAGAGTGTCAGGTTGACACAATTGGTGCAGGCGATGACAAGGGTCCCACAGTTTGGTCAATGTGGACCGGTATTTAATGTGTTGGCTCTCTAGGTTGACATTACGCGTAATATTTATAATTTTTCTGGAGTTTGAACATGAGTTAGGTACATGAGAATTTTAGCTTCCTGAAACATCTCTCCCTCTGGCTCAATAGCGTCCGTTGGATTTATGAATCACGATGTTGAACTCTTTAGCTCATTCAACCCCATCCGGGCTGATGTGGATTATCACATCATTGTTTGCGCTTAAGGGGCTCGTTAATCTTTTCCTCCGGTTTTGATTTACGAGGTTTAGTAAGGACGAATGCGTTATTTGTTGAGTGCATACTGGCGCGCCTTAAGGTTTTAACTTACCTACATGACACTTAAATTGGTGTCAAGCTTACACGATTCGTTTGTCCTGAGCTAAGCCTGTTCTTGCAGAACATGACCCCATATTGTCAATGTATTTTCCCGGCGTTAGGTAATTATTATCTTAGGTTTAGGCAGGGATGTTTTGAGTGTTGGAATGTCTTAATTTGAAAAAAAGTCACTTGTGTTCCGGAGTACGATGTTCCTTTTATTCAAGGGAGGCGTAGCTGATGTAGTGCTTTAGTGGCTGGCAGTTTGTATGACTGGCAGGAACATTCCAACATTTAAACTTAGAATTACTTTTTGATATTTACGTGTCTAGCATTTCTCTTGTGACAGATCGTGCTAGGGCCCCGTCTCGTACAAGCGTGCTTCTAATATTGTATTTACTTGTGAGCTTATAATATAACGGTCCTCTGGACCTCTTAAAGTACCTCCGCATATTTTATTGTATAGCTACCAACCCCCTGTGAGGTTAAACCCTCACATTTATAGCTACCAACCCCCTGTGAGGTTAAACCCTCACAGTACATACTAATTCCATGCTGCCATGATAGTACTTTTTTTATTATTTATCACGAACAGTAATTCAAATTCATTTATTCATCAAATATAAGCTAACAGTTTATCTATGATAATTCTACAAATTTACATTAAAATTTTAATCAACACTTCTTAGACTAAACAGCTCAACAATTATTTCTGCATCATTTCTTCATATTTAAATAAATATACACATTTTTAGCGATTGTCCTTCAAGAGTCAAAAAATAAATCTGCAAAAAAAATAATGGTGGTAATTATCTGCCATTTCATTATTCTAAGGTAGCCATCTTGTCCTAAGTTTTGGGCAACCGAGCCCTGCTCGGGTGCAAATACGAAGAAATCGAATTATCCCAGATAACTAGATCGATTTTTCGCCCCCGTTAAACCCTATATTGCAACTTTCATCAAAATCGTAAGAGCCGTTTTCGGGAACTTGAATACAATATATACACTGTATAATGTCGTAGGATTAGAATTTTCGCAAAAACCGCAAAAATAGGGATATTGCGAAAACACGGATACTTAGACAATGGTAAATTTAATAGTATAGGATACAGGATTATGTAGGAACTTTTCAAGTAAATCCCATACACCACTGACTAGCTGTGAAGGAAAATATCATGAGGAAACCTGAACTTAGCCTTAACAGTTTAAACTCACCAATTCTCTGAAAACTTGGCTCCTTAATGTTCCTTCCTTGTAAAAGATAAGGGCTTTTGCCCTGGCAGGAGGAAATTTACAGGCCGGTATAGCATTGACGTAAAGTATGGACAAGATTGTAAAACTTTTAACTTTTATTTTTATTAATTGTATGTGTATTTTATATTATTTTTGTAATAATAAAAATAATATTAAATAATATAATAAGCTGGCAACACTAGCAAGTCAACAAACGTCAGAATTTTCTTATCTTATATTTTCCACATTTATTTATTTCCTCAGCCGCATTTAGTCTCAAAAAGTACGAAAAATTACAATAAAACCTTTAGAAATAACAGCAAAAGAAAAATATCATTTAACAAGATAAAATGAAAAATACAAAGAAAAATCAAGCAAAAATGACGGCTGTCAAACTCACCCTACGAGTATAATACAACAATCTCGAAAATGATGAATCTCAAATTAAAACAGAATGTTGACTAGATCAGCTACGAGACGAGCACGCCCACCACCTCCGGACTCGTCGCTCAGCTCCGCCTCACCGCCGCCGGTACCCAGCCCCACTGTTGGCGCTGGGACGACACCAGCCGCGGTAGTTGCGTCGAGCTCGAGTGACGAGTATTTTTCCCCGCCGACGTCGCCAACACCTGTACGTCGGCAGGGGAGAGGCCGGCCACCGAGAAGCTTGGGACTTAGGGGCCAACCGGCCCCGAGCCGGGTCCCCGCTGCCGGTGGTTGTGTGCAGCGCATGAGATGGACTCAGTCTATGAACGAGAACGTCATGCGCGCATATTACGGGTCTACAGAGGGAGGAACTAACCTCACTGCGTACCGTGTTAGGATGCTGTCTCTGTTTCAGGAACTAGAGCCAACCATCAACGTCTCGGCCCAACGACTGTCGGATCAGGTGCGGGTCATCCAACATAATCACAGGTTGGACGATGCTGTGCTTGATAGGCTGCGCTCAGAGGTACTGAGCAACCAAATCATTATAACTCCGGCACAAACCGCGGCACAAGCGTCTCCAATTAATGTAATCCCGCCGCGGTCCAATCATAGTGTCGAAGTGGAGGATGATAGGGTTGCCACAGTAAGTAGCCAGTGCAACGTCCGATTGAGGAGCGCACTGGAGGATGCGTTCCGTGAGTATAGATACACTCCGACCGATCTTAGACCCCGATTACCGCGCCTACCTATGCACAAAAAAAATAGGGCGCTGGTGGGTGCCTTGGACTCGCAGCTTAGAATTTTTTTCGAGAGCAGCGAGGACCTCGTTGATACACACTCGATCCTGTATTGCGCGGCTGTTGCGGCATGTCGTTTAGCTAACGTCAAGTTTCCAAACAGTGACGGAGCTACTCGACCAAAACCAGCCGTACCAGCCTGGCAGAGCAGGATCGAGCGACGTATCGATTGGGCCAGGGTACTCATCGGCAAACTATACTGCTTCAGGGAGGGCAATACACGACCACGAGTGATGCGCTTTGTAAGGCGGGCATTCTCGGGGACTGGAATCAGCCCTCGAGAATACATGTCCCGTGTCACAGAGCGCATCGACTTCCTGAAGCAAAAAGTTTGTGCATGGGCGAGCCGTATTCGGCGGTATAAGCGGCGGGTTGATCGGTACACACAGAATCGCATGTTCCAGAGCGATGAGAGGTGGGTATATAGAGCTTGGGAGCGACCTGAACAAAATGTGACAGACGCGTGCCGCCCGGGTGATGCCGCCACGAGTGCATTCTGGCGCAGCATCTGGTCGGTGCCCGTCTGTCATACTGAGGCTGACTGGATGCAGAATGTCAGGCGAGTGTGTGAAACTATTCCAGAAATGGAAGCCATACTTATCACGCCATCAGACGTAGCCAGAGCAGTCCGTCCGTTACCGAATTGGAAATCACCGGGACCGGACGGACTGCACAACTTTTGGTTGAAATGGTTGATTAGTTCACACACTCGCCTGGCATCTCAATTCCAGTCATCCCTAGAGTCTGGGTCGCTACCGCAGTTTCTTACAACAGGCGTTACCCACCTACTCCATAAGTCAGGTAGTCCCGCGGAACCCAAGAATTATAGACCGATCACATGTTTGTCAACGGTCTATAAACTTCTTACATCCATTTTGAGGGAGAAAATTAACACACACATTGTCAATAATTCAATTATGTCTGCCTCTCAAAATGGATGTAGGAATGGGTCCCGCGGTACTAAGGAGTTACTCCTCATCGACATGGCCATAAGCCAACAGGTTCATCGATCCCGCAAGGATCTGTCGACATGCTGGATAGACTATAAGAAGGCCTACGACTCGGTGCCACATACATGGCTCATGTGGGTGCTGGAGTTGTACAAGATAGATACAACTCTACGCTCCTTCCTGAAGTCATGTATGGGGCAATGGAGGACGGTCCTTCGCTATCCAGGATGTCGACAGATCCAGGGGAGCGATGAACCTGTATGGATTAAACGGGGAATATTCCAGGGCGATAGTTTGAGTCCACTTTGGTTCTGCTTAGCCCTGAATCCTCTAAGCACACTGCTGGAGGATTCAGGACTGGGCTATCGATTGAGGAGAGGTGGTCAGGTCATATCTCACCTCCTCTACATGGATGACTTGAAACTCTTTGCCCCCAACAAATTGCGACTGATGGAGCTACTGAAGGTAACTGAAACATTCAGTAGTGCCATCAGGATGGAATTTGGTGTGGACAAATGTGCAGTCATGCATGTAAAGCGAGGGGAGATTATGGAGTCCGAGGGAACTCAACTCACGGACTCCATACACCTTAGATCCCTCTCCTCAAACGAAAGCTATAAGTATTTGGGTATGTCGGAAGCGTTAGGCATCAACGTTGCTGACATGAAGCAATCGTTGAAGGAGCGCTTCTTTGGTCGCCTGAAGAAGGTTTTAATTAGTCTCCTTTCGGGCGGAAACAAGGTGCGCGCCTTCAACGGTTGGGTCATGCCGGTTTTGATGTACTCTTTCGGGATACTCAAATGGACTCAGACCGAACTCGACGCCCTGGACAGGAGGGTCCGTACACTCCTGACCGCAAACCGGATGCATCACCCACGTTCATCGGTGATGAGACTGTACATCCCGCGGAAATGCGGGGGTCGAGGCTTTTTAAATGCGAAGACCCTCCATAACCGCGAGGTGTGCAGCCTCAGGGAATATTTTTTAAAAGCCGAAGTGGGTATGCACCGTGATGTGGTAGCAGTGGACAAGGGGCTCACCCCGCTTTCCATGGCTAAAGAGAACTGGCGCAAACCTGTTGTACTTACTACAGATGACCGCAAGGAAGTATGGCAAAGCAAGGAGCTTCACGGGCGCTTCTACCGGGCTCTTCACGAGCCTGGTGTAGATTTCCTAGCGTCCGTATCCTGGCTACGTTTTGGTGACCTTTTCGGGGAAACTGAAGGTTTCGTCTGTGCAATTATGGACGAAGTTATCTTGACGAATAACTACCGGAGACATATTATGAGGGACGGGACGGTTGACGTGTGTCGGGCATGCCACCGTCCGGGTGAGTCCATCAGACATATTATCTCTGGTTGTTCTCGTCTGGCTAACGGCGAGTACTTGCACAGGCATAACCAAGTGGCCAGGATTATTCACCAGCAACTTGCTTTGAAATATAAACTTGTGGATTCTGAGGTACCGTACTACAAGTATGTGCCCGACCCAGTTCTCGAAAATGACCATGTCACGTTGTACTGGGATCGGTCTATCATTACTGACAGGACTATTGTTGCCAATAAGCCTGATATAGTGGTGATAGACCAATTAGCGCGCCGCGCAATGATAGTTGATGTTACCATTCCACATGACGAGAACCTCGTGAAAGCTGAGAAAGAGAAACAAATAAAATATCTCGACTTAGCACACGAGGTTGTCGACATGTGGAATGTGAGCTCGGCTATCATTGTGCCGATTGTCGTAACGGCCAATGGCCTGATGGCCGAAAGCCTCGACCAACATCTCTCGAGGCTCTCGTTAGGCGGTTGGATCAAGGGCCTGATTCAGAAGGCAGTACTTCTCGATACGGCTCGTATTGTGAGGCGGTTCCTGTCTCTGCAGCCCTAACCACCGGTAGCTTGGACCCTGCTCCCGACACCGGCGGAACACTATTTTTTATATTTTTAAATGTTTTTTATACCCTTTTTAAAAAAAAAATATTTAAAAATGTATTTTATATGTTAGAAAAATAAATAAACGAATAATAAAATAATATCAAATACACATACAATTAATAAGATAACCGACTGATTGCCATATTGATGTTCAGAAGAAGCGCATTCCAAATAAATACCGCCTGGATAAAGAAAGAAGAGTGAATAAAATAAGAGCGGTAAGAAGGACGTCCTAGAAGACGATTGTTGGTAGAACGAAGAATTTTGCTATCGGCAGAGCATAGGTATTGAACATGGGAAGTCAGGTAAGAAGGAGAAGTGGATTTGTCGAGTATAGAATACAACATTGACAGAGCCCTCAACTCACTGCGCTGACGTATGGGTAACCATTATAAAAGCAATCGATGCGCAGACACATGATCATACTTACGAATAATTCAATTTTTATTTCTTTTTTATGGTACAGGGTCAGCAAACTGCGGCTCGTGAGACGCATGCGACTGTTTGAAGCGAGTGACTAAATTTAGCGACGCAGAAACGGCTTGAGCGGAAAAAGAGCTTTATATCCCTGTAATAAAAGCGAAAAAGGAGTCCTTCACCTCGTTTTGTTTCGGGTGACGTGACTCGATACCGATCGGAAACGAATTTGCTTCGTGCCAAAAATCCGATCCCCGCAGTGACAGAAGTGTGGTCATAAGTGAGCGGCTCAAGCCGATTCCGCGTCAGTAAGTGAGGTCAATCGCTTATGGTACAGTTGCGGATCTCAGACAAACAGTATCTATGAAATCGAAACTCAAACTCAAAGCATTTATTTCAATTAAACCATTTACAGGCACTTTTGAATTGTCAAAGAGTCAGTCTGTTAGTCAGAAAGTTGAAGTTAGTTGCCTATTCCAAAACGCAGATCTCTATGGAGAAGAATGGGCAAGAATCTTGGTGTCTCTTGGACACTCTTTTAAATATAGAAATTACAAAATCCTGGGTACATTACTCTTGTTGATTCTCTATGTGAGAACAATGTAAATAAAATATAAAAATCAAAAACCGATCAAAAATATAAGATTCAAAATAAGCCTTTGCAGATAAGAGATGACCAGTTTCAACTGACGGCGCCCGTTCACGAACATGACGCGTGGATCAGCACCATCCAGCTCAAACATTTTGTAGGGAACCGAATGATCCAACACAATGAAATCTAGAGTGATCCCCTGGTATAGGGTCTTTAACCAACCTCACCACTTCACAAATCCTCATTGAAACTTCTCCGTCGTTCACTCTACATGCACTTTGTTAGACAGCGGTTTTGATGTAGCAAGTAAAACAAACTAAACTTAGACCGAAACTATGAACTTTGTCTCAGACTTGAATCGCTGGGATTAGAAAGTTAGGTAGCAAATATAATCTATGTAGGGTGAAACGACTAATGCCCTGACCAACTCTGTTTTGTAAAGTAATAGACGAGTCTGTTCTTAAATTGTTTGGGTAATTGTTAAGCTTTCCTCTTCATTAACAAAAAAAAAGTTGTTTTTTTTAAATTTAACTATCAATCATGACATGAGAAGAATCTTTTCCCCTGTGGGCAAAGGCCTCTTATTAATAGACAACACTCACTTCACTTGATTCAAAAACGGTGAAGGAATACATCGTGAGGATACGACGAAATGTGAAGCCAAGTCAGGGGCTCATGGGTGGCTTTAAAACTCTGACACCAAGTAAGTCACTAACCACACGAAAAGAAGAAGAATAATATTAATAATGGACAATTATAGCCTTACATAAATATACTCCTATTCCTATGGGTATAATTATATAAGGCTATAATATTGTCCTCTTTTATAATTGTTCTGTCACTCGTTTGTCTGTCTGTCTATCTGTCTATCTGTCTGTCCGTCTGTCAGAGCCAATTTACTCCGAATCAAAAATAATCCAAAGCAAGACGGATGGTCAATAAGGTGCTTTAGTTGTGTCAACATTTATTCGAAAATAGAATTGAATCCAGTGGCACCTCCAAAAGGTAGTTTTGTATGGAGAAGTCAATAACAATAGTCTGTGTTTTTGTCTGTCAATAGTCTGTAGATGAGTCTCGTTGAATAATAAATAAATAATTAATTTTAAAACATTTGAAATTAAACCATGTAGAACGCGCCCTACGTATCATAGAAATACTCGTACATCTATTATCTTTTGATGAGCAGGAAACTCTTACCAATTATCTCTAGCTAGATGCATCGACGACCCTAAAAAGGTTGCTGGGATAGACTGGATGCGACTTGGACAGGGTGTTGTGGTGCAGACTGGGAGAGTCCTGTGTCCAGCAACGGACTACGACAGGCTGAGTTGATTGATACTATAATGTTTATTTAAACAAAAATAAATATAACATTTATTATTCGCCAATACCATACAACAGGGCTGCTCACCCGAGTCAATAACTCAGCTATCGGGTTCTTTAGTTCCTTTTAACTCATAAAATTAAAGTCTGAGCTTCAAAGTCGTCGTATTAGATGGATTTACGAGATAACAACCAATGTTTGGGTAAGATTTATGTGTGGGAGGGACCAGATGAGAAATAACACCGGAGGATTTGTTTTATCAACAAATCTAAGATAAGTTGGGGAAGAAATATATCCTACACTAAGTAGGTATAGCTTGTCCACTCTGAAATGACGCGCCCCACTACCGCATTGCCTATAGAAATCTGCATTACCGTGTACGTAAATGCGGTAGTGGGGCACGTCTATTCAGAGTGGAAAAGCCGTATAATACTACTCATAACCCGCCCCTGCTCCATCCTGTGTTCTAACCGAAAGTGTCAATCGCGTCAGTATACGATGACGCGATCGTTTCCATGAATTATGGCGTACAAACACGGCTTCATTGATTCCGCGAGTACGAGGAGTATATTCATACAAACAAGTGCGACGATCGCGTTCTCGCGCGACAGTAACTTTCGGTTAGGACATGGTCTCACGTCTCACATGGGTGCATGGATTTTTATTTATTTATTATTATTTACGCCTTTTATTTCCCAAAAAAGTACATTTATATCATAATTAAATTATAACTAAAAATATTCATTCATTCATATTACAATATAAACAAGCATTTTAACAATAATTAGATGAACAAGAATAGATTATTAAAAAAAAAAAATGATTTAACAGATGAAAATTAAATTAAATTAAATTTGCTACAAAATGTTTTTCAATTGATATTGGGTGCCCATTTAAGGGCTTTATATAAGTTAAATGTTAATTTATTTGTATATGAAAACTACATTAAAATCCACCCAGTCGAGTCTTTCTCGAGTCTATCTGTTTGATTATAAGAATCAAACAGATAGACTCGAAAACAGAGTTTGTTTTATACTATTTATAGAGACTATTTAAACATTGGGGTAGACGTCTTCTTGGGTGGAGATATTAAATGGCGTTTTTTAGGGTTCCGTATATGCAAATGAAAACACGAAACCCTTATATGATCATGGGTGAACATGTGTTTCAAACGTCAATACTAAGTATGTTCTTGGGATAAATTCATCCTAACTACGGAACCCTTCATTGTGCGT